>OW028752.1:146349-1396349 GCA_932294355.1 Aporophyla lueneburgensis
TGTTAGAAATGGTTTTAAACACCACCTAGACCATGTAACAATGTTCTGTGGAAGTGCAATGTCTTTGTCTATAAATAGCTTGCACAGAATTTCAAGCGGTACGGTAGTATTTCACTGGCGTTTTACCTTTACTGCCCAAATAACTTCCTCTATTATTTGAAATTGTCTATAAATATTGGTATACTTAATTAACCTCCTTTTAGGGTTCGATAAACGTGTACTGAAAATACACCAAATTATCACTCGCGCCTGTAAAAAGTAAATTAATGTGAAGGTTTGTTAAAGGTATGAACAGCTTTGACCACATTCGTTCGACGAAAAAATATTGGGATGGAATCACTCATTGGATTTTCAACTGTTGGTCTTGAACCGAGCTCTGAGAATCCAACAGAGTGCACTGAGAAAACTGACAATCATAAAAGAGGTGAATTCAGCTTAAAGTATGATGAATTCAATCAAAGGACGGAGCATAGTGATTCACCAAAAAGAACGATGATAATACTGATGTTGATGATAACAGTATTTAAGATGATGTGTCACCATGGATTTAGTTTTAGTTACCTACTATTTTTCGATGCCTTCCTCATATATCCAGTTATATCCTATTAGTTTTCCTACAATTTTTCGGTGACTTCCTCACATATTCAGTTATGTCATACAATTTTTCCAACTATTTTTCGGTGCCTTCCTTATATATCCAGTTATATCCTATTATTTTTCCTACTATTTTTCGGTGACTTCCTCACATATTCAGTTATATCATACAATTTTTCCTACTATTTTTCGGTGCCTTCCTCATATATCCAGTTATATCCTATTATTTTTCCTACTATTTTTCGGTGACTTCCTCACATATTCAGTTATGTCATACAATTTTTCCTACTATTTTTCGGTGCCTTCCTCATATATCCAGTTATATCCTATTTTTTTTCCTACTATTTTTCGGTAACCTCCTCGTATTTTAGGTTAGGTCCTCTTACTTTTCCTACTATTTCCTCATATCTCTGGTTATAGCCTATTATCTTACGGAGGTCGCCCTCAATAGGAGGATTGTGTTTTTTAATAAACCAATTAATATCTCTATAATACACCAGTGATTAGTTGTAGTTCTACTCATTCTCCATCAGTAGGACTACAACTAAATACTGGTGGATTACACAGAAATTGTTTGGATTATTAGAAATCACAATCCTCCTATAATTGAGGGCGCCACTGGACTTACATGATCCCCTTATTTTTAAGTATCCAATATTGGTTCTTTCCTTTTAAATATTATTAGGTGTGAGCTCAACATTAAAAAAAAACTGAAGAACCCTAAACTTGAACCTTAAAAAAATGGAGAGTAAGTAAAAAAAATAGAAAAAAGTACCTTGGCAAGAATGGTAAGAAGGTGAAAAGGGATGTATGTATAAATTAAACAGAAAATTGAATGGTATTTTTATTTCCATAGTATGAATGAATAATTATTATATACTCTAAACATTTATATTCAGTATAAAAGAAGACTGTTTTGTTTAGAAACATCCTCGCCTTAATGATTACAGTATCTATTTGTCGGTCATTATAAAGAATCATTATATACATTATGTTCAATAATTCTAGTTTTTACAAATTAAAATAAAGGTTGAGACGAGTAGAAATTTAATTTACAAAAAATAACAAACTTTACATTAATGTACCTATAACTAAAACATTTTTGCCCTTAAGGTGATTGCTTCAGGGTAGCCGTTTTTTGCAATTTGCAGGCCAGTGCTAGGTTGTATGTTAATTAAATGTTGCACGCGGGTGTAAGTACATAAGTTGTACTACATACGTCTTACACCCGCGTCTAACATTTCAATCAAAACCTAGCACTGGCCTGCAAATTGCAAAAAACGTAAGTAAATTTGAATTTCGCGGGCTACCCTGACGCTTTCACCTTAAAGCTGCATACAATAAATTGGTTATATTATTATAGTAAATATCTATTTTCAAGTAAAGTGCTACTATAAACACTCCGATGAGACTAATCTATCCCTCATACAAATACTTTACTTTAAAATCTATTACTAAAGGTGAACGCACACTTTTCAGAGCCGAAGGAGGCGAAAGAATCGAATTTTAGAATTACTTGTATGAAATCCTATGGAACCTCGCACACTTACCGAATCGGACGAATAAGGTCGTACGATTCGGTGCGGATAAGTGTGCGAAGTTACATTGGACTTCATTTAAGTAATTCTAAAATTTGATTCCTTCGCCTCCTTCGGCTCTGATAAGTGTGCGTTCACCTTAAACCAGCTATTGGTGCTGGCTCATACCATTACTTTATGCGGACACCGTTATCGGGCCGTCTTTATAGGATATCCTAAAGGGATATCCGATAAATACCGTAACTAAGGGTAGATTACTAGTTGAGCGCACTCTGCTATAAAAAAATAACTGCCCTTGGACTCTGCAGTGCCTCAAACTAGCAACGCCGCGTACGGTATAAGTACATAATTAATAATTATGTAAACGTTTCCAAAAAAAATTGATATTACTGGATTCAAAATAAAAACACCTTAAAAATGAGCAAACGAGTTAACTCGTTTGCGCATTTTCAAGGTATTATAGCAGCGACCGTAAGCCGTTAGAATACCTACAGAATTTTGAAATTTTTACTCTAGGTACCATCTACTTGTAATATATGACGTGTTACCTCGCATTAGAGTGAGCGTGTTAGGACACGGAGAAACGGCATTTTGGCAAGGAAAGCACAGATAATCATTACCACGTTTAACTTCATAAGAATTGTAATGAGAATTAAATTCAATAGTTTCAAACATACAGCAACGGAAAAAAACCTCTTCAGTATCTGTCACCAAAATTGCATCAATTTGGCCAAAAGTGGGTAAGAATTGTTCATCATCTATATCTACAGTAACACTAGAGTTCCGCTGCCATATAACACCAGCTATTGTAGCGGAAGTAACCGAATATTTGAGGACAACGCCAGTGCCGAGAGAAAACTTGACAGTGTCTCCTGAATTTAATGCAGATTTTTTTCCTAGTATTTTTGTTGTAGGTATTGTATTTTTCACAAACAAGTCATTGAGCATAAGTTGACATTTTATTGCTAGAGTCTTGCAAACATTGACTCGATTAAAAGATGATCTAGCCACTAACTTAGATACCCTGTGCTTGGCTTCAAAACGCATAGCCCACATGTTACGTACGGGGCCGAACTTCATTAGCATGGTAGGATAATGAGTCAGAAAATGAAACTTTGGCTGCAGGGGTGATTTTGTTAGCTCCGTGTACAATTGATTAAATTCTGCTATTATAACCCGGAGTTGAATATTGGTGTCACTGAAGACCCTATGACTTAATAACCTGTCGGTGATTTGCCGCAACATAATGTATAATTTCCATACTTTATTTTCTAAAGGAATGTAAAACCCGGCTATTAGGCTGAAGTATCTAATAAGGGTAAGCATTTCTGATGCTGAAGTTTTCAATTTTACTTTCGAACCTTGGACAACTAAACAATTACTTGGTTTTGAATTCCTATCTGGTCCATAATCAAATGAAATTATTCTTTGTTGCAATACTGAGATCTTTAAAAGACCTTCGGCAAGGAAGTGGTTTATGACAAAGGTCATTACATAACGAGCTACACCTTCTAATATATCATGCATTGGGTCTACTGCTACATTTTGAAATAAATCAAATCCTGTCACCTTAAGCCAACAGCATGATTCTTTAATGCCCGTGTTAGGTGTATCGTTTTCTTGCAATTGAGCGTGGTATGAAGTCATATTTCTAAGCAAGTTACTGTTTTCATATAGAGCAGTTTGCAAACCTTTCTTGTCAATGTTACAGATTCTGCAACACTTGTTAGCTGAAAAACTTTCAGTAAACCCGAGAATTGAATTCAGGCCTAAATTATCGCCAGTTATAGCAACAACCTTCAATTTTACGGTTCCTTTAAAAAACTTATTTTCTATAAAAAATCCTTTGTTTTGCAAGTAATTCAATTCCTCAATAACAGGGTCAAAAATAGCTTTGTTTCCATATTTAGTTTTGTCAGCAGAATGGCAAATAGCTAACAGCAAAATGTTATTCAACAATGAAAATAAATGTGGTGGGAGTGCTGGCAAGGAAACGTATACACCACCAAGCTTATGCACCCCAGCGTGGCTCCCCAAAGGATTTCCAATTTCAAAATCATCATAGTATACTACTAAAGGAAGAATAATGTCCGACGCCTGCGGTGTACACATTGCCAGCCATACAGATCCCTGCATTACATTTTCTAGACACATTGGCCTCATCGGATTTTCTTCACGGATTATTAAATTACCCCTTAGGTGGTTCAAATAATCCGTTACATCTTTCCAAATAGTGTCAATGGAAAAAAAATTCTTCAAAACCTGGCGAAGTTGAATTACTTGCATTGTACGTGGCTTGGTGTGTAATGTTAAAGTGTTACTCCTTTGTGAAATGTCAGGACAATAACCAACGATTACTTCATGTGGTGGTATAAAAGAACCTAATAAATTCAATTCTCGGAATCTCAAATATTCTGAACGAAACGGAAAAAAGATGCCCTTCAAAGCTGTGTTGAACTTATGAAGTCGTTTATTAATTTCGCTTCCAGACATGCTTTCCTCATCAGCTAGCACAGGGCCGAATACGGACATTAAAGACGGTGCGATATTGTCAAGAAGGGTTTGCAAATGACTAACCATAGCTTGTACAGACGATCGAGATACAGAGGGATTTACATAGAGCGTTGAAATAAATTTCAAAACTTCTTTATGAATAATACTATCAGCATTATCAAGGACTTCCGGTTCACTATCAGCTTCAATGTATATGTGCTCAGTTGCTACTTTGGTAGTCTCTGTTTCACACATAGGAACTACGCAAGCCTCGTTTGAGGTGGATGGCAAATAACGAGTGTTTACTTTATTCAAATGTTTTAAGTTAACATGTTTTCTAAATTGTCTAACGTCCGTGAAATACCGGTAGCATGCGTCTTCACCACATTTATAAACTCCAGTAATATCAATTTTTTCACATTCTTTCCTTATGTGGGTAATAAGTGAAGAAAACGTGGGAAAAGTCCTTTTACAACTGTGACACTTCATCTTAATTTAAATTGTGACTCCGAGAGTAACTAATATCTCCTTCACAGATTGTGACATACGATCGTACGATGTTTTGACTTTGTAAAAACCAATTTGGATAATAAGCCAAATGTTATAGCTTTCAGTAGGATATTTAGCCGCAGTAGCATGAAATATTTTAAAAGTCACATCAACAGCCTCAGTTAGTGTTGTGAACTTGTAAAACGTATTGTCACATACTGTGAAGGAGACACCTGACTGGCGGCACCAAATTATAAATGGTTGGAGGCTAATACCTAGGTTTTGAAGCTTTTGGCGACGCTCCTCAATTACCACTTGCACGTCTGCGTCATCATCCACGATGGTCACAAATCCATCCAATATCTCCGCTCGTGAAGCTTGCCAGTCTTTTCTAGATCGACGGGCAGGAGGAATATTAAAGAGACAGCCGAGTAGCAATATCGCTGCTATTAATTTTGTCTCCGGTTGTTCATCTGGAAAGAAAATAATAATAGTATATTTGACACAACACATCATCATTAACTGAGCAAATAGGGAAAAGTATCAGAACAAAATAAAATCTATCTATATAAGTAAAAATGAATTGCCGAAATGTGTGTCCGCCCGCCCGTTACTTCTGAACGACTGCACCATGTTAGATAATTTTTAAATTCTTTTTTGTCTATATATTTTATAACGGGTTCACCGACCCTGGGAGGTCGAGCACCTAGAACTATATAACAGAATCATTTCCTTACCGTCACAAATTGCCAATGTATCAGCTATTTTTCGACGAAGAAACGAGTCCTTTGTGGTGTTAAGCTTCTGCTGAGCAGCTTTTAGTATGTTTTCCGATGAAGCATCCAAGGCGTCGAGGCCCCCGGATTTATCAGGGAACAGTGCTTCGTAGTCATGAGTCAGGAGTCGCCATCCATCACTTGACTTCAGGATAGGATACTTATTGAAGTACTCCTGTAATGTCCCTTCCTCGTAGTACAAGTACCGGAGGCGAGCTCGCACCGTCTCCCGCCACAGGGCACTGACCTCCTGCCACGGACCAGCTGAAGGACTTGACAGCTGCTCTAATGCTGACGCTACGTCCTCCACTTCACCTGCACACAAAAATTAAAACGATTAATAATTAGTACAATGACAATAACGGTTCTTAGATTCAGATATTTTGTAATTTGTAACGAAAATTTATACTAATTCAGATATTTTTCTCAATAATTTTGTTCTTGATAATTTAATTCAATCTGAAAACATAAAATTTCTTGAAAAGGAGTTACCTTCTTTAAGTCCGGTCAGGTCAATTCCAGCGAGTGGAGGGGTGTCTAGCCTAGGACTGGACTTGGAGCGAGAACGTGACTTGGGCTTTTCAATAAGGCCCAACGAAACTAAATGCTGCCGTCGAGCCCTTCTGGCGGTGACTAACCAGCCAGAGATATTGCGCTTAGCCTGGTAAGCATCAGCCGGCAGTTACGGCGCGTAGTATAGGGGTGGTGACTCCTCTTTAAATAATCTGCCAATGTCGTAGGATAGAGCAAGCAGCTGCGAATCTGTCAGAAGTACCGGGTTTTCGGCCGTAATGAGCTTCTCCATAAGCAGCTTGCATAAACGCCCACGCACGTTTGAGGGTAAGGTGCCCGTTTTCTGCCCAATTGCTATTATTTGTTTTCCCTCGACTGATGAATTCAGTATGGTATTCACCTGAAACACAAATAGTATAAGTATGGCATTACAAACTAAATATGCAAGGTAAAAGTTAAAAAAAAATGTCACTAAAATGTTGAAAATACAGGTTCAATACCTACCTTCCATTCAGTATAATGATCAGTTGGAGTCGGTGCCAGTTTAGGCATCATGCATTTAGTTGTTAGTTATAGCTGTCACCAACTCCAAATATATTACTGATCTTTGTGACATATAGTATAGCTCCTAAACGGCCGTCCGTACACACATACAGGACAGGACAGGTACAGACGTTAAACTTATCTGTTTACGCCGGGGGTTAACAATATTGAATGTCAATTTAAATTCCTTATCAAAAGTACAGGATAATAGGCAATAACTTACTAAATTGCTCCCGGTGGACTCTTGTCTAACTGCTTCACCCACTGACGACGACGAGTCCAGTGGTATCACCAGTATGTCACCATCCTAAAATAATATTTACTTTGAGACAATGTTATAATAGTACATGTAACAAAAAGATGTGATAATATGAGTATGTACGGTCAATTAACCTCAATAATCGTTGAAATAATCACTAAATGTGTCCGAGTGCGACCGTTAACTAACAGGCTATAGCTAGCCCTAGCCGGAGATAACTCAAGGGAAGTGTTATATTTTTTTACTAGTAATCGGTTCAGCATTGCAGGTGTGAACGGTCCTGCCCTCGTCCCTTGATCCGGCCCTGATAAAAACTAATCGATCAAGATCAGGACTGATCCTGGTCTCAAAGAATGTCTATACCAAATTTTGCATCGGTTCAGTGTCTTAGGTATGAAAATGTGAAAAGGTCCTGCCCCAGCCGACAGATAGACAGACAAACTTACTTTCGCATTTATAATATTAGTATGGATGTAATTACAAATTAATACATATTGCTCTTGAACCAAAAAACAGTAAGTACGAGTACTTTTCTACAATTTTGCAGAACTTACCAAATTTTCCTGGTTAAGTCCTGCTTCGCAGTCTTGGTTGAGGATTGAGCTTTGCAGTCCTTCACACGGTGGCAGAGGCTCTAAGTTACAAGGTAGACTAGTTAACAAGTCATTCCTCAGGACCTCTTCAAAGAGTGATGAATTGTAGGAGTTATCCTGAAATTTAACAAGAAATTTAAAAAGGTAATAATAATGTACTTAGTTGGTAAACTAACAAGACTGATGAAAAGTTATGATTTTATTCCACTTTTTAAATAAATACTGCACCGGTTAAATTGTTAGGTATCTTAAGAAGACTTTAAAATAATAAAAGTTAATAAGTAGGTACCTACCTACCTACATGCAAGTAGGAGAATGTGCATTTAAGCGACGCAGGGCATGTGTAAGCAAAAAGTTTAAAACAAAATTTACTTTTTTGAAATACAATTTAACATGAAAACAAACCATATCTTTTGGTTGGTCGCTTTTTAACATGGCCAGAGCTGCTTCAAACCGGAGTCTGTCCCCTATTTGAGGGAACATACTATGTATGTCTTGTTTACTAAGCATCTGCATTGTTGCGATATCAATTCTTTCAGCTGAAAAAAAAGGTAAATTTAACAGCGCCCTGATTGCAGCTGTGAAATGCACTACGTCGCATCGACTTTATAAAATGTAGGTTGGTAGAGCTCGTCTAAGCTGAAATGACGCGCCCCACTACTTAAATTTGTATACGTACACTACGGTAAATGCGGTAGTGGGGCGCGTCATTTTAGTTTAGACGCACTCTACCTATTTGTTTTTTTTTGGGTTGCAGTTGCACATCGAATCTAGTGTATAATATAAATATGAACGTATATCTAGGTAGGTGGGTAGGTACCATACGACAAGACTATTCTTGGTTGGAGTGTACAGCGGCCAAAAAAGTGTTATTTTCGCAAATCGTTTATTTTCTCGATTCTATAGTATGTAACACCTAGAAAGGCTAAAAGTGTCTGGGTGTTTTTTGTCTCCGACCAACCGTTTGTCGTAAAAACGATGTCGAAGGGATCCATAGGTAAGGTTATGTTAGAACTGTGACCTTGAAATTGGTCGCGAAATTTTTTTAAGTATATTTTCATAGTGCCTCTAAGACGACACTCTGACCCTATTCTTGCTAGAAATTAGAATGTGTGAATGTAATGTGTGAGCTCATGCTAGCAACTTACTAGGTAGGTTTGTCAACTTACTTTCAAAACGATCGATGTAGCGTTCCAAATTCCACTTCTTCAAAAGATCACGCGTAGCCATATCCATTTTTGCACTGATCAAACACGTTCACTGGCACTAATGGAATTGTTATTGCTATTAATTAAACGAGTCGTGAGTCGTGACTTGCCGGCTGTAGCGGTGAAATACAAATGGCCGACCGAAATGGCGCGGCGGCGGAATGAAGTGAGAGAGGGAGACCTCATTATATAATGCCGTCACCTTAAATTTGTAGGACATCATTCAAATGCTACTCATAAATGGGTCTCTGTAATAATAATTTAGTAGGATACACATAAAATAATATGACTATATTATTGAACTTTGATGCTTACTCTAAAAATATGAGATTATTTAATCGTATTATCATAGGATTCACATAAAATAATATGACTGTAATATTAAAAAATGATGCTTACTTTAAAAATATAAGTTTAAAGCATTATAATTTAATATAGTACATTAGGGGGAGGTCATCGTATTTTTAGAGATACTTCTTCATATTAAACTATGAAATCTATTTATATTACGGTGACTGTCATTGTGTTTTTTAATTAGAATCTTATTTATAATTATCATACTAATTTATGGGACAGTGGACCATTTTCTATTACATTGTGTTATTATTTGAAGAAGACAATGTTATTTCATAATTACAAATTTTTACGATGACAAGTATCATAATATTGCATTATTTACCCAAAAAATTCGATTCCATCTTAACACATTTCAGTTCTAGCGTAATATTTACTTATTATCAACATATTATAAGACAACGCATCTATTTTAAACCAACGTCACGATATTTTAAGATTATGCCAAAATGACATTTTTCTCAGTGTGTACATCATATAATTTTTTTAGTTTTATCATTCTCTTATATTAGAAGTTACGGGGGGGGGGACACACATTTTACCACTTTGGAAGTGTCTCTCGCGCCAACTATTCAGTTTAGAAAATAATGATATTAGAAAAATCAATACCACTTTTGAAGACCTATCCATAGATACACACCACACGTGTGGGTTTGTTGTTTTTTTTTTTTTTGAGTTTTAGTTCTGAGTATGGGGAACCCCATAACTTATTGTTTTTTTTCTATTTTTGTGTAAAAGTCTTAAAGCGGTTCACAGAATACATCTACTTATCAAATTTCAACAGCATAGCTCTTATAGTTTCGAAAAAAGTGGCTGTGACATACGGACAGACAGACAAACAGACATGAAGAATCTATAAGGGTTCCGTTTTTTGCCATTTGGCAACGGAACCCTACGGTAATTTATTGCTGGAGATAACCTTTAAAAATAAGTTCAAAACTAAATCCCGACTACTAAAAACAGGTTCTAAAAAGTATGAAACAAGAAAAAAAAATTCATTCGAAATTGTTATGTTGTACAAACTATTCAATATTTATCGTCAATTAAATAAACAACTTACACGTAATATATTTTTCGTACCACTTCTTGCTCAAAAAAGTGACATTCTATGCCACAAAAAGCTAACATAACAATAGTCATTTTTAATCTGTTAAAAACAGGGAAAGAAAATTGTACTGAATTTCATTCATCCTCGAGAGGATACGGCTGACGCGGAGAGTGCGAGCGAGATAGAGTGCATGACGGGCAAAATTGCGACTATGAGCGGCAAGGAACCAGTTTCGTTATCAGCGACCTGTGCGATGATGTCACGGTCCCCTACGAGCGAACGGCGACATGCTACTGTAGTCGCGACGAAATCACATACATCGGTATCAAGTGAGGCCGCGTCAACGACGACGATACAGTGTGCGGGTTTGCGTGATGTTGAAGTGAGTAGTGAACAAACGGTAGGTGGTGTGAACACTATGAACTCTGAATGGAAGTTAGTGCAGAAAAAGCGTTATAAACAAAATAGGTTGGATAGTAGGAAAGGAACGGCTATTACTGCGCCTGATGGTAGATTTCGGGCAGCGGATATTAAAGTGCCGTTGCTAATTTCCAACGTTAGTACAGAAGCAAGTGAAGATGACATTATTAGTTATATTAAAGACAAGACAAGTGAAATTGTAACACTAAAAAAGATTAACGTGAAGTCATTTAGAAAGTATAATGCGTACAAACTTTATGTCTCCAAACACAAGGCAGACTTGTTTTTAAACAACGGGTTATGGCCTGATGGAATTGTGTTTAGGCGTTTTGTACATTTTATGTATCCAACGAAATCTCAGGAGTCTAAAGTTATAGTCAATTAATGTTGTTATTAATGGATAGAAAAATTAGTAATAAATATCTAAAGTTAACTAGTTTTAACTGTAAGTCGGTTAAACGATCTATAGATAATATTAAGGATATATGTGTGTGGTCTGATTTGGTAGCTTTACAAGAGACGTGGCTGCTTCCCCATGACATTCCAATGTTAGGAACAATAAGCCCTGACTTCGAGTGTACGGGTAAGTCGGCTGTGGACACTGCTGAAGGCTTGTTGAGAGGAAGACCACATGGGGGGGTTGCCATTCTCTGGAGAAAAGGCATTTTTGAGAAGGTCTCTGTTGTTGACTGTAGCAGTCCTCGGTTGGCGGCTATTACAGCAACGTCAAAGGGTCGTACTATTATTGTATTTTCTGTGTACATGCCTACAAATTGTCCGGATAACTTACCAACTTTTACAGATGTATTAAGTGAGATTAGTGCCACCATAGCGAGCTGTGATGTAGAGAATGTTTTTATATTGGGTGATTTCAACGCTCACCCCCAAGAGATATTCTATAAAGAATTAATGAACTTTTGTTCTGACCAATCCTGGGTTTGTGCTGATGTAAAGAAACTGGGGGTGGATAGTGATACCTATACCTTTATAAGTGATGTGCACGGAAGCAGGAGATGGTTAGATCACTGTGTGGTATCTGTATCAGCTTGGCTCACAATTGCAAATGTGGATGTATCGGAGGATGTTTACGTTTCGGATCATCTGCCGATACATCTGGATTGCGACTTAGAAGTTGTGAGACCTAAATTGATGACTGGGGGCGCTGGCCACAATTCTGTCTTTTGGGGCGAAAGAACTAAGTCAGAAACGCAAAGCTATCATAATTTATGTACCAGTAAATTGCGGGACATTGATTTCCCCCATGAGTTTGAAAGGTGCAGCGTTGGATCATGTAGGTTGGCTGAGCATAGAGTTATTCTGGACAATATGTATGAACAGATTGTAGAAATCCTATGTGCGGCGGCTAGGCAATCTGGAAGGACATCTGGAAGGAGGGCGCGGAGAGGTAAGCGAGTGTGTGGGTGGAATGAGTATGTGAGAGACGCCCACCGTGAGGCCAGGTGTAGCTTTCAGACCTGGATTCTGAACAATCGTCCTTCGTGTGGCCCGGTTTATGATGAAATGTATGAGAAGCGAAAAATTTTTAAAAGTCGACTGAAATTTTGTCAAAACCACGCTGAGCAAATAGTAATGGATAGGCTAGCAGAACAACGAGCTAGTAAAAATTTTGGAAAATTTTGGAAGTCCACTGGTAAATTGAATGCGAAACCAGGCCTCTCTGCGTGTGTGGAAGGGATAAGTGATAAGAAGGAAATTGCTAATGAGTTCAGGGACCATTTCAAAGTTCAGTCTCCTCTGGGTCCCTCAACCTTGGTGAATGATTGTGAGCCCAACAGTCCTGGCGCGAAACCTCTGATACGTTTCTCGAGCAAGCAGGTACTTGCAATCATTAACAACATGAAACGAGGCAAATCTCCAGGGCATGATGGGCTCAACATTGAGCACCTGAGGCACGCAGGTGTACATTTGCCGAGAGTCTTGTCTATGTTTTTCACAATGTGTATTAGTCACGCGTACCTACCTGCTAATCTAATGAAGACCATCGTAGTTCCCATTGTGAAGAACAGGACAGGAGACATCTCGGATAGAGGTAATTATCGTCCTATTTCTCTTGCGACTATAATAGCCAAGGTATTGGACGGTATGCTTGATTCTTGTTTAAGTAATTATATACATCTTCATGATGCACAGTTCGGGTTTCGCCCCGGACTATCAACTGAAAGTGCTATTTTAAGTCTCAAGCATACCGTTCAATATTATAAAGATCGCAGTACGCCGGTGTACGCCTGTTTCCTTGATCTCTCCAAGGCCTTTTTTTTTTTTTTTTTTTCAGGATGGGAAATCATCAAATGACTTCTCCCGCTCTGGGCGGAGCGGGAGGGCGTGTCAGACTTTTACTGACTAAAACCCACCCGTGTTCCATCAGTTGCCCATGTGCCAGGGTCACGGTATCTCTTTCGAACAATCACGCGACCCCGGCAGGCATCGGTCCTAGTAGACCCCTACACTGCTGCTGACATCTCTTTGAGGCGCGCGTGGAACACTGCGCGCCGTCGACCCGAGCCTGGTCCTTACCGGGCGGCGAGCTACCCATTGCTCGCCACCCGCAAGCTCGCGCCTACGGTGGCCGGGAGTCCGCAATCGACTCCCGACGCCCGGGGCGTCTCCTCCTGCGGCGGCTAGGGGCGTGAGGGCGCAGAGACTGCCACTCCCTCACGCGCCCCGCCTCCTCCTTCGCGAGCATTACTGCTTCGCAGAAGGAGGTGACGGCTTCCTATTCCCTCTCGCTCCGTACCATGGCTCGCACCAGGGCCGGACGCGAGAGGTCGCCGCCGCCGATCGCCTCCACGAGGACACGGCGGTGCTCCGCCCAGGCAGGGCACACCTCCACCGTATGCTCCACCGTGTCCTCCAGACGATCCTCGCAATGGAAACACCCGGACGTATCCTCCCGCTTTATCCTGAACAGGAACCCACCGAAGCACCCATGGCCGGTGAGAACCTGCGTCAGGCGGAAGGTGAGGACGCCGTGGCGCCTCTCTATCCACTCCTCAAAGAGGGGACTTACCGCCGCAATTGTGGCGTGCCCATCTCCAAGGCCTTTGATCTCGTTTCTTACGATGTGCTCTGGAGAAAGATGGGAGACAGGGGTATACCCGCGGAAATATGTGGGCTGTTCCAGTATTGGTATGGTAACCAAGTCAATCGGGTGAAATGGGATGATACAGCCTCTGAGCCGTATGGGTTGGAGTGCGGGGTGAGACAGGGTGGTCTGACGTCTCCCAGGCTCTTCAACCTCTACGTGGATGACCTGATAGTCGCACTCAGCAGCATGCGTGTCGGATGCAGTGTTGATGGGGTTAGAATTAACAACATCAGCTATGCAGATGACATGGTGCTGCTGGGTCCGTCAGCGGGAGCAATCAGAGAGATGCTTAGAACGTGTGAGACCTACGCTGCCGCACATGGATTAAAATATAACGAAAAGAAATGTGAATACATGGTCTTTGAGGTCAGTGGCAAACGCCGTGGAGAGGGACCCGAGTTGCTTATTAACGGGTCACCAATTAATAGGGTGTCAACTTTTAAATACCTAGGGCATTATCTTGCAGCTGACCTCAGGGACGATGTAGACATTGAGAGGGAGCGCAGGGCTCTAGCGGTCCGGAGTAATATGTTGTCCCGTAGATTTGCGCGGTGTACAGACCAAGTCAAAGTAACACTTTTTAAGGCCTACTGCCAAAGCTTGTACACGGGCAATCTATGGGTCAATTATACTAAGAGATCGCTAGATGCCCTGCGCGTCCAATATAAAAATGCTTTCAGGATGTTGTTGAGGCTGCCTCGATACTGTAGCGCGTCGAATATGTTTGCGCAAGCCCGCACCGACGGCTTCTTTGCTATTGTACGCAAAAAAACTGCGTCGCTTCTGAGGAGAGTGAGGGGCAGTCAAAACAGCATCCTGAAAACTGTAGCCGAGAGCTTTGGCTCTCCGATTGTACAGCAGTTTGTGCGGAGGTTGATTGTTACTAACACTAGGCTATAAGTTTTTTGTATGTTACTAACACCATATGGATAATTATGTGTCCGAAATAAAGCAATTCTATTCTATTCTATTCTAGAATATGATTTAAATTTGGAATACTTACCGAAATTTATAGTGAACTACATCTGTGTTTACACCATTGAGTTTGTATATAAAGCATTATACATCTTTCTGAAAAAGGAATACGCATTTATTATGCAGTTATGATTATTAAATAAAATTACGAAAACCGACGTGGCCGTATGAGCTTGATGCCTTTGCTTTTCCGACAAAAAAATATTAGTCTACGAATTTGCCGCGTTTTTGTTTTCTTCAAATACATAAACGTTAAGTTTATTTTATTTTTATAAATTAAGTTAATGTTCTAAATGCTTACCTCATATTATTATTGTGTTAATTTTTTCGCATTTGGTACGAAAAGTAGAGTATTTTCCTCGGTGATAAAGCTGTCTTAGTCTTGGGTGAAAATAAATCCCTCGCTACACTCAGGACTCGTCTTAAATCCCTCGCTTCGCTCGTGATTTAAGTTTTTAACACCCTCGCTACGCTCGGAAGTAAACCTCGAGTCCTTCGTTACGCTCGCGATTTAAATCGTCACCCGCGACATAAGACACTGCTTTATCCCCTTGGTTAATAATCTACTATTAATGTAAGTATTTAATAAATATTCATAGTGATGTTCAATAGCCGTGGTCGTATGCCACCTACTCTAAAACAATTATAGTTTAAAACACGCTGCCTATGGAAACTTTGAACATGATTTTGACCCCCTTCAAAACGTCGGATTAACTTGAAATTTGGCATAGTCATTGAGAACCGATGACAATACAATAATTTAATCAATTTGTGCAATTATTCTTGCTTGCCGGGGTTACGAGGATGACCATAAAATCGATTTTGAAAACTACGCTGACATACGTCACAAAAAGAAAACCAAACTAAAAAGTAGAAAATGATAGAAAAAAGCGTGGGGTGCTTTTTGAGGCATTTTTGAATTTATATCAAGCACCCCACGCTAGTGGATAGAGAGGCGCCACGGCGTCCTCACCTTCCGCCTGACGCAGGTTCTCACCGGGCACGGGTGCTTCGGTGGGTTCCTGTTTAGGATAAAGCGGGAGGAAACGCCCGGGTGTTTCCATTGTGAGGATTGTCTAGAGGACACGGTGGAGCATATGGTGGAAGTGTGCCCTGCCTGGGCAGAGCACCGCCGTGTCCTCGTGGAGGCGATCGGCGGCGGCGACCTCTCGCGTCCGGCCTTGGTGCGAGCCATGGTACGGAGCGAGAGCGAATGGGAAGCCGTCACCTCCTTCTGCGAAGCAGTAATGCTCGCGAAGGAGGAGGCGGGGTGCGTGAGGGAGTGGCAGTCTCTGCGCGCTCACGTCCCTAGCCGCCGCAGGAGGAGACGCCCCGGGCGTCGGGAGTCGATTGCGGACTCCCGGCCACCGTAGGCGCGAGGTTGCGGGCGGCGAGCAATGGGTAGCTCGCCGCCCGGTAAGAACCAAGCTCGGATCAACGGCGCGTAGTGTTCCTCGCGACCGATGCCTGCCGGGGTCGCGTGATTGGTCGAAAGAGATACCGTGACCCTGGCACTTGGACAACTGAAGGAACACGGGTGGGTTTTAGTCAGTAAATGTCTGACACGCCCTGCCGCTCCGCCCACAGCGGGAGAAGTCATTTGATGATTTCCCACCCAGAAAAAATAAAATAAAAAGCACCCCACGCTTGTTTCCATTATTTGCTACTTTTTAGTTTGGTTTTCCATGGAAGCTTTTAAGCTATTGCATAGCTTTTATCGTCGGCTTTGAGCACGGCGACCGAATCAAGAAATTCCATAACGAAAAAACCCTAACACAAGTCACTTCCCGGTCTGTCTGTCTCTATGTATGTATGCTTAGATCTTTAAAACTACTCAACGGATTTTGATGCGGGTTTTTTTTAATAGATAGAGTGATTCAAGAGGAAGGTTTATACCGGGTGACATTTTTTTACGTCTTGAAAAAAAATGGGTGTAATAGGTGAACGAAGTAGAAGAAGTAGTAGCCTTTGGCATAGAAATATTATTTTTATTTTTGAATAACATGTAATAAAATTGATCTAGCAATAAATACTACACATTTAAAGTAATATTTTCATACTAGAACAACAAAAACAGAAATTTTGAGAAAAAAAAAAACAATTAAAATTACTCAATGCGCGGCATGTATCAATGATTTCGTAGCGCGGTCCTACCCTTGAAGCCAGCCGATAGGTGGCCTCATTGATCTTTCGCAGGCGCACGAGCCGCACACGCATCCCCGTCCGCCCGCGTCCCGCGCTCCTTTAGTCACTTGCAATGAATCTGAAGGCCTTACTGCCTTCTATTCTAGTTACACAATAGTCTAGCCATCGCTCATATTTTTAGGACCTTTATCTCTGTTTTTCACGTTTTTGAACTTTCAACAAGTTCAAAAACGTGAAAAATAGAGATAAAGGTCCCATTCGATTCGCTCGAAGGGCTCATTCGATTCGGAATCACTTCTAGAAAAATGTTTTTGAAGGATTTTGGTGCAGGTAAAAAATAGCAATTGTTATTAACAAAATAAGATGAAAAAAAAAATGATATTTTGTTTTTTGTTAATAACTCGGAAAATATTAACATTTAAGCAATTTTGAAAAAAACATGTTAAAGAAGTGGAAATTTCCAATAAAAAAGTACTAACTCCCGGAACTCTATGTCCATTATTTATAATTTTAATTTGACGTTGAAAATAGGGCTCCGCGTGGCTGTTACGGCACGCACGCGCCGCTGCTAAAGAGAGTTCAGCAATTTTTTTTTTTATAACATAAAATGTGATTTTAAAAATTTGAAAAAATTCTAGTATCTTCTTAACACTTGATAGAATCGAGCCCTGAAGCAAAAAAAAGTTTAATCACCATTTTAAAAAAGTTATCCAATTGTTAACTAAAAAAGAAAAATTAAAAATCTAAAAAATGTTGAAAAAAATGTTTTATTAAAAAATTTTTTTGAAAAGATTTTTAATTTTTCAATAGTTATAAAAAATCATAATTAACAAATTAATAAACTTTTATGAAAATTTATCGCAGGATCTTATAAAGTACCTACATATATCAAAAGGGCCCAACGAGGTTTAAAATTTATAGGCCAATTGCTTATACCTTTAATCCCATTGTTTATGCCAATGGAGATTGGGAAAAAAATTTTTAGTTAACAATTGAATAACTTTTTGAAAAATGGTGATTTAACTTTTTTCTTCAGGGCTCGATTCTTTCAAGTGTTAAGAAGATACTAGAATTTTTTCAAATTTTTAAAATCACGTTTTATGTTATAAAAAAAATATTTTTATTGCTGAACTCTCTTTAGCGGCGGCGCGCGCGTGCCGTAACAGCCGCGCGGAGCCCTATTTTCAACGTCAAATTAAAATTATAAATAATGGAGATAGAGTTCCGGGAGCTAGGATTTTTTTATTGGAAATTTCCTCCTCTTTAACGAGCTTTTTTCAAAATTGCTTAAATGTTAATATTAGGTCTTTACCTATGAAATTGCCGTTTTGCAGTACTGGCCATTTCATATCAAAATAATTTTTGTTTGTCTAAGAATTCTAATTTCAAATTAATTTTATTTTAAAAACATGGAATTCTTTTTCCAAAAGTAGTCATTTGTTTATTGATTAGTGTTACATTTTCATCGTATTTCAATCTTTTTCGTCATCATGGATACGTTAAAAATTCGAGTAATTTTGGAATATGAGTACCGTCGTGGCAGCAACGCGGCACAAGCGGCACGCAACATCAACGACGTTTACGGAGCTAACACTACAAACCAACGCACCACCTGTTATTGGTTTGCTCGCTTCCGTTCTGGAAATTTCGACCTGAAAAATGAACCTCGCGGTCGTCCGAAGACTTTGGTAGACAATGACGAATTAAAGGCGATTGTGGAAGCTGATGATACACAATCTACGGCTGAATTAGCAGCAGCTTTCGACGTTAGCGTCAAAACAATATTGGTCCATTTGCGTCAAATTGGCAAGGTAAAAAAGCTTGACAAATGGGTGCCCCACGAACTCAATGATCGCCAGCGCGAAGTACGCGTCGAGACGTGCCTTGCACTGCTCAACAGACACACAAATGAAGGAATTTTGAACCGCATTGTTACCTGCGATGAAAAATGGATTCTGTTTGATAACCGCAAGCGCTCAGCAAGTTGGTTGGATCCTGGTTCAGCACCTAAACAATGCCCTAAACGAATACTTACCCCTAGAAAAGTGATGGTCACTGTTTGGTGGTCTAGCGCCGGTGTGATTCATTACAGCTTCTTACCAAACGGGGTGAGCATTACTGCAGATGTGTACTGTGAAGAACTGAACTCAATGATGGAGAAGCTGGCACATCTCCAACTAGCATTGGTCAATTGCTCGTCTCCGCTGCTCCTGCACGACAACGCGCGACCTCATACTGCACAGCAGACGGTCTCCAAGTTGCAAGAACTGGGGTTGGAAGCTCTCCGTCATCCGCCCTACTCACCAGACCTTGCGCCTACAGACTACTACTTTTTCCTGAATTTGGATAACTTCTTGGCAGGAAAAAAATTCAATACCCGAGAGGCAGTACAAAATGCCTTTGAAGAATTGGTTGCCTCCCGTCCAGCTGATTTTTTTAAGAAGGGCAACAATAAACTGCCACTGCGTTTGCAAAAATGCATTGATTGCATGGGTGATTATTTCGATTAATACAAATAAAAAATACATGAAAAAAATTCGTTTAATTTTTTTCATACAAAACGGCATTTTCGTAGGTAAACACCTATTATTTTTCGAGTTATTAACAAAAAACGAAATAATTTTTTTTTCCATCTTACTTTGTTAGTAACAATTGCAATTTTTTACCTGTGTTTCCGAATTAATTTAGAACTTGTATTATTTATATGTATCCGAACGAGATCATAGTGCTTGGGTAATAGATTATCTGTGGTGGCCCGCCATTATGCGCAGACGACTAGAAATGATTAAACTTGTAACATGTAACATTTTATGTTAATAAACGAGTTCCAATACTATCTATAAGTGGTTTCCATACATGAGGAAGAGTCATTCAAAAAGCTCTTCGAGCAGCAAGCCCACCTCTTAGATGCGATGCAAAAGCAAATGGGTCTGATGCAACAACAACTTCAACACGCCACCATGCCGTCTTGTGGAACATCCGATGTTAGGAGCAGTGTCAGCGTCCCGTAGCCTCAACCCCTGCAAGTGGAGTCTGGAGATCCATTCGAAAACTTTCAGTGTTTCCGTACAAGCTGGGAGAATTACTGCCTCGCTACGGGTATGATCAAATGGGCTTCAGACAAAGAAGAAATCAAGGCCGGGATTTTCCTTAATGCGATCGGTAATGCCGCTATGAAAAAGTACTTAGACTTCAACCTATCGGAGAGCGATAAGAAAAATGAGACTACTATCTTTAAGAAGATGGAATCAGAAATTATTAAGAAGGTTAATGTCATTTACTCTCGATATATTTTCAACATAAGGAGTCAGTTAGTTGAAGAGTCCTTTGATGATTACTTTTAAAAGGTAATCATCAAAGGACTCCGAAAATTAATCAAACCTTCCAATTATCCGGAATCTATATGTGATGAATTGTTAGGAGACAGAGTTGTATTAGAAGCAAAAACATTATGAAGGAGCTACTTCGTGAAGAAAGTTTGACACTAGATTCAGCCATTAATTTATGCAGATCTGCTGAAAGAGCAGAAATACATGTTTCGAATGTGCAAAAGGAAGATGAAGTTAATAAGATCTCTGTTAAAAATGCAAATTCATAGGAACCCGTCAAGAAATTATGCAAGTTTTGTGCACAGACACATATATTTGATAAAAAGCAGGAAGGTGAAGTTAATAAGATCTCTGTTAAAAATGCAAATTCAAAGGAACCCGTCAAGAAATTATGCAAGTTTTGTGCACAGACACATATATTTGATAAAAAGTCCAGCTTGGGGCAAGAGATGTAAAGTATGTGGTGGAAGGAATCATTTCAAGAAAGTGTGTAAAAAAAACAGAAGTCAATAAAAGCAAATGATGTGGAAAATTACTCAGATATTGATAATGTTATTGTATCAGAGATACGCACCAACTCCAGTGGCCATAAGGAAGCACCCTTGTTCTTTAAAACTTTTGTGAATAAATGGAATAAGCTATACTGCACACTGGACACAGGAGCACAAGTATGTGTCATGGGAGCCAATTTCTATAAAAAGATCACGGGTAAGGATGACTTCAGTTCGTTGACCCTGCCGATCAGAAGTTTAAATGTTACAATGGAATTGATATACCAAATTTAGGGACTGTCTGTTTTGAATGCAGTGTGAACAAAGTTTATAAAATAAAATTCCATATTGTGGACATAGATCATGAACCACTCTTGTCAGAAAGAGCATGTGTAGTGTTGGGTTTTATTAAGTACTGTGAGAAAGTCAACGTGTCAAACCAGCTCGATCGCACAGAAGCATTGAATATCATGATAAAATATAGTGATGTGTTTGAGGGATATGGAAGATTGCCAGGAGAGGTTACTCTAGAAATAGATGAAACAATTCCAGCACGTATCCAGCCAGCACGTCGGATTCCAGTATGTCTAAGTGAGAGGCTGCGTGAGGATCTTGACACTCTAGAACGGGATGGAATTGTCGCCAAAGAGATACAGCACACGGAATGGGTAAATAATATTTTGATAGTCAGCCGTGATCATAAATTTAGAATATGTCTAGATCCCATTCCCTTGAACAAAGCTCTTAAAAGGCCATATTTTCAGTTCACTGCATTGGATGAAATGTTACCTGAGCTAAGTAAAGCTAAAGTATTTAGTACTGTGGACGCAAAGAAAGGGTTCTGGCAATGTAAACTTTCTGAAAGAAGCAGTAAACTTACTACATTTTGGACACCTGTTGGTCGTTACAGATACGTCTCCCGTTCGGGCTGAGTTCTTCTCCAGAGACTCACCAGTCTCATTAAGGACTTAAAAGGAATTGAAGTCATAGCCGATGACATTTTAATATATGGAGTTGGTGATACTATTGAAGAGGCTGTTACAGATCATAATAAAAAATTTGAAAAACTTCTTCTAAGGCTCCGAGAAGTGAATTGCAAGCTGAATAAAGATAAAGTAAATCTGCTTCAAACTTCAGCAAAGTTTTACGGTCATATCCTAACCAATGAAGGTTTGAAAGTAGATCAGTCCAAGGTTGAGGCTATAAAAAATATGCCCACTCCCACTTGTGGCAAAGAAGTGCTTAGATTTTTGGGCATGATTGGCTATCTGAGTAAATTTATTGATAATCTTAGTGTTAAAGCAGCCAACCTTAGAGCTCTGACAAGAAAAGATGTAGAATTTTCGTGGACCAAGAAAGCAGAAGAAGAGTTTCAACATTTAAAAGATGTCATAAGCTGTCTTCCAACACTTAAGTATTTTGATGTCAACAAAGAGGTTGTTATTGAATGTGATGCAAGTGAATTTGGTCTTGGAGCAGCCCTTTATCAGGACAACAATGTCATAAGTTTTGCATCAAGATGTTTGTCAGCAACTGAAAAGAAATATGCCCAGATTGAGAAAGAGATGCTTGCGGTAGTATTCGCATGTAAAAGATTTAATCAGTACATTGCTGGCAGTGGCAAGACTGATCATAAACCACTCATCAACATTGTTAATAAGCCACTTGTAGAAGCACCTAAAAGATTGCAAATGATGTTGTTGACAATTCAAAAGTATAATGTTCAACTAGATTTCATACAGGGTAAAATTAACAATGTAGCGGACACTTTATAAAGAGCTCCTGTCACTGATGATGGAGAATATTATGATTTGGAAAGCAAACTATCAGAGAAAAAGTTTACAAGCTAATAAGCAAAGTTTCTCCAGTGAGGTATCTAAAAATTTCAGATAAACTTATTGAGAGAATAAAGAAAGCCACAAATGAAGACACAAACTTACAGAAATTAATTATGTATATCATGGATTTCCCAGGTACATATCAGATTTACCTCAAGATCTTAGAGTATTTCACAAATTCAGACATGAATTATCCGCATCAGAAGGATTAATATGTAGAAATAATCAGGTACTAATTCCAGAAAGTTTAAGGAATGAGATGCTACAAAAAGTACATGTCAGTCACAACGGCTTTGGTAGCAGTTTGAGACTGGCTAGAGGAAATATGTTTTGGCCTGGTATGTCTGTTGATCTAAAAACCTATTTAGGAAAATGTTTATTTTGCGCAGTTCATTCTCCATCTCAACAAAGCTTGCTATCAGTCATGAGGTTCCTAAATATCCGTTTCAGTATATCTCAATGGATGTTTTCTCAGTGGGAGAATTAAAATTCCTTATTACAGTTGACCATTACTCAGACTATTTTGAGTTGGATCGCCTCTCGACTCTTACAGCAACTGAACTAATCCAGATTTGTAAGAAGAATTTCGCTAGACATGGAATACCTCAAAAAGTCTGTACGGACAATGTTACTAATTTTGTAAATTAGCATTTCAAGTCATTTTCAAATAACTGGAACTTTGAGCATGTGACTTCATCACCACACTATCCAGCTCCAAATGGAAAAGCTGAGGCAGCTGTAAAAATAGCTAAGAAATTGGTAATATAGAGCCTGGAAACTAAACAAGATCTATGGTTTTGTTTACTTCATCAGCGGAATACTCCAATTCAGATGGACGATACAAGTCCTGTCCAGAAATTGTACTCTAGGCGTACCAGGACCCACCTTGCCTATTGAAACATCTCAAGCCAGCCGTTGTTCCTAATGTTTCTGCAAATATTAAAGAAAGAAAGGAGAAGGTAAAGAAACATTTTGATAGAGGTACTGCAGAGAAGGCCCTATTATGTGTTGGTCAGAATGTGATGGTCCAGCTTCAGCCTGAGATAAGTAATCAATGGTCTTATGGTAAGGTCACTAAATCCATAAATGACAGGTCATTTGTGATCAAGGTTGGAGATAAATTATATAGAAGAAATAGAGTTCACATTAGGCCTTTTACTGGGACCTTTTCAGGTACTGAACATTGGCAGGAGGCAACTGCAAAGCAGACAAATTCAACTGTGTCTCCATTAGTGCATCATCAACCTTGCTATGCTGATTCAGCAGGTTTTGTTATTGAATCAAATGCAACATCAGAAGCAAACAGCATCAGAAACAAACGCAGCGTCAGAATCAAATGCAGCATCAGAACCATCAACTTGTTTCAACTATGAAGACTTAAGCACTGTCGATACTTATCAAGGTCCACGACGTAGTGAGCGTGTAAAGGCTACACCCCGCTATTTGAGGGACTATACAGCTTGATTGAAAAGGGGATGTTTCCGAATTAATTTAGAACTTGTATTATTTATATGTATCCGAACGAGATCATAGTGCTTGGGTAATAGATTATCTGTGGTGGCCCGCCATTATGCGCAGACGACTAGAAATGATTAAACTTGTAACATTTTATATTAATAAACGTTTCAATACTATCTATAAGTGGTTTCCATACAACCTGCATCAAAATCCTTCAAGAACATTTTTCTAGAGGTGATTCCGAATCGAATGAGCCATCGCTCATATATTTAGGACCTTTATCTCTATTTTTCACGTTTTTGAACTTGTTGACTAGACTAACAACACACCATATGAATGTCGAGACGGTAAAAAATGTCATCCGGTATGTATACAGGATAAGTTTTTATCCAGTGCGTAAATTGTAACCATGAATTCAGCATATCATTCTAGACCCCCTTGCGTAGAAATTTTTCGTAGGTTATACAGAAAAAAAAACAGCTGTTTCGTAGAAAAATGCAATACCTACGTGGTCAAAATGTACGGAACAGCTGATTTTTTTTTTGTATAACTGACAAAAAGTTTCTACACTGGGGGGTCTAGAATGATATGCTGAATTCATGGTTACAGTTTGCGCACTGGATAAAAACTGATCCTGTATAACATTAACATACATAAAGGTGTCTTCACACAGCGGGCAGGGCGCGGCGTGACGTGACGGCGACGCGACGCTGAGTAGTTGTAATGTACTAGATATTACGAACGCCTTCACACAGAGCGCTCGGCGCGACGCGGGCGTGGCGCGACGGTTCTGTATGAAGGCGGCGCGTCGCCGTCACGTCCCGCCACGCCCCGCCCGCTGTGTGAAGACACCTTAATATAGTAAAGAAACGCTGATAAATAATTTTAGGGGTTTCTAATGTGATGTCATAAAAACACATTTTTTTGCGCTTACATTGCGATCGCTGGCTGAACCCTACGAAATAGATCAAATTAATGTATTGTACACCTTAAAAAGGTCTACAAAAAAGTCCGGGATGGTATATGTCTATCTCTTAGGGATAATAACAATAACCATTTTTTATCCTTTACTTTTACGAGAAATAAGGGCTTATTTACGAAGCGATTTTAAGCAATACAGCATTAATCCTTATCCAATTAAGTACCTTAAATACATTGTGCATTTAATGTAGATCAATATGGCCTTTTACAGCATATAATTTAAATGAAGATCTTAGAAGATATTAGAGATTTAAAAAGCGGGGGCAGAGAAAAAATGCTATGCAATAGCTTTACCTTGGCAGTCCCCGAGTGCCACAGTAGTAGGTTAAAATTGGGGATTCCAGATCAGATAAGATCTGGAAACCCTCAATTTTAACTCATTCGTCATTTCATGTATTCATCATTTCATTAATTCAATTGTATGTAATATTCACTTTTAGATTAAATCCTAAAACCCACAGTTGTCAGTTATCTATTCAGATTATGAATATGAAAATGTTTTCTGCTATCAATAAGATTAGCTTGAGATTTTGGTAACTGGATGAATTGTGTACCTATCGCAGACGAAGCCGCTGGCAGAAGGTAGTAAAAATTGAAAGAATACCTTTCTATTAATAATTCACTGCACTGCTAAGAGTCAAATGCTACGACGGAGATGCGTGTATTAATTATATATTCGTTTCCTTTGACAGCATTCAAATAAAAACATTTAGGATAGTGTATAGCATGTTGCATCCAAGGATCGTCATAAATCTCCCAATCTTCTATGATACCCCCGCATGAGAAACATGCCGCTTTATCATTAATTCTATTTCCGCAATAAAAGAATCCAGCGTCAGCCATTTCCATCACCAATCTTTTCTTCGAATTCATCGTCCCCCAGTAGGAACGAAATGAAAATTCACGCATTTTATGTGAGTTATACATATTATATCGAGGTTTGTATTCAATAAGAAACATTTTCTATTTATTTACTTTCTAATTCACCGACACGGGTAATTATAAACTTATAATGAGTTGCCCTGCTATTGTTAGCAACTTATATGTGATTGAAAAGGATTTGGAGGGGATATAAAACTCTTAGATATAAATATTTTATCTTAAATAAAATTAAACAAGTAAATAATTATTTTAAAAATTTATTTTCAATGCACCATTTATTTAAACACAATACATTCTTTAAGGCACAAACATAGTCATGATAAATACAATTATATATATCTTCAGAATATTTATATTGATCATACAAACTTATCAAACTAGAACAACCTTTATCTTCTAAATTGAATATTTTACTATTACTATTTTCTAAAATGTGCTTTAACCACAAAACCTTTTCAGAACCTTTGACGTAGATACACATATCTCTTAAAATATTTAGAATCAAAGTCTGATAATTCGAATAGGGCACAAAACCTTCATCCCAATGTATCTTTCTGTTACGTTCAAGCCAAGTAACTTGCTTTTTTTCTGATTTCGTTAATTTTTTAAATGGAAATGGTGGCTTAATTAAAAACACTTGTAGTTGTTTATCATGCATTATAGCAATTTCTTTTATTATAAATTCATTTGCTTCTGTTTTAAAGCCCTGAATATCTACAATAGCAATCATGATACCCTTCGCACAATGTTACTGAGAGGTTTGTATTCCACAAGTCGGTCGTTTATAATCAAACAATATGCAGTCGTCTTATCTGGTATTGGCGTAGAACACTCAATTTCCAACCTCACGTCTACTGGACCTGTTTTAAGGCTGTCGTTTTGTCTTGAGCAGTCTAAGATGAAGAGAGGGGCTTTTTCTTTGAACACCTTTAAGTCAAGCAACGGGTCTACTGGACAGTTGTAATACGACTGACGAAATTTTACAATCATTTCATATAATATACGATATTTGTTTTCAGAAAATTTTAAATTTAAAGGTTCATATGGATAATATATTGAATTCAAAAAGAGCGTTACGTTAGTTACTTCACAATGATCGAACATTGAACTGTCTTTAGTTTTATTATTTATCCTATTAGTTTGTAAGCAAAAAATTACATATCTAGGTTTTTCTAATTGTGAAGCAGTTTTAACTGACCAGGAATGCTTCGTGGTTTTTGGCAGTAGTGGATACTCATATAAATCCCAATTTCTAAAAGCCATCTGAATAGGTTTATCTCTTTCTAGATGTTTTAAAAGTGTAAGTCGTTCTCGATCTGATACTTTTATATGCGGTACTCTCCATTGAACTCTGTGTATATCTATTTGAAAATTAACAGTATCATCAGTAAGAATAACGCTATTTAAGTTAGTGTTACTTCTAATCAATATAAGTTCATGTTTACAATTTATCACAATTTTATTGTAATCCTCCGCAAACCCTAAAACCTTATTAAGTGGTATTACAGCACTAAAATTACCGTCACTTTGAAGTCCCTCTAAATTCCATCCCCATAAGGCGGCAACTTTACATTCTGCTTCATTTAATGAAATGTATGATTTTATTGTTGACGTTATTCCTGAGTTTTTTATGCGATCTATTTCAATACCATTTATTTCGTATCTGATGTCTTGAAACAAAGACAAAATAGAATTATTAGTGAATGTAACAGTTTTCTTGATCGGATTCCCATCTTTACCGAACAGCTTTGCTTGTCCTTCAATATAAATTGAACTGGCCGATGGTAACACGTATATGTCTTGCTGGTGGATGGGAATTCTGATTTCATCGTTTTCTCTAAAGCTGGTATTGTAGGGATTGTATGAATGGACTTCGTAACTTTCGATGGAAGTATCGAAATGTGGTGATTCAGTAATCTGTAGTATATTCATACTTTAAACCCAAGAGCTTTAAGGAAATCTTTATTTACTTTAGTCAATTTCTTAACGTTTTTCTTACGTCGTTGCACCTTAGCAATCGTTGAAGAACTAAGATGTTTTTCATTGACTTGGGTGTTTTTATAATGAATGATCATTTTGTTTTTCTTAAATGAAGACGCAGCTGAATATGTTCTTCGCCAAAGTTCATACAGTGACCAAATTGATCTACAATCCTAACAGATATCGAAGAAATTATATTTTTGTTCACTGGAAAATAAATAATATTTTGCGGTATTTCTATGCACTGATGTCCTGGATGAGTATCAGACACAAATTCGTGAATAAAATGAGTTGGTAATCCATTGCAGTACGATCCGTTCACAAGATCACATTCGATTCTGATCGCAACCAGACTGCTATTAATGCTAGAAATATTTTGTCTTGAATTTATTACTGAAAAGTATAGCAAACCACACTCGTATTGATCTGATAATTGCAGTGGTGGATGAAAGTATGAAGTCAACTCCGATTTATTACCCGAGATGGTTACCGTAGTAGACATGCTTCGACACTGAACTTTTTTTTAGATGCTGCTTATTTTATTCCTTCACTATACCAAAAATTCTTCAAAAAGTTTAAACAAAGGTGTCCACAATTAAAAGGGTGATCATGCTGAATATTGTCATAATTATAGTGTACTTTGGATCCCAAGTATTTTATAAATTCCTTTGGAGGCTTAAGATTTCCGTAACTATCAAAATACTCAATATAATCGTTGTATTTGGCATAGGCTACCCAATGAGAACCAGGATTATTAGAGCTATCTAAATTTATAACTCCACATTCTTTTTTAAAAGGGTATTTAAGGAGCTTATCTCTCATAAAGACACCTCTGAAATAGGGAATATTATTTCCATACTTCAAAATGTCTAAATTAGTCAAGGCTCGTTTGGGTAGCCGATATCTTAGTTTTTTTCTTTTGATACAAATATTCCGAGCCCATCTTTATGTGGTTTAAGATGTAGTCCTTTTCCGATACAGAGAGCTTCCATCTTTTCGTTGTGTCTCTTCGATTCAGTCAATAACTTTTTAGCCATTTTGAATTCATTAATGGTTTTAGCAATACCAGCTGCACCACCTGCTAAAGCTCCTACCGCTGATAATCCCGCAAAAATCGGAATCAAAGGCAATACTCCACCAGTTTTTGGTATAGGAATAACACGAGGAAGTTTAATGGATGAATCATCAGCTAATTCTCTGGCAGCGGCCATAGCTAATTTTATTGCCACTTTCTTGCATTTTGGTTTTAATTTTTTAATATGTCTCTTCGTTTTGCTAATAACATTTTTAAATTTATTTGTTAACCCTTTTCCACTTTTAATTTTAGGAGAACTCTTTTTGCTATCCTTCTTTAGACCAAATCCAGTTTTAATTTTTGTTGACATAGCGCTGCTTACTAAGTGCGCTGCTAGTTTTTCCCCAACGCTCGCATCTGAGGCAAGTGCTCGTTCTTTAGCCATATTTAATAAAACTAAATCTGCCTTGTGACGATCTTTTAGGTTTGAAGACTTATGATATGCTATGTCGTGTTGTTTGCAATATTCGTCTAATTTATTAACACCTTTATCTCCACGTGTAAGCCTTTTAATTAATTTAGTGCCAGGCCCACAATAATTGTATCCAGGTAAATGTAATTCAAATGGTAAATGATTTATAATCCAATTGAGAAGACTACTCTCTTCAATACACATCATAAGACTGATACATTTTGGACAGAACATTTAATAAATATTCGATTTATCAATTCAACTGTTTTCAGAAGAAGGCAAACCTAACCATTTTACTAAAACTCTGTCTCCTTTTCTTTTAAGAACTTTCTCAACAAGATATAAATTAGGATTTTTCGTCTTTTGAAGCTCTTGTTCATAAAATGCACCTAAAATGGGTTGACCTCTGATTGTATCTTCTATTAAGTAGGTAATAGGATTTGTATTTTGTATCTTTCGAATTTTAAATATTTCTGTAGACCAGTTAGGAGTGTAACCTTTTTCGAATGTACCTTTGTACTTACTGATACGCACATAATCACCAATGTTATACTTGCTTCTAATATTATGATTTTTTACCAATCTTGAATATCTCTCTAATATACGTTTTTTGTTGATGTTATTCACATTAGCGGGAACTTCATCAATTGTCCGATGATAAGTGTGATTGTATTTGTTAATAACATTATTAAGCATGCTGTCTATCCAATTGTAGCTGCCTCTTAAACTAAATTCCTTATAGACTTTCGATTTCAATGTCCTGATAAATCGCTCAACTATTGAAGCCTTTTTTGTTGAGAAGGTTGAATAATGATTAATGTGATAAGTTTGCATAAGCTTTTGAAACGGATTATTGTAAAATTCTGTTCCTTTATCCGTTTGTAGATTTTTAGGAACACGCCCTTTATTCAATAATTTCTTAAAAGAGTTACATACATCATCTTTGGTTTTACTTTTTAGAGGAAAAGTCCACGCATATTTCGAGAACGTGTCAATAATAGCAAGAATAAATCTGTAATTTTTATTTTGCTTTGAAATTGATTGCATATCGATTAAGTCTGCTTGCCACAAGTCATCTATATCTTTCATGATAACACATCTGCGTGGAAAGTTCACCCTCGCATTTTTATGAATTTCGTTTACCACGTCGGTTTTGCTCATGTTCACAATTCAGTGCATTTGTTTTGAATCCGTCTATAATACTGAATGAAAATTTTATGGTGGTGAGTATTTATTCTTTAATTATGCCAGCTTCTTTCAATTCTTCAACGATCGACAATATTTCATTATCATGATTTGTGTTGCCAGCGTCTCTGGAAGCAACTAATAGTTTCAATCTCTCAACGAGTTCGTTAGGGTCATCCCAATATACCAAGTCAGTGTTATTTTTGTATTTCTTTAGAGTTGGTAAACTTCCTCCAGTGTGAAAATTTTCATTTAATAATTCGGAAAATAATGGTTTGATTACTTCACGATATTTTATTCCCTTATCGCCTCTTATTTGTCCACCAGGATTAAAATCTCTCTTATGAGCATTTGTATAATGCAGCATGTCTTTGTAGACAAGTCTATCTTTGCTCGATATTAATTTTAAATCAGGCTTTCTTCGAAGTAAAAGTTCCTTCAAGCCAGGGGTTAAATTATAGGATTTGTCACCAACTTTAATTAAAATGACACTGTCGTCATTCAAACTATCGATTTTAGAAAATGAGACTACAGAATTACCCATTAGCAATGTTTTGTTTACACTTCTTATTCCAAACGGTATATTTACACCGTCATAAATATCATGGATATCACGACCCTCTAGTGATATTTCTAAGTCATCTAATATTTCTTTTGTAGGAGACTTTTTAAGTACTGCTGCAGACTTTAGTTTTAGATCATAGCAGTCTTCAAACTTTGAAGATGAACTAGTATTAATGTCATCCAATTCAATGTCGTCAGAATTCGAGAGTGGTAAATGTTCTAAATGCTTTATTTTTTCCTTTGACATATTCGAATCGACTAGTGCATTAAGGGGTTCCGTGACGGTTTTTAGCATTTTATCAAGTGACAAGTTCATAGAGTATTCCTGGTTCTTCATTTGTTTTATTTTATTCTTTATAGATTCCACAGACTTCATTAATTCTATTTTAATATTCTTTTCCATGTTGTTTTGTGACAAGTGTATTCAGCCAAAGAAAATATACTACTAAGTTATATTTTTGTCTGTTATTGGTTTATATAATTACACATTATTTGCTCAGAATTTAAAAAAGCTATCTAAATTCTGTCTGTACCTTCCATTGCTTAAAGACGAGTCTTTGCAAATACTAACAAAGTTATATGGCTCTCTCCAAACTGTATTACAAATCTTCTTGAATTGATTCCAGGACATATCAGAACTAACATGCTCTTCATAAATATGTTTCAAGTTTACATCGTCTTGCTTAAATATTAAGAGAAAGTTTGCATTATCACGCAGCAACTGTTTCGGAATTTTAGAGTATGTTTGACATAAATAAAAGCAATCAATATGTTTATGTCTACCCATAGAGAAGTAATTACGAATGTTTATTTGATTTTCACATGCCACATCATCGAAAATAAACACAGAATTAGTTAGTGCTTCATCCGGGGCTATGACTTCTTTATTATCATTAAATTCATGAAACTTAACTTGATGCACTCTCTTTATAACTTCTCGTAAGAAGTTGTATTTTGGTTGAAAGTTAGTTTTCGAGTACAGGTAAAGATTTTGAAATTTTAGACCATTCTCATGTAACAATAAACTAAGCACGACGTTTGTTTTTCCACAATTTGAGGGACCACATATAATACAACGAATCGTATTTGGTAACAGAACGCTATGCCTAATGTGGCTATCAGAGTCACCAAGATTTATATGATTAACATTAAGTGATGTGTGTTGTTTGATCAACTTCATTTTGACTAATAATTCAATTTCACTCAAACATAGAAATATAAAGCATAAGTATAATAAAAACAAATGATTTAGTTGTCATGTCAAATGTAAAGTGAAATGTATACGTACTTAAAGTGCTTAAACATTTACGTTTATGTCTGTTGCAAATAATAATAATAAGTTAGTGTGGTATTGCTCAGTGATCATATGGTTTATTAAAAATGAAAAGAAAAGACTGTAAGCCCATAACAAGAAAAAAAATGTGTCAGTTATTCAATATTTTATTTAGATATTACAAATTTAAAAAAGACAATCAACACTACCACTCACTAAATTAATAATATATGGTATACTTATACTAATTATTAACAAAGGTTATCATAATAATATTACAATTTATTAATATAAACATTATTATTTATAATGATGTATAAATTAGTTCTCAAAATAAAGTTTCATAGTGACCTAAAGGTAAAGTTTCAATAAGGTTCGTGAGTATTTGTCTCTTATCATCATTTCTATTTAATACTACTTTATGAACTTCTTGAGAGTACAGTACATGCTTGAGTGATTTAATTGTATTCATTTTACATTTGAAATTGACATTATTTGTTAAAGCTTTACTATAGTGAGATAATTTTAATCGATTAGTAACAGCTTTAGATATTCCTTTTGCTTTTGCGATGCGAATTTTTGAAGTTATTATACAATATAGTTTAGCTCTCAGTCCCACAAATTCGCTTATGATGTCACCCCCGAGTTCATCTTTAAATAGTCCTGGAATTTTAGTATTTACTCTTGGTATGCTGTAACAATTATCAGGCTGGAAATTACTTGTATCAAATTTTGCAATATCATTTTTTATGTCTTCATAAAAATCTTCTGTATTTATAAAATAAAGAAGGCTGTCTGTGTCTGTATAACACAGTCTTGCGCGAGTGTTATATTTATTTTTAATAAAGTTGTAGTGGAATTTATACAAATGTTCTTTTGCGAATTCTAGAACTGTAAACCCAATGTAGATAGGGCGATCTAAGATAATTTTTTCAGGAGTTAATTGAATAGCAACAAAATTTTCAGAAAATATCGCTATACTTTTCAGATTTGGTTTTGCAATTAATTTTTCTGCACCGTGGTGCTTGTTAGTTTTATTATTGCAATCATCCCACATGGTAACTAATTTGACATTTACCTGTTTGCGTCTATTTTCAATAGTTTTCCCAAATATAGCATTATTAAGGAGTTTGAAAAAGTCTTTCTCAAATGCGGTTGTAGAAGCTTGACGCAATGTTGTATTTAAATCAATATATTTTTGTAAATAATTTTCTTGTCTAAACGTTAAAACACGGTGAATTTTTTTCAAAATTAATCCATTCAATAAGCACGCCTTTAAATGAATGTAATGTATTACATAGTTGAATTTGTCATATAAATTAGCAATTAATTTTGGGGTTTTGCCTCCAGGAGGTGTGAACCTCTCGGGGGCAAAAGGCAAATCACTATGCGTATTATGTAAACTCTCAGGATATATTAAATCAACTTCTAAAATATATCCATATTCAGATTCGTCTGATATTGATAAGACATTCATTGTTTTTATCTCATGGATTGTCAAAAAACGGAAATCTGAAATAGGCATTTTCTTTGTCATTGCGTAACCATATAAATTGTTACAGTCAAGATAAACCAAATAAGTTGATTTTTGAGAAGCATCATAATTTGGTAAATATTTATTATTAGCTTGAGCATGGCGAAGAGAACATTGTGCCAAGCCTCCACGTATTCCCTTTTCCAAAAATTCATACATTTCTAAACAATGAATTAATTCTAATTTAACACCTGTGTACAGTAGCATCGCATCCCAGCTTAAGCTAGGTGCGGTAATGTAATACGTTGGATCAAGTTGATAATGATCTAGACAAGTCTGTCTAAATTTTTCGAATACGTCACAAAGAAGTAATACGTCGGTCTTTAAATATAAATCTGTATATTCTCCTAGTGATTTAATATTAAATGTCTGCCAAATAGATTGGGCACGTGCGTATTCATCATCGCTAATGTGTTGACAATTCAAGCTGTTATAGAAACAAACTTTTGATGGAAGTTGAGTCTCATTATATTTTGAGAACACATTCATATAATCGTAGGGGTAAATTCCTTTTTGTCGTAACAACTTTAACTGATTATAACTTATATCTGGAAATTCTTTTGATAAATTAACAAAGTCGGTTTCATTCAAGTTATCAACTAATGTGCTTAAACTTGAATTAAGAAATTGATATGAATCTATGAACTTAACTTGAATAGGCCTTGATTTTAAAGCATTCTTAGTATGGAATACCTTTGTGAAGGACATATACCTTTCTTTGGTTTTTGGTATAATTTTAAAAGTACCTTCATACTTCGATAATTCCTTTATAAATAGATGAGAGTCATAGCCGGACAAGTTATGAAAAATAACAGGCACGAATGGGCAAACTCTTAACATTAAATTACAATGAGAGTGTGCTGCACCTCGGTATTGTGATGTAATGTGATCATGATCCATTACTTTATCGTCAAAGAGCAAATGATTACAGATATGACATGTAGTGGCATTTTTGTAATCGTTTTCTTGGTCCTTAGTTAATGGTGTCATAGGTATTTTATTTATTAAGATACTATGAATGTTCTCCAAATCTCTTATTAAATATTTTATAAATACTTCTACGCAATCAGCTCCTCTATAAGTAACATACTTATTCAGATCCGTATTGTGTGAACAACAAATATAGTAACCAAAACATGAAGGTTCGTGAACCTGATAGGTACGAGTATTTTCGGTTACCTTTATGTTGCAGTTTAGTAAAAGACTTTCAAAATCGGCGTATATAACGAAATTAATTTTTTGTTTTCTTTCGTAGTTCTTAAATTGAAGAATACTATTTTTTTCAGGTAATATTGTCAAAATCATAGGACAATTATTGTGGGTATTATATCTCGTTTCACTCGTGAAAACTTGTAAGCATGTTTCACATAGGTACATTTTACCTTTATGTTTACTTATTTGACGTTTAATTAATCTCAACAGATTTTTTATTAAGCAGTAATGTCCATTGCCTTTCTGTTCAAAGTACAATAAATTGACATGCTGGATTTTTCTTAAACTTGTCACATATAAAGGACCAGTGACCATATTTTTATTATCTAATCCATATATATTGATACTTATGTCGGGATTCAAAGTTTCAAATATTTTAATATCTTTACATGATGGGGGAAATGACAGACCATCTATATTTAAAACTTTTGAAAAATGTGGATATGAACTTGTTCTGCAAACATTAATTTGGGTGGGATATAATGCTGCCACGATACTCCATAAAAAGCAGTTGTTATCGCTGTTTTTAATATTTAAACAACTTCTAGTTTTTTTTATTATTGGCGGCAAATCTATATAGGTGCCACCTTTCAAAGGACAGTATTTGTTAATGTTAATTTCTAGATGACTTATAAAGAAACAAGACCAACCAGATTCACGATGTTGGAACTCTGAGAGCTTTCTATCAAATGTATTAATTGTTTTCAAATATAATTCCTTTAAATCTGTGTTATAATATACAATTTCATATTTTGTGTTAAATGATTTAAGCTGAAGTTCATCAGATTTCGGAAGAATGAAATAAGCAAAAAGCTCAAAGTTTAATTTAACACAATTATGTTTTATCAAACAATCATTAATTAGTCTTATGACCTTATCCTGGTCATCAATTAGGAATTCCTCAGGCGTTAGGTATTCCATTGATGGATTCAGTTTGTAACTTATTATTCTCTTTTTAAAAGCTGTGGCTATTATATCAATATTTTCAATTTCAGTTTTTTGTATACAATTAGATTTATGCAAATTTGTTCTCAAATGATACTGATATTCAGTTTTAGGTATTTCAATGTGACATTTTTGACATTGTATTATTATATCGTTTTTATTTTTTCTGATTCCGGGTCTAGGTGTAACTGTAAGAAAGAAAAAAAAAAACAATGAACATTAAATCAAATTTGATGTAATATGAATTACTTAATTTCTATAAACGATTACATGTGATTACATTATACTAAATTTATATCTTAAATATATTTATTCTTATTGATTACAAAAAAAATGTTTTTAAACATAATATAAGTAAATCAATAGTGTCTATCTATAATAATGAAATCGCGATTTGCCTTGTTTATAATTATGTCAATGGTAAAAGTGAATAGGTATGACATGCCTAACACATTGTGTTATATTGGGGGGTTACGTTTTTACCGGATAAGTAACTACGTAATTAAGTAGAAATTTAATAATAGTTACTTACAAACGTTGGTGGGCACTTAACATATTCTTTACGTGTAGCCACAATAAAATTAGACAAATGTTGCCAAGCATCTGTATTGTCGAAGGTCTGATTTTTAACCGTGACAATTGCTTGGCGCCATCTATTCATTGGCGGAACTTTTTCTATTTCATCGCCTCGGTATATTTTTAAATCAATATAGTGCGTTCCCGGCTTTTTTTCATAGATTTGGCGCGAATGGCCGTTTGCAAGACGTCGAGTTATATATGAAGCTAACGGTGTTTTACCAGTAACTGCAGGGACCTCTTTCTCATCGTCCTCGCTATCGGTTCCAAACAGATCATATACTGTGCACTTCTTCGGAGGGATGGGCTTAATACGGGTGTGATGCGGCTTCTTTAAAGCTGATGGACGGGACGACGGTGGCACCAGCGACGGCTCGACAGGCGTCGCAGATGTGGACGGCCCGGGCATCGGACTTGCTCTCGATGGCGACGACCACGACCTTTGTGCCGGCTCCGTCGTTCGAGTTGATGCGTGCTTCCTTTTTCGTCCGTCGTGCTTCTTTTTTGGAACCTGAGGTTCCTCGTCGACGTCGGAGGGAAAAAGAGTCTCGGCGTTTTCGTACGACCTGAAATGGAGAGACACAAATAAATATTAATACAATCACTTTGACATTTCAGGTAGGTACACTACTATAATGAATAATTACAGGGGGTTTCGGGGGCGATAAATCGATCTAGCTAGGATTCATTTTTATAAAATGTCGTTTTATTCGTGTTTTCGATGACCAACTTTATCGATAATCAACTTGAACATAAACTTATTATTTTAAACACAATTTACCAAAAAATACCGAGCAAAGCTCGGTCAACCAGATATTTATAATAAGATGGCTGCATCACAGAAAAAAATACTCTATTTAACCACAACACTAAACAGAAGAGCAGATTTATTGCTATAAGGAATAATAACTCATTGCTCGATTAGGGGAATCGAACCCCCTGACACTTAGCTGTTGCTAGAACTTTATAAGTTAATGAACTACTTACATTTTATTCCTTATTTAGGTACTGCAGGCTGATTCTCGGTAAGTACTTGCTGTTAATCTGGAGCTCCTGACACTGAAGTGATGCACCTAATTCACTCTCCAGTGTTTAAATAGCCAGGATCCACGTGACATTTTTCCATATATGTAATGCACGCGTGGTCCTAAAATCCTGACTCAGGACTTCTTCGCGGGAACAAACACATTTACAATCATAGCCAAATCAACAAACCTCAACCTTTGATCTATCTCCTTAAATGAGATTAGAACTTACATTGCAAATTAGACAAACTACTTATATGCGATGGTTTTGCTTGCCGAATGTTCTCATTAAAATGTATGAAAAAAATAACAATGAACAAACGTACCGCAGCGTTTATTTTATCGATATGTATTTATAGTAAACAATAATATACTTGGCGCCGTGATGTTCTGAGGTTTCAATTTCACCATACTATATTTGTCCGGGATATCAACATCTAATTAAAATGTACGACTTTGAACTCTATAGATTTAAATACATTTTATATAAATTGAAAGAAATTAATTAAAATCGATCATTTAATTTCTGCATATGACTGGATAGAACGTTAATATCGTGAAATATCGGTAAGTGTAACTAATATGTTTCTGGATTTAAAAGCGTTAATAGGTGAAGTTATTATTAGGTGTCTGTTACACCACTGTCAATATTTGTACATAACAATTTGTTTCAATGATAATTGTTGTTTTCAGAAAGAATAATAAAATGAAATATTAATGTAGAATCTTTTTTTTTCAGGTGTGTAAAAACGTCTGGACATATAATTAAATATGTCAATCTCACCATCCTACAGCCCTGTTTCGGATAACATTGACCAACAATTTAATGTATGTATCTAATTGACCAGCAACTGAATAAACATTTGGTGCTGTTTAATGATACAAAATCATTCATCAATATCATTTTTTATTTCAGAATTTGATAGAAAGCTCTGATCCAGTTCTAAATCCATTTTACTATGCTCAAGACCGAGAAAGCTGGTACGCTGAAGTGGCAGCAAAAGCATGTGAAGAGAGTAGACAGCAAGAAATAGAAAAGAAAACATTAAAAAACAAGAAGAAGAAAATAAAGAAACGTAAATCTTTTAAAAACAAATCCTTTATCATGTGTAAAGAGTCCGGGCATGTTCAACGAATAATCAGAATAATTGTACATGATGTGGATGGCAGTCATAACACGGAAGAAATAGACAGTGACCCTGACAATGCAAGCGTGAATATACAATACTTAGTACGAAGTGATTCTGATGAAATCATGAGTGAAACTGAATATTTAGTTACTAAAATAGTTAAAAAGTTAAGTTCAACTTAATGTAATTGATATTTAAATATAATCATTCTAAATATTATTTTGCATTTTATTTCTATGCCATAAAAAAAAATATAAACATCCGAATTGATAACCTCCTCCTTTTTTGAAGTCGGTTAAAAAGTTTAAAGTAAATAACCACTGCACGACATATTATATAAGGCAGCGCGATGGAGCGGTGCGAGCGCATTCCATTTTCGTTAGGCTATCGAGTCGGATAGATTATACCGACTGTTGCTCGAATTTCATACGCGTGTCTTTGAATACCTAGTTGAATGGGTGTCATAATTTATCAATGAACAATTAGAATGATAATGAAATTGTATCTTGTAAAGATAACTGACAACTGTGGGTTATAGGATGTAATCTGAAAGTGAATAATACATACAATTGAATGAATGAAATGATGAATACATGAAATGATGAATGAGTTAAAATTGAGGGTTTCCAGATCTTATCTGATCTGGAATCCCCAATTTTAACCTACTACTGCCACACGTAAATTTTTTAACCGACGAAAAATAATGCAGGAGTTTCTCAATTCGATGCGTATATTTTTTTTTTGTTTTTTTTTTATATATAACTTTTTACATAGTAGTCCGATTGTGATATTATAATTCTTTTTTTATTGGAAGAGTATACTCCGAAGGTGGTCCCATATAAAATTGGAAAACAAAATCGAACGCTGAGGGTCGTAAAACAGGGGATGTTTGATTGTTCACTCACTGATTGTAATGTTTAACTACGCATAACTTTATACAGAATAGTCCTATTTTCAACCGAAGAAAAAAAACCGGAGGAGGTTATCAATTCGACGCGTATATATTTTTTTATGTATGACCACGCATAACTTTTTACATAGTAATCCAATTGTTATAATTCTTTTTTTATTGGATAGGGTATACCTTGCCAAGTATTATTAATACCTACATTAAAGCCACAAAAAAATATGAAATAAAAACTTTTTAACAAAAAATTAAACCGCCGAAACAACTGAAAAGCTAAAATAATAAACCTTAAAATTTTGAGGCGGCGCTGAAGAATTAATGAACATAGATCACTCAAAGCGCCGACTGGTTTATAATTTTTCGCTTTTCAGTTTTTTCGGCGGTTATATTTTTATTAATTGGTCATACTGGTAACCCCGGCAATCAAGGATAATGGCACAAATTATTGTATTGTCATCGGTTCTTGATGAGCATGCCTTTAAAGTTAATCCCACGTTTTGAAGGGGGTCAAAATCATGTTCAAAGTTTCCGTTACATAAGCACATACTAACATACGTTTGAAGCTTATAAAAGCGTGTTAAAACCAATCAATCCAACAGTAGTGAGCGATGCCGTACAGCAAAGTAGTTAGAAGTCGTCGCTTAGTAGAGCTAAAAACTCAGAAGTTCGAGCCATGAAGTCCGAAGTTGGTTCTAAAGATTTAAAATTCACACGCTACTGTGGGAGCGAGGTGGCAGGAGCGTCGGCCCTCGTTCCCGCGCTGTGTTCCGGATCTGTGGTGGTATTAGTAGATTCAAGATTGGTTATTAGTGTAGCGCGCGAAGCTTGCGCGGGCGCGTGTGTTAACGGAAAGTGCGAGTGATGTGATGATCGATCGAAGTGAATTGCCTGCTTATTTAATCAGGCTAAATAAATATGTTACCAAGTTACTGTGCGAACACGAACAAGCTGTGAAAGTGTGAATAGATAATTGTTTGTATTCAAATATTATATCTGTGGCAAATACAAACAAACAACTAAGGTAAAGTGGGTAATTTTGAGAATTTTTCTAAGCATTTAACGTGTTTAGAATGCTCTTAAAAAGATGACGAAAATTTAACATAATTTAGTGATCTAGCCAATATGTATGATAACGTATAAGTAAGGTAAGAATGCCCGTCTACCAAAATGAGTACGACACTTGAAAACATTTTACCAAAAAAAAAAAAACTGACTTCCTTAAAAACACTACAAAGTGAAAAATAACTTAAATTTCGGAAGTCGGTGTCTTAGAATCTGTATTTAAGTTTTTTGGCACCGACTTCCGAAAGTATTCATTTTTAACTTTTTAATTATGGTATCTACCCCGCACTGATTCCAATTCCACTACTGGCCAGGTGACAGGACTATAAGAATATCATCACGATAAACAAAGTGGATTACATTCGTATTATTTAAGCTAACACAAAAACCACCAAAACAAAGTCAATAAAATGTTTATGGAACCACCCCCGAAGCTTAATGGATGCATTAAAAAAGAATCATCGTAATCGGTTGGCGTAATATTGAGTTATTCGTCCATTTGTCGCGCACATTCTGCCTCCACATACTTGAAATTTGTAAATTTGTACGAAAACATCCGCAATTCTACACTAAAAGAGGAGATATCCGAACAAAAATTGAACATAGACATAAAAGCAGGTTAAACATACCCACGTCGTGATTAAAAATGTACCCTTCTAGTACTTTTGAGTTGTCTACTAAAATATACAATAAGTTACCGGAATACATGAAAAATAAAAATAATATCTTTATCAATAAATTAAAACAATTTCTAATAACCAAAAGTTACTACACTATTGACGAATATTTTATTAGAGATAAATTTCAACAACAATAAAACTATTTTTAAATAATACCTAAAATACATAAATAATATTTAATTTAATGTAATTGTTAATAATGTAATTCGTGCAATACACAATTTAAAAAAAATACGTAAATATAACTTAAAACCAAATATATAAATACCATAAAAGCAAATAATTCTATTTAAATTATACTATTTTATTGCTTTCTTAACAAAAACTTTTTACCAAAAAATGAAACCGCCGAAAAAACTGAAAAGCATAAAATAATAAACCTAAAAATTATGAGTCGGCGCTTTGAGTGATCTTTGTTCATTGATTTTTCAGCGCCGACTCAAAATTTTATGCTTGTCAGTTTTTTCGGCGGTTTCATTTTTTGATAAAAAGTTTTTATTTTATATATTTTTTGTGACTTTAATGTACTAATAATACTTGGCAAGGTATACCCTATCCAACAAAAAAGAATTATCAAAATCGGACTACTCTGTATAAAGGTATGCGTGGTTATACATTACAATCAGTGAGTGAACAATCAGTTTTCCGACCCTTAGGGTTCGATTTTGTTTTCCAAATGACAATGCCAGATCCTGCACCACCCTTCACCACCGTACCGGAAATGTAACTTAATCAAAAATATCACAAGAAATTATGACCCTTTGTTGCTTAACTATTATTCTGTTACACTTGCGGATAATAAGTTAGCGATAAAAAGGAATTTAAAACCCAAGACGTATTTCCTGTTTTAATCGCGACCATCTGCGTTACTTAGTACGCACACACGCGGAACAAAAACAGTTATTTAATTTTAAAAATAATATCTATTAATTTACTATATACGGATTTTAATATGTATTTGGTTAAATTACACACAGTTAATGAAAATAATCTTTGTGAATACCTAATATTATTATGAATATATGTAAACAAAGTGCGTGACACTTCATTTATAATTTATCTGTGAAGATCTTTTATTCTATGGAGCGAGCTGTCATATTTAATGACTGATGCAACATGGAAAATGTAAAGCTTATAAAAGTGATAATTTTAATGTAATTAGAATATTAATAGTGTATTAATAAGAACTGGTGAAACAATAGCTTTAAATGTTGTTTTATAATGAGATTATTTATAATAATCCTTGGATATTATGAAGAACAATAAAACTAAAATGAGTTGCTCTGAAAAGAGAAAATTTTATTTTATTACATAAACTAGTTTTAAGATTTTTATTTTTATTTTTATTTTTTTTTCCATTTCCACTAATTGAGGATCTAATGGTTAAAACAAGGAAATGTAAAATATTTTCAACATTCGATTTAAACTCAGCGTTCTGGTCCATACCTCTTAGAATTGAAGATAGACACAAAACTGCATTTGTTACTCAAGAAGCACACTTTCAGTGGACTTGTTTACCTTTTGGTTTAAAAACTTCTCCCGCTATTTTTCAGAGAATTCTTAGTAGCATTATAAGAAAGCATAAACTGTCAGACTTTACTGTCAATTACATTGACGATATTTTAGTATTTTCTGAAACGTTCGAAAAACACATTGAGCACGTATCTTTGTTATTGGAAGCAATTTTAAAAGAAGGTTTTAAATTAAAATTCACGAAATGTATCTTTGCACAAGACTCTGTAAAATATCTAGGGCACATAATAAAAAACAATACTGTAATTCCATTAAAAGATAATTTGATTGCCATAAAAGAATTCCCAATTCCAAAAACACAAAAAAACGTCCGACAATTTTTAGGAAAAATCAATTTCTATGGAAAATATGTGCCAAATATTTTAATTATACTGGATCCCTTGCATAATTTATTAAGAAAAGGAGAAAAATTCGTTTGGTCCGATAAATATCAAGAATCCTTTAATACTATAAAAAAACTACTTTGCTCAAAACCAATTCTCGCCATCTTTGATCCAGATTTTCCAATACATATTGATACAGATGCTAGCATACAAGGTATAGGTGCAATTTTAAAACAAATTCAACCAAACGGTGATGAAAAGCCTTGTGCTTATTTTTCCAAAAAATTAAACGACTCTCAAAAAAAGAAAAAAGCCATATATCTTGAGTGTTTGGCAATAAAAGAGGCGGTAAAATACTGGCAACACTGGCTTATAGGAAAAACATTCACGGTTTTTTCAGACCACAAACCTTTAGAAAAAATGAATATTAAAGCCAGAACGGACGAAGAACTGGGAGACTTAACATATTATTTGTCGCAGTTCGATTTTAAAATAATATATTCTCCGGGCAAATATAATATTGAGGCAGATACTTTAAGCAGAAATCCTGTGTTAGAATCGTATGAAAATCAAGATAGTAGTTTAAAAGTAGTGAATTTTGTTAAATTAGAAGACATACGAAATGATCAAAATAAAAAATAATGATATAAAACAAAATATGAATAAACTTATTTTCAAACATAACATATATTATAAAAAGATAGGAAAAAATGAAAAGATTGTACTAACTGAGGAGTTTAGTAAAAAGATTATAAAACATGTACATCACCACTACTGTCACATAGGAAGGCAACAAATGGAAAAAAAGATTAAACCCTTTTATCAAGCTAAAAATTTATTGGATAATATAAAAAGAATTTGCGAAAACTGTGATGTCTGTATAAAAAACAAATCTAGAGGAAAATACAAATTTGGACTAATGTCTCACTTAGGTCCCGCTACCTATCCGTTCGAAATAGTGTCTATAGACACCATAGGAGGATTTGGTGGTTCTCGTTCAACCAAAACATATTTACATCTTCTAGTAGACCACTTCACTCGCTACGCCTTCATTTTGACATCCAAAACCCAGAATGCGAATGATTTTATAAAACTTGTCCAAAAAGTAACGCAAGATAATAAAATAAACTTAATTCTATCAGATCAATATCCAGGCATAAATTCAAAGGATTTTAAATTATTTTTAGAAAAAGAAGATATTCCTATAGTCTTCACTGCAGTAAATGCGCCATTTTCGAATGGATTGAACGAAAGGTTAAACCAAACATTGGTTAACAAAATTCGTTGCAAAATAAATGAAAGGAAGGACAAAATTGCTTGGACAACTATTGCTCACGAATGCACTGAAAAATATAACGAAACTGAACATAGTGTAACAGGGTTCTCTCCAAAATATTTATTGGAGGGAAAAAATGTTGACATTCTACCAGATGAATTGAAACAAAATATAACACAAAATCATCTATTGCGAGACCGAAAAATTGCCTTAGAAAATAGTATAAAATCCCACAATTATAATAAACAAAGATTTGATAAAAACAGAAAACATTATGACCTAAAAGTCGGAGATTCTGTATATGTTGAAAACGGAAACCGGTTAAACCGAAAAAAACTAGATGCATTGAAAATAGGACCTTACCAAATTGTAGACAAAATATCCAATTCAATTTACAAGGTAAACACAGGTCACAAAAAGTCGGAGTCTAATCTTTTTCATATTACAAAACTTATTCCAGTAGTAGAGTAAAACAATAAAACTAAGTAATTTTGAAAATGGGGGGGGGGGAGATGTAAACAAAGTGCGTGACACTTCATTTATAATTTATCTGTGAAGATCTTTTATTCTATGGAGCGAGCTGTCATATTTAATGACTGATGCAACATGGAAAATGTAAAGCTTATAAAAGTGATAATTTTAATGTAATTAGAATATTAATAGTGTATTAATAAGAACTGGTGAAACAATAGCTTTAAATGTTGTTTCTCTTTTCAGGTAAAACTAGTGAATAATTAATGTTAAAGAATATTTTGTAAAAATCTTAAAACTAGTTTATGTAATAAAATAAAATTTTCTCTTTTCAGAGCAACTCATTTTAGTTTTATTGTTCTTCATAATATCCAAGGATTATTATAAATAATCTCATTATATATATATATATTCTAATACATTTTTCGCATTTGAGCACTGGTAGGTTAAAGTGTAATGAAACGTCATTGACAAGCTAATGGTAATGCCAAAAAGTTAGTGGTGGGTCGTTGTCGAATTTTTGATGGACGAAACTCAACCGTTTTTCCGACGACAAAAACGGTTGCAGAAAACGGTTGTCGTCGCAACTGGTTTGAAGAGCCGTGCAGTCAATAAAATCAAAGCGTTATCGACCGTATTTTCTTAGCAGTAAAATAAAAAATCGCATCAAGTAATTCGAAGACTGGTTTGTGTAACGAAAACTATGATATTTGGATCCAAGACGTAAAAACAGTTTCATCGTCGTAGTCGTCGCAGAACATAAAACAGTCTTTGGAACGGACTAAGAACGACGACGCGATGAGTGTGATAGTTGAATCAATGGGTTCTCGGCTGTATTTTCTTAGCTGTAAAATAAATAATCGCATCTAGTAATTCGAAGACTGGTTTGTGCAACGAAGACTGTTTGGACCCAGGACGTAACGGTTTCATCGTTGCAAAACATAAAACGGTCTTCGGAAACGGTTCGTTGTCGTAACGCCCACCAGTACAAAAAGTCATTCTTTGACTTTTTGACATTAGCTCTGTTCTGTTTGCCGTTGCATTGCTGTTTGTATTTTACGCTCCGTAATCTCAACGTGATCAATATTATTACTGTTACATTATCCCGACGACTTTTACTCTTGTACACGGACTCGATCACGCCTATTCGCCGACTTTTTACTATTTGCCACGGATTCTGATTATTGCTTCCATTTTGAACAATGATCGAGTTGGGTAACGATGTCGAGGTGCATAAATGGTCATTTCTGCGTCGACAGGATGCTAAGATATGTTGTTGCAACATGGAAATTGTTGTAACAGGTATGTAAATACTACGGTATTTATTGCTCGGATTTGACCGTAGTGAAAAATTCTGAATAATAAGCATTATAGATTTAAACAGACACAGCAAGTTCTAAAGGCATTTAGACATAATTTAGATACCTGTAATAAAGCAGCAATAGAATGCTACATTTTTCATGCTTGTAACCAAACTTTTATTTTATGGGTCAAAGCTCTATAGAGTTTCTGGCATTGTCCTTTATATGGGACCACCTTGGGAATATACCCTTTCCAATAGAAGAAGAATTGTCACAATCGGACCACAATGTAAAAAGTTATGCGTGGTCATACAAAAAAAAAAAAATATATACGCGTCGAATTGAGAACCTCCTCCGTTTTGTTTCGTCGGTTGAACAAGCGCCTTCATCCTCTCTCCTATTAAAAATTAACTTTGCTGTGCCCGACAGGGACCATAATTGATTCGATGTTTTGACATACTAACTGTTACATGTACACATTATGGAATGCAATAAAGTATTGAGTATTGAGTATGCAATTTCAAGACTCATATGGTTTTCTCATGGATGTTATTGTGGGAACTGGACCAAATGGAAATGGGATCACATGGGAAGCACCAGGTTTCAAATAAAAAAAGAGTCATCAAAATCGGTTCACCCAGTCAAAAGTTCTTGGGTAAAAAACATAAAAAAATACAGTGGAATTGAGGACCTCCTCCGTTTTTTGAAGTCGGTTAAAAACAAGGTTTTTAAACAGACAGACGCTAAGTTTAGCATCTTTTAATTATTTATGTTCTATCTACAGCTACATTGCCTACTATAAACTCGTACTCTATGTATCTACTTGATTACACAAATTTTCACCAACTAGTCGTTGTCCACCGGTCCAAATTCGACAATGTTTTTAAGGTATTTCTACTATAATAGGGGTTAAAGTATTAAATTGCCGATTTATACTGCAAAATTAAAACTCTTTTTTTCCAAGTAGGGGATCTAGATTCGACCAAATGTGTGAAAGCATTTTGTATTGCCTTCTGGGAAGACATTTATTTTTACCACATGGAAAATTGTTCAAACCACTAAAATAATGATTGTCAGTTGGACCAAAGTCAGGCGAGTACGGAAGATGACGTATGGTTTGTAACTACAGCCGCTGTAGTGTTACCACGGTGGCCCGTGTAGTGTGAGCTCTTGCGATATCATGGAGCAATAATGGTGAAGATCGATTCACGAGTCGGGGCAGTTACACTGCCAGTTTCGCCATCATTGTTCGAAGTTCGGCACATTAATCATCTGCTGATATTGCTTGACTAGACCTGAGAAAACTATAGTGAATAACACCAAAAAGAGACCAATTAAACGGTTACCATTACCTACCAGTCTTCCACGTGGTTCGTTCTCAAGTCGAAGTTTCCATTACTAAAGCGTTTGAACCAAAAACGTACGGTGCATTCATTAGCAGTCTCTTCTACAAACGCAGCATTGATATTGCGAACTGTTTCTGCCGCGTTAGTTCCGCGGAGTTCGTATTAAAAAATTTAGTACATGGATTTTGGAAGTATCCATTTTCAGTCTAAACTGAATAAAAAAAAACTTTTGCAATTCGAAAATCGAATGTTGCACATTTTTTTAAAGAAAAATCTCATTGGTATTTCATGTTAAAAGTTTCACTCGCATATCTCACTTCATGAAGGTTTAATGTCAATTCAAAGGTATCTCCTGCCAGGGCCACGAAATCTGTTCGAAAGAGTTACCATGGCCCTGGCATATAGGCAACAGAAGGAACAGGGGGTTTTGGTCAATAAAAGTCTGACACGCCCTTTCGCTCCACCCTAGAGCGGGAGACGTCATTTGACGATTTCCAACCCACAAAAAAAAAAGTAGGTATCTGAGATATCTCAAAAACCTTCGAAGATGAAAGGCACAGAGAGGTAGATTATGAATAGGACACCTAAGCTAAGAAAGGATTTTAGGAAAAGGGGTGAAATGTAGTGTGGTAGGACTTTGTATGAAAGTCCGTCACTTTCAAAGCAAGGTTCTTCAATTGTTTAGGCTGGTGAATAAAAAATAATTTATAAGTATTTCAGCGTTATTGATAATTCTACTCCCGAAGAGCTTAAAATGGAGATGAAGTTCTGTGGAAAGTCCTTCATTTTTATTATTTAAGGTTGGAAACTAACGCAACAACATTTCCAATATCCACGCGGGCCAAGCTGCGGGCAAAACTTAAGGTTTCCGCACTCCCTCACCAACACCTTCTCATATTTTCGTAAAAAGGGGTACTAAGTTTTTGCTTCACTTATTAATGTAAAGAAAAAGAATAAACCAAGTGACGGTACCGTATTTCTGTGTCTAGTAAATACCACAGTATCAATATGGACAGTATAAGAACCGCTCCTTAAAGAACTTGCTCCAATAAAACTCTTGTAAATTCTTCCAAATATTTCTGACTTGTTAAATTATATAAGTGGCTTGCGCTATGAGTTGACTTTTAGAAATCATCACATAGTTCATACAATGTATGCGTCCAACCATGCGACTTTCTTTGGTCAAAATGTAATTTCAAGGTGGTGGCTGCGAAAAATTTGTTTTTGGTACAATAGTTTCAGAAAGTTTCCACTTCGCTGTCTTTGGAGGCTGATTTAATCCAAAATACCCCATTGAGTACTTTTATTTTTAATGATTATGAAAGCTGAGAGTTCGGAGAATTTTTGAGCCCGAGGGGAAGGCCGGACGAAGTGGACACCTTAACCTTTAGCGGGCTATCTGAAGGTAGCCTATACATATAGATAAATAATAATGACAGTTTAAAATAGTATCGATTGAACTTTGCAATATTATCAACAAAAATCACGTAATATTAGTTTCATTAAAGTTGGTACTGCTGTCCGCTTTGCCCAACCCACCCGGCAAAGTGAATGGACTCATAAGGCAAAGTGAACACATGTTTAATTAAGGATGAATTACCAAAGTGTATGAAAAAAACTTTTTACAATAAATAACAACCGACTTCCTTACTATTTAAACATGAGTAATTACAGAATTACGTACTTTGAAACGTACGTTACGTACTTTGTCATTTTACACGTGCAGCCTGTGGACCAACTTTACGCAGCGGGCGTACAGCGCACTGCGCGTGCAGTACAACAACGCCTTCAGGATACTGTTGGGGCTTCCGCGGTTCTGTAGTGCTTCGACCATGTTTGCGGAGGCCCGGACCGATGATTTTTTCGCCATCATAAGGAAGAGGAGCGCTTCACTTCTAAATCACCTGCGAAGCAGCTCAAACAGTCTCCTGAGGGTGTTGTCCGAGCGGTGGGACCTGTCCCTGATACAGAGGTGGATGCATTTGTAAATTTACTGTGTATGTCTAATTTTATAATTGATTGTTTTTAATGTGTGTTATTTTATTTAAATTTATATTTCTAATTTCAATTAATTTAATTGTAATTTTTATGTGTAAATGTAATTTTATTTATTGGTGATTTTTTTTTATATTATGTGTTTTACTGAATTGGATTTTTGTAATTTTAATGGAATTATAACTTATAATTATGGACTATGTCTGAAATAAATGAATAATCATAATAAAATTTGAAAAGTCGTAAGCAATGTTTACTTTTCTTTTTCGCAAATAGCGTGTGACCTCGCGTTAGCTATATTAGTTTACGACTGAGGATCGCGGGGTGCACCTCGTGGCACGAACGAGAGCGCACTTGGGTGCACCATTTTGAAATAATGGAGGCTGTCCACAATGCCCGGCCTTCCCCTATGAGTCACCTGTTTAGATTTTTAATTTAAGGTTGAAAAAAGTCAGTATTCACTATTGGCTTTACACCAACATTTTCATAATTTTGGTCACAGTTACGGAACTGATTATTTTATGCATAAAAGTACAATCAAAGATGATTGGGTTGAAGAATGAAATAAAAATTAAAAGCCTTCTACTTAAAACAAAAAGAAAAAAGTTTTTTGGTGCAAAATTCTCAAAAATTCAAAAAAAAAAAAACATAATACGAAAACTAACATGAATATAACATCGCGCAACATACATGGGGGTGATTCGGGTACATGGGTACTTTACACTATTTTTTGGGACACCTGTATAATTAGTTCAACACACAAAATCAAAAAATCATCAACAGATGCCACCGACCTTTGCCCACTGCGATTATTGAATTTTATGACTCTTATTCGAACACGTGCAAATACAAATTCAAATCATTTATTGCTGAACATAGACAAAAATATATTGTCGGCTTAGGTTAATTGTAAAATTTCGATAAATGAATGAGTTAATAATTAATAACTACCTACTAATTTGCACGGAATCTAAATTGATTATGTTGTTAAAAAATATGTAGAAAAAACTCAAGAGTAATATTTAAACGTGATGTGTATTTATTTTCTACATCGTAGCACTTTTCCAACCAACTGTACCAATTGTAGTTATTATGCATAATTATAAAAATCGGGCGAGTTGGGACTAGGGACCCGTATGGGGCAAGCCGTCTATCTAGGGTTGCCAACCATACTACTGTTCACAGTATTATACTGTTGTTCACTTTTTGTGGGTGCGTGTATATTGTCTTTAGGTGTGTGTGTACGGAGAGAAATCAAATGCGGATTAGATTTGAATATGTACTTTACTTCACGAAACGAATTACATTAGGAATTTAGTATAAAGATCGTAAGCGCGTCTATAGGCTATGGTGTCTGCGGGCGAACTGTCCGTCGCCGGGCACTGCGCATTTAACTCGAATACAAAATGAAGCGTCAGCGTCTACTACACTACTACAAAACAAAAGGTTTTTTTACACACATTACTGGCGTCGTAAAAGTCATCTGGTAACCTAATATTGCTACCATACAACATTTGAGCTGCGGTTACGCCTGTGTCAGACCTAATAGTTGTGCGTAAACCTAACATTACCGTTGCCAATTCGTCTATCCAGCTTTTGGTATCTAAACGTGCTTTTAACGCAGATTTTAACTATCTATGCCATCGTTCTACCGCTCCATTGCATTGAGGATGATAAGGAGTGGTACGCGTTTTTTGAATTCCCATTAACAACATTAGCTCTTTAAATAAATTACTTTCAAATTGTCTTCCCTGATCACTTGTGAGCTTTACTGGACAGCCATAACGACTAATCCAACCATCTTATAAAGTTTTGGCTACTACTTCTGCAGTTATTTCTTTTATAGGAAACGCTTCCGGCCAACGCGTAAATCTATCTATGATTGTTAAACAATATCTAAATCCTTCTGGTAAAGTTGGTAAAGGTCCTACAATGTCTATATGAATATGTTCAAAGCGCTTACTACTCTCAAAAGTTCCTATATCTGAACTAGTATGTTTTTGAATTTTCGCTTTTTGACATCTAATGCAAGTTTTTGCCCAATTACCAACATCCTTATTCATGTTTGGCCAAAAATATCTATTACTAACCAATTGCTAATAAGCAAAACGGGGTCAAAATCATGTTCAGTTTGCTTAATAGTTTTGCTTCCATTATTGTTCACGGAACGGATGGATATGGACGAAAGTATAACCGTATAGACGCACGTTGAGTTGCCCGTTCTCTCGACGTACACACTTTAAAGTCACGTCACACTTTTGTCACGACACTTTTTAGATCACGTCGGGTTTTAGATCACGTCAGGTTTTTAGATCACGTCGGGTTTTAGATCACGTCGGGTTTTAGATCACGTCGGGGTCACCAATTTATTGGGTGCGTGTATATTGTCTTTAGGTGTGTGTGTACGGAGAGAAATCAAATGCGGATTAGATTTGAATATGTACTTTACTTCACGAAACGAATCACATTAGGAATCGTATAAATAAAGATCGTAAGCGCGTCTATAGCCTATGGTGTCTGCGGGCGAACTGTCCGTCGCCGGGCTCTGCGCATTTAACTCGAATAAAAAATGAAGCGTCAGCGTCTACTACACACTGTAAAATACTGTTTAATCACAAAAATCTATACTTCTGTACATTTATATATTGCATTAATACCATTAATATTATAAAGCTGAAGAGTTTGGTAGTTTGGCTGAACGCGCTAATCTCAGGAACTAATTTTTACATTCTTTTAGTTTTGGATAGCCCATTTAAGGCTATAGGCTATAAAACATCACGCTACGACAAATACGAGCGGCGCAGTAATGAAAAATGTTGTAAAAATGGGGAAAATTTATTCATTTTGAGAGTTTCCGTTGCGTAAATGGTTAAAGCTACGCAAAAATCAAGTATGACGGAATTGTTACTCTAAAAATATACTAAAAAAAAGTCAGCAATAGCATATGTCTATCTTCTACTCTTCTTCTTCTGTCTATTCTATTGTAAGTTTGGCTCACTATAACTTTTTTAATTGTCATGAAGTCTAATATTATAAAGCTTCTGGTTCGAAATGAAAAAATCGTTTATTGTTGGATATCCTATTTATCGAGGAAGGCTATATAACATCACACTAGGACCCTTAGGAGCTGAGCAAAAAGAAAAAAGTCACGAATACAAAGACCTCGCCCGGGCAGGCGATTCAATGCGACGGGGTGGGTCGCGGGCAGAAGCTAGTAAATTATAAGCATTAGCACCGTTTTCACTGATACCCAAATAGGCGCGGTCCAAGGGTGGGGGGGGGGGGGTCCTAGGGGTCATGAAGACGTTTTGAAGGGGGTCAAAATCATGTTCAGTTTCCGTTACATAAGCACATACTAACATAACGTAGGTATGAAGCTAATAAAAGTCTGTTAAAATTGTTCTTACTTGAGCCACGGAGACTCCGATGGACATTTGCAAAAAGATTAAGAATATTAAGCAATCAAGAGCAATGGGACTGCTGACAGAATCAACAATATGTAGTATCAAAAATTAAAATGTCATATTTTGTAATTAAACCACCCAACCCATAAGATCTTCTTCTACCAAATATCGCTCAACGCGCTTAAAGAAGTTTTTACTTACTTAAAAAGCTTGATACTAAAATGCTAGCTTTTGCTAGTGGTTTCACCCTAGTAAAAAGGTAGGAAACTTTCTCGCGGGAACGTACTATCGGGATAAAAAGTACCCTATGTGTGAATTTAGATCTTTAACTCTCCGTGTGTCAAATTTGATCCAAACCCGTTCAGTAGTTTTTGCGTGAAAGAGTAACAAATATCCACACATCTTCACAAACTTTCACATTTATATTAGTAGGGTAAAATCTAGAAAGTAAAATCAAATGCACCCCACTCGTACGTAGGGTTAGAAAGACTAAGGTTAAGGTCAGATTCCTAAACCTAAGCTGCTGTAAAACGAGTTTGAGTTTTCCGTCATAACTCGACAAAGCAAGTTCTCTTTCTGTATAATGGTCAACAGAAAATTTTTAGCACCCTACCTGGTGCTGAAATGTATCAGGCTCGCTTCGCTCTCTCTTGCATTCTACATTCTCTTGATACTTGAGCTTTTCTTTTGGAACGATCAAAGATAATCTAACCTATCAGAGCGAGTGGAATATTTTCGTGCTCGCTACGCTCGCTCTTGCATTAATAATTCTCAGTCACCTGGACTTTCCTGGCATAAATCGACAATGTAACTGCTATTTCTGTTGAAAAATATATACAAAACCAAACCTAAACCAGGCGGTTTGTTAACATTTTCGAGCTCGCTTCGCTTTCTCTTGCAATCTACATTCTCTTGGTACTTGAGTTTTCCTTTTGGAACAATCAAAGAAAATCTAACGATTTTAACTTCAAACAGAAGTGTTTGAAGTTAAAAATCAAAACCGAACCCAAACCGGGTGGGTTGTTAAAATTGTCGAGCTCGCTTCGCTCGCTCTTGCGTTCATAATTCTCATAGTTACCTGGGCTTTTTGGCTACAGAAATAAGAGTAACATTGTCGATTTATGCCAAAATCGACAATGTTACTCTTATTTCTGTTGAAAATATAAACAAAACTGAACCTAAACCATGCGAATTGAAAACCGGGCTGACCACGCGGGTTGTTAAAGTTTTCGAGCTCGTTTCGCTCGCTCTTGTCATCCCACGTAACCTAACTCCATTTTAATTGCCTACTACTCACTTATCAAATAGTCATCATCATCATCATTTCAGCCATAAGACGTCCACTGCTGGACTGAGGCCTCCCCCAATTTGGGGAGCTTTGCCATAATCGCCACGCTTGGCAGGCCGGTTGGCGATCGCAGTATGGTGGTAAAATGCATAGAGAACGCTGCTGCCCATTCTCTAGTTATCAAATAGTGCTGTGACCAATTTCCCAGCATTATTAAGTACCTGGGACCTTATGCTCAGGAGATGTACCATCCTAAAAATATTCAAAATCAAAATCAAAAATCAAAAGTCATTTATTCAAACTAGGCTGAGAGTCAGCACTTTTTGAACGTCAAAGTTACACACGACAGTCCCCCCAAAACGCCCGCCCTTCGACACTATATTCTTCAGTACTGATGGGGACCCCTCCCCCCCTCCCCCATAAAGTTAGGCTGCAACCGCGCCTGTACCCAGAGCTATACCTAACTGAAAAGTTTATTCTACTATTTAAGACAACATGTTTGTCCCTGGGCCACCTGGGCATGGGCGCGGTGGTTTACCTAGCTTTCATTTCAGAATGAAACTGATGATGTCTCGATTTTTCGGGACATAGTATACACTATTGTTATCAGAATACCCTTTAGATAGGTACCAGTACTACAGTTAAAGCTGCCACCTCAGTATTAGTAAAGGGTTTGAGATAACTCGCTTTCGCCTTGCATTCGAGAAAAATCTACTTCTCAATTCAAATATCAAGTAAAACAGCATTACCTTTTCTCGTATTTAATATTTCACACGTTCACAAAGTCAAATTCTTCACTCTTTTTTTTCTCACTAGTATTGTTTACATTTCTCCTTTCGCGCAGGTGTAGGTACTGGAAGAAAGGAGACTGGGTTATGTTGTACATACTGGTCCATGGACCAATAGTGATACGCGCTAACCGATGTAAAAGACTGTTTATAACTGCTCATTGCATTCCGATTAAATAATTTGTAAAAATGGTACTTACGATCAGCTAGAAACCAAATAGGTGCCGAACTGCCGATAGCCAAATGAAGTTATTTACGTCCCGCGAGTGCGACGCTTGACACGTGCCACGTGCCACGCGCCGCTCTGTCGCAATCTCATCGTTTTATTTCTCGGTTTCAAGAGTTTTTTTTACGGAAATAGTCCTCAGGAAAAAGCTTAACGGTTGATCGGTGTTGAAACATCATAGCTAAACGAAATTAAATTGTTTTATATTGTTATGATAATCTGTGATATAGTAGTATGGACAAATGGGGTAAATTGGGATTTTTACCCCATTTTTCCATACTACATTTAGTTATACATTCAGTTTACTTCACAAGTCACATTTTTGCACCAAATAATAATTACTATTCAAAATACAGGAAAAGTTCTTAACCAATGCACAAAGGAGGATGCCCAAATCCTAAGGAGTCTTGGCCCCCCAGCCTCGCAAGACAAAACTTGTCTTGATGAAAAGTACTCAACAAGATATGAAAAACAGTCAGCGTAATTAAAGCTGTCTGGGCTGTCCTTAACAAAATATAGGCTGATAAAGTCTCGGACTCAAAATCGGTATTTTTGGAACGGTTTTGATCGATGAAGTCTCGTAAATCTGAATTTGCTGGACCTGATAATATATCTTCTCCTTTTCTTCAGAGATACCCCACAACCAGCGCAGAAATTTCGTTGGGTCCCACTGGTAGCCAGCTGATCACCAAACGAAGCCCCAGTGGCGGACTGCGATTGGGGAGGTTGAGCCAAGTGCTCGCGCGTGTTGGATAATTCATTTTGTTATTTTATAATTGTTGGTTGGATTATGACATCTGTCACATTAACGAAACATTAAACCAATATAGAAGTACATACCTAATTTGACTACATAAAGTGTTCACAAAAACTAAATGTTTTATCTAGTAAAAATAACTAAGATTTTATAACTATAAATAATTAAGAAGTATTTAATTATACTTGTAGCATATCCTAGGTTTTATATTGCCATTTTAATTTATTGTGCTGATTCAAATGACCGTCACAATACTGTCAGTTCGTATTAACATTCTTTTAATTGATTAGTTACTGAGAAGTTACGAATCAGTTCTTATTGAATTGTTTAATAACCTTAAAATGTTTTAAAACTGTTTCACTACATAACAATTGTTTATTATCTGTGTTAGAAGTTTGTTCGCTGCCAGGCCAGGCCTCACCATCGGATTTCAATAGCGCAGTGGAAGTTATGATGGTGGGGCTCTGGAGACAAGAGTGGCGAGCGAAACTGTCCGCCGTGCGCGGAGCCGAACAATGATATAATTCAAATAAGTACAACTACAATACAACAAACAAAGGACTCACCTGGTTGAAGAACACCTGCTTCTGGGGCCTACCTGGATTTATGTATGTAAGTGAGTGTGTATTGTATTGTGTTGTGACGTTATGAGTATCTACAGGTTACAATCCGCTGCAATAGGCCAGATATTTTCTCCAACATGCGGCTCCAATCACTATCACATTAACCTCAAAGTTTCAACAAAGATATATCCAAATTCAACCCGTATTATTTCGTCAAATTGGGGTTATTTACAATCAAAGCAATAGGATCACGACTAATTGTCACAAACGGATCGATTTAAAGGGATTAATTTACAACAGCGTCGCGGAAGCCAAGCGGCGACGATTCCCTTGTTCAAGCACACAAACCAAAGAGAAGTGTCAAGTGTCAAAGTCAAAACTGACAAGTCAGATGTCACTCCGTTCGGGCGCGTTCCGAAGGCGCCAAGAGGCGCATAGAGTAACCAATTTAAACGGGCCGGAACAAAGTTATTAAGCCAAAATGTGTTATAATCTGTAATTTGTTCAAAATGACGGTAGGCGTAGTGCGAGGCATCTCCTCACGATATTTGACGTTGGTAGGATATAAAAAGGATTGTAATGTTGTTATCGGGGCCGTTCCTCGGTAGATATTTAGTTGGTCAGTTCTAGTGCTGCACGCGTAGCATGACCACCGTAAAAATGGGTTTTGTCGACGGACGAATAGACAAAGTAACGTTTCGGGTACATAGTACGACGGCAGCAAAGTAAAAAGAGTCAACTACACAACTTAACGTAAGATAATTTTATGTTTTGCCTTGTGTCGCAGGTTCGCTAGGTTCAGCTGCACTTCGCAAGGTCAGCCTTTGGATGGGTGACCATGTAGTTTTTGTTTTGCCTTGTGTCGCAGGTTCGCGAGGTTAAGCTACACTTCTCAAGGTCAGTCTTTGGATGGGTGACCATTTAGTTTATGTGTGGCGTTTCGTCGCGGATTCGCTAGGTTAAGAGGCACTTCGCAAGGTCAGACTTTGGATGGGTGACCATTTAGTTTTGTTGACACCGACCGTATACCGATAGTTCACGCAGTCGAAAGTTATGAGGTACCTAACAAACATAAAAAAAATACAGTCAAATTGAGAACCTCCTCCTTTTTTTGAAGTCGGTTAAAAATAATTTTGAGTCGAATCATGTCGAAGAGTAAATTTTATAAATGTGCAGTTGCCAGACAGCACATCCTCAGATGATATAACTCTAATTTGGGCACAAATTATTCAGCACATAGCTGTATAAGAAGAAGAATCCAATTGACAAATAAATGCATTATAACAACATTATAGTAGCATTTATGTGTGTAACAGTCACCTAAAGAGCTGAATATGGCCTGACTAATGAGGCACGTGTTACTTATTATACAGCAAGGAAGACGAATGTGTACATTGTGTATACTTTTATACAGTTGAAATTACACACTGAGCGAAATTGTGGAATGCAAAAACTTAACATTCTTTATTTTTCTTTGATATGAACTGTCAGATTGTAAAACATGAAGTGTATCGTTGTGTGCAAGATCTCAGGTGCCATTTGTGAGAATATACATACATAACACTTAAGGAATACATAAAACTTCGATTTCTTCCTATTATATTTGAAATCGTATTGGGAAGGTAACTTTACTGTCAAATACCATACATATTTAGTTCAAAATTTTCACGCGCTCTCCGAATACCACTAAATACTAAAAGAAAAGCAACAAAATTAGAATGAAAATAAAATAAATATGTTCGTTTTTGTACAAAGAAACCAAAAAAAAAACTGTTTTCGTGTAAATAATTTTTAATCCAAATTAATTACAAATGATATCCTCTAAAATAAACAAAAATTAAAAGACAAAATTTTATAATAATACACAGTAACGCAGTGAATATGGCGGATGGCAAGTGAACAGTTTTAATCTTAATGTAATGCTAAGGTCTGTACGGGTGTTCACATGTGGCCTGTAATTCAGCCAAGAGTAAAATAGTTTAGCACTTGTGAATACAAATCAGACATGGATCGATGAGGAGAGTAGTATTGGTTCACATTTGCGTCAGTTACCTAGATGGATCCAAGCTTTTAGGGTTCCACCGTGGTTCTTTTAAAGCCATTTTGTTCCTCTTTTTAGTTGTTATTCGACGATAAGTACTTAATTAAAATTGTAATTTAAGTACCTGAGATTATAATTTAATTGTATGTATAATACATAAGTTATTGATTTATTCAATATGCGACAAAATATCTATAAATTAGTAGGTACCTATCTAAAAATAATGTATTTTTCTAGCCTAATAATTTAATTACTTCCACATGAAATAGCATTATGTTACGTTAAGTTAAGGTATTTAATATGTTATTGTATCTTGTGGTTTATTTTCCTCAAAAACTGTATAGGTAGTGTTGTCATTTTAAGAAACTGATACTTCTATTATAATAAGTATATTTTTCGTGTTTTTTACAGAACAAGCCTTTCAAAATAGTTCAGACTATAGTGTTAGCTTTGTTTAAATTCATGTGTTTATTTCAAATAAATAATGCGTTTTTTATAGATACATTTACCTCATTCATTGTAAATAAGTTGTGAATTCTACTGAAACTTACCGGTTATTACGGAAGTTTGGATTTAATTGTTTTATTTTATTACCGAATTTTAATATTCACTATGGCAACACTGCCAAAGAATAACTTTATTGATATTGTAACAAACTTTGAAATGTTTTTTCGTTATGACTACTGAATGTATTATTTTAACTTTGGCAACACTTAGAAATGGCGGTTTATGATATTCTCGTTATTTCTGGGTGGGGAAAAAGTCGTTTTAAATTGTTAAAGGTTATGTAGAGGCAGTGATCATTTGGCTACGAAGCAAGTCGGTTGAAATTGTATTAAGGAGTCCGTGTGTATAATAAATATTTTATACGAAGAACATTGTTTGAATTTAAAATAGAAACGTTTCAACAATAGAGAGAGGTGTTGTCGAACTAGCAGTCGTTCCTGCATAGTGGTAAACTAAGGAAATTCTATGGTGGCCACCGAGAAGTACTTTTATACTGCTTGAAATTATAAAAAGATGAAAATTCAAGGCCTGGACCAGGGTAGTACACCCTAAATTGTACTTTAAAAAAAGGGAAAATTAAATAAACATGAAGAAAATTACTTTGTTTTTTAGATGCTAGCTGTACCGGTTTTTCCTAAAAACCTCTGAGAAAAATTGTCGAAATCTGGGATCATAAAACGTCGAAATTTATTTATTTATTATAATAAAAATAATCTTGGATTTCTCTTAATAAATCTTCTTCTTTTTTAGGTAAGTACCAGAAACATATAAAACAACAATATAAATTTTGTGGCAACCAGATTAGTCCCGAAAATGTGTAGGTTATAAGAAGATTTTTGTAGCAGGGAGTACCTACTCAGCCTAATGTCACCAAACACACTGACCTCTATTTATAAAGGCTTTTTTGTATTGTTTTGTTAATATGTGCAATTATTATTTATTGTTACTTTAATTTAAATCCGACGTAAATTTGATATTTTATTTTATTTCAACTATGTGACATATATTTATATTTTGTTAGTGACATTTTATTCTTTTCTGCTGCAGCATTGTTACTTTTATGTTAATTTTTGTAATAAAGACTCATCCTATCATTACTGATCAATGTATCAATTAGCTATAACATTATATCAATAAAATCATTATAATAAACTATCACATCTATCATTTACTGTTGTCCCGTACATGGTTTATGTCTGAAATAAATTCTTCATATTTCATTTTATTTATTAGGGTTCCGTTGCCAAATGGCAAAAAACGGAACCCTTATAGATTCGTCATGTCTGTCTGTCTGTCTGTCCGTCCATCCGTATGTCACAGCCACTTTTCTCCGAAACTATAAGAGCTATGCTGTTGAAACTTGGTAAGTAGCTGTATTTTGTGAGCCGCATTAAGATTTTCACACAAAAATAGAAAAAAATCAATAAATTTTGGGGTTCCTCATACTTAGAACTGAAACTTTTTTTTTTTCATCAAACCTGTACGTGTGGGTATCTATGGATAGCTCTTCAAAAATGATATTAAGGTTTCTATTATCATTTTTTTCTAAACTGAATAGTTTGCGCGAGAGACACTTCCAAAATGGTAAAATGTGTCCCCCCCCCCCCCGCAAAAATAAATAAAATAAAATAAGAGAATGATAAAACTAAAAAAAATATATGATGTACATTACCATGTAAACTTCCACCGAAAATTGGTTTGAACGAGATCTAGTAAGTAGTTTTTTTTTAATACGTCATAAATCGTAAACCGCAATTTACCTTTCATTCAATCAACGCAAATATGATTCATTAATGTGACTATAATTTGTAATATTCTTATTTTTAAGTGATTTTATTAATCTATGCTTATTTGTTTATAATTAATTAATTTATTGTTATTTTTTAAAAATTAAGGTGTTGTCCATATTGTTTAATTTACAGTTAATTTATTATTTTTAAATGGTGATGAAATTTATTGAACTCAAATGCGTTTTAGTGTATAATTTACTGTAGTTGTGTAATTTGTATGTTAATTCAGATACAAGGTACTTGTTTATGAAATAAATGAAATGAAATGAAATATAAAAAAAAACCATTTAATTTCATAAACATAAACCTTATGCATAAACCGTGAATACGGTTTGTACGGAACCCTCGGTGCGCGAGTCCGACTCGCACTTGGCCGGTTTTTTTATAAATATAACATACGGAACCCGTCGCGTCCAATATTCCATTCGCGCATGGCCGACACTTGGATACCTACATGATGTTATTCGAGTGTATGGTAAACACCTGACTAATAGTGGAAAAGTGAATCTGTATGCAGCATAAAGCATTAAATTTTTGTTAAATAACTTCACAAAGTAACTGATTATGTTATAGTGGGTGATATGTTCTCTCTTAAAATGCAACGGTTGTATAGTACACGTGTGGGCTATTATTCAGAAAACTTACAGCTGATAGGGTACTTGGACAATGGTCCAAGAGATAGAATTAGGTGTATTTTGTAAGATATTGCTGATAAATAAATGAAACTGCAAGGATGTCTGGTACGAGCGCTCAGTATATTTCAACTGCCAAAACTAGGACTACCCACCACCCATTATTATGTACTAAACTACCCACGACTATTCTTATATACTACACTCCTCTACACTTAATTTAGACAACAAATCTTATAAATAACACAATTATAATTAGGAAGGCGGTTAATATACTTAGAACACTAAAAGTACCTATTCAATAACACAAATAGGTAGTACATTTTATTATACTAGGAGTTTGGCTTATTTTGTCGACATTGACGAATAGGCCGCGACCGTGGCAGGTTGTTAGGAGGCTGGTCCGGGGGAAGTTCGACCGGCTTCGGTTCGTCCGAGCAAGTGGTAATAGTGACCTGTAACTGTGACTGATCCGACGCGCCGTCATCCTTTGTGCGCTGAACGCTTTCATTATTCGGATTTATAACAGGCTCATCCGCTGTATCCCTCCCTTCACCCTTATCTACATCAGGATCCGGAAAGACAATGGAACTCCTAGTCCTACGCTTTATCTGGTCAATGTGTCGATGAACCTGATTCCCTCCTTCGCCTATTACCTTGAAGTTGGATGAACCTACTTTGCTATCTACTGTTCCAGGTACCCACTTTTCCCCCTTGAGATACTGTCGGTACCACACTTTGTCCCCGGTGTCGACCGTGCGCTCGCCGCTGGCGCCACCCGCGTATTCGATTTGTCGTCGCTGCACGCGGCTCATTCGTGACTCCACATCTGGCTTCAAAGCATCTAAACGAGTTCTCATCGGCCTACCTAACATGAGCATGGCGGGACTTTGTCCCGTAGACGCATGTTCGATATTTCGGTAGAACAATAAAAATGTATGTAACGCTTCCAATATGTTTTTATTTTCAAAGTCAGCCTTTTTGATAACTCGTTTTAATGTTTTTACTGCGTTTTCCGCGGCCCCGTTGGATGCGGGATGATAAGGCGCCGAAAACGTGTGTTCTATTCCGTCGGCCCTGAGAAATGCTGCGAACTCGCTACCAGTAAAGGGTGGTCCATTATCCGTAGCTAACTGTTTAGGTACGCCCCACCTACTCCACAGTTCTCTCAACTTTGGAATTACATTAGCCGACGCCGTACTTGGCACACAAAAAATTTCCAGCCATTTGGACATGGCGTCTACAATTACTAAATATGTTTTACCAAAGATAGGCCCTAAAAAATCAAGGTGAAGCCTCGACCAGGGGCGGCGTGGCCAGGGCCAGGGTCGCGGCACCTGCCGCGGCGGCGCGTCCGCCTGCGCCGCGGACGTCGCACAGGCGCGGCACATGCATTCGATGGCTTCATCGATGCCGGCCCACCACACATAACTCCGTGCTAACGCTTTGGATTTTACGATTCCCATGTGGGGTTCATGTAACATTTCTAAGACCCTCTGTCGACACCTATCTGGAATGATCAACCGGTGACCCCACAAAACGCAACCTAGCTCTTCGTACAGCTCATTTCGTCTGCTATAATACGGCTGTAATCCTATAATTTCACATTCCGAAGGCCAACCATTCCTAATAAAACCTAGCACCCTACTCGTGATTGGGTCTTTGGCAGTGCAGCTTTTAATTTCATTATAATCTAATAGCATCGCTTCTTGGGCATGATGCATGATGTAAATGCGTTTGTTCCGGTAGCGAGTAAGAAACCGGTTTCTTATCGGGCAACGGTAAGCGAGACAAGCCGTCCGCACTGTTATTGTCTGTTCTTACATACTCAATATCGTAGGTATACGCAGATAATATAATCGTCCATCTTTGCATCCTACTCGCCGTCATGGTAGGAATGCCAGTATTTGGCCCGAAAATAGACACCAAGGGTTTGTGGTCGGTCCGGAGTGTAAATCGCCTTCCAAAAACATATTGGTGAAACTTTTTCATGCAAAATATGATAGCTAAGGCTTCCCTATGGATCTGGGAATAATTCTTCTCAGCACTCGTGAGTGTGCGCGACACGAATGCGACCGGCCGCTCCGGCCCGTCGGCACCGCTCCCACTTGGCTGCGACAGGACCCCCCCGACCCCGCACGGACTCGCGTCGCACGTCATTACTAGCGGCTTGTTTGGATCATAATGTGCAAGAACCTTTGAACTTACTAAGTCTCTCTTAATACCTTTAAATACTTGTTCACATTCCCCCGTCCAGTACCATTCTGTACCTTTCTTTAAAAGATTATATAACGGCACTAGCTTCTGACTAAAATTATTTACAAACTTTGCAAAAAAATTAGCAATACCTAAAAATGACCTTAATTCCGATACATTTTGTGGCCTGGGAATCTTAGTCACAGCTTCTATCTTTGAAGGATCCGCCTTAATACTGTCCTTCGATAAAATATAACCTAGGTAGGATACCTCCTGTACTAAAAATACGCATTTTGACTTTTTAAGTCTTAAACCCACTGTCTACTAGTCGTCTAAAAACCATTTCTAAAGCTTTGAGATGTTCCCTTTTTGAATGGCCGCCAATTATAATGTCATCAATGAATACTGCTACATTCGGTATATCTTTCATCAACGTAGTCATGATGCGTTGAAATATGCCCGGACTAGAAGACAAACCAAATACTAATCGATTATACCTAAACAGACCCCTATGACTATTTATAACCGTATATTTTTTTGATTCATCTAACTCGATCTGATTATACGACTGTGATAGATCAATTTTACTAAAAAATTGAGCCCCATTTAATGCTACGAGTACATCATCTATTCTCGGCAGTGGGAACCTATCGACCAGTAAAGCGGGATTTAGAGTACTTTTGTAGTCTACACAGATCCTGAGTGTGCCATCCGATTTATTTACGGGAACAAGCGGCGAGGCCCAGTCGGAGCAGTCAACAGGTTCGATGATGCCGGCGCACAGCATGGCGTCCAGCTCGGCGTCGACGCGCTCGCGCAGCGCGAACGGCAGCGGCCGGGCACGGTGGAACACCGGTGCCTCGCCCGGGCGCACCCTCAAAGTTGCCTTACCGCCCGTGAACCTCCCCAGGCCGCCATCGAACAGCTGTTTATACCTATCCAACAGAATACAAATCTCATCATTTATGTGAACATTTTTCAAGTTATCATTGGCCATATTAAAACACTCAAGAGTCGGAATTCCTATGTTCAATTCCGTAAGCCACTGTCTACCTAAAAGAGAAGTGGTTCCTCCTTCGATCACAAACAGTTCTAACTGTTTTGTCCTGTCTTGATCTGACTGTGGGCTTAATAAACCCCAATGGTCTAATTTTCGATCCATCATAAAATGTTAAAACATAATTTGTGAGGCTGAATTTTAATGTTTAAAATGGGAATCGTACTTTTACTAATACATGATATAGGCGTTCCGGTGTCTACTTCCATATGTATAACTTTGTTATCGATGTTTATAGCCAAACTCACCGCCTTATAGTCTCTCAAACACAATTGATGTAGATACACTTCCTCTCCGGAGTCTTCCTGCGAGTCCAAACCACCATCAGCCGCCTGGCCGTAATGGAAGCCCCGACCGCGTTCGCCCGGACGAACAGCTCCATCAGCTCTAGTGAAACCCTCGTTTGGGCACACTCGTCGTAGATGACCAGGTCGCTTGCACCGGCTGAACACGTAGTCCCGGAATCGACAATCTCCGATGGCATGGCCCGTCGCTCCGCAGCCCGTACAGTTTCCCCGCGCCTCGCTGCGCTGCGCCGACCTCTGCTGTGAGTCGCCGTTCCGAGCGCCGGCGCTGCCTCCGCGCGCCCGCCCGGCTCGGCCCGAGCGCTGCTCCCGCGCTTTCAACGCGTGCACGTCCACACTTCCCGCGGATCCCTGCTGGCTCTTATCTTCTACCGCAGCCGCATCGCGCTCTGCAGCTTCTAATGATATCGCCAGTTTTACCGCCTTTACATACGTTAAGCTGTCATCCTCCGCGAACAATCGTTGCCTGATGACGTCACTTTTCAACCCGCACACAAATTGATCCCGCAAATTGTCTTCTAAACTTTCATGGAATTTGCAATTCCGGGCCAGCTTTTTCAACTCTGCCACATAGTCACCCGCATTTTCGTTTCCTCGCTGCCTCCTCTGACGAAATCTATAGCGTTCCACGAGCAAAGACGGGGTCGGTTGAAGGTGATTACGCAACATTTCCCTTGCCGCGCTGTACGTCAACTCCGCTGGTTTTTTCGGACTTGCAAGGTTCATCAGCAACTCGTAGGCCTCGTCCCCCATCAACGAGATCAACGTAGGCATTTTTAACTCCTCCTTGATTCCATTAGCTTGAAAATACATGTCTAGTCGGTCCACGTACGACTGCCACGATCCCGTTTTCACGTTAAACTCTCGAATTTTACCGATAGACATTGTTCGTGATTACGGTTCAGTTACTGCACGCACAAAAATGAATTTTTACCTCGTCGCCAATGTAAGATATTGCTGATAAATAAATGAAACTGCAAGGATGTCTGGTACGAGCGCTCAGTATATTTCAACTGCGAAAACTAGGACTACCCACCACCCATTATTATGTACTAAACTACCCACAACTATTCTTATATACTACATATTTAAGATAATGATAATTTTTGACAATGTAAGAAGTATGTTGATATCATACTTTAATACTGTTTCCATGGAGTTTCTTGTCCTTCTTCTCCAAGAAGACCTAGTTTTGGAACAGACGACTAGCTTTCTGATTAACTGCTGATGTTCAGTCCCGTTTAAATTGGTTACTCTGTGCGCCTTCGGAATGACATCTGACTTGTCAAGTTTGACTTTGACACTTCGCTTTGATTTTGTTCTTGAAAAGGGATGGCGGTCCAAATTGCGCGTGCGACCCTGTTGTAAAGTAATCCCTTAGAATCGGTCGTTTTGTGGACACCAGTCATGACCCAGTTGTTTTGTACATAAATAACCCCAATTTGGTGAAATAATACGGGTTGAGTTTGGATATATCTTTGTTGAAACTTTGAGGTTAATGTGATATTGTTTGGAACCGCATGTCTGGATGGCAGACCTTTTGGAGCGGATTGTAACCTGGAGATACTCATAACGTCACAACACAATACAATACGATGGCAAAATCTTCGTACGCGAGAGAGAAGGATTCAAGCACTTTGAAATTAAGCCTGATGCGGACCTTTCTGCCATTGTAAAGTCTGTTTGACTATGCCCACTTTCTCATTTCCACAACATATTACTAGCTTTGTCGTTAACCATTTATAACTCGTATCTATTTCACCTGTTTTTGTTCTTGATTCATTATTGTCGTCTGTATGTCTCTATGTTTACATTATTTAGCTTCATTTTGTTCACTAACAATGTATCGTACACTATCTCATTACTCAATACACAACTCTACTACTGCACACAAGAAATATCACTTCATCTCATATACCGCAAGTTTTCCAATTATATAACACATAGTTTTACCCTTAACTGTATAAGAATATCACCATCTAAAACCATAGACTACTCAGATATAAGCCTTGAGCTGAACCTACAAGTACTTTCACTTTTTAGTTTTTATAATCACAATGGATGACCTAAATGTAATAAATACCGAGATCGAAAATCTGTCGGTCTCAGAATGTTTCGTCTGCTCTCCGGAATCCAGTGTTAAGTTTCTGAGAAAACCAGAGTCTACACTTAAAATCATACATGTCAATATTCGTAGCATTAACTGTAACTTTGATAAACTATTATTATTATTAGGCAGATTGAGTTACACACTGGATGTTATTTTGTTGTCTGAATGTTGGCTGAGTAAATGTCCAAATGTTATACTACTTCTTTTAAAAACCAAAATGATGGAGTAGTTGCTTATATTAGAGAGGATTTGCAATACTCATTCAAAACTCCCTCGGTTAATGACGCAAACTGTCTGTTGCTGAAATTCTCTGATGAGTTTGCAGTTGTCGCGGTATACAGATCACCCTCGTTTAAAGACCCAAATCTATTTCTAAATAGTCTAGATATGTTGCTCCACCACTTACGGACATTCAAAACTATCTCTCTTATCGGGGACATAAATATTAACATTGCTCCAACAAGTGTAGATCCAAACTGTGATGAATATTTAAATATTACTGCATCACATGCTATGCTCCCCGCACATTCTTTTCCTACCAGGCTTGCTAATTGTCTTGACCATGTTTTGCTGAAGTCGACAAACACTGCCACAACCTTGGTACTAGAATGTGACATAACAGATCATTAGCCCGTTATCCTTTTTTGCAACCCCAATATTACAACAAATACACCAAAGGTCTCAGTCACAAAAATTGATATTGCAAAAGTGAAATCTGACCTCGAGAACACAGATTTTGCTGATATACTTAAATCCAATGACCCAAACTTTGCTGCCGAAACTTTTGTATCTCTTATATCTGCTTCCGTCAATCTGCATACAAGTTCTTCGGTAATTCCTAGTAGACGGCGCATCCTCAAGCCTTGGATTACCCCCGGCCTTCTCAGATGCGTCCGGCAAAGAGATAAATTACATAAAACATCCAAAAAACTCCCAGAAAATGAGACACATAAAACTATATACCGTCGCTATCGTACATTTTGCAATAATTTATTAAAAAAAGTTAAACGGGAATATGAACGGTCAGAATTTCAGAGGGCCAGGAAGAATCCTAAGGCAACCTGGAAAGTAATCAGGGAAATATCTTATATGGACAAGGGTAAAACGTTTTCTTCCGAGCTACTGAAATGTGAAGAAGACCCTCTCGTCTCAGTCAATTTGGTAAACAGTTACTTCGCGAATGTGGGCAGTACCCTCGCATCAAAGTTTTCCAATTCTTCATCACAAAATAACTGTCCAGACTTTCACTTGCCACCCCAGGTAGCGAACTCTACCACTACAGCCCCGTTGGAATCGATGGTCATGTCTGATGTTGACGACGCCGAAGTCGAAGGCATCATTTTAAATCTTAAAGATGAATGTGCTGTCGGTTGTGATGGAATCCCTTCCACAATTATCAAAGCTACAAAAAATACAATTGTCCCTGTCCTTGTTCACATTTTTAATCTCTCCCTATCTTCTGGTATTTTTCCTGATGCCTTCAAAACTGCCATAGTCCATCCGATTCACAAGGGAGGAGACAAGGATCTTGTCTCGAATTACAGGCCCATATCCGTCCTTACAACTATCTCGAAAATATTCGAGAAAGTTATCAACGTGAGGCTCGTGAAATTCCTCGCAAAATTCAACATCTTGGCCGGAAATCAATACGGTTTAAGAGCGGGAAAATCAACAGAAGATGCTACTCTGGATCTCACAAACACTTAAGTCGAACATCTCAATAATAAGCAGAAACCTCTTGGTGTGTTCCTGGATCTTTCGAAGGCCTTCGACACCGTTTCAGTCCCTAAACTAATTGACAAGATGGAACATATTGGAATTCGTGGCACTGCCCTCGATATCTTTCGTAGCTACACTTCCGGACGAAAACAGGTAGTAAAGGTTGGGTCACACATCAGTAATGAGGAAAATTTAACTTTTGGGGTTCCCCAGGGCAGTGTCCTAGGACCAACCCTCTTCCTCATTTATGTCAATGAGCTGTGTCAGCTATCTATCCCAAACACAAAAATTATCACATATGCCGATGACACAGCTCTAATAATCCATGGCAAAGACTGGTCTGGTCTGGTGAATCGGCTCTTAGAACGGTTATGAAGTGGTTAACCTCGAATCTCGTCACGCCCAATATCTCTAAGACCAAGTTCATCTCTTTTACTCCGAGTATCAAAAGTCAACCACCACTGTCGTTTGAGATCAGGGCTCATGTGTGTACAATGGCCAACCACTGTAAATGTGCCCAAATAGAAAGGTCTGACAGCATTAAATACCTCGGGGTTATATTGGATAGTCTCTTGTCGTGGAAAAAACAGGTTAACTCTGTTCTGGTTCGAGTCAGGAGATTTATTTATTTATTTAAAAAACTCCGAGCGGCTGCTGATTTCCAGTCCCTGAAAATGGTTTACTTCGCCCTCGCTCAATCAATTCTCAGTTACTGTATAACTACATGGGGGGGAACTCACAAGACAACCATGCTGCGGCTAGAGAGGGCTCAGAGAGCAGTTTTGAAGGTACTGGCAAAAAAACCCATTAGATTTCCGACCTCTGAACTGTACTCACTTTGTGAGGTCCTCACGGTGAGACAGTTGTTCATCCTACAAACAGTCTGTAAGAAACACCTGCTTTTGCCTTACGTCCCTCAGCCCCTAACAAAGAAACGGCGCGGCGTCCCGACAGAGTTTGTAAGAGTGAGCCTTGCAGATTAGCCTTAGTTAGTCGCCACTTCAATCATATCAGCTCTAAACTTTACAACGACATAAATATAAGATTTAGTATTTACCCTATGACTAAAAGTCTGCTAAAGAGAAAACTGTCTGACTGGCTTAAATCCCTGTCTTATCAAGAAACTGAGCAACTTATGGTATCATACGGTAAACACACACATACACACCCACACACATACACATACACACACACAACCAAACACACACACTCACACATATACACACATCACCCCACCTCCACTCTACACTTATACTACATAGTAACCTCCACATATAGTATTTTCTGTTTTATATTATCTTAAAAAAAAAAAAAATGTTATTCCGAAATTAATTATTATTAACTTTGTTTGTATTTTTTGTCTTTTCTGGAACAATGTAATTGTGTATATTTTTTTTGGATTGGGCGTTGATAGCTGCGCCTCAGTATTTTACTTTTGTGGCTACCTTCGTTTTCCTTTGTAAATTATTGTAAACTTAAGTTATTCCAAATAAACATTATTTTATTTATTATTTTATTTATTAATACACACTCACTTACATACATAGATCCGGGTGGGCCCCAGAAACAGGTGTTCTTCAACCAGGTGAGTCCTTTGTTTTCGTTGTATTGTAATTGTACTTATTTGAATTATATCATTGTTTGGCTCCGCGCACGGCGGAAAGTTTCGCTCGCCACTTCTTGACACAGGGCCCACGATTATTGCGCTTCCACATAATATTAAAATCCTATGGTAGGGGTCTGGCCTGGCAGCGAACAGCTGACAAGCCTAATTGAAATAAATGTCTAGTCTTGTCTTTCTGTGCTTTACTTAGTGAATTAATCCTTTCCCAACAAACCATATTCAAAAGAAATATACTTACACCACGGATATCGAGGGATATGCCTTGGGGGCGTGGCACGTGCCGCCTCGATATTATAAAATTGGTCTTATGTTCGAGTGCCGGCTGTACGCATCATTCAGTCGCTTTGCGATTGTGTACAGTGCATTATTGGTGCGTAAAAAACCAAAATGCCGAGTTGTGCAGTAATTATTTGTAAAAATAGGTCAAATACTATCAACCTGAAGACAAATAGCGTGTCCTACCACCGGTTAGTAAACAATTAAGTCACTGTTTTATATTTTAAATCAATTTTTAAATGATTTACTAACTTACGTCCGGAGCGACTCGAACTAACCCGAACTAGCCCGAATCTTCCCGAACGAAACGAACGTTTTATATGTAGAGTGGTGCAATCGTTTGCGTGCGGCTGATTTTATCGATATGCGTATTATTGCTGTTGAATATTTTTTTACAGAACTCAATGGATATCCTCGTATTACTTGTATAGTAAAAGAGTTAAATTACCTATTAATTAAATGTTGTTTAAACCAAATTAAGACATTATAATTCCAATATAGTTAGTCGTGAAGTGTAAAAACTAAAGTAATATTATACCTAAAGATTTTCACAAATTAACAGTTTTTAAGTACAATATGATCAGTAATATGATAAATAAATATTATATTTCATCAAACTACTTATATTTGGTAAAAAAAATACAATAATTTGTTTTCGATATACAAAAATATTCTTTTTTTTTTCATCTGTCTATTTGGCGGTTTCGTAAGGTGGGCCATAGACGATTAATAATATTACGCAATATTATTGAGCGAGTAAGATTAGTATTGAAGATTGCGATGGTTAAATATTGTTGAAAATAAAAATATATTTTGCGTAATATTATTTTATTGATCACTAAATCGCACGCCCATCTTAGTCAATCATAAAGCCGAGCAGCCAAGATTCGAAGTTTAAATTAGAGAATTCGCGGTCCGTCGCTATTTAGTCAAATCTACAAATTCAAATTAATGATTCTCCATATTTACATTTTACTGGACAATAAATAATTTTATTTGATTTTTATTTTGTATTTCCTTATTTTTATTATAACAGTTCCCACTGCTAGGACTCAAGCCTACTCTTTATTATACCCGCTCCACACTCACGAACGACGTAAACAGCGAGTGCGCAAACTGAGAGTGGTTTCGCGGCTTTGCATTTGTATATTGCGCTTTTCTCCGCTGGAAGTGGAAACACCGTGAAGACCACAATCGTCCGAATTCGATCCTGTCAGCATTAAAAATAGTTTGCTAGATGGCGCTATTTTAATTCCATTAGAAATATGTCTTAACGCGATCGAGTTTGAATATGAGTATAACATTAGCCTAACTGAATTAAACCAAACCTGAATGTAGGTAGGCATTTGTGTTTTTTTTTAAGGTTAAGTAATATATTATTTATTTTATTTATTTATACAGCATGATAAGTAACAGAGAGCACTCCCTTTTAACCGATAATACAATTTTTAAATATGCCCATTTTATTTTAGTAAAGTTAACTATATTTTCGGAAAGGTAAAAAAAAATATTTAAAGGAAATTAAACGAAGTTATTATAATACAAGAATGTGCTAAAATTAAATATCGATAAAAATAATCGACCATCGCTTTCGACTCCCTAATTGCATGCGTGTGCATTGGATGTTCGCAAATAGGAAGTATTTACAAGTGAATGCCCCGCCCATTCTATGTATGTGTGCTATTAGAAATTGATTTAGTGTAGCTGCTTTCTTCTTTGTGTGCGTGTTCAAATTTTAAATGTGTGTCGTCAGTACACTATTTGTTAATGTTGTAATTTTTTGGGTGGGAGATAAGTGGCGACACTAGAACTCCGTACTATTCCGCAATGAAGGCATATCTCTGGATATCTATGACTTACACAGTAAATAAGTCGTAACCATTCTCATACAAAAAACTTGATATCTGATATATTATACCTACTTGTCGATTCTATACTGCATTTTCTATTATATGTATAGTACGATATGTCCCCTTGACAAAATATCCGACATCCACGCGGGCGAAGCCGCGGGCAAAAGCCAGTAATGTATATGTCTACGTGTTGGCATGTGAGCGGACGTTTGCTTGTTCTGTTCAATGCAACAGGACACTGACGAGAGCGATCCACACGACCAACACGACGAGAACAAACAGACTAGTGACAAAAATAAGTAGTGGCTTCTTACAGACTACACGTGTGCCCTTCTGCACTTCACGTGATTGTAGCTGGACGAGAAACGAAGACCTGTGCGTCTGTCACGAGAGCTTTCCGAACCTTCCCAACTCCACCGGGTACACTCAGTACCGTGGACGAGTGCGTGGTAGAAGGCATCAGGTGCCATTGCAGCCTGTTATATATTCTATTCTTATAATAAAACTGTAGAGAGGTCAATTTTGTACATTGAAAATATATTCAAAATTAATATTGGAGGATGAATGGTGATCGATACTGATGCCAAAAATGCAATCAGTAAATAAATTTTTTGTCTGTCTGTCTGTGTGTGCACGCATGGGTCAAAAACTACTGAAGGGATTTTAACCAAACTTGGTACGATTGTAGTCCATACTCCTGGGCAGGTTATAGGCTATATAACATAACGCTAAGACACATAGGAGCCGAGCAGTGATGATAAATTTGAAGCAAGACGGATGAAAATGCGCTTTCGAGCTAAAAAAAAAATAACCTGGATTAACACATAGGCTACTTTTTATCCCGGTAGTAGGTTCACGCGGGATATTTTCCGACCTCCACGCGGGCGAAGCCGCTGGCAAAAGCTAGTTGAAAATATTCCATTCTCTTTACACGGTTTATTGTTGATTCTTATGGACAAGAAACGATAGAAACTCCACCGACACTCCTATTAAAAACCTTTGGATAAGTTCCGATTAAAAAATATGTCTTGGCAGAAAGTTTCATATAAATTCTGTTCCATTTTTAAGGTTCCGTGCCTCAAAGGGAAAAACACCCTAAAAATAGAAAATAATAAGTAGTTTAAAAAACGAAAAAACACGTTTCCATAGAAAACCAAAATAAAAAGTAGAAAATAATGGAAAAAAAGCGTGGGGTGCTTTTAAAGGTATTTTTTATTGATATCAGGAACCCCACGCTTTTTTAGGGTGTTTCGAATTTTGAGACGTATGGCAGCGTAGTTTGTGACGTATGTCAGCGTATTTTTCGAAGACAGTTTTTTTGCTGTCCTGGTAACCCTGGCAAGGATAATGGCACAAATTTATGAAATTATAGTATTGTCATCGTTCCTCGATAAGTCTACAGAGTTTAAATGAAATCTGGTCGTTTAAAGTGGGTCAAAATCGCGCTATAAGGAGTCGGTTACAAACAAACATACAAACATACAAGTGAAGCTAATATGAAGCGTGTAAAAAACGGAACCCTTATAGGATCACTTTGCTGTCACCTTTTATCTCGGGAAAGCGTTGAGTTATCGAGTTGAAATTAAAACCATATACTTTGGTATACAGTCCATGAGACTGTGAAAAAAAAAATCTAAATTAATGTAAAAATAATAGTTTAAAAAAACTAAAAAACACGCTTCCATAGAAAAACAAACTAAAAAGTAGAAAATAATGGAAAAAAAGCGTGGGGTGCTTTTTAAGGTATTTTTTTATTGATCAGGTTTAAAGTGAGTCAAAATCGCGCTATAAGGTTTAAAGAATTTATTTCTCATAAGAACTTAAATAACAGTTACAAGTAACATACAAGTGAAGCTAATACAAAGCGTGTAAACAAAAGGATACGGCCATTTATACTGCAGACATTTTTTCTCACGCCGCCGATGATACAGCTGTTGTTTTTTTCCGGAAATGACTGGTCCGATGTTAAGGTGACGTGTTGAGAAAAACGTGCTTTTTCTTTTTAGCGTACCTTTCTTACCGTATGACATCCGAACTTAATCTTTTAGTGTATGTTTTTTGAGTATATGACCTAGTATCCTGTAAAAGGAATACACGATACGATGAAATTTTCTCGATACAAATAAATCGCAAAGTTCTATCTACGTTTATGATTTTTTTAGCCTCAAGGCGCAATGCGTAAGAGTTATTAAACTAACTTTACTTTTAAACATTTTTAATAATCGTATCTAAGTTTTTGTAAAACAGTTTTCGTTTTAATAATACTTTTCATTCATAAAAGACGGCAATTCGTTTTGGCACTTACGTTATTTTATTCCAAGTTCACTCACATTATCGCCATCTCTTCTTTTGCCTATCATAAGTAGTGTCATCACTCTCGTTCGTTCATAAATCAGTCGCCCAGTAGGGCTCATCGACGGCGAATCTATGTCACTTTTTTACAAATCGGTGCGATCAAAACTACGTTTTTTAAATATTTGTGTTCACAGAAAAAGGCAGTAGTTAAGCATTTTGCTGTAATTATTTATTATAAAAAGTGTTGGCTTTCCAAATAACTTTGTATTTCGACTGTATATGTGTCTATTTTTGTGACTGTGAACAATATAACATTCTTTTTCTATTACCATTTAGAGACGACCTAAATTATGTATGAAAATGGGAAGAACCATAAACCAAAACTGAACGGTACCTTCAAGGTTAGGAGTGCCTGCACAGGGCAATTAATTTATTCATTTTGCAAGAATGAAATACCAATAAGATGATGATAACAATAAATCGAATTCACCACCTTCACTAAAGCATTACAGCAACAATCTATTCTCACTTTGTAAATAATATTGAGTAAATACATTATTTTCTAGAGAAGAACGTCTGTTTTATCCCAAAAACTTATAATAATCATTCATTTAGAAATAAAATAAAATATATAATTTGTTTGTAGGTTTGAAGTATGCCAACAATATATCTATACGTCAAGTACTGTCACTTCAAATGCAAGAGCACAACGAATGAATGGAGTAGCATTAGAATTGTAAAAAAAGGTGAGGTTTTACTTGACAGCAGCCCAAAGAAGGGTAATGATTTAAACAGGCTGTGTCGAACGCCGAACTCATCTAGTTTAAAAAAATATCATTGACATGTAAAAGTGTTTGTACAAACCTACTTATAGAAATGAAATCATTTATCATTTTTTAGCAGATGTGAAGTTTTATTGAAAATATAAATTTTAATCTATACTATAATTTATACCATTTTAATCTATACTATTATATTGTAATATTAATATTATAAAGCTGAAGAGTTTGTTTGTTTGATTGATTGAACGCGCTAATCTCAGGAACTACTGGTCCGAATTGAAAAATTATATTTGTGTTCGGTAGCCTATTTATAGAAAAAGGCTATAAGCTATATAATATCACGCTACAATCAAGAGGAGCGGAGCAGTAACGAAAAATGTTGCAAAAACGGGGAAAATTGCACGGGTAGGCGATTCGACGCGACGGGAAGGGTCGGGGGAACAAGAAATTTAACGAGGACGAAGTCGCGGGCAGAAGCTAGTTTCATATATCAATCAATCAATTCAGTTTATTTCGGGCTACAAAGACCCAAATCATAATACCTTCCAGACTATCATACATACAAATAAAAACCACGTAAACATAACTATTGTACACGAAGTGACGGTGACGTGTTGCGCTGCGTATTATCACCTAGCCTTCCGTGGAATCGCCGATACACGACACCCTTTGGCCAAAACTCTTCCTTGAGGAAGGTCTCGATTTGATGAGTTGGAACTCGCACCACGAATGACTTGAAGTTCGTGTTGTGGCACGGTTCCAACTTCTCGACCCTCAAGGTCCATTTGGACTTAACACGACACTCCACGATCTCCTCAACCTTCGTGGTGTAATGTAGACGGGACACATAGAGCTGCGTCGTTGGTGTAGCTGGACGTAGCAGCAAATTGGGTCCTGCTAGCGCGGTCCCACACTGGTTCCGACTACGAAGCTTCTTCCTCTTCTTACTCACTACCTTCAGGAAGCCATCCTTGTCAGGCACGTGGCCTGAAGCCGGGCCTAGCTGTTTCGAACCCCATATGTACCGTGTTTGATACCTAATCATTAGCAGCCTATAATGTTCCCACTGCTGGGACACAAGCCTCCTCTCGGTGAGAGAGAGTGGGACATAATCCACTACGAGGGCCCAGTACGGGTTGGTAGATGTCACATGTCTTCGATTTTTTGGTTCTAAGACATGCCGGTTTACTCGCGATGTTTTCCTTCACAGTTTTGAGAGCAGTGGTGTTAAGATAATATACACAGAGTAAAGCGCCTGCTCGGGTTCGAACTCGTAAGAAGTAGCCGTTGCCACTGAGCCACCAAATATTTTAAGAGGTTCACCTGTAGGTGGTAAAGAAGCAACAGCAACAAAAAAAAATTCTAAGAGTTTTTTTTTTAAATTTTATATTGATAAATTATTTGAAATAAAATAAAATATATAATTTGTTTGTAGGTTTGAAGTATGCCAACAATATATCTATACGTCAAGTACTGTCACTTCAAATGCAAGAGCACAACGAATGAATGGAGTAGCATTAGAATTGTAAAAAAAGGTGAGGTTTTACTTGACAGCAGCCCAAAGAAGGGTAATGATTTAAACAGGCTGTGTCGAACGCCGAACTCATCTAGTTTAAAAAAATATCATTGACATGTAAAAGTGTTTGTACAAACCTACTTATAGAAATGAAATCATTTATCATTTTTTAGCAGATGTGAAGTTTTATTGAAAATATAAATTTTAATCTATACTATAATTTATACCATTTTAATCTATACTATTATATTGTAATATTAATATTATAAAGCTGAAGAGTTTGTTTGTTTGATTGATTGAACGCGCTAATCTCAGGAACTACTGGTCCGAATTGAAAAATTATATTTGTGTTCGGTAGCCTATTTATAGAAAAAGGCTATAAGCTATATAATATCACGCTACAATCAAGAGGAGCGGAGCAGTAACGAAAAATGTTGCAAAAACGGGGAAAATTGCACGGGTAGGCGATTCGACGCGACGGGAAGGGTCGGGGGAACAAGAAATTTAACGAGGACGAAGTCGCGGGCAGAAGCTAGTTTCATATATCAATCAATCAATTCAGTTTATTTCGGGCTACAAAGACCCAAATCATAATACCTTCCAGACTATCATACATACAAATAAAAACCACGTAAACATAACTATTGTACACGAAGTGACGGTGACGTGTTGCGCTGCGTATTATCACCTAGCCTTCCGTGGAATCGCCGATACACGACACCCTTTGGCCAAAACTCTTCCTTGAGGAAGGTCTCGATTTGATGAGTTGGAACTCGCACCACGAATGACTTGAAGTTCGTGTTGTGGCACGGTTCCAACTTCTCGACCCTCAAGGTCCATTTGGACTTAACACGACACTCCACGATCTCCTCAACCTTCGTGGTGTAATGTAGACGGGACACATAGAGCTGCGTCGTTGGTGTAGCTGGACGTAGCAGCAAATTGGGTCCTGCTAGCGCGGTCCCACACTGGTTCCGACTACGAAGCTTCTTCCTCTTCTTACTCACTACCTTCAGGAAGCCATCCTTGTCAGGCACGTGGCCTGAAGCCGGGCCTAGCTGTTTCGAACCCCATATGTACCGTGTTTGATACCTAATCATTAGCAGCCTATAATGTTCCCACTGCTGGGACACAAGCCTCCTCTCGGTGAGAGAGAGTGGGACATAATCCACTACGAGGGCCCAGTACGGGTTGGTAGATGTCACATGTCTTCGATTTTTTGGTTCTAAGACATGCCGGTTTACTCGCGATGTTTTCCTTCACAGTTTTGAGAGCAGTGGTGTTAAGATAATATACACAGAGTAAAGCGCCTGCTCGGGTTCGAACTCGTAAGAAGTAGCCGTTGCCACTGAGCCACCAAATATTTTAAGAGGTTCACCTGTAGGTGGTAAAGAAGCAACAGCAACAAAAAAAAAATTCTAAGAGTTTTTTTTTTAAATTTTATATTGATAAATTATTTGACGCACATAAAAAATACTGGTTCCTTCTTATTTTTTACGGCCCGAGACACCGCGGCCATGCTCGTGCCGTCCGGTCATCGCCCTCGCAGCGTCAGTTGGACCATTCATAGAATTTGGAGTAAAGGTTTTATGCAAAACGTCTCAAGTAGTTTTAAAATTATAATAATTACGAAAATTCAAAAACGCTTAAATAAAAATTTTATTTTTGCTTCTATAGCTTCTTTACCACCTACAGGTGTACCCATTAAAATATTTCGTGTATGAATAGATACACCATATATGTTTTTCTGTCTGTACAAATAAACATTTTTATTTATTTATCCACGATTTGAAATTTGAGCTATAACCTCTTTTCACCGAAATTAAAATACATCGAATACATCGAACTAGTATTTGGTAATGGACGAAGTCAATGTAAAATATTGTAATTGTCATTTACCAAATAAATGTATAGTGATCGAAGAAACGAAATTGACGTTTATTAATCTCTTTAATACCATCATATATTTTATTTATAGACCTCTAGAAGATTAATTCGTTATTTTTAATTTTATGTTGTAAATAATTAATAATATTTTTTATTATTTTGAGTTAATCAATCTCGTATAACCCAACATCCGTACATAAATATTAGCTAGCTTTTTCCCGCGACTTCGTCTGCGTAAATCTTATGTTACGTGGACGCAGGTGAAGTCGCGGATTAAATAGGGTTAATGGGTAACAAATAAGGTTTAGTCGTGAAAGCGTAACAGACAGACAGAGTTAGTTTCGCATTTATAATATTACGTACAGATAAAGAAGATAATTTCTTGCTGTAAGATAGTTTTATTGCTTATAATTAAATATTTGTATTATTTGTCTACTCCATCGCACGCTATGTGCAAAATTTTCATAGACCGACTAAATTAATGCTACTTTCACGTACTTTTTTCTAAGATGTTTCCGTCTCTACCTTGCTATTGTAGTTTGACAGATGTGCAACAGTGACAGGAATAGTGCTTACAGCAAGGCTATGCTAAGTTAGTAACAGTTTTTTATTTCGAGACATTTTCTGTCATTAGTTCAACTTTTGGCCGCTGGTTTTCCTATTCTTTATAAACGGTTCAGATATAAGTTTGTTGCGGCCGGCCACTTTAGGTTGACCCGCCATAAACCACGCCCATCCTACTATCATTCACGTTCAAGGTGGGCCCTTAAACTTAAAGGCAGAGATGGGCATGGTTCAAATTACCATCTAGCTCAACGACAACCTTCTCACCCTAAATACTGTAAAAACTAACTTCATTTGCTTTACCATCTCGAATCGTTCACAACCAAACGATGGTACGCATGGTGGTTGAGCATGTAAGGCGGCCCCTAGACCTACAATAACATTGTACAATACATTTTATTGCACAATAAGATTGAGAGGCGCTTTGAATCCAAACGATCAATTATATTGCACAATAATGCGAACTGCTCAATGTTTTCGTGTTCAGTCGGAGAATAGTACTAATACAGTTTACAACACAAAACTACACCAGTTTCTGCCGTAAAATTCATCACAATTCAGTTTTTGGTAAAATATATCAAAAACCTAAGCGATGCGTCTGATTTTCCGCCAGAAATTCCCGTGTAGGTACTCCTCGTTCAAGACAAAACACATACTAAAAAATATTGCGTAATACTGACCCTACACGATGCAATGGAAAAATATGGTGCAATAACAATTAAACATGCTCAAACTTTCATTCAATCATTGCGCAATCTTCAATATTAACCCTATACGGTCAATAATATTGCAGAATTCGTAATATTGCACAATTTAATTGATCGTTTAGGGGCCGCCTAACGGGAAGAGTTAGGAAACTAGGATGGATATTTAAAAAATTACGAGATGTCATCCCTACAAATATAAATAAAAAAGAAGGGCCTCATAGAAACCTCCTTAATGAAGTTTATGTAGCACTTATGCATCCCCATATCTGTATCCCCATGTGGGGCGGTGCGGCTAAGTTGAGGTTTATAGACGTTGAAAGAGGACAGCAAGCACTAATAAAAATTATGTTCTTTAAAAAGATAAGATACCCTACTGAGAGTCTATACCAGATTAGTAGCCTAATTTCTTTTAGAAGACTGTACATTACAATTACAGTCCTAAAACAGGACAAGACACTGCCTTTCGATACAAACATAATATCTTAAAGACGAAAGGACATGATTGCTCACATCCCACAAACTAAAACAAAGTTTGCTGCCATACAATAGAACATACGTTCTTGTATAGTAGGGTGAACAAGGTGACATACAAATACACTAAACGAGTACATGTATGTAAAAAAATCGTAACAAATTGGATAAAACCACTTCCCTATGAAGATACTGAGGCACTAATGCAAACAATAAGTTAACTCACTCGTTTCTCTCAACACACATACTCACCTACCCACACACGCACGAATCACACACAAACCCACTCTCATAAATACATACACAAGCACCTGGATAGTTATTGTTTTTCCTGTACTTTTAATTTGTATATAATGTATTAACCTTGATATGGAACAGCGGAGTCTCCTAATACAGGCATTGTTTGCTTAAAATGAGGCTCCAATCACTAGGAGACACAATTTAAAAACCATTGTGTCTATACCAAATGTGGTATCTCAGGGACTTAGAGGTTCACTGAATATGATTACGAAATAAACAATTTTTCAATTTCGAATACTATGTTTATGTGGCATATTTGACGCTCATAAGGGAATCAAAACCTATAGGTGACTATCCGTTGACCTAGAATCTTGAAATATAATAATAGTAATCCTGTGTAATCCTGTGTGTCCTGGGGGAGGCCTGTGTCCCGCAGTGGACGTCTTGCGGCTGAAATGATGCATCCTGTGCAACACAAGTAAGGGAAAAATACGAAAACCGTGTAATTCCATCACAAAATAATTACTTTTTGCGATTATAAAGTTATTTGCAGTTGGTAAGCTAACGGCGACCTATGTCGATGGATGTGGACCACAGTTTGCCAACAGCAATGTTAAGGGTGTCCCTCTGTCCAGTTCATAACTTCGTTAGACATCTCTAAATAGTTCGTTCGGAACCCTCGGTAAGTGAGTCTGACTCCCACTTGACCAGTTTTTTATTTTAGTTATCTGTTAAGTTGTGCTTATTCAGAGAAGGCGAAATGGGCCCTTATTGTAGTACCTATGTTTCGATGTTCCTCGTGCTGAAGTGATGAATTGTATATGTTACCGGCCAAACCCGATTTCAGGACAAACTAGTTTTGTCTAGGCTAAACTAGTTCTTCCTATACGCGATAGGATTAACTAGTATAGCCTAGTCCAAACTAATTTTTCCTAAGCCCGATAGGATAGATCAGTTTAGGCTAGGCCAAACTAGTTGATCCTGATATAAATACGCACACTCTAGGATAAACTGGTATGGCCCAGTCTAAACATTATAGTAAATCTAGAAAGTGAAAATAAATCGATAAACTGAATAAAATACTCCGTAATTGGAAAAATAATCATTTTTATTAAAACCATACCTACTGATTTGTCGAAAAAGTTATGGATAATTGGTAATACAAATGATTGTTTTGCCAGGGTTTTTTAAAATGCAGCTGCAACAAAAACTGTTCCACAAACAGATGCCAGTGCAAGAAGGTAATGACACTCTGCAATTCTAAGTGCATTTTATTCAGTTTATCGATTTATTTTAACTTTCTAGATTTACTATAATGTTTAGACTGGGCCATACCAGTTTATCCTAGAGTGTGCGTATTTATATCAGGATCAACTAGTTTGGCCTAGCCTAAACTGATCTATCCTATCGGGCTTAGGAAAAATTAGTTTGGACTAGCCTAAACTGGTTTATCCTATTGGGCTTAGGACAAATTAGTTTGGACTAGGCTATACTAGTTAATCCTATCGCGTAAAGGAAGAACTAGTTTAGCCTAGGCAAAACTAGTTTGTCCTGAAATCGGGTTTGGCCGGTAACATATATATTTATACAAAAGAACTTGACGGCACTATCCTCCTTCGCCTGCAAAGGCGTAAGATGGTCTCCTGTCCAGTCATCGGCATTCCGTTTGAAAAGTGGCACACTATTGAAAATGACCCATCAGTGGTACTCGAGGATCAAACCTTTCAACCTTTGGCTGAAATCTCGTTCGAATACAAGTTCAAGGACTTTTCGATTAATAGCTACCAGTACCGATATTGAGACGATAGTAGTAGTGATTCGCGGATTCTGGCGCAAGCGCCAGAGCCCGCGCTTGCGCCAGAGCCCGCGAATCTGTAGCACCCATCGTAAAAAAAAAAAAAAAAAAAAAAAAAAAAAAAAAAAAAAAAAAAAAAAAAAAAAAAAAAGGTTTTGGTGTGCTCTGATCTCAAATCTGTGGTCCATTTTAGCGTAGGATGCGTGGTTCTGGAGTTATGCAAATCAATTAACTGTTATCTCATTGATTTCCGGTGGTCCTGCACCCTCATTAGCATTCCATTGTTCGCCTAATCCTTTTATCTATTATACTTCGAACACCTCATTACGTTGCGCCAGAACCCACGAATCTGTTGCCCTACGGTTGATTTGGCGTTCTTATCTATTACTCATTGTATGTCTGCTTTTCTATGTCATCAATAAAACACATTCATTTTTATTTCAATATTTTATTACTTTTTTCTACAAAATATGAGCGGAAGATCTCATCCACAAAAATATCATTGTGCAGTGTGTTCCCTGTAAATATGTTCGTAAAACTATGCATTGAACATCCCTGAAACTTAAATAGCAAATACATTAAGCAATATTCACCACAAACTGAAGTCCAATCATTCTGAATCCTATCAACATTCCAGTCCCATCTCTTACAATTCCTTTTCAAAAACTGGAGATGATATCGCTCAGGTGTTCGTCCATATGAATCAAAATATTGACCGATACCATTCGTATCGATATGTACAGCTACCCAGTGTGAACCTGGTTTATCATCCGCATCCAAATTGCATATTATATACGTTGGTACATGTGTATACATAGGTAGTCTATTAGCAGCATAAACATTATTTTCTAGACTGGGATGAATCTTTTTCATATGTTTTTGTAATTCTAGTGTATCCATGATATTACTGTTATTAGCAGATTATTACAGTACCAATCTATTCAATGGTTGTCATAGGAATGTTCAATTATAGTGATTTGTAAATATTAAATCGCATTCTTTGTGGGAGTCACAAAGCTTAGGATTATCATTTTGCTGCAGCTAATTTAAAGTTTGTTATATGGGTCTGATTATATTAAATAAAACACTTTGAGTACATAGACATTTTTAATTAACTGATCAACACAATAATTATTAAATAAATAAATTAAATACAGACATATTATTATCAAAATACCATTTTCTAATACACACAGCATTATTCAATGCACAATTCAATTTATGGTTCACACAATTAAAATCAGTTTTATTTTTACAGAACTTTTTTTTTAATGTCGCAAAATTAGGACATCCCTTCTCACCTATGTCAATCACTTCACAGTTTGCACATAACTCTTTAATCCACGTAATCTTTTCCAAACCCTTTGTCATAATTTTTTTATTTTCTAAATATGGTAAAATAACACGTTTAAACTCTTTGTAGTCTATGTAGCCTTCACTCCAGTAAATTCCTCGATTTCTTTCTAACCATCTCACCTGCTTTTTTTCTTCTAGTGTTAGGTAATGGAATGAATATGGTGGTTTCACCAAGAACGTCTGTGTATGATCATGACTCGCAATGGCCAATTCTTTGATAATAAAATGATTTAAAGAATCTTTAAATCCTTGATAGTATATTGCATACAATTTGTTTTATTTAATTTTATAATGTTATCTTTAGTTACACACACACAAAATGCATTAAACATAACACATATATCTAAAACACAACACACATTATAATCCTAACTACTATAGTCTACAGTAACATTTCTATTTTTATCTATTTCAATAATATTATCAAACTCAGCATAAACAATACAGTTAATTGTTTGTATTAGTGAGGATTCAAATCGTACTTCTAATCTTACACTACCATGCTTTATGAGATTCCAATGGGCTGATGAGTTAGCTGATAAATCAGGAGTTAAATCAAATGCTAAAAGACAGTAACCTTTGGCATACTGTTCACGAGAGATTGCATTTCCTTCATTAAGAAAGTGAATACCAGTCCCCGAGAATAGAGTATGATATGCTGATGTAAATATATTATTATTAAAAGATGGTTGCAAAGCTTTGGAAGGTATTTGTTGACCATCAATATATAAGCTGAAAGAGTTAATACCATAGTTTTCAAAGTTAAATGGATTTTTAGTAAGTGAACCATTAAATGCAGAATTATTCACAAAACCAATAATACATCTTTTGGGTACCTGTCCTAAGAATATATTATCAAGAGTTTTTCCTTGAACACCCGATGCAATTGTTAAAACTTTAACTTCAGCACGAGTAATAGGATATTTAGCAGTGGTAGAAGCTAAAACTTTCTGATGTGCGAGTAATACACTTGGATTAATTCGTGCTCTTCGAACAATAAGAGTTGCGTCCGTAATGCAAACTTTAAACTTTACATCATTTGACCCAGCAATTAAATTAAAACTCTCTCTTGACCGAACTAATTTTACACTCATTTCAACGCCATTAATTAAAAATTTATCTTGATTGAAAATGTCACCATGAAGATGACCAATCATTTCTATTTCCCTGCTTTCATTAACTAATTCCTGTCTTTTAACAAATCCTATGTTTTTACCATCTGTGGAATCCATTTTTCCTGCTGTATCATCATACCAAAGACTACAAGTAAGATGAGATTGTTTAGCAGCAGGAGCATAGTTTAAAAGGGTTTCCATGTATGCTCGATAGGCATAGGTATTATTAGGTGGTGATACAAGTTTTTGGTTTAAATAAACATCGAGTTGACTAAAAAGTGAATGCAACCAATTATTTACAGGTGCTACTGCTGTAGCTGATATCAAGTTTGTTGAATCTTGATTTAATACTTTTGCCTTTATGTGGAGTAATGTATGAGACAAATCTATGTAGTCATCGCCTGTTCCAGGAACTTGAAACTCGATAGGTCCATCATCAGCAAGAGATGAAATTGGTTTATAGTGAATCCACAATCCATTTTCAATGCTTGTTTGTGTAGACGGTAATGCAAACAAATCTAATTCTGACTTAACGCACTCACAAGAATGATTATGAAGGAAAGACATACTTAATTTGAAAATATATCTTTGATGTTTTTTGGTTTTAGACCAAGTTTTTTCGTAGCTTTCACTTTAGCTGTTAGTGGTGGAATGAACGAGGCCAATCGTTTTCTTTTACTTATATACCCAGATCCTGTCATGTTAAATCGATCAATTTTGTCATCAGCCTTTCGTTTTAAGTTTGTACTAACTTGCTTTAGACGATCTTTTATTGAAGCTTCCATAGGACGGGCTTGAACCATATCCGATAAAAGTCCTACTCCAGCGTTTAATGCCTCCTTACCAACCACTCGAGCACCACTTGAAAGTAAAGGTAAAACTGATCTAAATAACCCTCCTAAGAAGCTCCCAATACCATGACCGCGTTGGTATGGTGAACCCTTATAAATTACTCCAACTCCTGATCCAGCTTGATGTGAATAATAATTTTCATATGGACATTTATGATGATCATGAGGAGAATACATTATTATAATTTGCGGAAATGTAGTTTAACACACACGGTTCCAAACTGGAATGGTATTTTTTGTCCTGTGCTCGATCTTATATCTATTTCCAGCGTATCGAACTCTCTTCGCATAACAGGTAAGTAGTGAGGTGGAGAGAAAATGTACATTTTATTCGCACCATAAATGTATTTTGAAGGATCTAATGAAATGACTCTTAATAGTGGAGTCATAACATCACCCACAATCTGAGGATCGATAATGTCGCAATATAGAAATAGTTGAGATGGTAACCCTAAGTGTAAATTAGCAGGACACTTCCCAAAATTTCTGTCTAGGAGATTTGTATTTGGTTCATAACCTAGTTGTAAACTTAATTTGGGTGATAATGTTACGGATGTTATATTTTTATCCAAAACAGAAACAGACACAAATTTTGTTATTTCATCATAACGAAATTTCAAGCTCTCTCTGATACCATTTAACGCTCTTAAAATATGTTCAACGTTATCGTAGTTGGTAGCGGGAATATGTTTTTTGTAGTACACTGTTGATGGTTTATCTTCATTAGGCATTAACATGGTTTTTGTGATGTATACAACATTTTCATGATCTTGAACAGTAAACATGGTGCATGGATATTGAAACTCGACAACTCCAACCGCCCATTCACCTTCTAATTTCATAGCTTTTGGTAATTTTGTTGAAAAATTTGTGGTCTTGTTATCAGGAAAGTATTCCATTGAACTATTGCTGAGCAAAGTTAAATAAAAACTTTCTTTATTCATATTTCTTTTAAACTAGAAGCTAAAATCCAACTGTTAAATTTATCTGGATAACCTTTCCACTTCACTAATACTTCTTTTCTGTTACCCGAATAACGAGTGCCAATTATTTTATCTATTTTATATTGTGAGGTGGGGTTGTAAGTGACCTTCTGTAATTCTCTTTCATAAAAAGTACCAACTATTGGTTCATTTTGTAAATCTGTTATTGTATAAACAACCCATGGAGATCTATCAATTATTGAAGATATAATAAATATTTCATCACTCCAATTTGATTCATATCCTTTTTGGAAAACATGTTTATATTTAGTTATTCGAACATAATCACCCACGTTGAAATTTGGTTTTGGATTTTCTAGAGAAAGTTTGTTTGACCCTCTATCATAAAGATTAGTCCAAACTGTCATAATATTGTTGGAACTTACATCACATGGGCACATCTTAATACTCGAGTGAATGCTGTGATTATAAGAGTATATTAAATCTTGTAAAACATCTATATATCTATAAGTATTATTATGAGTGAAATAACGCCACATTTTCATTTTTAGAGTTCTTTGAAATCGTTCAACAATACTAGCCTTAATATCAGGATTGTTAGTGGTATAGTAATTTATCTTTTTGGATTTAAAGTATTTTTGTACATCTTTTGAAACAAATTCTGTACCTTTATCAGATTGTATGTGAGTAGGTGTTGTATTACTTTCAGTAAATATACTTTCAAAACATTCTTTAGTTGTTTCTGAGTTTTTCTTTTTCATTGGTCTTGCAAAAGCATATTTACTAAATACATCAATAACACAAAGTATGTAGTTGAAACCATCATTATATTGAGAATAAGTTCGCATATCACTTAAATCAGCTTGCCACAGCTCATTAATATTTGATAGAATGTACTTATTACGCGGGAATTTTTTCCGAATGGGTTTATGTAATGTATATGTTTCTTGTGATTGTAACCATTCCTTTGCTTGCTTTTTATCCATTTTACCCTTCATAGCTTTTGATAATTTATCAATACTACCAAAACCAGCGGGGTTAGATGGATCATAATAAATCCTGTTAATTTCTTCTAGTACGGGGTCCATTTTTCCCAATCGATCTTTTTATGTATTTTAGTTATAGATCTTTTATCTCCACTGCTCGGTGTAGAAAACTCTTGAACTTCAATCTCAGAGGTTTTGTTCAGATCTTTTACTTGAAGTTGGTTAATAAACTCACATCTCTTTGGATTTCCAATATAAGTAAGTGGTACTTTAATATCTTTTAATGCTTTAGCAAATCTATCCCACCCTATCGGATCACTTTTTTTTAAGGGTCTAAGTGAATCATTTATTAAATCAACAATATTACTTCCTGGAATTTTTTCATTATCAATTATGACTGTGCCTTCATTATCCCAACGTATTTTACTTTTACTTGTTCCAATTAAGTTTAATAATGACTCACCTTTTTTATTATAAGTTTTTGGTATTAAACTGAGTATTTGTGTTGATGAATACAGTGGATTTGCCTCACTTTCTATACTTTTAATAGATCCTTTCTCCTCCAACAAAGATTCAGCATCAACTGAACTTTTTAGATCTCTATCTTTATTTTTAAAACCAATTTTAGACCCATTTGAATCTTCATTAGATGTATCAGAATAAATTGGTAATCTGAGTGGTTGACGATCCTCTTCGGTAAAGTGAAGGTATCTTTGTAGTGTTTGTAAATATAACATCCACTTCTTTCGGTCTTCCGTCTTACTATTCATAATATTTTGCATTTCAATATCTAATCGAGACAAATTACTAGTAACCTTATTTTCTTGTTTTAATTTTTCAATCAATCCCGGTTCAATAAGTATCATTTTCTTAGCATTTTCCATGTTAACTGGCTAGTCCACTTACTAATCCACTCAATATTGCACCTAATATTATTGGTAAGAAAGCCCCTCCTTTTTGTATGATAATATTTTTTCTTAGTTTATGTTTACACTTATGCACCAGTTTACGGAGTATATTTTTGTGTTTATTCAATTTTTGTTTATCTTGATCTTTAAGAGGTATCTTTCCTTGTAAAACGTTATGAATACATTCACAAATACAATTTATTTCTTCTTCATCACACGTTTTAAGTAACGCTCTTTGATATTTTGGTTTAAGCGTATGCAAAGCGTTTAGCAAATGTTTATGCGTTGTGAATCGACGATGCATCATTTAGAAATGATTTGAATTGTTTGATTCTTGGTGTATTTAAACTGCAAAGCGTTTAGCAAATGTTTATGCGTTGTGAGTCGACGATGTATCATTTAGAAATGATTTGAATTGTTTGATTCTTGGTGTATTTAAACTCTTTCGTGGGGACGTAGACTGTGCAGTAACCATTAAATGGGAATACATTTGTCTTGATACGACAAAAATCATTTGTATTCTGTTTTAAATCTACCATTAAATATCCATGCGCTTCTAAAGTTGCATCCCTGTAGGCGTCTTCAATGAATTTTGGGTTATCTGGTGACACTTGTCGTGCTAAATATCTTATTTGAGTTTTATCTCGAGGGTTTTTAAAATAAATTATATAACTTGAGTTTAAAGAAATGTCTCTTTGACCTTTACCTTGATGAAATAAATTTTGTGTTAAATAAAATACACTAAGATTCCTGTGATGACTACCTTTTGTAAATATATCCACAATTCTTCCATCAGACTCTCTCATTAGATCATCAATAATAATAAGGTGTGGGTTTTCACCATCAAACATATTAAGATTTGGAATTCCTTGATGATAGTTAACATTTGGTAAATTATTTAAAGCCTGCATTTCATCAAAGCACCATGTGATCTGATTAAAATCACAATTACATATTTCTTTAACTGATTTTATGAAATTTGTTACAAAATTTGACTTCCCACATCCACTTGGTCCTGCCACAATAGCAGTAAACGGATGGATAAAGTGAAACATTTCACACGTCTAGAGTTTTAAAGGGATGAAATAAAAATGAAAATTTTGGTGTAAAAATTAAATATATATATATATATATTGCTAAAATTATATAAAACATGTAATTTGTGAAAAACAGAATGATCTGTATACTATTTCTAACACAATTAGTACTTATCAGAATTTCACAATCACCTCAACGTCAAATTTAAACACACAAATAAAAACTACAATTATTTTACATTATTTACAATCAAACAATAAATTTTAAATATGTAATAAACTATTATATAACATTACAGTAATATCATAATTTTACAATCAGTACAAAATTTGTATATACACACAGAAATAAAAGTAAAAAGTATTACACTTAGCGTAATTTATAATGTCCCCAAGCCAATGTATCAATGTTGTTGTTCATAATACATCGTTTGGTATCATTATATGATAAAGATGTTTTATTTATTTTTTGTGTAAAAATAGTGTGTTTGATTGACTTAAATCGAAGCATACTACAATATAATACATTTTTATTAAACAAACACGATTTGTAATTTTCCATATTCATTTTTTTGGTAACACTTTTGTTAACCCCTTTTGCCTTTGCTATAAATTTATCTTCTATTTCTAAGGCATACAAGGGTAAAATGGATAAAAAGCAAGCAAAGGAATGGTTACAATCACAAGAAACATATACATTACATAAACCCATTCGGAAAAAAATTCCCGCGTAATAAGTACATTCTATCAAATATTAATGAGCTGTGGCAAGCTGATTTAAGTGATATGCGAACTTATTCTCAATATAATGATGGTTTCAACTACATACTTTGTGTTATTGATGTATTTAGTAAATATGCTTTTGCAAGACCAATGAAAAAGAAAAACTCAGAAACAACTAAAGAATGTTTTGAAAGTATATTTACTGAAAGTAATACAACACCTACTCACATACAATCTGATAAAGGTACAGAATTTGTTTCAAAAGATGTACAAAAATACTTTAAATCCAAAAAGATAAATTACTATACCACTAACAATCCTGATATTAAGGCTAGTATTGTTGAACGATTTCAAAGAACTCTAAAAATGAAAATGTGGCGTTATTTCACTCATAATAATACTTATAGATATATAGATGTTTTACAAGATTTAATATACTCTTATAATCACAGCATTCACTCGAGTATTAAGATGTGCCCATGTGATGTAAGTTCCAACAATATTATGACAGTTTGGACTAATCTTTATGATAGAGGGTCAAACAAACTTTCTCTAGAAAATCCAAAACCAAATTTCAACGTGGGTGATTATGTTCGAATAACTAAATATAAACATGTTTTCCAAAAAGGATATGAATCAAATTGGAGTGATGAAATATTTATTATATCTTCAATAATTGATAGATCTCCATGGGTTGTTTATACAATAACAGATTTACAAAATGAACCAATAGTTGGTACTTTTTATGAAAGAGAATTACAGAAGGTCACTTACAACCCCACCTCACAATATAAAATAGATAAAATAATTGGCACTCGTTATTCGGGTAACAGAAAAGAAGTATTAGTGAAGTGGAAAGGTTATCCAGATAAATTTAACAGTTGGATTTTAGCTTCTAGTTTAAAAGAAATATGAATAAAGAAAGTTTTTATTTAACTTTGCTCAGCAATAGTTCAATGGAATACTTTCCTGATAACAAGACCACAAATTTTTCAACAAAATTACCAAAAGCTATGAAATTAGAAGGTGAATGGGCGGTTGGAGTTGTCGAGTTTCAATATCCATGCACCATGTTTACTGTTCAAGATCATGAAAATGTTGTATACATCACAAAAACCATGTTAATGCCTAATGAAGATAAACCATCAACAGTGTACTACAAAAAACATATTCCCGCTACCAACTACGATAACGTTGAACATATTTTAAGAGCGTTAAATGGTATCAGAGAGAGCTTGAAATTTCGTTATGATGAAATAACAAAATTTGTGTCTGTTTCTGTTTTGGATAAAAATATAACATCCGTAACATTATCACCCAAATTAAGTTTACAACTAGGTTATGAACCAAATACAAATCTCCTAGACAGAAATTTTGGGAAGTGTCCTGCTAATTTACACTTAGGGTTACCATCTCAACTATTTCTATATTGCGACATTATCGATCCTCAGATTGTGGGTGATGTTATGACTCCACTATTAAGAGTCATTTCATTAGATCCTTCAAAATACATTTATGGTGCGAATAAAATGTACATTTTCTCTCCACCTCACTACTTACCTGTTATGCGAAGAGAGTTCGATACGCTGGAAATAGATATAAGATCGAGCACAGGACAAAAAATACCATTCCAGTTTGGAACCGTGTGTGTTAAACTACATTTCCGCAAATTATAATAATGTATTCTCCTCATGATCATCATAAATGTCCATATGAAAATTATTATTCACATCAAGCTGGATCAGGAGTTGGAGTAATTTATAAGGGTTCACCATACCAACGCGGTCATGGTATTGGGAGCTTCTTAGGAGGGTTATTTAGATCAGTTTTACCTTTACTTTCAAGTGGTGCTCGAGTGGTTGGTAAGGAGGCATTAAACGCTGGAGTAGGACTTTTATCGGATATGGTTCAAGCCCGTCCTATGGAAGCTTCAATAAAAGATCGTCTAAAGCAAGTTAGTACAAACTTAAAACGAAAGGCTGATGACAAAATTGATCGATTTAACATGACAGGATCTGGGTATATAAGTAAAAGAAAACGATTGGCCTCGTTCATTCCACCACTAACAGCTAAAGTGAAAGCTACGAAAAAACTTGGTCTAAAACCAAAAAACATCAAAGATATATTTTCAAATTAAGTATGTCTTTCCTTCATAATCATTCTTGTGAGTGCGTTAAGTCAGAATTAGATTTGTTTGCATTACCGTCTACACAAACAAGCATTGAAAATGGATTGTGGATTCACTATAAACCAATTTCATCTCTTGCTGATGATGGACCTATCGAGTTTCAAGTTCCTGGAACAGGCGATGACTACATAGATTTGTCTCATACATTACTCCACATAAAGGCAAAAGTATTAAATCAAGATTCAACAAACTTGATATCAGCTACAGCAGTAGCACCTGTAAATAATTGGTTGCATTCACTTTTTAGTCAACTCGATGTTTATTTAAACCAAAAACTTGTATCACCACCTAATAATACCTATGCCTATCGAGCATACATGGAAACCCTTTTAAACTATGCTCCTGCTGCTAAACAATCTCATCTTACTTGTAGTCTTTGGTATGATGATACAGCAGGAAAAATGGATTCCACAGATGGTAAAAACATAGGATTTGTTAAAAGACAGGAATTAGTTAATGAAAGCAGGGAAATAGAAATGATTGGTCATCTTCATGGTGACATTTTCAATCAAGATAAATTTTTAATTAATGGCGTTGAAATGAGTGTAAAATTAGTTCGGTCAAGAGAGAGTTTTAATTTAATTGCTGGGTCAAATGATGTAAAGTTTAAAGTTTGCATTACGGACGCAACTCTTATTGTTCGAAGAGCACGAATTAATCCAAGTGTATTACTCGCACATCAGAAAGTTTTAGCTTCTACCACTGCTAAATATCCTATTACTCGTGCTGAAGTTAAAGTTTTAACAATTGCATCGGGTGTTCAAGGAAAAACTCTTGATAATATATTCTTAGGACAGGTACCCAAAAGATGTATTATTGGTTTTGTGAATAATTCTGCATTTAATGGTTCACTTACTAAAAATCCATTTAACTTTGAAAACTATGGTATTAACTCTTTCAGCTTATATATTGATGGTCAACAAATACCTTCCAAAGCTTTGCAACCATCTTTTAATAATAATATATTTACATCAGCATATCATACTCTATTCTCGGGGACTGGTATTCACTTTCTTAATGAAGGAAATGCAATCTCTCGTGAACAGTATGCCAAAGGTTACTGTCTTTTAGCATTTGATTTAACTCCTGATTTATCAGCTAACTCATCAGCCCATTGGAATCTCATAAAGCATGGTAGTGTAAGATTAGAAGTACGATTTGAATCCTCACTAATACAAACAATTAACTGTATTGTTTATGCTGAGTTTGATAATATTATTGAAATAGATAAAAATAGAAATGTTACTGTAGACTATAGTAGTTAGGATTATAATGTGTGTTGTGTTTTAGATATATGTGTTATGTTTAATGCATTTTGTGTGTGTGTAACTAAAGATAACATTATAAAATTAAATAAAACAAATTGTATGCAATATACTATTTTTTATTTCTTTATAAACCTCCCCTATTTAATCTTATACAAAACAGTGTTCGAGTTTAAACTTTACATAAGCACATACGAAACTGATTGTAACTCTATGAGTCAACAAACTTATCTCACGTTCCTTCGCAACAGGCATCAACCTGCTTTGTGACTCCCACAAAGAATGCGATTTAATATTTACAAATCACTATAATTGAACATTCCTATGACAACCATTGAATAGATTGGTACTGTAATAATCTGCTAATAACAGTAATATCATGGATACACTAGAATTACAAAAACATATGAAAAAGATTCATCCCAGTCTAGAAAATAATGTTTATGCTGCTAATAGACTACCTATGTATACACATGTACCAACGTATATAATATGCAATTTGGATGCGGATGATAAACCAGGTTCACACTGGGTAGCTGTACATATCGATACGAATGGTATCGGTCAATATTTTGATTCATATGGACGAACACCTGAGCGATATCATCTCCAGTTTTTGAAAAGGAATTGTAAGAGATGGGACTGGAATGTTGATAGGATTCAGAATGATTGGACTTCAGTTTGTGGTGAATATTGCTTAATGTATTTGCTATTTAAGTTTCAGGGATGTTCAATGCATAGTTTTACGAACATATTTACAGGGAACACACTGCACAATGATATTTTTGTGGATGAGATCTTCCGCTCATATTTTGTAGAAAAAAGTAATAAAATATTGAAATAAAAATGAATGTGTTTTATTGATGACATAGAAAAGCAGACATACAATGAGTAATAGATAAGAACGCCAAATCAACCGTAGGGCAACAGATTCGTGGGTTCTGGCGCAACGTAATGAGGTGTTCGAAGTATAATAGATAAAAGGATTAGGCGAACAATGGAATGCTAATGAGGGTGCAGGACCACCGGAAATCAATGAGATAACAGTTAATTGATTTGCATAACTCCAGAACCACGCATCCTACGCTAAAATGGACCACAGATTTGAGATCAGAGCACACCAAAACCTTTTTTTTTTTTTTTTTTTTTTTTTTTTTTTTTTTTTTTTACGATGGGTGCTACAGATTCGCGGGCTCTGGTGCAAGCGCGGGCTCTGGCGCTTGCGCCAGAATCCGCGAATCACTACTACTGACGATTGGGATGAATGTTATAATTTTTATAGAGCTGGTTCATCTCAGAAACCGTTTTGTGTTGTGATACGGTCCATCAGAGTCGTAGTAAATACTGTAGCGAACGTAAACGTGAGTGTATCACGTAGGTGTAGTTGTTAGCGGAAGCAGGTCGACCGCGGCACTCGGCATGTGGGGCCGGGTGCGGTGCGGGGCGGTGCGGGCGGTGCGGGGTGTCGTGCTGCCGGTGTGCGATATTTAGCTAACCTTTGCGCGGTATTCTGGGCGCGCTATTTGCAGGCCCTCCGATAGCGTCGCCGAAATAGCCGGCACGCGCGCCCGCGCCACGCACACACACGCGGCGCACGCACACATGCGGAGCGCACCACTACGCACCACTACTGTACCGCATGCTGCGGCGGCTTCACCTCACCACTCACACTCATTCTAACGTAATTTATCATCACCGTCACATTGCACAATGTAGCCGTACGCCTTTTCTCTCATATGTACCTACTTGTCTGCTGCGAGTGGGTTTAAGGTGGATGCTCCAGAGGAAGCCACGAAATTCATAATTTCTTATGTTTTTTTTTGCAATTTGTAAGTCATTGTATGTTGATTCAAATACGATACGCGACCGTAACATGGACCTATTTGCTAGTGAATAGTCCCAGGAAATTATGGAACCGAGGAATCCCGGAAAATTGCGGCGTTTTAGGAAGCATTTGACTCTTGAGATACTTTACTTAATTCAGGAGCCAACTGTTCAACTTCTTTATCTACCACTGTAAATATATCTAACCTTGTGTTTTTCTTTGTACAACAAACTTATTATTTATTTTAATTTTAACCGGTATTTTCAAAACCCAATTCCGGTTCTTCGGGCAAAGATACTGCGCGTTTAAAATATTTGTAATTTTATTGCCTCAAGTCCGGTTACCTCCTCTCGCGTCCGGCCTTGGTGTGAGCCATGGTACGGAGCGAGAGGGCATGGAAAGCCGTCACCTCCTTCTGCGAAGCAATAATGCTCGCAAAGGAGGAGGCAGGGCTAGTCAGGGAGTGGCAGTCTCTGCGCCCTCACGTCCCTAGCTGATGCAGGAGGAGACGCCCCGGGCGTCGGGAGTCGATTACGGACTCCCGGCCACCGTAGGCGCGAGCTTGCGGGCGGTAAGGACCAAGCTCGGGTTGCGGCGCGTAGTGTTCCACGCGCGCCTCAAAGAGATGTCAGCAGCAGTGAAGGGGTCTGCTAGGACCGATGCCTGCGGGGGTCGCGCGATTGTTCGAAAGAGATACCGTGACCCTGGCACATGGACAACTGAAGGAACCCACCCGTGTGGTGGGTTTTAGTCAGTAAAATTCTGACACGCCCTCCCGCTCCACCCAAAGCGGGAGAAGTCATTTGGTGATTTCCCATCCAGAAAAAAAAGCCCGGTTACTTAAAGCATGGAATACACATGTTACTTAATAGTACAAAAGAATGCATACTACTTTCGAGCAAATGCCATACATGGGATTTGGAACATGAATGGCAGTGGTCCGCTGCTGCTCAGGCTCTATCTGGACTGACCACAGACTTGCCATCACAAAACTGTTTATGGATCTATGCATTGCGACTGCATAGATCCCGTAGATCGGGCGTCGAAGGGCGGGCGTTTTGGGGGGACTGTCTTTTGTAACTTTGACGTTCAAAAAGTGCTGACTCTCAGCCTAGTTTGAATAAATGACTTTTGATTTTGATTTTGATCTGTTAAACCTAAGTCTCTTCATGTTGACTCTCCGAAATGACAAAATGGTCTATACTCGACTTTAGAGATGAAATAAACCTACAATGACATATGCTATCTTCTAAGGTAACCAAGTTAGCATTTGATTCCTTAGGTCTGAATCCGAAATGCATTAAAGATTGGTATGATGAAATGGTACGCTACTTATTATCGCTATAGTCATACATTTTGCATCATAGTAACTCATCACCATCACATGGTGGTGCGAGTTTAAAGAGCTCCATAGAATTCTTTTATTATCCACGGCGTACAAGATAAATGGTTGAAGATAGCCGGTCGGATGCAGTAGCTAGCTGACTCGAATCAACTAGCTGACTTGGTGCATTAATTGGCGTACAAGCTCACAGCACCAGTGAATGTACCAAAACAATCCATTGATGGTAATTTACTTACGAATAGAGAGGACATTGTAAAGTGATGGGTTGCACATTTCAACACTATAGTCAACGTTGGTCGATCAGCAGATATTAATTACATGACAGCCATACTTGTGCGTTCGCAGGTCACAGCACTGGTCGATCCATTGATGCTCCAGGAAGTCATAGATGGGCCTTTTTGGCGCAGCCGTGAGATACACTACGTTGAACGCTTGTTTCTGACATCTCACCTTATACTATTTTATTTTATTTTTTACCCTTTCGTGCTGTTTAACTATTATGTGCCTTTCAACTGTGCTAAATAAATGTATTTTCTTTCTTTCTTTCATAAAAACTCCAACGAAAACAGCACCAGGTGGCGATGGAATCCCTGGCATGTTGCTAAGTTCTTATTTGAAAGTTTCGAAAGCACCGGAAATCCCGGTTCTTTAGCCACAAGGTTCCAAAAGAGTTATAATGTTTAGAAATAGACTTTTTCATAAAATAGTTGTTCAATTGGATTAAATAAACTTACAGGGTTGTATTGATGATTTTAATTAATAAGTATAATTATGTAAATACATATTTGATACGGTCGCGAGTCATATTTTGTTCAACATACAGCTTGACACTAACCTGTAAATTGCAATAGATGTAAGAAAATTTGAATGTCCCGAGCTACATGTAGCTTTCAGCTTAACAATACCTACGTAAAATGTTCAAATATGCACTAGAATTCGCAGCGTCTATCCCACCTGATCGTTCACTTCCACAAAGTTCATCAATGTGCGTATATTAATACCTTAACATAAAAAACAACCACGTATCTTTACGTTGACGTCGTGGTGGGGCTTGGTCGCTCCGAACTAGATCTATGCCTGCCTGACCAGTTTACTACCGAAAAAGGTCTAGGGTAAGGAGTCAGACCAGAGACCCACAGGGCAGCATGCGGCGAACTGTTGAGCAGTTTTTTTAAATTATTTTTACCTATGGGGTATAGTTAATTTATTTTAGCTGCATCGTTTTCACATCCCTACATTATTTTTAATGAATGAATCTAAAATATTGTAAAACATTTTTAAAAGAGTTACCATGAGAAACTACTTTTTGGAATGGGCGACTATAATCAATTCTATTTCAACGTAAATGTTGACGTGCAAAAGTGACTTTGTATGTACCTATCTATACTAATATTATAAAGCTGAAGAATTTGTGTAGCGACCGCACGGACCCAATCTCTCGGTAGTAGCCTTGCTCCTCACCTGTGTCTCAGCCTCTCGGGTTACTTGTCGGCCTGGAGTGAAGATTCACGAAGGGAAACGTCGGAGAAAGGAAGGAAGTCAGTAGGTGCTGGTAAGGATTTTGACCATCTTATGGACCATGGGAGTGTCCTAATAGCCGTGGAATCGCTCTCCACTTCTCAAGCATCTCAGGGCATGTTGTCCACTTGTCTCTACATCACTTCATCTGTTAGCGACTGTTTCTAGGCGCCCAGTGGTTCGCCCGGCGGTTGAGTGTGCAAGTCTCTCCCTGCCATTTCATCCGTGTAAATTTAACACATTGCTCAGGCATGGTTCTTCCATGGTTAACGTTAACCAATTCGCTATTATTCTGGCTATAATAAACATCTAATCCAAAGTTCAAAATGCTTTGTTTGGGAACTCCCAAATACTCCGAAATATTTTATTCCGAATTTCGATCTTCCGATTTTCAAAAGTCCGAATTTCATAATACCTAAGAATTATAAATAAATAAATAAAAAATAAAATACGTTTAATTCAGACTATTAAAATGTCCATATGTCGTTAGTATTACATTATCTTAAAACTATGTTAGTCGTTAGGAGCTTAATTATACTCATAAAGAAAATAAATAAAAATAAAAATTGAAATAAATTAAATTGTAATAAGTTAAAATTAAATTTAAACAAGTTAAAAATTAAATTAAAATTGATTAGATTAAAAATATACAGTTAAATTAAATTGAAATAAATTAAAATTAAATTGAAAAATAAAACACTGTTGTAAATTAGCTAAAAAATTAAAATAAATGATTAAAATTAAAAATATAGTATCAGGTCACATGCAGCCTGATAAGCCTTTTCACCGCTGGCGACACTGGTCTGTCTGCAATCATCTTTAGGATACCGTTGTCACTCCCTCGAATGTGGCGCATTAGTGAGGCTGACTTTTTGCGCATTATAGCGTAGAAGTCATCTACTCTCGCGTCGGCAAACATACCAGAGGCACTGCAAAATCGAGGTAGTCGCACCAGAATCCTAAAGACGTTGTTATACTGTACTCTGACAGCATTGTAGGCCCGCTGTGTGTAGTTGGTCCATAGGGCACTTGTGTAGAAACTTTGGCGGTAGGCTCTGAACAAAGTTATCTTTACTTGTGTTGTACACCTCGCAAACCTATGAATCAACATGTTAGCACGCACCGATAAAGCTCTCCGTTCTCTCTCAATGTCTGCATCATCATGCAGGGTTTCGTTCACAACATGCCCTAAATACCTAAACTGCGAGACCCGACTCAAAGATACCCCGTTGAGGTACACTGGTGGGATATACTCTGGCTGTTTATTACTACCTCTGATGAGCATATACTCACTTTTTCCAACATTGTACTTTAAGCCGTGCCCCGCAGCATAGGCCTCACAGATGCTTAGCAGCTTTCTTAGCCCCCCGACAGATGGACTCAGCAAAACCATGTCGTCCGTGTAACTGATGTTTTTGACGTAAACGTTGTCTATATGACAACCGACATGGCTCTTGCTGAGCTTTCCTATCAGCTGATTGACATATAAATTAAAAAGTCTAGGAGAGGTCAGTCCCCCTTGCCTCACTCCACTCTTAAGTGAATATTCTTCAGAATATACGTTTCCCCACTTGACAACTTTTTTTATGGTGGTTATACCAAAAAGAAAATATCTTAGTAAATTCGGCGGGGGCCCCGACTTCCCTAAGCTTAGTCCAGAGCTTATTATAATCGACCAGGTCGAACGCCTTTGATAGGTCCAGAAAGCAAGCGTATATAGGTGCTTTCCTATCAACATAGCAAGCGACTGTGTGCTTTAGTGTCAATATAGCACTTTCAGTTGACAAAGTCTCACGAAAACCAAACTGTGCATCGTGTAGGTTAATAAACTTGCTTAGCTCAGCATGGCATCTAAAAGCCCATCGAAAACCTTCGCTAAGACAGTGGCCAGGGATATAGGTCTATAATTATTCTTGTCCGATACATCACCAGAGACGTTCTTTGCTATATGCACAACAATAGATTCTGTCATCTTTGGTGGTAAGTATGAGTGACGTATACAGACACTAAACAACATAGCCAGTACCCTAAATAAATGGTTACCCGCATGCTGCAGGTGCTCAATGCTGAGCCCGTCACTACCTGGAGATATACCACGTTTCATGTTAGTTATAATATTTTTCACGTCTTTAGAAGAAAACCCAATTGGTTTCTCACAGTCAGTGACGCCCGCAACATCCGCAACCACAGAATTGTCGGCAAGCGGTGACTCAACTATAAAATGATTTTTAAACAGGTTAGCAATATCTTCTTATTATAATGTCTATTATTAAAAATCACGAAATTAATTTTACCTTAAGAGCCCTCTTACAAAATTTGAACGCTCGAGTTTAGGTAAAAGACGGCAATCTTATGTATGTGTGCGTAGCTATCCACATATGCACAATACAAACAGTGTAACGCGAGTGTCGAGCCGGTCTAAACAATTTTGATCCGTTAGAATTATAATACGGTATTTAGATATTTATGAAAATACTTATTTTATTTATCCAGTCTAATAAAGATTTCTAGACTAATAAAAAAAAATACAACTATATGTTATGTAAAGTATACAATAAAAATAAAAAATTAAAACAATTACATATTGGTGCCGATTCTGTAGTACACCGAACTAAACTAACAAAACTATCTATAAAATTGCTTACTTTTAGCTATGAGAATTGTTATGCTATTCTGCAAGAAATAATCTCTTTTAAAAAATATTTTGACACGACTAAAATCAAATTTGACAATCGCGACTCAACGTGGTATTTTTAGGGTTCCGTTGCCAAATGGCAAAAACGGAACCCTTATAGATTCGTCATGTCTGTCTGTCTGTCTGTCTGTCCGTATGTCACAGCCACTTTTCTCCGAAACTATAAGAGCATGCTGTTGAAACTTGGTAAGAAGATGTATTCTGTGAACTGCATTAAGATTTTTACACTAAAATAGAAAAAAAAAACAATAAATTTTTGGGTTCCCCATACTTAGAACTGAAACGCAAAAAAAAACATTTTCATCAAACCCATACGTGTGGGGTAAAATGGTATTGAGGTTTCTAATATTTTTTTTTTCTAAACTGAATAGTTTGCGCGAGAAACACTTCCAAAGTGGTGAAATGTGTGTCCTCCAACTGTGTAACTTCTAAAATAAGAGAATGATAAAACTAAAAAAATATATGATGTACATTACCATGTAAACTTCCACCAAAAATTGGTTTGAACGAGATCTAGTAAGTATTTTTTTTTAATACGTCATAAATCGTAAACCGCAATTTACCTTTCATTCAATCAACTCAAATATAAAAAAAAAAAAAAACATTTAATTTCATAAAAATAAACCTTATGCATAAACCGAGAATACATACAGGTTTGTACGGAAACCTCGGTGCGCGAGTCCGACTCGCACTTGGCCGGTTTTTTTTTCTTTTGGCTTCGCAACTTAGTACTTGTGCGCTACGCAATGAACTTGCTGAGATACGAAGGCGCGCGCAAGGGGGCCATCCTTGGGCACGCCACAATTGCGGCGGTAAGTCCCCTCTTTGAGGAGTGGATAGAGAGGCGTCAGGCGTCCTCACCTTCCGCCTGACGCAGGTTCTCACATCTATTTTTACATGTATTCGGCAATGCCAGAGTATTTATAATGATGAGATAAGAGGTAAATAAGGCGACTAAAATCTTAGATATTCGCGCAAAAATGTAAAATGGCTCTTAAGTCGTAGATGCGATTTGTTAGTTTTCCGATTTTCATACGTTCGAAGAATCAAATGCTCGAAGAGTTCTCGGTCCGAAAAACGACATTCCGATTTTTAATACTCCCGAATAAACTAAAAGTCAACATGTTGGGCTACAAAATATAGTGACAGAAACGAATCGCTCCAAAACCGACTTCACGCTGTCTTGTCTTCCCTACCCCTAGAGTATAATTTAATCCCGCGTAGGCGCGGAGGGGTGGGGCGGCCCGCAAACTGAGAAGCAGGTGGTGAGCGTTAAAACCATCTGCGACGATAAGCACGCGTGGGGCCGCCCAAGCCCCGCAGCGCCGCCGGAGCCGTGACGGAAACAATGCTTGCTGCACGCCTGCTTGCTTGCTGCTTGCCTGCTTGCTTGCTGCATGTCTGCTTGCATGTTGCATGCCTGCTTGCATGTTGCATGCCTGCTTGCATGTTGCATGCTTGCTTGCATGCTGCATGTCTTCTTGCACGCTGTATGCCTGCTTGTATGCTTGCTTGCATGTTTTTTAATTCTACCTCCTCATACTAAACATAATATTATACTTCTCTCTGACGAGTAATTATGTCTTTATTTGTCTTGTTATTCGGTTATACAAGTAGTTTTTATTTCGGAATTGTATTTATCGGTATTTTAATAATCGGAATTCGAATTTTTGATGTTTCGAATTATCATTAATTCGGAATTTTTGTTATTCGATCTATGGAAACTCGGTATTTTGAGAATAGTAATTATAAACGTTACGAATATTGACATTAAGGAATTATAAAAATGGGAGTAATGATAAATCGGAGTTGTAATATTCGGAATTTTGAATCATTTGGAATTATGAAAATCGGTATTTTGAAATTCGTATTTGTGACTGTCGGAATAAAGTTTTTCGTATTTATGTAGTGTACCCGTTTTGTTTCCATATTCTGCAGTAGTCCTGCACCAACCCGAGGTTGTCCTTGCGTGCACGTGCATTCTGTTCCATTTTAAGTTTCGGAAAGTGGTTTCGAGGATAGCGGACAAAGTTGGTGATATCGGCGGGTACACTACATAAATACGAAAAACTTTATTCTGACAGTCACAAATACGAATTTCAAAATATCGATTTTCATAATTCCGAATGATTCAAAATTCCGAATATAAGAACTCCGATTTATCATTACTCCTATTTTTATAATTCCTAAATTTCAATATTCCTAACGTTTATAATTACTATTCTCAATATTCCGAATTTCAATAGATCGAATAACAAAAAGTCCGACTTAATGATAATTCGAAACATCAAAAATACGAATTCCGATTATTAAAATACCGATAAATACAATTCCGAAATAAAAACGCCTTGTAAAACCGAATAGTATAATTGCTCGTCAGAGAGAAGTATAATATTATGTTTAGTATGAGGAGGTAGAATTAAAAAACATGCAAACAAGCATGCAGCATGCAAGCAAGCATGCAGCATGCAAGCAGACATGCAGCATGCAAGCAGACATGCAGCATGCCAGCAAGCATGCAATATGCAAGCAGGCATGCAACATGCAAGCAGGCATGCAACATGCAAGCAGGCATGCAGCATGCAAGCAGGCAAGCAGCAAGCAAGCAGGCATGCAGCAAGCAGGCAAGCATGCAGCAAGCATAGTTTCTGTCACGGCTCCGGCGCTGCAGGGTTTGGGCGGCCCCACGCGTGCTTATCGTCGTAGATGGTCTTAACGCTCACCACCGCAGCTTCGGCTTGCTGGCCGGCTGGGCCAGCCAGCCTCAGCCGCGGCGGCGGGCCTTCAAACCATCTGCTCCTCAGCTCGCGGGCCGCCCCACCCCTCTGCGCCTACACGGGCTTAAATTACACTCTAGGGGTAGGGCAGACAAGACTGCGTGAAGTTGGTTTTGCAGCGATTCGTTTCTGTCACAAAATTTTGTAGCACAACATTTTGACTTATAGTTTATTCGGAGCATTGAAAATCGGAATGTCGTTTTTCGGACAGAGAACCCTTCGAGCATTTAATTCTTCGAACGTATGAAAATCGGAAAACTAACAAATCGCATTTACGACTTTCGGTAAAATAAATTTCGTGATTGTTAATAATAGACATTTTAATTCTTAGGTATTATGAAATCCGGACTTTTGAAAATCGGAACAAAGAAATTCGGAATAAAATATTTCGGAGTATTTGGGTGTTCCCGATATCGGCTCACCCTGTCGGACTCCACGTTGTACCTCGAAAGGGCTTCCTTATTTCTCTAATTTAACGTTGGGTTACTTACAATTATATAAAAGAAAATTAATAAAAGGGGTACTTAAACCTTTTATAAAACTTCTTTAGTAAAATTATGTACTTCTGTGCCACTCCTTGTTGAACTAACGCTTTCCAAAGTCTTTTCTCTATTAAGTCTCTCTGTGTGTTCTTTCTCTTAATGATTCAATACAAGTTGGTGAGTTCCTGCTGTGTGTTCTTTCTCTTAATGATTCAATACAAGTTGTTGAGTTCCTGCTTTTCAGTTTTCACTTTATTTATTTATGAATATTTTAAGTTCTATAAGTTTAGCAACATCTTGTGAAATATCTGTTTAGGAAGTTGGTTTCGTAGAGCTTGTTTGATGATAAAATCACATTTTTGATAATTTTACTTCATAGGGTTCCGTACCCAAAGGGTGCCAGCGGTACCCAATTACTAAACCTTTCGCTATCCGTACGTCCGTTCAACCGTCCGTATGTTTATTAGCGGCCTGTATCTCATGATCCGTAATACGCAGACAGTGGAAATTCAGAGTGCGTATTTCTATTGGTTCTATGAAAAAAATAAATTAAAGTTTAAAGAACCGGTCAAAAGCGAGTCGGACTCGCGCACCGTAGGTCCCGTAACATCTTAAATAAATACAGCAGAATCCCATTTATTTTCTGGGTCTCTTGCCACCCCCCTTTAGGCCTGCGACGCCCGCAGTGGGGCCTTATCGCCCACTTTGGGAAAGGCTGCAGTAGAACTCCGATTATCCGAACGTCGATCAACCGAACGACCGCTTATCCGAACTACTACGCCCGCCCCACTCGCGCTTGCTATCCTCCTCCCGCGCTACTATATACGCGAAATTGTCACGAACTATTAGTTTTATGTACTCGTATATCACTCTGAAGTAGGTAGCTGTTAGTTGATAAACTAAATTTTACCGCCTGAAAGAAACTATTTGTCATTAATGATATGTCTAAACATAAAGTTTTCTTTCACCTGTACATAAATATGTATGGCTGAATGAATACAGTTCGATTATCCGAAAAACCCGATTTTCCGAACAATCCTGTCCCGAATAGTTCGGATAATCGACGCTCTACTATATAGTTTTATATTATTGCGTATTGTGGTTTAAGGTCAGCGCCATCTCTTGACCGATAGTGGCACAAATGTAATTTTTGTTGAAGATTTCTGAAAAAGTGTGCTATTTAGAGATATCGTTAAATTTTTCCCGTAATATTTACATAGACTTCTGTCACATTATCTATGTATTTCAGATGGGTTCCCTCTATCTGGCAGAAACTTGATGCTCCGAATTTTATTTGGCATAACACACTTGGCATAATTTTCTTTAATCGAATATTTGTAAGGCATAAAAAATGTTTAGCATAATCGTTTTTTGGCCGACTGTTTATATGTCCGACTTTACGCTGGCATACTTTTAAGATGGCAGAATTTTATTTCGCATAATTAACTTTGGCAGACTTAAAATTTCGCATAATTTCGTTTAGCATAACATTTATTTAGTGCGACGATTATTTGGTATAATTTTACTTGGCATACTATGAAGATGGCAGAATTTCATTTTGAATAATTTTCTTAGGCATATTATCATTTGTATAATATTGCATTTTGACCTTAAATAAAATTAAAATAGTGTCTCAAAAAGTCAGTATCTGTTGTGCTACAAAAGTTATTGACAGAAACGAATCGCTGCAGAACCGACTCCACGTAGTCTTGTCTGCCCTACCCCTAGAGTGTAATTTAAACCTGCGTAGGCGCGGAGGGGCGAGGCGGCCAGCGAGCTGAGGAGCAGGTGATTTTGACGCACGCCGCCGCAGCTGAGGCTGGCCGGCGAAGCCGGCCAGCAAGCCGAAGCTGCGGTGGTGAGCGTAAAACCATCTGCGACGATGAGCTCGCGTGGGACCGCCGGAGCCTCGCAGCGCCGGAGCCGTGACAGAAACCATGCATGCTGCATGTTGCATGCTCGCCTGCATGCTGTAAGCTTGCTTGCATGCTGCATGCTTGCTTGCATGCTTGCTTGCTGCATGCTTGCTTGCATGCTTGCTTGCTGTGCATGCTGCATGCTTGGTTGCTTGCATGCTGTATGCTTGCTTGCAGGCTGCATGCTTGTCTGCATGCTGCATGCTTGTTTGCATGCTGCATGCTTTTTCGATATGAAATATATGCCAAAAGATGATTCTAAGTTTAAAGTTTCTGAGATATGGTACTTCTGCCTTTTAAAAACTATCGATATGAAATTATGCCAAGAGACGATTCTGACTGCGAACTTTCTGTGATATGATGGTTCTACTTTTTAATTATTATGGAATAAAATTTATGCCTAAAGATGATTCTGACTTATAAAATTATGCATTGTGAATGTATGGTAAATGAGTGTATGCCAAACGAATTTCTGCGAAATGAAGTTTATGCCATCCGCTGTTATGCAAAATAATATTATGACGAAAAAAATTCTGCCATAAAGGGTGGACCCATTTCAGATTTTTCTCTATTTCTCTCTTCGGATATTCAGAACGGTATTTTTTTACATTTTCTCGTCAAAAGTCGAAAACTATGCGGTCTAAAACAAACATTTTTCTTTTTTGAAAACGTGTAAATATCGCTCTTTCATATGATATCCCACATGCCCTGGTAGCCCAACTTCGAGTTTTTAACGCCCTGTTCAGTACTATTGCAAAAAAAAAAAAACATATTTTTATTTCTTTCTTATTTAATCATATTACTATAATAGTTGAAACAAACGTCATCTAAAATTATTCCAAATTTTAAGTTCATTGCATTAGCAGTTCTTGAGATAGGTATCCAGCTATGACAGACAGACGGACAGGTACCTACGGTACCAGAATTAAAGGGAAGAAACGTGTGTTTTTCGGCGATTGTATGCTTTGTGGTACGGAACCCTTCGTTTGTAAGTCCGACTCGCACTTGGCCGGTTTTTATGATTCAAGAATATAAAGTGTATGCTTAGATGGCTTGGTCATGTTGAGAGGATGAATGAAGGACGGCTCACAATAGGTATTCACAAGACAGATGTGAGTGGAAACACCGGGAGGGGACGCCCTACGAGGACATATAGTGACCTTATCGGTGATGTTCTTCAGAAAGGTCAGGTGCGTAGTATTTGCAACCGGCGTGTGTATGAACCTAAACGAGACAAAAGGAGTGTGTAGAGATCGTAGCAGGTGGCGTTCCGTGGTTTCTGCCTACCCACATGGGAAAAAGGCGTGATTGTATGTATCTGTGTAAGAATATCATAATTCCAGCACATTGTCAGTATCAGTCATAGATGCAAATTCAATTCAATCAAATTGGTTTTTGAGCGTTTCTCTTTCCAGTGTTGTAAGGTGCACACCGTTCACCTGAAAGATTTTCTTGACTTTATTTGTGCCCTGAATGAATATTTTACTCGTGCCATTCTGTGGTTTGTTGTATTTTGCAGTAGTTATAAAATTATAATCAATTTCGTCGTAGTGTTTATCATCAAGAAAACACCACCGAGTTGTATTCAGAAAAATGCTTTGTGATTGTAATGGCATCGTAAACACAGCATGTCATGGATGAGCGAGAATAATGCTATATGTAGAAATGATAAAAGAAAAAAGTATATTTCTATGGAACTAGCAAATCGTAGGCATTCCCCGAATACCGTCAAGAATATTAAATCGTGCAAAAGATACCTCGTTCGGACATTCGTAACCAATTATCATTTTCTCAATACAACACGTTGACTACAGCGACAACTGGGTGTGTCAATGTGAACTATAATATAATTTTATTATAATATATACTTTAATTTTACTAACTATTACTATGTATGTTATAGTTCAGGTTCAAAATCGAAATGTTCAGGTCGCTGTAAGGCCGGATATTGTACCGTTAGTTTTGTTGAAAGCTGCCACATCATACGTGCCTCGTAATTTAGTCCAGCTGTCGCGCGGCGGCGAGTTGTGGGGTTGCAGCTTATCAGGAACAATCGGGCGCAGGCGGCGCGCATGCACGCCACTCTCCCTTAGCTGAATATAAGCGCGCGCACAAGTAAACAAACATTCTACTTACGTACTTGGTAGTTCGTTTTGCTTCACAATGTGCTATTGATAGCGTAGGTCATTATCTTGTGCAGTCAGCGTAAATCAAACACTCGGCCAATTGCACAATGACCCGTCTATAGCTGCAACCAAGCCGTTGCGTGTTCCGCTGTCAGCAGTTCAGCTCTCGTAACAAGTGAGCATCAGCGCCCTGTACCTCTGCTGTTGCGTTTTGATGCGTACAGCATAGGAACACTATTGTTTACTAACGCTGATAGTTCAAAGAGACATCTGACCTCGAGACCATGCTCGACCCTGCACTCACACAGATAAATAAGAGATACTAAAATAACACTCAGCGGCTGAGAGTGTTATGCGTTTACGATGAAGAACATCTGTTAGGCCGCCTAATAGATGTTCATCATTGTTAATGCATATCAGTCGACACTCAAGTGCAAGCTGCCTAATTTAGGCGACATGCACTTTAATATCGACTCCAAATTGTAGATGTAGCTTGTTCGAGAGTGAGCGTTTGTCGTTAAGTTGTTAAGTAGTCACACGCTGCGAGCCTGGTCGTCCAGTGGGCGTCATTGCCGTGTTACAGCAAACACATGTAGCACACGCGTGCGACAACACCACTTACGGCGACAAGCGAGCATGTAATAGTAATAATAATACATTGGACGTCATTTCGTCCGCGCGCACCCCTCGACCGTCGTCGTGCCACAGGTCGTGACGTCGTCTGTCCATAGGTGGACCTTATTTTATGAACAAAATAAATATTTTACCCCTAAATATTAATTTAAATGTTTTAATATCAGTAATGTACTGTGTGGTGCCGGACGTAAAGAATAGCATCACCCCATTTTTTAATTCTTTTTTTTAATTTCTTCCCGTGGGTGTCGTAAGAGGCGACTACGGGACTTACTAGAGAATGGGCAGCAGCGTTCTCTATGCATTTTACCACCATACTGCGATCGCCAATCCGCCTGCCAAGCGTGGCGATTATGGCAAAGCCCCCCCCAATTGGGGTAGGTCATGTCCAGCAGTGGACGTATTACGGCTGAAATGATGATGATGATGATGATGAATATCAGTCATTGCTATAACATAAGTAGTGTTTTCGTTGTACGTGTATCAACTGTTCCATACCATTTTTGTTTAGTTTCGGATTTGGCCATCCAATCAACAACATGACCAGTTGAATTTTCCAAAAATTCTCCTGCAAGTGTATTTAGGGTGAAGGGTATGAAGGGTCTGTGTGATGATAACACAAGTGTGTTGTGTGTTTCAGAGTGCGCCGCAGTCCGTCCGGAGGGCGTACGGGGCGCGAGGGGTACGAGGGGCGGAGCGAGGGCGTCGGGGCGATATGTGCGCCGCCACGCTGCTGCTGCTGGCCGCTCTGCCCGCGCTCGCAGGTACCGCCACACGCCACACGCCACACATCACACTCCACACGCCATACACCACACGCTGCACGCCACACGCCACACGCAACATGCCACATGCCACACGCCACACGCCACACGCCACTCGCCACACGCCACATGCCACAGGCACACGATCCGCTCCGCACGAGCGTGTCGGACGTGTCGCACAGTCGAACAGCATGCGAGACTGCGGAGTAACTTTCGGGCTTATAGTGACACATTAGTCCGCATGACATCCCAGTGCCTGCTCTTCAATGATCTTAGTTGACACTGTGATGATGATGAACAAGGAAGCTGTCTCATGTACACTTTGGTTGGCAGGAAGGAGGAACCGATTATTTATGTCCTTAGAGTCCAATATGAATACAAGTCGATATGATGGTTCAACGAGATGACTAAATATAACACCGGCCTGTACAAAATATGTCCATATAAACAAAGTGTTTATTGACTATGGTAGCCACTGGTAGCCTATAGGCTACCAGTGGCTACCATAAAAGTTCGCAACCCTATAGGTTTGCGAACTTTTTGCGCAAGAAAATGAAGCATAATATTACATGGTCAAAGGGGAAAATAAACAGTATCTCAGAAAAATTAAACAGTATTTTTGAAATGTTCTAAATATCTTATTTTTTATCTTTAAACGAGCAATTCTTGTACCTATATATATATAAGGTGTATCTATTCATACACGAAATATTTTAAGAGGTACACCTGTAGGTGGTAAAGAACTACAGCAAAGAAAAAAAAAATTCTAAATGTATTTTTTTCAATATTTAATATTTATAAATTATTTGACGCACATAATACTGCTCCTTCTTATTTTTTACGGCCTGAGACACCGCGGCCATGCTCGTGCCATCCGGTCGCCGCCCTCGCAGCGTCAGGCGGGCCATTTATAAAATTTGGAGTAAAGGTTTTATGCAAAACGTCTCAAGCAGTTTTAAAATTATAATAATTACGAAAATTCAAAAACGCTTCGATAAAAAAAATCTTTTTGCTTCTATAGCTTCTTTACCACCTACAGGTGTACCTCTTAAAATATTTCGTGTATGAATAGATACACCTTATAGTATATTAGAAGACTAGCTTCTGCCCGCGACTTCGTCCGCGTCAAATTTTTGCTCCCCTGACCCTTCCCGTCGCATCGATTTGCCTGCTCGTTGCTGCTCGCTCCTTTTGAGTTATAGTGAGTCAACCTTAAAAGATAGACATATGCTCTCGCGGACTTTTTTTTAGAAATTTTTAAAAGGAACAATTCCGTCATACATGATTTTTGCGTTACTTTAACCGTTTACGCAGCGCACGCAACGGAAACTCTCAAAAGGAATAAATTTTCCCCGTTTTTGCAACATTTTTCATTACTGCTCCGCTCCTCTTAGTTATAGCGTGATGTTATATAGCCTATAGCCTCCCTCGATAAATAGGCTACCTAACACAGAAAGAATTTTTCAATCCGGACCAGTAGTTCCTGAGATTATCGCGTTCAATCAAACAAACAAACAAACTCTTCAGCTTTATAATCTTTTAAATATATAAAAATCTTGCGTCACGATGTATGTTGCCGATAAACTCCAAAACTACTGAACCGATTTCAATCAAATTTCACATGTACCCGTATTTTGGTCTAACTTACTGGATAGGATAGTTATCATCTCAATTATTCGCTTATGTCGTGAATTTAAACGAATAAAATGTATCAATTCATTGTTTCTTAAGCATTTACCGCCATCTATGAGAACTTCCTAAAACTAAATATAGTTTTATAGAGTTCTCATAGATGGCAGTGTACGTTGATTTATCAATAAAATTCTTCAATATTGTTTGACATCTAGGTTACAAATACACCCAATAGATGGCGCTGTGTTCTGTTTCTTAGAATGTAAACGTAATATTTATTTATGTTCACGATATAACCGTATTATTTTAATGGTTTGTGACTGATATTTTTATAATTATACTGCGTATTATGTTACAATATTATTACCACTAATAAAAAAAAAATGTAAGTACTATTTTTGTTAGAGAATTATTAAAGTCTTGGCGCCAAATTTTAATAAAAGTTTCAAGATCTGGCCATCAAATTCTATCGAGTCGCAATCTCTGGTTTGAATGTCCAAAGCTTTGGTATCTCATTCGTTCTCGAGACCTCCTCTGAGCGTAAACAAAGCTCCCTCTCGAACCATCGAGACCCACTATTTCGAACAATCGATTCTTCTCGAAGCATGCGAACTAGAACGTTCGGGGAATTCAAGGTTCAGGTATAAATACTGGCGCCGAGTGTCACCGCAGATCAGTTCCTTTTTAAACGAGTGAATTAATACTATCTCCCGGAAAGTGATAGTCTCAGTAAAATCTTAGTACTACTCTCTGCGTCAGTCTCTACGTAAATATACCTGTGCATTTACCAAGTAGGTATATAACCTCTGCAAGTATTAATCAGTGCAAAATCATAACTTTATACACATGTAGGTAAGTATTTTTGCTTGCATTTTATTTTATTTTCTTCATGTATTTTGTAAATAAGTCATTGTTTATAAAGAATAGTTAAAGATAAGAAAAATAAAATCGACATTTAATAAATTATAGTTTGAAAAAACTAAAATACACGCTTTTGAAACTAACTGAACTAAAAATTTAAAAATAAAACTGGAGTACTCAATTTAAAAATTCATATTGCTGTACAAAAAATGAGGGGGGTTTGATTTTCATTGCTGTAAATATTTTAACGATAGTTTAGTATACCTGTAGTAATTATAATAAGCACCCCACGCATTTTGTACGACAATATGAATTTTTCAATTGAGTAGGTACTCCAGTTCTATTTTCAATTTAGCTAATTCGATTTTACCGGAACGGTTTTATTTCCTCAGTTGCGATTAGAGAAATAAAATATGGCGGTATGAAGTTCGCCGGGTCAGCTATTAGTATTATATTTTATCAAGTTCTTGAAACATCGTAAGGAAACCGGCATGTCCTAGAACCAAAAATTTGAAGACATGTGACATCTACGAACCCGCACTGGGCCCGTGTGGTATATTACGGCCCACTCCCTGTCACCGGGAGGAGGCCTGTGTCCCAGCAGTGGGAACAATATAGGCTGATTATGATGATCAAGCTCTTCTAAGTGAAGGGACAGTTGAGCTGCTGAAGAGTTTGTTGCGTCAGTTTTTCTTCCCAACTTGCCGGGGGACTGTCTTCTTCCCAACCAAAGCACTAGGAAGTGGTGAAGGGCGGGCATTTTGGGAACTGTCTTATGTTATTTTGTCATTCGAAAAGTGCTGACTCCAATCTGCAGTCCAATCTACGGAACAATGAGATCGCTTCGGAAAGCCTCTGATGCTCCCGGGAAGCTTCTGCGCTTTTAGGCGGAGCTAGACTGGCTTTGTTAGCCAGAATAAAATAAATGTAAAAAAAAAACCCTCATTCGGGGACCCACCCGAATGAGGGTCTAAGTGCGAAAAAGGGAGTCCCATCATAATCGAAAGGGAGATAAAATCATGTTCAAAGTTTCCGTTACATAGGCACATCTATACTTAATATTATAAAGCTGAAGAGTTTATCGAAGCGCTAATCTCAGGAACGAATGGTCCGAATTGAAAAAAATATTTTTGTGTTGGGTAGCTTATTTATCGAGGAAGGCTATAGGCTATATAACACCACGCTACGGTTCAAAAGAAGAGGAGCAGCAAACGAAAAATGGACTAAAACTGGCAGGCAATTCGTTGCGACGGGAAGGAGAGCGAAAATTTGACGCGGACGAAGTCGCGGGCAAAAGCTAGTATTAGTATAGATTTTGACCGCCGCAAACAGAACCACACGCGTCACTCCTCACCACGTGTCGCATCGTAACTGAGATATAAGGAGAGTGCAACTAAGTCGCTACGGAGTTGTTTCTACTAGTTTGAGTGTTGCTAGTTTGCACAGTTTTGGAAATAATTTGGTGATCCAATGAAAGAGCTGGTCCAATGACCGCAACCTTCCCCTAAATACAGCATTGACTACAAGGACGCCAGATTACCGCTTAATTGCTAACTTAAGTCCCAGTCAAGGACTTGTAGTCCTTGTAGTCAATGTACAGTTAATTATGAGAAATGAAATAACAATTTACGAAAATAAAACAAAAAACAAAAATAGAATAAAAACAGATTAAATATGATAGGATTATTCTGAATTATTAGTCTGACATTTCAGCTACGTTGTATTGGTGTACGGAGGCCAAGATTCTTGATTTAAACTTCACCTTAGAGTCATTATATATGTATGTATATCTGCTTCGGGTATGGACTTACTAAATGAATTAAGGTGCTCACACATCTTAATTAGTGGAGAGCTTTAGCTCTGAGTTGGTAGAACTAACTAAAGTACAAATATCTAAAAAGTATCGGTATAATGTCCCGCATTCAATTTGCGGGACATAGTAAACAGATGATTGTTATACCAAGTGCATTCCTGATGCTCTACGTTGTAGATGAACGTTTTAATTTAGGTATCAGCTCTGGATATCAGTGAAAACTTTACTGATACCGAAGTTCAACAGTATCTGTATCTATACTAAATATAATGAGCTGTTGTGTGCTCGTTGCGCTGCTCGCTGGTTCGATGATCCCGGTACAAAAATAACACAACCTTAACAACATTATGAATTGGCAAACATCCATAGGTTTAAACGTTCGAGTAGGAGCCTCATTAGATTATCTAGTGGACATGGTAGATGTAGACACGGCCGCTGGACGCCGCCACGCCCGCGCCACAGTGACGAGCTGCACGACGTGCGTGTGACGCGCGGACACCTGGCGAGTTAGCGCCACATCTACTCACATACGCTGTACCCACTCACTCTTATATTTTTAATCCACCTCCTCAGATGAAGGGTGTAAATTAAGTCGTATCAGGTAAGTAATAAACATATAATCATTCCTTTTCTTTCCAATTTGTAGAGTCAACTGGCTTTACTCAACTGTAAACCTATTGGAACGTTATCTAATCGATAAAATCGGAAGTACACCTACGTACCTACGAATAATATTAATATTCGTAGACACCTACCTATAAGGTAATAAGTCCTGTAACACGCATAATTATGAAGGCAGCCCGCAACGATACACCTAAACAGTTTCAAAATAGTAATACCAGTATAACGTTCAGTAAAATAGTTATACAAGTTAACGTTAAAAAAAGTAAACAATACCTACATTGTGCGTAATGTAGGTAAGTCATTCTTCAGGGTGGTGTACAAAGCGATGTGACGTCACAGTATAAAAATGGACAAAAAACTACGAACAAGCGTAAGCGTTCGAAACAGCACACTCACACAAACGTTCGAAACGGCACACTCACACAAACGCGCGCATATGTGAGTCCCCAAAGTCTCGGTGCTCTTCGGGTGATCGGATAATTTAAGATTGTTTTTTATTATGGATTAATATTACTGTAATTCTTACTTATTGTGAAATTATTATTAAAGTTAGATTTATTTTCTGTTCGCCCGCGTGGATGTCGGAAATTAACGCAGGTATTTTTCTAAAATAAAATTAGTCTAAGTTACTTACTCCTTATTACATCAGCTACCTGCCAATAAAAGTCCCGTCAAAATCGGTCCAGCCATTTCAGAGATTAGCCGGAATTGTTTATTCCGGCTAATCTCTGAAATGGCTGGACAGACAGACAAAAGTTAAAAAAATGTTTTTTGGTGTAAGTACCGTATTTACTTTCATATGCATTTACTGAAAAGCTGTTAATTTGAAATTACAAACAGACACTTCAGTTTTATTCATTTGTATAGATTAAAATTAATTAAATGTAGAGTGAATTTTGTACTGTACGCCCACTAACCGAGCGAACCTATCGACAAACGTGAAAATGCTCCATCTGAAGCATTAATATATCTAGTCACCTCAGCATCCGGTCAACCCTCAACCGCAGCAACACTAATGTTTACTGAAAATATTCGAAAACTGTGCGAGCATGTGGAGTGCCGCATGCCGTGCGTCATACGGAGCACATAACTAACGGCAGTAGCGACATGGTGCGCGAGGGTCGCAAGCTGGAAGCCGGCACGCATGTGGGCATTCTACTTAAGATTCCAAGGAAGTTTAGTCACGCGCACGTGGCGCGCCTGCCTGCTGGCTCTGATGTCACATCAGCGCCACCACTGAAGTGAGCATGGGGCATGGGAGCAAATGGCGGACACACCACAAATATAAAAAAAAAAAAACATTGTTTAGATATCTATGGCACACACGGATAGTCACTCACCCGTCTGCATGTCACTAAAGTAGTCGGGGAGAGAGTGGACGAGCTTGTGAAAATGTTTTGCTAAATCACTTCGAATCATTGCAACCACAGTAACCACTAACAACGTGCCGTGAAAAAGCTGCACCCCGCGGTTTCACCCGTACAAGTCTCAATCCCACCTTTTTTTACATTAGACCGGTCTATGTGAATTTTCTTTAAAAAAATATGCAACATTTGATTTTCGAGTTTCAATTGTTTTTTTTTTTTATGCAGCTTTTAAACGGAAAAGATGGTCACTTCGAAAATCCGAGTAACTTCAAAAGTTACTCGGATTTTCCACGATACGAGTTCCAACGCGGAATTAACGGGGCAGAAACGGCTCGCAATATCAATGCTGCGTTTGGAGAGGAGACTGCTATTGAACGCACTGTGCGTTTTTAGATTTTTGGTTTAAACGCGTTCGTTATGGAAACTTCGACTTGAACAACAAACCACGTGGAAGACCGCCCACAGGTGAATAACGCTGAATTGAAGGAGACGGTGCAAAGCGATCCAAATCAAACTACCCAGGAATTAGCAATATGGCTTAAAGTTACCTTACCTACAATATTGACTCATTTGCACCAAATCAATAAGATAAAAAAATGTGAAATGTTGGGTGCCTCATAGTTGACTGATCTACAGAAAAAACGCGTGTTGAAACTTGCGCTACCTTGTTGGATCGGTACGGAAATAAAGGAATATTGGATCGAATTGTGACATGTGACGAAAAGTGGATTCTATATATACCCGCCCGCAAGTGACGCTTTCAAGTACCGACCCTGTTTCGGATTTGAGAACTGCGGATTGCTTTTCAAAATCAAAATCAAAAGTCATTTATTCAAACTAGGCTGAGAGTCAGCACTTTTTGAACGTCAAAGTTACAAAAGACAGTCCCCCCAAAACGCCCGCCCTTCGACACTTCCTAGTGCTTTAGCTGGGAAGAAGAAGTGGCGGAACAAACTCCCCAGCAGCACAGCTGTCTGTTAAGTTAGAAGAACTTGATTCTATACAATATTGTGTAAGTAATTAATATTATAAAACGAAACATACATTATTCACCATATGTCAGCTAGCACACGCCAATATACCAGCAACAAAACACTGAAAACTAAACTCAAGCTGAAATAAATAATAAAACAAAATCGTAAACAGAACTTAAAACGTAAATAAAGCCTCCAGGCATAAAGGGCGTGCCCGCTTACATATTCAACGATGCAAATTGATACATACAGCTAAGTTGAAGTTACAATAGTTAAACTAGGACCTCCGGACCAAAATAAAATAACAGTTAATACAAGTAATAATAACAAAAACCATGGTCAGCAAGACGACCAATCACTACAAGCAGCACCCGTTCACGAGCATAACGCAAAGGTCAGCCATTACCCCCTCGCCATATTTGAGGGAAGGTGGTAACTCGACCCCCGACGCTACCGCAAGCAGTGACATCTAAGGGAGCATGACGAACTTGCTGCCGGTTGGTCAGACAATTTTTTTGTTTTAGAAAACATTTAAAAATAGAATAGACGGAGTAAGTTTTATTTGTTTTATATTATTATTTAAGATTGTAGTTTTAACTAAGTATACAATTAATATGGTTTAAAATTATAATTTTAAATTTAAGTGCTAAAATAACGATAAAAATGTACAAGGACTTATGAATACCGTCAGTGACTGGTTGATTTTTTGTTAATAAAAATCTAAAAAAAAATATGGGCTTTATTTTTACCTTCCTTATTAATATTAGCATAGATATCCAAATATTAGGTATAAAGTTAAATTGGGAAATATCTTTCAAAATCTCTAATCTGGTAGGAAAGGGTTAAATAAATAGTTTTGACACAATTTGAAAAAAAAAAGAGTTTTAATTTTGCAGTATAAATCGGCAATTTCATACTTTAACCCAATACTATTATAGTTTAGATGCATGTATGAACAGTTTTAAAAATAGGCTGTGTAGTAATCCTCAAACAGGGACAAGGAGTAAGTAGGTGTGGTCTAGATCACTTCGTGTGAAGCCTCAGTGCATTCTATGAATATAAACGATTTAAACCAATATTTAGTTTTAAATCGTGATAAACCAATATGACGATGACGGTTTAAAAATCAATGGTTTAGAATGTTTTCATTGTTGCTAGCAATTTATGGATTTTAGTTATCCGAGTTAAAATGATGTTATTTGATCATTATTTGTAATTCGACTCCATTCATCGGCAAACTAATCATATTCAGGATTGGTGGTCACGTGGTCAGGACGGGCGGCATTAAGCATCCTTAAAGTAAGGCACACTGGGGACTTAGCTCTGGCGAAAGTTTTAGATGACGATGGCGGCGGCCCACACAAATTGTGTTGGTGCCGCCGTCATGGCCGCCAAGTGGCTTTGGCGATGTCCGATGTATTTGTTAGGAAAAACAAGCCAACGGAAAAGATCATGGAGTTCGGGCTGTCTATGCATACTCTACGAGTTTGCAAGCTTTCAACAGCTCATAGTAGGTGAGCTCACAGTAGGTGAGCTGTTGAAAGCCTCGGCTAACCTCCAACAAGTTGAAACCCGAAACGCCTAAGGAGGTAAATAGCATATGGTAAGAAGAAACGTCTTTTTATACAGAAATCTCAGGAACATATTTGGACCTTTTCTAGCGTCAATGTTGCGATGCCTAATACAGGCACCAGCCTCAAGTTTACTACGAACCAGAGCGGTGTACATAAGCCTAATTACACATGGGTTGTGAATATCGTGGGCATTCCTCAAAACACCACCCAGGCGCCTAAAAAACCCTTGGCAAGAGCAGAGACGTGACCTCTGAATGTCAGACCAGTGTCAAAGGTCACGCTCCGGTCCTTTATTGGTGAAAGCAGTGGTGATGAAATTATTTACACAAAGTAAAGCGCCTGCTTGGGTTCGAACTGACGACCTACTACTGGTAGTCGTCAGTAGCAGCCGTTACCACTGGGCCACCATTGCTCTAGTCTAGCAGATAGTCCGTGAAAAAGTTCAGAAACTGTGACGAGAAACTAGATGCCTGCAATAATTTCATCAAGAGCACGTCATTGACAACCCTTTCGAATGCTTTGTGGAAATCAAAATAGAGGAAATCCACTTGCCCCCCCCCCCCTCGTCCAAAACCCTAGAAATGTAACCAACGTGAGTTATCAGATTTGAATTGACAGAGCGATCTATCTTTAGATATATCGATGGCCCCACCGAATAATTGTGTAAGAGAAAAATAACAACTTTTCAGCAAAATATACAAACATTCAAACTTCAATAACGCTCATTTCATTGTAAATAGGTAGAAATAATGTGTAATCGAATTATAGGTAAAATAATAAATTATAGACTTGTATATAAGGTGTATCTATTCATACACGAAATATTTTAAGAGGTACACCTGTATGTGGTAAAGAAGGTACAGCAACGAAAAAAAAAATTTCTAAATGTATTTTTTTCAAAATTTAATATTTATAAATTATTTGACGCACATAAGAAATACTGGCTCCTTCTTATTTTTTACGGCCCGAGACACCGCGGCCATGCTCGTGCCGTCCGGTCGCCGCTTCGCAGCGTCAGATGGGCCATTCATAGAATTTGGAGTAGAGGTTTTATGCAAAACGTCTCAAGCAGTTTTAAAATTATAATAATTACGAAAATTCAAAAACGCTTAGATAAAAATATTCTTTTTGCTTCTATAGCTTCTTTACCACCTACAGGTGTACCTCTTAAAATATTTCGTGTATGAATAGATACACCTTATATTTACTTTCTTTAAAACATCAGCAAGTTTCAGGAAATCCATGAAAAGCCTTTTAATGTTTTTGCTTTGGTGAAATTTGCTTGACTAGGTCACATTAATATATCATTACACGTTTATTCGTGTGAATGAATAAAACGTCTGTAATATTACACTATTATTCTCCATAAATCAAGTTTATTTTTGAGCCCAGCTATAACTAAAAACGCTTGTTTACAGTACATTGTCACGGTAAAGATATCTATACAGTAGTCTATCTTCATACAAACGCTCGGAACGCAAGTCTTACTTTCGCGCCTCGAGTCTGGTACACTTCGAGTACATACGCAGTCGCATACGCACCGCTTTGATAAACGGATGGCGGTGTTATTGATGGTTTTGTTTGTAAGCAGTTAGCGTGCGATTTGTGAATATTTAATAATAATCAGTGCAAGATGATTACTTAATATGGCAAATAGAACTTATAAACTATATTATGCTGTTTCTGGTTGCTTGAATTCTTGTATAACGCACCCAGAGATACATTTTTTAAATTACCCTGGAAACTTCGAAAGGAAAAACTAGATTTTTTTTATATACCTACTAATACGAAATTTATTTCTTTTTTAATAGGTAGGTATTACGCTTTTTACACCAAGTAAAATACCAGGATTATTAAATAAGTAAGTGGATAGGGTGAAAAAAGTGACAAACGAGTGACGTACCTACGCTCGTTTACAGCAGGTAGTTTCCTAGCCTGGGATACCCGATCTTTTGATTTGAATCAGTCTTTTCGATCGTAAATCATTGAACTGTTACACTATCTTGATCGCAAGATTTGAATCGGTCCAGCAAAGATCGTATCGTAATTAAAAATAAATAAAATTTCATATAATTTACATCTTCCACCCTTGCCACTTTTAATAAAAGCGGTCCAAACACAGTTTTTTTTTTAAAATTAAAATATAATATTTACAATCAAAGAAACTCAAGTAGGTAGATGAAGTCGAAATACTTTTTGCGGGCAGCCCTACCGCGTCTACGGCATGTTTACGTACCACGCGTGCTGTAGGTAATTATTTCTAGGATAGGGCCGAGTCAAAAAATGTATAATATCTTTACCGTGACATTGTTCTGCTATTATGTATGATTGGAAAGATCGTAAACATTTATGTGAGAGTTAATAAGATCAGTTTCCATTTATGTAATAGGTTTTAACATGTATATTATTGTATACTTGTCGACTCAAAAAGCATGTAATAACAGCATAAACGATTATTCCTATAATTTTAAAATTAATTATTTCCCCTGAATAAAGTAATTCACTATTATAATACGAGTGTTTTGAGTCCAAAATTCATTAAAAAAAATTAAGCAGGTGCAGGATAAGCAAAATAAATGAAAAAAAAAATCGTGTGAGAACTCTTACACGTTTATTCGGTGGGGCCATCGATATGTCAGCTAGCACACGCCAATAAACCATCAAAATACAATAAAAACTTCTCAAGCACAACTCAAAACATAAACCAGGCATAAATTAATAATAATATCTTAGGACAACCAACACAACGTTATCTGATCCCATACTAGGTAGAGCCTGTACTATGACAACCAGACAACTGATAAACATACTTATATATTTCTAAATACATACATTTTTGCATTGCTAGAATAAGTTACACGACTGCTGACAGTCCATGGACCGTATTGAATACATCACAGTACCTACGTACTGCGCACATGGCCACATGGCGTGATGATGCTTCATAGTGGTCCATCGTCTATCCGCCGCGCCGTCACGCGTCCATATGCACTTAGCGGCATCAAATCACAGTGTGTTGTATCAACTTATATGTCGTTGTCCGCATAAAACGCTAGCAGATGCGAGCGGACAGAGCGCTGGCGCCGCGCGGCCGGCGGGGCTACCTACGTATAAACATTTTAACCAGCGCCCCTTTCATCTTAACCATGTCGTCGTATATTGCCCAAAGAAACAATATTGTACTCATTTCGTGTGCCAATCGTTTGTAGGTCGAGGCAGAACTTTGTCCTATAACTGTACCAAAGGTATTTATTTCATGTGTAGTAGCGAGTAGCTGATTGTCTTGAATGGTGTCGTGTCGAAAGAGCGCTATATATATGTATTTCAGAGTAAAATTTTAAAAACCGTTAGATTACAATCTAACTATCGTATCGTCAAATTGTGAAATGGCGTGCGACGAAACGCACCTCGCGCGCTGATTGGTTGAACGTCATTTGTCAATTCGTTTGTTGTCGTATGTAAACAAACAGTGTTTTCGTGATTATAACTTGTTTTCGTGTTGAAAATAACTCAAAGCTTTAGAATTAGATAAATTACATTGTTGTGGAAGTAAAATTCATCCGTGATTAACCAAAACAGTGCAGTTTGAATCATAAGGTTGCGAGTCACCGAACTTAGCCTAAGTTATGTAACTTAGGCTAAGTTCGATGACTAACGCGACACGACGACATTTCCCGTGTTTTAATATTTTTTTACGTGTGAACGTATGTGATCTCTTTTGATAATATTCGCAGTGTTAGAAATTGAGCCTGTCCATCAACAAAACATCAGAAATACCAGTTATTGTTAATCAGGATGAATTTTGCCATAGAGTACTGAAACTATTTCAGTTGGATTATTATTGAAGTAGCGTTCGCTGGCCGCTACCACAGCACCGCTCGCTTCGCTCGCTCGGCTCGCGCGCGGTTGGTCATAGTTCCATCCGTTTTTTTTTAACATGGTGAAATGCTCATGCATACTGCACTACCACGGGGAGATAGTGCAGTTATGTGGGACTCCAACCCACTAAAACTCCACGGTGTCTTCCTTTGCCGCTTGTGGCGGGAACACGGGCACACGTAATTCTTCCGCGAACCCACCGTGGCTGTCCGTCACCGGACCCTGCTCTGGGGGATAAGGTACCCCCATTTACGGCGCGCCAGAACACACAGCATGCCGTGACCACCCCAGGGACCAATAAGCACATGGGTGCCAGACGACCCGGTGTATGGCACCTTTGGTCCCCCTGCGACGAGTCAGGACTGTGGCCCCGCCGCCTACCACTTTTCGGCCGCAGGGGATAGGGAGAGTGGCCAACGCTATACCAACACTCCTTCTCCCCTGCGGCCCCACCGTGTCCACCATCGGACGGTGGCGACCCCGTTCAGGCCGCGGAAGGTAGGGAGAGCGGCGCACCTCAATACCGGCACTCCTCTCCCACCATGGCCTCCAACCCTCAGCCGCGATGCTCCAGATACCAGGACATCGCTGCCCACCTCAGTTGCGATGTCACCAAACGACACCGTGTTGGCCGCTACATCGTCGGCTTCGAGCGGAAAAGCCCTGACGAGCGGCCCCTCCTCGGGTTCCTTTTAGCTTCACCGTGGGGTTCTAAACAACGGCTACTGAGTCGCCTCGTCAATGCGGGAACCCATTGGGGGGGTCATAGTTCCATCCTAACCTAACTTATAATCTAACCATGTTCGTAATGTTACATTATAACACACGAATTAACAAACAAATATGGCGGCGCGGTGCATATGACGTTCGACCAATAAGCGGGCGAGATGCGTTTCATCGCTTGCCATTTCACAATTTGACGATTTCACTTCGCGATATTGTAATCTAACGTAAAATAATACATTAAATTGTGTTCACAATATTTCGACAGATTACAATCTCGCTAGTTAGATTGTAACAAATAAATCAATAAAAAGCGAAAAAACTAACATAAAGTTACATATATACTTACATAATAGCTATATAATTACATAATAGCTAATATTTTCAACGACTTCTTTGCTTCAATTGGGGAAAAACCTTCATTGGCAAAGGGAGCTCCCGTGGTGTGCCCCACAGAAAACACTATGTTTCTCAGACCTGTCGATCCTTATGAAATAAATAAAATAATAAAAAATCTATGAAATAAAAAGAGCTTTGGATTAGACGAACTTCCCCCATTTCTACTTAAGAAATGTGCAGATGAACTGACCCTACCATTTATAAACAAGTTAACCAATCATTTGAAGAAGGAACTTTTACCAATCAACTCATACACGCTCTGATAAAACCCATACATAAGAAAAATTCTAAAACTGACCCTAACAATTATCGCCCTATCGCGTTGTTACCAACTGCATCTAAAATCTTTGAGAAGGCTATGTGTGACCGCGTTTATTCTTTTTGCGAAAAGTACAAAATACTTGACGACTGCCAAAACGGTTTCCGTAAAAATAGGTCTACTACGTTAGCGGTCTATGTATAAATACGTACAAGAGGCTCTAACTATCATTAATAATAAAAACTATGCCATAGGTATGCTGCTGGATATGACTAAAGCCAACCAGCCACAAGGTAAAATTTAACATGTTATTAGATAAGTTACAAGGAATAGGAATACGAGGAAAAGCTCATAAATGGTTTGCCTCATATCTAAAAGATAGGGAACAAATAATAGAAATTGAATATTACGATAAAAATAGTAATGAAATAATTAAAATAAGATCGGACCCGAAAACAGTTAACGCATTTATTCCTCAAGGTAGCGTAATAGGTTGCCTTTTGTTTCTAATTTATATTAACGACCTCCCTAAATCTATTAACGGACCTTGTGTATTATTTGCTGACGACATCTCTTTGCTTACCTCATGCCAAACCGACTAAAATATAAACGCCAAATTAAACTCCCTTCTTTCTACAGCTGCAAACTGTATGGAAGATCATAATCTAGAAATTAATTTCACTAAAACTAAACTAATTACGTTCCACCCACATCAGAAATCACCTTTAAAACTAAATTTTATGTTCAACAACAAAAAACTAGAACAGGTGAATGAATTTACTCTTCTCGGTTTGTCTATAGATACCCACATAAATTGGAAATCCCACATACAAAAAATACGACCAAAATTATCCAAATTCTCATACACCTTACGCGAAATAAAAAAAAAACCACTAATCTGCAAACTGCACTTGTTACCTACTATGCATATGCTCTGGGGTAACAGTACAGACTCACAAACCATATTGTTTTACAAAAGAAGTTAATTCGAATAATAACAAACATAGAACAAACAGATAGCTGCAAACCACACTTCCAAAAACGTAAAATACTCACACTTTCCTGTTTATATATTTTAGAATTATGTAAATTTGTCAAAAAACATCAAGATTTCTACACTACTTGCGAAGAGACACAAAAAAGAAACACCTTTAGACACAACAAAAACAAAATAAACAAACCTCAATCCCGAATCAAAATGCACTCAACCAGCCCTTTAATTATGTCCATCAAAATTTACAACAAATTCCCAAATAATATTAGAGAAGAAAACAAAACAAATATATGGGTGGTAATTAAACAGACTTCTTTTTAATAGCATTATACGCCTCTAAAAATCTACATTGCCTTCTAAATTACTAAGTCAGCCACAATCAACGCGCGTCTAAATAATACTATCTTAGCCACTAGTTATCTTCTATATAAGACACTCTAAATACAACTACGCATGGTGGTTATTTCTTAGCATCTAAATTTGTAATATGCATTCAAGCAGTAAACTTCCAAAATATTAATAAATGACACCAAGAGAGTAGTTCAATTAGCTTCTAATTTTATAACTCAGTAAGTTTAAAATTTAACTCGTCCTACATAAATTAATCGTCAAAATTTACCTAAAATTGTCATCAAATAGTAAATTATAGCCACTAAAATACCCAGAAACTATTGAAGGAAAACAAAATAAAAGACTTTTTTTAATCAATTTATGTACTTTGAAATACCATCATTTTACGTATAGTAATTAAAATAAAGATATAGTAGATAGATAATAAAAATAAACAATTATTGGATAATTAATGCAGCTCGCGCTTTAGTTGGAAGAAGCATGCAGCATGCAAACAAGCATGCAGCATGCACGCAAGCATACAGCATGCAAGCAACCAAGCATACAGCATGTAAGCAACCAAGCATGCAGCATGCAAGCAAGCATGCAGCAAGCAAGCATGCAAGCAAGCATGCAGCATGCAAGCAAGCTTACAGCATGCAGGCGAGCATGCAACATGCAGCATGCACGCTTTCTGTCACGGCTTCGGCGCTGCGGGGCTCCGGCGGTCCCACGCGAGCTCATCGTCGCAGATGGTTTTACGCTCACCACCGTGGCTTCGGCTTGCTGGCCGGCTTTGCCGGCCAGCCTCAGCCGCGGCGGCGACCGTCAATACCACCTGCTCCTCAGCTCGCGGGCCGCCTCGCCACTCCGCGCCTACGCGGGCTTAAATTACACTCTAGGGGTAGGGCAGACAAGACTACGTGGAGTCGGTTCTGCAGCGATTCGTTTCTGTCAATAATTTTTGTAGCACAACATAAACTGACTTTTTGAGACACTATTCCATTTTATTTAAGGTTAAAATGCCATTTAATAGAAATGAAAATATGCCTAACAAAATTATTCTAAATGAAATTCTGCCATCTTCATAGTACGCCAAGTGAAATTATGCCAAATAATCATTGCTCTAAAGAATGTTATGCTAAACGAAATTATGCGGAATTTTAAGTCTGCCAAAGGTAATTATGCGAAATAAAATTCTGCCATCTTAAAAGAATGCCAGCGTAAAGTCGAACATATAAACATTCGGCCAAACAATGATTATGCTAAACATTTTTTATGCCTTACAAATATTGTTTAAATAAGATTATGCCAAGTGTGTTATGCCAAATAAAATTCGGAGCATCAAGTTTCTGCCAGATAGAGGGAACCCAATTAAAACTCATCTAAAACTTTTATTTAATTACGGATGAAACAATTGCAATACGAACGCACGAACGAATATAAACAAATACACGTGACTACTCGTCAGTATGTGAATCGAATGGCGCTGTCGTCTCGCGCACTCGCGCCAAATCGTACAGTGGCTTTTTTCACGATAAAAGAATATGATGTTTTAATTTACATGCTAAGTTGTAATATATGATGTTGTTTAATGAAGCTTGAACTATTTTTTTTTGTGGAGCTTATGTTGAAGCTGTAAAACGTAAAATGGTGATGAGTTGTAAAATCTGTGGCTGAGTTAGTAAATTAGGTAGCAATAGATAAATCAGTAGGACAAGTTAAAATAATTGTTGAACTTTACTTGACGCTTTCTTTGGAATATTTAGTTGGTGATGTAAAAAAGACGAATTAGTTTATTAGAAGCTATCTTATTTTCCTAACTCTGTGGCTTGACGTATAATTTCTCATATTTATTAATAAATTGAAAAGATTTCTTGAATCCAAGGCATACTACACCGTAAAGGAGTTTCTAGATGATAAATCTATTGAAAAATAAAATACTCTTTGTGATACAAAACATTATAAAATAAAATAAATATTAATCTATACTAATATTATAAAGCTGAAGAGTTTGTTTGTTTGTTTGTTTGATTGAACGCGCTAATCTCAGGAACTACTGGTCCAAATTGAAAAATTATTTTTGTGTTGGATAGCCTATTTATCGAGGGAGGCTATAGGCTATATAACATTACGCTACAACTAAGAGGAGCGGAGCAGTAATGAAAAATGTTGCAAAAACGGGGAAAATTCATTCCTTTTGAGAGTTTCCGTTGCGTGCGCTGCGTAAACGGTTAAAGTAACGCAAAAATTATGTATGGCGGAATTGTTCCTTTTAAAAAGTTCTAAAAAAAAGTCCGCGAGAGCATATGTCTATCTTTTAAGGTTGACTCACTATAACTCAAAAGGAGCGAGCAGCAACGAAAAATGGACGAAAACTAGCAGGCAAATCGATGCGACGGGAAGGGTCAGGGGAACAAAAATTTGACGCGGACGAAGTCGCGGGCAGAAGCTAGTAAAATATATATGCACATAAAATTTTAAATTAAATATTGAATACAGATATTCAAGTAAATAATATAAAAATATGAACACTTAAATAATTTTCATAATTTATTAAAATAAATGTATATGGTATATATACTTATCTATATATTAATACGTGAAGCGAAAACTTTGGATCCCTTTTTACGAAAATTGAGCGGACGGAGGAGTATTAAATTTCGTACACTTATAGTTTATACAGAGAAGAAGTGACGAATGCTAATATTTTTTTAAATTATGCGTTAAAATTTATTATTTTCAATAAATAACACGTTACACACACTAATGTTCATTACCGTGTATCTAATACACACATGCATAGATATTCTTTTGTTTATGGTCCAAATCTGTCTTTATTATTTTGTGCAGTGTTACCAACACCCAGAAATATTTACCCCTAAAGCTTAAGTTAAAAACCCCTAAAATTGCCACAATTACTAAAAAAATCCGCTAAAACATTATAATGAAAATAACCAACGAATGTTCAGTAATCATAGACTGGCACACAGTAGTAATATTTGTCTATATTTATTACGCGACATTTGTTAATCACTCACTCTGCATTCTTAGTATCGAGGTACCGTACTAGAAGTCGCTAATACTTTTATTGTAATCAAAAACACAATGAGAACTGTAATATGGCAAAAAATCCCCAAGAATACCCCTAAAAATGGAACGCCCCTAAAAATCTCAATCCTCTTATTTACCCCCTAAATTTGGGAAAACCCCAAAGTTGGTAAGCCTGATTTTGTGTCTTTTATTCTTACTGAATGTCAAGTATAACCATAGGTAATAAATTAATTTTATAGATATATAACCTATTTCATTTTTAAAATCTAAGATCATATCGAGAATATTTGTCTTTAATATTATTTGTATTAGCGACGATAGGAATTTAGTTTAGATAAAAAAGAAATATTTTTTGTGGTTTTATGGGGAGTGTCAAGTATGGCATTAGTATGTTTCCCATACAAAACTTAGTGTCGTGTGCAAACTGTAGAGGTTGTATGCCTCACGATTGCACAGGCTGGTCATAGATTGTACAGGCTATATTTAATGTATTAATTAATTAAAAATAATAAGGAAAATTCTATAAAAACAGAATAAATTTCTGTGATCATTCATTCCATATTGTCCCATATCCAGCAGTTAAGAAGTATTAAGAAAATAAAAAAGAGAGTCCTGAAGAAGTATTCTTTACTCATTACACCTACGTCCTGGTCCTGGCCATCAACATTCCGCTAGCGAACCCTCTCCACAGTAGTACAGCGTCAACAATTTGTCTATAGTGTTACTGAATTTATTTATTTATTTATATATGCTTTATTGTACACCAGAAAAATAACCAAAAAACCAAATATAACCATATTATTTTTTATATTTATTATTATCTATATTTTTTCATTTAATAATGTCTTTCTATTCAAATGAAGTACGGTCGAATTTCGACCAATGGGCGATCACTAGTAATAATTAATCTAGTTGAGTACATAATAAAAGCGAAAACTTGTAAGAATTTAATAGTAATAATGTAATCTCGTGCAAATATATATAATAAAAACTGATATGCTATACCTATGTACACAAACATAATAATAATATGTATACAATTAATTATATACCAAATTAAAGACAGTAAATGAGAATATTGATTTAATTAAATTGTAACTCAGCCCTCTTCCTCTCTCCTAATTTTTGCGTGCCCGACAGGGTCCATATTTGATCTTGTACCATTTTTATTTTTTACCATCTATGTAACATATGGAATGCAATAAAGAATTGAGTATTGAGTATTGAGTATTAATCTTACGGTGACATATATATAGAGTGGTAGCGACATCGACGCCCAACCTGTTATAATTTATATCGGAGAGAGCGCGCAGGAGCTTCTCTAGCTCATCCCACCATCGTCCTTCCAGTGACATATTACCAGTCCGTACCATACTGGAGGGTACCATCCGCACTTGGACCAATCGTATGCTTCTCCTCCACATTTATTATGCGCACAACCAAAATGTGGAACTCTCTGCGTGCGTCAGTGTTCCCTTCCACACTAAACCCGTCTACTTTCAAAGCAAGAGTGAACACTGAACAGGCATCTTCTGGGCACGGTTGTTTCATCATTGAGCTTGTCCATCGCTTTCCAGCAGGCGTGATCGAGATCGAGAGCAACTCCATTCTGCAATAAAAAAGGAATCCGTGAACACAGTGGTCGACAGTGATTCTGAACTTGCGGTTAATTTTGCCATCGGTTATTTTTTTTAAATCTATAATCGCATATTGAATATTCATGGTTACAGTTTGCGCGTCGATGTTCCTGCCACCGTGTACATATAGTGCTCTAGCTCTGGTTTGAGTAGATAGGTACCTACACATGATGTAAGCTGCGCACAATGTTGGTGGCGTGGTCGGCGCCCCACATCCCTCGCGCACTACTGTGTGACGCCGCATTGTTCCCAGCCCTCTGCCATGTGCACTAGACCCGCTGCGTGCCACGCGCCGCGGGGAGCTCACATCATTGTGAAGCAAATTATAAGCAGCCAGATGACTTCCGGCCTTCGATTTATATAACGCGTCATTGTAGCCAGCGACAATTAACATTTCTTACAACGTTCTTAGCAAATTGCAGCGCTGTTTTGTACGTTGTGTCCCACTACACTACAGTTGGGGTCAACTCCCAGCCTAACAGGATGAGGCAGAATACCAGTATTTTACATGGAGTGACTGCCTTTCTGATCCGCACAACCTAATTACTCTGTGAGTGGGTAATACGAATCCCTTAGTAAGACTGCCTGTCCGATTTATGGGCTTCTGACTATCTGTACGTAACGACTGTGTAAGATCTACTAATGACAGCAAGAACCAATGTCTTAACGTATTTTCTAAGGCACGGAGGACCTCGATTTGTAATGCATGGTCACCCATCCATGAACCGACCGCGGCACGCGTAGTTTAACCTTTGATCGACCTCTGGAGCCCCATGTCTAGCAGTGGACATCTCTCGGCTTAAATGATGATGATGATGATGATGATGATGAGTCGTTACAGAGTTATAAATCAGTACTCATTACTCATACCAAATAAATCTCTGTGTTTTTTATTTTATCCTGTGTTAAGGCTCGTTCAGACTAGCGCGACGCGACGTCGCGCGCGAATCAGCGATTTATATCCGTAGAACAATTTCTATGACCGTTTCGCGGCGCGACAAGTCGCCCCCGTGTGAAGTGTTGCGCGCGTTTTCATAGAAATTGCTCTACGGATATAAATCACCGAATGCCGCGCGACCGTCGTCGTCGTGTTGTGCTAGTCTGCACCAGCCTTGGCTTTCAAATGAGTTTTTATTACTATTTTCTATTATTATATTTCGAATATAATATTTTGAAAACGTATAGGTAATAAACATTATTATTTATATATTTTTTCTAGCCTCCACTGTCCCACTGCTGGGCTAAGGGCTCCCTCTACTCTTGCTGTTTTTCGTGAGCCCGCGCGTACTCCTTCTAGTTTTGACAGAATCTATCCAGCTAGTCCCGCCATCTCTTACGTGGTCTGCCGCAACCTCACCTCACTGTCTCCGGCACCAGTTCTATGCTACTTGGGCCCACAGTTTATCATATAGTTTGTTTCGGACCGTTGGATTAGTTACTCTATGCGCTTCCGAAACGCGCCATCGAACGGAATGACATCTGACTTGACAGTTTGATTTTGACACTTGACAGTTCTCTTGGAATTTGGTGGGAAAAAAGGGAACATGTCGCCGCTTGTATCTCGCGATCTTTTGGAAAGTTATCCCTTACCCCGGTCGTTTTGTGGACAATCTGTCATGACCCAATTGTAGTGATTGTAAATAACCCCTAATTTGACGTAATAACACGGGTTTTGGACATATCTTGTTGAAATAGTTTGGAGGTTAAGTGTTTGAACCGCATGTTGGAGTGAATCTCTGGCGAGTTGCAGCGGCCTGGTGTTCTGGAAAACCCACTTACACCTTACTACACGATACATATACACTCACTTACATACATAACTCCAGGTAGGCACCAGAGCAGTGTCCTTCAACCAACAGGTAAGTTCTTTTGTTGTATTGTAAGTGTTTGATTTGATTGTCTGCTCCGCGTACGGCGGACTAGTATCGCTCGCCACTCTTGTCTCTAGAGCCCCACGATTATCACACTTCCACTGCGCATTTGAAATCGTATTGTGAGGTCTAGTCTGGCAGCGTACATAGTTTATTCGGCAAACATGACCTACGATCAGAAAAAAAATCTGTTATCCTAGTACTTTTAATGGTAGTAGTACGATCCCGTGGGATACGTTCCGACATCCACGCGGTCGAAGCCAAGGCCGCGGGTAAAACCTAGTTAAGTAAGTATAGCTTTCGAAATTATAGTTGCTGCTTATCGTCATATTTACACGTAATTGAATCATCTCCATCAAATAGAATCTCGACCGCTTTAAGTGTTATCTATAGCACGCAGGAACTGCTGCGCATTGAATTTTGATCAAAGTAAGAAATCTCTACATTGAAGGAATCACTTTAAAACAATTTTCCACCAGTTGGTGCTTCATACATATATTACTAATTTAATAGTCGATTTTAGAAAATATTGTAAGGGGCTTAGTGATTTTCTAATGAACAGAACATGAATTTAACAAAAAGTGTCCAATCGTACCTATTACTTTAAATAATATACCCAATCGATATGTCATAAAATTGTAAATATCGTTAGATTATAATGTGTAAAGCGAAACTGTAATATGTCGAAAGATTCATATCATCAAGATCAACATCTTCTTCTTTTTGTCCCGGTAGCAAAAAATAAAATGGTTTATCTTTTTGGGAATTATGTGTATAATGTGTAGAATAGTCTGTACTGTCCAGTACTACGTTACAAGGAAAATGCCCATATATGGTTGTTTCTTGGACCCGTCGAAAACATTTGACCTGGTGTCTTATGACGTGTTGTGGGATAAGCTCCGAAGGGAAACCAGCACACCCAGTAGTATCACAAATATATTAAAATATTGGTACGGCAACCAAACGAATGCTGTAAAGTGGGCGGGCTCATGTTCGTCAGAGTATAGGTTGGAGTGTGGTGTGAGACAGGGAGGCCTGACCTCACCACGACTCTTCAATCTGTACGTGAATGGGCTGGTAGGTGGGCTCAGCGGGGCCGGTGTTGGCTGTTCAGTGGATGGCGTTTGTATGAACAACATTAGTTACGCTGACATGGCTCTGCTGAGCCCATCTGTCAGAGCCCTTAATATCCTAATAGGCATCTGTGCGAGGTACGCGGGGTCCCATGGCCTCAGTTACAACTGTAAGAAGAGTGAACTACTTATTTTTAAGGCGGGTAGTAAGTGTCCGAAAACCGTTCCTCCGGTCAGACTTGAAGGAGTGCCTATAAGTAGGGTCACAAAATTCAAGTACCTGGGGCACTGGGTCACCGAGGAACTCTCGGATGACTTGGATATTGAGCGGGAACGTAGGGCGTTGTCAGTGAGTTGCAATATGCTGGCGCGTAGGTTTGCACGGTGCTCACAAGAAGTCAAAATTGCCCTTTTTAAGGCATACTGTCAAACTTTCTATACCTGCAGCCTGTGGGTCCGGTGTACGCGTGGATCTTTCAATGCCCTAAGGGTCCTGTACAATAATGGTTTCAGGATGCTGTTGGCCTCGTTTTTGCAGTGCATCAGGTATGTTTGCTAAGGCCAACACGGATTGTTTTAGGGCGATAGTGCGCAAAAGAGTGGCCTCCCTGATGCGCCGCGTGCGGGGCAGCACTAACGGTCTACTGAATACCATACTGGAAAGGGTGGATTGCCCAGTTGTGAGGCACTGGAATGCCATTCACGGCTCCGGGGGTGCCCGGTATAATGATAAGTAGCGCAATTTTATGTAATCATTAATAATCTAACTAACATAGTTTTAAATATGTTTTACTGACAATTATATGGAATGTATTATGTTCTGAAATAAATGATTAATAATGTGGCATGGACGCTACAGCTAAATTAACACTGTTTAGCCTAAACAGCAGAAAAAAGGAAATAAATGGATGCGCCACGTTGCTGGCGTGGCGCAGCACGAGGTGTGATGTCAATAACATGGCGTAGCACTTCTTAGCACGAGGTGTGGCGTCCGTAACGTGGCGCACCACGTTGAGCCCGAGGTGGATGTCAGTCACTCAATACGTACTACTTAGTAGCTCGCCGTTATTTCGGGCGCTTGCTTCACAAACTGAACTGGCAATGTCACAATGCGGTTAATTGCTTCTATTTTGGCGCCACTTATTAGTCGTAGCCCGTAATCTGTAACAGTTCGAGAGTAACGTAAGTGTTACAATCGCTTACTGAACGACAACCCTTTTTTTTGGATGGGGAATCATCAAATGACTTCTCCCGCTCTGGGCGGAGCGGGAGAGCGTGTCAGACTTTTACTGACTAAAACCCACCCGTGTTCCTTCAGTAGCCCATGTGCCAGGGTCACGGTGTCTCTTTCGAACCTACTTTGTCTCACGTTGTATCAAATGTTTTTATTAGGTTCTTCACGGTTCAGTGATTGATGGCGGCCATTATTCCAGTGTTTGTTGTATTTATAGCAGTGAGTTGTATACGCATGAGTTGTCGACTTGCCGCCCCGTGTTCGCCTCATCGTCAGCCGCTGACATCCGTATCTAAGTGCTAAAGTCAGCTCGTTAGTCGTTAATAACAAGAACCTAGTACCACCGTAATGAATGAATCCTGATTATAAGAAGCTTCCCGGTGGGCGGCGGCGGCGGCGCACGTGCGCGCCCGCATCCTGCGCACATCCGCCTGACTCATGCGCCGCGCGGCAGGAAGCTCCTCTGGCGGCGCGCGTTGTCCGTTCTTTCTAAATCACAGTCAGATCACCAGTTGGACAAAAAAGTACACAATCTCTTTAAATAAAAAGATCTTGTTTCCTTCTTTTTAATGTTCACTTTTTATAAGGTAGGGTTTTTCATTTTTAAATTTACTTTTTTATTGTATACTAGCTTTTGCCAGCGGCTTCGCCCGCATGGAGGTCGGAAATTATCCCGCGGGAACATACTACCGGGATAAAAAGTAGCCTATGTCCTTTCTCAGGCTCTAAACTATCTGTGTACCAAATTTCATTTAAATCGGTTCAGTAGTCTTAGCAGGAAAGCGAGACAGACAGACAGACAGACAGACAGACAGAGTTACTTTTGCATTTATAATATTAGTTTAGATTTAGATTTTTCAGTTATATTATGAAAATAAAATACAATCATCATCATCATAATCATTTCCGCCGAAAGATGTCCTCTGCTGGACATAGGCCTCCGCCAAGCACCGACACTTGGACCGGTTCTCTGCTTCACTATATGATCTTATATTATCTATACATACATACATACATAAAAATAAATAAAACTGAAGTGTCTGTTTGTAATTTCAACTTAAGAGCCCTCTCACAAAATTTGAATGCTCGAGTTTAGGTAAAAGCCGGCAATCTTATGTATGTGTGCGAAGCTATCCACACATGCACAATACAAACAGTGTAACGCAAGTGTCGAGCCGGTCTAAACAATCTTGAGCCGTTAGAATTATAATGCGATATTTACAGATTTATGAAAATACTTACTATTATTTAGTCAGTCTAATAAATATTTCTAGACTAATAAAAAATTACAAATATATGCTATGTAAAGTATACAATAAAAATTAAAAAATCAAACAATTACATATTGGTGCCGATTCTGTTGTACACCGAACTAAATAAACTATCTCTAAAATTCCTTACTTTTAGCTATGAGAATGGTTACGCTATTCTGCAAGAAATAATCTCTAAATTTAAAAATTATTTTGACACGATTAAAATCAAATTTGACAATCGCGACTCAACGTGGTATTATTTTTTCTTTTGGCTTCGCAACTTGGTACTTGTGTGCGTTACGCAATGAACTTGTTGAGAGACGAAGGCGCGCGCAAGGGGGCAGCCTGGACGTGTTTTATATGGAACTAGCTTTTGCCAGCGACTTCGTAGCGTAACGTAGCGTAAGCGAGCGCTAAGAAAGGATGTAGAATTGCACGGACGAAGTCACGGCCAAAAGCTAGTAAACTACAAAACTTCTTTGTACACCACATTTTTTGCTAATCTTTTACTGTATGCCAAAATTACCAGACTACTGGGCGAGCTTACGCGAGAGCAAGCCACATAGAATTGCCCGTGTGAAAAACAGTTTCCCCTCAAGTCTATACCCACAAATTTTAATGTCTGCCCTTGTGATTCTGGTCATTGTAAAGCACTTTGAGGGGACACTGTATTCATTTGAATTCAAAGGGAAGATCATTCAGGATCAATACAAAACGGGTTAGTATTTCTCACCTTAGTATTTCTTTTGGTTTTGCCATTTAATTAATTTGAAAAAAAAAAATTGGTTTGGTTGTTTATTTTCACTGTTTTTTTTTTAATTTTTAAATTATAACTATTTATTTTATTTATTTAAGTTATTTATTGTTCACTTCAATTATGTTATTTTTGTTCAGGTGTAATTTTGTGCAATTTTTTGTATAAATCTTCTTGTTCTTGTTTTATGTTTATGTGCAGTTTTTGTAAAGTACAGAGGGTGTCTCATAAATAATGTCGGTTTTTAATATTCACTTCGATTAATAATTAATTATATAAAAAGAAAACCTTAGTATTCAAAGTATAGCCCATCGTATTCTACAGTCCTAACCCAACGTTCAGCCAGCTCTTTGAGACCTTGGTAAAACCATTCCTTGGGCTTAGATGCAAAGAATTGCCGCACTGCATTTTCAACATCTTCTCTTGACTCGAATTTTTTTCCACGCAGGAATTTTGCCATGGATCTGAATAAATAGTAATCAGATGGTGCAAGGTCTGGACTAAATGCTGGATGTGGTAGGAGTTCAATTCCACCAAGTTCTTCGATCTTATCCCGTGTAACTTTCGCCGTATGCGGTCTAGCATTATCCTGTTGTAAGAGCACTCGTTTTCGGTTGACTAAGCCTGGATATTTCTGCGATAAAACCTCATACATTCGGGTTAGTTGTCCAGAATATAACTCAGCATTGATAGTTCGACCATCCGGAACTATCTCAAAGTACACTAAACCTTCATAATTCCACCAGACACACAACAAGACTTTCGACTCGAAACGACCTCTTTTCACGACAGGCTCAGGTAATTGTCTTATGTCTAACCACTGTTTTGATATGTCTGGGTTGTTTAGATAAATCCATTTTTCGTCGCAAGTAACAATGCGTTTAATAAAACGATCACCTTTCGGCAGAGTAAGGAGCTGTTTACACACCTCTACTTGTCGTTTCGCCTGAATCTCGTCTAATTCATGGGGAACTATACGACAACTTTTATAGGTCTTACCTAATGATTTTAAGTGGCGATGTATAGTGTCTTTAGAAGGTCCCAACGAGTCCGATAATCGACGAGTGCTGGTACTGGGTTGGTTTTCTACTGCTTCCTTTGTAGCCTCAACATCCCACACAGGTGGACGACCAGAACGCGATCGATCTTCAAGTGTCAAATCTCCACTGTTAAAGCGATTAAACCAACGCTGTGCCGTTCGCTCAATAACCATGTCTTCCCCTTCTATTTCTCATATTTTCCTTGCTGCCGCGGTTGCTTTAAACTTTTGTTTCCAATAATGTCTTAACAGTACACGAATTTCATATTTATCGCACTCCATACTTTTTAGTATCAAAACGACCTACGACGTCAATAAACAAAGACAGTACGATTAAATTAAAGTTAATCAATCAATAATTGTTTTCTGAATCTGAATCTGAATCTGAATCTCTCCACAGAACTAGAGAATATCTTAACAAGTTGCGACATGGATAAAATGAGGCGTAATAAATTTTTAGTTATGAAACCCGACATTACTTATGAGACACCCTCTGTAGCTGCTGTTGTTTTCGTAATCAGCGACCCAATAAATCATAAAAACGATACCCATGTTGATTTTCAGAATTTGTCACCCCTTTTCTAACTTTTAGGGGTTGAATTCTGAAAGAGTCTGACACACGTGTTTACTCATTTATTGATAGGAATACTCCTGTGAAGTTTCGAATAAAATAGTTTAACTGATCTTGTTTCCCCATACAAACTTTCAAACCCTTTTTCACCCCCTTAGGGGTTGAATTTTCAATAACACGTAATTGTTTATTTCTTTTTTACCTAAACACAAAGTTTCAGGCTTGTAGCTCTAAAAATGACGGACTTCCATACAAAATTTTAACCCCTTTTTCACCCCCTTAGGGGGCGAATTTTCAAAAATCCTTTCTTAACGCATGCCTACGTCATTACAACTATCTGTATGCCAAATTTTAGCGAAATCCGTTCAGTTGTTTCGGCTGTGCGTTGATAGATGAATCAGTCAGGTTTGCCTTTTATATATTTAGATTTTTCATTTTTTGTTTGAATTCTATAAAAAAAAATATTACCCGCGGGGTTAATATTTTTTTTTAGTGTAGGGTTTTATAAAGGGGGTCGAAAATTCATTATTTTTGCGATAGGACACGCCATTTTCGAGATATAAGCAAAAAAAAAAAAAGTACTGTTTTTGCACGTGAGGCGAGGCGTTGTTGGTGTGAACTTTTGTTCATGACCACTAGTTTTATTCCACACCTTTTTAATCGCGACTTAAAATAGTCAGAATTAGTTAAAATAAATTATTTTAGTCAAATTTTTTCTGCAATCGATTAAAATAATGCTTTACTTGATAATAAACGAAACTCCTTCTACAAAAAAATAAAATGCGAAGAGTAGCAAAATGTAGTCGTAGTATATTTTTGCGTTCACGATACGAGTACCCGAAAACTGGGACGCGGGAAAAACTGGCACAGGTCCTTCCTCGTTGGGCGCTTGCGCCGTACTAAACGCTGCCCTACTACTGCTTGTGCATCGTAATTTATTCTAATTTAGAGTGATTTCAAAAACGATATTATGTCTAATTAAATAAACGGATTTAAATAAAACTTGAGAATTCGATTTGTTATAGAGCATACTTTATATTGACATGATTTTTTTAACGTAATTATGAATTATTCAAACCCAAAAAACGCGATAAAATTGCGAATAAATCGTAAAAATTGCCATAAGACTTATTTTTTTACTAATTAATGTTATTAAAAATCAATATTCTAGTACTAAATGTAACAACTAGATTATATGTTTGATGTTTTGTGTATTTTTTTTACTCAAATATCTATATATTAATTTTAGAAATAGGAGTCTGAAATTGACCCTGCGCTGATTTTTAAGAAAACTAGTTATGGGAGATTAATTACTACAAATTAAACAAATAAGTTTTTGTAAATGTGCTACTAAAAGTAACAAAACAAAAGATTGATCTAATTTTTACATGTATTTGTCAATGCCAGAGTATTTATAATGATGAGATGAGAGGTAAATAAGGCGACTAAAATCTTTGATATTCGCGCAAAAGTGTAAAATGGCTCTTAACAGCTTTTCACTAAATGCATATGAAAGTATATACGGTACTTACACCAAAAAATATTATTTTTAAACTTTTGTTTGTCTGTCTGTCTGTTTGTTCCGGCTAATCTCTGAAATGCTAGGACCGATTTTGACGGGACTTTTATTGGCAGTTAGCTGATGTAATAAGGAGTAACTTAATTAACTTTTATTTTAGAAAAATAAGTAATATAGCAATGTCCTTACATCTGTACATACAAAAAAATAAGTAATATAGCAATGTCCTTACATCTGTACATACAAATAAATTAAATGGGAGTGTTTGTTTGTAATATTAAGATAACCACTTTTTACTAAGTGTATATGGATACACGGTACATATCGTCACATCCACGGCAAACTTACGAATCTGCAGTTTTGGTGAAATCGATATTATGATGAAAATCTGTTTGTAATGTACAACTACACACCATGGAAAATTTACGTATTTCTATCTTTGACGGTTACAGAATTCAAATTGTTCGATTCTGCGTTTTATGTTATTACACCCATAGTAAACTTACCAAATTCATATATGACGTTTTAGCTTAGTAAAATTTATAAAGTTCGAGTAAAATGAGCCATTGTCAACTTACCAATCTGTCATATTCGTGAATTTACATTGGTAGCAAACATTATTAAGATGGGTCAAGTAACCCAAGGTAAACATACGAATCTGGCATATTCGTGCAGTTACATTGGTAACAAACATTTTTAAGATAGGTCAAGTAACCCAAGGTAAACATACGAATCTGGCATATTCGTGCAGTTACATTGGTAATAAACATTTTTAAGATAGGTCAAGTAACCCAAGGTAAACATACGAATCTGGCATATTCGTGCAGTTACATTGGTAACAAACATTTTTAAGATAGGTCAAGTAACCCAAGGTAAACATACGAATCTGGCATATTCGTGCAGTTACATTGGTAATAAACATTTTTAAGATAGGTCAAGTAACCCAAGGTAAACATACGAATCTGGCATATTCGTGCAGTTACATTGGTAACAAACATTTTTAAGATAGGTCAAGTAACCCAAGGTAAACATACGAATCTGGCATATTCGTGCAGTTACATTGGTAACAAACATTTTTAAGGTAGGTCAAGTAACCCAAGGTAAACATACGAATCTGGCATATTCGTGCAGTTACATTTGTGTCAAAACCTAATTGTGGAGGAAGTAATTTATAAAAGTTATGCGAATGTGTGATTTTCTCATTAAATAATAACGTATTTATTATTAGGTCAGTGAAAGCTCTTATAGTAAATTTATGATGACGATGTCTGTTCGACGCCAGGCCAAGGCCCCGACCATAGGATTTCATTAGCGCAGTGGAAGCATGTGGTAGGGCCCTGGAACAAGAGTGGCTCAGCGAACCAGTGAACTGTCCGCCGTGCGCGGAGCTGATTAATACAAATATTCAAAAGACTCACCTGGTTGAGGAAGACCGGTTCTGGAGCCTACCTGGATTTATGTATGTAAATAAGTGTATATTATATTGTGTAATGAAGCTGTTAAGTATTCCAGGATACCTGGCAGCTACAATACGCTAGTGGTTTTCAGAGCACGCGGTCCCAATGGTCACCATCACATCAAACTCATATACCAAAATAAAACCCGTTCTGATAAATGATAAATGACTTTATTTTTGCAAGTAGGTTTGTACAAACACTTTTACACGGTCATCATATTTTTTAAAACTAGATGAGGTCGGCGTTTCCTATCTGACTACTCTGAGAAGAAAGGCCGAAACAAACTCAGAGGTCACAGTCTCTTTTAAAGTCCAGACATAATTTGGTTAGATCATGTGAAGACCATGTGGATTGGTGTCTGAAGTGGTCTTTTAAGGAAAGAACCACACAGATTGAGTGGACCTGTCCAATCAGTGCACGCATTTGTCAGTAATCATGCAGCTCAACTCAGAACTTAAGGAGGTCAATGATTCGACGAACAATACCAAAGAAGGGACATTTGTGTAGGTCGCATAAATTACTCAAACTGCCAGACTGTGATAAAAAATAAATGAGAAGAAAAGGAACCTAGAAAAAAAAATAACACCCACTTAATCTTCACATTTACAATAATTAAAACAATATAATACTTTAAAAACTTTTTAACAAAAAATTAAACCGCCGAAAAACTGAAAAGCATAAAATAATAAACCTTAAAATTATGAGTCGGCGCTTTGAGTGTTTCTTGTTCATTGATTTTTCAGCGCCGACTCAAAATTTTAAGGTTTATTATTTTATGCTTTTCAGTTTTTCGGCGGTTTAATTTTTTGTTAAAAAGTTTTTGTTTTATGATTTTTTGTGGCTTTAATGTACTAATAATACTTGGCAAGGTATACCCTATCCAACAATAAAAGAATTATCAAAATCGGACTACTCTGTACAAAGTTATGCGTGTTTATACGTTACAATCAGTGAGTGAACAATCAATCATCCCCTGTTTTCCAACCCTTAGGGTTCGATTTTGTTTTCCAAATTTATATGGGACCACCTTGGGAGTATACCCTTTCCAATAGAAGAAGAATTGTCACAATCAGACCACTATGTAAAAAGTTGTGAGTGTCAGTGAGTGAACAATCAATCATCCCCTGTTTTCCAACCCTTAGGGTTCGATTTTGTATTCCAAATTTATATGAGACCACCTTGGGAGTAAACCCTTTCCAATAGAAGAAGAATTGTCACAATCGGACCACTATGTAAAAAGTTGTGAGTGTCAGTGAGTGAACAATCAATCATCCCCTGTTTTCCAACCCTTAGGGTTTGATTTTGTTTTCCAAATTTATATGAGACCACCTTGGGAGTATACCCTTTCCAATAGAAGAAGAATTGTCACAATCGGACCACTATGTAACAAGTTATACGTGTTTATACGTTACAATCAGTGAGTGAACAATCAATCATCCCCTGTTTTCCAACCCTTAGGGTTCGATTTTGTTTTCCAAATTTATATGGGACCACCTTGGGTGTATACCCTTTCCAGTAGAAGAAGAATTGTCACAATCGGACCACTATGTAAAAAGTTATGCGTGATCATACATAAAAAAAAAAAAAAAAAAAAAAAAAAAATATACGCGTCGAATTGAGAACCTCCTCCGTTTTTTTTCGTCGGTTGAAAAGTAAATATTAATGTTATTGTATAGGTAAAATTCATCAATGTCAATGTGTATATAAAATCAGGAGATAGTCGCTGTCTGATAATTTGAGGATCATGTACATGGAGGTGTCTGAAATGGTCTTTTGAGGAAAGAACCATACAGATTGAGTGGACCTGTCCAGGCAATGCACGCATTTGTCAGTAATCTTTCAGCTCAACTCAGAACATAAGGAGCACAACGTTTCGACGAACAATACCAAAGAAAGGACATTTTGGTAGGCCGCATTAAGTACTCAAACTGCCAGATTATCATTAAAATGAAATGAGTAAGTATAAAAAAAAAACAAACATCTACATAGTCCTCACATTCAAAATTATTAAAATAATAATAATAGTATACGAGGAGTATACTATTATTATTATTTTAGAGTATATATTCATGTCATAGTTAAGCAATAATCAAAATGTCAAAGTGTATAAGCAATAATCAAAATGTCAAAGTGTATATTCCCAATAAATAATTAATAAAAAAAGGAAAGTAATTAATAATAAAAAAATAAAAAATATAATTCAATACAATAATATTTTAAAAATAAAAATTGGAGCAGCTTAATCCCAAGCTTTTTTGTCCTCAATATAATCTTTAACAGTGTAAAAGGCTTTCTGGCACAACGTACGTTTAATGAATGATTTAAATTTATTGAGACTTAGATCTTGAACATGGCTTGGAAGTTTATTATAAAAGCGTATACATTGATATCTGAATGAGCCACCTATTTTCTTGAGCCTTGTTGAAGGTACAACAAATTTGTGTTTGTTCCTAGTATTTATACTATGGATATCACTGTATTTTTTAAACAATTTAATATTCTTATGGGCATATAAAAGATTTTCAAAAATATACTGTGAAGGCACAGTCATTACATTAATTTCTTTAAATTTCTCTCTGAGTGTGTGTCTCGGGCTTAATTTATAAATTGATCGAATAGCCCTTTTTTGCAAGACAAAGATAGTCTGAATGTCGGCGGCATTTCCCCACAACAGAATACCGTACGACATTACACTATGAAAATAGGCAAAGTACACTAAACGGGCTGTCTCTGTGTCAGTTAAATTCCGAATTTTTCTAACAGCATATGCAGCGGAGCTTAGCTTTCTCGACAATTTATCAATATGTGGGCCCCACTGAAGCTTGGCATCCAAAGTTAAGCCCAAGAATACAGTGCTATCTTCAGGATTCAATTCTTCGCCCTTTATCAACACATTCGTTTTCACTTGCCTAACGTGAGGTAGCGTAAACTTAATACATTTGGTTTTTTTTTCATTAAGAAGCAAATTATTAACATTGAACCAGTGAACTACTTTTGAGATCGCGCTATTAACATCGTCTGTTCTGTCCCGTTTATTATCTGTGCGCCTAACGGAATGCGCGTGTAACGAAGTGACATCTGACTTAACAGTTTTGACGTTGACACTGCTCTCTTGATTTGCCGCTAAGAAGGTCCGTCGCGTTTTGGAACCCCCGCGACGCTTTTGTTGAAATTAATCCTTTTAAATCGATCCGTTTGTGACAATTAGTCGTGATCCAATTGTTTTGTTTGTGAATAACCCCAATTTGGTCTAATAATACGGGTTTAGTTTCTTGACATTGAAATAGTTTGGAGGTTAAGTGTTTGAACCGCATGTTGGAGTGAATCTCTGGCGAGTTGCAGCGGCCTGGTGTTCTGGAAAACCCACTTACACGTTACTACACTATACATATACACTCGCTTACATACATAACTCCAGGTTGGCACCAGAGCAGTGTCCTTCAACCAGCAGGTAAGTTCCTTTGTTGTATTGTAGGTGAGTTGTTCTCTTATATATTGTCTGCTCCGCGTACGGCGGACTAGTTTCGCTCGCCACTCTTGTCTCTAGAGCCCCACGATTATCACACTTCCACTGCGCATTTGAAATGCTATTGTAGGGGTCTAGTCTGGCAGCGTACATCGTCAGAAACAGTTTAGCTGGTTATGTACTAAAATTAGTGAGCCACCATTTACTCTGCTGAACGAACTACCAACCTGGTGATTATTAAAACTGAACATGAACTGGTGGCTTTTAAGCCAATGTTCTGTCATACAAAGAATATCTATATTTTTACAATTCATGAATAAATCTACTTCCAAATTTTTGTTCAAAAATCCTTGAATATTTTGATGCACCAGGTTGATACGATGTAAGTCTTTTACACATACATTTGCCATACATACATTTTTGCTAGAGGTGGCCTCTATTGTCTTAATTTCTAATTTAAATTAAAATCAATGTCTTCAATTGTTACCAAATTATTGGCAGAATGGTTCAACATGCCATTGCATTGCTCAAAAGAAAGTAGTTTGTTAGCCAAATTCCTGGCTGAAATAGAAAAAAAATATGATAGCGACACAGCTATCTGTCTTTTATGATAGTTAGAAAGATAGTACATAACACTATCATACCTATCTTTTGTCAAATACCAATTATTACTAACATAATTGTTAATATCAACTAAATGAAACAAATTATTATTTAATGTCAAATTGTGCAATGTCATGTTGATTTCAAATCTTAACCTATTTTCCTCCTGTGGCAAACTGTTACTATATGGGAATGTAAATAATACAATTTTTCTTAAACTAAGATTACTCAATGTTTGATAGTATTGGAGCAATTCCCCTTTGTTCACATTTCCCCTATTACCCATAAAAATTAATAATGTGGTGTCCTGGTTAAAATTGCATTGAATAATTTGCTTCATAATATTAAATAAGGAACATTTATTATTGATAGATCTGGACATTCATCTGTCAACAAGTTGCCTAATTCTTTTCCAATTTCATCGCAAACTAACACTACATCACTTTTTACAATTTGCTTACACTGTTTATTTGAACTATTAGTAACAGGAAATGTAAAATCAACACAGGGTTGCAGTAGGGTGGTGTTACAAGTTGTCAATGAATGGTCTGGTGTAGGTAAATTTGATGATTTTTGACACTGCTCACAGTTGGTTGTTTGCGAGTTTACCAGCTCATTCATTGTCAACACATATTCCCTCATAAGATCTTCTGAGGTATTATATTTGTTGGTCATTGAACTAAGTTTCTCTTGTAGGTGATCAAGTTCAGATTGTAAGCACTCTGTGTCAATGTTATACCTCTTATTACTTTCTTCCAAATTTAAAGAATACATATCTAATATTTTAAGTAAGTTTAGTCTTTCTCTATTGAGTTTAACATTTTTAATGAAGAATTTATGTTTTTTAACAAACTTTTTTGTTTTGACAATGTATTTATTCATTTTTATATATTTTTTAAGTTTATTTTAACTGGTTCCTACCCTCATTGAGTTACATGACTTTGAATCATTATCACCTGTCAAATCTATAGTGTAAGAGGGGTTTATGGTGGAAACCATTGAGGGAGCAATCGGCATCAACTCATTGAATAGACTTTGATTCAGCGAGGCGGTGATGTTATGATTTGTAGTCTGTAATTCTGTTATTTGACTATGAGCCTCATGTAGCTGCTGTTGTAGTAAATGCTTATGACTAAGAGCTTGTTCATACTCTATGCTACACTGGCTGAATCCGTCCACAATAAGTTGAAGTCTATCGCGTTCTTCTATGGCATCAGTGAATTGAGTATATATCTGAGCCATTTCAATTTTCAACTTCCTATTCTTTTCATGGACTTCAAAGAGCACCCTTTCATTGTCATCTATTTCCTTACTGAGTTGGTCACAGAACTACTTTGACGCCTGTAATTCACTCAAAGCCTGATTGAGTTTTAACTCTTCGAGGCGAGCACGGGCGCTGCGAGTCATGATCATGATGAAAACTAATAAGGAAGCGACAAGAAATGGAAAGTGAGAAGGTAGTTGAGCCAGCAGTCTAAGAAATGATTATTGTAAGTGAAAAATGAAATTTAGTTAAGAAGCAGTTCTGTCACCAAACCAAAGTAAGGTTATGTTTACGTACAAAGTTCACTGGCATTAATAGCCGTATTAAAAGTAAACAATGTTATAGTTGGTAAAACAAGAGAACGCAAACAAGCTAACAGCACGTAAAATACAAAGTATTGTTACCTGATATCAAGATGACAATGCAAAAGTTCGCTTCTGTCGGCAACTGTCACCGATTCACTTTGAAATATTTAAACTTATTTTACACTTGTTATAAGAATCTAACACAAAATACACTTTATTATCCTATGTACTAGATGAATAATTGGAAATAGGCTATAAAAACAATGAAAAATAATAATTAAGATTAAAATTACGAGGACAAATTTAAATCAGCTGTTAGCTGTAGTGTTGCCATAGGGGAAAAAAAGTCTATTTCGTCAAAAGGGGTTATCTACAAACAAACAATTGGATCACGACAAATTGTCCCCAAAACGATCGATTCAAGAGGATTAATTAACAACACGGGCCAGGCCAAAACGACGACCGACCATCTTTTCAAGATCAAACCAAAGAGAAAAGTCAAACTGACAAGTGACAGTTGTCACTCTGTTACACGTTTAGAAACGTAGGCGCACAGAGTAAACAATTCAAACGGGACGAAACAATGTCTTCAAACGTGTCGCAGGTTTAAAAGTTTGCTGGTGTTTGGAATTTGTACATTTTATGCCTAAAAAATTTTATCGAATAATATTTATATTAATAATCTAAAATAAATAATAGATTTAACAAGTCGATTTCATAATAATATTGATTAAATTGCACATCGCTAATAATATAATTATTGGGTGCAGCACTTTATTACTCTCGTATTTGGGAATCTGTTTGTATAGAAAAAGCCATGAAAATATCTTAAGTACGAGTAGTTTGAAAGAAATGTCGTTTTTACATTTTGAGTAGACCTTACTTCCTGAATTTAATTCAGATAGTATTTAACTAAAATGCTAAAATATTCACTGACAGAATTGATGCGTATGCGATTTAGTTTTACCTACATATATTTTGTGCGTAACTAACGTGCAGTATTTGAAAGCGTAATAACAGATTTGAAAGTCACGAAAATCATCTATTTGCCCCTTAAGTAACGATATAAGTAAAATTTGTTCAATCTAAAACTGACCACCCCTTCTCTGGTTGTTAAGTACATATTTCAACTATCTGGAAGTATTTAAAAAGCAGTGGAAGATGGTTCAGTTAAAGACTGAAATAATTTTAGCTATATATTATACCTATCTTACTTACGACTCGAGTAGGACAGGCTACCTCTACAAGCAATTTTAACAGAGCGTCATTTCCTGCTAGGGTCGCGAGATTATTCGAAAGAGACACCGTGACCCTGGCACATGGGCAACTGAAGAAACACGGATGGGTTTTAGTCAGTAAAAGTCTGACACGCCCTCCCGCTCCGCCCAGAGCGGGAGAAGTCATTTGATGATTCCCATCCAAAAAAAAAAACAGAGTGTCATTTGGTTACCTGAATGCTTCCGTGGTTCGGTATTAAATATCAGTGCTGGTTTTATTATCCGCGCTGACACAGAATGAAACGAAATCAAACAAATACTTTTTAAACCAATAAGATTTGAAAATCAGTGCCAGTTTGCCGAAGGAATTACAAGAAAACTCAACCAAAGCAAAAATTGCTCGTATAAAGAAAAGAGAAGCTATGAACTAGAGAGAAATGAACAACAACTCGAAACAAAAGGAAAGGAAAAGACGAACTTCCAAGATGCTGTATGGAATCAATATCGTAAAGAAAATCCTAAGTAAATTTTCATTAAGACTGATTATAATGACGACAGCTTCAAAGAGCTAAAAATAAAGCCAAAAAGAGGCTAAACTGCATTATTCGTGCCTACGTCTGTTTATACTGAACGTATTTATATTTCGAAAGCTAAAAAAGAAGATTTATTAAAATAAATTATGTGTCGAAAAGCAAATACCAAAATACTTTCATTCTTTTTATTAAAATCTTCCAGACGCAGAAACCGCTGAAGACCGTCTGCCACAACCAGATACTGAAGAGGCAGAGGATCTGTAACTATACTTTTAAACAGTGTTCTTTTTGTTTACAACTTAAATATTCTTTCATAAATAAATAAAAATTATATTATGTCGCAGATCCCATAATGGAATGTCAAGCGTTTTTTAATTTTAATTTAGTTTAATTTTATTAGATTTTTGGTATGGCAATGTGTTTAGTCGATTAAAGTTATTGTTGGACATTTTTGATGTGAATAAAATGCGGTTGACTTGTGCAGTTGACACACCTCCCTCCCGATCCTTGCAAGAGCCAGCCCGCGATGCTGTGCCGTTAGCTTTAAATTAGTCCCTAAATAATTTAACCCAGATCCAGCCAGTCCCTTGCTGTCCCCCTACCAGTGATTGCCTAAGCCGAGGTTCGTACCCCCCTCGGGGTAACCCTTAGAGCTTTCGCTTTAGTTTTAAGTATAATAAGCCCCGGCTGGACGCCTAAAAAGGTAACTTTTTAGAACTCGCCGGGCCACAATCCGTTTAAGTAGTAAGAATCTTTTCAGATTAACTACGAGATGTCCTTCAAAAAAAAAAAAAAGCAGTTGACACATTCAAATTGTAATCGTGGTGACGAACGGTTAACTTGGCTAACCTCACTACATTCCATTTTATTTAATATCAAGCCGAAAATAGTTCTTCAATCTTTTGTTATTTTTAATTGTAAATTAGTGTACCGAGCAGTGCCTGTTTATTATTTCACGTCGGACTCCACGTTCCATCATGACCGACCAACAAGGTAGCGAAGACATATATACCTGTCCTCATCAGAAGTGGGGTGTCCACGTGCTTCCCGACCCGAACCTGATGGAGACGAAAAATGGCGCATGATGTTCGAGCAACAGAACCAAAACTTTCTCGCGCTGTTGCAAGCAATGTCACCTGCTTCAAACAAGAAAGTGCAGCTACCTGAGTTCGATCCCGAAAAGCCAAACGTCGATGCACGTGCGTGGGTCACCACCACCGATATGTGCATGGCAGATTGTGAACTGCAAGGTGCATCACTCATGATTACTTTGAGCAGGGCGCTGAAGGGCCAAGCATCGTCATGGTTGTCGCAGATTTCGTTTCCTGGTATGACATGGAACGAATTCAAGGATGTATTTGTTGCAAGATATGATTGCCCTGAAACACCTGCCGCTTGGCTTATAAACCTGAACAATAGTGCACAAAAAGAATGTGAATGTTTTGCTGCTTATTCTTCACGTGTGCTTACGTCATTAATGTCACGCTGGAAGAACCTGAGTGTGGAAAAAATAGCGATTTCTACCGTGCTAGCACACATGTCACACCTTGATCATCGTGTTCAGCGGCTGGCAATCATTACCGACATCGACACAAGATCCAAGCTACAACAAGAACTCCGTGCGATGTCGTTCCTGAAACGCAAAAACCCGTTTAACCAGGGTGCTCCAAGTGTAGATAGCAAGCATTCCAAGCCTAACCCTACGACTAGTGCAACTAAATGTTACGTATGTGGTAAAGCAGGCCACAAGGCTTCCACGTGTTACCAGAGAAGAGACAGCAAGACTGACAGAAGACCTCACTCCTCATCTTCTCATGGGAGTACATCATCTGTTCCGGCGAAACCCAACGACACCAGCTCCGTCACCTGCTTCCGGTGCAAGAGCCGAGGCCACTACGCGAACCGTTGTCCAGCAGCAGCCCAGGGTTCCGGCAGCGGCGGCGCTGGTGGTGGCGCTGGTGGAGCTCCTGAACAACGCCGTGTGGACTTGTGCGTGGTTAACGCGCCTACCGGTATTTTCCGTCACTCTGGTGAGTCTTTTAGTTTTTGTTATGATTCTGGAGCAGAGTGTTCATTAATGAGAGATTCTATTTTGTGTAAATTTAATGGTGAGCGTAATTATAGTGTCGTTACTATGACAGGTATAGGTCAAACTTCGGTAAATAGTAACCTGAACATTTTAGTTAATGTTGAAATTGGTAACATTAGCTTGGATATTGTTTTTCATGTTTTACCTGATGTATATCTTCAACATGACTTAGTGATTGGACGTGAAATTTTGATTAATGACTTGGTAATTAAAATGACGTCTAGAACTTTAACTTTTTCGAAAAAATTACCTAACGTGAATACCGTAAATGTAGAGTCGAATGTAGAGTCGAATGTAGAGTCGAATATAGAGTCGAATGTAGAGTCGAATGTAGAGTCGAATGTAGAGTCGAATGTAGAGTCTAATGTAGAGTCAAGTGTCGAATTACGTACCATTTTAAATGTAGAGTCAGAAACAGCTAAATTTAATGGCATTGATACCGACGTTTCTCCGGATATCAAAGCAAGACTAATTTTAATTTTAAGTCAATTTTCAAACAGTTTTATTATTGGGACACCTAGCTCTCCTGCAAATACTGACCCTATGGAAATAAAACTCAAAGATCCCAATAAAACGGTTTATCGTCGTCCTTATCGGTTGAGTCCCCAGGAAAGACAGGTTGTACGTAATAAAATTGAAGACCTGCTCTCCTCTAATGTGATCCGCCCAAGCTCGTCGCCTTTTGCCAGTCCTATTCTTCTGGTGAAGAGGAATGGTAGTTCTCGCGCGAATGCTCAGGTGGAGAGGGTCATGAGCACTCTAAAAAATATGCTCACGGCAGTAGAGACTAGCAAGGATCGTTCTTGGCAGGACTCTCTCCCGGATGTGCAGTTAGCTCTTAATTGCACTATGAATAGAGTAACCAAACACAGCCCTCTAGAACTTCTCATAGGCAAAGTCGCACGTCCTTCTAGATTTAATGTTTTCCGATGAGCCCGAAATAAGTATCGATGAAGTAAGGTCTGACGCTATCGTTAACATGGATAAGAGTGCACATTATGAGAAAGCAAGATTTGATTCAAATAAACTAAGTTTGATCGATTTGTCTTAGGTGATTTTGTTCTCTTGAAAAATGAAGAGAGAAATCAGACGAAACTGGACCCTAAGTATAAAGGTCCATTTAAGGTCGTTGAAGTGTTAGACGGTGACAGATACAACTTAAAATCGGTAACAAGTAATCGCCATTATAAATATGCTCACGATCGTCTCAGGAAAATGCCTGATTCTAATGTTCCAATGGAAATTAATGATGATGTAGAGACTGAATGAATGAACCTGGTTGATTTTTGAAATTGTAAATCTTTCCATATTCTGTAATAGTTCTGCTCCAACCGGGGATTGTCCTTGGGTGCACTTGCATAGTGCATACAGGGATAATCGTCGGTTGGTGCCCCCTCATCATTTAAAATTGTCTAAGGGGCCTCTGCGAGTTGGCTTCGGCCCCTCGTACGCCTTCCAAAGGACTGGGATTCTAGAATCCCGAGATATGTTTAACGTATGTATACTAATAATAATAATAAAAACCTTTATTAACAATCTTACAAGTTAGAATTCATCTTATCTCTATACTTATTTCTGTCATTACTCTTTCCCAATAACTTATCCCTGGTTAAGCGAGTTATGTTGACTATCGCTGGTTAAGCGTTAGTTTTGTAATCGCTGGTTAAGCGAGTTATGTTCACTATCGCTGGTTAAGCGCTAGTTTTGTAATCGCTGGTTAAGCGAGTTACGTTGACTATCGCTGGTTAAGCGTTAGTTTTGTAATCGCTGGTTAAGCGAGTTATGTTGACTATCGCTGGTTAAGCGCTAGTTTTGTAATCGCTGGTTAAGCGAGTTATGTTGACTATCGCTGGTTAAGCGGATTATGTTGGCTTCCGCTGGTTAAGCGTTAGCTGTTGAATCGCTGGTTAAGCGTGTTATGATGTGTGCTTTCGCTGGTTAAGCGTTAGTGGGTTAAGATCGCTGGTTAAGCGTTATTATTATCACTGGTTAAGTGATAGGATTTGTAACGCTGGTTAAGCGCTACAATGTTAAGTACTTTAGTGATTTACACTACTGGGTAAGTAGTGATGCATGGTGCTGGTTAGGTGCTGTGGATTTGTTTGGTAGTCATAATACTTTCTTAATTTTGTGCCTATTTCTATTATGTGCCCTATTCTTTCATTTTAGTTTGTTTTGTTTGGTTCACAATCAGTTAAGCATTAAACGTAAAACTAGATGGTTTAATTTGACCCAATTATTTTTGTGATGATGTCCCTGACGTGGGTCAGGATAGCCGAATGAACTAGTTACTTTTCTGGAGTATTTGTCTTTTCAGGTACCTCATCCCACGAGGCCGTGTGAAGGTCAGAAATGGCCGTATCGCAGATCCCATAATGGAATGTCAAGCGTTTTTTAATTTTAATTTAGTTTAATTTTATTAGATTTTTGGTATGGCAATGCTTGAGTGTGTTTAGTCGATTAAAGTTATCGTTGGTCATTTTTGATGTGAATAAAAAGGTGGTTGACTTGTGCAGTTGACACATTCAAATTGTAATCGTGGTGACGAACGGTTAACTTGGCTAACCTCACTACATTCCATTTTATTTAATTTCAATCCGAAAATAGTTCTTCGATCTTTTGTTATTTTTAATTGTAAAGTGTTCTAAACAGTAAAGTTTAGTGTACCGAACAGTGCCTGTGTATTATTTCACGTCGGACTCCACGTTCTATCATGACCGACCAACAAGGTAGCGAAGACATGCCCTACCTGTCCTCATATATGAATTTGTTAATTGGTTATTGGTAGTACCTATTTCACTTTACATATTCGCAATTCCAGTTATACAGTACTAGCTTCTGCCCGCAAATTCGTCCGCGTCAAATATTTGCTCCCTTGACCCTTCCCGTCGCATCGCAGCCTGCCAGTTTTCGTCCATTTTTTTTGTTGCTGCTCCGCTACTTTTGATCGTAGCGTGATGTTGTATAGCCTGTAGCCTTCCTCAATAAAAAGGCTACCCGACTCAAAAAGATTTTTTTCAATTCGAACCAGTAGTTCCTGAGATTAACACGTTCTACCCCCCATTTTAGGGAAGTGGGGGGTTAGAACGAGACAAAAAGTAGCCTATGTCACTTTCCATCCCTTCAACTATCTCGATTTAAAAAACCGGCCAAGTGCGAGTCGGACTCGCGCACCGAGGGTTCCGTACAAACCTATAGGTATTCACGGTTTATGCATAAGGCTTGTGTTTATGAAATTAAATCCTATTTTTTTAATTTTTATATTTGAGTTGATTGAATGAAAGGTAAATTGCGGTTTACGATTTATGACGTATAAAAAAAAAACTACTTACTAGATCTTGTTCAAACCAATTTTCGTTGGAAGTTTATATAGCAATGTACATCATATATTTTTTTTAGTTTTATCATTCTCTTATTTTAGAAGTTACAGGGGGGGGGGACACACATTTTACCACTTTGGGAGTGTCTCTCGCGCAAACTATACAGTTTAGAAAAAAATGATATTAGAAACCTCAATATCATTTTTAAAGACCTATCCATAGATACCCCACACGTATGGGTACGATGAAAAAATTTTTTTTGAGTTTCAGTTCTATGTATGGGGAACCCCAAAATTTATTGTTTTTTTTCTATTTTTGTGTAAAAATCTTAATGCGGTTTACAGAATACATCTACTTACCAAGTTTCAACAACATAGCTCTTATAGTTTCGGAAAAAAATGGCTGTGACATACACGGACAGACAGACAGACAGACAGACAGACAGACAGACAGACATGACGAATCTATAAGGGTTCCGTTTTTTGCCATTTGGCAACGGAACCCTAAAAATCACGTCAATTCGTCGCTCCGTTTTGCCGTGAAAGACGGACAAACAGACACACACACTTTCCCATTTATAATATTAATAATATAGTATGGATTCTACTGTACGTAATAATAATAAATAATAATAATATTCCACAACTATCACACAACGCCATCTAGTCCCAAGCTAAGCAGAGCTTGTGTTATGGGTACTAGACAACTGATAAACATACTTATATATTTCTAAATACATACCTACATATTATAGATAAGTTACACCCAGACACAGAACAAATGATCGTGCTCATCACACAAATATTTGTCCTGGGTGGGAATCGAACCCACGACCTCCGGCATAGCAGTCAGGGTCACTAACTACTAGACCACTGAATTCCTCCTAAACGGCTGGCCGATTTGAATGATTTTTTTTTGTATGCGGTTGGGTGGCACCGTGGATGGTTTAGATTCACTATTGTATCCGCGTCAAATATTTGCTCCCCTGACCCTTCCCGTCGCATCGTAGCCTGCCAGTTTTTGTCTAGTCCAGTTTTAGTCCATTTTTTTGTTGCTGCTCCGCTCTTTTGATCGCAGCGTGATTTTATATAGCCTATAGCCTTTCTCAATAAATAGGCTACCCGACTCAAAAGTAATTTTTCAATTCGAGCCAGTAGTTCCTGAGATTAGCGCGTTCCACCCCCCCATTTTGGGGAAGTAGGGGGTTAGAAAGAGACAAAAAGTAGCCTATGTCATTCTCCATCCTTTCAACTAACTCCACTTAAAAAAATCACGTCAATTTGTCGCACCGTTTTGCCGTGGAAGACGGACAAACAGACACACACACTTTCCCATTTATTATATTAGTATGGATAACTAGCTTTTGCCAGCGGCTTCGTCCGCGTGGAGGTCGGAGATTATCCCGCGGGAACATACTACCGGGATACAAAGTAGCCTATGTCCTTTCTCAGGCTCTAAAGTATCTCTGTACCAAATTTAATTTAAATCGGTTCAGTAGTTTTAGCAGGAAAGCGAGACAGACAGACAGACAGAGTTACTTTTGCATTTATAATATTATATAAGTTTAGATTTAGAAGTTTAGAAGTTTAGATTATTATCGCTTTAGCCTTACGGTAAGAAAAAATATTACAAAATATTAGTAGTTAGTTAATGTTATTTAAAACATATCAAAGCTGCTATTGCCGTAATTTTGTATTCGTTTTCGTGAGCTCACGCAGAGCAAATGACTAGTTCAATGTCCATGACGGTATCGCAGCAGTCACTAAAATTAATACCGGTGTTATATCTGTTCGTGTATTTACAGTAATTCTGAATTGCGTGGTTTACATTGTTGATGGGCTGGCGAATAACTGCAGTGAATCAGAGGCGCGTGCCGGGCGCACCGCACCACCCGCACCGGACGCCGGACGTGCCGTGCGGGAGTACGGTGTGTGACGTTATGCTCCATTCACGCAACGTGACCTTGCGCACGTGCTCCGGGCAGCGTTTCTCACCCTATCTACAGTATAAATATGTACACAATGGAACAACGGGCCTTTTTTTTTTAAATAATCCTATCCTACTTCCTACTAATCCTGCTAATATTATAAACGCGAAATTTTGTATGTATGGATGTTTGTTCCGCTTTCACGCAAAAACTACTGACCCAATTTAGATGAAATTTGGCACACAGATCGTTTATAACCTGGAGTAACACATACTTTTTATCTCGGTAGTATGTTCCCGCGGGATAATTTCCGACCTCCACGCAGGCGAAGCCGCTGGCAAAAGCTAATATTATCTACGCCCCATTGTAGGGTTTTTTGAAATTGAAAACATTTATTTCAGACTATCATTACTTTGAAAGATACAAGTCCACTTGATGTTAGTAGGTAGATACTTATAGCTATGTTAGTAAAATTTAAAATTATTATTCTTGTGGACATGCGTGAGCGACTAATGCTTTGGTTTTCTACTCTGTCTGACACCACGCTCAGCGAATATTTCCTCACGCTCACCTTGTATAGAGATGATAATATATATATATGTAGAGCTCATGCATAGATGTAAAAAAAAAGTCAATGGGCATTTTTTTGTACGAAGTAAAACAACGAAGATATACGCGATAATATGCATTTTCTCATTAATCACGACTTTGACCTTGCGATATATAGTGAAGATGAATTTTTCCAGATTTCACTCGAGAGACTTTATTAATCAGCTGGAAAAGACCTTTCGTTTGAGACCAAACTTAATATGCTACGAGTTTTTGCGCTAAGCACCGAGGTCCCATAGGCTCAACAGTATTAAAGGCTATTCAGGTTCCTGTTCAGTGAGCACGAGTAGATCCAGGGAGCTCAGTAAAAGATTTGACCCTTTCAGGAGAAGGGTGGCTACATACGACCTCTTTTGGTGGTCGTCCACCAGCATGCTTACGCTTTTTGGGGCGTCCTGGTCTCTTTTTTGAGCTTCCAGGAGAACTAAAGCCTTCATTAGAAAGCTCATCAACTTTTGGCATGCTTGTGTACATTTTGCACTTCCACACCGAAGGATAGCGAAAAAAAAGCAAAAAATCCACCCCTTTCTAAAAAAGAAACCAGAACTATGTTGGATGCTGTTGCGCCAAGGGACCTCGGTGCTCAGCGCAAAAACTCGTAGCTTGACAAGATTGGTATCAAATGAAAGCTCTAGTTGAGCTGATTCATAATGTCTATTGAATGTTGTCTGTAAAAATTCATCTTAACTACGTTTCTTGTGGTAAAAGTCCTTGTTGGGACACGTGCATAGCATGACGCAATAATTTGCGAGGTTGCATTATATAAGCCACGACGAGGTGACGCTGCCCGCTCTCACCAGTCATTTCCCTACCGTGTAAGAAACACCTTGTATACCGAGTTCTATATTCCGCGCTAATAAATTCGGTTCACTTAAGTCGCATTATTATGTTCTAACCTCCCAACACGAGTCAGCGGGCACACGTAGGGAAAGACTCAACATTGGTGACCCCGACGTGATCTGTGCGTAAAATTCAATAGAACTCACTAGAACTTTTTCAAAAAAAAAAAAACCAGTGTACCAAGCATTAGGATGAGTTAAATAAGTTAGATAATATAATGTTGAGTCTTTCCCTACGTGTGTCCGCTGACTCGTGTTGGGAGGTTAGGTTAATGCGACTTATGTGAACCGAATTTATTAGCGCGGAATATAGAATTCGGTATACAAGGTGTTTCTTACACGGTAGGAAAATGACTGGTGAGAGTGGGCAGCGTCGCCTCATCGTGGCCTATATAATGCAACCTCGCATATTATTGCGTCATGCTATGCACGTGTCCCAACAGTCCTCATTCATGAAAAAAATCACTTTATAGCATATATATCTTTGTTGTCTTACTTCGCACGAAAAAGTGGCCAATAATTTTTTGTACACCTTTGCTAGGTCTACAAGCCGGTATATGTTCCATCAGTATACAAGCATAGCCATAAATGATACAGCTATTTCTATTTTTGCAAAATCAATCTTTCCATTTTTTAAATGCATACATATCTTTGAGCTACTTGATCTTCATATATATTATACATTGGGCCTGAACAAGCAAGACGACATATGAATCATATCGCATAATGAAATAGTTTTTGAGATATGAACGCTTGTTTGTTGGAAATACAACCGGCTATAACTCCGAAACTATTCATCCTAGAGGATCCGTGCCATTGAAAATTTTTCATAGCTAGTCATGCTCTACTAGAATGTATATATTTGATAACTATACACGTTGAAGCCATTTTGGAACAAGTCCTTTGTGCTATTATCCTTGCCAGGATTACCAGGACAGCAAAAAAACTGTCTTCGAAAACTACGCTGACATATTAGTGTACTTGCTCCGCAAGTTGCACGTGTATAACGTTTGGCAATATGTTGCTTTTGAAAAGTGTGACTTTAACGTCACGGGAGCATCGCGCAGACCTGCGAGAAACAGAAAGCTTATTACCACTTACCGACAATGCCCTGCGCTCCCTATCCATGTCCATATTGTCACTTAGATTCTCATTGACCCAGTGACCCAAGTACTTAAATTGGGAAACTTTCTGTAGGACGGCTCCATTTAATGTGATCGGAGGAACAGGGTAGGTTTTAGTCCCAGCCTTAAAAACTAGCAGCTCGCTCTTCTGAACATTGTACTTGAGCCCATGGGCCATTGCATACCGTTCACATATGGTCAAAGGCCATTTACATATAAATTAAAAAGAGTAGGTGAGGTTAAACTAACCCCCTGCCTTACTCCACACTCCATCCTATATTGATAAATGATAATGATAAATGATAAATGATTTTATTTCTGTAAGTAGGTTTGTACAAACACTTTTACATGTCAATTATAATTTTTTAAACTGGATGAGTTCGGCGTGAGAAGAAAGGCCGAAACAAACTCAGAGGTCACAGTCTCTTTTAAAGTCCAGACATAATCTTGTTCACATCATGTGAAGATCATGTAGATTGGTGACTGAAATGGTTTTTGAAGAAAGAACCACACAGATTGAGTGGACCTGTCCAGTCAGTGCAAGCATTTGTCACTAATCGTTTAGCTCAACTCGGAACATAAGGAGCCCAACGCTTTGACGAACAGTACCAAAGAAAGGACATTTGGGTAGGCCACATAATTACTCAAACTGCCAGATCATGATTACTGAGAAAGAAAGAAAACAAAATTTAAAAAAATTAAAAAAGACCCACATAGTCTTCACATTCACAATAATTAAAACAATACGATACTTTACAAAGTAAATATTCATGTCATTGTATCCTACATAAAAATTATCAATGCACACTGAGTGTATATAAAAAAAAGAAACGGATATAATTTTGTTGGTCAGATCATTAGATGACCATGTAGATCGGTGTCTGAAATGGTCTTTTGATGAAAGAACCACACAGATATTGAGTGGACCTGTCCAGTCAGTGCACGTATTCATTCAAACATTCGCCCATACACCTGACAAAATTACTTTGGTGATCATACCAATATCTTAATAAATCTATGATCTCCACAGGCAGCCTGGTGTTGAGCATTATCTCCCTCCACAGAACAGTGTATGTCATGTCAGTCCATGTCAAAGGCTTTTGACAGATCCAGGAAGCAGGCGTATACTGGTGTTTTTCTGTCAGTATAATACTGGACAGTATGCTTAACACATAGTACTGCAGATTCTGTGGACAGCCCAGGTCGGAATTTGAACTGCCCATCATGCAGAGAGAAATGTTGACTTAAGTGTCTATTAAGCACACCATCCAGCAAGGGTAAGGTACCCAGGGTCGTACCCAGAGATATAGGTCTATAATTTCCCTTTTCCGAGGCGTCACCAGTATCTTTATTAATATAGGTACTATCGTTTTCATGGGATCGTCTGGTTGGTAGTTATGACGAAGACAAAGTAAATAATATGGATAGGACCCTAAGCAAGTGAACACCAGCATGCTGCAGATGCTCGATGCTGAGACCATCGTGCCCTGGTGACTTCCCTGAGGTCATTCTGATTTTAGTTGTCACTTTAAGTGTTTGTAAAATTGAAAAGTGTTTTATTTTTTGTAACGAAGTTCTTTAACGCGGCTTGCGGTAGAAGTTGACTGGTAGTAATCCTCACGCGAAAAAGCTTTCATACATGTTAGGCCCCTCCATCTTACTTCCGGCTTACTTCTTCTTGCTTACTTCTTTGGTCAAAATGTAAATTTAAGATGGTCGCTGTGAAAATTTTCTAAGTGAGAACAACTCATACGTGTACCCAAAAATCGTTACTGACGGATCCTTCGGTCCCCCACACGCACGGCACACGTTTTATCACACAATAGAAATTAATCTACCCTTATAATGATTTATAAGTTTGTAATATTAAAGGCTAATATTATATTATTATAATGATTATCTTTTATTTATTTTCTGATATATTGAATATATTTTTAAATATTTTTACAAAAATCTCACAAAAACATTATAATGATTTATTATTACAACATTATAAAGGGTGCGTCTCATAACGTATAAACTCATTTGCTCTAATTTCATTTTATTATCGTTCATAAGATATAATCAACGTGAGATATACCAACTGTTGATATAATTTCTTTCCATATAACATTTATTTATTCTAAAACTTAATTATTATAACGTTGTTTGATATAATGTTTATGTTATCGAAAATCATTTGGTCTAACGTTTAATACGTATATTGTTTACTAGCTTCTGCCCGCGACTTCGTCCGCGTCAAATTTTTGCTCCCCTGACCCTTCCCATCGCATCGATTTGCCTGCTAGTTTTCATCCATTTTTCGTTGCTGCTCGCTCCTTTTGAGTTATAGTGAGTCAACCTTAAAAGATAGACATATGCTCTCCCAGATTTTTTTTAGAACTTTTTAAAAGGAACAATTCCGTCATACATGATTTTTGCGTTACTTTAACCGTTTACGCAGCGGACGCAACGGGAACTCTCAAAAGGAATAAATTTTCCCCGTTTTTGCAACATTTTTAATTACTGCTCCGCTTTTCTTAGTTGTAGCGTGATGTTACATAGCCTATAGCCTCTCTTGATAAATAGGCTATCCAACACAAAAATATTTTTTCAATTCGGACCAGTAGTTCTTGAGATTAGCGCGTTCAATCAAACAAACAAACAAAAAAACTCTTCAGCTTTATAATATTAGTATAGATTTAATCAAAAATCGTTAGGTCTAACGTTTAACATATAAGTATAAAAAACGTCATTATGGTTAATACCCCGACTCGGATAGGTTAGGCTAAGGCGGGAGCGAAGTGGAGCGGAGCTCCCGCCTTAGCCTTCGTGGTTATTTTTTTTTTAAGCCACCCAGAAATAGTCACCCGTCGACCTATCTTAGCGCAGGTGGTAATCAGTTACTAGTTATGTTTAATATCTACTTAGGTTACTATTCATCATATTAGACCAAATCTTATATATATAAAAATCTTGTGTCACGATGTATGTTGCCAATAAACTCCAAAACTACATAACAGATTGTTATCAAAGTTCTTAATTATTTGTAATTTGATCCAACTTAAAAGATAGGATAGTTTTTATCTCAATTGTTGATCTCAATATTTGAAAAGTAAATGTTTTTTTTTTATAGTATGCACGGCTACAGGTCAAGCTATACATTTCCAGTATAAACTGACATCTGATTGTACGGAAAGCCTATACAATGTGAGGTCAGCTAAAACTGGAAATAATATAGCTTGACCTATAGCCGTGTGTAGTATGTGCATATTCATTGGTTAGTTAAAAAGAAACCCTAATCGGTGGCGGTGTAAGTTAATTCATCGTATCGTTTGACACCAAAGTTGCGTAGACAATCACTGGATAGCGTTTTTTAGGTTTCCGTTGCCAAATGGCAAAAAACGGAACCCTTATAGATTCGTCATGTCTGTCTGTCTGTCTGTCCGTCCGTATGTCACAGCCATTTTATTCCGAAACTATAAGAGCTATGCTGTTGAAACTTGGTAAGTAGGTGTATTCTGTGAACCGCATTAAGATTTTCACACTAAAATAGAAAAAAAACAATAAATTTTGGGGTTCCCCATACATAGAACTGAAACTCAAAAATGTTTTTTTTCATCAAACCCATACGTGTGGGGTATCTATGAATAGGTCTTCAAAAATGGTAATGAGGTTTCTATTATCATTTTTTTCTAAACTGAATAGTTTGCGCGAGAGACACATCCAAAGTGGTAAAATGTGTGTCCCCCCCCCCCCGTAACTTCTAAAATAAGAGAATGACAAAACTAAAAAAAATATATGATGTACATTACCATGCAAACTACCAACGAAAATTGGTTTGAACGAGATCGAGTGAGTAGTTTTTTTTTAATCATAAATCGTAAACCGCAATTTACCTTACATTCAATCAACTGAAATATAAAAATTAAAATATATATATATTTTTAAACCGAAAATACCTACAGGTTTGTACGGAACCCTCGGTGCGCGAGTCCAACTCGCACTTGGCCGGTTTTTTTTTTCTAGTTAACCTTTGCATAATATTAAAGTCGCTTGCGTCTGTACGCTTAGAATTAGATCTTTTAAACTGCGCAACGGATTTTAATGCGTTTTTCATCAATAAACAGAATTTATAGTGTGGAACATCTCTATATAGTTGTTTGATGGACACCCACCTCTATAGCTGTCAAAAAGGGAGATATTAGTAGGTTAGATCCGGAGTGAGATTAAAGGCGTGTTTGGAAGTAAACCAGTATTATTATTCACTAGAAGACCTCTACAGATTTATTGGCGACGAGTAAAAAAAAAAAGCTTTTTAAAGAATTGTTAAGGTGTGGTTTACAATGTGATTTAGTAAACAGTAAGTCTCAAAGATATTGTGCCTATGGTGGCAAGGAAATTCTTAAATTAGGAATTTTTAAAACAAAATTGTATTCACCAGACACAAAAATAAATGTAACAGCTTCTGTGTTAGTGTATGATGGCAAGGGGCCAGCACTGTTAAGCCGAGATACTTCTATTCAGTTAGGACTATTGCGAGTAGGGCCTGAAGTCACGGTTATGACAGCATATACAGAGCCCAACAACAGTTATCTAACCAAGGACAAAATAACTGCAATGTATCCCAACATATTCACAGGAGTGGGCAAGTTGAAAAATTTTGAACTTAAAATACCCATTAACCCTAAAGTACCACTTGTTGCTCAACCTGTCAGAAGACAACCATTTAATGTGAGACAGATAGAAAAAGATTTAATTAAGGAACTACTTGACAACGATATTATTGAATCTGTGACAGGACCGACACCCTGTGTCTCACCTTCACACATCGTTCAGAAGAAGGAGAAGGGGCAGCTCCGACTAGTAGTCGACATGAGGATGGCAAATGAAGCTGTGTTGCGTGAAAGGGTACCACTTCCTACATTTGAAGAATTACTGGATGACCTCAATGGCTGTCAGTACTTTTCTAAAATTGACATTAAGTGGGGGTACCATCAGATCTTACTCTCCGAGGACTCTAGGAACATCACAGTGTTCAGTTGTAGTGTGTGTGTGTGTGTTGTAGTGTGTGTGACTCTTCAGATACAAAAGATTGTTCTTTGGTATTCGATGCGCAAGTGAAATGTTTCAACGAATTGTCTCCCAACTGCTGCAAGGCATCGAAGGTGTGGCAAACAGCCAGGATGATATCAGAATCGGAGGTAAAACACGTGAAGAGCATGATATCAGGCTAAAAATGGTCCTTGAGAGGCTGCAAGAAAATGGCATCACCCTGAATGAAAACAAGTGTGTATTTGGAGTGCCGGAGATCACATTCCTAGGACACCATTTATCAGCTATGGGGTATTGAACCCACACTGACCAGTCAACAAGTTATTCAGGAATTTAGGGCACCTGAAAGTAAAGCAGAAGTAAGAAGCTTTCTAGGGCTGGTGAATTTTTCAGCAAGGTTTATACCTAATTTTAGCACCATCACTGAGGCACTGAGGGACCTGACAAAGAAAGACACAGAGTTTACATGGCAGGACAAGCACCAGCAGGCATTCCAGCAGCTGAAGGGTATTATTGTAAAGGCACCTGCATTGGGCTACTATGACAAGGATGCAAGTACTACATTAGTAACCGATGCTAGTCCTGTAGGCATTGCAGGAGTATTGATCCAACACCAAAATATTAACAATGAGAAACAACCAGTGCCAATCAAATATATTAGTAGAGCTCTCACACCAACTGAACAGAGATATTCTCAGACAGAAAAAGAAGCTCTGTCTATTATATGGGCTTGTGAGAATCTCTATATGTATTTATTGGGTAAAGAATTTAAAATAATATCTGACCATAAACCGTTGGAGATAATTTTTTCTGCAAGGTCAAGGCCAAGCGCTAGGATACAAAGATGGGTGTTAAGATTGCAACCATATACCTTTAAAGTTATCTATAAGCCAGGTAAAAACAACATTGCAGATCCGTTATCAAGACTATTAAACACCAGCAGGAAGCCAGAATCATCTGAAGATAAAACAGAGGAATATTCTCTTTTAGGCCTGATTGAAATAACTACACCTGCAGTGACAGTGGACGAAGTGAGAGAAGCTACTTTAATAGATGAAGAGTTAACAGAGGTGAAGAAATCAATAGAAAAAGACATATGGCCAAAGGAATTGAGGAAATATGAACTTATAAAGACAGAGTTATGTGTTGTGGAAGAAATTCTTTTAAGAGGGCCCAGAATCATAGTACCCAAGGAACTGACTGCCAAAATACTAGAAATAGGACATGAGGGGCACATCTCTGCAAATGGGATGAAGAGTAAATTAAGGTCAAAGGTTTGGTGGCGGACCATGGATAAAGATATTGAGTATTGGACAGACACCTGTGATGGATGTAGGTTGGTTAGGAAGGCTGTACCACCTGAGCCTTTGGTATCAACTGAGCTTCCAAGTAAAGTGTGGGAACAAGTGGCAATTGATTATCTTGGACCATTACCATCAGGACATTACCTGTTATTTATTGTGGATTATTACAGCAGATTCTATGAAGTAGAAATTGTGAAACATCCAACAGCTGAAAACACAATAAATATCCTGAACAAAATTATAGCTAGAGAGGGTATCATGGATAATATAATCTGTGATAATGGACCAGCATTTATTGATCATCGTTTTGTGCAATTCCTGAAGTCATATGGCATCAAGCTTAAGCATAGCACACCCCTATGGCCACAGGCCAACGGAGAAGTTGAACGACAGAACCGTAATGTTTTAAGAAGATTAAGGATTGCACAGGCAATGAAACAGGATTGGAAAGAAGAACTACTTACATATCTATCTGCTTACCGCACAACACCCCACAGTACTACTGGAGTACCACCGATGAGAGTATTCAAATAAATAGACGCAACCAAAAATCAATAATATCGGTACACGGTAAACTTTGCACATATTCATGAGTCAGTACAGTTACAAATCATCCATGTGAGCATCTGCAAACATGCCTGAAGCACTACACTAGCGCGGAAGCCGCACCAGCGTCCTGAAAATGTTATTGTATTGGATGCGGAGTGCATTATAGGCTCGCTTTGTGAACTTGGCCAATAGACCACCCGTGTAGAAATTTTGACAGCAGGCTTTAAATAATGTTCATTTAACCTCTACTGTACACCGAGCGAATCTCTGAGTCAACATATTTCCACGGACCGATAATGCCCTCCGCTCTCTTTCTATATTATGATCATCTTTACATGTTTCTGTTACAATATGACCAAGGTACTTAAACTGAGCCACCTGTCTCAAGTGAACTCCATTCAGGCACAGAGTAGGAACACTATTCGGTTTTTTGTTTTTACCAACAAAAACCATAAACTCGCTCTTGAGTTCAATATGCTTAAGACTATATTGCTCAGCATAGGTCTCACAGACTATTAACAGTTTCCTCAGTCCACCGATTGAAGGGCTCAACAGCACCATATCATCTGTATAACTTATGTTATTAACACTTACGTCATCTATGCGGCAACCGACATGCATGCTGCTCACACCCGAGTCTAATTTATATTCATCTGTATAAACATTTGCCCGTTTTACAACATTTTTCTGATAGCTGTACCAGTATGAGAAAATGCCTATTATTTCTGGAGAGATACCTACCTCTCCTAATTTGTTCCAGAGCCTGTCATAGAATACTAGATCTAACGCCTTAGATAGATCCAGGAAACATGCATATATTGGTGATTTTCTTTTGACATAGTAATCAACAGTATGTTTGAGCGCTAAAATGGAGCTTTCTGTTGATAATCCTGGTCGAAAACTGAACTGGGCATCCTGATACACTGGACAAGGCGTTCATCCCGCACCCTATACAGAACTTTAGCTACAATTGTTGCTAGTGATATGGGTCTGTAGTTTGTTCTATCAGCTATATCTCCGGTATGGTTCTTAACTAGAGGTACTACTACAGTTTTAATTAATTCTGGAGGCAGGTATGAGTGACTAACACAAAAAACTTAAACGGTTTAATTTTTTGTTAAAAAGTTTTTATTTCATATTTTTTTTGTAATTTTAATGTACTCATAATACTTGGCAAGGTATACCCTATCTAACAAAAAAAGAATTATCAAAATCGGACTACTCTGTATAAAGGGCATCTTTGTGTATTATTTGCTGACGACATCTCTTTGCTTACCTCATGCCGAACCGACGAAAATATAAACGCCAAATTAAACTCCCTTCTTTCTACAGCTGCAAACTGGATGGAAGATCATAATCTAGAAATTAATTTCACTAAAACTAAACTAATTACGTTCCATCCACATCAGAAACCCCCTTTAAAACTAAATTTTATGTTCAATAACAAAAAACTAGAACAAGCGAATGAATTTACTCTTCTCGGTTTGTCTATAGATACCCACATAAATTGGAAATCCCACATACAAAAAATACGAGCAAAATTATCCAAATTCTCATATGCCTTACGCGAAATTAAAAAAACCACTAACCTGCAAACTGCACTTGTTACCTACTATGCATATGCCCAGGCATGGCTCAGCTATGGGGTCATGCTCTGGGGTAACAGTACAGACTCACAAACCATATTTATTTTACAAAAGAAGTTAATTCGAATAATAACAAACATAGAACAAACAGATAGCTGCAAACCACACTTCCAAAAACATAAAATACTCACACTTCCCTGTTTATATATTTTAGAATTATGTAAATTTGTCAAAAAACATCAAGATTTCTACACTACTTGCGAAGAGACACAAAAAAGATACACCTTTAGACACAACAAAAACAAAATAAACAAACCTCAATCCCGAATCAAAATGCACTCAACCAGCCCTTTAATTATGTCCATAAAAATTTACAACAAATTACCAAATAATATTAGAGCAGAAAACAAAACAAATATATTTATAAATAAAATATAATTGTAAAGATTTCTTGAATCCAAGGCATACTACACCGTAAAGGAGTTTCTAGATGATAAATCTATTGAAAAATAAAATACTCTTTCTGATACAAAACATTATAAAATAAAATAAATATTAATAAAATATATAGGTACATAAAATACTAAATTAAATATTGAATACAGATACTTAAGTAAAGAATATAAAAATATGAATACTTAAATAATTCTCATAATTTATTAAAATAAATGTATATGGTATATATACTTATAATAATTAATCTAATTGAGTACATAATAAAAGTGAAAACTTATAAGAATTTAATAATAATAATGTAATCTCGTGTAAATATATGTAGTTAACAACTGATATGTTATATCTATCTACACGAACATAATAATAATATGTATACAATATAATTATATACCAAATGAAAGACAGTAAATGAGAATACTGATTTAATTAAATTGTAACTCAGCCCTCTTCCTCTCTCCTAATTTTTGCTTGCTCGACAGGGTCCATATTTGATCTTGTACCATTTTATTTTTAACCATCTATGTAACATATGGAATGCAATAAAGAATTGAGTATTGAGTAAAGTTATGCGTGGTTATACATTACAATCAGTGAGTGAATAATCAATCATCCCCTGTTTTCCGACCTTTAGGGTTCGATTTTGTTTTCCAAATTTACATGGGACCACCTTGGGAGTATACCCTTTCCAATAGAAGAAGAATTGTCATAATCGAACCACTACGTAAACAGTTATGCGTGGTCATACATAAAAAAAAGAAGAAAAAAAAATATATATGCGTCGAATTGAGAACCTCCTCCGTTTTTTTTTCGTAGGTTGGTAAAGTGTACAGCATTGCTAGGCATCTATTTATGAGCGTACCTGCATACCTTAGGTACTCCACACTCATGGCCCGGTGACTTTCCTCGTTTCATATTGTCAATAGCCCTACCCACCTACTTACTGGTAATTAATGTTGGTTGATTATTATTATAATAATAAATCTCTCGATTTTTAGATGTTGGCAAAGATGACTTTATCTTAAAATGCTAGGCAAAGCTGTTGGTAATACTTTTCGGGTCACCAGTGCCGTCCACACAAGCAGGCAGGCCCACCTTGAATCCAAGTTTTTTGGTGCTTAACCAAAATTTATTGAACTGTTTGGCAGAATGCTGTGCTGCAATAATATCCATACGGATCTGTTTCTGATTTGTTTGACAATATTTTAGCCTTGACTTAAAGATTTTTCGGCTTAAGCACATTTTATCATAAATACACCCAGTTTTAGGCCTACCATGAAGCATATACCCTGACTGCTAAGAGAGGTCGTGGGTTCGATTCCCACCCAGGACAAATGTTTGTGTGATGAGCACAATCATTTGTTCTGTGTCTGGGTGTAATTTATCTATAATATGTATGTATTTAGAAATATATAAGTATGTTTATCAGTTGTCTGGTTACCATAGTACAGGCTCTGCCTAGTTTGGGATCAGACAACGATGTGTTGGTTGTCCAAAGATATTTATTTATTTATTTATATACATTTGGTAGTCAATCCTAGCCTGCTTATGCGATTCAGCTTATTTATTTGTTTGTTTTATTGAATTTGTGAATGTACTACTTCAGTTTTGTGAATAAAAAAAAAATGTTAACATTTTATTTGTATAACTTTTACTTGAATACAGTTTTCATATTATTTGTTGGAATATTGGGTTGGCTAGCTGACATTTGTAGCAATTGATTTAATTTAATGTTTTGTGTCTCTTAATGTTTACTATTTACTTATGTATAGAATCAAGTTCTTCTAACTGGACAGACATCTGTGCTGCTGGTGCTGGGGAGTTTGTTGCGCCACTTCTTCTTCCCAGCTAAAGCACCAGGAAGTGGTGAACTGTTTTGTTCAATTTGGGGGACTGTCTTATGTAATTTTGACGTTCGAAAAGGGCTGATTCTCAGCCTAGTTTTGAATAAATTACTTTTGATTTTGATTTAGGCTGAGGCACACGATTTTTTTTTGTAATAAAGGATTATTAAAGGCTTAATTATTTTTATTTATGCTAAACGGTTGGTTAATTGTGTCGTGCAGGGCGCGCGGGCTGGTGCGCAGACGGCGAGGTGGTATCAGTGCTGGAGGAAGGCGCGGGGGGGCCGGCTTTCGCGGCGCGCCAGCGGACTAGCGTGCTGGCGCCCGTGGGCCACGCCGCCACGCTGGATTGCCGCGTGCTGCGCCTGCGCGACAAGTCGGTCAGTAACGCAAAGCATTCAATTAATACAATTATCTGCACTTTGGAATCGTGAAGGAGTAGATCAGTCAGAGATAATATGAAGTTAGTTACCCATTTCATAGCGTAGTAACTAGTAAGTCCTTACGGGAAAGAACGGGCAAGAAACTCCCTCTTCAACAAAACAAAGGTAGCTTACATCAAATGAGAACAATGTACATACCTACAAAGACAAGCATTTTAAGGCCCAGCGCACACCGTTGGAGGCGCGGCGGAGCGCATTTTCTTTAAACACGCGGGCGGATGCCGCGGTCCCCGAACGGCGCCAAGAGCCCTTGACAGCTCTCGAGAGTGGTAGTGCGGCGGAGCGCAGAACAGCACGGCGGTATTATAGGCCCATTTCAGTTCTGCCTGGTATGTCTAAGATACTGGAAAAGATAACAAAAACAAGGCTGGTTTTGTATTTGGAGGCTCGCAATCTTTTGTCGATTAACCAATTTGGCTTTCGAAAAAAAAAAAATCTACCTCCGATGCTGTTCACAAACTGGTTAATCACATAGCTCAGAAACTTGACAACAGTAAGAAATGTGTTGCTTTGTTCCTGGATCTCGCGAAGGCCTTCGGCACGGTCTCGATTCCCATTTTAATATCTAAGCTAGAATGCCTGGGTATACGAGGTACCCCGCTATCCCTGTTTCAGAGTTATCTTAGTAATAGAATACAGAGTGCTAAAATTAGAACCTACTCTAGCTCCGATTTGAGTGTAGTTTTTGGCGTGCCACAGGGCAGTATTCTTGGACCCAGTTTATTTTTAATTTATATGAATGACCTGTGTAGCCTCAGCCTGGAAAGCGGTGCAATTTTTTCCTATGCAGATGATACAGCTCTGGTATTTTTTTCGGACAACTGGGAAGAGGCATATCGCCTTACTCAGAAGGGTTTCGATACAGTCAGTGAGTGGCTTACAAATAACTTGCTTACACTGAACATATCGAAAACTAAAATAATAAATTTTTCAATTCGAAATACAAATGTGTCAGTAACGAGCTCACGAAACGTTGCTGCCCAGATGACACTGTCTAATGGTAGTAGTGACAGTAATGGTACCCTTGATTGTAACATTGTACGAGTCACGTCGATAAAGTATTTTGGCGTAGTGATTGATTGCAACCTTACGTTCAAAGAGTACATAATACACCTATTAAACAGAGTGCGCTAACTCATGTACATTTTTAAACAACTACGCACATCAGCAGATCCTGTAGTCATGAAAATGACTTATCAGGCACTGTGTCAATCAATTTTGGTTTATTGTATCTCGTCCTGGGGCGGGGCAGCCAAATCCCACTATATTCAGATCGAACGCGCGCAAAGAGCGGTTCTCAAGGTATGCTGTTCCAAGCCAAGACTTTATCCCACCGTCAAGCTCTATGAATATTGTCAGGTCCTTACGGTTAAGCAATTGTTTGTACTGGCCACTGCTATTAAACAACACGCTATTTCTTAGTATTCTCAGCAAACAAATCGAGCGACGGCGGCTTTTATAATTTCTTTTCAGATATTCCTGTTTCAACTACAAAATCCCTAAACTCATCACCTTCTGTTGCTGAGTATTTGCTTATTGAAAATGTTAATGTTTGCGATTCGGAATTTGATTTTGAAAATATCTAGACACGCGGCAGCGTGTCAAGCCAAGTTCAAGTATCAGAACTGGCGAGCAGCACCGTGTGTAATATTACACGAACCATTTGGAGCCACTTTTGACTCCCTCATAACTCAAAAACTAATTCACATAAACATGTCAAATTTGGCTCATATATTGAAACTTGCGAGATGCATATGTGCTCTAAATTTCATAAACACATCTCAAACGGTTATTTAGATATTAACGTCCAAAAATCGTCATTTTTATCACTGACTGACCTATAGATCAAAACTCTAACCCAGTGCCAGATGACCTAGAAAGTTCAAATTTGGCATGCAGATAGGTAATTAGGTGACTACAAAGGAATAATCAGCAAACTGGTGAATTTTTATCATTTTATTATAATTTTTCACTTAATTGATTCTATTAGGAACACTTATAACAAAAACCATTTGGTATTAATTTTGTTATAAATATGTACCTCCTAATAATTTATACCCATACATACATACATACAATCACGCCTTTTTTCCATGGGGGTAGGCAGAAATCCCGGAACGCCACCTGCTACGATTTCTACACACTCCTTTTGCCTCTTTAAGGTTCATACAATTGGTCATACACACACGCCGGTTGCGAGTACTACGCACCTGCCATGCCCTTTCTGTAGAACATGACCAATAAGGTCACTATACAGGGCATCCCACGGATATGCCACATGGAGGGAAACTACCTTGAATATTGTAGATGGAACATTTTACTGAAAGAAAACATTATTTGAATTTAAAAAACAATTTAAACTGCATTCATAGATATTTAAATAATTGCATGGATGAGCCGGGAATCGAACCCGTTACACGAGAAAAATAATCACCCTGTAGTTTTATCATACCGATCGAAAGGCTTCATCATTAGGATTATTTTTTGCTAAATAACATAGTGTCAAAAATAAAAGGAAGACCATGAATTTTAACATTTTTAATACAAAATTAATCAATTTATCAAAAGCTCAAAATGAGTCCCTTCCTGTTGAATACAAAGTCGCACTCTTTTGCTCCCTGTCAATTTTTTGATCTTGTTGTGATGGATACTTTTTATATTATTTTTTTATAATTAGCCAGCCACATTGTGATGGGCACAATAATTTACGCGTCTTTCGGCATTGGATACGGCTCGATTTGTTGCATACAACCAGGACTAGGTACCTACTAATTACGTATCTCTTTATCATTTTAACATGCACTTAAATTATAAAAGGGAAATGATGCGTACTTCTCAAGTGGGTACATTTATTAGTAATAGGTACTTATGATAATGTCAGTTGTATTTCCTTACGGCAATGTCAGCTTTTAATTTTTCTGAACAAAATTTCACATCATATGTTAAAATTCATGGTCTTCCTTTTATTTTTGACACTATGTTATTTAGCAAAAAATTATCCTTATGATGAAGCCTTTAGATCGGTATGATGAAAATACAGGGAGATTATTTTTCTCGTGTAACGGGTTCGATTACCGGCTCAACCATGCAATTATTTAAATACCTATGAATGCAGTTCAAATTGTTTTTTAAATTGAAAAAATGTCTTCTTTCAGTAAAATGTTCCATCTACAATATTCAAGGTACTTTCCCTCCATGTGGCATATCCGTGGGACGCCCTGTATGTCCTCCTAGGGCGTCCCCTCAAATATAATATAATAATTTATGTACAAAAAGTAATGATATCCTATCGAAAACATAAATGTGAAATGAGAGCCAAGTTCAATATTACGATATATGCCTTGGTTGTTAACTTCAACGACAAAAGAAGTGAGATCTAAATGGGTGCCAAGTTCAATGGTCAGCCCTGAAATTTATTTATAACTAGGTATATAAAATATGATTTCTTCTTATAACTTAGGATAATATATTATAGCCTAAGGTCTGACTTGGCTAGTTTTCATATACGAATTATATTATAGCCTTCGCAAGTTCTAAACCTGTTACTTGTCGGTTCTTATTTTATTATTCCGAAAAATTGGCTTGCTGGTAGAAACTAGCCTTCGAACATAATAATTAGTATATGAGAACTGATACTGACTGGGTCTGACCTTTATTTAATGAGAATGACATAACTAATTTAATGTTCCAATAAGAATTTAAATTTTAACAATTTTATATAATGAAAATGTTTGCATGCCGAATGGTGAAATATGGCAGAACTCTGATGAAAACCTATTAATACCTACTTCTTATGTATAACCCATATTTGCAAATAAATGCTATTCTATTCTATTCTAAGTTATAAGACCAAATGATATTTTATGTAGTTATAAATAAATTTCAGGACTGACCATTGAACTTGGCACCCATTTAGATCTCACTTCTTTTGTCGTTGAAGTTAACAACCAAGGCATATATCATAATATTGAACTTGGCTCTCATTTCACATTTATGTTTTTGATAGGATTACTCGTAAAGATATAATTAAAACCTTCCACACTTTAAATGTAAATAAGACTGCAGATCTGTGGGGTAATTCTGTAGAAGTCGCCAAGTCTATTATTGACATTGTACACATTGTGCACCTACTTTAGCTCTTATATTTAATAATTAATAATAATAATAATAACGCAACACTCGCCCTAGAGTGATGCGCTTTGTGAGGCGGGCGTTCTCGGGGACCGATATTGGCCCTCAGGACTATATGTCCCGTGTCACAGAGCGCATAGACTTCCTGAAGCAGAAAGTTTATGCATGGGCGAACCGTATTCGTAGGTATAAGCGACGAGTGGACCGATACACTCAGAATCGTACCTTCCAAAGTGATGAGAGGTGGGTTTATAGGACTTGGGAACGACCGGACCAAGGTGTGACTGACACGCCCCTTCCGGATGATGACGCCATGTCTTCGTTCTGGCGAAACATCTGGTCGGTGCCTGTCAGTCACACCGAAGGTGACTGGACTAGGGAGATCGAGCGGGCGTGCGGTCAAATAATAGAAATGGGGGCAATTACCATCAGCCCCCAAGATGTCGCTTGTGCAGTCCGCCCGTTGCCTAACTGGAAATCTCCAGGACCGGACGGACTGCACAACTTTTGGATCAAGTGGCTCCAAAAGTCACACGCTCGCTTGGCATCTCAATTTCAGTCAGCCTTAGAGTCCGGATCGTTACCCCAGTTCCTAACAACAGGCATAACCCACCTGCTCCATAAATCAGGAAGCACCGCGGAACCCAAAAATTATAGACCGATCACGTGTTTGCCGACGGTCTATAAAGTTCTTACATCCATTTTGAGAGCTAAAATTTGCAAACATATAGACACTAACTCCATCATGTCTGTCTGTCAAAATGGATGTAGGAACGGGTCCCGCGGTACTAAGGAGCTGCTCTTCATTGATATGGCCATTAGCCAACAGGCTCGCCGTTCCCGAAAGGATCTGTCGACATGTTGGATAGATTATAAGAAGGCCTATGACTCGGTGCCACATACATGGCTCATGAGGGTGCTGGAGTTGTATAAAATTGATGCAACTCTGCGCACCTTCCTGATGTCATGTATGGGGCAATGGAGGACGGTCCTTCGCTATCCAGGATGTCGAAATATTCGGAGGAATAGCGAGCCGATAAGGATCGAGCGAGGCATATTTCAGGGTGATAGTCTGAGTCCGCTTTGGTTCTGCCTAGCTTTGAATCCTCTGAGCACACTGCTTGAGGATTCAGGTTTAGGCTATCGGTTGAGGAGAGGAGGTCAGGTTATTTCTCACCTCCTGTACATGGATGACCTTAAACTCTTTGCCCACAACAATTTGCAACTTATGGAGCTACTGAAGGTAACTGAAACCTTCAGTAGCGCCATCAGGATGGAATTTGGTGTGGACAAATGTGCGGTCATGCATGTAAAGCGAGGAGAGATTGTGGAATCCGTGGGAACCCAACTCTCGGATTCCATAAACCTTCGAGCCCTCTCAGCATCCGAAACCTATAAGTATTTGGGTATGTCGGAAGCGTTGGGCATCAATGTTACTGACATGAAGCAATCGTTGAAGGACCGCTTCTTTGGCCGCCTGAAGAAAGTATTAAATAGTCTTCTGTCAGGCGGAAACAAGGTACGCGCCTTCAACGGTTGGGTCATGCCGGTTTTGATGTACTCTTTCGGCATACTCAAATGGACTCAGACCGAACTCGATGCCTTAGATAGGAGGGTCCGGACACTGCTGACTGCACATCGTATGCATCACCCACGTTCATCGGTAATGAGACTGTATATCCCGCGAAAGTGTGGAGGTCGAGGCTTTTTAAACGCTAAGAATCTCCACAATCGTGAGATATGCAGCCTCAGGGAATATTTCCTTAAAGCCGACGTGGGGATGCATCGAGATGTGATCACGGTGGACAAGGGCCTCACCCCGCTCTCCTTGGCTAACGAGAACTGGCGCAAGCTGGTAGTGCTTAACACTAATGACCGCATGGAGGTATGGCAGAGTAAGGAGCTCCACGGACGCTTTTTCCGGGCCCTACATGGACCCGATGTAGATCTACTAGCGTCCGTAGCCTGGTTGCGTTTCGGTGACCTCTTTGGGGAAACCGAAGGTTTTGTCTGTGCAATTATGGACGAAGTTATGATGACGAAGAATTACCGGAGGTATATTGTTAAAGACGGCACGGTGGACATCTGTCGGGCATGCCACCGTCCGGGCGAATCCATCAGACATATTATCTCCGGGTGTTCTCGTCTAGCTAACGAGGAGTACTTGCATAGACACAACCTTGTAGCCAGGATTATCCACCAGCAACTTGCTCTGAAATACGGCCTTGTGGAATCGGAAGTGCCGTACTACAGTTATGTGCCCGACCCAGTTCTCGAAAATGGACATATCACACTGTACTGGGATCGATCCATCATCACTGACAGGACTATTGTTGCAAATAAGCCTGATATAGTGGTGGTGGATCGATCAGTGCGGCGCACAATGATTGTTGACATTACAGTCCCGCATGACGAGAACCTCGTGAAAGCCGAAAAAGATAAACAAATCAAGTATCTTGACTTGGCTCGCGAGGTTGTCGACATGTGGGATATGGACTCAGCGATCATTGTGCCGATAGTTGTCACAGCCAATGGCTTGATATCCAAGAGTCTCGACCAACATCTGAAGAGGCTCTCGTTGGGCAGCTGGGTCAAGGGCTTGATTCAGAAAGCGGTACTTCTGGACATGGCTCGCATTGTCAGGAGGTTCCTCTCTCTGGAGCCCTGACCGCCGGTAGCTTGGACCCTGTTCCCGATACCGGTGGGCTACTATTTTTTATATTTTTAAATGTTTTTTTTTTAACTAATATTTAAAAATATAATTTATAAGAATGTTTAAATGGAATAAAGGATAATAATAATAATAAACCCGCAGGGCAGCATGTGGCGTGCTGTTGGGCAGTAGCGACCCCACGGACCCTATCTCCCGGGAGAATTCTTGTTCCTCATCTCTGGCTTGCCTTTATTGGCCGGCTGGAGTGAACACTGAAGAGGTTCAGAGCTCCCACCTCATTCTTGCCTTTATTGGCTGGCTTGAGTGGAGATTCGCAAGAGCAAACGTGCTCGGGGAAAGGAAGTATTCCAGTAAGTGCTCGTAGGGACTTGACCATCTTCCGGGCTCTGGGATTGTTCTGAAAGCCGTGGAATACCTCTCCACTTCTCAAGCACCTCAGGAAGTGTTGCCCCCATGTCGCTGCGTCACTATGTGCCAGCGACGTTTCCCGGGGGCCCATTATTGAGTGTGTCACCCCCTGCCATTTTATCCGTGTATACAAAACATTGATCAGGCAGGGGCCATAGTCCTTTCATAGTTGCGGTTACCAATCCACTATAGCCATCCAAACCCATAGCCTAATTTGCTTTGTTTCCATATTCTATAATAGTTCTGCTCCAACCGGGGATTGTCCTTGGGTGCACTTGCATAGTGCATACAGGGATAATCGTCGGTTGGTGCCCACTCATCATTTAAAATTTTCTAAGGGGCCTCTGCGAGTTGGCTTCGGCCCCTCGTACGCCTTCCAAAAGACCGGGATCCTAGGATCCCGAGATGTATTAACATATATGAAAATAATAATAATAATAACTCATGCAATTCTGTACTGCGCGGCTGTAGCGGCATGTCGTGTAGCTCACGTCAAATTTGCTAGTGACTCTAGAGCTACACGACCAAAACCAGCCGTACCAGCCTGGCAGTGCAGAATTGAGCGACGTATTAGTGGGGCCAGAACGCTCATCGGCAAACTAATCTGCTTCAGGGAGGGCAATACTCGCCCTAGAGTGATGCGCTTTGTGAGACGGGCGTTCTCAGGGACTGATACCAGCCCTCAGGATTTTATGTCCCGTGTCACAGAGCGCATAGACTTCCTGAAGCAGAAAGTTTATGCATGGGCAAGCCGTATTCGTAGGTATAAGCGGCGAGTGGACCGATACACTCAGAATCGCGCCTTCCAGAGTGATGAAAGGTGGGTTTATAGGGCTTGGGAGCGACCGATCCAAGGTGTGGCTGACACGCATCTGCCGGATAATGATGCCATGTGTTCTTTTTGGCGCAGTATCTGGTCGGTGCCTGTGAGTCACACCGAAGGTGATTGGGCTAGAGAAGTCGAGCGAGCCTGCGATCCTATACCAGAAATGGGGGCTATTACTATCTGCCCCCAGGATGTTGCTCGTGCAGTTCGTCCGTTGCCCAACTGGAAGTCTCCAGGGCCGGACGGGCTGCACAACTTCTGGATAAAATGGTTTGTAGGATCGCACGCTCGCTTGGCGACTCAGTACCAGACTGCTTTGGAGTCTGGTTCGCTACCCCAGTTTCTTACAACAGGAGTTACCCACCTGCTCCATAAATCAGGTAGCACCGCGGAACCCAAAAATTATAGGCCGATCACGTGTTTACCAACGGTCTATAAAGTTCTTACATCCATTTTGAGAACTAAAATTTACAATCATATAGACACTAACTCTATCATGTCTGTCTCTCAAAATGGATGTAGGAACGGGTCCCGCGGTACTAAGGAGCTGCTCCTCATTGATATGGCCATTAGCCAACAGGTTCGTCGTTCCCGAAAGGATCTGTCGACATGTTGGATAGATTACAAGAAGGCCTATGACTCGGTGCCACATACATGGCTCATGAGGGTGCTGGAGTTGTATAAAATTGATGCAACTCTGCGCACCTTCCTGATTTCATGTATGGGGCAGTGGAGAACGGTCCTTCGCTATCCAGGATGTCGAAATATCCAAAGGAACAGCGAACCGATAAGGATCGAGCGAGGCATATTTCAGGGTGATAGTTTGAGTCCACTTTGGTTCTGCTTAGCCTTGAATCCTCTGAGCACACTGCTTGAGGATTCAGGTATAGGCTATCGGTTGAGGAGAGGTGGTCAGGTTATATCTCACCTCCTTTACATAGATGACCTTAAACTCTTTGCCCCCAACAATTTTCAACTGATGGAGTTACTGAAAGTAACTAAAACCTTCAGTAGCGCCATCAGGATGGAATTTGGTGTGGACAAATGTGCGGTCATGCATGTAAAGCGAGGGGAGATTGTGGAATCCGCGGGAACCCAACTCTCGGATTCCATAAACCTCCGAGCCCTCTCCGCATCCGAAACCTATAAGTATTTGGGTATGTCGGAAGCGTTGGGCATCAATGTTACTGACATGAAGCAATCGTTGAAGGAGCGCTTCTTTGGCCGCCTGAAGAAAGTACTTAATAGTCTTTTATCAGGCGGAAACAAGGTGCGCGCCTTCAACGGTTGGGTCATGCCGGTTTTGATGTACTCTTTCGGCATACTCAAATGGACTCAAACCGAACTCGACGCCGTGGATAGGAGGGTCCGTACGCTGCTGACTGCATATCGAATGCATCACCCACGGTCATCGGTAATGAGGCTGTATATCCCGCGAAAGTGTGGAGGTCGAGGCTTTTTAAACGCTAAGACTCTCCACAATCGCGAGATCTGCAGTCTCAGGGAATATTTCCTAGAAACCGACGTGGGGATGCATCGAGATGTGGTCGCGGTTGACAAGGGCCTCACCCCGCTCTCCTTGGCTAACGAGAACTGGCGCAAACCTGTAATACTTGACACTAATGACCGCATGGAAGTATGGCAGAGTAAGGAGCTCCACGGACGCTTTTTCCGGGCACTACATGGACCCGATGTAGATACACTAGCGTCCGTAGCCTGGCTGCGTTTCGGTGACCTCTTTGGGGAAACCGAAGGTTTTGTCTGTGCAATTATGGACGAAGTTATGATGACGAACAATTACCGGAGATTTATTGTGAAAGACGGCACGGTTGACATCTGTCGGGCATGCCACCGTCCAGGAGAATCAATTAGACACATAATCTCCGGATGTTCTCGTCTAGCTAACGAAGAATACTTGCATAGACACAACCTAGTAGCCAGGATTATCCATCAGCAACTTGCTCTTAAATACAGCCTTGTGGAATCGGAAGTGCCGTACTACAGGTATGTGCCCGACCCAGTTCTCGAAAATGGAAATATCACATTGTACTGGGATCGATCCATCATCACTGACAGGACTATTACCGCAAATAAGCCTGATATAGTGGTGGTGGATCGAGTAGAGCGGCGCACAATGATTGTTGACATAACGGTCCCACATGACGAGAACCTCGTGAAAGCTGAGAAAGATAAACAGATCAAGTATCTTGACTTGGCTCGCGAGGTTGTCGACATGTGGGATGTGGATTCAGCGATCATTGTGCCGATAGTCGTCACAGCCAATGGGTTGATAGCCAAGAGCCTCGACCAACACCTAAGGAGGCTCTCGTTAGGCAGCTGGGTCAAGGGCTTGATTCAGAAAGCGGTACTTCTGGACACGGCTCGCATCGTCAGGAGGTTCCTCTCTCTGGAGCCCTGACCGCCGGTAGCTTGGACCCTGTTCCCGATACCGGTGGGCTACTATTTTTTATATTTTTAAATGTTTTATTTATATTCTAATATTTAAAAATATAATTTACATGTTTATATACTGAAATAAAGGAAATAATAATAATATTCCACAACTATCACACAACGCCATCTAGTCCCAAGCTAAGCAGAGCTTGTGTTATGGGTACTAGACAACTGATAAACATACTTATATATTTCTTAATACATACATACTATAGATAAATTACACCCAGACACAGAACTACAATTGAATTGTATCGACTGTGGGGAGTTTCCTGACTTTATGAAGAATAGTAAAATAATACCTTTATTTAAATCTGGTAGTACATCAGACCCCTCTAACTATAGACCTATTTCAGTACCTTCAGTAAAATTTTTGAGAAATTAATTTTAGACCAATTGCAACGATTTTTTAATAAACATAAATTATTACATACCAAATAGTTCGGTTTTACAAGGGGTCGTTCAACTACCGATGCCGGTGTTGAACTCCTAGGGCATATTTATAATGCATGGGAAGATAAATGCGATGCTTTGGGCATCTTTTGTGATTTATCTAAAGCATTGGATTGCGTTCTTCATGAAACTTTAATCAGGAAACTCCGCCACTACGGGATCCGGAACAGCGCTCTGGATCTTCTTACTTCATATTTGAGTAATAGAATTCAAAGTGTCGATGTCAATGGAAAAAGGTCTCCCGGATCTATCGTAACAATGGGCGTCCCACAGGGCTCAATTCTTGGTCCCTTTTTGTTTCTTATTTATATTAATAACTTGCCTTACCTCATTAAAGATCAAAATCAAAATCAAAAGTCATTTATTCAAACTAGGCTGAGAGTCAGCACTTTTTGAACGTCAAAGTTACACAAGACAGTCCCCCCAAAACGCCCGCCCTTCGACACTTCCTAGTGCTGTAGCTGGGAAGAAGAAGTGGCGGAACAAACTCCCCAACAGCACAGCTGTCTGTTAAGTTAGAAGAACTTGATTCTATACAACACTGTGTAAGCAACCAATATTATAAAACAAAACATACATTATTCACCATATGTCAGTTAGCTCACGCCAATATACCACCAACAAAACATTGAAAACTAAACTCAAGCTGAAATAAATAATAAAACAAAATCGCAAACAGAACTCAAAACGCAAACAAAGCCTCCAGGCATAGGGCGTGCCCGCTTACATATTCAACAATGCAAAATGATACATATACATACACTGATACATACAGCTAAGTTGATAAGTATAATCATGATATGGTTTTGTTTGCGGATGACACCTCACTTTTGTTTAAACTTAAACGTCAGCAGCTGGTTACTGACGATGTTAATAGCGCGATCTCAAAAGTAGTTCACTGGTTCAATGTAAATAATTTGCTTTTTAATGAAAAAAAAAACAAATGTATTAAGTTTACTCTACCTCACGTTAGGCAAGTGAAAACGAATGTGTTGATAAAGGGCGAAGAATTTAATCCTGAAGATAGCACTGTATTCTTGGGCTTAACTTTGGATGCCAAGCTTCAGTGGGGCCCACATATTGATAAATTGTCGAAAAAGCTAAGCTCCGCTGCATATGCTGTTAGAAAAATTCGGAATTTAACTGACATAGAGACAGCCCGTTTAGTGTACTTTGCCTATTTTCATAGTGTAATGTCGTACGGTATTCTGTTGTGGAGAAATGCCGCCGACATTCAGACTATCTTTGTCTTGCAAAAAGGGCTGTTCGATCAATTTATAAATTAAGTCCGAGACACACACTCAGAGAGAAATTTAAAGAAATTAATGTAATGACTGTGCCTTCACAGTATTTTTTTGAAAATCTTTTATATGCCCATAAGAATATTAAATTGTTTAAAAAATACAGTGATATCCATACTATAAATACTAGGAACAAACACAAATTTGTTGTACCTTCAACAAGGCTCAAGAAAATAGGTGGCTCATTCAGATGTCAATGTATACGCTTTTATAATAAACTTCCAAGCCATGTTCAAGATCTAAGTCTCAATAAATTTAAATCATTAATTAACCTCTAAGTCCCTGAGATAACACATTTGGTATGTAAACAATCGTTTTTTAATTGTGTCTGTAATTACGGTGATTGACCAGCTAAACGTTAGTTGTGCCAGAAAGCTTTTTACACTATTATAGATTATATTGAGGACAAAAAAGCTTGGGATTAAGCTGCTCCAATTTTTATTTTTAAATTATTATTATACTGAATGATATTTTTTATTATTAATTATTTTCCTTTTTTTATTAATTATTTTTTGGGAATATACACTTTGACATTTTGATTATTGCTTAACTATGACATGAATATAATACTCTGAGGAGTATTCTATTATTATTATTTTAATGATTTTGAATGTGAGGACTATGTAGATGTTTGTTTTTTTTTTATATATCCCTCTTACTCATTTCTTTTTAATGATAATCTGGCAGTTTGAGTACTTAATGCGGCCTACCAAAATGTCCCTTCTTTGGTATTGTTCATCAAATCATTGACCTCCTTAAGTTCTGAGTTGAGCTGCATGATTACTGACAAATGCGTGCACTGATTGGACAGGTCCACTCAATCTGCGTGGTTCTTTCCTTAAAAGACCACTTCAGACACCAATCCACATGGTCTTCACATGATCTAACCAAATTATGTCTGGACTTTAAAAGAGACTGTGACCTCTGAGTTTGTTTCGGCGTTTCTTCTCAGAGTAGTCAGATAGGAAACGCTGACCTCATCTATTTTAAAAAAATATGATTGACGTGTAAAAGTGTTTGTACAAACCTACTTGCAAAAATAAAGTCATTTATCATTTATCATTGACGTCACCGTATCGTGGCCTTGACTACTCCTCTTAAAACTTCCTTTAGTCATAGATTCTTTTTTTTCCTTGGACCCTATCTTTACAATAAATTAAACCAAATCCTTTCCCTGCACTCATTGAACAAACATAATTTTAAAATCGCTTTACAAGCCTGCTTTCAAACCCAAACATATACTGCCACGGAAACTCTCTTTGACGTTTTAGGCTAATCAGACTCATTCATTACCATACTCCCAACACACAGACACATGCACACCCTTTTACACACACATACACCTCCACACAGACACACACACACAAACACCTACATACACACACACAAACATAAATTCATAAAAAATATAAAGAAATCCGAACATATTTTTGCTTTGTAATCAATTGTTTTATTTATTTTACTTTATTACACAATTGTTTTAATTAAAAAAAAAAAACCTATATATTGTTTGAAACTTTTGTTACTTGCTGTGATATCAGATGTAAGCAATTAAATATGTAACAATGAACAGATGGGGACCTGGTGACCTGTATTACAGGTGTTACTACCTACCACAGGCACCAGCGATCCACAACCAAAAACTGTTAGCTATTTCCTGTGTGTAAACATTTTTTGTATTTTTTAGCTTGTGGTAAGAAATAAACACATTTTATTATTGTATTATTATTTAACTGGAGCAGTCGCGCGCATGCTCTTGTAGTAGCTTGAAAGCGCTCCGAGCACCGCATGCGAATTTATTTTTACATTGACCGTATGTCAAGGTAGTTAAAGTTTATATTAAATTGTTGTCTTCAATTAATAATGGTCTCCGCCGCGCCTCCAGCGCAGGGGTGAGCGCTGGGCCTAAAAGCGTCCATTGCAATTCATATTTAAATAAGCAATTGCGGCTAATTAAGTTCTTTGTAACAATGCGATAGATAACTCTTAAAGAAACCGACACACATGTGGCGCTGAAGGAGAACGTTACAGCTGCGCGCTGCTGACTGTTGACACACGTCCTCAATATAATATTAATGAAATCGTAAAATAAAGGATTACTCACTCAAATCTAAATTAAAATGAACCATAAAGCCAAAGCCGAAATGAGTATCGTAAACAATTCTCTCGTGATCCAGAAATATCACCATCGTAATGAATCGACGACGAGTGTGAAATGTGAAACGCATTAGAAGATTATACGAAATGAGTATAGTGGGCGCGGGCGCGGGCGCGCCACGCGCCTGTTGCGTAGCGCGGCTCCGCGGAATCCTTGCGCGACGTCACCGCGCGGCTAAAAACAAACACCTGACTGACACTGATCGTGAGCGATTTGAAAAATGCCGGTCAACGACTTGACACCTTCCCCGCCCCGCTCCCAGTGTCCCGCGGCCCGCGCACAGCACGACACATATAGCGGCACGCGCCGGGCCGGCCGCGCACGCGCCGCACGCCCACCGCGCATGCTCCCGGAAGCGCCCGCTGCCAACACTACGCTGTAACTTGCGCGAATGTTTGCATCACGACGTAATCACATTTTTGTATTTACTCATCCACGCGCACGCCCACTGAGTGCCCGAGCCGGATTTGATCGAGTTACGATTGTTTTTAACTTTGAATGGAAACTGGCCAAGTGTATCCTATCCTCTATTAGTGGCGCGCTCAGTAATTGTGTTGTGGGATACATATTTAAAGGGTGGCAGGGAAAAAGACCGATTATTCCGAACCTGACCCGGAATCCTATCTCGGTTGCGGGTTAGGTTAGGAACTTGAAAAGAAATATAATATTTGTTCCGAACGTAACCCTGTTCCTAACCTGACCCGATGTGTCGTTCCTATCATAACCAGAAATGCGATATAGGGGCTCCCCTTTCTTAGAATACAGAGTTTAGTATTTATTGTCTTCTACCGAATGTAAACGGGTGCCACGAACTGGTAATTTAAGTTTCGGAAAAAGAAAGAAGTCGTCTGGAGCCATATCTGGTGAATAAGGTGGTTCTGGTGAACTTCCATAGGAGATGCAAAATTTAAGACAAACGATTTGTTCGATGTTTTTGTTCATTATGAAATTCGCAATACACACTATATATAATATAACTAGAAACAGCACTGTATTTAATCTAAATAACGCATGTAACTCAAACTCCGCGCCAAAAGGGAAAGAAGTTGTGCCAATCTAAACAAAAACAAAAAAATAATAATTTCGGACCATACACAAAAAATCCATTCTCGAAACTTTCTTGAATGTAAAACTGCAAATGATCAGTTTGGATCACACACACTATGTAGTAAAATATTATGTAGCCTCGCTGGAGCTAAAGGAAGTGTATAGTCTAGCTAGTTGAAGGACCGATGTAGGTTGACCTCTAATTAAAATTGGGATATGGAGAATTTGATTGAATCTATACTGTAATGCAACTAGAGGTTGCAAAAATTCGATAATTTTGATTTTCGAATATTCGAATATTTTTTCAGTAATGTTCGAATATTATTCGAATATTTCCAAAATATAAAAAAAAAACACTTACAAAATCAGCCTTTTATATATAAAATTTAAAAAAAATTCACAATGTCTTAGCAACAAATATAAAACATGATAAAATTGGACACTGTACGTCCACCCTTAACAAACGTCACGTAAGGCCGCAATACTGTCAAGGGTGTGACGGTACATGAAAATATATGATAAGTTAAAGGAACCTACGAAGACCTACAAGCCTAACAGTCCCTACGACCCTAAGCCCTATAAGCCCTACAGCCCTAACCTACCATACACCTAGTGTGTGATAAATAAATATATAAATAAGTTCAGGATGTCTGCACCATGCGACCTAAGGTTACAGACGGATAGTAGACAGGAATACCAGGTTCGGGAAGGGTACACTCACTGCCAGTCCCGCAGACTCACGAGACTGATCAGAGATGGCTAAAGGTGTCTTGGCCACAGTGAGGGGTAATGAGACAAGAATATAAAATTCAAATCTGATTTATTTACAAAATGTTCTGCTTATATACTACTTATTTCTTAACACACACTATTATACAAAGTCTATGTGTCCTATGCGTGTAAGATGCAACCAAATCATTCTTTTAACTGGGCCGCGCGTCAGCCAGGCCGAGTGCTGAGTCAATGTCCAAAGGTAACATTGAACATTCTGGCGACTCTCAGGAACGGGACTCCAGTTGGTACAGCTCGATGGTCTCGTAAGGTCTGGCCTGGCCTTGTTCAGTTTCGATTTGTTGTGACTGGGTGGGCCCGCTGTGTGGTATGCTGTACCGCTGTTGTGTTGGTTGCGTGTGTGGTGTGCAGATCGTTGGTTGCTGCACAGGTGGCGCAGTTTTCCTTCTTGCTGCAATGGTGGCTCGAAGTTTATTGAATACCTGTGGACCGAAATAAATTAGAACACATGCTAAACTTATAATAACAAGTGAAGTACTGATGCTAGTGATGTATGTATGAGACTCTAATTGTTTCCAAATCGTGTTATCTAGCTGAGTTTGTAAATTTATTTCGGATGTGGCTAAATGGTCGAAAACTCCTTTTGACTTGTCTAAAACTAATTCTTCTTTGGATATATCTTTTATATTTGATGGTAGGATCTGCGTATTAAGGGAGAAGTTCGTTGTTTTAAAATAAGAAGCTAGTACTGTTATAGTTGTTGTTCTTCTTGCAGCAAGTATGTTGTTAAGTGTTTTAATGATACAATTCTCGGAGATATGTAGAACTCCGACATCTTGAATCGTAATTTCTTTTCTTTGACCGTCACACACAATTGATATGGCAACCGGTTTTGTTGTAATGAAGAGCCAAGTATTTTGCATGTATAATTGCTTCCATACAACATCAGTCGATATTTTGTAGGTCTTTGACGTGCATTGAGTATGGGTGTAGTTCTCTGTTCTAAAGAGTTGTTCAACTATGCAATTTTTATTTAATTGCATGTTCTTGACAGCTACAGGATAGCAGACAAACTCTGTATTACTATGAAGACAGTCTTTAAATTCTTCTTGATTTAGTTCAAAGTAACGCTCGTTGTTGTAATCGAAACCCATGAATGACTGCTGAATAGTTAAGCACTCGTATGATCCATCTGTTTTTCTCTCTGGAATTGGCGTTACGTGTATCAGAGTGTATTTTGTTTTTTCGTGTATTGGGAAGTAAGCGTACACTCTTATGTGCGTAGTATTTACATTCATCTCAGTATGTATTATTTGACTCTGTATAATTTTTAAATTTGATGGTAGTTTTTGATTAGCCGTTTTTATTATGTTGCTGATGTGTTTTGGTGTTAGTATACTGTATATAGTTGCTTTTTGTGAATAAATTTCCAGTAATCCTTTATAGTAGTCCATAACTTCATTTATAAAATTGTTTGCTAACTCGTAGGTTTGCATTACTTGTATCTTGATGTGATTTTTGTCAATCGATTTATACCAAACATTGTGGGTATTCATGAACGATATTGCTTCATTTAGTTTTGCTTGGAATTTCTCTAACTTTTTCTGGATTTGTTCTTCAGTTTGGTTTACACCTGCGATGGTAGATATCATTATCTTTGTTTGATGATTAGCAGCGTCTATAAGCTTCTGCTGATTGTTATTTAATGTATCTATGTCCCTGTATACTTCATCATTAACTCCGAACACCGATGTTAAAAGTTGTCCCAAAAAACCTCGTTTCTTCCTATTTTTCTTTATCTCTGTTAGGTATTCCTTTGTTGTCTCAAATTTCGTTTTTTCTTCGTTTAAATGGTGATAAAATTCGTTGCAATGCGTTTCATCTATGATGTATTGAGTGTCCTTGCGAAGTTGTTGAAATTGTGTTGTTATTTTTTCGATCTTTTTCTGGTCTAGTTCCAAGCTTCCTCTCTCGTAATCCGTTTCTATTCTGAACGTTCCTCGATTAATGGTTGTGGTTCCTATGTCTTCTACATATAGTCCTGGTTTTAAACTTTTTAATGTGTATGTGGGCGTAGTCGACACGGTGCCAATTAATAGAATAATTATTGTATGTACTAGTAAACCCTTAATCCAGCTTTTCGGTGATCGTATACCTTTTTTGTTTATTGTGGTTGTTGATATGTTACATTGCGTAGACGTTTGCCTATCTGTACTCGTTGTTCCAATTTCTTTGTTTTCGTTCACGGGTAGCGGGATCAACGTGTGAATTGACCTTTTAAAACAAGCGCCTGTTGATTTTTTAAGAGTTACTACTCTAACTACACCATCTTCTCCTGGGTGAACTTCCGTGATTTTTGCTAATGGCCATTTGCTTGGATTTATATTGTCTTCTTTTATTAGTACTAAAGTTCCAATTTTAGCATTTTCATGTGCTTGTTTCCATTTGTATCTTTGGTGAAGTTGATGTAGATAATCTTTTGTCCAACTGTTCCAAAAATCTTTCTTCATCTTTTGAATCTGTTTCCATCTGTTTACTAGGTCAGTATTAATGTTTTCGATCGGATCTGGTATTCCTACTGCTTCTCGTCCAATAAGAAAATGGCTTGGAGTTAATATTGTGTTGTCATTAATATTTTCGGTTTGCGCACACAATGGTCTTGAATTCAAGCATGCTTCAATTTGGTGGAGAAAGGTTGTCATTTCCTCGTATGTCAGTGTCGAATCCCCGATTACTCGACGTAAATGATGTTTCACTGACTTTACGCCAGCTTCCCAGATGCCCCCAAAATGTGGTGATGATGGAGGAATAAAATGCCACTGTGTTCCTATATTTGTTACTGCATGTTGAAATTGCGGCGATTGCGTGATTTGTAATATTTCTTGATGTAAGAAATTGGCTGCTCCAACGAAGTTTGTTGCATTGTCACTGTACATGTGTGATACGTGACCTCTTCGTGCCATGAATCTGCGTAGCGCCGCGATAAATGTTTCTGTTGTTAAATCTCCCACCAATTCTAGGTGTATTGCTTTTGTTGCTAAACATACAAAAACAGCAATGTATGATTTATAAGACTTGTGGCCTCTCCCTTTCATAGTTCTTGTTTGTATTGGTCCCGCATAATCCACTCCAGTATAACTGAATGGGTAGGATTGCGTTACTCGTGCTTTTGGTAGTATTCCCATTTTCTGGGAGTTTGTGTCTGCTTTGTATCGCATGCACCTCACACATTTGTTAATTAAGCTCTTCACTTTCCTTTTCCCGCTAATGATCCAGTATGTTTGTCGTAAATAAGCCAAAGTCAATTTGTTGCCACCATGCAACGTTTTTAAATGTGCGTCTTGTATAATTAATGACGTTACATGTTGGTAATATGGTATAAGTATAGGATGTTTTTGATTGTACGGCAAATCAGAGTTTTGTAATCTGCCTCCAACTCTTAGTAGTCCATCCTTGTCTATAAATGGATCTAAAGTGGATAATGATTTATTTTTCTTCAAGGGTTGTCCACTTTGTATGGTTTTTAATTCATCTTTGAATTCCTGCTGTTGTATTTTCAGAAGTATTCGTTTTGTTGTTACGTTTAGTTCATTACAAGTGTACGGTTTACGTACATTCCGTCAGGCTGCAAACGCAGCAACCTACTTTTCTCTTTGGTATTTAAAACAATGTTTAATATGATTTTAAGTTAGTTGACGAATTACATACTTACGCGAACACCGCGGATTAGCATCCAACCCACTTTTACTTTGTTGTGATCGGTACTCTAATAAACCTTTAGTGTTACCGAATCTGTGTGTGTTTACATCAACTCGCCTAACTCCAAGTACTGACTTACCACTTCTTACTTAAAGCTACAAGTGTAAGGTACCAACTACTACGGGACCTTACATTTAATGGTCCTTCGAGTATTTCACAGTTTGGGGTAATTGTATCTCTTGGAACGACAGCGAATCGGCTTGGCTGGCCTTCCACAAGCGGATCTCACCAGTCAAGTTGAGAAAGCGCGCATATTCGTAAAAAGAGTACAAGAGCTCTGACCAATCAACGAAGAGGGGATACTTTGGAACTTCTTCGTGAATCAAGCGGAAAAACAAGACTCAACTGCGGCAACAAGCCAACTACTACTACGACTACTGCTACTACAGCTTCCGGACTACAACGTGAACTGCGGGCAATACGAGGCCTACAAACTAGAAGACACCGAACTACGTGTTCTTCAATACCTACTTTACTACTACATCTTACTACTACTACTACTTTCGATTACCGAAACGACTACATCAAGATGAGCGAAATCACTGCACAAAACGAAGTCTTCGAGTCAATCAAACGTCTCTGTACTAACTACCAAAAGGACAGCGCGTCTCGGAAAGGAAAGGAGTACCTGACTCAAAGGTTAGTGTCATTGGAAAACCTCTGGCAAGACTTTGGCAATAGACACAATGTATTACTTGAACGAGAGGACAAAGAAATCCAATATTTTACTGGAAACATTTATGAAAAGACGAAACATATGTATGAATCCACCAGGATTGATATACTGCAGCGGTTGTTGGTCTGGGAAGGAAAACAGGCTGAAGTTGTCATTCCTCATCCTACGGGAGTAGATACCAAGACCAAGGAACTGCTTGATCGACAAGAATGTCACATTAAAGCACTAGAACGGGCGATGTCCAAAATAGAAATTGACTCTATAACTGAAAAATGGGAGTTAGAGGATCACCTGAGCGTCCTGAAAACCAAGTGGGACACTGTAGAGAAATGTCACTGGGAGCTAGAAGCTATTTTGAAAGGGTCAAACGAAATATACAACGACTTGTTCGCCAACAAAGAACGTCAGTACGATGTCATGAAAAGATCTCTCAACTCGAAACTATGGACAAGCGTAAACCACCAAAACTATGCACCGAGGATTCAACTACCGGAATTCACTGGAAACTACAGTCAGTGGATTACGTTCAAGGATATGTTTCTGGAGACAATCCACAACAATGCAAATTCTTCGAAAGCGCAGAAAATGCAACACTTAAAATCTAAGCTTAAAGGAGAGCCGGAACGATTAGTTCAACATTTGGTCGGCGCTGAAAACTATGAAACTTGTTGGGATATTCTTATTCAGCGATACGACAACAAGAGACTCCAATTTACGAACTTGATGAATACTTTGATGGAGTTACCATCCATCCAGCAGGTCAATGCTGCTGTCTTGAAGAGAATGCATGACGTAATCAACGAATGCATGAATGGCCTACATAACATCGGTCTAAATACATCAAGCTGGGATCCAATAATCGTGTACTTGATGGCACAGAAGTTGGACTCAACATCATATACTGAATACACTAGAGAATTAGAGCATCCAAAGCAAGTCCCGGAGCTGAGTGAATTTTTGGGGTTCTTGGAGACCAAATTCATGGCGTTGGAAGCAGCAAAGGGTTACCAAAAAGATGCATCTAACCAACATAAACAAATATTCAGCAACAAAACGAAATTTAACTCCAATAAACCATCATATGAACCACATAGAAAAGAAACATCAAGAATATACCATGCGTCATACGGTAAATGCCTTCTGTGCAGCGGTTTTCACGTGATCATGCAGTGTCCAAAGTTCATTGAAATGGACACACGGCAACGGAATGACACAGTAAGGAAATTACAAATATGCAAAAACTGTTTGTATAAGCATGGAGACACAGAATGCACGTCGAACAAAACTTGCAAAGAGTGCAATAAACCACATCATACGATGTTACACTATTCAGCGCAAAAACTGTCGCCAAGTTCCAATATGAACAATATGGGTCAACGTTCTCAACAACGGGAACATCAACCTTCAACATCAACAAACCAACATAGTTCGAACCATTTATCAAACAACTACATTATGGAAATATTACTTACTACAGTAGAACTTCAAGTAAAGACATCAACAGGAGACTTTATAACGTTACGAGCTTTACTGGACCAAGGATCTCAAGTAAACCTCATCACGGAGAACGCGGCTCAACGACTGAAACTACCTAGAAAAAGGATGAACGCTACAATTTCCGGCGTGGGTACGATTTCGGGAGATTGTAAAGGACGACTAGAATTAGAGTGTAAATCAAGATGCACTGACTTTGCATTTTCAGTCAGCACTCTAATAATGAAAAGGATCACGAACAACTTACCTAACAAAACATTTAAAAAAGAAAACTGGCCTCAGCTACAAGGTCTGAAACTAGCGGATCCTGACTTCAACTTATCAAGGAGCGTGGATTTGCTGCTGGGAGCGGATATCTATTCGCAAGTTATATTAGAGGGGGTCCTAAAGGGAGATGCCCAAACGCCGACAGCTCAGCAAACCCGTTTAGGATGGATTTTATGCGGCAAGCTAGAAACTTTTAACTGCCATGTCGCTCTTGTCGACCTGAACGACTTAAAGAGATTCTGGGAGACAGAAGACATCATTCAGAACACTGAGGACACATCTAAAGACGACTGGTGCGAAAACTACTACAAAATGACTACTGAAAGAGATCGCGACGGAAAATACATTGTAAAGATGCCACTGATTCCTCGTTATGAAGAAAAATTGGGAAACTCAAAGTCGATCGCAATCTCTCAATTCTTACAACTGGAAAGAAAATTCGACAGAAACCCTAAACTTGCATCAATGTACAAAGATTTCATCCGCGAGTACATTGATTTAGGTCACATGAAGCTTTCAAACACGACACCCGCCAAAGATGCAATCTTCTTACCGCATCATGGAGTACTGAGAGAACAATCAACAACAACAAAACTACGAGCTGTTTTTAATGCTTTCCAGAAGACCATGGGTGGATGTAGCCTAAATGACGTAATGGAAAAAGGTCCTAATCTGCAAAAGGACATCCAAGCATTGATATTACAATGGCGTGGCTATAAATACGTCTACACAGCGGACATTGAAAAAATGTACCGTTCCATATGGTGTCATCCGGATCAACAACATCTACAGAAGATCCTATGGAGAAAGCAACCAAAAGACAATTTACAAGGATATCAACTGCAAACATTAACATATGGGACAAAAAGTGCTCCATGGCTAGCAATGCGAACACTCAAACAGCTTGCTATCGATGACGGCCACAAATACCCAAAGGCCGCTGAAATATTGCTAAATCAGTTCTACGTCGATGACCTAATCAGCGGCCACAACTCTACAAAACAAGCAAAGGAAATTCAAACATCGATCATAAAACTACTGAAGGGAGGCGGAATGAATCTGCGAAAATGGTCAAGCAACGATCCTGAGCTTCTACGACACTTAGACGAAGATCAAATATCGAAAAGTACATTTGATTTTAGAGGCGACGAATCAATGAAAACGTTGGGGTTGAGTTGGAATCCAAAAGATGACGTTTTCATATTCAACTGGTCCATAGACGACTACAACAACGAACCACTAACTAAAAGAAACCTGCTATCACAAATATCCAAACTATACGACCCCTTGGGTTGGCTGGCGCCTATAACTGTGTCAGCTAAACTACTATTCCAAAGGGTGTGGCTAACTAAAATAAACTGGGATGCTGAACTACCTACTGAGTTACAAGACGAATGGCGGCATCTAAACAAAGAACTACATCTAATTAAAAACATTAAAATAAACAGATGGATTGGCAGTACGCAGAAAAATATCCAACTACATGGATTTTGTGACGCAAGCGAAAAGGCATACGCTTGCGTCATATACAGCCGAGTAATCGACGAAAAGGGCGACCCAAGGATCACATTACTAGTATCAAAAACTAGGGTAATGCCGATTACTCAAAAAACTTCATTGCCCAGACTTGAGCTATGCGGAGCACTACTACTCTCCCAACTCATGGAAAAAGTGAAGAAATCACTAACGGAGCATGAGATATCAGCTTATGGTTGGTGTGACTCCAAGGTGGTGCTAGCTTGGATTCAGGGAGACCTCTCAAGATGGGAAAGATACGTAGCTAACAGAGTGGGGAAAATAAAAGACGTAATTCCACCTCAACAATGGTGTTATGTACGATCGGAACTTAATCCAGCTGACTGCGCTTCGAGAGGCTTGCTACCGAGCAAAGTAGTCAAGTTCAACTTATGGTGGAACGGACCTATGTTTCTGAAAAACTTTGCAGAAACAGAAACACCTCATAATGTGAATTGCCACTTTACTACAAGCGAAGCAAACAGGGTCGAACCCAATGACGTCAGTTCGAAAAACTACAACACTGAAAATATTGTTTACAAGTTGTTGAAGAACCACAGTTCGCTGACTTCAGTAATAAGAATTACTGCTCGAATTGTGCGATATATTGCATCACTAAAGCAAAAATTACGACCAAGCGCTACTTACCTAACAACAACTGACCTACAATACGCAGCAGAATATATAATAAAATATGTTCAACAAAGCGAGTTTGCGCAAGAACACAAACAGTTGAAACAAAATAAAACTGTGTCACCAAAAAGCAACATTTACAAACTCAAACCTTATCTGGATAGCAAGGGAATCATTCGCGTAGGCGGAAGACTACAGCACTCTGATCTTCCTGCAAATATGAAGAATCCCGCAGTGGTACCCTACTCCAGCCGCTTCACTGAACTACTGATCGACCAAGCACATTCGATGACGCTTCATGGAGGAGCCCGTCTGACCCTTACTTACATACGGCAACGATACTGGATAGTCTCTGGAAATCGGGCGGTAAAGGGAAGAATACGACGCTGTGTGAAATGTCATCGTTACAATTCTACGGACAATGCTCAACTAATGGCCGATCTGCCAAAACAAAGAGTAACACCAAGCCGTCCATTCACTCACACTGGTGTTGACTTTACTGGTCACGTAGACGTGAAACTTAACAAAGGAAGAGGAGTGAAGACCTCAAAAGCATACATCGCGGTCTTCGTCTGTATGGCTACGAAAGCTGTACATATCGAATTAGTCTCAGAACTAAGCACGGAAGCGTTTATTGCGGCCCTTCAGAGAATGTGCGCGAGGCGCGGAACGCCTGCTCACATGTACTCAGACAACGGCACGAACTTCGTTGGAGCATCCAAAGTACTGAGAGAGGATTTCAGTAACTTCAAGAAGCTACTCTCTCCTGAGTTCTTTGACGAGATTGGGAAACTAGAAATTCATTGGCACTTCAACGCCCCTGCTTGGCCTAGTGCGGGGGGGATATTCGAAGCAGCCGTCAAATCATTAAAACACCACTTGAAGCGGGTTCTTGGGGATCAAAAACTGACCTGGGAAGAATTCACTACGTTACTAGCGAAAATAGAAGCCTGCCTAAACTCGAGGCCTCTATGTCAGCTAACAGAAGATCCGGAGGAATTTTACAGCACTCTCACTCCTGGCCACTTTCTAACTGGCAGTGCTACGTTGTCTCTACCTCAACCGGAGCCTGACAACAGAAAGATGGATCTGAGAAAACGTTGGCAACTAACGGAGCACATGCTGGATCAATTCTGGAAAGCTTGGTCCAATGACTACCTGAACACCTTACAGTCTAGAAGCAAGTGGAACAGAACTGTACAAAACCTCAAACTAAACGACGTGGTCCTAATCAAGGAAACAAACTTACCTCCTGGCAAATGGGCCATGGGACGAGTGATGGAAACTCATCCCGGTAAGGATGGTCTAGTACGAGTGGCCACCCTTAAAACAAAAACTGGAGTGATAAAACGACCCACTGTTAAACTAACTCCATTACCACAGCAAGAAACACTGCTACCTACCGAAGAAACAACAAATAACAAAAGAGAAGAAGATACAATAACTGAAACTGATACTTTCTGTAATGAGGCTGACTTGAGAGCCCTGGTCCAATAAAGCGCGTAAAATGACCATAGTTCCGTCATTGGCTATTGCTTTGACCTGGGCTGTGGCTAGTAGTACCTCATTTGAGTTGTCATGCGCTAAATGCGTGTTTACTTGTTGACCTACATTAGCTCTGTTGGTTCTCGATTTCGCAATTCCAATCGCATCTTGCAAAATGCTGCTGTGCGGTTCATCGCAGTGCTTGCACTTTTTTTCCGACGTGCATTTTTCGCCGTTATGACTAAACAGGCAATTTAGACATACATGTAGGTTGTTAGCGGTTTTTAACCTTTCGTCTGGTGACATACTTAAAAATTCTCTGCAATTGTAGAGACCGTGTTGTTTATTACATTTAGGACAAGTTATAATAGAATTATGAGATGTTTGCTTGTTATGGAATGTTCTTGGGCTGTTCTTAGTTCCACCTGGACTGGTCTGTTGCTGCGCCTTAGGCTTGCTGTATGTTGCATTATGGACTGTTTTTGGCTGAGTGTTTTGCTGTTGACTGTTAAAGTTCCGCGAGCGGTTCGGGTTTGTACCCGATTCCATTGACATGAACTTGGTTTCGATGAATTTCAGGAACTCGTTTAATGAAGGAAAGACAGCAAATGCGAGAAGAAATGATAAAAGCGAGAAAGAAAGGCTTATACGCGGTAATAAGAAATAATCAGCTATACGTAGAAGGGAAACTTACCACTTTAAGAGAAGAAACACACAAAAATCAATTAATTAATTCAAAAACTTCCCGCGACACCTGCCAACGACCTTCAACAGACAGAAATGAGTACACTGACAATAGTTCCTTTCGAAAACCCAGACCAACTATTTAAAATTCTGTTTCAAAATGTTCAAAGTCTCTATAATAAACAAGACATACTGGAAACCTTCATCGTAGACAACCCGATTTATAATGCTATATGTATATCAGAGTCTTGGTTGTCTAGAGATAAACTAAGCATGATTCAATTAAGTGGATATATAATAGCAGCGTCTTACTGCCGCAACACGCGAGGGGGAGGCGGCGTCTGCATCCTCCTACAAAATAATGTCGACTTTGAAGAAAGAAATGATATAACTAATTTTTCCATAGAATATGTTTTAGAAGTATGTGCAATTGAGTTACCCAAAGAAAACATATTATTAGTAACGATGTATTGGAATAGAAGAGAGGAAGAAATATTTATTAATCGGTTAAGATGCATCATTAATTATATAAACAATAAGTATTCTAAATATAATATAATCATAGGTGGAGACTTCAATATAAATATCTTAGAGAGAAATGCGAAAACTAGTCAATTCATAGACCTAATGTTAGAATACAAACTTACACAACACATAAAAACAGCCACGCGAATTACACAAACTACATCGACATGTCTAGATTTAATATTTACAAACACTAACACAAATAAAATATACACAGCAGTAGAAGAACTAGGTTTTTCAGACCACAGCGCAACAATTATACACATACCTATACCATCACCACATTTAGCTACACACACAACCTGGTATGTTAAAAAAAGATTATTTAACAACACGAATATTTTAAAGTTTAAGTCTAAATTAAATGAACACGATTGGATAAAAATTCTACCTAAAAATCAACATTTAAATGATAATTACAAAGCATTTCATGATACATTAATAAATGTCCTTAACATTTGTATACCAATATGTAAGGTCAAACTAAAAACGAATTTAAAAAAATACTGGTTAACGACGGGCATCAAGATCTCATGTAAAAACAAAAGATTGCTGAAAATACTCACACTTAAAACAAAAAATCCTATTATTACAAAATATTATAAAAATTATGAAAAAATATTAAAAAATCTAGTCACTACATCAAAAAAAATACAATATATAAATAAAATGAAAAAATCTAACAATAAGGTTAAAACCATGTGGAGAATCATAAACGAGAGGACAAACAAGAAACATAAAAAGGAGCATAATAATATTAAATTACAAATAGATAACGACCTTATATCCGAACCTAAACAAATTGCCAATATTTTTAATAATTTCTTTGCGTCTATCGGCGAAAACAGCGCTAATACATCTAGTAGCAAACTGGGGAGCACTTCAGTACTAAATCCTACAGAGAACTCGATGTTTCTTGGCCCAATAGACGCTTGGGAAGTTAACAAAATAATTAAAAACCTAAAAAACAAAAGTAGTCACGGGTTTGATGAAATACCACCTATGCTCTTAAGACAATGCGCAGATGAACTTACCTTGCCGTTTTACCTGCTACTGAACCAGTCATTTGACGAAGGTGTCTTCCCTGACTTATTAAAAAAATCTGTAATAAAACCAATCCACAAAAAAAACACGAAAACCGATCCAAACAACTATCGTCCAATAGCTCTATTACCATCTGCCTCAAAAATCTTTGAAAAAGTCATGTGTGACCGCATCTATACGTTTTGCGAAAAATACTGTATATTTGATGAGTGCCAGAACGGCTTTCGAAAAAACCGTTCCACCACCTTGGCAGTCTATAAGTATATCCAAGAAGCCCTTAATATTATTAATAATAAAAAATACGCAATAGGAATATTACTAGACATGACGAAAGCCTACGACAAAGTACAATTTGATATACTGCTAAATAAATTATACGGAATAGGTATACGCGGAAAGGCTCACGAATGGCTGACATCTTATTTAAAAAACAGAGAACAATTAGTTGAAATCGAGTATTATAACCATAAAAATAACGAAATCGAAAAGATCAGATCGCAAAGTAAAGCCATAAATGCCTCAATTCCTCAAGGAAGTGTCATAGGGTGCCTCTTATTTTTAATTTATATTAATGACCTACCTAAGACCATAGAAGGACCATGTATCTTATTCGCGGACGATATATCCATATTAGTATCGTGCCAAAACAATGAAAACATCAATGAAACTCTCAATTCCATACTTAAAAAAACATGCAACTGGATGAATGAACATAACCTCGAGATAAACTATTCCAAAACCAAATTAATTACTTTCTACCCGTATCAAAAAGCACCTTTAAATTTAGATTTTATTTTTAATGACTCAAAATTAGAAACCGTTAACGAATTTACCTTACTCGGACTAGTTATAGATACTCATATAAACTGGAAATCACACATACAAAAAACTCACTCAAAAATGTCTAAATTCTCTTACGCCCTTCGTGAAATAAAAAAGACCACCAATATACAAACAGCTCTCACCACGTATTATGCCTATGCTTATGCATGGCTTAGCTATGGCGTCACCCTTTGGGGAAACAGCACAGACGCACAATCACTTTTCACACTGCAAAAGAAGTTAATAAGAATACTGGTAAACATTGAGCAAACAGATAGTTGTAAACCTTTCTTTCAAAAATATAATATTTTAACCCTTCCCTGTATATACATTTTAGAAACTTGTAAATTTGTCCGGAAACATCCAGAACTGTATTCAAAACGCGAAGACATACAGACACGCTATCTACTCAGACACCCATCTAGGCTTAACTTACCAAGTTCTCGATTAAAAATGCACTCTAACAGTCCCTACGTAATGTCTATTAAATTATATAATAAACTACCCGCAGCAATAAAAAAAGAAGAGAAAATAAACATATTCCTAAAAAACCTTAGACTATTTTTGATAAAGAAAAGCTACTACTCAATAAACGAATACCTAAGTGATAAACTTATAAAGTCCTAACTTAGGTACTCGACTTTAAACTACATATATTTAAATCATAAGCATCATTTTATTATTTTTATTATTATTACATATGTCAATCATATTTTGTATCTTGTATTTAATATTATGTTTATCAGAATTATAATACCGTAATCATTATTTATATTTGATCATTATTTTTATATTATTATAGAAGGTATCTAAGTAAGGCTACATAATTAACAAATGCTTCCTCTCTCCTAACTCACTTATTTTGCTGTGCCCGACAGGGTCCATATGATCTAATTATAAGTTTACCACCTAAGAACACATGTGGAATGCAATAAAAGTATTGAGTATTGAGTATTGAGTATTGAAAACCAAAGAAGAAAAAGGAGCACGCGAACCAACAAGTACAGTTTCCTGACTTTCGCTCTTATAACTTTAATAGGAATGTTAGGAACTGCACAATCGTCACCAGTAACAAACAACTATAAGGTGACCTCTATAACCAACAATCAACCTATTTATTTCGATGAAGCCGGAAAACTGCAACTTATACATGATGAATGGACTCTACTGATCTATTACAACCTAACGTCCTACTGGCAAGCTGCGAATAACATGAACGACTACATAAACCAAATTGATAAACTCTGTCAAAGAATCGCGCACGAGTTTACACCATGCGAAGCAGTTGTCAGACACCTACGTCATGAAATGCATCACCTTGAGAATTATAACACTATGTTACTTTCTCAGCATTCGCGACAAAAACGAGGCTACTTTGATGGAATCGGAAAATTAGCCAGAACACTTTTCGGGGTTTTGGATGAAGACTTTGCGCAAAAGTACGAGAAGGATATCCAAAACTTGCAAATCAACGATAATTACTTGTTACAGTTGATGAAGAATCAAACTTTGATCATAGAGGCTGAAAACAATGTACCTAATTAAAAACAATACGGAATTTATGGACAAACAATTTCACGCAATACAAACCTACATAAATCAGACTTGCAACATAATCACAAAAATTGAGAACAGAGCACAAATTTTATACACAGCAAATGACGTGAACTCTGCCGCTTTATCATCAACTTTAATTTTGAGCGACTTGCATAGAATTCAAGAAATGCTAATGAATGCTCTCGCCAACATTTATCGAGGTCATTTGGATACACACTTGTTTCCTGCATCTCAAATAATAGAACAGCTGAACATCATCTCTGGAAAACTTCCACAGGGACTAGCCTTACCGATAAAGGACATACAAAAAGATTTCCGTGACATCTACGAACTAATCCATGTCAAGGCTCGGATTACAAACAACTTTCTACTTTTCGAATTGCATATTCCACTTTTGAGCGATGAGGACTACAAAATATACCGGGTAATACCTATACCATTCCAGAAACAAGGACAATTGAGAATCGTGCAGCCTTTCTCCAATTATATCGCCATAAACTTCGTGAAAAATTCGTACATCACTATGGAAGAGCAAGACATGCGCCAATGCACGCCATACGGAGAAGACGAGTACACATGCATTTCACGTCAGCCGGTATTTAGCTTACAAGACAAGGACGCACCTTGCGAGGCCAAGGTATTCAGTCAACAAACTTCATTATCCTGCGTCATCAATGATGTAACTTGCAAAGAAACTTGGATCCAATTACATAAACCTAACTGGTGGTTGTTTACATTATGCGACAGACAGCTGATGCGCGTCATATGTAGCGATCAAGTTACGCCAGCAGTCATCAACGGTACTGGGGTGATTGCCTTGAAACCAAAATGCATACTACAAAAGAAAGATGCGACAATATTCACCTATAACCACTTAGGAAGCAAATTTCACATGGAGGCGGATATTGAAGTACCTACACTTAACACGACTATCAACAATTTATTTGATCTAAGTTGGAAAAACGCACAGCTGAATATGACAGAACTGGATACATCTGCGATAAATATCAGAAACATAGATAAGCAAATAATTCAGCAGAAAGAGCAGGAAAGACTACCACAAGGGATAGATATATCGAGTCACGACATATATCTCTACTCTGTGACTTCTCTGCTGTTGGGAGGAGCTGCTTTGTTTGCTGTCTACATTTGGATTAGGAGGCTATGGCATAAGAAAACTAAAAGGCCACCTACAAGACAACCTACAGGAATCGACAACAAAGTCGAAATCGAGATGCAAGAAATACGCCATTCGACACCGCCGGAGCCACTATACAGCGACGCGAGGCCGAAACAACTGTTTCACTTTGAGGAGCAGTAAAGCTTATTGTTTTTATGTGTACATGTTTAATTTTACTTACTTACTAATGTTTACTTTACTGTCTTTACTTTTTATTGTGACGTTCTGGGATGTCTTACTTTTATATATTTACTTACTTAACCTACTTTTATACGGTCTATACTTTTTATTATTGCGTTTTGGAATTTTTACTTTAAAACGTTTTATGTACTGGATGCTCATCCCGCCTTTTCCCTCGGGAGCATGTACGGTTTACGTACATTCCGTCAGGCTGCAAACGCAGCAACCTACTTTTCTCTTTGGTATTTAAAACAATGTTTAATATGATTTTAAGTTAGTTGACGAATTACATACTTACGCGAACACCGCGGATTAGCATCCAACCCACTTTTACTTTGTTGTGATCGGTACTCTAATAAACCTTTAGTGTTACCGAATCTGTGTGTGTTTACATCAACTCGCCTAACTCCAAGTACTGACTTACCACTTCTTACTTAAAGCTACAAGTGTAAGGTACCAACTACTACGGGACCTTACAACAAGTGATTGGTTTATTTGTTGTTTGTTTGTTTGCGAATCTGTAGCAGTAAGACAACACCCTTAACATTTTATCTAAACTGGAAAATCTATTCCAGAGATCACTCTTCTCAATCTCAGCTGTAGTTGTGTGACACAATTTGATTTCTTGGTTCGGCTGCGGCATATGTTTCGTGATAGGGATCTGATTGGTTTTTAACCAATGTGGACCGTTCCACCATAAGGAATAGTTAACCATTTTTTCCGGCTCAAGACCTCTTGAAATGATATCAGCCGGGTTATCGGCAGAAATAACATGGTTCCATTCTGCGTTTGGTAGGAGTTGTTTAATTTGTGACACCCTATTGGCTACGAACGTTTGCCACCGTTCAGGCTCTCCTCTTATCCAGCCTAAGGTGATCATAGAATCCGTCCAACAAGATATCGTAATATTCTTGCAGTTAAGCGCTTCCTTTACTTTTTCCATTAACCCAGCTAGTAGTAGTGCAGCGCACAACTCAAGTCGAGGTAGAGTAGTTTTCTGTTTCTTTGGCGCCACTTTCGATTTTGCTTGTAATAATGTAATGTAGTAGATGTTATTTATTTTTACACGGCTATATACCACCGCTCCGTACGCTTTTTCGGAAGCGTCGCTGAAACCATATAGCTCAATCTCTGTGCTGTCTGTTATGTAACACCATTTCTGGAGTATGTCATCAACAGGTTGGTCCCATCCAATGTCGTTCGTCCAGAGTTCTTGTATGAGCAGCTTCATTTTAATTATAATTGGTGCTAACCAGCCCAGGGGATCGAATATTTTCGCAACTTCCGACATAATAAATCTTTTCGTTGGATTTTTATTTTCCGATATAGTTATTTGGAAATAAAAACTGTCTTCCCGTGGTGACCATATTATGCCCAATGATTTCCTGGACTCGTCTAACGGTAGTTTGAGCAGTTGATCGTCTTTGTCTTCTACTGGTATATTTTCCAGTAGCTCCGAACTATTTGACGACCATTTTCGAAGTTTAAAACCGCCCTTGTTTAACATTGATATTAATTGGCGCTGTAATTCTTTTGCTGCACTTTTCTGGGAATCTCCGGATAGAATATCATCCACGTAGAAATCTTGTAATGTAGCTTTACACTCGCGATTGGGTAATTGTTTTGTTCGTCTATCGCAAGTTGTTGCAATGTTCGTACCGCAAGATAGGGGGCACTAGTTGTACCGTAAGTTACCGTTTTAAGTTCATATTCACTAATTGCGTGTTTGGGTGAAAATCTCCATAGTATCCTTTGATGTGCGAAGTCTAATTCATTAATTTTTATAAAACGGTACATTTTCATAATATCTGCCATAAAGGCAAACTTATGTTTTCGCCACCGTAGAAGTATAGTGGATAAGTCTTGTTGTAATCGTGGTCCTTTATACATATTGTCATTAAGACTCATTTTTGTGCTGCTTTTACTGCTCGCATCAAAAACTACGCGTAATTTTGTAGTCAGCGAATCTTCCTTAATTACTGCCTGATGTGGTATGTAGTATTTTCCCGAGTTGTAGTCCGTTGTATCTACTTTTCTCATATGACCCATATGTAAGTATTCATTCATGAAGTCAATGTATTGTTGTCGTAAATTTTCATTTTTTGCGAACTGTCGTTCTAGTTGTAGTAGTCGTGCAGCGGCTTTTCTGCGTGATTCACCGTTTAAGTTTAAGTTCAAGTTTGAATCCTTTAAAGGAAGTCGTACCGTATAGGTTCCGTCTGGGTTTCTTATTGTTGTTTCTTTATAGTAGTTTTCACAGGTCTGGTCGTCTTGTGTAAGTTTGTAGTTTTGTGGAATTTCTTCTAGTTCCCAAAATTTGGTAAGTTGTCGTACATCTTCGGTGCCAGCCACCATACTCAGTATTTTTACTCCATTCTTCGTTTCATTGGGATAAAATCCGGATAAAATCCACCCTAACTCTGTGTTCTGAGCGATAATTCCGTCCCTTAGTCTTTCGAAACCCTGTAGTAATATTCTGCTATATTCTTGGGCACCTAATATTATGTCAATTGGGCCCTTTTTATAATAAGTTGGGTCTGCTATAAGTGCGTTATCCAAAATTTTTTCTTGTAATTGTTGTAAATCATTCCTTGGTAATGAACTTGTTAGTTTTGGTAGAACTATTAGCGTTACTGGCAGTTTGTAATCGCTAGAGTGTCTTGGTTGTAGAGTAATGTTGATTGTGTAGTTTGACGTTTTTGGTTTTTCATCTCCGATACCTTTTATCTCGACTTGGATTTTTTGTCGTGGGTAAGACAACAATTGTGCTACTTCTTCAGTGCAAAATGACGCTTCTGATCCCTGATCGCATAATACTCTCAGCAACTGTGGCATCCCATCAAACGAGGTAGTTCTTACTATGGCAGTAGCTAGTAAAGTTGTATTTTTAGCGTCAGTGTTAGTAGCAGATAAGTTCGATGTCGCTATATTTTGTGTCTTCTCTGTACCTGTATTTTTTGGTACATATTTTTTAGCGTTGTCATTGTTTTGAAACGGCCTAGATTGATGCAATAATGCGTTGTGTCCCTTATGTTGACAAATTTCACATTGTTTATAAACTGCACTGACACATTGTTTCTGGTCATCGTGATTTAAGCAACGTTTGCACATTCTTTTTTGCACGACGGCCTTGTATCGATCGTTGACGCATAACGCCTTGAAACTAGGGCAGTGATGAATAATATGATCATTCTTTTGACAAAACCAACAACGTTTATATTTTTCTGTTGTTTGTTTATCCCGTGACATTTGTCTGTTAGTATATGATGTAGATCTGTCAAAAGATTTAAGGCAATTGAAACGGTTTTCCATGAATTTCATCATCTCGTCAAAGGATTGTATTTTATTTCGGTTTTGCAGTTGATCTTCATACTTCGTATTTGTTTCTTCATCCCATTTTCTACTGACTATTCTTATCAATAGAGGGCCCCAAGACGATGTGTCTAAGCGTTGATTTTTTAGTGCCTCAAGACATTCATTTATAGTGTCATGCATATCTCGTAATTGTGCTGCATTTGGTCGTTGCATTTTAGGTAAATCTATTAATTTGTCAATAAACTTAGTAGCAATCATGCGCTCGTCTTCATATCTCTGCGTCAGCAACTTCCAAGCAGTTTCATAATTTATTTCGCTTATGGTTAAATGACGTATTAATCTTGCTGCGTCGCCTTTTACGTGTGTTTTTAGGTACTGCATTTTTTCTGTTGAAGAAATTGATTTATCTTCGTGAATTATTTTTCTGAATAAGTCTTGGAATGTATTCCAAGAGTCATAGTCCCCCGTGAATATGGGAATACTTATTCGTGGAAGTTTCCCTGAGGATTTAGTCGTAATCACTTTTTCGTCTGAGATTTGAAAGATTCTTTCTTCCAATAACTCCGTAGTAATATCGTAATCTTTCTGAGTGTTTTCGAAACAATTGTCTCTGAAGTAGCTGTTGTCCAGTGTACTTTCGGCCATTAGTAGTCCGATGTGAGTTTCTTCGATTTCTAGCCATTGTTTTTGTAAAGTTTGTAGTAGTGTTTGTAAATGCCATATAGGCTTGTTTTGTATAACGGATTCCTTAGCCTGAGTTATTTTCTTAGCTATCTGCGACATTCGGAATAGCTGTATAAACAGTTTTGGGCTACTGACTCCGTCCTTATCTTCATCTTCGTCTAATAATCGTGGTTCATAGACACTTTGCACATGTTGTAGCCTTTCTTCGCACTCTTGAAGGTACTTTATCCCTTCGTCGTAACATTTTTTAATGTTGCCAAAGTAGTTTGTAGTAATATATTTATGAGTTGATAACACCTCCTGTTCCTGTAGTCTTAAGTGGTTTCCTTGAACTCGCTGAAAAACTTGGTCTAAGGTTTTCTTTCTTTCGTTGATGTATTTTTCTGTTTTTCTTGTGGGCGAGTCCTTTTTTATGTTTGTCAATACCCTTTTGATCTCGTTGTAATCCGCTTCCTGGCTCCTGATTAATTCGTTAACTTCCTGTATCTCCATAGTGCTCTTCTTTCTTCTTCCCTGATGCCCTACCCTACTCTAATAGTTAAGTCAGTACTAGTGGTATCTGCGCTCTTGTTATATCCGTGCGACTTCTCAATCAGCTGGTGAGACCCGCTTGTGGGAGGCCAGTGACCGATCCGCAACGAGAGGCTTTCCGACAGAATACCCTAGTACAATGTACTTCAGATTACTGAAAACTGATGCTTTGTTGAGTACACCAGCCCTCAGTTCTCCGAAGTGTCAGTCTGTCAACGTATATCCCTACAGTGGGCAAGGGGACCGCGTGATTCAAATGCTCGAAGGACCAAAATGTACGTCCACCCTTAACAAACGTCACGTAAGGCCGCAATACTGTCAAGGGTGTGACGGTACATGAAAATATATGATAAGTTAAAGGAACCTACGAAGACCTACAAGCCTAACAGTCCCTACGACCCTAAGCCCTATAAGCCCTACAGCCCTAACCTACCATACACCTAGTGTGTGATAAATAAATATATAAATAAGTTCAGGATGTCTGCACCATGCGACCTAAGGTTACAGACGGATAGTAGACAGGAATACCAGGTTCGGGAAGGGTACACTCACTGCCAGTCCCGCAGACTCACGAGACTGATCAGAGATGGCTAAAGGTGTCTTGGCCACAGTGAGGGGTAATGAGACAAGAATATAAAATTCAAATCTGATTTATTTACAAAATGTTCTGCTTATATACTACTTATTTCTTAACACACACTATTATACAAAGTCTATGTGTCCTATGCGTGTAAGATGCAACCAAATCATTCTTTTAACTGGGCCGCGCGTCAGCCAGGCCGAGTGCTGAGTCAATGTCCAAAGGTAACATTGAACAGACACATAAAATTAAAACAATATTAAATGGGCAACTTTTTTAAGCCATTTTTTTTTAAATTTAAATCGTCACAGCGCATAATAATTATTATATTTTATTTATTTATTTTACTTTCAAAGAATACATAAATAATAAGTATTATTTGTAATAATTATTATTTACGTATTCTTTGAAAGTGAAGTCGTTGATAAATCCTGCAAAAGATCAAGCTCGTCGGTGCTGAACATAGTTTTTTCTTTCAAGTCAATCAGTGACTTTAATATTACTTCCTTTAATAGCAAAAATCGTGAAACCATATCCGCCATGCGGCTCCACCGCGTTTTGAAATCTTAAACTAGGCCCGCTCTTTTGTTATCTTCAAGAACATGTTTATTTAACAAAAGACAAAATGCACCGTTAAGATAAGATAATATTTATTTGCTTAAACATGTGTATGTATACAGAAAGACACGCATACAAGATTATTAAAGGATTGTTTTTTTTTTGTTATTTTGCAAATAAACAATAACGCGTTCGTAGTTCGTACGTGAATAAACGCAGCAAAATGGCGTCAGTCAAGTCAAATCGTCAAGCACTGTTGCCAACAACAAATTTTAAGTTCTACCAAGGGGTCATTCAAGTATTACGTAAGCACTATAGGGGGGCGGGGGGGTCTTTGATTTGCTTATTTTTGATGACATGGGGGGTCGGGGGGTTTAGATGGTGATTACGTCAGCAGTCGTTATTTACTTTTTACACATATGGCAACCAACACATTGTCTATTTTTGAAAACGATGAACGCATTTTCGGGGATTCTCACAAATAATGTAGACGTTTATGTACTCGCTTCGAGCCGAGTAGGGAAATGACCGCGCTCTATTCACTTGACTAAACTTCCGTCAACCTAATGTTTCGTTTCTCTACGATTGACGATTTGATGTACCTATTTTAAATGAATATATACGTTAAAGTCCCCTATCCTAAATCTATTTTCTTATTTCTAGAATTATAACTGCTGCTAATGAATCAATAAAAAAACAGAATCGGTACATTATAAGAAAAATGCATGCAATGTTTACGTAAGCATGGGAGGGGGGTAAGAGCTTTGCTTACTTTTGCTGACAAGGGGGGTGGGGGAGTAAAAAATTGTAATAAATGTGCTTACGTAATACTTGAACGGCCCCCAACATAGACTTTAGACTCGTAATTTTTTTGGTAGTATTCGAATATTCGAATTTATATTTATTTGCTATTCGAATATAAATTTGGAAAGCAAATTCGAATAATTCGAATATTCGATTGCAACCTCTAAATGCAACTCTTCCAAATGTCGTTACTCGGGCGGAAAACATGCTACGTAACAAGGAGTATTATTCGGGCATGATCAGTTGTGAAGTAGTTTGGTAAGGAGTGCACGTTGTGTGCAGGTGTCGTGGGTGCGCTCCCGGGACCTGCAGATCCTGTCGCATGCGGGCGCGGTGTTCACGGCGGACGCGCGCGTGTCGGCCACGGCGGGCGTGGCGGACACGCCTGGCGTGGCGGGCACGCCGGCAGGGCCCGCCAGCCGCCACACGCTGCGCATCGAGCGGCTGCGCATGGCCGACGCCGGCCGTTACGAGTGCCAGGTCAACACCGAGCCCAAGATGAGTCTCTTCTTTAACCTCACCGTTGTGGGTGAGTACCAATTTCGATAACTCTATTGTGCATGCTGTGGTCTCCTATAAGTGAAGGTATACCTACTCAATACCTGATGTTACCCTTTATTTAGGTGTAATGTACATATTGTGTACATCTTTTGTTGGAGATCCTAAATAAATAATCACATTATTCTCGATTTAAATTTATTGAAAATTATTTTGGACTTTTTAGTTTTGTATTAAAGGGTGTTTTGTTTTAGATTTTTAAACATTAATTAATGTCGATATGTGAATCCCCTGCAATGACAATATTATTATAGCACTTCTTAGCTCTCCTAGGAGAATTTGTAAGTTATCTACAATTAATACATACATACAATCACGCCTTTTTCCCATGTGGGTAGGCAGAAACCACGGAACGCCACCTGCTACGATCTCTACACACTCCTTTTGCCTCGTTTAGGTTCATACAATTGGTTATACACACACGCCGGTTGCCAGTACTCCGCACCTGACCTTTCCGAAGAACATCACCAATAAGGGCACTATATGTCCTCCTAGGGCGTCCCCTCCCGGTGTTTGCACTCACATCTGCCTTGTAAATACCTTTTGTGAGCCGTCCCTCATTCATCCTCTCAATATGACCAAACCATCTAAGCATACTGTTTTCAATTTTTGTAACTACATCTTCTTTTAAACCACACCGTTCTCTTATCACATCATTCCTCAGTCTATCATTCATAGTCTCACCACATATGCTTCGCATGGAACGCATTTCCACAGCATTAATTCTACTTTCATGCTTCTTTTGCCACACCCAACATTCACTTCCATACATAAGCGTAAGCACCACTACACCATTGTGAACAGCCAGTCCAGCCTTATCGGACATCAACTGGTTGGTCACAATAAAACACTTTTCAATTTACCACTTCTATTCAGTCACTGGCCCCCTCCCTCTCACCGAGAGGACGCCTGTAGCCCAGCAGTGGGAACATTATAGGCTACTGATGATGATTGAGAATTGCATCTGTATGTCAATTGCACAGAATATACAAAAGCCAGAACAAAACAGCCAACAAGGCAAAACATGACAGTGAACTATTATGTAACATCTTGCATTTATATGTACTCCTGTATTAGCAAAATAAATATCGTGTATCTTGTAAATTACAATGTGTAAGTACTGCCATGTGGATGAGTAATCTCTTTTTAACACACTTTTATAGCTTCAAACGTATGTTAATGTGTTAGTATGCGCCTATGTCACGCAAACTTTGAACATGATTTTGACCCCCTTCAAAACGTCGGACTAACTCGAAATTTGGCATACTTATCAAGGACCGCTGACAATACAAAAACACGCTTCCATAAAAAACCAAACTAAAAAGTAGAATAATGGAAAAAAAAACGTGGGGTGCTTTAAATCAATGAAAAAGACTTTAAAAAACATTAAAAAAAAAACAACCGACTTCCTTAAAAAAACACTACAAAGTCAAAAATAACTTTAATTTCAAAAGTCGGTGTCTAAGGATCTGTATTTAAGGTTTTTTGCCACCGACTTCCAAAATTAACGTTATTTTTGACTTTGTAGTGTTTTTTTTAATGAAGCCGTTGTTTTTTTTTTTGTAAAGTTTTTTTATAACTTTTTAGTTATGGTAGATACTCTGCACTAATCTAATCGCGTTATTCGTTCATTTGTCGCGCAAATACTTCATGCTTTAAGACTTATATAGTTTTCACATGGACGCCATTGTTCGAATGGAACCAAATTAAAATGGGAACATTCGAAAAGCACCAGTTTTCAAATAAAAAAAAAATCATCAAAATCGGTTCACCCAGTCAAAAGTTGTGAGGTAACAAAAAAAAACGAATTGATCAATTACCAATTGATTAACATCCTCCTTTTTTTGAAGTTGGTTAAAAAGCTAGTCGTTTTTGGAACTCGCCAGCCGCTCCCATGGCACCGCTCGCTTCACTCGATCGGCTCGTGCGTCACAGTTTTAACCTAAACTATCCATTAACATAAAAATAAAAACATGACCTCGTCTAACTGGTTCAGTTCTTGATAACCTGCGAAAAATAATCTTTTTTTATATGATCTAGGCGTTTCTGGCACTCACTGGCCGTGTCCGCGGCACCGCTCGCTTCGCTCGCTCGGCTCGTGCGTAGGAGGTCACAGTTTTGATTGACCTAATCTAAGCATTAAAAAAAAATTATATACTCTAACTAGTTCCATAAATAACCTAATATCTAGTGACCATAAATTCCCAAAAAATCTTATTTTTGCCTTTCTATTCTTGGTCATAACAAATCATTTGAGCAAACGTTTATTATCTAAAGATTGTTTGCTGTAATAAATCATTTGATTAGAGACCAAATGCCTTAATGACATTATCCTTGGTAATATTCTGCCAAGTTAATATTTAACCAAATGAAAATGTGCGTACTAAACTAATTCCAAATATTGCACTGGTATAAAAAATATTAAATATTAGACTTTAATCATATTCTATGCATAGCGGACGCCAATGCAGCAACTGACTGTTTAATAAACTTATTGTCGTCGGCTATAGCAAAAAACACGACATTGAAAAAAGTACCTGCAAAAAATGGAATTCTCAAACCATGGATTACTCCTGGTTTATTAAGGTGTATAAGAAATAGGGATGCTCTGCATAGAAAACTAAAAATATCTCCAGATAATGAAGTATTAAAAATAACTTATAAGCGATACAGTAACTATTGTACTAAATTGTTAAAAAAGCAAAGATTCAGTACGACACAGAGAAACTCAATAATGCTAGCCAAAATCCGAAAACACTCTGGGATACTATAAAGCGAGTTACAAATACAAATAAAAATACAACATCATCCACACAACTTCTCAAATACTCATCAACGCCCGTACAATCTTGCAATGAAGTGAATTCCTTTTTCGCCAGCACTGACAGCACACTAGCAGTCAATCTTACCAACCACACATTCTCACAGCTAGCAACACCCTCACAAACCCAATCGAGATACACTCCACTAACATCCTTTGTTCTAGAACCAACAGATACTAATGCAGCTACTGGCTGGGACACGATTTCACCACTTTTCTTAAAAAAATACGCAGGTATCCTGGCACCCATAATATGCCATATATTTAACCTCTGTTCTGAAGCTACAGTTTTTCCCACTTCTATGAAAAAGGCTAATCCAATTCAATCTTCAAGGGTGGAGACGGGAATCTACCAAATAACTACCGTCCAATTGCAGTTCTAAGTGCTTTGTCGAAACTACTAGAACGTCTAATAAACAAAAGACTTGTCCACTACCTCGAACGTAATAACCTTTTATCCCCACATCAGTATGGCTTTCGAAAAAATAAATCTACTTGCGATGTAGTTCAAGAGGTAACAAGTCATGTAATACAGTAGTTAAACAAAAATAAAAAAGTCCTAACTCTGTTCTTGGATCTCGCAAAAGCTTTCGACACCGTTCCCATAGAGGTACACAACTGGAACTTTTCCGGAGCTACCTAACCAATCGCACACAAATTGTTAGGATTGATAAATATAACAGTAACGAGCTTCCCATCTGCTACGGGATCCCCCAAGGTAGCATATTAGGCCCCACCTTCTTCTTAATATTTATAAACGATCTGTGCAATCTTAATATCCCAAATGGCAAAGTTATTGCATATGCAGATGACACTGCCATCACTTTTACAGCCGATAGTTGGTCAGAGCTTGAACATGTAACTCAAAGCGGTTTGGAAACAGCTCTGGAATGGCTCATCTCACATACCCTTATACTAAATACTAACAAAACAAACTTTCTTACTTACTCAATCAGTCCAGTAACACAACCACATGCTCCAATAACAATAAAAGCACATGTTTGTCAAAATAAAACTTCTTGTCACTGTTCATCTATTGCATCTGTTGAACATATAAAATATTTGGGAGTAGTGCTAGATAAACACCTAAACTTTAAGTCGCAAATAAATCTAGTTACTGCAAGAGTCCGTAAACTGATTTATATATTTAAAACCGGCCAAGTGCGAGTCGGACTCGCGCACCGAGGATTCCGTACAAACCTATAGGTATTCTCGGTTTAAAAACAAATGTTTTATTTTTTTATTTTTATATTTCAGTTGATTGAATGTAAGGTAAATTGTGGTTTACGATTTATGACGTTTTAAAAAAAAAACGACTCACTCGAGCTTGTTCAAACTAATTTTCGGTGGTAGTTTACATGGTAATGTACATCTTATATTTTTTTTAGTTTTATTATTCTCTTATTTTAGAAGTTACGGGGGGGGGGGGGGACACATTTTACCACTTTGGAAGTGTCTCTCGCGCAAACTATTCAGTTTAGAAAAAAAAAAACCGGCCAAGTGCGAGTCGGACTCGCGCACCGAGGGTTCCGTACAAACCTGTAGGTATTCTCGGTTTATGCATAAAGTTTATTTTTATGAAAATAAATGTTTTTTTTTTTAATTTTTATATTTCAGTTGATTGAATGACAGGTAAATTGCGGTTTACGATTTATGACGTTTTAAAAAAAAAACTACGTACTCGATCTCGTTCAAACCAATTTTCGGTGGTAGTTTACATAGAAATGTACGTCATATATTTTTTTTTAGTTTTATCCTTCTCTTAATTTAGAAGTTACGGGGGTTACACATTTTACCACTTTGGAAGTGTCTCTCGCACAAACTATTCAGTTTAGAAAAAAATGATGTTAGAAACCTCACTACCATTTTTAAAGACCTATTCATAAATACCCCACACGTATGGGTTTGATGAAAAAATTTTTTTGAGTTTCAGTTCTATGTATGGGGAACCCCAAAATTTATTGGTTTTTTTCTATTTTAGTGTAAAAATGTTAATGCGGTTTACAGAATACATCTATTTACAAAGTTTCAACAGCCTAGCTCTTATAGTTTCGGAAAAAAGTGGCTGTGACATACGGACGGACGGACAGACAGACAGACAGACAGACATGACGAATCTATAAGGGTTCCGTTTTTTGCCATTTGGCAACGGAACCCTAAAAAATGATCTTAGAAACTTCATTACCATTTTTGAAGACCTATTCATAGATACCCCACACGTATGGGTTTGATGAAAAAAAAGTTTTTGAGTTTCAGTTCTATGTATGGGGAACCTCAAAAATTATTGTTTTTTTTTCTATTTTAGTGTGAAAATCTTAATGCGGTTCACAGAATACATCTACTTACCAAGTTTCAACAGCATAGCTCTTATAGTTTCGGAAAAAAGTGGCTGTGACATACGGACGGACGGACAGACAGACAGACATGACGAATCTATAAGGGTTCCGTTTTTTGCCATTTGGCAACGGAACCCTAAAAACCTACGACATGTAGCAAATTTAAAAAAAAACCATACGAACCGTCTATTTTTAACCGACGAAAAAAAAACGCAGGAGGTTATCAATTCGACGTGTATAAATATTTTTATTTTTATTTTTATTTATTTTATTTATTTATAGTTAATTAACACGGTACAATACCAATTACATTAATTAACATAGAAAATTATACAATAAACAATCTACTTACTAACATGGAACAGTAGACACCCTGGCATACTGTTTCTCACAAAACATCAGACACACGCGCATAATTCTACTCCATTCGTCCGCAAACACATCAAAATCAGGGTTGGCCGTCAGGAGGGCATTGAGCATCCTCAATGTACGACATACAGGCGATTCAGCTCTGGCGACTGTTCTGCAAGGCAGTTGCGCGAACAGATTGTGTCGGCGACTTAGGCGGTGGCCGATGTATTTGTCGGGCACAAATAGTCGACAGAAAAGGCCAAGGAGCTCAGGGCAATCGATACGACCGTTAAGGGTCTTACAAGCTACCGTGAGCTGATCAAGGCCTCTTCTTACCTCCAACGAGTTGAAACCCAAAGTCCCTAGGAGATAGTTGGTGGGGTACATGTAAGGGTAGAAATTAAAAATTCTTTTAAAATAGTATCTCAGAAAAGTTTTCTGCACTTTTTTTTATGTATGACCACGCATAACTTTTCACATAGTGGTCCGATTGTGATAATTCATTTTGTATTTTAAAGGGTATACTCCCAAGGTAGTCTCATATAAATTTGGAAAACAAAATCAAACCCTTTTTTTTTTTTTTTTTTTCTTTTTTCAGGATGGGAAATCATCAAATGACTTCTCCCGCTCTGGGCGGAGCGGGAGGGCGTGTCAGACTTTTACTGACTAAAACCCACCCGTGTTCCATCAGTTGCCCATGTGCCAGGGTCACGGTATCTCTTTCGAACAATCACGCGACCCCGGCAGGCATAGGTCCTAGTAGACCCCTTCACTGCTGCTGACATCTCTTTGAGGCGCGCGTGGAACACTACGCGCCGTCGACCCGAGCCTGGTCCTTACCGGGCAGCGAGCTACCCATTGCTCGCCGCCCGCAAGCTCGCGCCTACGGTGGCCGGGAGTCCGCTATCGACTCCCGACGCCCGGGGCGTCTCCTCCTGCGGCGGCTAGAGACGTGAGGGCGCAGTGCCTGCCACTCCCTCACGCGCCCCGCCTCCTCCTTCGCGAGCATTACTGCTTCGCAGAAGGAGGTGACGGCTTCCCATTCCCTCTCGCTCCGTACCATGGCTCGCACCAGGGCCGGACGCGAGAGGTCGCCGCCGCCGATCGCCTCCACGAGGACACGGCGGTGCTCCGCCCAGGCAGGGCACACCTCCACCGTATGCTCCACCGTGTCCTCCAGACGATCCTCACAATGGAAACACCCGGGCGTATCCTCCCGCTTTATCCTGAACAGGAACCCACCGAAGCACCCATGCCCGGTGAGAACCTGCGTCAGGCGGAAGGTGAGGACGCCGTGGCGCCTCTCTATCCACTCCTCAAAGAGGGGACTTACCGCCGCAATTGTGGCGTGCCCTGCGCTGGGTTGCGACAATCGTACCCGCCATGTCGCCATGAGAAATCAAACCCTAAGGGTCGGAAAACAGGGAATGTTTGGTTGTTCACTCACTGATTGTAATGTATAGCCACGCATAACTTTATACAGAGTAGTCCACCTTTCGCCCTCTAATTCTTAACGTAAGACAACACTATATCCTTCAAGCTGTCCTACGACAACATTGTAAAACCCTATTAAAAAAAATCACAAAACGTCGAAAAGATTTAGTATGTGTAGTACCGCAAACACGATCACCATACATTAAAAGATTTTGCTACTAATACAGCCCGAATTTACAAATAAAAAATCTCACTTCTCCGAAACAACACCTACGATGAGACAGAAAGCAGCACCAGCTCGTACTCACGCACACATGCAACCACGCACGCTCGCACGCACGCACACACACACACACACACACACACACACACACACACAAACTCAAACACACACACACACGCACACTCACCCCCCCCCCCCCCCCCCCCCCCACACACACACACACACACACACACGCATACTAACATGCCCACAAAACCACACTTTAGCTTTACACTACTTTTATACATATAATTTTCGTTATGTTTTAACTTTTAGTCATAAAATTGTAGTAGAAGAATCAAGTCAATACTGACAAATGCGTGCACTGACTAGACAGGTTCACTCAATCTGTGTGTTTCTTTCCTCAAAGAGCATCTTCTTTCCATGATGTGACCAATATGTCTGGACTTTCAAACAGACCTCTGAGTTTGTTTAGGCCTTTCTTCTAAGAGTAGTCCGATTCGCGGCAACTCACATCCAGCTGCTACCAGCCAACCTGTGAAAATCGTCGCTCCATCTAGCCTGAGGGCGTTTTACCTTACGATTGCTGATTCGCGGTCTCCACTCAAGAACACGACTATCCCAACGGTCATCGGTTCTACCGCTAGCATGGCCAGCCCATTGCCACTTCAGCTTGCTAATTCTGTGAGCTATGTCGACAACTTTGGTTCTCTGTCAGATCATCTCATTCCAGATTCTGTCCCTCAGAGATACTCCAAGCATAATCATTCCATAGCTCGCTGAGCGACTTTGAATTTCCATAAATTCAAAGTTGCTCAGCGAGCTACGTGGACACTCACGGTACGGCTGGTCCATACCAGCTGTACATGCACCGTGAGTGTCCACGTTTCATTTCCGTAGGTCATAACTGGCAGGACGCACTGATTAAAGACTTGACTTGATTGAAGCCTTTAGGCTCTGCGGAATCCGTGACGAGAAGACTCGACTATGCTTCCCAAACGCTGCCCAACCCATGTGAATTCTTTTGTTTGCCTCCTTCTCAATGTTGTTCTTACCAAACTGCAGAGTTTGTCAGAGGTAAACTTATATTCGAACAAGCTTGAGGAGCAATCGGTCCTGGAGTTACGTGTTCGTTGAACATAACTTGGGTTTTGTCCAATTTCATCCGATGCAAGATGCATGCTTAACTGCTTTTGCATCCTTTCTGTAGTTTGTATGTAATTACAGAATAATTTATCTTTGCAATTAGCATTGCAACCCTCAATGCCATTTATCTATATTTCATGTCTTCTAGAGACCACCGATAGGTAGTTTCAACATTCATTAAAGAATGTGGCCATTGGTCATTGCAGATGAGCCCGTGCCTGTGGTGGTGGTGTCGGTGATGGGCGAGGCGGAGGTGCGCGGCCGCGCGGGCGGCGCCGCCACGCTGGCGTGCGAGGCGCGCTACGAGCCGCCGCCGCGCGCGCTGCCGCTGGCGCCGCTCGACGTGCTCTGGCAGAAGGGCGACCAGCCCATTAACCTACAGGTAAGCTCCCGTCACGCGGGCGGCGCCGCCACGCTGGCGTGCGAGGCGCACTACGAGCCGCCGCCGCGCGCGCTGCCGCTGGCGCCGCTCGACGTGCTCTGGCAGAAGGGCGACCAGCCCATCAACCTACAGGTAAGCTCCCGCCACGCGGGCGGCGCCACCACGCTGGCGTGCGAGGCGTGCTACGAGCCGCCGCCGCGCGCGCTGCCGCTGGCGCCGCTCGACGTGCTCTGGCAGAAGGGCGACCAGCCCATCAACCTACAGGTAAGCTCCCGCCACGCGGGCGGCGCCGCCACGCTGGCGTGCGAGGCGTGCTACGAGCCGCCGCCGCGCGCGCTGCCGCTGGCGCCGCTCGACGTGCTCTGGCAGAAGGGCGACCAGCCCATCAACCTACAGGTAAGCTCCCGTCACGCGGGCGGCGCCGCCACGCTGGCGTGCGAGGCGCGCTACGAGCCACCACCGCGCTCGCTGCCGCTGGCGCCGCTCGACGTGCGCTGGCAGAAGGGCGACCAGCCCACCAACCTACAGGTAAGCTTCCGCCGGCGTCACGATTTTTTATCTATATTTAATATTATAAAGCTGAAGAGTTTGTTTTTTTGTTTGGTTGAACGCAGTAATCTCAGGAACTTATTTTTGTGTTGGGTAGCCTATTTATTGAGGAAGGCTATATAATATCACGCTACGATCAAAAGGAGCGGAGCAGCAACAAAAACCGGCCAAGTGCGAGTCGGACTCGCGCACCGAGGGTTCTGAACAAACCTGTAGGGGTATTCTCGGTTTATGCATAAGGTTTATGTTTATGAAAATAAATGTTTTTTTTTTTAATTTTTATATTTCAGTTACTCGATCTCGTTCAAACCAATTTTCGGTGGTAGTTTACATGGTAATATACATCATATATTTTTTTTAGTTTTATCATTCTCTTAATTTAGAAGTTACGGCGTTACACATTTTACCACTTTGGAAGTGTCTCTTGCACAAACTATTCAGTTTAGAAAAAAATGATGCTAGAAACCTCAATACCATTTTTGAAGACCTATTCATAGATACCACACACGTATGGGAGTGATGAAAAAAAAATTTTTGAGTTTCAGTTCTATGTATACAGGGTTATTTGTAAGACACCGGCAACCTTTCAGGACTATGTTACTAACATCATAATCAACAACTTTTGTTCTATGACTTTTGAAAATTCATCATATTTTAGTTTATGAGATTTTCATACAAAAGTCAGCTGCCCCTAAATAGGTCAAGTTCAAGCGCTCCCGCCGCCCTAATCCCGCTCCCCTCGCTAATGTAGTATCTCTTTCTTTTGCTTCCCATAGACTGCGTAACATTTAGAGCGTTCAGATTAAATATTTTTATTTTTGTATGAAAATCTGATGAACTAAAATATGATGAATTTTAAAAAGTCATAGAACAAATGTTGTTGATTATGATGTTAGTAACATAGTCCTGAGAGGTTTCCGGTGTTTTGCAAATAACCCTGTATATAAATTTTGGGAACCCCAAAATTTGTTGTTTTTTTTTCTATTTTAGTGTGAAAATCTTAATGCGGTTCACAGAATACATCTACTTACCAAGTTTCAACAGCCTAGCTCTTATAGTTTCGGAAAAAAAGTGGCTGTGACATACGGACGGACAGACAGACCGACAGACAGACATGACGAATCTATAAGGGCTCCGTTTTTTGCCATTTGGCAACGGAACCCTAAAAATGGACGAAAACGGGTAGGCAATTCGATGTGACGGGAAGGGTCAGGGGAGCACAGACGCGGACGAAGTCGCGGGCAGAAGCTAGTCAGTTATACGTCAGTCTGTGTAAAAAATACGGATTTTAGACGTTAATATCCCAATCGCCCCTACCGTTTGAGCTATATTAATGGAATTTGGGGTTTTAATAAAATAAACCATATTTCATATATTTATGTTACCTACATGGGTTTTGAGTTAGGGGTCAAAAGTAACTTCAAATGATTCGTTTTTAGGGTTCCGTTGCCAAATGGCAAAAAACGGAACCCTTATAGATTCGTCATGTCTGTCTGTCTGTCTGTCTGTCTGTCCGTGTATGTCACAGCCATTTTTTTCCGAAACTATAAGAGCTATGTTGTTGAAACTTGGTAAGTAGATGTATTCTGTAAACCGCATTAAGATTTTCACACAAAAATAGAAAAAAAACAATAAATTTTGGGGTTCCCCATACATAGAACTGAAACTCAAAAAAAATTTTTTCATCGTACCCATACGTGTGGGGTATCTATGGATAGGTCTTTAAAAATGATATTGAGGTTTCTAATATCATTTTTTTCTAAACTGTATAGTTTGCGCGAGAGACACTCCCAAAGTGGTAAAATGTGTGTCCCCCCCCTGTAACTTCTAAAATAAGAGAATGATAAAACTAAAAAAAATATATAATGTACATTGCTATATAAACTTCCAACGAAAATTGGTTTGAACAAGATCTAGTAAGTAGTTTTTTTTTTTATACGTCATAAATCGTAAACCGCAATTTACCTTTCATTCAATCAACTCAAATATAAAAATTAAAAAAATAGGATTTAATTTCATAAACACAAGCCTTATGCATAAACCGTGAATACCTACAGGTTTGTACGGAACCCTCGGTGCGCGAGTCCGACTCGCACTTGGTCGGTTTTTTTATAACACACGACAGTAAAATTTTACTTGAAGTATATTTCTAACTCAGTATACTTTTTGGTAAAAGCTGCTGGTTTCGAGTATGCGGTGTCTCTAAAGAGATTGTTGCATACATTTGACATCCCCTTGTGTGTTGCGCAGAGCCCGCGCGGCGGCGTGGCGCTGGACACGGGGCGCTGGGCGGCGCGCGTGGAGTCGCGCCTCACGCTGGGCGAGCTGCGCGCGCGCGACGCCGGCGCCTACTCGTGCAGCGCCGCGGGCCGCGCCGCCACGCTCACTTTGCTCCTCGACGACGACGGTAAGCCACCTTTCACGAGTACATGATAAATTATTGCTTTTGGAAATTGGTTCAAAAACACTTTTTTAATTTATCTTTGATGTGTATCAAAGATAAATTAAGCTTTAGTTGAGTTCGGTGTCCTATCCGACTATTCTGTAAAGAAAGACCAAAATAAAACTCAGAGTCACCATTATGAGTACCATGCAGATACAATTCTAAGAAGGACTCTTCAGGACACAAGCACACACAGTGGCACTGGAGTGACCCTGTCCAGTCAGTGAACGCGTTGATCAGTAGTCGCAAGTTTGCAAGGCGACGTTTACAAACATCTGGTTGCCATCACTTCCATCTGTACCTCGGAGTTCACGACGCGCGACTTAATAAAACAGTTCTTGGGAATTCTAAGAAGATTGATTATCGTAGGGTGACATCACAGTCCTGTCGAGATTATTGTTGGATTTCTTTCATACTCAGTAAACTTTTTGATTTTAAAACAAGCTGTAGGTGCTTCTGAGATGACGACTACCTCGAATGAATTGACATAAGAGCAAGAGAGTGATCAGGAGCAGCTGGCATGTTTGCACATGGAACTAGGGGTCATTGTACCACCTTCCTACACTTGTTCACATATATGGTCTGTTTGTGTGCTTAGATATCAAAATAGAGTTAGTATCCGAAATTTTAACTCACAACTTTCAATCACTATAAGATCAGGAGAGGTTCATTTGATAACCTTAATATTTTGCGCCGATGGTTTTAACAATTTAAGAATGTTATTAAAACAATTAGATACCTACTGCAGGAAAAAGTAGTGAAAAGTAACGGAGGACCCGACAAAATGGTCCCCACGACCAATAACAGCCACACATTATGTCATTAGATAGGCATTTTAATACAGAACAATAATTGTTATAGCGATTTGTACCAAATAGCTGTGTTAAAAAGTTATGGCGCTGTTTAGGAGGACGTACTGGACGCTAGATAAAGGAACACTTGAATTAAATAGTTAATCAATTGTAGTGGAAAGAATTGATTGAATACTCCCAAATGTAAGCATTCCGATGACAAAGTAATGTGATACCCTCGAGCTGGTCTGATGATGAAAGGATAACGGCACTCTTGAATAGCTTTTTAGTAAACCCAACGAGTGTGGGCACATTACATGTGTCTCAACGAGCCCTGTAGTGCTATTCTGTTACCATCTCACCGGGTGAAGTGAGCGTGGAGTGAGCTATCAATGTCATTCCACCTGATGCTAGGGATGACCAACTATCATATTTACAATCATAATCGAGATTTAGATACCTAATATTCTTATGCTAATTCTATTGATTATTTTTATAAGGATTTCAAAGCTAGCATAGTGTCTAAACCCACGTTTCCTAACCTGGGGGTAATTACCCCTGAAGTGGTAAAACTGGTATTCTGCGGGGGTAATGAGCTGGTAATATATAACAAAAATTAGAACAATAAGACCAAATCTAGCTCACCAGTGCATTTCATGCCATAACTGTGTAACCAAATGACAAGTCGGAGCCGCGTTTCTAATAAAGCGCGTGAAACGTACGTGTGTCCGGTTTGTACGAATTGTACCTTAAGGTAATTGGTAATTGTATTTGCAAGTTTAGTAAATTCTGTAAAGATTATTTAGATATATTAAGTGTGATTGTAAGAACTTACTCAATATTTTTGTGCAATTTTTATGTCTAATAAAGTCAATTTGTAATTATGTGTGTTGTTTTGTTTGGTGTTCATTGGTAACATGAGGAAGAGCGGGAGGGGTAAATCAGATTCTCTAGCTAAGTCATAGGGGTGACAAGATCGAAAATCGCATACATAGCGCGCCTCTGCGCGTGTTCACTTCACCGAGAATACATGCGATGATGCGACGAGAATTGCGTGAAGTGCTCACGCCGCGCAAGCGCACTAGGTCACTAGTTCATCAATGTCATACATTTTTTTTTATCTTTTATTTTTGTTTTGATGAATATGTGCCTGTACATATTTAGAGTTCAGACAAAATTATTAGGTACTCATTTATTTCAATGTTTGTAGGTAACCTATTTGGTTGCAAACAATAAAAAAGAATATTCATCGAATCGTCATCATCTTGATAATAATGTCAAAATTCAATAGTTCAAAACGGCCACCCGCGTGCTCGTGAGGTGAAGTGATGTTACCATGACAACGAAATTGCGAGCATCGCGTGATCAAGCCGCGCATGCGCGCTAGACGCTGTCATCAATAGGTATCAACTTTTTTTTTATCACCTTGTGCAGAAGCCATTTCGTAATCGGATTGAGAATAATTAGTACGCAATTATTCGAAACATTCATATAGATGCATGTATACCTACCTACTTAATAATCGTATTATTAATAAAAGAATATTCATCAAATCATCATCATCTTAATACCTACCTACTAGGTATGTCAAAAATCAACGTTTCAAATGAAACTCGCGTAGCGCGCCCGCGTGAGTTGACTTGACTAAATGTGACGAGAATCGCGTGGAGTGTTCACGTCGAGCAAGCAGTTACTCATTCGGTGTGGTTGCTATGGCAACAACACCGTGTGAGTAACGGTTTCGGGTGAAGTGAGGTGACCGACACTGTCATTGTCAAGATAGCTTTTTTTTAATTTCAGCCTTTCAAGTCATTGCTACAGGCAATGACGTATTCGCAGTTAGCCAATGAAGTATATTTTAATGTCAATTTCAGCCATTGTTGAACATTTCAAAATGATAAATTACTAGCTTTTGCCAGCGGCTTTGCCCGCGTGGAGGTCGGAAATTATCCCGCGGGAATATACTACCGGGATAAAAAGTAGCTTATGTCCATTCTCAAGCTCTAAACTATCTGTGTACCAAATTTCATTTAAATCGGTTCAGTAGTTTTAGTAGGAAAGCGAGACAGACAGTTACTTTTGCATTTATAATATTATTAGTGTAGAAGTGTAGATGTTTTCAACAAATTAATATTAGGTACTTACTTGAGAGGTGTGAGATCGAGCATTCGGTGAATCGAGAAGCTTGTAGCTAAATAAAAACAGCCACACAGTCCGATCGATCCGGCTAAGCTACGCTTGCCTCGGTCGGTCCGTCTATGGGGACCATCTTTACATACCAAGACCTCGAAGGTCGGAACTCTGACAACCAGTCTTACCAAGGGGGTAACATATTACCAAATAACTGGGTTGTCGGAGTCGGATTGGCAGTCATTGCATGAAAAATACCCGTGCATTCAGCTGCAACCGGTTAAGACTGGAAGCCGACCCCAACACAGTTGGACAAAGGCAGGCAGATGATGAGGTGAGAACGAGCAACTTCATTAAATTGTGCAAAGCAAGTATTCAGTGATTGGTGATGTGTTCGTTAACATTATTTACATAATATATGTAAATAGCATACCTAAAGGTTTTTTTAAACAGCTATCATCTAGATTCTGGATACACAGTTCAAGATACAAACCTTATAACAACAATACACAAAATATTTAGGCATATCAATAATCTAGTTATGGGTGCTGTTGAAACACAAATTGCTTATCTCTCTTGCTAAGAAGATTTCAACATTATTCATGTATTGATTTTCGTTTATTTTTGTGCTATAAGGTACACCTCTGCCCAACCCTTCGAGAAAACAAGGCGTGATTTTATGTTTGTTTTTTATTTTATTTCATAAATGTGTAAATAAACATTGTATGTAAGTACAATTATTATTTTAAGCCGATAGAACTATGTATGTTTTGGTTGCTATAGCCTAATTTAATCTGTTTTCATATACATATACCGTTTTACACAATGCGTCTATGTTTCTCATCCCAATTGCAGATGTGCTGCAAGAAATTTCTTACGTTTTAAGCAGATCCTTTGTGCTTTCCTATCTTTGTGTATTTTATTTTATTAAGTGTAAAGTTTGTTCATAAATAAATAAGATTTGTAACACAAACACAAAAAAATTTGCTAATACATTTTTTCTACTGAGCTTGCTGTTTCTCGAGCTTCAACTTCTTGATTCTTCAGTCTCGATTATGATTGTAAATGTTATGTTTGGTCAATCCCTAGCAGCACTGGGATGACACTGACAGCTCACTCCACGCACCTTTTCACGGTGAGATTTTTACAGAATCGACATGCTGTTCATTTTACCTAATAACGATGACCTAAGTTGCCCTGGAAGGTGGATAACAAGATTCTTATATATTCTTATATTTCAGTCGAGCTGAATTGTCGTCCATGTTGGTCATCAAGTCATCGTCATTAGATAAAATTAAAAGGATTCATTGAGACACATTCAATGAGCCCACACTCGGTCACATAGGTCTACTAGTAGCTATTCAAGGGTTCCGTTATGTATCGACCAGGACCATAATCAGACCACTTCTATGGTACCATGTTATTGCATTATCATGGGAATGATTACATTTCCGAAAAATCAAACCAAGACCACCAGAAGGTATTAACTATTCGTCTGATCCATTATGTACTGTCCAGTAACTACGTCCTACCAAATATCGCCAGAACTTTTGCCACACAGCGAACTGAAATGAGCCGCCATAGTATTTATTGTAAGTAATCTATTAAAATACCTATCTAATGGCATATGTGTGGTTGTTATTTATTGGTGCTGGGACCAGCTGCCATACATCTTTGCCGATTCTCCTTTGAAATCTTCTAAATACGGATAAACGTGTTGCTGATTCCGAATGAATGCTGAATTATGACTGTTCAAATTAAAATCTTTATACCTACGTCATCACTAAATAAGCCCTGTGGTATACCTATTTACAATTGTCAATTAACTCACCCTCAAGTTACACCCTATAGTTTTGTTTAGGCAGTGTGCATGTTTGCTGACTGCGCGTCGTGCGGTGTGAAGCATTGAGCTAACGTATAATCAGTGTCCCGCGGTGTTGCAGAGGACCGTGCAGAGGCCATGCAGCGCGACCAGGCGGTGGGCGCGGCTGCGCGCCTCGCAAGCCCCGCGCTCGCCGCGCTCGCCGCGCTCGCCGCACTCGCCGCGCGAGGCGCCCTAGCGGCGGGGCGGTGAAGCTTGCCTCCTCTACATTCTAAGCACATTCTGTATATTTTGAATTTTGTAAATAATGTAAATACACAAATTATGGAGAGTTGAGAGCGTTTTCTTTTTACAGTAGTAAAGCTGTTTTGAGATAAAAGTACTGGCTCATTATTGCTCCTTGTATGTGCTTATGAAACGTGGGAAGCCACTGGCGAGCACGCAGTCAGGAACAGCGTCGTGGGCAGTGCTATACAAACAGAAAGCGTTTGCTAATCGCGGTGGCTAGACAAATTACAGTCTCCAGCACAAGCACCTCATCATACAGATGAATTGCTCTGCCTCTGAATTTATGTACTTCATTTAAATACTTACGTATCACACTTACACTTAACACACCCTCTCACACTCACTCATTCACCTAGCACAACATACAAAGAGAGGAACAGATCACTATTACGTAGCATAAGTATATAAGAGTACAAAATATTCAATAGTAGAATTATAAATTCCAAGCCTCCAGTGGCGAAGGGTGATTTTATTAGAGAGGTAAGCCGGAGCAAAAACAATGCTTACCTAGGCCGGATGTGGCGTACGTAGTCCAGTTACTTAAAATCTGTGACTGACTTCCTGGCTTCAGTCTTCTATAAGCAGATGTCTTCAGTCCACCTTTACTATACGTGTAAGCACTGGTGATTGAAACAGTGTCAAGTATAATAAAACTGGCTTTGAAAAAAGCCGTTTGTGATGTGATCAGTGTGATGACGTTGACGTATGATGTCTACTAGAAAAAACTACTTAACTACAAGACTACTGACTTATTCTACTTATAATACTACTTATACTCTAAAGCTATTCGTCTATTCTTTAGTACAAAGTGCGCTAAGACATTATCATAAAAGCCGAAATGATTCTTAATTTTTAACAATAAATATTTTTCTATAGAAAAAATAGCTAGATCAGATAATCGTTCTTGTTTTTGAGAATTACGCATGTACGTATGAATTCGTTTCAAAGCCGAAAACGACCTCTCCGCGGATGCAACTGTAACGGGAAGTGTCAAAAATATACTACACTAGCTTCTACTCGCGACTTCGTCCGCGTTAAATTTCTTGTTCCCCCGACCCTTCCTGTCGCGTCGAATCGCCTACCCGTGCGATTTTCCCCGTTTCTGCAACATTTTTCATTACTGCTCCGCTCCTCTTGGTTGCAGCGTGGTGTTATATAGCCGATAAATAAGCTACCCAACACAAAAATACCTTTTCAATTCGGACCAGTAGTTCCTGAGATTAGCGCGTTCAATCAAACATACAAACAAAGTCTTCAGCTTTATAATATTAGTATAGATAATGTTCCGGACCGTATAAATTAGTTACTTTATGCGCCTACGTTTCTAAACGTGTAACAGAATGACATCTGACTTGTCAGTTTGATTTTGACACTTGACACTTTTTCTTGATTTGGCGCTTGAGAAGGTTCGTCGCCGTATAGGGACCCCGCGACGCGTTTGTTGAAATTAATCCTTTTAAATCGATCCGTTTGTGACAATTAGTCGTGATCCAATTGCTTTGATTGTTAATAACCCCAATTTGACTTAATAATACGGGTTAAGTTTGTTGAAACTGAAACTTTGAAGTGAAAGTGACCTTGAAGCCGCGTGCCATGAAAACATCTGGCGGATTGTTGCGGATTGTTCCTGAGAATACTTACTCATAACGTCACAACACGATACATATACACTCACTTACATACATAACTCCAGGTAGGCACCAGAGCAGGTGTTCGTCTACCACAGGTAAGTTCTTTTGTTGTATTGTAAGTGTTTGATTTGATTGTTTTGCTCCGCGTACGGCGGACTAGTTTCGCTAGCCACTTCTCGACCCAGGGCCCACGATTATCACGCTTCCACATAATAATTAAAATCCTATGGCTAGGGCTCTGGCCTGGGAGCGAACATTTTGGTAGCAGAGCGTGGTTCTAACCTACAAAACCACCAAATTGGTAATTTACAGTAGGCTAATTACTTGGCAGTCTCTATAAGGGAAGTAGTAATACGCTGTAAATATTTGTTAACTATGATTGCTTGTTTATTTGAAATAATTTGTAAATTTGTTGAGACGAGTAACTCATGTTACCATAGTCGGCCCGGGTTGCATATGCTAGTAGAGTTGAATTAATTGGGCTATGTTACAACCCCTTGTTTGTGTCTGACCTCTGTTAAATGTCAGGAAGACATTAAAATATTGAGTTTGTACCATTGACATGGTTGTTTGTGAAAATTAATATTTTAAATTGGAATTTTGAGTATTACCATTGTTTTAAATTGGAATTAAGGTTTATTATTATTGTACCATTGGCAAAGTGTTTTGTGAAATTACCATTTGAATATTTGAATTGAATTTGAAGTAGAATTTTTTGAACGTTGATATTGGTTTTGAATTAAAATAAAAGTTTGTTGTTGAATTGAATTGAAACCAATATTTTGTTATTTCTTGAGTTGCTGACTGGCGGTTTGGTAGTTTGATTGTTTGCTTGTATTTATTTTGTAATTGATTGATTGAACTTTGTTACTTAATTATCTTTTTGCTTGGTTTATTTGAATTGTATTGTTTGTGCAATGGCACACAAAGCGGTGAGAGAGGCAATCAGTGGATTGGCCACACAGCTGCGGTGGTTCACTTCAGCTACAGCGACCGCTGAGCGCCCGGATCTTGAAGCGGTCACTCTGGCTCGGTTCGAGCAGTTGAACGTGAGACTCGGCAACGCTGATGCTCTGCTTACGCGCTACAACGAGTACATTTGTTGATGTGGCTCTGGAAGTGCTGGATCAGGCAGCACGTGACAAGGTCCTTGCTGACTACGACCAGATCTTGGACCTGGGGGATGTCATTGGTCAACGGGCTCGGGAAATATTGGAGAGCCGGACACCTGTCCAGGTCAAACCGGAGACCTCGGTTGTTTCAGGTCCCGGACTATTGAGTAGACTGCCTACTTTGGAACTGCCACACTTTGACGGTCGCCTGGACCACTGGTTAGGTTTCCAAAACCTGTTTGAAAGTTTGGTTGATACACGCTCGGACCTCAGACCCGCCCAAAAGTTGGCCTATTTGTTGTCTGTCCTAGAATGTGAGGCCCGAGCCTTGGTACAGCATCTGTCGTTGACTGACTCAGCCTACCCTACCGCTGTGGAACTACTCACCCGGCGGTACCAACATAAACGTTGTTTGGCTGACGTTCATATTGAACAGATTTTGGGGTTACCGGTCATTACTGGATTGTCAGCATTGCGTACTGACCTGTTGAACCCGTTGGTGGCAGCGACCAACGCTTTAAAGCGATTGGACTTGCCGGTGGACCATTGGTCTTACCTTTTGGTACATGTTGTGCTGCAACGGCTTCCTGCCGATTTGAGGGCTCGTTTCGAGCAAAAGTATGGTGGGGATAGTGTCACACATCTCCCCCCATTTGGTGACCTCGTCCAATTTTTGGAGGATGAGTGTCGGTTTGTGGACAACTCTGGCGTTGCCACTGAGTCATGCCAGCCGTCTTCCCGGCCACGAGACCAGGGACGGACTAGGGCTCGCGGGCCTGTTGATGGTCGCCCCGCCGCTCGTTTTGCTGGCACCCAGAGTCGTCCTGGTTGTGAGTTTTGTAGGGACACGGGGCATGGCATGGCAACTTGTGCGGCCTTTTTGAAATTGCACGTGAGTGCCCGCCGCCGAATTGCCAATGCACGCCGCCTGTGCTTCTCTTGTTTGGGGGCTCACTTCCATCGGGACTGCCCCAACCCCCACCCTTGTAGAATTTGTAGGGGGCCCCATTTGGACATATTGTGCGCTAACGCGAACCACGCTGGCAGACCAGCCTCTGATGAAGGTTCGCGCACGGGGGGGTACCATGGAGTTGGTCACCGGGCTTCTGCCTCGCCGGTTCAGAACCGGGGCGAGGCCCGCAATTTTGAGCGCCGCACTCCACCCCCCGCGCAAGTTGATCGGGAGCCGCGCGACCGCCATTTGGTCTCCCCGCGTAAAGGCGATTACGCAGTTGTTGCTTGGCAGCGCTGGCCAGACCAGCACCGCCTTCCCTCCCCTCCATTGGCGGAACGTCCCCGGTTGGAGTCACGCCCCCCGCCATTCAGGCATCCGGTGGGATATGCCCTTCCAGCGATGGCGCGTGGCTCGGGACACCGCGCGTACGAGGAATTTGAATTCCATCCTCGTCGGGAAAGACTTGGGCCTGGGTGCGGCGATCGGTCGCCGCCCAGGCATTGTTAGGACATTGGCGCCTGCCCCGCTAAGGTACCCCTCAGATCGACACGGTTTTGTTGCCAACGGCATCGGTCGGGTCTGGGGGCCCACGGGGGACTCTCTTGTGGTCCGTGCCAGTTTGGACACGGGAGCCCAGGGTTGCCTTTTGTCTATTGTTTTGTTGTTTTGTTTGTATTGTTTTGGGCAAAATTGTTTTCTTCAGCGCCTTTGGACTGCGGAACTTGGTTGGGACGAGCCACTTCGGGAAACCCTGTTGGAAGATTGGCTCCAATTTGTATCCGCACTCCCCGCAGTCAACGAGGTCGTGTTACCCCGCGCTATCCTCCCCCCTGGGAGCTACACTGCTACCCTTGTTTGTGATGCGTCTTCGCACGGTTATGCAGCTATTGTTTGTCTGCGCACCGTCTGCCCAACAGGCCAGGTGAATTTGTCACTGGTCTTGGCTAAGAGCAAGGTGGCCCCCCTCCGGATGGCACTGACCATCCCTAAGTTAGAATTTTCAGGGGCGGCGCTTCTTGTGCGTCTATTGAACCACGTTGCTCACACTTTGGGTGGAACTGTGGACATTCGGGTTTCTTACGCCTGGACGGACAGTCAAATTGTTTTGTGTTGGTTGAAGACGTCCGTCCACTCTTTGGAGGTCTTTGTTGCGAACCGAGTGTCCCAGATTCAAAAGTCTAAAACGCATTTGATTTGGAGGCACGTGCCTGGAGATTTGAACCCAGGCGCCGTGGCCTCACGTGGGTGCATGGCACCCCGCTTGTTTGCTTACCCCCTATGGTGGGGACCAGACTGGCTGACTCACCCCGAGGATGATTGGCCTCGATCGCCAGTCTTGATGTCGGGTCCTTTGCCCGGGCTCAAGGTGCTCACTGTTGGAACGAAGGACTCTCCGTTTGACCCTGATATTTGTTGAGTCGATTTAGCTCCCTCGACAAGTTGTTAAATTGTTGGTGACTGATCGTCACATTATGAACTTGCTTGCCGGTTGCAATGCGCTGTTGGCCATTCTGCAGCGAGAGTTTTGGAAATTGTCGGGAGCCGTTAGTAAGTTGAACCCCCTTTTGGACGATAAGGGTCTTTTGTTGTTTGGTTGTTACCGGTTGAGGCACTCTAGCCTCCCTTATGGGGCCCATCACCCCCTTTTGTTGCCTAAGGAGGGCCATTTGGTTAAACTGTTGTTGCTGTTAATGTTTGGTTGTTGTTGTTGTTGTTTGGTTGTTTTTGTTGTTTGTTGCTGTTTTGATCCACCAGCCTGCCCCCATTGGGGTGGTATTGTGAGGCCACGGTGAAAGCGGCACAGGGACTCTGGCGCAGATTGTTGGGAGACGCCGTTCTCACCTTTAAGGAGTTAGCTACGGTATTTTGCCGCATTGAAGCTGTATTGAACTCGCGTCCATTGTGCCCGCTGTCTTCGGACCCGAACGACTTGGAGGCCCTGACCCCGGGACATTTTTTTTTTATTTGACAGCCACTTGTCGCCCTGCCGGAGCACCCTTTTGTCGATGTGAGGCAAAATTGGCTATCGCGGTTTCAGTTGGTGCAGCAGCTCGCTCAGAGTTTTGGAAGCGTTGGAGCTTGGAGTATTTAAACATCCTCCAGCAGCGCGTCACGTGGACTGATGAAACGCAATCTTGTCAGGATTGCCAAGTGATTAGCGGACGGGAAGGCCCGTCCGGGGGGGGGTAGATGTTCCGGACCGTATAAATTAGTTACTTTATGCGCCTACGTTTCTAAACGTGTAACAGAATGACATCTGACTTGTCAGTTTGATTTTGACACTTGACACTTTTTCTTGATTTGGCGCTTGAGAAGGTCCGTCGCCGTATTGGGACCCCCCACGAGTTTGTTGAAATTAATCCTTTTAAATCGATCCGTTTGTGACAATTAGTCGTGATCCAATTGCTTTGATTGTTAATAACCCCAATTTGACGTAATAATACGGGTTAAGTTTGTTGAAACTGAAACTTTGAAGTGAAAGTGACCTTGAAGCCGCGTGCCATGAAAACATCTGGCGGATTGTTGCGGATTGTTCCTGAGAATACTTACTCATAACGTCACAACACGATACATATACACTCACTTACATACATAACTCCAGGTAGGCACCAAAGCAGGTATTCGTCTACCACAGGTTAGTTCTTTTGTTATATTGTAAGTGTTTGATTTGATTGTTCTGCTCCGCGTACGGCGGACTAGTTTCGCTAGCCACTTCTTGACCCAGGGCCCACAATTATCACGCTTCCACATAATAATTAAAATCCTATGGCTAGGGCTCTGGCCTGGCAGCGAACAGATAATACAAATTAACCACAAATATCAACAAAATGTTGTAATTTGTGGAAAAGTGTCACACAAGAATGAATTATGACCTAACCTAATTACGTGTTTCTTATTTTCAAAACTTAGGACTTACCACAAACTAATTGCGAACGCACAATTTCACAACAAACTCACAATTACCAAATTCTTATTGTTACTCTAGTACTACACTAATAACTTATATGAATACAACGAAATAAATGCTAATTAACCACAAATATCAACAAAATAAAAGGTTTGTTTTAAGGTTATAATTCTATTGACGTCAATGGTCAAACAAACATTTAAAATGACAAAAGTACTGTCGCGTCGAGCGGGCGGGGCTCAAGGGGGTGGGGGAAGGGCCCGAACACTTACGAAATTCAACGAAAGAACGATATTGCTACTCAGTTCGTTCGAATAACCCGACGTCTAGCGGCTTGCCAAGGCCTCTAAAAAATGCGTGGCTCGTGATGTGAAGTGACGTCATGACGAGATGATTTTTAGCGAGATGTTTATTAGCGCACTTTAAATGTTTTGTTTTCGTTGGAATATAAAGACAAATATTTTTTTTATGTAGGTTGGGGTTTTGTAATACTTTAATTTTATGGTGTAAGATTAAATACATTCAGTGTGATTATTAAACACTGCTGAGAACTCCTGACTGTCATAATTTCGTAAGGGAAGCCGACAGGAATGGGCTTATTAGTTACCTGCGCCACTGCAAGCCTCACCCCATCTCAGCCACCTCAGTCACCGTTCGCCACGCTGCCGCGCGGCTGCTGTTTGCCACCTCAGTCACCGCTCGCCACGCTGCCGCGCGGCTGCTGTTTGCCACCTCAGTCACCGCTCGCCACGCTGCCGCGCGGCTGCTGTTTGCCACCTCAGCCACCGCTCGCCACGCTGCCGCGTGGCTGCTGTCTGCCACGATGTTACTTATATTATGTTGTAGGTCTTTAGCAATGAAATTGCCGTTCTGCAGTACAAAATTTGGCAATTTCAAATCAAATTATTTTTTGTTCGGCTAAGAATTCTAATTTCAAATTAATTATATAAAAAAAAAACATGGATTTCTTTTATGTTTTCATTACATTTGAATCTTTTTGTCATCATGGATACGTAAAAAAAAACAAGTCATTATGAGTAACGTCGTAGCAGCAACGCGGCATAAGCGGGAGGCGACATCAACGACGTTTATACGTTTATATACTATAGTGTTCATGCTATACTTACACTTAAATTCATGATTCTTTATCATCCTCTTTATTATTTTGTTTCTATGTTTAAACTTCATGCTTTACTTATTTTATTTTATTTGTATGTCTACACTCAGCAAATCGATCTGAATATGTAAGGTCCCGTAGTAGTTGGTACCTTACACTTGTAGCTTTAAGTAAGAAGTGGTAAGTCAGTACTTGGAGTTAGGCGAGTTGATGTAAACACACACAGATTCGGTAACACTAAAGGTTTATTAGAGTACCGATCACAACAAAGTAAAAGTGGGTTGGATGCTAATCCGCGGTGTTCGCGTAAGTATGTAATTCGTCAACTAACTTAAAATCATATTAAACATTGTTTTAAATACCAAAGAGAAAAGTAGGTTGCTGCGTTTGCAGCCTGACGGAATGTACGTAAACCGTACATGCTCCCGAGGGAAAAGGCGGGATGAGCATCCAGTACATAAAACGTTTTAAAGTAAAAATTCCAAAACGCAATAATAAAAAGTATAGACCGTATAAAAGTAGGTTAAGTAAGTAAATATATAAAAGTAAGACATCCCAGAACGTCACAATAAAAAGTAAAGACAGTAAAGTAAACATTAGTAAGTAAGTAAAATTAAACATGTACACATAAAAACAATAAGCTTTACTGCTCCTCAAAGTGAAACAGTTGTTTCGGCCTCGCGTCGCTGTATAGTGGCTCCGGCGGTGTCGAATGGCGTATTTCTTGCATCTCGATTTCGACTTTGTTGTCGATTCCTGTAGGTTGTCTTGTAGGTGGCCTTTTAGTTTTCTTATGCCATAGTCTCCTAATCCAAATGTAGACAGCAAACGAAGCAGCTCCTCCCAACAGCAGAGAAGTCACAGAGTAGAGATATATGTCGTGACTCGATATATCTATCCCTTGTGGTAGTCTTTCCTGCTCTTTCTGCTGAATTATTTGCTTATCTATGTTTCTGATATTTATCGCAGATGTATCCAGTTCTGTCATATTCAGCTGTGCGTTTTTCCAACTTAGATCAAATAAATTGTTGATAGTCGTGTTAAGTGTAGGTACTTCAATATCCGCCTCCATGTGAAATTTGCTTCCTAAGTGGTTATAGGTGAATATTGTCGCATCTTTCTTTTGTAGTATGCATTTTGGTTTCAAGGCAATCACCCCAGTACCGTTGATGACTGCTGGCGTAACTTGATCGCTACATATGACGCGCATCAGCTGTCTGTCGCATAATGTAAACAACCACCAGTTAGGTTTATGTAATTGGATCCAAGTTTCTTTGCAAGTTACATCATTGATGACGCAGGATAATGAAGTTTGTTGACTGAATACCTTGGCCTCGCAAGGTGCGTCCTTGTCTTGTAAGCTAAATACCGGCTGACGTGAAATGCATGTGTACTCGTCTTCTCCGTATGGCGTGCATTGGCGCATGTCTTGCTCTTCCATAGTGATGTACGAATTTTTCACGAAGTTTATGGCGATATAATTGGAGAAAGGCTGCACGATTCTCAATTGTCCTTGTTTCTGGAATGGTATAGGTATTACCCGGTATATTTTGTAGTCCTCATCGCTCAAAAGTGGAATATGCAATTCGAAAAGTAGAAAGTTGTTTGTAATCCGAGCCTTGACATGGATTAGTTCGTAGATGTCACGGAAATCTTTTTGTATGTCCTTTATCGGTAAGGCTAGTCCCTGTGGAAGTTTTCCAGAGATGATGTTCAGCTGTTCTATTATTTGAGATGCAGGAAACAAGTGTGTATCCAAATGACCTCGATAAATGTTGGCGAGAGCATTCATTAGCATTTCTTGAATTCTATGCAAGTCGCTCAAAATTAAAGTTGATGATAAAGCGGCAGAGTTCACGTCATTTGCTGTGTATAAAATTTGTGCTCTGTTCTCAATTTTTGTGATTATGTTGCAAGTCTGATTTATGTAGGTTTGTATTGCGTGAAATTGTTTGTCCATAAATTCCGTATTGTTTTTAATTAGGTACATTGTTTTCAGCCTCTATGATCAAAGTTTGATTCTTCATCAACTGTAACAAGTAATTATCGTTGATTTGCAAGTTTTGGATATCCTTCTCGTACTTTTGCGCAAAGTCTTCATCCAAAACCCCGAAAAGTGTTCTGGCTAATTTTCCGATTCCATCAAAGTAGCCTCGTTTTTGTCGCGAATGCTGAGAAAGTAACATAGTGTTATAATTCTCAAGGTGATGCATTTCATGACGTAGGTGTCTGACAACTGCTTCGCATGGTGTAAACTCGTGCGCGATTCTTTGACAGAGTTTATCAATTTGGTTTATGTAGTCGTTCATGTTATTCGCAGCTTGCCAGTAGGACGTTAGGTTGTAATAGATCAGTAGAGTCCATTCATCATGTATAAGTTGCAGTTTTCCGGCTTCATCGAAATAAATAGGTTGATTGTTGGTTATAGAGGTCACCTTATAGTTGTTTGTTACTGGTGACGATTGTGCAGTGCCTAACATTCCTATTAAAGTTATAAGAGCGAAAGTCAGGAAACTGTACTTGTTGGTTCGCGTGCTCCTTTTTCTTCTTTGGTTTTCAGTTATTGTATCTTCTTCTCTTTTGTTATTTGTTGTTTCTTCGGTAGGTAGCAGTGTTTCTTGCTGTGGTAATGGAGTTAGTTTAACAGTGGGTCGTTTTATCACTCCAGTTTTTGTTTTAAGGGTGGCCACTCGTACTAGACCATCCTTACCGGGATGAGTTTCCATCACTCGTCCCATGGCCCATTTGCCAGGAGGTAAGTTTGTTTCCTTGATTAGGACCACGTCGTTTAGTTTGAGGTTTTGTACAGTTCTGTTCCACTTGCTTCTAGACTGTAAGGTGTTCAGGTAGTCATTGGACCAAGCTTTCCAGAATTGATCCAGCATGTGCTCCGTTAGTTGCCAACGTTTTCTCAGATCCATCTTTCTGTTGTCAGGCTCCGGTTGAGGTAGAGACAACGTAGCACTGCCAGTTAGAAAGTGGCCAGGAGTGAGAGTGCTGTAAAATTCCTCCGGATCTTCTGTTAGCTGACATAGAGGCCTCGAGTTTAGGCAGGCTTCTATTTTCGCTAGTAACGTAGTGAATTCTTCCCAGGTCAGTTTTTGATCCCCAAGAACCCGCTTCAAGTGGTGTTTTAATGATTTGACGGCTGCTTCGAATATCCCCCCCGCACTAGGCCAAGCAGGGGCGTTGAAGTGCCAATGAATTTCTAGTTTCCCAATCTCGTCAAAGAACTCAGGAGAGAGTAGCTTCTTGAAGTTACTGAAATCCTCTCTCAGTACTTTGGATGCTCCAACGAAGTTCGTGCCGTTGTCTGAGTACATGTGAGCAGGCGTTCCGCGCCTCGCGCACATTCTCTGAAGGGCCGCAATAAACGCTTCCGTGCTTAGTTCTGAGACTAATTCGATATGTACAGCTTTCGTAGCCATACAGACGAAGACCGCGATGTATGCTTTTGAGGTCTTCACTCCTCTTCCTTTGTTAAGTTTCACGTCTACGTGACCAGTAAAGTCAACACCAGTGTGAGTGAATGGACGGCTTGGTGTTACTCTTTGTTTTGGCAGATCGGCCATTAGTTGAGCATTGTCCGTAGAATTGTAACGATGACATTTCACACAGCGTCGTATTCTTCCCTTTACCGCCCGATTTCCAGAGACTATCCAGTATCGTTGCCGTATGTAAGTAAGGGTCAGACGGGCTCCTCCATGAAGCGTCATCGAATGTGCTTGGTCGATCAGTAGTTCAGTGAAGCGGCTGGAGTAGGGTACCACTGCGGGATTCTTCATATTTGCAGGAAGATCAGAGTGCTGTAGTCTTCCGCCTACGCGAATGATTCCCTTGCTATCCAGATAAGGTTTGAGTTTGTAAATGTTGCTTTTTGGTGACACAGTTTTATTTTGTTTCAACTGTTTGTGTTCTTGCGCAAACTCGCTTTGTTGAACATATTTTATTATATATTCTGCTGCGTATTGTAGGTCAGTTGTTGTTAGGTAAGTAGCGCTTGGTCGTAATTTTTGCTTTAGTGATGCAATATATCGCACAATTCGAGCAGTAATTCTTATTACTGAAGTCAGCGAACTGTGGTTCTTCAACAACTTGTAAACAATATTTTCAGTGTTGTAGTTTTTCGAACTGACGTCATTGGGTTCGACCCTGTTTGCTTCGCTTGTAGTAAAGTGGCAATTCACATTATGAGGTGTTTCTGTTTCTGCAAAGTTTTTCAGAAACATAGGTCCGTTCCACCATAAGTTGAACTTGACTACTTTGCTCGGTAGCAAGCCTCTCGAAGCGCAGTCAGCTGGATTAAGTTCCGATCGTACATAACACCATTGTTGAGGTGGAATTACGTCTTTTATTTTCCCCACTCTGTTAGCTACGTATCTTTCCCATCTTGAGAGGTCTCCCTGAATCCAAGCTAGCACCACCTTGGAGTCACACCAACCATAAGCTGATATCTCATGCTCCGTTAGTGATTTCTTCACTTTTTCCATGAGTTGGGAGAGTAGTAGTGCTCCGCATAGCTCAAGTCTGGGCAATGAAGTTTTTTGAGTAATCGGCATTACCCTAGTTTTTGATACTAGTAATGTGATCCTTGGGTCGCCCTTTTCGTCGATTACTCGGCTGTATATGACGCAAGCGTATGCCTTTTCGCTTGCGTCACAAAATCCATGTAGTTGGATATTTTTCTGCGTACTGCCAATCCATCTGTTTATTTTAATGTTTTTAATTAGATGTAGTTCTTTGTTTAGATGCCGCCATTCGTCTTGTAACTCAGTAGGTAGTTCAGCATCCCAGTTTATTTTAGTTAGCCACACCCTTTGGAATAGTAGTTTAGCTGACACAGTTATAGGCGCCAGCCAACCCAAGGGGTCGTATAGTTTGGATATTTGTGATAGCAGGTTTCTTTTAGTTAGTGGTTCGTTGTTGTAGTCGTCTATGGACCAGTTGAATATGAAAACGTCATCTTTTGGATTCCAACTCAACCCCAACGTTTTCATTGATTCGTCGCCTCTAAAATCAAATGTACTTTTCGATATTTGATCTTCGTCTAAGTGTCGTAGAAGCTCAGGATCGTTGCTTGACCATTTTCGCAGATTCATTCCGCCTCCCTTCAGTAGTTTTATGATCGATGTTTGAATTTCCTTTGCTTGTTTTGTAGAGTTGTGGCCGCTGATTAGGTCATCGACGTAGAACTGATTTAGCAATATTTCAGCGGCCTTTGGGTATTTGTGGCCGTCATCGATAGCAAGCTGTTTGAGTGTTCGCATTGCTAGCCATGGAGCACTTTTTGTCCCATATGTTAATGTTTGCAGTTGATATCCTTGTAAATTGTCTTTTGGTTGCTTTCTCCATAGGATCTTCTGTAGATGTTGTTGATCCGGATGACACCATATGGAACGGTACATTTTTTCAATGTCCGCTGTGTAGACGTATTTATAGCCACGCCATTGTAATATCAATGCTTGGATGTCCTTTTGCAGATTAGGACCTTTTTCCATTACGTCATTTAGGCTACATCCACCCATGGTCTTCTGGGAAGCATTAAAAACAGCTCGTAGTTTTGTTGTTGTTGATTGTTCTCTCAGTACTCCATGATGCGGTAAGAAGATTGCATCTTTGGCGGGTGTCGTGTTTGAAAGCTTCATGTGACCTAAATCAATGTACTCGCGGATGAAATCTTTGTACATTGATGCAAGTTTAGGGTTTCTGTCGAATTTTCTTTCCAGTTGTAAGAATTGAGAGATTGCGATCGACTTTGAGTTTCCCAATTTTTCTTCATAACGAGGAATCAGTGGCATCTTTACAATGTATTTTCCGTCGCGATCTCTTTCAGTAGTCATTTTGTAGTAGTTTTCGCACCAGTCGTCTTTAGATGTGTCCTCAGTGTTCTGAATGATGTCTTCTGTCTCCCAGAATCTCTTTAAGTCGTTCAGGTCGACAAGAGCGACATGGCAGTTAAAAGTTTCTAGCTTGCCGCATAAAATCCATCCTAAACGGGTTTGCTGAGCTGTCGGCGTTTGGGCATCTCCCTTTAGGACCCCCTCTAATATAACTTGCGAATAGATATCCGCTCCCAGCAGCAAATCCACGCTCCTTGATAAGTTGAAGTCAGGATCCGCTAGTTTCAGACCTTGTAGCTGAGGCCAGTTTTCTTTTTTAAATGTTTTGTTAGGTAAGTTGTTCGTGATCCTTTTCATTATTAGAGTGCTGACTGAAAATGCAAAGTCAGTGCATCTTGATTTACACTCTAATTCTAGTCGTCCTTTACAATCTCCCGAAATCGTACCCACGCCGGAAATTGTAGCGTTCATCCTTTTTCTAGGTAGTTTCAGTCGTTGAGCCGCGTTCTCCGTGATGAGGTTTACTTGAGATCCTTGGTCCAGTAAAGCTCGTAACGTTATAAAGTCTCCTGTTGATGTCTTTACTTGAAGTTCTACTGTAGTAAGTAATATTTCCATAATGTAGTTGTTTGATAAATGGTTCGAACTATGTTGGTTTGTTGATGTTGAAGGTTGATGTTCCCGTTGTTGAGAACGTTGACCCATATTGTTCATATTGGAACTTGGCGACAGTTTTTGCGCTGAATAGTGTAACATCGTATGATGTGGTTTATTGCACTCTTTGCAAGTTTTGTTCGACGTGCATTCTGTGTCTCCATGCTTATACAAACAGTTTTTGCATATTTGTAATTTCCTTACTGTGTCATTCCGTTGCCGTGTGTCCATTTCAATGAACTTTGGACACTGCATGATCACGTGAAAACCGCTGCACAGAAGGCATTTACCGTATGACGCATGGTATATTCTTGATGTTTCTTTTCTATGTGGTTCATATGATGGTTTATTGGAGTTAAATTTCGTTTTGTTGCTGAATATTTGTTTATGTTGGTTAGATGCATCTTTTTGGTAACCCTTTGCTGCTTCCAACGCCATGAATTTGGTCTCCAAGAACCCCAAAAATTCACTCAGCTCCGGGACTTGCTTTGGATGCTCTAATTCTCTAGTGTATTCAGTATATGATGTTGAGTCCAACTTCTGTGCCATCAAGTACACGATTATTGGATCCCAGCTTGATGTATTTAGACCGATGTTATGTAGGCCATTCATGCATTCGTTGATTACGTCATGCATTCTCTTCAAGACAGCAGCATTGACCTGCTGGATGGATGGTAACTCCATCAAAGTATTCATCAAGTTCGTAAATTGGAGTCTCTTGTTGTCGTATCGCTGAATAAGAATATCCCAACAAGTTTCATAGTTTTCAGCGCCGACCAAATGTTGAACTAATCGTTCCGGCTCTCCTTTAAGCTTAGATTTTAAGTGTTGCATTTTCTGCGCTTTCGAAGAATTTGCATTGTTGTGGATTGTCTCCAGAAACATATCCTTGAACGTAATCCACTGACTGTAGTTTCCAGTGAATTCCGGTAGTTGAATCCTCGGTGCATAGTTTTGGTGGTTTACGCTTGTCCATAGTTTCGAGTTGAGAGATCTTTTCATGACATCGTACTGACGTTCTTTGTTGGCGAACAAGTCGTTGTATATTTCGTTTGACCCTTTCAAAATAGCTTCTAGCTCCCAGTGACATTTCTCTACAGTGTCCCACTTGGTTTTCAGGACGCTCAGGTGATCCTCTAACTCCCATTTTTCAGTTATGGAGTCAATTTCTATTTTGGACATCGCCCGTTCTAGTGCTTTAATGTGACATTCTTGTCGATCAAGCAGTTCCTTGGTCTTGGTATCTACTCCCGTAGGATGAGGAATGACAACTTCAGCCTGTTTTCCTTCCCAGACCAACAACCGCTGCAGTATATCAATCCTGGTGGATTCATACATATGTTTCGTCTTTTCATAAATGTTTCCAGTAAAATATTGGATTTCTTTGTCCTCTCGTTCAAGTAATACATTGTGTCTATTGCCAAAGTCTTGCCAGAGGTTTTCCAATGACACTAACCTTTGAGTCAGGTACTCCTTTCCTTTCCGAGACGCGCTGTCCTTTTGGTAGTTAGTACAGAGACGTTTGATTGACTCGAAGACTTCGTTTTGTGCAGTGATTTCGCTCATCTTGATGTAGTCGTTTCGGTAATCGAAAGTAGTAGTAGTAGTAAGATGTAGTAGTAAAGTAGGTATTGAAGAACACGTAGTTCGGTGTCTTCTAGTTTGTAGGCCTCGTATTGCCCGCAGTTCACGTTGTAGTCCGGAAGCTGTAGTAGCAGTAGTCGTAGTAGTAGTTGGCTTGTTGCCGCAGTTGAGTCTTGTTTTTCCGCTTGATTCACGAAGAAGTTCCAAAGTATCCCCTCTTCGTTGATTGGTCAGAGCTCTTGTACTCTTTTTACGAATATGCGCGCTTTCTCAACTTGACTGGTGAGATCCGCTTGTGGAAGGCCAGCCAAGCCGATTCGCTGTCGTTCCAAGAGATACAATTACCCCAAACTGTGAAATACTCGAAGGACCATTAAATGTAAGGTCCCGTAGTAGTTGGTACCTTACACTTGTAGCTTTAAGTAAGAAGTGGTAAGTCAGTACTTGGAGTTAGGCGAGTTGATGTAAACACACACAGATTCGGTAACACTAAAGGTTTATTAGAGTACCGATCACAACAAAGTAAAAGTGGGTTGGATGCTAATCCGCGGTGTTCGCGTAAGTATGTAATTCGTCAACTAACTTAAAATCATATTAAACATTGTTTTAAATACCAAAGAGAAAAGTAGGTTGCTGCGTTTGCAGCCTGACGGAATGTACGTAAACCGTACAGAATACGATTTATTAACTTAAAAATAGCTGAAATAAAATATTAACACTTTTCATGTTGTGACAAGCCAAATTGTCAATTGTCAGTTACTTTTCTGCTTAGTCTATGAATGGCTACTTTTTGGGTTATATAATTTAATTTTTTTTATCAATATGCTATTTGATTTTATTAATTATTATGATTGTTTACTAAATAACTTAACTTAAAATTATATTTATAAAATTCTTTACGCACTCATGTGACCAGCTACACGCACTCATGGCATATCCATTAGTGCGTGTAGCTGGCCACATGAGTGGCTGACTACACTTGTCAGATGAGATGATGGCTAAACTAATATTTTGAAAAATGTTTGGAAAGAGAAGACGACTTTGATATAAAAACGGGCGTCCGAACCGCTGAGGGTCCACTCTGGGAAACTACTCTGAAGCGCCCACACTCTAGAAAACTAGTCCACTCTGAAGCCAACACTCTGGAAGACAGTCTACTTTTGAAGCGGTCTACTCTGGAAGCCAGTCTACTCTTGAAGCGACTACTCTCTGAAGCCAGTCTACTCTTGAAATCATTCCTCTGAAACCAGTGCACTCTTGAAGCTACTCCACTCTGAAGTCAGTCCATTCTGAAGCCAGTCTACTCTTGAAGCCGGTCTACTCTTGGAGCCGATAAGAAAAACATCAAACCCAGGGGATCCAGCTAAAGATTCACCTGGGACTTCCACTTCCGATCATCGAAGGTCAACTACGTGCCTGACAGAACCATAAAACAAAGAGTGCGTGCCAGGCAGGGTCTTTTATATTAGCTGTACTTCCCAACTCTAAGTTTCATTTAATAAATTGTAATAGATCTGCCTTTATCCATTTCATTCTAACAGGATAAGCAGATACGTAACAATACATAACTAGCTTTTGCCCGTGGCTTCACCCACGTGGATGTCGTAAATTAACGCAGGTATTTTTCTAAAATAAAAGATTTTTTCTAAAAATAAAAGTAGCCTAAGTTACTCCTTATTACATCAGCTACCTGCCAATACAAGTCCTGTCAAAATTGGTCTAGACATTTCAGAGATTAGCCGGAACAAACAGACAGACAGACAGGCAAAAGTTGATTTTTTGGTGTAAGTACAGTATTTTTCATATGAATTTATTGAAAAGCTGTTTGAAATTTCAAATAGACACTTCAGTTTTTTATTTATTTGTATAGATTATATTACGGAGCGAACACTGCAAACAAACACACACCACTTGTGGCTGGTTTGCCTGTTTTGTTGTGGGAATTTCGGCCTGAAAAATAAACCCTGTGGTCATCTGGAAACTTTGGTCGACAAAGACGAATTAAAGACGATTGTGGAAACCGAGGATACTCAATCTACGGCTGAATTAGCAGCAAAATTCGGCGTTAACATCAAAACAATATTGGTCCATTTGCGTCAAATAAGAAGAGAAAAAAACTTGAGAAATGCCCCACAAACTCAATGATCGCAAGCGTGAGGTACGCGTCGAGACGTACCATGCACTGCTCAACAACACACACACGAAGGAATTTTAAACCGCATTATTAACGGCGACAAGAAATGGATTTTATTTAACAATCGCCAGCTCTCAGCAAGTTGATTGGATCCTGGTTCAGCACCTAAACAATGTCCTAAACGAAAACTTGCAACTCCTAGAAAAGTGATGGTTTGTAGTTCCTTACCAAACGGTACAGATGTGTACAGTGAAGAACTGAACACAATGATGAACAAGCTTGCACGTCGATTGGTCGTCTCCGCTGCTCCTGAATGAGAACGCGCGACTTCATACTGCGCGGCAGACGGTCTCTAAGTTACAGGAGCTGGGGTTGGAAGCTCTCCGTCATCCGCCATAGTCCAGAATTCAGATAACTTTTTGGTGCGTAAAAATTAAATACCCGATAGGCAGTACAAAATGCCTTTGAAGAATTTGTTGGCCTTTGTCGAGCTAATTTCTTCAATAATATTATATGTTTAAATATTTGTTACCCCCCAACCCCAGATATTAGGGGATGGAAGTTTGTATGAGACATCCGCTTTGATACAGGGACTCATTCTTATAGTTAATCCATATTATATGATAAATGGGGGAGTGTGTGTGGCTGTTTGTCCGCCTTTCACGGCAAAACGGAGCTACGAATTGACGTGATTTTTTAGTGGAGATAGTTGAAGGGAGTGAGAGGTAGGCTACTTTTTTTTTTCTTTTTTAGCTAGCTGGGGTGAACTTAGAAAAGCCGTGCTTTTCTCATGGAGAATTGTATGATGGAAAGACATATATGATAATATCGTCCACAGTAGCGTATTAAAATAACATTCTGTTCCGAGTTCTCTTCTGTGTTCTAAATCAGGAAAGGGGAACCGTGTTACCCAGAATTTAATGCCAGCAAGGCCGCGGGCAAAAGCTAGTAGTAAAATAAAATTAAAAAGGCATATCTGATAGACAAGATATACCTACACGATATAGACCCACCAAAAAAAAAAAAATGTCATATGCAACTTACAAAAAGAAGTGAAAACCCACCAAAAACATTTTGTTGTAAAACGTTGCCAAGACGAGACCATATAGCTCGCACTGTTGAGACTACACTCGAAGTAGCAGACGATTATGTTCACTTAGGACAAACGGTTGGGTGAGTTTCCGCATTATCAAAGTGGGGGTCTCAATAGCAGTCGCATAGTCACCCACGGTGAAGCGAAGAGGAACCCGAGGAAGGGCCGCTCGTCAGGGCTTTTGCAGGCAAGCCGACGACGACGTAGCGGCCAACAAGTGGGTTGCGGTGCCGCTTGGGTGACATCGTTCCATTAGTGGGTCGTGTCTCCGTGGTAGCGCAGTATGTATGAGCAAGTCTCTACGAAAAAAAAAGAACGAAAAGCTCAGTTAAGTAGAGCCAACTGCGAAAAATAGATCAATCGTCGAATCCGACTCGACTGGGAAGCCTTTGGGAAGCTACGCAATATCTTCTCGTCCCGCATACCGCAGTGTTTCAACACGTAAGTCTTGGCCAGTGCATAAAAAAATTTTTCATCAAATCCATACGTGTGGGATATCTTCAAAAATGATATTGAGGTTTCTTGTTTCGGACCGTTGGATTAGTTACTCTATGCGCTTTCGGAACGCGCCATCGAACGGAATGACATCTGACTTGTCAGTTTGATTTTGACACTTGACACTTCCGCTTGAATTTGGTGGGAAAAAGGGGAACGCGTCGCTGGTTGTATTTCGCGATCTTTTTGGAAAGTTATCCCTTACCCCGGTCGTTTTGTGGACAATCTGTCATGACCCAGTTGAGGTGAATGTAGCTAACCCCTAATTTGACGTAATAACACGGGTTTGGACATATCTTGTTGAAATGGTTTGAAGGTCAAGTCAAAGTGACGCTATTGTGAACGAGTGATTTGAAGACCGCATGCTGTGATTGCCTCCAAGCCTTGTTGCAGCGGATTCCAACCTGAAGAATACTCGTAACGTCACAACACAATACAGATACACTCACTTACATACATAACTCCAGGTTGGCACCAGAGCAGTGTCCTTCAACCATGAGGTAAGTTGTTTTGTTGTATGGGAGGTGAGTTGTTCTCTTTGATTTGATTGTCTGCTCCGCGTACGGCGGATAGTTTCGCTCGCCACTTCTTGTCTCCTGGACCCCACCATAATATCTTCCACTGCGCATTTGAAATCTTATGGTAGGGGTCTAGTCTAGCCTGGCAGCGTACATTTCTAATACAATTTTTTTGATAATTTACATATAAAATAATATTTTGCCAACTGACACAAGTGAGTCCTAAGGCCCTAGAAAAGTGACATTCGCGTATTAACGTAAACGATAAAATAGGAAGCACTAGAAATATTTTAGACTGACATATGCTAACGACATTTCACTTGATCTGTCCTGTCGTCTCTGCATGCAAATTTGACATTTGACAGTCTGACGAACGACAACAAAAGAGCCAATGTTGGAAGCGTTTGCAACTTATCTAGGACCTAAAACTTTATTTAGCAGGATTACAATCATGACCATAATAAGTGAATAAACATGCTATCCTTAGATAATCAATTAACATCTCTTATTAAGTCATGATATCTACTTAGATCACTTCGTTTTCAAGTAAAATAGTGGGATCAAATAAGTTTGATGTCTTCGTTGTTATAATATTTAGTTAGCAAAATGTTTTCATTACAGATACAATTTTATTAAATTTGAATTCATTTTGGATTTCACTTCACTTGAATCCCATTTTAAAACCATTTGATCCCACATATTTTCTATTAGATTTCAATCCGGACTTCTCGATGGCCAACAGATGACAATAATACCAACCTGAGAAGTTAAACATTCCATCTTTATACGCGAACGATGGACCGAACAGTTATCTTGAACAAAATCGATCTGTCCTTCTGGGTAAGCAACTCGCACTGTTGGCATCATAACATCTTGCAAAATTTGCAGATTGCAGGTCGACCCACTTGCTTCTACTAATTTTCCCGGTCCCATAGACAAAATCCATCCCTGTTACCCTAAAAATAACAACAAAGGTTTATTTTTTGTTTTTAGACATTTATCTCCAATCAGTTGCCATAAAGTTCAAAATATAATTAAATCTATAACACAGTATATAAGAATTTAATACTTTTATAAAATTATATAAGTAATAAAAATTAAATATACTTACTGTGTTAAAATTATAATAAATAAATAGTTATTTATATAGAAGTTTATATTAGTTAAATACAATATTATGTAAGTAATTAAATGGGGTGGAATATATATATATATATTAATTTACTTATTGAAAAGTACCCAGTGTAAAGTGGATGTGAACGGCGATGTAGTGTGAACCTTAACTATATCCCGATGATGTTCAGATTGATCCGTATAGATCCCAGTAGTCCTCCGACCTTGACCGATAGATGGACTTTGTCTTAACATCGCCGGTTTCTTGGCATCTGCACACCCATAAGCGCACCTTTGTCTGCCTATAGAAAACAATGGTTTTAAATAAGTTATATAACACTCACAGGATGCTGCAAATAACTCAACAAAAAAAAACTTTTTTACAAAAAAAAAACAACCGACTTCCTTAAAAACACTAGAAGCCGGTTATTTTTGTTTTGTAAAAAAGTTTTTATTTTTAAATTTTTAGCTCTACCTACCCCGCACTAATTCCAAACAAACAATGCATATATAAGGTGTATCTATTCATACACGAAATATTTTAAGACGTACACCTATAGGTGGAGAAGCTACAGCACCGAAAAATAAAAAAATTCTAAATGTATTTTTTCAAAATTTAATGTTTATAAATTATTTGACGCACATAAGAAATACTGGCTCCTTCTTATTTTTTACGGCCCGAGACACCGCGGCCATGCTCGTGCCGTCCGGTCGCCACTAGGGCATGCAAACCGGATACCCGGATAACCGAAAAAACCGGATAACCGACCGATTTGAAAACCGGGTTTTTAGGATATCAAAACCGGAGTTTTCGGTTTTTTCGGTTAACATTATAAATAAGCATTTTTCGACAACTAAACCGACGGCAACAGTATATAAAGCGATTCAATATATATACTTTATAAAGTATATACTTATATTGAATCTATACCTCTAACAAGTGTGGAATCAGAGAGAGCCTTTTTATCAGCAGGTCTCATCTATACTATCTATACTAATATTATACTTAAAGCTGAAGAGTTTGTTTGTTTGGTTGTTTGGTTGAACGCGCTAATCTCAGAAACTACTGGTTCGAATTAAAAAAATATTTTTGTGTAAGGTAGCCTATTTACTGAAGCTATAATAATAAGCTATATAACATCACGCTGCAATCAAAAGAAGCGGAGCAGCAATGAAAAATGGACGTAAACTGGCAGGCAATTCGATGCGACGGGAAGAGTCACGGGAACAAAAATTTGACGCAGATGAAGTCGCGGGCAGAAGCTAGTGTGTAATAAATCCGTAATACTCTAAATGATGACTCCCTCGATGCACTTGTATCCTATCAATGTGAAAAATATATGGTCATTCTATCAAAGTAAAAAATAGTAGTTTGATTTAGCTGTGTAATTTTAATTTAGAATTAATAATCTATTATGTCTTTAAGAATGTCTGATTTATTTTGTTTTGGTTTATTAGGAATAAGAATTCTATTTTATGTGATATTTCAATAATTACAATATATTGATCTCATTTTACGTACTGTTGATTTTGCTTGTTTGTATTTTATGTGACAGTTAAATTGTTATTTAATATTCTGTAATTTTAGGCCTTTGTCTACCTACCAAATGTTTCTAATTGTGTATGTTAGGTACCTTCAGTTTTAAAGAATATGTTATTTCCCTAAATAATAAGCTTTATGATTATTATTCTATGTTATGTATAAAGAAGAGAAACTTTTTGTATTGTTTGCTAGTAGTTGTAGCTTATTTCAGTCCGTAAAAAAATACATATTTTGATTAGACTTCAACATTTTCATTTCTTTACAGACATATTTCTCATTTATTTAACAAAACCTAAAAAACCCGAAAAAACCGATTTAACCGGTTTCGCCGGTTTTGTAAACATAAAACCCGAAAAAATCGGTTTTTATAAACAACCCGGTTTTTGCATGCCCTAGTCGCCACCCTCGCAGCATCAGGCGGGCCATTCATTGAATTCCTTTACTCCAGTAAAGGTTTTATGCAAAACGTGTCAAGCAGTTTTAAAATTATAATAATTACGAAAATTCAAAAACGCTTAGATAAAAAAAGTCTTTTTGCTTCTATAGCTTCTTTACCACTTACAGGTGTACCTCTTCCCGGCCACCGTAGGCGCGAGCTTGCGGGTGGCGAGCAATGGGTAGCTCGCCGCCCGGTAAGGACCAAGCTCGGGTCGACGGCGCGCAGTGTTCCACGCGCGCCTCAAAGAGATGTCAGCAGCAGTGTAGGTCATAGTCAGTAAAAGTCTGACACGCCCTCCCGCTCCGCCCAGAGCGGGAGAAGTCATTTGATGATTTCCCATCCTGAAAAAAAAAAAAAAAAAAAAAGGTGTACCTCTTAAAATATTTCGTGTATGAATAGATACACCTTATATAAGCGATAGCACAAATCGCGGTTGATTTGCTGTCATTTTTTGAAGAGTTCCGGTGTCTGTCTCCGGAAATCATCATCAAATCTATATGAAATTTATATGGGATTATTTCGGAATAAACTCCTTTTGAACAAAAAAGAATTTTGCAAATTCGTCGGCCATAAGGCCGAACATGCATAAAAAAAAATATAAACATCTGAATTGAGAACCTCCTCCTTTTTGAAGTCGGCTAAAAAAAACGGAGACCACAAATTATATTATAATTAACTTACTGTTATACCAAGCTGTCTCGCAATTCCTTTTATGGTCACGTTTTGTTCATACAGAAACATTATTTTTGTTCTCATAAATTAAGGAATCATTTTATAAAATATTGTGTAAATCGTCGTCGTTTACACTTCGTCGTTTTAAGTGAATGTATACACCAAACGTTGTAGTTTTAAATTGAGGGTGTGGATTAAAGGAGGTGGGTAAAGCTTAGGGGTCGGTTCACATCTGACGGAAGATGCGTCGAGCGTTTCTAGGGTTGCCAGGTCTTCAAACCGAAAAGACGGACAGACCAGCAAGTTTAGCCGGACATTTGGGTAAAAGGCCGGACGCCCTTAATTTTTAGGGTTCCGTCGTCAAATGACAAAAAACGGAACCCTTATAGATTCGTCGATTGTCTGTCTGTCTGTCTGTCCGTCCGTATGTCACCGCCACTTTTTTCCGAAACTATAAGAGCTATGCTGTTTAAACTTGGTAAGTGGATGTATTCTGTGAACCGCATTAAGATTTTCATACTTATAGAAAAAAAAACTATACATTTTGGGGTTCCCCATACTTAGAACTGAAACTCAAAAAAAAATTTTCATCAAACCCATACGTGTGGGGTATCTATGAATAGGTCTTCAAAAGTGGTATTCAGGTTTATAATATTATTTTAATCTAAACTGAATTGTTTGCGCGAGAGACACTTCCAAAGTGGTAAAATGTGTGTCCCCCCTCCCGTAACTTCTTAAATAAGGGAATGATAAAACTAAAAAAAATATATGTATATGATGTACATTACCATGTAAACTTCCATCGAAAATTGGTTTGAACGAGATCTAGTAAGTAGTCTCTTTTTAATACGTCATAAATCGTAAACCGCAATTTACCTTTCATTCAATCAACTCAAATATAAAAATAAAAAAAAAAAACATTTAATTTCATAAACATAAACCTTATGCATAAACCGAGAATACCTACAGGTTTATACGGAACCCTCCTCGGTGCGCGAGTCCGACTCGCACTTGCCCGGTTTTTCTTAGTATAACACGAAAGTAAAAAAGTAAAACAAGGTTTTTATCATTTACAATAAAGTCTTCTTAAATTCGAATGAAACAACAAAAAAACTTTTTACAAAAAAAAAAAAAAACAACCGACTTCCTTAAAAAAAACACTACAAAGTAAAAAATAACTTTAATTTCGAAAGTCGGTGTCTGGCTCTGTATTTAAGGTTTTTGCCACCAACGTAATGAAAATTTAAGACTTATATGGTTTTCACATGGACCCTATTGTCCAAATAGAACCAAATTAAAATGAGATCATTCGGAAAGCACCAGCTTTCAAATAAAAAAAGAACCATCTAAATCGGTTCACCCAGTCAAAAGTTATGAGGTAACAAACATACGGTATTCGTTCATTTGTCGCGCAAATACTTAATGCAAATGTAAGACTTACTAGTGATCGCCCATTGGTAGAAATTCGACCGTACTTCATTTGAATAGAAATACATTATTAAATGAAAAAATATAGCTATAATAAAAAATTAAAAAATAATATGGTTATATTTGACATTCAGTAACACTATAGACAAATTGTTGACGCTGTACTACTGTGAAGAGGGTTCGCTGGCGGGATCAAGGGCGGATCCAGGGGGTGGGTCATGGGGGTCATGACCCCCCCTGAGCTGGGTCCACCGTGGACCACTATTTAAAATTGTTAAACATAGGTAATGGTTTTAAGTAAGGATATATTTTTTTGTCACAATATAGATTTTATTTAAATACCTTCAATATTTAATCAATTTATTATAAATTACCGGTACCGTGTGGCGTCGGACTATAGGAATAGCACCACCCCGTTTCTTCCCGTGGGTGTCGTAAGAGGCAACTAAGGGATATACTAGAGAATGGGCAGCAGCGTTCTCTATGCATTGCAGACTATCATACTGCGATCGCCAACCCGCCTGCCAAGCGTGGCGATTATGGAAAACCCCCCAAAAATGACAAGCACCAAAAATAAATAGCCCCTAGTGCTCGGCGGCCCACCTACCCTTGGCTATGGTAGCGGTCAAGGCCACGGTGAGGCAAGGGGTGCTAAGAATCCCCGGAAGAGATCCGGCTACCACAATCACCGACAACTGGACCTGGCAACATATAACACGCGTATACCTCGGACCGACGAGAAGATCGCCGAACTGGAGGAAGAATTGAGCAAGTTACGATGGGATTATAGTAGGGTTATCTGAAGTCCGAAGAGAGGGGGAGGACTCGATAATCCTCAAATCCGGAAACCTGCTCTATTTCCGGGAGCGCGACCAGCGGTCCCAAGGTGGTGTCGGGTTTATCGTCCATAAGTACCTTGTGAGTAACGTGGTGAAGATCGAGAGTGTGTCGACCAGGGTGGCGTTCCTGATACTCAGAATACCCGCAAGGTATTCGCTGAAGGTCATACAGGTTTACGCCCCGACCTCGTCACACCCCGACGATGAGGTGGAGACCAAGTATGAGGATATTTCCAGAGCCATGCATGGTTCCAAAACTCACTTTACCGTTGTCATGGGGGACTTTAACGCGAAACTGGGCAAGCGAGGCGATGATGAGTTGAGAGTGGGGCAATTTGGAGTTGGACGTCGCAACCACCGGGGTCACCTACTGGCTAGTTTTATGGAGAAAGAAGGCCTCTTTATGATGAATTCCTTCTTCAAAAAACGTAAGCACAGGAAGTGGACCTGGCAGAGCCCTGATGGTGTAACAAAAAACGATATTGACTTCATTATGTTGACGAAGAAGCAAATATTCAATGATGTCTCAGTGATCAACGCGGTGAAAACCGGGAGTGATCACCGTATGGTAAGAGGCACATTGAATATCAATATCAAGCTGGAAAGATCTCGGCTGATGAAGTCAACGCTCTGTCCAGCACCGATCCAACTTCATAACCCCGAGAGCTTTCAGCTCGAACTCCAAAATCGTTTTGAGTGCCTAGGGAGCTCCGTGGACGATTTTAACGATGGGTTCGTGGAAACTGTCCATACGGTCGGGTCTAAGTTCTTCAAGACCCGCCGTACTAATAGGAAAAAGAAATTCTCAGATCCAACATTACAGCTTATGGAACAGAGGCGCGGAATGATCCTGCAGTCTTCAGAAGCTGCGCTCGAGTACCGGCAGCTCAATAGACGGATCTCTCATTCCTTGAAAAGCGACCTTCGCCGCTATAACACAGAGCGGATCAAGGACGCGAAAGAGCGGAATAAAGGCTCCAAGGGCTTTACTAAGGATCTGTCTATTGGGCAGAGCCAGCTTACGAAACTGAAGACCGACGATGGCAGGGTCGTATCCGCTAAACCTGAGCTATTTAAGGAGATTGAGAGGTTCTATGGACAGTTATACACGTCAACAAGTGACCCCGTTAAAAATCTGGCAAATGACCAAAGAGCTAGGTAGGTCACTATACCGAAGACATCCCGGACGTCAGCTTGTACGAGATTCGGATGGCTCTGAAGCAGCTCCAAAACAACAAGGCGCCGGTTGATGACGGAATTACGGCTGAACTCCTGAAGGCCGGCGGGAAACCCGTTCTCAAAGCCCTTCAGAAGCTGTTTGATTCCGTCATACTCGAGGGTAAAACGCCACAGGCATGGAACACAGGTGTGGTGGTACTTTTCTTTAAGAAAGGTGATAATGCCCTACTTAAGAATTATAGGCCCATCTCACTTCTGAGCCATGTCTACAAGCTGTTTTCAAGAGTCATCACGAACCGTCTAGCACGCAAGTTTGACGACTTCCAGCCTCCCGAACGAGCCGGATTCCGTAAAGGCTTTAGCACCGTAGACCACATACATACGCTGCGGCAGGTTATACAGAAGACCGAAGAGTATAAACTCTCTGCTTAGCGTTTGTGGACTACGAAAAAGCCTTCGATTCGGTCGAAACCTGGGCTGTACTGCAGTCTCTTCAACGGTGCCAGATCGACTATCGGTACATCGAGGTGCTGAAGTGTCTGTACGAAAACGCCACTATGTCAGTCTGACTTCAGGACCAGACCTCGAAACCTATCCTTCTGCAGCGAGGGGTGAGACAGGGAGACGTCATTTCTCCGAAACTGTTCACCGCTGCACTGGAGGATGTCTTCAAGATTCTGGACTGGACAGGGGCTGGCATCAACATCAATGGCGAGTATATTACTCACCTTCGGTTTGCCGATTATATAGTTGTCATGGCTGAGACTATGGAGGGCCTCAGTACAATGCTCGATGACCTCATTAGAGCTTCCGAAAGAGTGGGTCTCAAGATGAACACGGACAAGACAACGGTTATGGCCAATGCTCATGTGATACCCGCTCCAGTGCAGATCGGAGGCGCTACACTCGAAGTTGTGGACGAATATGTGTACCTAGGACAGACTGTCCAGTTAGGTAGGTCCAACTTTGAGAAAGAGGTCAATCGTCGAATCCGACTCGGCTGGGCAGCGTTCGGGAAGCTACGCAATATCTTCTCGTCCCACTTACCGCAGTGCCTCAAGACAAAAGTCTTTGACCAGTGTGTGTTGCCACTGCCAGTGATGACTTATGGATCCGAAACGTGGTCGCTCACAATAGGCCTTATTAGAAGGCTGAAAGTCACCCAAAGGGCGATGGAGAGAGCTATGCTTGGAGTTTCCCTACGCGATCGAATCAGAAATGAAGAGATCCGTAGGAGGATCAAGGTAACCGACATAGCCCGAAGAATTGCTAAACTGAAGTGGCAGTGGGCAGGGTACATTGCTCGCAGAACAGATGGCCGATGGGGCCGAAAGGTTCTGGTGTGGCGACCGCGTACCGGAAGACGTAGAGTTGGAAGGCCTCCAACAAGGTGGACCGATGACCTTGTGAAGGCCGCAGGAATCCGCTGGATGCGGGAAGCACAAAACCGGTCGAAGTGGCGGAGCTTGGGGGAAGCCTATGTTCAGCAAAGGACGTCTTTCGGCTGAAATGATGAATGATGATTATAAATTAATATTTTGTATGATAGCAGCAAACGCATTATTCGGGAACGAACGCATCGAAAAGAACAGTGGCGAATTCCCAAACTTTTGATTGCCGTTTCTACCCGTTTTTGCCAGACTATACATACATTAATAAAATACCTACTTTTTACTTTTATTTATTATTACAAAAATTAAATTATAACTTCTTGTGACTTGACCACGACTATGTGACCCCCCCCTGACACCAAAGCTGGATCCGCCCTTGGGCGGGATGATGATGGCCAGGACCAGGACGTAGGTGTAATGAGTAAAGAATACTTCTTCAGGACTCTCTTTTTTAATTTCTTAATACTTCTTAACTGCTGGATATATGGAACAATAAGGAATGAATTATCACAGAAAGCTCTGTTTTTATAGAATTTTCCCTATTATTTTCAAAAGCTTCTGCCCGCGACTTCGTCCGCGTCAAATTTTCGCTCCCCTTCCCGTTGCGTCGAATTGCCTGCCAGTTTTCATCCATTTTTCGTTTGCTGCTCAACTCTTTTTGACCGTAGCGTAATGTTCACCTTTTTCAATAAATGGGCTACCCAACACAAAAATAATTTTTCAATTCCAATCAGCAGATCCATCAGTCCTGAGATTAGCGCATTCAATCAAACAAACATACAAACAAACAAACTCTTCAGCTTTATAATATTAGTATAGATAGTATATTATAGATTAATTATGACGGTTCCAAATGTCATAATTATAACCAGCCTGTACAATCTATGACCAGCCTGTACAATCGTGAGGCATACAACCTCTACAGTTTGCACACGACACTAAGTTTTGTATGGGAAACTTACTAATGCCATACTTGACACTCTCCATAAAACCACAAAAAATATTTCTTATAAATCTAAACTAAATTCCTATCGTCGCTAATACAAATAAATAATATTAAAGACAAATATTCTCGATATGATCATAGATTTTAAAAATGAAATAGGTTATTTAGCCATAAAATTAATTTATTACCTATGGTTATACTTGACATTCAGTAAGACACTACGGTAAGACACAAAATCAGCCTTACCAACTTAGGGTTTTTTCCAAATTTAGGGGGTAAATAAGAGGATTGAGATTTTTAGGGGCGTTCCATTTTTAGGGGTATTCTTGGGGATTTTTTGCCATCTTACATTTCTCATTGTGTTTGATTACATTAAAAGTATTAGCGACTTCTAGTACGGTTCCTCGATACTAAGAATGCAGAGTGAATGATTAACAAATGTCGGATAATAAATATAGACAAATATTATTACTGTGTGCCGGGTCTATGATTACTGAACATTCGTTGGTTATTTTCATTATAATTTTTTAGCGGATTTTTTCAGTAATTGTGGCGGCATGTTTAGGGGTTTTTAACTTAAGCTTTAGGGGTAAATATTTCTGGGTGTTGGTAACACTGCACATAATAATAAAGACAGATTTGGACCATAAACAAAAGAATTTCTATGCATGTGTGTATTGGATACACGGTAATGAAGAGTAGTGTGTGTAACGTGTTATTTATTGAAAATAATGTATTTTAACTCATAATTTTAAAAAATTATTAGCATTCTTCACTTTTTCTCTGTATAAACTATAAGTGTGCGAAATTTCATACTCTTCCGTCCGCCCAATTTTCGTAAAAAGGGATCCAAAGTTTTCGCTTCACGTATTAATATATAGATATGGTTTTCACATGGACCCCATTATGCCTGGTAGGGTCCGTCAGACCCACCTGTGCACATAAACCGTTGTATTTCCTTCAAATTCGAATTTCGCGTCCATCCGCACTTACTAGCTGGCCGTTATGAATCGCTAGACGCCCGCCACCCCCTGCCTCAGTCCGGAGCGCGCTCCAGTGGTAATAGGACGTGCGTAAAGTTCGCACGGGTCTCACGGACCCGATCAGGCATACGACGTGACGTTTCTATGTATTTGTTGTCTGTGTTTTTGAAAAGTTAAGTTATTTTTGTGATTAAATATAATATTTTTAAATTATTTTAGTTTCAAAATGGGGAGCCATCTTTGCGATGATGATATTAGTAATTTATTACTCGATGCGGCTGAAAAAGATGACGTAATTTTCAACTCAAGTGGAGAAGAGTCCGATCACGTGAGTCAGGGAAGCGAGGCATCTGATTCAGAGGCAGAAAATTAATATTTTGGAGAGGCTGTTCCGGAAGAAAGTTTGTCAGATTGTGATATGAACGTTCCGCTGTCTACGCTAGCTTCATTGCCGTCAGGGAGAGCGTACAAAGGTAAGGATGGAACTTTATGGCATAAAAACCCTGTTCGACCTTACGTACGAATACGAATTGAAAATATAATATCTGGTACAACAGGAGTAAAGCCTCAAGCTAGAGATGCAAGGATTCCTTTAGAATGTTTCGGACTCCTCATCAACGAGTCTATGTTGTTCGACATAATGCTTCATACAAATGTAAGGATCCGAAGAACGAGAGATAATTTGAAATCTTCTAATGAATATTCCTACGCGGAAATTTCTATTACGGAACTGAAGGCTACAAATGGTCTAATTTATCTCGCGGGGTTATTCAAATCCGGAAAACAGACAGAAACTACAAGATTTTTGGTGCAATGATGGAACGGGTGTTCCCATTTTTTCCATGACGATGAGTCTAAGATTTTCTTTTATCATAAATCATTTGAGGTTTGATGATGTCAGTTCGCGCGAAGAAAGACTAGCACAAGACAAGCTAGCACCATTCAGAAAGCTCTTTGATGATTTTGTTACCAACTGTCAGCTGCATTACACGCCTTTCGAGAATCTGACCATAGACGAAGAATTTGTAGCATTTCAAGGGCGTTGTAAATTTCGCCAATATTTGCCCAATAAACCAGCTAAATATGGGATTAAAATGTTTGCACTGGTCGATGCCAGAACCTACTATTCTTTGAATTTAGAAATTTATGCTGCAGAACAGCCAGAAGGGCCATATAAAATCAGCAATAAGCCACATGACGTTGTTGATCGTCTAGTGAAACCTATTTCCAGATCAGGGCGAAATGTTACAATGGACAACTGGTTCACGAGTTATCCAACTTTTGAACACTTGCTAAAAAACATAAATTGACTGCTGTTGGTACAATGAAATCTAATAAAGCTTATATACCAGAAAAATTCAAAAAAAATCGTGAAGAACATTCATCCCTGTTTGGCTTTCAACAAAATTTGACCTTATTATCTTCCCGCAGAAATGTGTTTATGCTGTCAACACTCCACCATGACATGGAAATAGACCAAGAAACAGATGAGAAGCAAAAACCCGTGATAATTACATCTTTATCTTTACATATTATAAAATAAAGTCACTTCGCTGTCTGTCTGTCCCTATGTATGCTTATATCTTTAAAACTACGCAACGGATTTTGATGCAGGTTTTTATAATAGATAGAGTGATTCAAGAGGAAGGTTTATATATGTATATAACATGCATAATATAGTAAAGAAACGTTGATAATTTTAGAGGTTTATAATGTGATGTCATAAATAAACACATTTTTTTGCGCTTACATTGCGAACGCTGTCTGAACCCTACGAAATAGCTCAAAATAATGTACTACAGTATTTTACACCTTAAAAAGTTCTACAAAAAAGTCCGCGATGGTATATGTCTAACTCTTAGGGATAACCCATAATAACCATTTTTATCCTTTACTTTTTACGACAAATAATGGCTTATTTATGAATGCGATTTTAAGCAATACAGCATTAATCCTTATGCAATTAAGTACCTTAAATAAATTGTACATTTTATGTAGATCAAAATTGCCCTTTACAGCATATCATTAAAATGAATATTTTAGAAGATATCAGAAGTTATAATAAAATAGCCGCAGAGCGGCTAGCGGGCCTTCCCGCGTCCGGCCGGCAGGATTAGGAGGATTGGAATATTGTAATTCATATTACTTTGGCTTCATAGTAAATGCGAATATCATGTGTGTTCGAAGTACTCAAAATAAACCTAATTGTATTATTCCAAGTAAAAGATCGCGAAATATGACTTAGATGTTTAGGTTTTTGGATGGATTTGGATTTTTGGTTAGCCTGGATACTTACCATATAAGATACTTTATCCCGGTAGTAGGTTCCCGGTTGATATTTTCCGACAGCTATACGGGCGCAGCCACTGACCAAAGTACTATTCTTATAACTATATTTAATTTGGTGTCTGGTAAATAATCAAGGATCAAGGATCGTAGCAGGTGGCGTTCCGTAGTTTCTGCCTACCCCCATGGGAAAAAGGCGTAATTTTATGTATGTATAACATGGATTAATATATTCTTACCGCGGTAATACGTCCTCTTGCGATAATTTCCGACATCCACGCGGGCGAAGCCGCGGGCAAAAGCTAGTTTTATAATAAAACGAAGGGTGGACTAGACACCGTTGACAAGCTTATTCAATCATATGATGTCACAAGAAACTCAAGAAGGTGGCCATTGACATTGTTTTTCTGGATGCTAAATACTGCTGGCATCAATGCTAAAATTATAGAAATGCTCAACTGTCCTGAAAAAAGCATAGTCGAAGAAGTTTCATAAAAGATTTGAGCCTTGCTCTGATCGAACAACACTTGCAGTCAAGAAAAAACAACAATCGCCTATCTAAAGATCTCCGCAAGCGAATAGGTAGCCATTTGGGTACCCAAGATGACTCACCATTGAAAAAATCGACTCCTGGTATAAAACGTAGATGCTACGTATGCCCAGTCAAGAAAGATCGCAAAACTCAATATATTTGTGAGACTTGTAAGAGTCATTTATGTCTGGATCATGCAATTTTCCAAAGTGGTATTTGCTTTCGAAACAGAGCCCTAGAAAATGATGATAGAAGCGATGAAGACTGAATATTCTTTAATTATTTATAAGTACATAAAAGTACCTTATATGTTTGATAGTCTGATTGAGATCTGTTTAGTTTTTAATAAGTAAAGTGTGTTATAATAATAACTAAGTATAAAAACGCTATTAAGAACACTGCCAATGATTAATTGAAAAAATAATAATTAAAAGTTGTTGATTTGTAATATATTTTTATTTTATTTCCTAACATACACCTCTAGTAAAATATATAGAATATTTAAAAACGTATTTAGCAGTAAATATTTGAGATATTACAAGTTAAAAATCCGGGTCTGATAAACCCACCAGGCATACCGTGTAACTTTCTGCCACCAAGCATACCGAAGGTTAAATTCGAATGAAACAACAAAAAAGCTTTTTACAAAAAAAAAAAACAACCGACTTCCTTAAAAAAAACACTACAAAGTAAAAAATAACTTTAATTTCGAAAGTCGGTGTCTGGCTCTGTATTTAAGGTTTTTGCCACCAACTTCCGAAATTAAAGTTATTTAAATACGTAATGAAAATATAAGACTTATTGGTTTTCACATGGACCCTATTGTCCAAATAGAACCAAATTAAAATGAGACCATTTGGAAAGCACCAGCTTTCAAATAAAAAAAGAATCATCTAAATCGGTTCACCCAGTCAAAAGTTATGAGGTAACAAACATACGGTATTCGTTCATTTGTCGCGCAAATACTTAATGCAAATTTAAGACTTATATGGTTTTCACATGGACCGCATTGTCCGAATGAAACTAAATTAAAATGGGACCATTCGGAAAGCACCAGTTTTCAAATAAAAAAGAATCATCAAAATCGGTTCACCCAGTCAAAAGTTATGAGGTAACAAATATAAAAAAAAAATAACTTAAAAAAAATACAGTCGAATTGATAACCTCCTCCTTTTTTGAAGACGGTTAAAAATTAAATTAAATGAATCGTTCATCATTCGTTTTGATTAATTATTCAATATCCCAAAAAAATACTGAAAGACTTACAAAAACCGGACAGGCCGGACACTTCCTAATTCGGCCAGACACGCAGCCAAAAAGCCTGACTGTGTCCGGTTTTATCCGGACGCCTGGCTACGCTAAGCGTATCATCGGTTGCGTCTATTCAGTCAAATAGGGAGTTTTCATATCTGACGGAAGATGCGTCTGTCTAGTCTGAATGCATCAGTCAAAATACGCGTGGCGCGTCGTTGCCGCTCTTTACGTCGGCCGACAAAGCGTTAACGGAAACGGAACAGACGCTGTACGCTCGACGCACTAACCGTCAACGGTTAAGTGTGAAAGGTTGAATGTTTCCTCATATAATTGTCTGTTCTGGCGTTACGTGACCGATAATACGCGACGCATCTTCCGTCAGATGTGAACCGACCCTATAACATTTTTCACCTATCATAGTCATGAAAATTTAAAGTATTTATTGACGTCATGTTATTGTGTTTATGTGAAGTTTAGGTATCAACCTGTACATCTATACTAAAATATGTAGTAAGAAAAAAATTGCAAGTCAAAAAAAAAATATCATCAAACTAGGCAAATTCGTTGAAGTTTTGTTATTTTAAGCATTTTTTTAACTTTCATTACAAAATAAACTGTTAAGCGCTTTATGCACCTTTATTATATATTTTACTAGCTTTTGCCCGCGGCTTCGCCCGCGTAGATATCGGAAATTATCGCAAGAGGACGTATTACCGCGGTAAGAATGTATTAATCCATGTTATACATACATAAAATTACGCCTTTTTCCCATGGGGGTCGGCAGAAACTACGGAGCGCCACCTGCTACGATCCTTAAATATCTTGTGTGTTTGATGTACTTAAAATAAAACTAATAGTATTCAGAGTAAGAAGACTGCGACATAGGGCTGGATTGAATTGAATATAAGTCTTCCTGATTTTTCTTAACGCTCCTATTCTACCTATATAAACACTCAGTTATTTACCAGACACCAAATTAAACATAGTTATAAGAATAGTACTTTGGCCAGTGGCTTTGCCCGTATAGCTGTCGGAAAATATCACCCGGGAAACTACTACCGGGATAAAATATCTATGGTATACTATAAATGGTATGTTCAGTCCCGTTTAAATTGGTTACTCTATGCGCCTAACGGAACGCGCCCGAACGGAGTGACATCTGACTTGTCAGTTTGACTTTGACACTTGACACTTCTCTTTGATTTTGCTGGAACAAGGGAGCATGTCGTCGTGTTGAGTTTCGCGACCAGTTGTGAATTAATCCTTTTAAATCGATCCGTTTGTGACAATTAGTCGTGATCCTGTTGCTTTGATTGTAAATAACCCCAGTTTGACGAAATAATACGGGTTGAGTTTGGATATATCTTTGTTGGAAATACTTTGAAGTGAAAGTGACGCTATTGGAATGAATACCGCATGCCTCTTGGTAGCAGGCCTATTGGAGCGGTGTTTGCGGTGAATTGTAACCTGGAGATACTCATAACGTCACAACACAATACAATACACACTCACTTACATACATAAATCCAGGTACGCCCCAGGAGCAGTTTCCTTCAACCATGAGGTGAGTCTTTTGTTTGTTTTAATGTAATTGTACTTATGTCATTGTTCGGCTCCGCGCACGGCGGACAGTTTCGCTCGCCACTCTTGTCTCCAGAGCCCCATCATCATAACTTCCACTGCGCTTTTGAAATCCCATGGTGAGGCTTGGCCTGGCAGCGAACATGTTTGGTAGCAGAGCGTGGTTATAAGACATATAACCAACAAATTGGTAATTTACAGTAGGCTAATTACTTGGCAGTCTCTATAAGGGAAGTAGTAATACGCTGTAAATGTTTGTTAACGGTAATTAATTGTTTATTTGAAATAATTTGTTTGAATTTATTGAGTCGAGTAACTCATGTTGTCGCGGTCAACCGGGTTGCATATGCTGATAGAGTTGGTTAGATTGGGCTATGTTATAACCTCTTGTTGTTGTATTTGACCTCTGTGTTGTATTGAATGTCAGGAAGACATTAAAATATTGAGTTTGTACCATTGACATGGTTGTTTGTGAAAATTAATATTTGAAATTGGCATTTTTGAGCATTAACATTGTTTTAAATTGGAATAAAGGTTTATTATTGTTGTACCATTGATATAATGGTTTGTGAAATTAACATTTGAATATTTGAATTGAATTTGAAGTAGAATTTTTGAACGTTGACATTTGTTTTGAATTAAAATAAAAGTTTATTGTTGTTCATTAAATTGAAACCAATATTTTGTTATTTCTTGAGTTGCTGACTAACAGTTTGGTAGTTTGGTTGTTTGCTTGTAGTTATTTTGTAATTGATTGATTGAACCTTGTTATTTGATTATCTTGTTTGGTTTATTTGAATTGTATTGTTTGTGCAATGGCACACAAAGCGGTGAGAGAGGCAATCAGTGGATTGACAACACAGCTACGGTGGTTCACTTCAGCTGCAGCGACTGCTGAGCGCCAGGATCTGGAAGGGATCACTCTTGCTCGGTTCGAGCAGTTGAACGTGAGACTCGGCAACGTTGATGCTCTGCTCACCCGCTACAACGAGTACATTTGTGATGTGGCTCTGGAAGTGCTGGACCAGGCAGCACGTGATAAGGTCCTTGCTGACTACGACCAGATCTTGGACCTGGGGGATGTAATTGGTCAACGTGCTCGGGAAATATTGCAGAGCCAGACACCAGTCCAGGTCAAGCCGGAGACCTCGGTTGTTTCAGGTCCCGGACTATTGAGTAGACTGCCTACTTTGGAACTGCCACACTTTGACGGTCGCTTGGACCACTGGTTAGGTTTCCAAAACCTGTTTGAAAGTTTGGTTGATGCACGCTCGGACCTCAGACCCGCCCAAAAGTTGGCCTATTTGTTGTCTGTCCTAGAAGGTGAGGCCCGAGCCTTGGTACAGCATCTGTCGTTGACTGACTCAGCCTACCCTACCGCTTTGGAACTACTCACCCGGCAGTACCAAAATAAACGTTGTTTGGCTGACGTTCATATTAAATTGATTTTGGGGTTACCAGTCATTACTAGTTTGTCAGCATTGCGTACTGACCTGTTGAACCCGTTGGTGGCAGCGACCAACGCTATAAAAGCGATTTGACTTGCCGGTGGACCATTGGTCTTACCTTTTGGTACATGTTGTGCTGCAACGGCTTCCTGCCGATTTGAGGGCTCGTTTCGAGCAAAAGTATGGTGGGGATAGTGTCACACATCTCCCCCCATTTGGTGACCTCGTCCAATTTTTGGAGGATGAGTGTCGGTTTGTGGACAACTCTGGGGTTGCCACTGAGTCATGCCAGCCGTCTTCCCGGCCACGAGACCAGGGACGGACTAGGGCTCGCGGGCCTGTTGATGGTCGCCCCGCCGCTCGTTTTGCTGGCACCCAGAGTCGTCCTGGTTGTGAGTTTTGTAGTGACACGGGGCATGGCACGGCAACTTGCGCGGCCTTTTTGAAATTGCACGTGAGTGCCCGTCGCCGAATTGCCAATGCACGCCGCCTGTGCTTCTCATGTTTGGGGGCTCACTTCCATCGGGACTGCCCCAACCCCCGCCCTTGTAGATTTTGTAGGGGGTCCCATTTGGATATTTTGTGCGCTAACGCGAACCACGCTGGCAGACCAGCCTCTGATGAAGGTTCGCGCACGGGGGGGCACCATGGAGTTGGTCACCGGGCTTCTGGCTCGCCGGTTCAGAACCGGGGCGAGGCCCGCAATTTTGAGCGCCGCACTCCACCCCCCGCGCAAGTTGATCGGGAGCCGCGCGACCGCCATTTGGTCTCCCCGCGTAAAGGCGATTACGTACTTGTTGCTAGGCAGCGCTGGCCAGACCAGCACCGCTTCCCTCCCCTCCATTGGCGGAACGTCCCTGGTTGGAGTCACGCCCCCCGCCATTCAGGCATCCGGTGGGATATGCCATTCCAGCAATGGCGCGTGGCTCGGGACACCGCGCGGACGAGGAATTTGTCCTCCATCCTCGTCGGGAAAGACTTGAGCCTGGGTGCGGCGATCGGTCGCCGCCCAGGCATTGTTAGGAACTTGGCGCCTGCCCCGCTAAGGTACCCCTCAGATCGACACGGTTTTGTTGCCAACGGCATCGGTCGGGTCTGGGGGCCCACGGGGGACTCTGTTGTGGTCCGTGCCATTTTGGACATGGGAGCCCAGGGTTGCCTTTTGTCTATTGTCTCGTTGTTTTGTTTGTATTGTTTTGGGCGAAATTGTTTTCGTCAGCGCCTTTGGACTGCGGGACTTGGCTTCAGCTGTGCTGCTGGGGAGTTTGTTCCGCCACTTCTTCTTCCCAGCTAAAGCACTAGGAAGTGTCGAAGGGCGGGCGTTTTGGGGGGACTGTCTTTTGTAACTTTGACGTTCAAAAAGTGCTGACTCTCAGCCTAGTTTGAATAAATGACTTTTGATTTTGATTTTGGCTGGGACGAGCCAATTCGAGAAACCCTGTTGGAAGATTGGCTCCAATTTGTATCCGCACTCCCTGCAGTCAACGAGGTCGTGTTACCCCGCGCTATCCTCCCCCCTGGGAGCTACACTGCTACCCTTGTTTGTGATGCGTCTTCGCACGGTTATGCAGCTATTGTTTGTCTGCGCACCGTCTGCGCGACAGGCCAGGTGAATTTGTCACTGGTCTTGGCCAAGAGCAAGGTGGCCCCCCTCCGGATGGCACTGACCATCCCTAAGTTAGAATTGTCAGGGGCGGCGCGTCTTGTGCGTCTATAGAACCATGTTGCTCACACTTTTGGTGGAACTGTGGACATTCGAGCTTCTTACACCTGGACGGACAGTCAAATTGTTTTGTGTTGGTTGAAGACGTCCGTCCACTCTTTGGGGGTCTTTGTTGCGAACTGAGTGTCCCAGATTCAAAATTCTAAAACGCATTTGATTTGGAGGCTCGTGCCTGGAGATTTGAACCCAGGCGCCGTGGCTTCACGTGGGTGCATGGCACCCCGCTTGATTGCTTACCCCCTATGGTGGGGACCAGACTGGCTGACTCACCCCGAGGATGATTGGCCTCGATCGCCAGTCTTGATGTCGGGTCCTTTGCCCGGGCTCAAGGTGCTCGCTGTTGGAACGAAGGACCCTGAGTTTTTGTTGAGTCGATACAGCTCCTCGACAAATTGTTGAATTGTTGGTGACTGATCGTCACATTAACTCGCATGCCGGTTGCAATGCGCTGTTGGCCATTCTGCAGCGAGAGTTTTGGATATTATAGGGAGCCGTTAGTAAGTTGAACCCCTTTTTGGTCGATACGGGTCTTTTGTTGTTGTTTGGTTGTTGACGGTTGAGGCACTCTAGTCTTCCTTATGGGGCCCGTCACCCCCTTTTGTTGCCTAAGGAGGGCCATTTTGTTAAATTGTTGTTGTTGTTTGGTTGTTGTTGTTGTTTGGTTGTTTTTGTTGTTTATTATTGTTTTGATCCGTCAGCTTGCCCCCATTGGGGGGGTATTTTTGAGGCCACGGTGAAAGCGGCACAGGGACTCTGGCGCAGATTGTTGGGAGATACCGTTCTCACCTTTAAGGAGTTAGCTACGGTATTTTGCCGTTTTGAAGCTGTATTGAACTCGCGTCCATTGTGCCCGCTGTCTTCGGACCCCAACGTCTTGGAGGCCCTAACCCCGGGCCATTTTTTGATTTGACAGCCACTTGTCGCCCTGCCGGAACACCCTTTTGTCGATGTGAGCCAAAATTGGCTATCGCGGTTTCAGTTGGTGCAGCAGCTCGCTCAGAGTTTTTGGAAGCGTTGGAGCTTGGAGTATTTGCACATCCTCCAGCAGCGCGTCAAGTGGATGATAAAACGCAACCTTGTCAAGATTGCCAAGTGATTAGCGGACGGGAAGGCCCATCCGGTGGGGGGGTAGATGTTCAGTCCCGTTTAAATTGGTTACTCTATGCGTCTAACGGAACGCGCCCGAACGGAGTGACATCTGACTTGTCAGTTTGACTTTGACACTTGACACTTCTTTTTGATTTTGCTGGAACAAGGGAGCATGTCGCCTTGTTGAGTTTCGCGACCAGTTGTAAATTAATCCTTTTAAATCGATCCGTTTATGACAATTAGTCGTGATCCTGTTGCTTTGATTGTAAATAACCCCAGTTTGACGAAATAATACGGGTTGAGTTTGGATATATCTTTGTTGGAAATACTTTGAAGTGAAAGTGACGCCATTGGAAATCGCGTGTTGGAGACCGCTTGCCTCTTGGTAGCAGGCCTATTGGAGCGGTGTTTGCGGTGAATTGTAACCTGGAGATACTCATAACGTCACAACACAATACAATACACACTCACTTACATACATAAATCCAGGTACGCCCCAGGAGCAGTTTCCTTCAACCATGAGGTGGGTCTTTTGTTTGTTGTATTGTAATTGTACTTATGTCATTGTTCGGCTCCGCGCACGGCGGACAGTTTCGCTCGCCACTCTTGTCTCCAGAGCCCCATCATCATAACTTCCACTGCGCTATTGAAATCCGATGGTGAGGCTTGGCCTGGCAGCGAACATGGTAGGTATCCAGGATAACCAAAATCCAAATCCATTCAAAAATCTAAACATATAAGCCATATTTCGCGGTCTCTTACTTGGAATATTACAATTAGCTATGTGCGTGTGGATTGAGAGATCTTTTCGTAAAACTCTTCCAATCCTAACCAAATTATAAGAGGATTTAGGAAATAATTGTGAAAACTTCATGGTAAGGTGTCTAAGCTGTTCAAATGATTAGCACATACAATCATTACCGTACTTGTCATTAACGTAGTACTGCTAGTAAATAATAGATGGCGTTGCATCGTGTCGTCACTTTTGTAAGTCACGGTGTTAAGACTCTTCTGCGAATCATGACCTCCACGGTACTATGTGCAATAAATTGTCTTACTCTGGACACGCATTGTTTTATTTCCACGCGAGATATTTTTGGGGGGAAATTTGTGAAACTTAAACAAAGAAAGGTAGAACTCATTAACTGGATCTCTCAATCTGGACAACTGAAGAAAAAGCCATAACGCGTATCCAAGAATATACTGCCTATGTGTTTATTATTTGCATTTTAATTAATTGTGAAGGATTTGTGAAAGCTGCTAAACAAAATTTCGATTCGTTTCAAAGCCACGTTTAAGATTTATAACGGTTTATATGGATCACTCAGAGTGGACAATTTTCAATTGAGTGATCTTGTAAAACACGACCTAATACTGAAAAAGTATGAATAATTATCATGTTTATTGCAAATTATGCTTCTGGGAAAATTTGTGAAACAGAAATCGTGATTGAAATCTTACTGGTTCAAGAGAAAATGAAAATATTGTTTTTGGTCGTTCGTCCCAACTGAGAGATCATTATTTTGAACTATATTTAATAAACCAAATTTTGTAGGTAGAAGGTAGATACATCAGAAATTGTGAAAAATGTTGTACTAAAATTTGACGAATCAGTCGTCCCTGTAAGTGTTATACTTAAAAAGATAAATCATTTTTACAATCCTGAAGGAAAACGTTGAGTAGGGTAGACATATTTTTTTATTTTGTCCGATTTTTTTTTTCGACTACCCTATTCATTTCTACGGATTAATTGATTAGGTTACATCCTATTATGTAATTATGAGTGAAATTAAGAAAAGTTTAAATTGAAAAAAGTTATTTTTTTTTGTTACCTTAAAATTTCTGAACTTTTTGTATGTAAGAATTACTTAGAATTAGAATTACGAACTTAGAATTCCTTAATAAGAGCACTACACATACAGTACCTAACTTTGCAGAAACTTGTCATTTAAAAACGTAATTTTAGGTATATTATTTAAATTATGTAGTGAAACCAGACACAAATTACTTGTATAAAAACGTTTAAAGTGCATCATAATTTGAATTGTACCGGTAATGATTCCGACCGGCGATATGGTCACCCTACTCAACGTTTTCCTCAAGGATTGTAAAAAATGATTTATCTTTTTAAGTAAAACACTTACAGGGACGACTGATTCGTCAAATTTTAGTACAACATTTTTCACAATTTCTGATGTATCTGCCTTCTACCTATAAGTTTTGGTTTATTAAATATAGTTCAAAATAATGATCTCTCAGTTGGGACGAACGACCAAAAACAAGATTTTCATTTTCTTTTGAACCAGTAAGATTTCAATCACGATTTTTGTTTCACAAATTTTTCCAGAAGCATATATTGCAATAAACAAGATAGTTATTCATACTTTTTCAGTATATGGTCGTGTTTTACAAGATCACTCAATTGAAAATTGTCCACTCTGAGTGATCCATATAAACCATTATAAATCTTAAACGTGGCTTTGAAACGAATCGAAATTTTGTTTAGCAGCTTTCACAAATCCTTCAGAATTAATAAAAATAAAAATTATAAACACATAGGCAGTATATTCTTGGTTACGCGTTATGGCTTTTTCTTCAGGTGTCCAGATTGAGAGGTCCACTTAATGATTTCTAACTTTCTTTGTTTAGGTTTCACAAATTTTATACCTTACGATGAAGTTTTCACAATTATTTCCTAAATCCTCTTATAATTTGGTTGGGATTGGAAGAGTTTTTCGAAAAGATCTGTCAATCCACACGCACATCAATTAGCTTTATTTTGAGTACTTCGAACACACATGATGATATGCATTTACTATGAAGCCCAAGTAATATGAATTACAATCCTACTAATCCTGCACTACCCGACCGCTACCAAGCGAGATGGCCGGACGCGGAACGGCCCGCTAGCCGCTCTGCGGCTATTTTATTATAATCTCTGATATCTTCTAAAATATTAATTTTAATGATATGCTGTTAAGGGCAATTTTGATCTACACAAAATGCACAACATATCTAATGTATTTAATTGGATAAGAATTAATGCTGTATTGCTTAAAATCGCTTCGTAAATAAGCCATTATTTCTCTTAAAAATTAAAGGATAAAAAATGGTTATTGTGGGTTATCCCTAAGAGATAGACATATACCATCGCGGATTTTTTGTAGAACTTTGTAAGGTGTACAATACTGTAGTACATTATTTTGATCTATTTCGTAGGGTACAGCCAGTGTTCGCAATGTAAGCGCAAAAAAATGAGTTTATTTATGACATCACATTAGAAACCTCTAAAATTATCAGTGTTTCATTACTATATTCTGGTGAATCATTCTATCTATTAAAAAACCCCGCGTCAAAATCCGTTGCGTAGTTTTAAAGATATAAGCATACATAGGGACAGACAGACAGTGAAGTGACTTTATTTTATAATATGTAATGATTTGACATGACGTCAATAAATACTTTGAATTTTCATGACTATGATAGGCGAAAAATGTTCTAAGCTTTACCCACCTCCTTTATAAAGAAAACTTAAGAAAATACCCTCAAATTATAACATCTATCGATTAGACAGAGACTTACTTAACGATAAAGTGACTCGGATGATAGTCGATAACAATTTCATCACAATTCACATGAGCTCCCTGGCTAGTTCGTCAAACTGCCGGTATGAATATGACGACGATCGGTGAAGCGATGGTTCGAATCCAAGTCGACTGAAATATTCTTTACATTATTTGTAAGGAATTCAATGTTGTTGCGGTGTAACATTTTAAAACTTGGCTACATAATGTCGCTGTGTGTACAAACACGTTTACACGTCAATCATATTAACACGCTTTTATTAGCTTCATAAGTATGTTAGTATGTGCCTAAGTAACGGAAACTTTGATCATGATTTTGACCCTCTCAAAACGTCGGATTAACTCGAAATTTGGTGCACTTATTATGGACCAATAACAATACAATAATTTTATAAATTTGCGCCCTTATCTTTGCCGGGGTTACCAGGATAGCAAAAAAAACTGTCTTCGATAACTACGCTGAAATACGTCAAAAAAAAGACGCTTCCATATAAAACCAAATTAAAAAGTAGAAGATAATGGAAAAAAGCGTGAAGTGCTTTTTGAGGAATTTTTTAATTGATATCAAGTACCCCACGCTATTTAACCTATTTTTTTTTTAAACTAGGTGAGGTCGGTGCTTCCTAACTGACTTCTCTGAGAAGAAAGGCCGAAACAAAGTCAGAGGTAAAGTCCAGACATAATCTTGTTCACATCATGTGAAGACCATGTAGACCATGGTGACTGAAATGGTGTTTTGAGAAAATAACCACACTGAATGAGTGGATCTTACCGTGTGGTGCCGGACGTAAAGAATAACACCACCCCATTTCTTCCCGTGGGTGTCGTAAAAGGCGACTAAGGGACTTACTAGAGAACGGGCAGCAGCGTTCTCTATGCATTTTACCACCATACTGCGATCGCCAACCCGCCTGCCAAGCGTGGCGATTATGGCAAAGCCCCCCAAATTGGGGAGGCCTAAGTCCAGCAGTGGACGTCTTACGGCTGTAATGATGATGATGATGATGAATGAGTGGATCTATCCAGTCAGTGCACGCATTTGTCATTAATCGTGCACCACAACTCGAGAATTTTCAGCTGTTTGCCCCTTCATATTTCCTTGAATGAGTTGTCACGCCTTTTGTTTTCATTGTTTTTATTTTATTTTGGTTTTGAGAGAAAAAAATGCGTAATTTGTTTAGCTATGAACGATATTTTTTTAATTTCCCTTTGCTACAGCCAGTGTCAATTTATTGGAACCAATAAACCCCTGGATAACATTTAGTAGTGCAATCGTCCCAATACCTACACTAACGTGTGCCCAGTTGCCTAGGTATTAACAAATAAGAAAAGGTGCAAATGATCCCAGACGAGTTGCCCCCTAACCCCTTTTTTGTCGGTGGTTAAAAATCTAGTATCATTGCAAGCGTCTTGATCGGCCACTGGGTATATATGCTATGTGACGTTTCTTTGACTTGAATATGGCGCCATCTGGAGTACTAAGGTGATAATTAATGTCATGTTGGGTATCAAATTTTAGGGCATAATTATCACAAAAACAACACAATGTATACATATTAACTACAGCTAACGCCAAAATAATTTTATTTTATTTGCGAAAATAAACGGTTACACATTAAAATATTATGGAATAGAACTTAAAACTAAAACGGAAATGTAAATGAATAACCATCAACATTTTCCACATAATATAAAAAGTTAAACAAACATGAACGGCGTGCGATACAAATTACTTAGAATAGTGAGTATGATTAAAGATAAAAGTAAACTTATTTGAAACTTATACAAGTGAAAATATTAAAATAGAAAGAAAGAACAAATGATTATAATTTAAATTACGTTTTTAGGATTGCAAGAATGTTAGGTACTCAAATCTGATATAACCTTAAGTGCAATACTTCTAAAGACTGCAGAATCAGCAAAGAACTCGATATCCCGGAAAATCTTATTGTACTGAGTAAGACGCCGTAGGGGTGCTCGCGAGTCTGCGTTTGATTTACAAGAGGTTACAGCAAACAGGAGTTGTGTGCGCACACCTCGACATATAAATGTTCTGGGTACTACATAACTGTTCCGTCCCATTTGAATTGGTTACTCTGTGCGCCTACACATTATTTCGTGTAACAGAGTGACAACTGTCACTTGTCAGTTTGACTTTTTACTCTGTGCGCCTACTCATCATTTCGTGTAACAGGGTGAGAACTGTCACTTGTCAGTTTGACTTTGACAACGCGGCACTTTGGTTTGGTCTTGGAAAAAGGGAGCATCGTCGCCGTTTGGATTCCGCGACCTGTTGTAAATTAATCCCTTTAAATCGATCCGTTTGTGGACAATTTGTCGTGATCCTTTTTTTTCAATCGTTTATTCGTGGATATTATACATAGACAGTTAACACAATTCTTCTGCCAAACTGCAGTACAGTTTGTCGGCAGTGTTCTCGTGGATACAGCTTTTAATATCCAAGTATAAATATTATATAAAAAGGAAACAAAAAGGGGTTCACACAAAAAAAAAAATGTTATATATTTATCCAATTGTTTGTTTGAGTAACCAACCCCTTTTGACGATATTATACGGGTTCAGTTTGTTTGAAATGGAAATTAGTTTGATGTGTTAGTGATACCATTGGAGACCGCATGCTGTGAATACCTCCAGCCTTATGGGGCGGCTTTGTATCCTGAGAATACCTACTTACAACGTTACTATACAATACAATATACACTTATTTGCGTACATAAATCCAGGTAGGCTCCAGAAGCAGTTTCCTTCTACCATCAGGTGAGTCATTTGAATATTGTACTAATCAGCTCCGCGCACGGCGGACAGTTCGCTCGCCACTCTTGTCCCAAGGCCCACGATTATGTTTCCACTGCGCTTATTAAAATCCTATGGCCAGGGCCTTGGCCTGGCGTCGAACAAGTTCAAAAACTAAAACCCGTCTACTGAAAAATAACACTCTAAAAAGTATGAAACAAGAAATTATTCTCATCTGAAAGCCGTGGTTGATTGTGGTGGCGCATTTAAAAAAAGCGTTCTATATGAAGACATCAATACACAAACAAAATGGAAATTTCTCACGCGCGGTCCATAAAGTACAGCGGAGCTAAATGCATACATGAAAACAGTTAGGTACACTATTATAGAAGCCAGATAGATATCAAATTAAATAAATAAAACAATTTTATTTCACATATGTGAAATAAAATATGTGTGTGTGTATGTGTGTGTGTTTGTGTGTGTGTGTGTAACATATGTGTGTGTGTGTGTTTTTGTGTATTGTTTTTATAATTGTATGCCTAATGAGTCCATTGTTAATTGATTATGAATAAATAATAAATTAAATAATATAAACCTACATGGGCAATTTTGAAACGTCAGTAGCTTAGTGCACGGTTCCGGTTGGTTGATTCCTAAGAAAAAGAGCCGGCAAGAGACTATAATATATTAAGTTTCCAATTTTCATGTAATAATCTCTTAGTAAAGTGACTGAGTCGGGACGGATGGACAGACTGATAGACGGGCAGACAAAGTTGAGAAACAATGCTATTTTCTTATTGAATCCTAATAAAGTGGTGGCATGAACAACACCTAGGTATGTCAATGAATATTAAAAAAAAAAACAGACGAACGGATGTTATCAATAATGTTGATTATAATTATCTTTATAAGTACCTATATTAAAAAGAATTTATCAATGGACGTACAAAATAGTACCTACCTACGTGTATTAGGTAGAGTCATGTGGGGTAAACGTACGCATTTTTTAGTTGATTGCTTCCAGAATAAAAGATTTTGTTAATTGAAAAGAATAAAACTTTTATTCTAATGCTATAAACATTTGTGAAGGGAAACAAAATATAAAATTTCAATTTTAACAATCATTGTTTTTTTGACTTAATTATTTAGTTAACAAGGGAAATGCGGCTTTTTACCCGCATCGGTGGGAAAGTGTCCGCATGCCTTCGGTTAAGTGTACGCACGTAAACTTTATTTGATATTGCACAATGATCACATGTGAATGACCCTTCTCGTAACTGGTACAGGCGTCGTGCCACCAGGACTTATAAACTGAACAATCAATCCACACCTCAGTCGTCTCTCCGTACTTTTTTTGACAGTCTCGGACAGTAGTTAGTTTCTGTAATCGGTAGGTGCAACTGGAAATTATCTTCCGCCTGCATTTATTTTCCCTCGAAAAAGAATGAAGCGTGAACTTATGGACGGAGCTCCGGCTGGTAGCATTGGCATGACTTCTGATTTCGGATTCATCAACGCGGACTTATTTTTACAGTGGCTGGTACACTTCAAAGACTATACTTCACCAACTGTGGATAATCCTATGCTACTGATTATTGACATCATTCAAGCCATAATAACCAGCAAGCTACTCTGTATTGCAGAGAGAACAACATCGTTATACTTACATTGCCACCTCACAGTAGTCACAAAATACAACACTTGGATTGGGGCCATTTACAGTCCTTTAAAAAACAGTAGGCACGCAATTGAGCTGATAAATGGATGGCAGAGTATCCTGGTAGAACTATTAACCAATACCAAGTGATTTATATTTTCGACAGAGCACTTAAAAAGTTGCTACTGTAGGTAACGCAGCTTCAGCATTCGGGGTCAGTGGAATATATCCTTTGCGTAGCTTTAGTTTCAGACTTTTTCTAAAAGAACTCTCATCGATTCTAACAATTTCTGCAGCGATTCGATTTTCCCTCTTCCATCAACTTGCTCTTCATCAATCTGCTCTTGTGTACAGACTTTCCAGTCAGGATATTTCCTTATATATTTGCGAGGCATTTTCAGTCTAGAAGGCAAAAAAATATGATGGGGTAAGTATACGCATTTTAATTACTGCGCACACTTACTCCCGGACACTTACCCCATCCCATCAAAGCAAATAAAAATAATAAAATTTCGAAGTACGACTTACCTTAGACAAAATACGTAGATTCACACAAAATATTGATTGATTTCTCCTGTTCCTAGTCACTTTGTTATTCAATCAGACTAATAATATGTCTTTAGCATGCAAATCAATTTCAAAGAAATAAATAACTAATCCGTGAAAAATCAATATTGTTGCGTAAGTTTCCATAGCATTGTGCGGCAAACCTGTGACGCAGTCCTCTAGCTCGGTGGTCAAACGCGAACTAAACGCACCAGGTCTCGACCTCCTGTCGTCTGAGGCATACGCGCAATATTCACTGCGTACACTTATTCGCCGCGTACGTTTACCCCACATGACTCTACATATCTGACTTGTGAGTCAAAGTCCAATTAAATACGCATAATGACAAGTCGTATTTTATTGTGAGTGCTTTTGCTATTATTTGTTATGATGATTCAGAGAGTCACATGCCTCAATACCTCGAACTCTCCTCCCTCCTGCATGCCAACACGTATGTAGGTTTGTTTGTCGGAATAGAAGACCGGGACGCAGTGCAGAGAAGGAGGCATATAGCCAGTAGTGAGGGATTCCTAGCTGGAATGATGATGTCAGTGCTGTGTCGTAGTACCTAGTAGGTGGAAATAAACTTCGAAGTATACGCTCAGCGGCTGGCTGGCTACGAGTGTACCTGGCCAAAGTGCATCAATCACCAGTAAGCTTTCTAAATGGATGTGGGCTAGCACAGGCGCGCAGTGTAGGGACGAGGCTTGGTGAGCACGACCCAGTGACGCGGGTTTTGGTACGTCTGGTCAGAACATAATCAGCGTATATCGTTCCCATTGCTGGGACACAGGCCTCTACTCGGTGAGAGGGAGTTGGCCGTAATCTACCACGCGTGCCCAGTGCAGGTTGGTAGATGTCATATGTCTTCGTATTTTTGGTTCTAGGACATACCGGTTTCCTCACGATGTTTTCCTTCACCGTTTAAAGAGCAGTGGTGATGAAATTATTTACACAAAGTAAAACGCCTACCTGGATTCGAACCCTCGACCTACGGCTCGTAAGTCGGGGCCGATACCACCGGGCCACCACTGCTCTCGGTGTCTACTCTGCTCTGGTGTCAGTACTGTCAGTACTACATAGTAACTCTGCCACGTGCTTTATTCGGCAGTGTGCACTCGACCCTTCGTCGTAATGTTTTTGTTTACCTCATGGGAATACACCGAGTCTTGCTAATGTAGTCTGTTTAAAATATGGACTTTGGCCGGAACGATACAAACAGGTGCCTGCGTATTTAATCTTTAAGTATTATTATTTCATATTGCAGTCACGATTTAAAATTTTGCTAATCTCATTCAATCGCTCACTTTTTAATCTACCCGACTCTACTATCTATATCTATATTTCTATACTTCTGTAATGATATTATAAGTGCGAAAGTAACTCTGTCTGTTACGCTTTCACGACTAAACCACTGACCAGATTTTGATAAAATTTTGTACGGGATAATTTTGAACCCCAAGAAAGGACACAGGCTACTTTTTTCGGATAACTGTTAAATACTTTTGTTGTCGTTAAACTAATTTCTTGATATTGTTTGCAAGGGGTGAGTAGGTATCAACGACCGGTGGCTTTGAGTGAGCATCGGAATGAGTTACGAGTCATGAGCTCGGATTCAAATTGTACAGACAAATCCTTCGTCGGTTTCTAGGAAAAGTTCTCTGAGGTTGCATTTCTCGTAATTGTGGAGAGTCTTAGCGTTTAAAAAGCCTCGACCTCCACACTTTCGCGGGATACCGATGACCGTGGGTGATGCATTCGATGTGCAGTCAGAAGCGTACGGACCCTTCTGTCCAGGGCTTCGAGTGCGACCTGTGTGAGAGTATGCCGAAACACCTTGCGAACACCTTGTTTCCGCCTAATAGAAGACTATTCAATACTTTCTTCAAGCGGCCAAAGAAGCGCTCCTTCAACGATTGCTTCATGTCAGTAACATTGATGCCCAACGCTTCCGATATACCCAAATACTTATAGGTTTTGAGTGCGGAGAGGGCTCGTAGGCTTCTGGAATCCAAGAGGTGGGTTCCCACGGATTCCACAATCTCCCCTCGCTTTACATGCACACTTGTCCACACCAAATTTAATCCCGATGGCGCTACTGAAGGTTTCAGTAAATTTCAGTAGGTAGCACCATCAGTTGCAAATTGTTGGAGGTAAAGGGTTGTAGGTTATATTTCAACTCCTTTACATGGGTAGAGGACGTGTGATATAACCTGACTACCTCTCCTCATCCGATAGCCCAAACCTGAATCATCATATAGCCTGCTAAGGATTAGGATTCTAAGCAGAACCAAAGCGGACTCAAACTATCGTATAATGTGCCTCGCTCGATTCCTATCAGTTCGCTATTCCTTTGGATATTCTGGATAGCGAAGAACCATCCTCCCTAGTAGTTGCATCTACTTTAAACAACTCAAGTACTATCATAAGCAATGTATGTTGCACCGAGTCATAGACCTTCTTATAATCTATCCAACATGTCGACAGATCCTTTCGTCGACAAACCTGTTGGCCAATGGCCATATCAATAAGGAGCAGCTCCTTTGTACCGCGGGACCCGTTCCTACATCCATTTTGAGACACAGACACGATGGGGTTAGGGTTCACCATCGTCGGTGAAGCTGAAGATATTTTTTGAACGCATTAATCGGACAGTACATTTAAAGCGGACAAAGTCGCAGGCAGAAGCTATATTAGTATAGATAGGTAGGTAGGTATCTTAGCTTAGAAAAGCTGTCTCGATTAGAAAAAACTGACCAAGTGCGAGTCGGACTCGCGTACCGAGGGTTCCGTATAAACCTGTAGGTATTACAGCTTAAAGGTATTATAGTCCTGAGTATTTGATATGAATTTCAATTTAATACCTTTACGCGTTCATGAAGGGTAGTAAGTTTAAAATTATTAAAAATATTTTTATTAGGTACATGATGTAACTAAAAATTTACGGTTTTCGCAATTTTTTCCTTTATCTGTGCTACAAGACGGTTACTTCGCACCAAATTTCAAAATTCTAGATCGATTGGAAGTACCCTTTAGGTTTTGATTCCCTTGCGAGTTTCGAAAATTTGCGGAAATTTGCGACATAAACGGCTATATCTTTTGATTGCGTTAGCTTAGACGTTTGATTTTTTCACAGCTCCAAGAAACAGTAGACTTGAGTATCCACACTAATATTATAAATGCAAAAGTAACTCTGTCTGTCTGTCTCGCTTTCCTGCTAAAACTACTGAACCGATTTAAATGAAATTTGGTACACAGATAGTTTAGAGCCTGAGAAAGGACATAGGCTACTTTTTAACCCGGTAATATGTTCCCGCGGGATAATTTCCGACCACCACGCGGGCGAAGCCGTTGGCAAAAGCTAGTTTGATATAAATTTCAGCTTGATACCTCGACGCGTTCCTGAGAAAAAGGGTCTTGACAGACGGATGGACGGACGGATGGACAACAAAGTGATCCTATAAGGGTTCCGCTTTTTCCTTCTGAGGTGCGGAACCCTAAAAACAATAACTATTTCTCCTTCGTATTATTTACTAGCTTCTGCCCGCGACTTCGTCCGCGTCAAATTTTTGCTCCCCTGACCCTTCCCGTCGCATCGATTTGCCTGCTCATTGCTGCTCGCTCCTTTTGAGTTATAGTGAGTCAACCTTAAAAGATAGACATATGCTCTCGCGGACTTTTTTTTAGAACTTTTTATAAGGAACAATCCTGTCTTACATGATTTTTGCGCTACTTTAACCGTTTACGCAGCGCACGCAACGGAAACTCTCAAAAGGAATAAATTTTCCCCGTTTTTGCAACATTTTTCATTACTGCTCCGCTCCTCTTAGTTGTAGCGTGATGTTATATAGCCAAACAAAAATAATTTTTCAATTCGGACCAGTAGTTCCTGAGATTAGCGCGTTCAATCAAACAAACAAACAAACTCTTCAGCTTTATAATATTATAAAGTATAGATTTCGAGGTAGTTGTAGTTGGTAATTAGATCGTTTAGAGTGATAAGCGCTCGACTAGATAACGTCACGCCGCTCTCATATATAAAGTACGCGGCCGCAGTACTGGGCACATGCCGCTCGCTGCCGACCGCGCGCTCGCTCCTCTTCCTCACCTCGCGCCACCAGCTGTACAACATGATCACCGCCGCCATCGTGCTCGTGGTCCTCGTCGCGCTCTACCTGTACGGTACGCGCACCTTTAGCTACTGGGAGAAGAGGGGAGTCAAACATGACAAGCCGATAGTGTTGGTCGGCAATAATTCTCAAGTCTACCTCATGCAGAAGAGCATCACGCAGAAGGCGGTAGAAATGTACTGGAAGTATCCGAAGGAGAAAGTGGTAGGATTCTACAGATCCACGCACCCGGAGCTCGTGATCAGAGATCCTGAGATCATAAAGCGCATCCTGTCAACAGATTTTCAATACTTCTATCCTCGTGGCCTGAACCCGCACAAGACAGTGATCGAGCCTATGATGCGCAACCTGTTCTTCGCGGACGGCGATTTGTGGCGGATGCTGAGGCAGCGCATTACGCCGGCGTTCACGAGCGGCAAGCTGAAGGCGATGTTCCCGCTCATCGTGGAGCGCGCGGAGAAGCTGCAGGCGCGCGCGCTGACCGCCGCCGCCGCCGGCCGGCCGCTGGACGCGCGCGACCTCATGGCGCGCTACACCACGGACTTCATCGGCGCCTGCGGGTTCGGCCTCGACGCCGACTCACTCAATGATGAAGACTCCGCCTTCAGGAAGTTAGGAGCCTCAATATTTCAAGTTGGAGTTAAGGAGGTTTTCATAGCTATGTTGAAAGAAATGTTCCCTGAATGGTGCAAGCACTTAAAGTATATCGAAAAAGTGGAACAACCTATGATCGATCTAGTCTCAGCTATATTAAAACAGAGGAATTATGAACCGTCCGGCAGGAACGATTTCATTGATTTATTGCTCGAGTGTAAGAAAAAAGGCAAAATGATGGTAGAATCAGTGGAAAACTTTAAAGCAGACGGCACTCCGCAGATCGCTACGTTAGAGCTAACGGACGAGCTGATTGCGGCGCAGGTGTTCGTGTTCTTCGCGGCCGGTTTCGAGACGTCGTCGTCGGCCACCAGCTTCACGCTGCACCAGCTCGCCTACCACCCGCAAGTGCAGCGCAAGGTGCAGAAGGAGATCGACGTGGTGCTGGCCAAGCACGGTGGCCGCCTCAATTACGACGCCGTCAAGGAGATGGCATACCTGGAGTGCGCGTTCAAGGAGGGCATGCGCATGTTCCCGTCGCTGGGCTTCCTGATCCGCACGTGCGCGCGCACCTACACTATCCCCGAGCTGGACGTGACCATCGACCCGGACGTGGGCGTGATCATTCCGCTGCAGGCGCTGCACAACGACCCGCAGTACTTCCCCGAGCCGCACGAGTTCCGTCCGGAGCGCTTCCTGCCCGACCAGCAAGATGACAACACCAAGTTTGTGTACCTGCCCTTCGGTGACGGACCCCGCGCCTGTATAGGTAAGAACTGTTTATTTCTTAAGCTTTGGCTTCATTGAAGAAACTGGTATTTAACGGTCAGCGTCCAGCCAACCATATGTATTATAAACTTCGTCAAGTACCGTGCCACTAGTTGAACTTTATGACTACTCAAACGTGGATACTAACCAGGATAAATACATATTAAACAGATGGTTAAAGTTAAGATAACTGTGACGCTTTAATACTTAAATTGCTCATAGCACTATAGAAATGATGGATGCTAGTCGGTATTGTTGGGAACAGAGGCAGGTAATGAGCAAAGTGCGATGAACACACACGCACATGAACATAACAATGATCTCATTTTTTATGTTTTACCTTAGTAATCATCACAATGACAACCAGAGTGATTGAGTTTTGAGTAACCTACTGAAGTATTTGCCTTAGACACTTCTCCCTAAGACATGGTAGTTAGTTTTTTGCATCGTATCAGGAACTTGAATAACTAGTAATGTTTGTGTGTGATGATTACAGGTCTGCGCCTGGGTCTGATGCAGTCCCTGGCAGGGCTGGCGGCCGTGCTGTCGCGCTTCACCGTGTCGCCGGCCGGCAGCACGCTGCGCCACCCCGTCGTGGACCCCAAGTCCGGCATCGTGCAGAGCGTCTTGAACGGCCTGCCGCTCTCCTTCGTCGAGCGCACTCCTACTGTGGCCGCGCAGTAAGCGGACGGACACGCCTCGTGTGCTGTGAATATACGAAATAAAATGATCTTATTGGACAGTGACCAAGTTAAAAGACATTGCGCGACGAAAGACGTTTAATAAAAGTAGTGGACAATAAGTGGAAAATGTTAAAGTCGAATAAAACGCAGTCACTCCGACTGCGTCAGAGATGTGTTTTTTCTGTTACTTTTGTTTGTAATAAGAATCACTAGTTTTACATACTGTTAAGGAATTAAAATCCACACTAATATTATAAATGCAAAAGTAACACTGTCTGTCTGTCTCGCTTTCCTGATAAAACTACTGAACCGATTTAAATTAAATTTGGTACACAGATAGTTTAGAGCCTGAGAAAGGACATAGGCTACTTTTTATCCCGGTAGTATGTTCCCGCGGAATATTTTCCGACCTCCACGCGGGCGAAGCCGCTGGCAAAAGCTAGTAACGTATAAATATTATAAGTTACAAAGTATAGTATGTTGTAAAAAGTATTAATACATAAGTTATTTTTTTCAAAACTAAAGCTATTTTTATTACTGTCCAGCTTTTCCATGACACGACTGAATTAAGAAGCCCTGAAGTAACCCCTTTGTAACAATAACATAAGTTTACACCCCCTGTACCTTTTTTTTTTTTTTTCTCAGTATGGGAAATCATCAAATGACTTCTCCCGCTCTGGGCGGAGCGGGAGGGCGTGTCAGACTTTTACTGACTAAAACCCACCCGTGTTCCATCAGTTGCCCATATGCCAGGGTCACGGTATCTCTTTCGAACAATCACGCGACCCCGGCAGGCATCGGTCCTAGTAGACCCCTACACTGCTGCTGACATCTCTTTGAGGCGCGCGTGGAACACTGCGCGCCGTCGACCCGAGCTTGGTCCTTACCGGGCGGCGAGCTACCCATTGCTCGCCACCCGCAAGCTCGCGCCTACGGTGGCCGGGAGTCCGCAATCGACTCCCGACGCCCGGGGCGTCTCCTCCTGCGGCGGCTAGGGACGTGAGGGCGCAGAGACTGCCACTCCCGCACGCGCCCCGCCTCCTCCTTCGCGAGCATTACTGCTTCGCAGAAGGAGGTGACGGCTTCCCATTCCCTCTCGATCCCTTGTACCTTGGACGACAATCCGTAGATTCAAGAAAAACAAAGTTGTATGTATTATTTTTTTTTAATTTTCCAGAATCCGTCATTATTTTTAACACGCTTTTATTAGGTCGACCTGTATGTAACTATGTAATGGAATCTAAGGTAACTAATTTAACCATCTTCCAAGGATCGTAGCGTCATGAAAATTTGCAGCTGTATGTAGTTCTGATGACAACATAATAATATGGTACTGTCGATCTGATCTGATGATGGAGCCGGAAGAATTATGAAGTGGAACTTCATGATGGAACATCGTATCATAGCTGTGTTTGAACTTGTTAGAAAAGTTTTGTAATAAACTTTGACCACGATTAGGTTTCAAGGTCTGATGATGAAGCCGGAAGATAGGCACTGGCATTCCATGATGGAATATCGTATCATAGCCGTGTTTGGACTTGTTAGAAAGGTCTTGTAATGAACTTTGACCGTTTTGAATGAGGTTTTTGGTTTTTACGTGCATTTATAAAAGCGTGTTTTTCTAGAGGTTTTTTCGAACTATTTTATTTCATTCATAAGCATTATTTATTTTGTTCAGTAGTTAATACTTTAACAAAAAATCCGACGTAACCAAGCAATCTAAATGATCAGACAATTCAAAGTTAGAAGAAGACACGGAGTAACTTGACGATTTTCAAAAATAGGCATTGTCAGTGAGATGCAATATGCTGGCGCGTAGGATTGCACGGTGCTCACAAGAGGTCAAATTTGCTATTTTTATGGCATACTGTCATACTTTTTATACCTGCAGCCTGTGAGTTCGGTATACGCGTGGATCTTTCAATGCCCTGCGGGTCCTCTACATTGATGGTTTCAGGATTTTGATGGGGTTGCGTCACTTTTGCAGTGCATCAGGTATGTTTGCTAAGGTCAGCATGGATTGCTTTAGGGCGATAGTGCCTAAAAGAGTGGTCTCCCTGATGTACCGCGTGCGAGGCAGCACCGACAGCCTTCTGCATACCATATTTGGAAGGGTTGATTGCCTAGTTGTGAGGCACTGGAATGCCATTCACTGCTCCGTAGGTGCCCAGTATAATAACACATATCGTAATTTTATAATTTTATTTTCATTTAATAATATTTAGACGGTAAAAGAGTTTATCGTTCGTAATAGTGTTTATTGTAACAATTATTCGGTGTGTAGGCAGACAGAATTTCTGTTGGACGATTCGATGTGTTGGTCAATTTGTTGGATGACTTCATTATAATAATGACAACATTTTGATTTTTATACCTACGTCAAAGGAGATGGGTAAAGTTTTCTCGCCTATCACAGTCATGAAAATTCAAAGTATTTATTGACGTCATGTTATTGTGTTTATGTGAAGTTTAGGTATCGACCTTTACATCTATACTAAAATAGTAAGAAAAAAAAATTGCAAGTCATATAAAACAATCATCAAACTTGGCAAATTCGTTGAAGTTTTGTTATTTTAAGAACTTTTTTTTAACTTTCATTACAAAATAAACTGTTAAGCGCTTTGTGCACCAAAACAAATTAATGCTAGTTAAAAAGCCTATTTACTGTAGTATTTGAGAAACAAAAAAATATTTTGGTGCATAAAGCGCATAACAGTTTACTTTGAATTATTATGACTATGATAGGCGAAAAATGTTCTAAACTTTACCCACCCCCTTTCTTGTTCCCCCGACTCACCCCGTCGCATCGAATCGCCTGCTTCTGCGAGGTCTTCGTATTCGTGAAATTTTTCTTTATGGTCAGCTCCGGGGGGTCCTAGCGTGATGTTATATAGTGTATAGCCTTCCTCGAATAGGCTATCAAAGACTAAAATATTTTTCCACTCGAGCCAGTAGTTCCTGAGATTAGCGCGTTCCAACACATAAGAAACATTACAGCTTTATAATATTAAAAATATTGATATAATGAGTACGTAAATACAGGATTTATTTTTAACCAGTGCGCAAATTTTTACAAATCAAACTTAAATGAGTTATAATAACCATGCAATTACTTATCCTGTACAAGTTTATATTATTTTGTAAGGATGTAGAAGTTGTTTCTGTTTGTAATATTGCACAATGTGTTTAGTTGTTCCTATTTAAGAGCCATTTTACATTTTTGCGCGAATATCTAAGATTTTAGTCGCCTTATTTACCTCTCATCTCATCATTATAAATACTCTGGCATTGAACATGTAAAAAATAGATTAATCTTTTGCTTGTTACTTTTAGTATCACATTTACAAAAACTTATTTGTTTACTTTGTAGTAATTAATCTCCCACAACTAGTTTTCTTAAAAATCAGCGCAGGGTCAATTTCAGACTCCTATTTCTATCATTAATATGTAGAAATTTGAGTTAAAAAAATACACAAAACATCAGAGATATAATCTTGTTGTTACATTTAGTACAAGAATATTGATTTTTAATAACATTAATTAGTAAAAAAAATAAGTCTTATGGCAATTTTTACGATTTATTCGCAATTTTATCGCGTTTTTTTGGTTTGAATAAAGCATAATTACGTTTAAAAAATCATGTCAATATAAAGTATGCTCTATAAAAAATCGAATTCTCAAGTTTTATTTAAATCCGTTTATTTAATTAGACATAATATAGTTTTTGAAATCACTTTAAATTAGAATAAATTACGATGCACAAGCGGGCAGCGTTTAGTACGGCGCAAGCGCCAAACGAGGCAGGACCTGTGCCACTTTTTCCCGCGTCTCAGTTTTCGGGTACTCGTATCGTGAGCGCAAAAATATACTACGACTACAAGATTTTGCTACTCTTCGCATTTTATTTTTTTGTATAAGATGCGAGTTTCGGTTTTTATCAAGTAAAGCATTATTTTAATAGATTGTAGAAAAATTTTGACTAAAATAATTTATTTTAACTAAATCTGACTATTTTTAGTCGCGATTAAAAAGGTGTGGAATAAAACTAGTGGTCATGAACAAAAGTTCACACCAACGCCTCGCCATCTTATAGTACTATATGGCCTCGCCTCACGTGCAAAAACAGTACTGTATTTTTTTTCTTTCTTTTGCTTATATCTCGAAAATGGCGTGTCCTATCGCAAAAATAATGAAATTTTCGACCTCCTTTATAAAACCACACACATATAAATCTCAACACGTGGGTAATATTTTTTTTATAGAATTCAAACAAAAAAAGAAAAATCTAAATATATAAAAGCAAACCTGACTGACACATCCATCAACGCACAGCCGAAACTACTGAACGGATTTCGCTGAAATTTGGCATACAGATAGTTGTAATGACGTAGGCATCCACTAAGCAAGGATTTTTGAAAACTCTCCCCCTAAGGGGGTGAAAAAGGGGTTAAAATGTTGTATGGAAGTCCGTCATTTTTAGAGCTACAAGCCTGAAACTTTGTTTATAGGTTAACAAATAGAAATAAACAATTACGTGTCCTAGGGTTTTTGAAAATTCAACCCCTAAGGGGGTGAAAAAGGGTTTGAAAGTTTGTATGAGGAAACAAGATCAGTTAAACTATTTTATTCGAAACTTCACAGGAGTATTTCTATCAATAAATAAGTAAACACGTGTGTAAGACTCTTTCAGAATTCAACCCCTGAAAGGTAGAAAAGGGGTGACAAATTCTGAAAATCAACATGGGTATCGTTTTTATGATTTATTGGGTCGCTGATTACGAAAACAACAACTACTTAACAAAAATTGCACAAAAACATAAAACAAAATAGACAAGAAGATTTATACAAAAAAATGCACAAAATTACACCTGAACAAAAATAACATAATTTAAAAATTAAAAAAACAGTGAAAATAAACAACCAAACCATATTTTTTTTTCAAATTAATTAAATGGCAAAACCAAAAGAAATACTAAGGTGAGAAATACTAACCCGTTTTGTATTGATCCTGAATGCTCTTCCCTTTGAATTCAAATGAATACAGTGTCCCCTCAAAGTGCTTTACAATGACCAGAATCACAACGGCAGACATTAAAATTTGTGGGTATAGACTTGAGAGAAAACTGTTTTTCACACGGGCAATTCTATGTGGCTTGCTCTCGCGTAAGCTCGCCCAGTAGTCTGATAATTTTGGCATACAGTAATAGATTAGCAAAAAATGTGGTGTACAAAGAAGTTTTGTAGTTTACTAGCTTTTGGCCGTGACTTCGTCCGTGCAATTCTACTTCCTTTCTTAGCGCTCGCTTACGCTACGTTACGCTACGAAGTCGGTGGCAAAAGCTAGTTCCATATAAAACACGTCCAGGCTGCCCCCTTGCACGCGCCTTCGTCTCTCAACAAGTTCATTGCGTAACGCACACAAGTACCAAGTTGCGATGCCAAAAGAAAAAATAATACCACGTTGAGTCGCGATTGTCAAATTTGATTTTGGTCGTGTCAAAATAATTTTTAAATTTAGAGATTATTTCTTGCAGAATAGCGTAACAATTCTAATAGCTAAAAGTAAGGAATTTTAGAGATAGTTTAGTTCGGTGTACAACAGAATCGGCACCAATATGTAATTGTTTGAATTTTTTTTATTTTTATTGTATACTTTACATAGCATATATTTGTAATTTTTTATTAGTCTAGAAATATTTATTAGACTGACTAAATAAAAGTAAGACGTATTTTCATAAATCTCTAAATCATCATCATCATCATCATCATCAGCCTACAGCAGTCCACTGCTGGACATAGGCCTCCCCAATTGCACGCCATTCAGCTCGATTTTCGGCAACTCTCATCCAGCTGCTACCAGCCACCCTGCGAAGATCGTCGCTCCACCTAGCCTGAGGGCGTCCTACCTTACGTTTGCCGATTCGCGGTCTCCACTCAAGAACACGTTTACCCCAACGGTCATCGGTTCGACGGCTAATATGGCCGGCCCATTGCCACTTCAGCTTGCTAATCCTATGAGCTATGTCGACAACTTTGGTTCTCTGCCGGATCACCTCATTCCGGATTCTGTCCCTCAGAGATACTCCAAGCATAGCAATCTCTAAATACCGCATTATAATTCTAACGGCTCAAGATTGTTTAGACCGGCTCGACACTCGCGTTACACTGTTTGTATTGTGCATGTGTGGATAGCTACTCACACATACATAAGATTGCCGTCTTTTACCTAAACTCGAGCATTCAAATTTTGTGAGAGGGCTCTTAATACATTAACACAAAAGAAAACTGCCTAATGAAAGTTTGAGGCACGGTGAACAGCTCATACGCAAACTCGCTAGTGTGAGTGTGACCCTACATTTACACAATCGTGTTCGCCATTCGCCTCGTCACTCGACGAACATTTGACGACACATTCGTAAACGAGTACCGACGCGAACTAACTGTTCACACATTCGTAGGGTGAATTATTTTGTCATTCGCACACGAACATGGAGGACGTGAAAATAATTGCGTCTACACGTCCTGTTGAGTCGGGCGCTAGCTTGTCAACGGAATGCAGGCGAATGTGTAAACAGTAAGTTCCTGTTCTCCAACTTCTCAAACCGCTCTCAACGCGAATGCTCGAATCGCGAGGCGAGGCACGTGGCGAATAGCGAGCGCACTGTTGATATATGCGTGGTCGTTCTTCGTCTCGCCAATCGGTTCGCGGTTTGCACGAATGTGTAAATTAGGGATGTTATGTATATGAAATTTCGGATACGGATACGTATATGAAATTATTTCGATTTATCCGTTAGTTTCGGATAATTTCGGTAACGGATATTAAACTTTTAAGGAATTTCAAAAGTAAAATACAAATAGCTAATAAAATGGTTTTATTTATATGTCACTTCGTTGGTAGGTATTACAATCAGTGTGTGAGTAATTATTACAGCTATTTAAAATAAAAATGATTATAAATATAATATATTGGTGCCGATTCTGTTGTACACGAACTAAACTAACGAAACTATCTCTAAAATTCCTTACTTTTGGCTATGAGAATTGTAACGCTATTCTGCAAGGAAAAATCTCTAAATTTAAAAATTATTTTGACACGACTAAAATCGAATTTGACAATTGCGACTCAGCGTGGTATTTTTTTTTTCTTTTCGTTTCGCAACGTTGTACTTGTGTGTGCATTGCGTAGAATGAATTTTTTGAGAGACGAAGGCGCGTGCTGGGGGAGGGCAGCCTCAACGTGTTTTATATGGAATTTTTCACTTTTGTTTGAAAAATATAAAAAAAAATATTACCCACGTGTTGAGATTTAAATGTGCCGGGATGTACTACGGGGGCCGAATATTTCATTATTTTTGCGATAGGACACGCCATTTTCAAGATATAAGCAAAAAGAAAATAAAAAATACAGAACTGTTTTTGCACATGAAGGCGAGGCGTTGTTGAGAATTTTAGTTCATGACCACTAGTTTTATTCCACACCTTTTTAATCGCGATTAAAAATAGTCAGATTTAGTTAAAATAAATTATTATAGTCAAAATTTTTGGTGAAAACCGGCAAACTCAGAATAGCAAAATTGACATTTTCACTAAACTAATAACTCAGTGCAATCTTAGTGCTGTCAAACTAAAATATAGTTAAGTTGTGTCACTTTAGTCTATTTCAGAATAGGAAACCGTCGTTTGACAGGATTAAACCAAATTTTAGTGATTTTTAGTTTAGTTTAGAGAATTTTGTGACAACAGAATCGGCACCATTGAGTGTTATCTAATCTACCTAAAATAAAAATGTAATAACAAATCCGATATTATCCGAAACTTTTATTCCGTATTCGGTTACGGTTATGGATAAATTTTTATATCGGATATCCGATAGTTTCGGTTACGGTTACGGAGCTCCCTAATATCCCTGGTGTAAATGTAGCATGAGCTGCAGTCATAGTCGACATTCACACAAACGTAATGAAAACGCGCCGGTTTTTTCATGCTCTGTATTTTCAACTGTCGGTGTTACACCGAGCAATGAATATCCAACAAAGTGCAGTGCGAGTGAGTCTCAGACTTTATTACGATCGCGTCAACGTCCACACTACTAAAACATACATACTATTCGTTTTCCGACGCACTGAGATGCATTTCTGTTGGATTCTCAATGTTCGGTTGAAAATCCAGTCGCACCCGTGTTCCTTCAGTTGCCCATGTGCCAGGGCCACGGTATCTCTTTCGAACAAATCTCGCGACCCTGGCAAGTGTCTTATAGTTCTGAGTCGAATCAAGCTAAGTAGAAAAAAACCGGCCAAGTGCGAGTCTTACTCGCGCACCGAGGGTTCCGTACAAACCTGTAGGTATTCTCGGTTTATGCAAAAGGTTCATGGTTATGAAATTAAATGGTTTTTTTTTAATTTTTATATTTCAGTTGAATGAATGAAAGGTAAATTGTGGTTTACGATTTATGACGTTTTAAAAAAAACTACTGACTCGATCTCGTTCAAACCAATTTTCGGTGGTAGTTTATATAGTAATGTACATTATATATTTTTTTTAGTTTTATCATTCTGTTATTTTAGAAGTTACGGGGGGGGAGACACACATTTTACCACTTTGGAAGTGTCTCTCGCGCAAACTATTCAGTTTAGAAAAAAATGATACTGGAAACCTCAATACCATTTTTGAAGACCTATTCATAGATACCCGACACGTATGGGTTTCATGAAAAAAAAAAAATTGAGTTTCAGTTCTATGTATGGGGAATCCCAAAATTTATTGTTTTTTTTTTCTATTTTAGTATAAAAATTTTAATGCGGTTCACAGAATACATCTACTTACCAAGTTTCAACAGCATAGCTCTTATAGTTTCGGAGAAAAGTGGCTGTGACATACACGGACAGACAGACAGACAGACATGACGAATCTGTAAGGGTTCCGTTTTTTGCCATTTGGCAACGGAACCCTAAAAAGGGTACATTTTTCCGCCACATTTCTTCTACCAATACTGTTCTTCTCATTTTATGACATCTTATTTTATTTACAATTATGCACGCCCGCCTGGCAACCCAGAGCATTTTCAACGGAGCTTGCTCACGGAGGCGTGAGTATGCCGCCTGCATGCTCGACCAGTCAAAATTTTGCTCGAGCATGCGCGAGCATTTTGCAAAATGTATCTTATGACAATTTCTTACATTTCAAATTTAAATACACTTCCAAACTAGCACGCTCGCGCAGCCGCCGCCGCCGCCACGCGCCAGTCGCGCTCAGTATTGCCACAGCGCGAAAACTGTCTTGACGAGTGTTTACCTATGGCGCAACCCGGCGTGAATTGGAAAACATGGATGAAGAAAAGTTGATCGGTTTGGTGCAGCATTTTGAATGTTTGTACAATGTATCAGTCCAACATACAGCGATCGAATGTTAAAAGCCAATGCTTGGGAAATAATATCTCAAGAAATGGGAAAACCTATTTTACCAAATTCTAACACAATGTGTAATATTCGCCTAAAGTACATTTTTCTTTTTTGTGGGTGGGAAATCATCAAATGACGTGTTCCGCTCTTGGGCGTGTCAGACTTTTACTGACTAAAACCCACCCGTGTTCCTTCAGTTGCCCATGTGCCAGGGCCACGATATCTCTTTCGAACAAATCTCGTGACCCTGGCAGCTGGCAGGTGTCTATGGTTCTGAGTCGAAACAAGCGAAGTAGAGAAAAAGGTACATTTTTCCCGCCACATTTCTTCTATCAGTACTGTTCTTCTCATTTTATGACATCTTATTTTATTTACGTATTCTTCAATGTTCTTCTTCCTCTACCAAAAGGGCGATAATTACTAAGTCCCAATCAACTATATTGAACACGCCTGCCAACGTCAGATTTTGGCATGAAACTGGTAATGCACGCCCGCCTGGCAACCCAGAGCATTGTCAACGGAGCTTGCTCACGGATGCGCGAGCATGCCGCCTGCATGCTCGAGCAATCAAAATTTTGCGCGAGCATGCGCGAGCTTTTTGCAGTTCGGTGTGCGCTGACCCTTAGTGTGTTATTGACGAAATGTGACATGTGTGTTGTGACTATGAGTGTTGTAATGATAACTATGACCTTCAGAACGTCGCAAGTCTATCTTGTAATATGTGTATGTTCCGCTAGGTACTACAATCTTAGCTGATAATCATACAGACAATACATTCAATTGGGACGTTTATTCTAATTTTAAGTGTCTTGACATTTTACCTTGATTTGCCCTCGAGTTTTACTTTTCTAATTAGGTCCTACCTGCCCTCGCGTACACTCGCTGTTGCCAACCGTCACATATCCCTCCTTGTCACACAATCCATATATAATTAATAAATATTATAATAATAAATATCTTAGGACATCAACACACTGTTATCTGATCCCAAACTAGGCAAAGCCTGTACTATGGTAATCAGACAACTGATAAACATACTTATATATTACTTAATATATACATATTATAGATAAATTACAATCAGACACAGAACAAATGATTATGCTCATCACACAAAGATTTGTCCTGGGTGGGAATCGAACCCACGACCTCAGTCTTTGCAGTCAGGGTCACTAACCACTAGACTCTTTTTTGTGACTTTCCCTCTGTTCTTCCATATATAGTTCTCTTATTCATACATTGTATCTCTCCTCGGTTCACGCCAGAAGAGTTAAAAGGAATCGTTTTACTTTGGCTTCAGATGGGACAGACAAAGTAAAACGATTCCTTTTAACTCTTTTGTTACTGACATATCTTCACACCTCTAATACTAATATTAACTTTAACGCACATTCACCTCAATGTTCTTATCTCCACTTCATACAATCTTCTTTAATTCGCCTTCTTTTTACAGCCCAGCATTCCAATGACAGAAAGTAAACATTACGCTTATTTGGACACAGTTCGTGAAATAAAATACAATGACGCTGGTTTTTTAATGAACCTTTAGTGTGAAACCCATAAACCCATATACCTAAGTCTTTGCATTACGTATTTGCGCGACAAATGAACGAATAACGCGATTAAATTAGTGCGGAGTATCTGCCACAACTAAAAAAATAAAAACTTTTTACAAAAAAAACCCTCCTCCTTTTTTCGAAGTCGGTTAAAAAGTAGAAAATAATGGAAAAAAGCGTTGGAAATTAGTTTGGTTTTTGGAAGCGTGTTTTTTAGTTCTTTTAAACTACCTATTATTTTTGTAAAATGTTTTTAAGTATTAATATGCTCACTCATCGTTACAGTACAATCTGTTGCAGCTGGTCTTACTCCACGTCAACAGCGGATAATACATTATATTTTTAGCAACACTAGGTATAAATTGACAATTTTGTAGATAAACAATAATATACCTAATTAATGAAAACACTGTTATCTTAGTGTCGTATGTTCCATTCATTATTTATGCTAGTGCTATTGGGAAGAAAAAACTTTTTACAAAAAAATAACAACCGACTATCTAAAAAAAAAAACCGGTCAAGTGCGAGTCGGACTCGCGCACCGAGGGTTCCGTACAAACCTGTAGGTATTCTCGGTTTTTGCATTAGGTTTATGTTTATGAAATTAAATGTTTTTTTTTTAATTTTTATATTTGAGTTATGCAATTTACGATTTATGACGTATTAAAAAAAAACTACTTACTAGATCTCGTTTAAACCAATTTTCAGTGGATGTTTACATGGTTATGTACATCATATATTTTTGTTTTATCATTCTCTTATTTTAGAAGTACCGAGGGGGTGGGGGGTGGCACATTTTACCACTTTGGAAGTGTCTCTCGCGCAAACTATTCAGTTTAGAAAAAAAAGACACTAGAAACCTCAATACCATTTTTGGAGACCTATTCATAAATACCCCACACGTATAGGTTTGATGAAAAAAAAATTTTGAGATTCAGTTCTAAGTATGGGGAACCCCAAAATGTATTGTTTTTTTTTCTATTTTAGTGTGAAAATCTTAATGCGGTTCACAGAATACATCTACTTACCAAGTTTCAACAGACAGACAGACAGATAGACATGACGAATCTATAAGGGTTCCGTTTTTTGCCATTTGGCAACGGAACCCTAAAAAAACACTATAAAGTGAAAAATAACTTTAATTTGGGAAGTCGGTGTCTTAGGGTCTGTATTCAAGGTTTTTTTGCCACCGACTTCGGCCGCCCACGGCCGACTTTTGCCACCGACCGAAGTCGGTTAATAATACACAGGCAATGTGACCCGTACACGGTGCTTTTGAGACATTTTCCGGTTGTTCTACAATGACGTCAAGTGGCAACGTTTTTCTTTTTAACCGACTCCAAAAAAAGGAGGAGGTTATCAAATCGACTGCTTTTTTATCAACCGCGTATATTTTTTTTTTTATGTATGACTACGCATAACTTTGTACATAGTGGTCCGATTGTGACAATTCTTCTTCTATTGGAAAGGGTATAGATACTCCCAAGGTGGTCCCATATAAATTTGGAAAACAAAATCGAACCCTAAGGGGGGTCGAAAAACAGGGGATGATTGATTGTTCACTCACTGATTGTAATGTATAAACTCGCATAACTTTATACAGAGTAGTCCGATTTTGATAATTCTTTTTGTGTTGGATAGGGTATACCTTGCTAAGTACTATTAGTACACTAAAGCCTCAAAAAATATAAAATAAAAACTTTTTAACAAAAAATTAAACCGCCGAAAAACTGAAAAGCATAAAATAATAAACCTTAAAATTTTGAGTCGGCGCTGAAAAATCAATGAACAAGGATCAGCGCCGACTCATAATTTTAAGGTTTATTATTTTATGCTTTTGTTTGTTACCTCATAACTTTTGACGGAGTGAACCGATTTTGATGATTATTTTTTCATTTGAAAGCTGGTGCTTCTCGAATGGTCCCATTCTGGTTTTATGGTTCCATTCTGACAATGGGATCTATGGCAAAAAAAACCTTAATTACAGATCCTAAGACACTGACTTCCAAAATTAAAGTTATTTTTCACTTTGTATTGTTTATTTTTAGGATGTCGGTTGTATTTTTTTGTAAAAAGTTTTTACAACTACGAGTGCAATGTTGCCCCGTTCAAGGGCTACTGCGTACGTGAGCTTCAAATCTAATCTTTAATATTTTGTTGACCACAGTATTTACATATAAATTGCAAGATGTTAGGTGAATCGTTCACTAGCACTAGCCGCACTCGTTCACTAGCTGATTAGGCACCTATCGTGCTTCTCTCCATAAGTTGACGCTGGACAATATTTCTACAGCCGCGATTTGTGGCACGTAGAACAAAGCCATTAAGCATAATGATGTTCAATTCTTGGAAGCTATTTCTGGCATCTACCTGCTGTCGAGACCTCATTATCATCATCAACAGTCTATAATGTGCCCACTGCTGGGACAAAGGCCTCCTCTCGGTGAGAAGGAGTGGGCCGTGATCCACCGCGCGGGCTCAGTGCGGGTTGGTATATATGCTGGTTTCCTCACTATATTCTGTGTATGTGTCTGTGGAGACCTACTCCATAACAATGTTGTTATTAGACTTCTATGTGTGAATCTCTCTTAGCACGCATCTTGTTTCCAGCTAGTAGGCACTACCTACATGATACATATCATCTGTGAACGATGATTAATTTATAACACCTTTGTATTCGTGTTCTGGAGCACACAGACGACATGATACACTATAAACAAGCACAGCAGTGCACGCGGCACCAGCAGACATGTGTGTGAGTCAGTATTTACTGAAGTAATCTAACAATTACTGAAAAGTCTCACTAATTGTCGGATACACACCATGATTATAGCATCATTTGTAGAAATCAACATTGCAAAGAATATAATACTCTATATATGCATCATAAAATAATAGATCAACATGTCGTAGAACCAAACCTACGGGGATATGTGACAGCGTCGAAATTCGCACTAGGCCTGCGTGGTGGGTTATTGCCGGTATAGGTACAGCGCCCTTCCTCTCATGTAGGGGAGGCCTGAGTCTCAGCGACGGGGAAATTAACAGCGGATTTTGCTGTGCTATGTTATGCTTAACTTGCCAGATAAAATTTCAATGGTTTTGGCAGCTTTACCAGCAGTTGTCAGGCAAAACACCGCACAAGCCTTGGGGGTGAGCTAGAGTAGCAACACACGAGCCTCGACAGAACAGCGTGTTTAGTCACGCTTATCTTATCTGTTTACGAGCGATGTTACGTAGAAATATGTCAGTGTTCGTATAGCACGTTTCAGTAAATGGAGTCTAAATGAACGACTACGCTCAATGTACATCGACTTATAACGTAAACAAAATGCAGAATAGCGGAAACATGTCCGTATGTCCTCATGGATATGCACCGCCTTTCAAACGCACCACCCCGGCAGACATTGTTCAGATGATCAGTCGGGTTCCGCAACACTCTGCGCCTCTTTGCCTCTCTAGGGCGCCCCGTGCCTGGCCGGGCGACGGACTCTCCTAGCCCTCACCCATGGCGGTTCTCCTTAGAACTAGAGTTCCTAAAGCACGCAGGTGTCACGTACATGACTGAGGCCCGACCACGTCGTAATTGTTTAGCTAATTACTTACCTATACAGGCCGAAAGTTTTCCAACGGCGTTTTTTGCATCATTTGGCAAAAGGATTCCCAATACAGGGTAAAGTTTCATCCCTATGTTCGCTGCCGGTGAGTCAAGGTCCAAAGTTTAGAATACTTGTTTACAATAATTGTGTTACCTCATCGTCATGGACAACTTATGACACGATAACTTATCGCGGGATTAAGTCTACTAATTACCGAGAATCTAAAATTATCGAGAATTTGTATTGAAGAGAAAAAATTTCCTCCAAGAAATCATTAAAATAATGACTATGAGTTAGACGTAGTAATAAACCTAACTATCAGTAGCGCAGGTAACTAATAAGCCCATTCCTGCCGGCTTCCCTTGCGAAATTATAACAGTCAGGAGTTCTCAGCTGTGTTTAATAATCACACTGAATGTATTTAATCTTACACCATAAAATTAAAGTATTACAAAACCCCAACCTACATAAAAAAAATATTTATCTTTATATTCCAACGAAAACAAAACATTTAAAGTGCGCGCGGCACCGTGCGTCAAGATTTTTCTGCAGTGTAACTCGCTTTGAACGCCAGCTTATCAAGTACATCATTTTCTATACAAAATCATCTCGTCATGACGTCACTTCAGGTCACGTGCCACGCATTTTTTAGAGGCGTTGGCAAGCCGCTAGACGTCGGGTTATTCGAACGAACTGAGTAGCAATATCGTCCTTTCGTTGAATTTCGTAAGTGTTCGGGCCCTTCCCCCGCCCCCTTGAGCCCCGCCCGCTCAACGCGACAGTACTTTTGTCATTTTAAATGTTTGTTAACCTTAAAACAAACCTTTTATTTTGTTGATATTTGTGGTTAATTAGCATTTCTTTCGTTGTATTCATATAAGTTATTAGTGTAGTACTAGTGTAACAATAAGAATTCGATAATTGTGAGTTTGTTGTGAAATTGTGCGTTCGCAATTAGGAATTTGTGGTAAGTCCTAAGTTTTGAAAATAAGAAACACGTAATTAGGTTAGGTCATAATTCATTCTTGTGTGACACTTTTCCACAAATTACAACATTATCTATACTACAATAATAATATTATAAAGCTGAAGACTTTGTTTGTATGTTTGTTTGTTTGATTGAACGCGCTAATTTCAGGAACTACTGGTCCGAATTGAAAAAATATTTTTGTGTTAGGTAGTTTATTTATCGAGGAAGGCTATAGGCTATATAACACCACACTGCCACCAAGAGGAGCGGAGCAGTAATGAAAAATGTTGCAAAAACGGGGTAAATCGCACGGGTAGGCGATTCGACGCGACAGGAAGGGTCGGGGGAACAAGAAATTTAACGCGGACGAAGTCGCGGGTAGAAGCTAGTGTAGTATATTTTTGACACTTCCCGTTACAGTTGCATCCGCGGGGAGGTCGTTTGCGGCTTTGAGGCGAATTCATACGTACATGCGTAATTCTCAAAAACAAGAACGATTATTTGTTCTAGCCATTTTTTCTATAGAAAAACATTTATTGCTAAAAATTAAGAATCATTTCGGCTTTTATGATAATGTCTTAGCGCACTTTGTACTAAAGAATAGACGAATAGCTTTAGAGTATAAGTAGTATTATAAGTAGAATAAGTCAGTAGTCTTGTAGTTAATTAGTTTTTTCTAGTAGACATCATACGTCAACGTCATCACACTGATCACATCACAAATGGCTTTTTTCAAAGCCACTTTTATTATACTTGCAAGACACTGTTTCAATCACCAGTGCTTACACGTATAGTAAAGGTGGACAGAAGACATCTGCTTAAAGAAGACTGAAGCCAGTATGACAGTCACAGATTTTAAGTAACTGGACTACGTGCGCCACGTCCGGCCTAGGTAAGCATTTTTTTTGCTCCGGCTTACCTCTCTAATAAAATCACCCTTCGCCTCTGCTAACTATTGTTTAATCTGTGTACGCAGGAGACCTACAGCAATATTGATTCAAAAGGCTTAGTCATGGTCATTCATTTAATGTAGCAACGTCTTAATATGCCTTCCTCTACCTTTCGAATAGGTACCAATAAAGTCCTATTAAAGAAGATTCTATAAAAATAAACACTTCGGTACATTTTCATTGCAATATTCATCCCTTTAGAGGTAAAGTAATAGTTGTGATTATCGTTAACTAGCTTTTGCCCGCGGCTTCGCCCGCGTGTATGTCGGAAATTATCGCAAGAGGACGTACTCCGCGTTAAGAATGTATGAATCCATGTTATACATACATAAAATTAATCGGTTGATGTGGGCAAATCCGTCACACTTTTTTGAAAGTCGAATTTGGTTAACTAAAACTGGTACTTACACTTACTACTTTCATTTAAATTTGATGATTGTAAGCGATAGAAAATTTTGTTGTCTTGTATACACATCCATTTTAAACAAAAAAACAGCCCTCCACATGTAACTAACAAGGTTTTTCTAAAAGTCGGTCGTTAGACGGATTTTCCCGAGGATTGGGGGCAAATCCGTCTAGTAGCAAATTTGCCTCGAGTTACGCCGTTTTATCAAGGTATGTAATTTGTAAACAAGTAAATGCAGATGATGAAGAAAAATGTTTTGTAACATCATAAAAATAATGTTTATTTTACGTTTTACTCCCTAAAATCTTTTTTGGGGGCTAATCCGGCCTATTTTTATAACCAGGGACTTTAAACCTTTCTAATAAGTTTGAAAACTAAATATTTTTACAGTATCAGTTTAATTTTTCAGGTACATTGAAACAATCCTATCTTATTATGACAATGGTATTTATGGTATTAACTTAAATAAACAGGGTTATTTTTAATGAATTCGGTTAGGTATAAGAGCATTATAATTGTAACAACGTTGCACTTCACATGTTGTACTAAAAATTGAATTAAGGTGATTGCACCTTAAAGGTGGCGGTTCGTGACAGAGACAGGAGACCACGACCGGAGACCGCGACAGGAAATATTCTGAGTTCACATTCTGAGTTTAAGACATTTCGGCATTATGTTATACTTATAAGTGCCATATTCACGGGTAAAATGGGCAACTAGCATCAATTGGGTATTTGAAATAAGAAAAAAAAAACGCCTGCCGAAGTCGCGGGACTGTCTAAACAGGTAAGTGCGACCCGGGAACACAAAGGTCAACTGTCAGAACGCTTTGAATTGTAGTCAGTACGAGTCTGCCAGTCCGACTAACACAGTACGTCAGTATAGACTAACTTCTGTCTGAGCTAGTCTATACTACAGAAGTTTGCTACGATGAGTAAAAATTGCCAAAGTGACGTCACACCCGATCGGATTTTGTTTGGGAACTGTCGGCGTGTTTTTGGTTCGAGGTAGAAATAATGATTTTGAATTAAACATAAATTCTTAATTAGACCGAAAAAACTAAGAACAGTTTGTTATGAAATAAATACCTAATCTTTCAATTAAACACAAAAAAATTATAGTTCAAAGACCCAATTGTTAGTTACCAGTGGACTTTTAAAGTATAAAACTAAAAATAGGAAGGATGAAAAAGGTTGACGACATCTGCAATGGGGTAATTCCGGTATATGACGATTTAGCCCCTTCGAAATTAGACGGTTTCCCACTTGAACATTTTGAGGTTGCGTATTTTTTTCAACAATTCTTTCTGTATCTACTGGTTTATATTCAAAACAAATAGAAAAATCCGTTGAAACACTTATTAAACTACATTTTATGCATACTCAGAAAGTCGTAACTTGTGAAATTGAATATTTACCTTACAAGAAACGGAGGCACGCAACACTTGAGTTTCGAGTTCGTAGCACAACTAAACTTCAAATGCATTTTTTGACAATTGTAGACAACCTTGATCCATCTATGAATCACCGAGATGGCGCTAGCCGTCATGTAAACATTGTGCTCCGTTCCTGTTGTCTTGTAAAAATAAATAACCAAGTTAAATGTCCCGAATTTCTTATTAATAGAATACTAACTGTGTAAACAAGTAGTGATAATGTTATCTCAACTCAACTTCTGCAATTAACGAAGTTACAAGTGGAGTGTTAATTAAAGAAAAACTGCGACTGTGTTGTGTTTTTTGGTACATTAGAAACATTATTAACTATAAACTAATTACTGTGAAAACCCTATCAGTTTAAGTGATTAACAAAACATAAAAAACTCAAGCGAACGGTGAAAGTAAAAAACATTACAAATGTGTCCAAAGGTCAACCAAAGTCAAATCCATAACGAACTTTTGGATCCCAACCCGAACTGGAACATCAATTTCGAAAATTCTATCTAATGGTTAATAGCTGTGCTAATCATACGCTGATTGACGCGCACTAGATTGAAGGATCGCGTCCGACTACGCGCAAGTACTTTTTGTGTTTTTTATTTTTGTTTGTTTTGTAATTGTTAATTGTCTATTATTTGACTACTTTCTGTGGTTGAACTGGTGTCATCGTTTAGCCATTTAGCCCAAAGACATTGATAGTACCTATGTGCAAACCTCAGACCTAAGTGATGATTATTAGCTCCATCTACAAAAATAATGGTGTACTAAATAACCTGCGGCCTGCCATCTACAATATAATTGGTGTACTACTTAGTGAATAACACAACTTATCGACCCACGATTGCCACGGTCACCTTGGTTTTTCTTATTGGCGCTATCACCTATCACCGCTAGATGGCATCAGAGTGTGCTGGTTGTAAACAAGTTTTAGAAGAAAACCTATTTCTAGCTTGTAGTAATTGTAAGAATGTGTATGAGTTGGAATGCGCTAATGTACCTCCAAATCAATTCATACATATGACTGCCAAACAAAAATTCAACTGGGTATGTCATGAATGTCGCTGTAAAAGGCCAAAAGCTATAAATTCTGCCACACCAGCGAGCCCAATGTTATCCCAGCGCTCGGTTGCAGATGTTGATGACTCAGCTAATGTAACAGTAAGGCGGAATAAAACTACATTACCTAGTAACCAGCCAAGTACTCATTGCCCTAGTGCGCACAGTTCTGTACTAAGTGAATGCACTCTTCAAACTGTTCTGATGGAGCTGCGTGCATTCCGCGAGGAAAGTGTGACTAGATACCATAATCATGAAACCTCTATAAATAAGGTGGCCGAAGATATGAAAGAAATAAGATGTTCCATTAACAATCTACATAGTAAAATATGACAACCTTCGCCTGGACGTTGACAAACTGATGGAGACTTCAGATGTCGCTGCTAGCGCACAAACCACACTGCAACTGCAGTGTGATGAAAATACGAAGCGAAAACCAAGGTTTGGTGAAAACCAAGGTGTTTGATAGATTGTGGTGAGGATTCTTTGGAATTAAAACGATGCTTAAGGTTCAACGATCAGTTCTGTATTAGCCATCTTAAAATTTACAATATTCAAGGAAGAGTGGTATGGGTACAATATTTGAATGAAAACCAATCACTGTCGAGAGATATGTATGACGTAGTTTGTAGTATGGTTTTCTGCGTGTAGATGTCGCTACTGGTTTTTGATGTGCGTTTATGGACCAGTAGTTCGCAACATGCCCCCGGCCTTGGAAGCAGTGGCTTTCAATGGTCTTCAGTCACTGCATCAGTGTCGATCATGTCCTGTAGTAGAGGACAAATCTTGGTGAATGCGCGCCTCACCACGCCCGATGACGTCTGTATATCCGCCACCCTGGATATACCATCCTTTCCGGGGATAGTGCAAAGGACACGTCCCAAATGCCACTTCAAGGGTGGGAGGTTATTGTCCTTTATAACCACTAAGGTGTTTGGTTTGAGCGCGTCCTTATTCGCCGTCCATTTCGTCCGCACCTGCAGCTCGAAGATGTACTCCTTCGCCCATCGGTTCCAGAAGTGTTGGCGAAGTTGTTCTACCCTCTGGTATCGCTGGAGACGACGAGCAGGAACGTCACATAGGTCATCACCTGCTGGGGCAGTCAGTGGTCGGCCAATAAGGAAGTGACCAGGAGTGAGGAGTCAAAGTCATGAGGATCGGGGGAAAGAGGAGACAAAGGTCGAGAATTTAATACGGCTTCTATTCGAGCCATTACTGTGCTGTACTCTTCGAACGTGAGGTGCGCGTTGCCTATCACACGACGAAGATGGTATTTACTGGACTTTACTCCTGCTTCCCACAGACCACCAAAATGCGGAGAATAGGGGGGAATAAAATGAAATTTTATGTTTTAACTAGATGCGTATTCTAGAATATCATTACTACAGTTAGTTAAAAAGTTTGAAAATTCGTTCATCATGCCTACAAAATTACGACCATTGTCAGAGTAAATATCTGCAGGCTTACCACGGCGTGAAATAAACCTTTTTAGAGTACATAAATATGCTTCACTGGAGAGGTCACTACCTAACTCCAGGTGTATGGCACGTGTCACGAAACAAACGAACAAACAAATGTATCCTTTGATAAGCCTAGCACCCCTACCTCTGCGGTTCAGGATGAGCACTGGCCTAGCATAATCCACCCCACACCGAACGAATGGCAGACTAGGTGTAACGCGCTCCCTAGGTAAGTTACCCATCATAGGACTAAGCGTCTTACCTCTAATGCGAGTACAGGTAACACACCTATTCACCACCTGGCGAGCTAAATTCCTACCACCGACAGGCCACCATAATTCGCGTAAATGAAAAAGTAATGCCTGTGGAGCAGCGTGGAGAAGCTGAATGTGCTCATGACGAAATAATAAAGTCGTAAAATAATGTTTACTATGAACTAAAATCGGATGTTTTTTACCGTAAATAAATTCATCAGAATTGACTAAACGACCACCTACGCGCATTAATTTGTGATCATCTAAAAACAAATTTAATTTAGACAAACAACCTTTACCTTTAATAGGTTCATTATTAGATAATGCCTTACATTCAAATGAATAAGATTCCATTTGACACAATCGAGCTAAAGTTTTATCTGCGCGGTCTAAAGGCTTATTCAGACCGGCGCGACGCGACAGCGCGACGCGATTCTTGTAGAACAATTTCCAAGAAGTTCACATAAAAATTGTTCTACGAGTGGCGCGTCGCGCTGCCGCGTCGCGCCGGTTTGTAGGAGGCTTAACTCGTCGACGCTAAGGGCGCCTGTACACTTATTATATTTGCATCGACAGTTATTAATAAAACGTAACATAAAGGCAGCCGCACGTCTCATACGTTTGAATTGAGAAAACCGATGGAATGGAAACAAAGGTGATTCACAAAGATCCTGAGCTATAACGGCAGTGACGCTTGACTTGACCTCAGGTAACTCGCGATGTTTGAACGAGTCTGAACCTTTGTGATCGTCTATTGAAAATCTAGGACCGCGAAGAAATTCAGGACCCTCCCACCATAAGGTAGACGAAGAAAGTTCTTCCAGCCGAGTACCGCGTGACGCTAGATAATTAATGCGCGTAGTAAATGAATTATCGACGCAGGATTTGAGAACGATATTACAAGCTTGCGAACAATGTACTATCGAATCACCTACGCCTCGAACTTCGTTTGTGGACTGTATCAATGATAATTTTAAGAGTTTACATAATGATTTAGAAACGAAACAACGCTGGCTTCCATTTTCCAGGAGTGCCCGCGCTTTATGATATTTACCGTGTACATCTGCTACTTCAACGATAGCTGTTGACAACAACACGGACTGCACACCTATAGACTTACTAGATTGCGCGTGCATGTGTGCCTTGTTTACCTGAATAGGGACAGCGGAGTCCGAGGCGGCTAGGACGGCCGCGGGGAGGTGCGCAGGCGCTTCACTCGCATTAGTACGCGACACCTCAGAGTTCGATGTGGAATGCAAAGCAACAGAACTATTAGCGTTATCGTTGTGCAGTAATGAGTTATGTTTTTTATTGCAGTGTCTACAAGGCCCGTACTTATTGAGTGTCTCGAATGTAAACAATTCTCACAAAGGTTGTGCTCGCGTACAAGTTTAAGTTTTGTGTCTAAGTCGCAAGGAGGAGGTTTCTCAATTCGACCGTATATATATATTTTTTTTTTTATGTATGTTCACCGATAACTTCGTCGTATATGGACCGATTTTGATGATTCTTTTTTTGTTGGAAAGGAGATATCCCAAGGGTGGTCCCATGATAAGGAAACCAGGATCTGATGATGGCATCCCAGAGAAGTCGAAGGGAACCTTCGAAAATCGTAGTGGCGACTAGTGCGTTTTTTATTTCTTTCATTCAAATCAAATCAAATCAAATCAAATCAAATCATTTATTCGTAAACATAGGTGATAATTATATACAAGATCTTAAAGATTAGGTAGTGCGCTATGTTTTGCCAATTGACATACAAATTATTAAAATTAAAAAAAAAATTATACTATTAAATTAAAATATAAATTCGTCATAATATGAATACGCAACGCAAGCAAGTAAAATTTCAATATTCATAATCAATTTCATTTCATGCCAAAATTTATAGTTAATTCAGAAGATTAATTTAAAAATAAAATAAGTAAAAAATAAATTAATTATCTTAAAGCACTACTATTTAATGAAGGTCTGAAGTTGATCTGATGATGAAGCCGAAAGACAGTCGAGGGAACTCTTCAACGACTTACAGCAATTACGCGGTGTTTGGACTTAATTCATTTCTATTGATGAGAACTTTGCACCCATATGGGCTATAAGTGCCATTACAGGTCTGATGATGGAGACCATAGACAGTTGAGGGAATTCCTCAACGATTTACAGCAGTTCCCTATTGTTGGGGTTACTTTATACGGTTCAAAGTGCCAATTTTATCACTACTATTTAATTAAGGTCCGGAGTTGATCTGATGATGGAGCCAAAAGACAATCGAGGGAACTCCTCAACGATTTACAGCAATTACCTGGTGTTTGAACTTAATTCATTTCTATTGATGAGAAAGCTCCCATAAGGCTTATAAGTACCATAACAGGTCTGATGATGGAGACCATAGACAGACAGTCAAGGGAATTCCTCAACGATTTACAGCAGTAGTAAAGTATTAAATTTCACCTGGCGATTAGTGGTATAGGAATTAGTGCGGGTAGATACCATAACTAAAAAGTAAAAAATAAAAACTTTTTGACAAAAAAAAACCGACTGCGACTCTTTCGATATTGCAGTTATATTTAACAACGCGTTTATATGGTGATCAACTAAAAGTGCGCAATTATTATACCGGTTGAGCAACAAGTCCCATGCAACCTGATAATTATCTGAAGAAAATTCAATGGAATGTATAACTAGTTTCGCGCTGTCTTTTAAGGAAGATTTGAGATAGTGAAACTTTTGTATATTCGAAATATCTTTAGAATTAAGAACTAGTGAGGTGAAGGTATCTCTGAATTCCAACCAGTGCTCATAGGAACCGTCAAATGTAGGCATGGAGATAGTGGGTAACTTTACAGAACGTATCTGACTGTTATTATGACCATGACATGACCTTGAGCAGTCAGCAACCTCATCAGTGTTTAGCATAAATTCAGCAAGTGATATTAAATTGTAGTAGCTATCTTCAAAATGTTCTCTTTGATTTAATTGTTCGCTTAAATCACTATCAGAAACTCTTTCTTCTATTTTAGTTTGAATGTCGTTAAATTCAGAAAATAAAGTAGTACATCCTTGAATCCTTAACTTTAAATCAATGCGTTTTTGATTAGGAAAGTCATGATCACAATCTTTTAACGGCTCTAAACAATTATTAAATTTGGTAAGCCTGCCCTTAATAATACCACGCTTCCTAACTAAATCACGAACTAACTCACTACTCTCTACACTTAGCAAATTAGGAGATATGTCACGGGATTTAGCAGAGTCGATAGGCATTTTGGTGGTCAGTGAAAATAGGAGTACGGTTTGATAAATCGTCAGATCAATCACATACGGCACTGATGCTAGCACGTCACCAGGCTAGTGATTGACTGGGAATCCAATATTCCGAGACTACGATGCGGCAATTTCACTGAAATAAGAGCACAGACACAATATAGCACCAAATAGAACATAGGAGATGATGGAAAGGAATAAGGATTAGCCCCACCGATTGCGTATATTATCTCCGATGAAACCTTGTGCGTTTTCTTCTCAGCCCGCCACGTGCAAGGGGTCACCGTCCAAAGGTCGCTCGGCGATCTTGTAGGTCTCAGTATCCCAATGTTCGGTTCGAAGGTCCAAAATGTAGCAGCAGCGGTGAGGTTTGATGAAAACCAAGGTGTTTGATAGATTGTGGTGAGGATTCTTTGGAATTAAAACGATGCTTAAGGTTCAACGATCAGTTCTGTATTAGCCATCTTAAAATTTACAATATTCAAGGAAGAGTGGTATGGCCGTATGGGTACAATATTTGAATGAAAACCAATCACTGTCGAGAGATATGTATGACGTAGTTTGTAGTATGGTTTTCTGCGTGTAGATGTCGCTACTGGTTTTTGATGTGCGTTTATGGACCAGGGGGTCTAAAAAGGCCACTTTGGTAGAATCATAAGAGGAAAATATTATGAATCATATTATAATCCGTAAAATGGTCACAAACTGACAATTCATAATATGTTCTGCGTACAATTCGTTTAACACAATTCATCTATTTGACAGTTTTGTATGGAGATTCGTAAAATGGTACACTTAATAGGAATTGCTATAATGAATTTTAATGTCAAATAGCAGAATCATAAGAAGTTAGTCAAGAGGATCATTTTACAAATAATATTTGGGATTTTGTGAAAAAATATAGTAAGGTAAGACCCCCAATTATCGACACTTTAACGTACGCATTCGAGCATTTTTTAAATATCTGATTTCTGTATGATAATACATGATAATTTAATGAACTGGTTAACATTTTAGGGTTCATTCTATACTATTTTAATGTAAAAACAAGTGTGATACCAATAAGTAAAAAAATAAATCAAAATAGATTTAGGCTCTTTTTAGCCTAATTATCGACAGCATAATTCCATAAATCGACATCCAGTATTCGACATGTTCTAATAATCGTGATCTAGTAATCGACATGTTCTATTTATCGTCATCCAAATATCGACCTAATCCCAATACTATTCCAAAAAAAAGTCTTTTTAAATTCTTTTAATCGTTTTAATTAGCATAAAATAAACAAACAGGGTCACATGTAATGCGTAGGCAAGGTAATTAATAACTTTTTAATGCTATGGTGTTACAATACTTATACTTTTTTCAAAAATCGTTGCATCAGTACCAGTAGTATCATCTCTTGAATTAACTAATGATACATTCAAACTAAATACATTTTGGAAATGTTTTTAAATTATTCCGTTAAGGCTTATTATAATAGTTAAAATACTTATTTAATATGGCAACTTTTAATCACAGCTTTGTTAGTTATGTTACTAAGTTCCTACTTACTTACTATTAATCAATAATACTTAATGAGATCTTCTCAATGGCATACAAAACTTAAATACTTTTTATGATAACAATAATATGGCAGCTTTTAATCACAGATTCTTTGCCTTACTCTATTACTTACTTACAAAAAAAAAAAAAACACAATGAAAAATAAAAAACGTTTTCTCAAGAACATTAAATTAATCAATACCTTACATTGCAAAAGGCTGATATTCTTTCATTTCTGGAATCGTATAGAAACCTCTTTTATTGCATAGCACTGGTTTGGAAATTGCCTTAACTATGTCAGACTTATGGTACCAAATTTTATCTTCTTTTTCCGGCCATTTAAACGTGTTACCTACTGAAAAGGTCATAGTGCTAATTTCAAATTTATTTCTATCAACATTTTTAATTACGCCTGAGAAAAATTCTCCTTCATATTTGATTATCACATAATCTCCACTAGAATATGTTTTTGCTGGCTTAGAAAATTTGCTCAGTGGTACATCTTCAGATTCCGAGTTATCAGATTTTTCATTATTTTCTGTTGCCTGTTCACTATCTGTTATTTCTTCTTCCATTTCCATGTTGTAGCTATCTTCACTTTCTGCATAGTTTACTTCTGTGTCTGTATTGTCCGAAGATGTGTCATTTGGTTTCGGGTTTGGTATCCTATTTCGTATAGTCTTCTTATTTTCTTTAACTGTTAGTCTTTTTTGTTTTCTATTTTCTATTTCTCTCTGTTTTAACTGTCTTTTCTTTTCTCTTTCTTGGGCTTTAATTTCTTTTTGTTTTTGTATTTCTCTTTTTTGTTCCTCTTTCCTTTCATGGTAATCCCTCCACGGTTTGCTTGTGATGGCACAAGGAATTTTTTCTTTTAGTCTTCTTTTTTTCCCTTTTTTGTCATCATCTTCTCCGGGCCAAAATAAATTTCGTTTGAATGGCGATGGAATATATGTATTTCCCACTTTATTTGGAACAAATCTTGATGTATAATTAGGTACTGTCATGTCTTTTAAAGGTGTTTTTTCTGCAGCACTTTGAATACATATTGAAGAAGTTGAAGCTAACTGAAGTGAACCATTTGTTTGGATCGATGAACATGGCCGATCTTCATTGGACTTTTCTTTGGATTCAGATGTGATCGTCTCTTTTGAAGATGTTGTGTCTGTTGAAGTGTAGGAATTTGAAGCTGTCTGAAGAGAGTATTGGTCGGAAGAACTTGGCTTATTGACAATCGATTCGTCATTGGACATTTCTTTGGGTTCGGGTCTGGTCGTCTTTTTTGAAGTTGTGGATTCTGCGTCCGCTGAAGTTATAGCGCAAAATGTTGAAGCTATTGAAACTGAATCTGTTATGTTGAAGCAACTTGGCTTGTCAATAATTGATGTGTTATTAGTAGTTTCTTCTGATTCTTGTCTGGCAGTAAGGTTTATCAATATATCTGAAGTAGAATTATTAAATGCTGTGATATCATTTAAAGGGATTGAATTATCTGGTTGATTGGAAATGTCTGCTTCAATCAAGTCAACTTCAGTTTGAATCGAAGATCGTTCATTAACGTGATCTGAACTTTCAACTGTCTGTTTATTACTAGCCCATATTATATATAGCGAGGTGTCTTCCTCATTTAAGCGGGAATTTAACGTATCTCGACCTTTGTAAAAGAGTTCATTGAAAAACTGCAACTTTTCTGTCCCCAACTTTGCCACTATTTCTTTTTCCAAGTAATTAAAAAATATTGTCTGGTCCGTTGAAACTTGCGGTTTTTGTCGAGATTTTATTTTAGTTAAATCGATGTAGTCTGGACCAAAAGGATACAAACCACCAGCGCGAAATCCATTCTTAATAGAATCTTCCGTGATTGATTGCAACGCTGTCTTAAGGACAGGGGCAAAATGTTCTTTTTTTAAAAGTTGTCCTAAATGTTGTAGTTTCCAGTCCTGTACTGCTTTTCTCCAGTATGTTTTCAGTGGTCTGAATATAGCCAGGTCCATTGGCTGTAGAATGTGCGTGCTGTTTGGGTGTAATGCAATGATTTCTATGCCATTGTCAGCACAAAAATTCGACAAATGCAGGGTCAAATGCGATCGGTGACCGTCCAAATAGAACACAACAGGTTTTTGGATATTTTGCTGTAACAACCATGGATTAAAAATGTTCACAATATATTCATAAAATGTGCTGCCACACATCCAGCCGCTTTGTGAACGTCCAATTGCCCAATCTTCGGGAAAGTGAGATGAAATTGTGGACGGAATTCTCTCATATGCAAATACTACCATGGGAGGTGCCAATTGTCCAGCAGCATTTCCAGTAATTAATACAGTTAAATTATCTTTTTCATCTCCGGAGGATTGGTAAATATGTTTGTCACCTTTTTTTGCAAGAACTTTACCGACCTTAGGCGACAAAAAAAAAGCGCTTTCGTCGGTATTAAATATTCTAGCTGGATCTTCTATTACATCTTGGAGATTTTTTTCATGTAAATATGATTTAACTTCTTTGAACCAGCATCTTATATCTTCTTCTGTGACGGCATCTCGAGCCGTCGTTAAATTTTGGGCCGTTCTCTCAGACAATGTCGGATGTCTGTTCAGAAACAGGTTGTACCATTTTCTGCCCGGCCTATTGTCAGTAAAAGGTGTTTTTTTTTTCTGATCAATGATGATACGTTGAACACTGTCGAGTAATTCATCTCGAGTAACAGGAATATGTTTCTCTGCCATTTCGAGTACCCATTTCTCTAAAATAGCCTCCTCCATCGTTGACAAATAAGTTTTGGGGCCCATAGAACATTCTTCTGGAGTCCTACCGGATATCTTATCATGCAAAGTTACCCGGGGCACACCATACTTTTTTGCAGCAGTTGAAATTTTTTCACCTCTTTTGACGGCATCTATCGCCTGTGTCATTGAAGAGGTGTGTAATTTTTTCTAGGCGCCATTTCTGCAAAAAAAATATAATGTCGATAACTAGAACATATGAAATATCCAATCATCGACACGGCTGTCGATCATTAGAAGTAGTTTGACGATTTAAATGAAAGAACTATATTTTTAGAGTGCTGATAAAACTTAGCTAAATAATAAAATAAGATGCACAACATAACAACAAAAAACGTTTCGACATTTGTCGAAGATAGGAACAACCGAAGAAAAAATTCCAATTATCGACAGGCGTGTTTTGACATTGTATTATAACCTCACCCTTGAAAAAGTTTATTAGAAAGTAGACTATTCGTGTCCTAATTTAAAAAAATAATTTACATTTTCGATAAAGCTTAACAATTAAAAGTTATGGGCAATAAATCTTACTCACCTCCTTAGTGATTTCACTAATAAAACTGGATTGTCGTTTGGGATCTCTGACGGTCGAAACGTTCGACTACGCCATTTTTTACAAAATGGCCGAATGTATGAAATGTCATCCGCAATGACAGCTGGACAATCATCGTATTTTGTTTATGTTTGAATTGCGTTCAGAAATAAGATATTACTCTTATTTTTTTTAGTATACTTTTTTAATGTCGATCAATGGTGCTTTGTCGAAGATTGGGTGTTTTACCTTAATAATGGCAAATTTAGGCCTTAAGACAATTTTCTTGAGCACGCTCGTGATATGTAGTCCATTTTAAGTCATCAACGAATTGTGGCACTTCGAAAAATGGACATAGCGTTTCAAATGTGGGTCCTCCAGGTTTTTTGGGTTATATAGGCAAAATATATGTCGTGATAAGGTCCATGAGCTGGAGCCGTACATATGTACTGCCGCGCTGGCATGAGTACTACCTACCTTCAAGAATAGTAATGATGTACTTAGTGAGTTTTATGGTAGTTCCAAATAGACACTACCATCTAGTGTTGTCATCATCATCATCATTTCAACCGAAAGACGTCCACTGCTGGACATAGGCCTCCCCCAAGCTCCGTCACTTTAACCGGTTTTGTGCTGCCCGCATCCAGCGGATTCCTGCGCCCTTCACAAGGTCATCGGTCCACCTTGTTGAAGGCCTTCCAACTCTACGTCTTCCAGTACGAAAGTGTCGTTCTAGTTCTAGTGTTGTGAATGTTACAAATTACCACAATCTTCTATTCATATTTTAGGCACTGAGTAGATCCAATTAGTACTTAAGCATCTGGATCATACCACAGGCTAATATGGGCACACACCATATACACAACACAACATATATGTATATACAACGATAAAATTTAAATATTGATTTAAGATGAACAAGTATTGACTTACTCTGTATTAAAAACGATCAAACTTACATGAAATAAATATACAACCTACCTTCAAGAACAGTAATGAAGTAGTCAGTTTTAATGAAGCAGTTCTAAATGGACATTACCATCTACTCTTGTGAATGTTACAAATGACTTCAATCTTATATTCATACTAGCTTCCGCCCGGGTCAAATTTTCACTCCCCTTCCCGTCGCATCGAATTGCCTGCCAGTTTTCGTCCATTATTCGTTTACTGCTCTGCTCCTTTTGATCGTAGCGTGATGTTATATAGCCTTCCTCAATAAATGGGCTACCCAACACAAAAAGAATTTTTCAATTCCGATCAGTAGTTTCTGAGATTAGCGCGTTCAATCAAACAAACAAACAAACTCTTCAGCTTTATAATATTATTATAAGTATAGATTTCAGGCACTGAGTAGATCCGCTTAGTACTAAAGCATCTGGATCATACCATAGGTTACCAAGGGCGTACACTATATGAAACACCAAGTTAGTGTATAAAATAGTGTGATAGCTGTAGATTACCAGTAACTCATTACACTTCAGTGCCCAGTTCAAAAAAATACTTATTCAAAAGCATACACTATTCACACCTAGCTTATTTTTGTGATTTGCACCCGGTAAGTAATAAACATTTCCAGAGAAAATATGTAGGTATATTTATTTTCCACATCATACAGCCCACTCACAGACGGACATATGAACGGACCAATGGTCAGCGGAGGCTTAGTTATAGGGTCCCGTCCTGGTTACTCTTTGGTTACGGAACCCTAATAAAAATCTACAACCTACGTGGGACATAGGCCTTATATTACTTTACTTTCACTCCAATTTCATTAGGTAGTGTGTACCTATAAAATAGGACATACATTTTACCTTTATACCTATTATTTGAATAAAACAATACACAAAGTTAAAATATTTTAATAAATTTACAATTCTCATGTACTGTATAACAATCTAGCAATAATCAAATAATGAAACTAACATAAACACTATAGTACATCAGTTTATTTTTCTATGAACATTTTATGTGTTGATGGTAGTCACGGAGCTGCAGAGAGGCAAACGATGACTGCTTGGAACAACTTCACCAGGCTAAAAAAAAATGTGTGGTTTTTAAGAAAGTCAAATCATCAGTCAATAATTAACATACCTGTGAAATAAAATTAAATTGAAAATAATAATAGCATTGTTTAAGACAACCTAAGACCAACAGTGATGACAGGTTGACAACAATAGTAGACTTGGAGCCCAAAAGCTCTTTGTGTTTAGTTAATAGTTAGTGTTTAGTTAAATGGTAAAATTTAGTTTAATTTCCTCTTTGTATTTCGTTATATATTTCATGAATGTTAACGATAGTTTTATGTCGAGCCAGAGGGCACATAAAAACGTTATATAAATAACATCATAATCATATTCAATCGTCATCATAAGTCTTAGTCTCAATAAAAATAGCTGTAGGGTTATAAAACTCCACTTACTGCGGTATCTTGATTGCCGAGTTCGAAGAGTCAAAGCCGCTGTTGTAGCATCGGCAGGGGTAGAGCTTGGTCCTGGCACACGAGTCTGGTCAGAAATAGACGCTGCAGTGATCTTGATGAAGGGTTTAACAACGAGGTTATACACGCGACTGGTGCTGCCGATACGGATTTAAAAACCCTCGAGCCTGTCAAGTACATTCATGCCTGGAATTTCCATCCAGACGTATCTGTGGAGAGTATTCGTTCATACCTGCAAAAAAAACACCCAAACATTATGACCTTCTCGATAAAAAAGCCTGATCCTGAACACTCCAGACATAACTGTTTCATATTGGGAGTTCCACTACACCTATTTGACTTCTATATGTCACCCAACAATTGGCCTACAAATACTTCACTCCAAGAATGGTTCACCTTCCGGAATGCGAAGAAAAATTCAACCCCTAGTGACTCCAGCGAAACGTTTTTTCGTGAGAAAAACTAAAAAGCTGGATATGATTTTCTACCAGAATGTCCGGGGACTAAAATCAAGACGACGTAAACGAAAAGTTTACTGCACACATTTTCAAGTAATCTGTTGGCACTAACAGAAACTGGCCTTGACGACAGTGTGTTTGATTCTGAGGTGTTCCCGCGAGAATACGCCGTGCTGCGGTGTGACCGTGTGGGGCGCGGCGGCGGCGGCGTACTGCTAGCCGCGCGCGCGCCCTACTCACTCACACGTTTGGACTGCAACCCCAGGGGGTCTAAAAAGGCCACATTAAGCATTTCTGCTAAAACTAATTCATATTGTGAATTTCCAGCAATACCTTAGCAATTCCTCTAACTTTCGTAAAATGGTGACACATATTAGCAATATCCTATTCAATTCAATTCATATCCGAATCACATTTGGTGTAAATGTTGCAGCATGAAAAAAATAAAGACCGTAATTTTACCGGTAAATATTTCTTTGAAGATTTAATAAATACAAGTGATTATTTCTAACTGTTGAAATGTTATTTAATTACTGTATGCATAAAAAATATAAAAATGTCACAAATAAGCCCTGAAAAGGGAAACTAGAAACAACAAAAACTTTATAAGCTGGCAACGAATACATAAAAGTTTTCCCTTCAGATATGTCATAATTAGTCTGTGGTCTTAGTAATCTGTGGTTATGTCAACAATAAATATCAACAAAATTAAATTTAATTATTTCATGCAAATTGGGTAATTTATAAATACAGAGTAAGTAAATTCTTGTTTATCTTAAATCAATATTTAATTGTATCACTGTTCAAAGGTATTTAATTGGACGTAATAATTTGTAGGCATGGAATGAAAATTCTGCTCGTCTTTCTGCGTTGATAGTGGAAGTTCTGTCGTTGTTAAAACCTTCATCAAGATCACTGCAGCGTCTACTTCTGACCAGACTCGTGTGCCAGCACCAAGCTCTACCCCTGCCGATGCTACAACAGCGGCTTTGACTCTTCGAACTCGGCAATCAAGATACCGCAGTGAGTGGAGTTTTATAACCCTACAGCTATTTTTATTGAGACTAACGATTGAAAATGATTATGATGTTATTTATATAACGTTTTTATGTGCCCTCTGGCTCGACATAAAATTTGAGTACCTACTATCGTTAACATTCATGAAATATATAACGAAATACAAAGAGGAAAATAAACTAAATTTTACCATTTAACTAAACACTAACTAAACACAAAGAGCTATTGGGCTCCAAGTCTACTATTGTTGTCAACCTGTTATTACTGTTGGTCTTAGGTTGTCTTAAACAATGATATTATTATTTTCAATTTCATTTTATTTCACAGGTATGTTAATTATTGACTGATGATTTGACTTTCTTAAAAACTACACATTTTCTTTTTTAGCCTGGTGAAGTTGTTCCAAGCAGTCATCGTTTGCCTCTCCGCAGCTCTGTGACTACCATCAACACATAAAATGTTCATAGAAAAATAAACTGATGTACTATAGTGTCTAAGTTAGTTTCATTATGTGATTATTGCGATTTTTTATGTGATTTTTTATACAGTACATGAGAATTGTAAAGGAGAATCGGCAAAGATATATGGAAACTGGTACCAGCACCAATAACAACCACACATATGCCATTAGATAGGTATTTTAATGAATAACAATAACTAGTATGGCGGCTCATATCAATTCGCTGTGTGGAAAAAGTTGTGGCGATGTTTGGTAGAACGTAGGTATATAACGGCGACGAAATAGAGCAGTCGAAGAGTAAATCACTTTTGGTGGTCTTGGATTGTATATTTGCAAATGTACTAATTCCGATGAAAGACAATAATATATTACTAGCGAGGGGGTTTGATTATAGACCTGGTAGTTACATAACGGAACCCTTGAAGCTACTAGTAAATCTATCGAGTGTGGGCTCATTAGATATGTCTTAACGAGTCCTGTTCATTTTACCTGATGACGATGACCTGGATGCTGGATGACCACACTCAATATGTTTTCTAGTAGCTATTCAAGGGTTCCGTTGTCCGACGTTTGACTCCCAGACTGGAGCGGGCTGGGGCTGCCTTAAAGCTGCTCCTACCCAATCTTGGGGGTCCAAACGCCTCCCGCCGGAGGCTCTACACGAGGCTCGTGCGGTCCTTGGCTCTCTACGGGGCACCAGTATGGGTGCCCTCATTGCGGCCCAGAGGGTCATGGCCATCTGGCTAATCCGGGGATAACACACGGTCTCGTGCGAGGCGGCGAGCCTCATTGCCGGAGTGCCACCATGGGATCTGGAGGCAAAGGTCCTCGCGCACATGTGGGAGTGGCGCGAGGAGGCGAAACGCCGCCGGGGCGAAACTCCGCCAACTCCACCGTGCCGTGATAAATCGCGGCACGGCGGAGCTCCAGAGAGCTCCGGTGTGATCTCATGGTGACATGGCGGGTACGATTGTCGCAACCCAGCGCTGGGCACGCCACAATTACGGCGGTAAGTCCCCTCTTTGAGGAGTGGATAGAGAGGCGTCACGGCGTCCTCACCATCCACCTGACGCAGGTTATCACCGGGCATGGGTGCTTTGGTGGGTTCCTGTTCAGGATAAAGCAGGAGGAAACACCCCATTGCGAGGATCGTCTGGAGGACACAGTGGAGCATACGGTGGAGGTGTGCCCTGCCTGGGCGGAGCACCGCCGTGTCCTCGTGGAGGCGATCGGTGGCGGCGACCTCTCGCGTCCTCGCGGCCCTGGTGCGAGCCATGGTAAGGAGCGAGAGGGCATGGGAAGCCGTCACCTCCTTCTGCGAAGCAGTAATGCTCGCAAAGGAGGAGGCGGGGCGCGTTGAGGGAGTAGCAGTCTCTGCGCCCTCACGTCCCTAGCCGCCCCAGGAGGAGACGCCCTGGGCGTCGGGAGTCAATAGCGGACTCCCGGTCACCGTAGGCGCTAGCTTGCGGGCGGCGAACAATGGGAAGCTCGCCGCCCGGTAAGGACCAGGCTTGGGTCGACGGCGCGTAGTGTTCCACGCGTGCCTCAAAGAGATGTCAGCAGCACTGAAGGGGTCTGCTAGGGAGTGGATAGAGAGGCGCCACGGCGTCCTCACCTTCCGCCTGACGCAGGTTCTCACCGGGAATGGGTGCTTCGGTGGGTTCCTGTTCAGGATAAAGCGGGAGGATACGTCCGGGTGTTTCCATTGCGAGGATCGTCTGGAGGACACGGTGGAGCATACGGTGGAGGTGTGCCCTGCCTGGGCGGAGCACCGCCGTGTCCTCGTGGAGGCGATCGGCGGCGGCGACCTCTCGCGTCCGGCCCTGGTGCGAGCCATGGTACGGAGCGAGAGGGAATGGGAAGCCGTCACCTCCTTCTGCGAAGCAGTAATGCTCGCGAAAGAGGAGGCGGGGCGCGCGACGTAGTGGCAGTCTCTGCGTCCTCACGCCCCTAGCCGCCGCAGGAAGAGACGCCCCGGGCGTCGGGAGTCGATTGCGGGCTCCCGGCCACCGTAGGCGCGAGCTTGCGGGTGGCGAGCAATGGGTAGCTCGCCGCCCGGTAAGGACCAAGCTCGGGTCGACGGCGCGCAGTGTTCCACGCGCGCCTCAAAGAGATGTCAGCAGCAGTGTAGGGGTCTACTAGGACCGATGCCTGCCGGGGTCGCGTGATTGTTCGAAAGAGATACCGTGACCCTGGCACATGGGCAACTGATGGAACACAGGTGGGTTTTAGTCAGTAAAAGTCTGACACGCCCTCCTGCTCCGCCCAGAGCGGGAGAAGTCATTTGATGATTTCCCATCCTAAAAAAAAGGGTCCGTTGTATTGCGTTCAGGTCAGTTTTTAGGTCATCGTCATCAGGTCAAATGAACAGGAGTAGTTGAGACACATCTAATGAGCCCAGACTCGATGGATTTACTAGTAGCTATTTAAGAGTTCCGTTATCTAGCATTGAGATCCATCATTCGACCAGCTGGAGAGTACCATATTATTTTATTATCATCGGAATGCTTACATTTTGGAGAATTCAAACAAAGACCACTAGAAGTGATTAACTATTGAATTCAAGTTTTGCTTTACCTAGCGTCCAGTAGGTACGTCCTGCAAAATATCGCCATAACTTTTTTCACACAGCAATTTGAAACAAATCGCCATAGAAGTTATTGCTCTGTATGAAAATACCTATCGAATGACGTATATGCGGTTGTTATTGGTCGTGGGGACCATTTTGTCCGATCCTCCTTTATTAAAATATTTTAACTTTGTGTATTGTTTTATTCAAATGATAGGTATAAAGGTAAACCTGTCCTATTTTATAGGTACACACTACCTAATGAAATTGGAGTGAAAGAAAAGTAATATAAGGCCTATGTCCCACGTAGGTTGTAGATTTTTATTAGGGTTCCGTAACCAAAGAGTAACCAGGACGGGACCCTATAACTAAGCCTCCGCTGTCCATTGGTCCTTTCATATGTCTGTCTGTGAGCAGGCTGTATGATGTGGAAAATAAATATACCTACATATTTCCTCTGGAAATGTTTATTACTTACCGGGTGCAAATCACAAAAATAAGCTAGGTGTGAATAGTGTGTACTTTTGAATAAGTATTTTTTCAACTGGGCACTGAAGTGTAATGAGTTACTGGTAATCTACAGCTATCACATTGTTTTATACACTAACTTGGTGTTTCATATAGTGTACACCCTTGGTAACCTATGGTATGATCCAGATGCTTTAGTACTAAGCGGATCTACTCAGTGCCTGAAATCTATACTTATAATATTATAAAGCTGAAGAGTTTGTTTGTTTGTTTGTTTGATTGAACGCGCTAATCTCAGAAACTACTGGTCGGAATTGAAAAATTCTTTTTGTGTTGGGTAGCCCATTTATTGCGGAAGGCTATTTAACATCACGCTACGATCAAAAGGAGCGGAGCAGTAAACGAATAATGGACGAAAACTGGCAGGCAATTCGATGCGATGGGAAGGGGAGCGAAAATTTGACCCGGGCGGAAGCTAGTATGATTACAAGATTGAAGTCATTTGTAACATTCACAAGAGTAGATGGTAATGTCCATTTAGAACTGCTTCATTAAAACTGACTACTTCATTACTGTTCTTGAAGGTAGGTTGTATGTTTATTTCATGTAAGTTTGATCGTTTTTAATACAGAGTAAGTCAATACTTGTTCATCTTAAATCAATATTTAAATTTAATTGTTGTATATACATATATGTTGTGTTGTGTATATGGTGTGCGCCCATATTAGCCTGTGGTATGATTCAGATGCTTAAGTACTAATTGGATCTACTCAGTGCCTAAAATATGAATAGAAGATTGTGGTAATTTGTAACATTCACAACAGTAGAACTAGAACAACACTTTCGTACTGGAAGACGTAGAGTTGGAAGGCCTTCAACAAGGTGGACCGATGACCTTGTGAAGGGCGCAGAAATCCGCTGGATGCGGGAAGCACAAAACCGGTCGAAGACTCGAAGTGGTGGAGCTTGGCGGAGGCCTATGTCCAGCAGTGGACGTCTTTCGGCTGAAATGATGATGATGATGATGATGACAACACTAGATGGTAGTGTCTATTTGGAACTACCATAAAACTGACTAAGTACTTCATTACTATTCTTGAAGGTAGGTAGTACCTACTCATGCCAGCGCGGCAGTACATATGTACGGCTCCAGCTCATGGACCTTATCACGACATATATTTTGCCTTTAGAACCCAAAAAACCTGGAGGACCCACATTTGAAACGCTATGTCCATTTTTCGAAGTGCCACAATTCGTTGATGCCTTAAAATGGACTACATATCACGAGCGTGCTCAAGAAAATTTTCTTAAGGCCTAAATTTGCCATTATTACTATATTTTTTCACAAAATCCCAAATATGATTTGTAAAATGATCCTCTTGACTAACTTCTTATGATTCTGCTATTTGACATTAAACTTCATTATAGCAATTCATATTATGTGTACCATTTTACGAATCTCCATACAAAACTGTCAAATAGATGAATTGTGTTAAACGAATTGTACGCAGAACATATTATGAATTGTCAGTTTGTGACCATTTTACGGATTATAATATGATTCATAATATTTTCCTCTTATGATTCTACCAAAGTGGCCTTTTTAGACCCCCTGAACAGTGCGACGAAATAATAAGTGCGGTGGTTACCAAAGGTCGATTACGCTTTGCTTGTTGTGTTGTTTACTTGCCACCCAATGTACCTGATGCTAGATATTGTTCTGTTTTTAATTGTATAAGAAGGATAGCGTATGGCATCAACAAACTGCCTCTGGTTATATTGGGTGATTTTAACCTTTATTCCGCTAGTGTAAATACGCCATGATTTTGACCTGTTTCTTTCTGAGTGTGATCTGGTACAGGGAAACACAGTTTTTAATGATCTTGGCAGAATGCTGGATTTGATTTTGGTTAACTCATGTGTGGCGGGAATCTCAGTTTCAGCGTGTTCCGGCGTTGTCTCATCTGAATCACATCACAAGCCGTTAGATATTTCTATCCATATTAACACACCATACGCAAGCCTGAACATAAATAACACCAGCTGCCCCAGTGACTCGACCACTAGTATAACTTTAGAGCGTAACTTCTGTAAGGCAGACTTTTTAGTGTTATACTCTGAACTGGCTGGTATAGACTGGGAGCCCGTGTACTCATGCGATGATGTTGACTTTGCTGTTGAGACCTTTTATGGCTTAATTGACAAAGTTGTTGGTCTAACTGTTCCTTTAAAAAAGAGAAAAATGTTGCGACTGAATTACCCCAAATGGTTTACGTCTGTATCTATTGAACTAAATAACCTTAAAAACCATTATCACAAGCTTTACAAGCAGAATAATGACGACCAGCTGCATTATGCTTTCTTTACATACTATAGGCGCTTATTAAAAAGAAGTACGGAGGCAGATTTCGTTACTTACACTAATCGTATTCAGTCAAATATAAAATGTGACCCTAAAACCTTCTGGGCCTATGTGAAAGGTAACAGACAAGATAATGAGCACGCTACCTTTGGTGACATGTCGCCAGCACAAGTGGTAGATGCGTTTTCTAAATATTTTAGTAGCGTTTTCCTTTCGGACTCACCATCATTAGATCCCGAGCATGCTATCGCTACCGCAAATGCGTCTCCTAATAATTTATCCAATATTATCAATATCGATTACGTTCAAGAATCTGAAGTTCGCAGTGCTATGGCTCGGCTTCCTCCAAAATCAACACAAGGTCCTGATGGTATACCACAATACTTAGTTAAGGATTGCTGCGACATCTTTAAATTGCCCTTGCAATATATTTTCAACCTATCCATTAACGCGAACGTCTATCCAACGGAGTGGAAAACGTCTAAAGTGCTCCCGGTACATAAAAGTGGCCCAAAAAGCGACATAAAAAATTACAGACCAATAGCTGTCTTATCCATATTCGGCAAATATGTAATCTTAGTTTGAATCGGTAATATATAAAAAAAATATTTAATAAACTGCAACGGTGGTTCGCGGATGAACAGCACGGTTTTCTTCCGAATCGCTCAACCACGTCTAACTTACTTCACATTACTACACTTTTAACCAAAAATTTGAATGAAAAAAAGCAGATCGACGTAGCCTATTTTGACTTCCAGAAGGCTTTTGACCGAGTTGACAACGACATACTGCTTAGTAAACTGGCATTGGCTGGTTTCTCAATGGCATCGCTAAAATTTTTCGCAAACTATCTGCAGGACCGCAAGCAATTTGTATTGTACAAAAATGCCAAATCGGAGCGCTACTCGGTGACGTCTGGCATAAGGCAGGGCACTAACGTCGGGCCCCTTCTTTTTCTAATAGTTATTAATGATCTTCCCACATATCTAAAGCATTCCACAGTCTTAATGTATGCTGACGATGTCAAAATTGCACTTCCAGTGGCTAACTCTAGTGATGCTGCCACACTTCAACTCGACATCGACAACCTTCACACTTGGAGCACTGCTAATAACCTCGGTCTTAACATTAGTAAGTGCTCGGTTATGTCCTACACAAAAGCTAAACAACCCATACACAACATCTACACTTTGAATAATGAGCCCCTGAAACGCGTTTTGACTGTACGCGATTTGGGTGCTCATTTTGATCCGCACCTCACATTTAACCAGCACATTATACAGACATGCAACAAATCCCGTAAAAACTTAGGTTTTGTCTTGCGTCAGGCCAAGATTTTTACCAATCGTCAAGCAATAACCATACTGTACAACTCCTTTATCCGCAGTTTGCTAGAGACTAACAATACTATCTGGAACCCTCATGAAAAAGTCTATACACTGGCTGTCGAAAAGGTTCAAAAGTCTTTTGTCCGCTACCTCTACTTAAAACTTTATGGTTATTACCCGTACATGTACCCAACACCATTTGTTCTGGGTATGGTGGGGTACCAAAGTTTGGAAGTTAGGAGAAATCTTGGTCTGGTTACCTATTTCATCCGCCTTATTCGTGGTACGCACTTCAACTCCTCGTTATTACGGGATATTTCCTTTAACATCCCACCACCCATTATACACACACTTCGCCCTCGCCAGCGTCCCCTGTTCTTGATACCACAAACCAGTTCCGTGACCCTTAAGACTAGTCCACTATACCTAGCCCTCACCCATATTAACAACATTTTGCTGTATGACGAATCATCCGATATTTTCGCGGGTACTGAACTGAGATTCCTAAACACTGCTACTCGATATCTGAAGTCCATTGCCACTCCCAGTACAATTTCCATGGACTAAATAAATTAAATTGAACTGTACCATATTATTGATTATTTTATTGCACAATTTTTATGACAATTTTTCTTATGTAATTTTATCTAATTGTTATCTAATTTTATCTAATTGTTGTATAATTTTACCCTTTTTTATACCTATTTTCATTTTATATTAATTTTTGTAATCCTTTAATTTTACCACATGTTATCCAATTTTGTAATTTAATAAGTTGTCTGATTCTATGTAATAACTAATATTGACCTATAACTTGTATGTGTGGTGCAAACTGTTAATATAAGTTGGTTATCAATAATAAATAAAATAAATAAAATAGTTAGAACTAAAAACTGATCCTGTTTTATCGACCGAACCAGTAACAGCGTAACTATTCTGGAATGAATAGTAAACGCATGTGTATGGAATAGCCCCGTAGACGGATTTGCCCACATTGACCTTACGCCTTTTTCCCATGGGGGTAGGCAGAAACTACGGAACACCACCTGCTACGATCCTTACATATCATGTGTGTTTGATGTACTTAAAATAAAACTAATAGTATTCAGAGTAAGAAGACTACTACCGGGATAAAGTATCCTATGTATATGGTAAGTATCCAGGATAACCAAAAATCCAAATCCATCCAAAAATCTAAACATCTAAGCCATATTTCGCGGTCTCTTACTTGGAATAATACAATTAGGTTTATTTTGAGTACTTCGAACACACATGATATTCGCATTTACTATGAAGCCCAAGTAATATGAATTACAATCCTACTAATCCTGCACTACCCGACCGCTACCAAGCGAGATGGCCGGACGTGGAACGGCCCGCTAGCCGCTCTGCGGCTATTTTATTATAATCTCTGATATCTTCTAAGATATTCATTTTAATGATATGCTGTAAAAGGCAATTTTGATCTACATGAAATGCACAACATACCTAATGTATTTAATTGGATAAAAATTAATACTGTATTGCTTAAAATCGCTTCGTAAATAAGCCATTATTTCTCATAAAAATTAAAGGATAAAAAATGGTTATTGTGGGTTATCCCTAAGAGATAGACATATACCATCGCGGACTTTTTTGTAGAACTTTGTAAGGTGTACAATACTGTAGTACATTATTTTGATCTATTTCGTAGGGTTCAGCCAGCGTTCGCAATGTAAGCGCAAAAAAATGAGTTTATTTATGACATCACATTAGAAACCTCTAAAATTATTATTGTTTCTTTAATATAATATGCATGTTATATACAACATTTCTGTTGAATCACTCTATCTATTAAAAAACCAGCATTAAAATCCGTTGCGTGGTTTTAAAGATATAAGCATACATAGGGACAGACAGACAGCGAAGTGACTTTATTTTATAATAAGTATGTAATAATAATAATAATGAACCCGCAGGGCAGCATGTGGCGAGCTGTTGGGCAGTAGCGGCCCCACGGACCCGATCTCCTGGGAGAATTCTTGTTCCTCATCTCTGGCTTGCCTTTATTGGCTGGCTGGAGTGAACACTGACGAGGTTCAGAGCTCCCACCTCATTCTTGCCTTTCTTGGCTGGCTTGAGTGGAGATTCGCAAGAGCAAACGTGCTCGGGGAAAGGAAGTATTCCAGTAAGTGCTCGTAGGGACTTGACCATCTTCCGCAGTGGCGGATTTGCCCTAAGGCCCAGTAGGCCCGTGCCTAGGGCGGCCAGATTTTAGGGGCGGCCAATTGTGGCCAAAAAGACACCGATGATAACAAGAAACAACCCAAAGTAAATATTACATTGTCTGTAACAACTAGGTGACCCTGTGGTGACTTCTTGTGTTGGATGGTGATCTTTCGTGTGTTGGCCAAATTGGTAATTGGGTAAATGATTTCATCATGTAAATTATTTTATCATTCGATGCGACGGGAAGGGTCAGGGGAGCAAAAAATTTATGTGGACGAAGTCGGGCTCAGCAAGTCGAGCTAGGAAGATGGGATGGTGCAAGAGTATCGACACACGTTGCATCCCACACTAAAGGCCTACTCACCTTCCAAGGAAATAAAGACATACCGTCCGGTCTCTTGCCATCGTCGCGTGCACAGCTTTTGGGTTTTAATACAGCTGAAACGCCGACGCGACGGTGACAAGATCTCGTCGGATGATGTCGTTAATGTTTGCGTGCCGCGCTAATCGACCCGCACTTCGGCTACAAGACAGGCCGTGGTGTCCTAGACTGGTGACAACTTCGCCACAGTGACAGCGATGAGGAAAACAACAAGGAGCTCCTAATCTTAGGGAAGCAGCAAGACGGAAACTAGTGTAGTGGAGCAAAGTGCCTATGTTCGTCGACGGTAGTGCATGAACCCACAGACCCAACTCCCACTTAACCACGGCCAGCAGGCGTGCACGCTTCGAGTAGTAGCAGTCAGATTCAGTAGAGAGACACCAAAAGAGATAACGAGATCGATGTTGCACGACATAATTAAATTTCTGAATCTAAATATATTGAAGTGATTATACATTATGGGAGCGGAAAAAGAGGCGTTTTGGTATTACGAGGCCTAGGGCGGCCAAGATTGCAAATCCGCCACTGATCTTCCGGGCTCTGGGAATGTTCTGAAAGCCGTGGAATACCTCTCCACTTCTCAAGCACCTCAGGAAGTGTTTCCCCCTTGTCGCTGCATCACTATGTGCCAGCGACGTTTCCCGGGGGCCCATTATTGAGTGTGCAAGTCACCCCCTGCCATTTTATCCGTGTAAACAAAACATTGATCAGGCAGGGGCCATAGTTCTTCCATAGTTGCGGTTACCAATCCACTGTAGCCATCCAGACCCATAGCCTAATTTGTTTTATTTCCATATTCTGTAATAGTCCTGCTCCAACTGGGGATTGTCCTTGGGTGCACTTGCATCGGTGCATACAAGAATAATCGTAGTTTGGTGCCCCCTCATCATTTAAAATTAAAATTGTCTAAGGGGCCTCTGCGAGTTGGCTTCGGCCCCTCGTACGCCTTCCAAAGGACCGGGATCTCAGGGTCCCGAGAAATGTTAACAATAATAATGATAATGATGATGATGATGTTGCAACATAATAGTTGTAAATGTCTTGAAAGTCAAAGATCGAGTTGTTTGAAAACTGTTTGAATTTATGCGACTCAGTTGTTTGAGAAAATAATAGTGTAGCAAAGAGAGGCGAGATGCGTGGAGGAGGGGGATGGGGGAAGGGGCGGCTGTGGGTGTGGTCGCACCGACCGACAGGTGCAGAGACGATACTAGTCAGCCGAGTACCGACATCACAGAACAAGACTTTCTCGCCTCCTAGTTTCGAAGTAAGAAACTGTTTTCGTATGAAAGATGCATTAACTTGATTGTATGTTGTTATTGACGGCTCACTTCAACGTCATTTCACCTAAGTTTCTGAAAAAAGGTTTTTGTAGAGTAGACCGTCTGGTCTCCGCGAGTGCGACCGCACCCGCTGCCCTGGCTGCTCGCGCGGGTCGGCCGCTACTTCGTTTATTGCCCAATTATATAAACTGCACTTCGCAGCGTTCTCTCTAAGTTTTCTGAATTAATCTCCTCATATATTTGAAACTTATAGCTGCGGGAGTGCATTAAACTTAGTGACTATCGATTGTTACCCACTTGCTGAATAGCTGTCGACGCGGAGTGTGCGGGGCGGGGTACTAAGAGTGTCCACCCAGTTCACCTGTGCCGGCTCTGTCTACTGCAGCGCACTGCTGACCCGCTAAACTTTGCTACTATCGCACCATAGATAATAAAACAAATTGAATTAGGTATAAGCTGCTCACGTGCGTTGCGTCGTCCGTCTATCCTAATATGATAAGGAGACAAGATTTGATTGTTTATTTGTAAAATTGTATTTTTTATGGATACACTCAAAAACTACAAAACCGATTTTAAACATTTCTTTAATTATGGAGAGCTTCATTATTCCGGAGTAACATGATCTATTTATAAATTTCACGTGGACGAAGTCGCAGGCGAAGTGCTAGTGTTAACTAAAATAATGGCAAAAGCATGTTGCATCGCATTCGACTGCTTATATAATGGATGAAACTGGATCACATAGATCTGAAACTGACGCGGTTCGCACTTCCAAAGGACGTCGCACATACCTACACATCTACGTTAGTGACTTAAGGGGGCGTAGTGCAAAATAATTCAAAATAGCCGTCACTGTTTAAGAGGTAAAATCAAAACTTTTACCAGAATTACCATAAAAAATATGTAATAAAGACCACAATGAATGTGTTAATCGATTATAGTTGACAAAAAAAAAAAATATTCTATAGTTTAATAAACAAAAAATCGTAAAGTTGAACAAAAATCTTAACATAGCATGCTCGTGTTTAGTTGAACTTTGATAGTAAACTGTTAAATTTTTTCACAAACTTGAATTCATATAAATCTCTACTTATCATACAACAATTTATAGTTTTTACATTTTCAAAATGTCACTTACTTATTTTATTATTAATTTTTGTTTTGATTCCCGCCCTGTTTTGAGTCATTCGCAACTTACACGAGTCGAAAATTCAGTCGTCCACGAAAACTCGGAGAGTGGTCACGTCGCATCGTGGAGCGATGCACCGGTAACAATAATTCGCGATCTATTGTGTACGTATACGTTGCCGCCAAGAGTGAAATAGGGTAAGTCACATTTGTGTTTTTTTGAGTATGACTTATATTTAGTAGGCATACCAAAATTTTACTGTTTGTTGTTTTTTTTTTTCTGTTTAACTAAAAGGTTTTTCTTAAATATTTGTTTTAGTAAACATGGGAAAGTGTAAGGGCGGATATTTTAAGAAAAAACTTGGCACTCATTTCCGTAAAAAAGCCGTTATCAAAAAATTTACGTATTTATATTTTGTGATATTAGTTCCTTTTAATTTGTTTTTTCTGGAACATTCGATATGGATGTCGTGGCTTTTGGGGTGGCGTTTGCAAGTCTGGTATTCAATTTAAAATCCAAAATGGCGCATGCAACTTTTTCTCAAACGTTCGATATGGGTGTCGCGTAATGGGTTTTGGGGGATGGCAATTTCAAATCTGGCATTAATTTTAAAATCCAAGATAGCGGATCCAACCTTTTCTTAAAGATTCGGTATGGGTATCGTGTAGTAGGTTTTTGGGGGTGCCAATTGCTATTCTGACATTAATTTTTGAATCCGCGGTGGACTATTTTTTTTTTCGTAAAATTGCGAATTTATTTTATGAACCCTTAACAAACTTCTATCCAACAAAAACTCTTTAAAACATAGAAATTACTAAGGTTTGTTTGGTTCACATTGTTACCCTTGTATTAAAACACTCTTTATAGTGTAGCAACCACTCTCAATAGTGAAACAATACATCTTTATTTAGACCTCAATAAACATTAATTTCACTGACCGTCAAACCAAATACTGATACAAGGTATTTACGACCTTGTATCAGTATTTGGTTTGACGTATTTCGTACTTACCATGAAATTCATAGAAATGTGATCATTTGTTTGTTGTAATTACTTAGCACGTGTTTAATTATCGTACTTCCTAGTATCTTAAGATTATGATGTCTTTTTTTACTCTTCGTTTCATGAAACTTCTTTATAACGCAATAAAATACCCTGTCCTTTCAATTTCGCTATAAGGAACAACGAAACGCGAAAGAAAAGCACAATAAATCGCATGAACCCATCTACGCTACACCAGAATTCCTAAGTTATATAGGAATTTTGGTACATAATGTGTTCAGTCCCGTTTAAATTGGTTACTCTATGCGCCTTCGGAACGCGCCCGAACGGAGTGACATCTGACTTGTCAAGTTTGACTTTGATACTTCTCTTGGTTTTTTGGCTTGAAGAAGGGATCACGTCGCCGCTTGTATTCCGCGACCTTTTTGTTAAATTAATCCCTTAGATCCGGTCGTTTTGTGGACAATAAGTCATGACCCAATTGCTTTGATTGTAAATAACCCCAATTTGACGAAATAATACGGGTTCAGTTTGGATATAATATGTTTGTTGAAATAGTTTGAAGGTTAAGTGTTGGAAACCGCATGTCTGGATGGCAGACCTCTTGAAGCGGCCTGGATTGTAACCTGGAGATACTCATAACGTCACAACACAATACAATACACACTCACTTACATACATAGATCCGGGTGGGCCCCAGAAGCAGGTGTTCTTCAATTTTGTTTGTTGTATTGTAATTGTACTTATTTGAATTATATCATTGTTCGGCTCCGCGCACGGCGGAAAGCTTCGATCGCCACTTCTTGCTCCAGGGCCCCAGCATCATACCTTCCACTGCGCTATTGAAATCCTATGGCTAGGGCCTTGGCTTGGCGTCGAACATAATGGATGTATTCAGTGTGTAGTCCAAACTACAAATATACGTATAGTAACTGTCCTTATAGTTGGAAATATCAATCATGTTTTTAAATGAATGATATAAATTACCCCCACACAAATTTTGGTCAGCTTATGGCAACTTTGTACGTTAAATTTAATTTTACTTCCCTGGAAAAAGTTGTTCATTTTCATGGGCAGAAGCAATTTTTATAATATGGCCACACCTTTCCGTTACACTCTATATATTATATATACCAAATTTACTATGATTATCGTATGTTTTTGTAAAGTCAGCAAGGTTCTTATTACATTTGGTAATGTTTTTATTATTATAATACCTACCACCTGCCCATCTACCCTGCCTACCTACTTACCGAGTAAAATTCCCGGGCGTACAAGTAAAATTCATAATGCCCAAATGTCATAGCTATCGGATGAGTAGTAAGAAACGGATAATGTAGGTATTTTCCTATATTGTGCTATATTTATACCTACATTATCCGTTCTATAAACTACGTACGTACATTTTTATATAATACAGATTATAAGATTTATGTTCTGGACTTATGTAGGCATCTACATAGAATCTTTGAAATAATCAATATGCGTATTTTCAAGTCACTCAACACGAATCAAATTTTAAAAATCCTAGGTTACCACCTTTTGTCGTGCAACTGCATGCGGGCCTCGAGCAAACTTGTCAATGTGTGCGTGACGACGCACACGACTAGCGCGCTATAGTAAATACCTATTTGCCGCGCGCGTTGTAAGGTCGGCGTCGTCTTAAGTCATACGGTAGGTACTGTGGGACCGCTAAGACAGGGGGTCTTAACGGTCCCACAGTACCTACCGTATCACTAGAGTATCAGGATCGATTAAATGAAACGTTTGTATGCGTATAAGTAATAAGTTATTTCGTTTACTCCACTTTACATCTTCCGCGCCGGTCAGTCTAGTGATTTCTTCCGAAACCAAAAACCTATGCTAAAATATTTGTAGAGTTGTTCTAGATCTTCTTGACAGTTCGAATGTGATCAAGCCATTACGTTGCCTGCCGGAGTGCCGGTACATTTCGGTTCGTTCGGTTTCCTTCGGTAACCAACTAACCTTTACAGTTGCGACCTACCTACCAAACAAGCGAAGACAACTAAGAGCAGCGGTGGTCGAGCGGGTTACCACTGGGCCACCAGTCACCACTGGCTGCGAGTACGAGTTAAGAGACGCAACTCACGGGCTTGAATCCCCAGCAGGCACTTTCTGTAAACTATTACACCTCCTCTGACCTCAAAACAGTGAAGGTTTTTACACGCTTTATATTAGCTTCACTTGTATGGTTTTTTGTAACCGACTCCTTATAGCGCGATTTTGACCCACTTTAAACGACCAGAATTTATTCAAACTTTGCACACCTGTCAAAGACCGATAACAATGCAATAATTTCATAAATTTGGGCCATTATCCTTGCCAGGGTTGCCAGGACAGAAAAAAAACTGTCTTCTAAAACTACCCTGACATACGTCACAAACTACGCTGATATACGTTTCAAAATTCGAAACACCCTAAAAAATAGAAAATAAATAATAGTTTGTTCCGGCTAATCTCTGAAATGGCTGGACCGATTTTGACGGGACATTCACTGGCAGATAGCTGATGTAACAAGGGGTAACTTAGGCTACTTTTATTTTAGACAAAAAATAGGATCTCACGAAAAAAAAAGCACTAATGAAATTTTTTTTGTTATATAACCTGGATTAACACATTCTTACCGCGGTAGTCCATCCTCCTGCGTTAATTTCCGACATCCACGCGGGCGAAGCCGCGGGCAAAAGCCAGATTGTAATAAGAGTAGAGTTGTAGGCACATAAATGGTAACATATTCAGATGAATTATCCATCCATACTTCCATACTTATATACTTATATACTTATATTACTTATGTACCTGGATGACCGAGCTTTGCTCGGTATTTTTTGGTAAATTGTGTTTAAAATAATAAGTTTATGTTCAGGTTGATTACCGATAAAGTTGGTCATTGAAAACACGAATAAAACGACATTTTATAAAAGTGAATCTTAGCTAGATCGATTTATAGCCCCCGAAACCCCCTGTATACTAAATTTCATGAAAATCATTGGAGCCGTTTCCGAGATTCAGATTATATATATATTTATATATATATACAAGAATTGCTCGTTTAAAGGTATAAGATACTTATATACTTATATACTTATCCCTATCCCTACTATCCCTACTTCCCTACTTAATATTATAAATGCAAAAGTAACTCTGTCTGTCTGTCGGTCTGTCTGTCTGTCTGTCTGTCTGTCTCGCTTTCCTGCTAAAACTACTGAACCGATTTAAATGAAATTTGGTACACAGATAGTTTAGAGCCTGAGAAAGGACTTTACTTTTTATCCCGGTAGTATGTTCCCGCGGGATAATTTCCGACCTCCATGCGGGCGAAGCCGCTGGTAAAAGCTAGTTCTTTATAAGAAGACGAACAGAAGAGAATAGAGTTACGTGATATTGTAGTAAGAGAGACAATTTCTAGATAATTATAACTGTAGGCAATTAGCGCTATGGAACCTGAATTGCATTTTATTGTGTCGTAGCAAGTTCCTATTTATTATAATAATGATGATCGGAGTGATTTTTTCCTAGGTACTTGTACTGCTATATGTGATATGTTCTGTGGCTTAACTTATCGAGTGATCAGCTCCGACGGACCCCACTGCTCACTAGGTAGCATATGGTCGCTTGTCGCAGTCTAGTGTCAAGTGCTAGTCAGCTAGCCTTCCGAGTCCAGTGTGCTGGCAGACTGGCTCACACTAAACTATCTGATACACTTTGGCACCGCGGGTCACCGGCGCGCGGCGATATGACCGGCGCGCGCCGGGCCGGCTCTCCTGCGGGGCACGGACAATACTGACGAGTTCATTCAACCCGTAGGTAGATACTTCAGGCTCGTACAGACAGGCGCGACATGCCGCGCGACCTGTCGCGGAGGCGATTCAAGCCTCCTACAAACCGGCGCGACGCGGCAATGCGACGCGACACTCGTAGAACAATTTTTATTTGAACTTCATGGAAATTGTTCTACAAGAATCGCGTCGCGCTGTCGCGTCGCGCCGGTCTGAATAAGCCTTCAGGCTCGTTCAGACTAGCGCGACGCGACAGTCGCGCGCGAATCGGCGATTTATATCCGTAGAACAATTTATATGAAAACGCGCGCGACCGTTTACACAGGGGCGACCTGTCGCGCCGCGACACGGTCGCGCCGCGTCGAGTAGCGGTACATTTTGTATGGCGTCGCGGCGATATCGCGGCGATAACGCGGCGATTTCGCGACCGCGACGCTACACCACACAAGAGAGTATAAAGGACGGTGCAATCCAATCTAAGCTCAGTAGTTGACGATCTTCGTCATAGGACGAACACAGATCATGCGTGTTTGCTTATCGTGGGGCCTGAGGTTCGATACCCCGGTCGATCGACATTGGTACCTACTTAGGTTAGGTTTTAGTTTTAATAGCTATGGGAGGAACTGTCCTCGTGAGTGGGCAATCAACAAGTACCAGGTACTTAATAAAATAGAAAATTGTGTACAGTCTATAAGGCCTACAACGTTCTCACATTCATTCACAAAATATAAAAGAATCTACATTAATGATGGAAGGTATTTCATAAATCTAGAAAAATAAATACAGTTGGAGTGTCTGTTTGTAATATTAAGATAACCACTTTTTACTAAGTGTACATGGATGTATACACGGTACATATAACAAAACAACATTTTTTACAATTTTTGTCAGTCTGTCTGTTTGTTCCGGCTAATCTCTGAAATGAACCGATTTTGACGGGACTTTTAGCTACTTATATTTTAGAAAAAAAAATAGGATCTCACGAAAAAAATATAAAACTAATGAATTTTTTTTTGTTAAATACCACGCGGACGACAGCGACAGCAGTCGCGGGTGACAGCTATTACCTATATAACCTGGATTAACACATTCTTACCGCCGTAGTACGTCCTCCTGCGTTAATTTCCGACATCCACGCGGGCGAAGCCGCGGGCAAAAGCTAGTAAAATATAATAACATTTTTAAAACCAAATGTTATTATTGCCATGACAACCAAATAGGCATTTTATCCCACATTTCTCAGTTTACGATCTCATTTCCGAATTCGATCATTGTAATCTAAAGAAGTATGTAGGTACTTACTTCTGAAATGCAATTCTGTTGTAATTTGTCCCCATACCCTGCCTTTCTGTCTTTTATCTCTGTAGGTAGCACACCTCACGTCGTAAAAGACAGGCTTGGCCTGTACTAAGTCAATTAATAATTCTATGTTCATTTTCCCTTCTCCTATGATTTTTCCTCTGTCAGTCGTAACACGCACAGATCTTACTGACTTTAACCTAAGTAGTTCGGCTCAGCTTGGATGTCGTCGGCGAGCCTCGGTCTTACATAGGGTTGCCAGATGTCCGGTATTTAAGCGTACTGTCGGCGACGAAATCTAAACATCTAGGCGCAAGTAGTATCGGAGTGCACCCTGACAATGATTTTGTAAGTTAGAAAGCATTTTTACATTAGTAAATGTAGGCGACGCATCACACATTCATACTTACCTGTAATGTGTACCTACTTAAGCTAATAAACTTATAACTAATCCTAAAACTATAACTTAAAGCTAAATAACCTAAATGTGTCTTAATACTAAATACTTACCTTGTATGTTGCCCATGCCTATATCATGTATTTATGTGTGGAACTATTGATGTTATCAATAAATTGAAATGCCCGCGCGAGCGTCCCGTTCGCGCCTGTGCTCATTCGGTCCGCGATTCGCTCCTACATTCAATCATTCGCGGAAAGGGTTGGCGCGCCATCGCGCCCCCTCGCCCCCGCAGTCAGACGTTAGATTCCAACACGCGCACACGCACTGCGACACAACGCGAAGGACGCTCGCCCGCCGTTTGTTTACCGATGAAAACCGTTGTTTCCGTTCATCCCCCGGCCTCCCAACACACCAGCGACCTACCTACGAACTCTATACTTTACAATCTGGTCCTTCTAACCGGATCTAGGCCGGGGACGCGAAATCGCAAACGGGAGTGAAAAGACAAAATGGCTACCGAGCCCGTGAAAAGTGTAAAAAGTGCAGTGACTCTGGCATCGTCTGCCTCAATCTCATGTCGCCTGAAACGCCAGCAATTGGAGCTGGCCGCCGCTGAAGCCAAGGCAGCAATTGATAAGGAGCTCATCGATAAAAAGCTAAAATGCGAGTTAGCTCTGATTGAAGACGAACGCGTGTCTCGAACTCACTCGAGAACCTCTGAGCTTGTGACTATTGATGAATGGCTGGACCATACGTTAGAGCCGCCGGCGACACGCGCCGCGGCAGCAATGTTGGAGCCGCCGGCGACGCCCGCCGCGGCAGCAAAGATGGCAGCGCCGACGGAGGCCGCGCCGGCACCGAATGAAAAACATGGCCGCGCACCCGCCTCCGCCGTTCCCGCTGATAGTATTCTCCAGCTAGCCTACGCACTCAGGGACTCCATGGACGCCTCGTCTGCCAGAAGAGAGGATAGGTTACTGACACGCCTGTCCACGCCACGTGAGCTACCTACTTTTTCCGGCGACTGCATAGAATGGTTGCACTTTAAAAGTGCATTCGAAGAGTCGTCCCATATTTGCAACTACACCGATTCCGAAAACTTGTGGCGACTGCGCCGAGCATTGAAAGGTGAAGCCAGGGAGGCGGTCACCGACCTACTCATCGGCAATACGTCACCAGCCGTCGTGATGGAAGCCTTAGAATTGAGGTTTGGGCAAGCTGATATTATTATTCAACATCTCTTGTCACAGATAAGGAAATTACCTCATTTACCTACCAATTATCATCACGAATTAATTAACTTTGCAACTAAAGTTAATAACTGCATAGCTACGTTGGACTCACTAAACCAACGAGACTATCTACGAAGCCCCGAGATTGCCGCTACCATAATATCGAAATTACCTAGCGTGCTACTCAGCCGGTGGACGGACTACGCCCACGATAAAGTCGTACATAACAACATACCTAAACTTGAACTACTTGGATTGTTCCTGAAAAGAGAAGCAAAGATGTTGTCTGTTGTTGGTGTACCACAGACACGGGATTACAGAAAACCCGACCCCGGGCCCCCCAGCCGTAAATACGACGAGAGACAGCGCCACTCCACGAGCCGACCAGTGTTTGCAACAACAGCCACGCCCGAGAGTAGAAGTAATAATAATAATACTTCGTGCCCGCTTTGTAAGAAACCTCACATTCTTACTGAGTGCCGTACCTTCAAACGCAAACTGAAGAGGGACAGATGGAGATTTGTAAGATCAGAAAATCTATGCTACTGCTGCCTGTTATCACGACACGGCCGTGACACGTGCCCGGCGCCCGTATGTGACATCGATAGCTGTGGGATGGCACACCATCCGCTTCTGCACTACAAAGCCAGCAACCCAAGGAGTGCGGTACCTGCGCCTACGTCACCATCACGCGACGAGACCGTGGCGCACGTCGCGACTACAGCCGCGACGACGCGCCCTCCCGCGCCCGCCGTTTCGGGCTCCGCTGCCGCGCTTGGCGCGCGCGCCCCGTCAGCCCCGACTTCAGCGGTTAGTGAAGTGATGCTAAAGGTAATAAAAGTGAATCTAAGTGGCCCCAAGGGCACCGTTAGTGCGTACGCGTTACTGGACGATGGCGCTTCTATTTCTATGATTGATAAGACTCTAGTTAACGAGCTAGGTTTAGAAACGTTACAATGTAGTCCGATTAAGTTCATAGATGCATTCGGCATCGAAATATTTCAGTCAGAAGTACCTAAAGTTTCTGTTAACATTTCTGGTTGTATGCAAAATGCTGAAAATTACAATGTAACCTTACGTCAAGTCGATAATTTGAATTTACCTAAACAAAATTTATCTTGCGTCAAACAATTGCAGTGTAATCATTTGTTAGGTATCAAAGATTATGTCTGTAGCGAATGTGTGGTGCCTCGTTTACTGATAGGGGAAGATAATTACTTTCTTTTAGCCCCCCTACAGATTCTGCATGGTAACAAGCAGGAACCGTATGCAACGAGATGCAGGTTAGGATGGTGCATTCATGGCTGCTATGATGGTCTCACTCACTCTCCCGTGAACGCGCACGCCTTCCATATCGCTCACTCGATGCATCCACAAGCGCAGCCGGAGCCGGAAGCTAGCTGTGACGTAAGTAAATTAAACGAATTGGTAAAAATGTCGTTCGAGCTTGACTCCATTGGAATTTCGACCGTACGTCGTGAGAATACGGCACATTTGAGAGCGGTAAAGATTTTGGACGAAACATCGCGAAACATCGGTGGTCAATGGGAAGTTGGTTTACCGTTTACTAAAGACCATCTTTCTCTCCCGGACACTTTTGATTATGCACATTCTAGATTAAAGGGTTTATTAAAGAAATTTCAGGCTGATGGTAAGTATGCTGAAAAATATTGTCAGGAAATGAAGCGGCTCTTCGACAACGCCTACGCGCGAGAACTAGAGGACAATGAACTTTCGCCGAGTCATACATGGTACCTGTCGCACTTTGGAGTCCAGAACCCGAACAAACCCGAAAAATTAAGGTTAGTGTTTGATTGTGCGGGAAAAGTTAAAGGTGTCTGTCTAAATGATTTTTTACTTACCGGCCCCGATTTGTATAATTCTTTACTAGGAATTATGTTACGTTTTCGTGAGCATAAAATTGCATTAATTGCCGACATTAAAGATTTCTTTGTTCAAATTAAAATTCGCCATGAAGATAAACATGTTTTTCGCTTTCTTTGGCAAGAGAGCCCGGATATGCCTTTGAAAAAATGTGTAATGGAAAGTTTACTTTTTGGCGCCACTTGTTCTCCTTTTGTCGCACAATACATTAAAAATAAAAATGCTCTTAAATACCAGGATATGTACCCCGAAGCCGTCGATGTTATCATCAAAGACCATTATATGGACGATTGTCTTCACTCATGTGAGGACGAAAGTCAGGCTATCCGATTAGTGCGCGAAGTAACCGACATACACAAATCAGGCGGATTTGAAATTACGCGCTGGTCGAGCAACAGCCGCTCGGTTCTCGACGCAATCCCGCCCGCCGCTCTAGCGCCTGCCGCCATTGAGCTCACACAAGGAGCTACGAATACGCATGAGCGCACGCTCGGTTTGATTTGGTATCCGAGCGATGACTGTTTTGGTTTTAAAATTGCGTTAGATAGAATACCTCCTACTATTTTAGATGGTTCCGAATCACCTACTAAAGCACAAATGTTAAGTATTTTAATGTCAGTGTATGATATTCACGGTTTCCTTTCTCCGTTTACAATAAAAGGTAAAATTATTTTCCAAAACGTTCATCGCAGCGGAGTCGATTGGAATTACCGCATCCATTCTGAGGAACATACTCTTTGGATAAGTTGGCTCGCCGACCTACGTCAGCTGTGTTCGCTTCGTATTCCACGGCACTATGGCAGCGCACACGAGTGGATTGATTGTTATACTGGCGAGCAGTGGTCATCGAACATTTCGGATTCGAACCAAAATGATATTGTTGACGTACAAATGCATGTTTTTTGCGACGCTTCATCAAAAGCGTATGCAGCGGTAGTATATTTTCGTTTTACACGTGCAGATGGCCGTGTACTAGTGTGTTTTGTAAGTAGTAAATGCAGGGTAAGCCCGTTACGACCCGTGTCTATTCCAAGGTTGGAGCTGCAGGGCGCGCTACTGGGAGCGCGGCTCGCCGCCGCGACGCAGCGCGAGCACAAAGATGTTCAGCCTGGGAAGAGGTATTACTGGACGGATTCCAGCACGGTCCTACAATGGATCCGCAGCGACCCACGTAATTATAAGCCTTATGTGGCTCACCGACTGGGTGAGATTGATGAGTTGACGAAGTCGTGTGAATGGCGACACGTCCCAACGGTACACAACGCGGCGGATATCGCCACGCGTGATGACGCGCCCCCGCTGGCGTACTCCAGTACCTGGTTCCAGGGTCCTACGTTTTTGAGGCTGCCAGAAGATCAGTGGCCTAAGGACCGTAAGTTTACCAAATTGCAGGAGGACGCCGAGTGTGAAGTACGGGCGGTAAATGTAGTTGTTGCAGACAGCTGTTCGTCACCGGTTTTGCCTGATGAAGGTAACATTTCTAATTGGATTACTCTTGTCCGTGCCACCGCTAGAGTTTTGTTGTTCATTAGAAAATGTCAGCGTAAGACCTGCGAGCTTGACATTGTTCTAATGAAGGAGGCAGAGGACCTACTGATTCGAAAATCACAATTAGACAGTTTTAATAAGGAAATGGCATGTTTGAAGCAGAACAAACAGCTGCCACCTAGCAGCCGCTTGCGTCAACTTACGCCGTACTTAGATGACGCAGGTATTTTACGTGTTCATGGTCGTATCGACTCCGTTGCAGGAGTCCCTGATGACGTACGGCGACCAGCTATTTTAGACGGACACCACAGGATTACCCGTTTGTTGGTGGAATACGCACACCGGCAAGCACTACATGGCGCGAACGAGCTGGTTGTGAATAATTTAAGGCAGCGCTATTGGGTGCTGCGACTGCGGCCGACCGTCCGCAGCGTTGCGGCCCGTTGCTTGTTCTGCCGCCACAGACGCGCCGCGCCGCAGCCGCAGCGCATGGCGGACCTGCCGCCGGACCGGCTGCAACACAATAGACGTCCCTTTACGTACACAGGCGTTGACTTTTTTGGACCGCTGGAGGTAACCATCGGTCGCAGCAGACCTAAAAGGTATTGTATGCTCTTCACGTGTTTGACCATACGCGCGATACACATTGAGGTGACCGAGGACCTCACCACAGACTCCACCATTATGGCGCTTAGGCGAATGGCCGCTCGTCGTGGTATGCCCCAGGTAATAATATCGGACAATGGTACTAACCTGCGTGGCGCCGACACGGAGCTGAAGCGTAGCATGGCTGACCTACACCAGGAGGCAGTGCGCGAGGCTGGAGCCATACGTGGAGTAGAGTGGAAATTTATCCCCCCTGGCGCACCCGAGATGGGTGGTGCTTGGGAGCGCATGATCCGCACCGTCAAGTCGTCCCTAAAGGTAATCTTGAAGGAGCGTGCTCCGCATCCTGACACGTTGTTGACATTGATGGCTGAGGTTGAAGCACTGGTTAACAGTCGCCCCATAACGCACGTTTCTGACGACCCGTCCTACCCAGAGGCGCTCACGCCCAATCATTTTTTGATCGGCTCATCATCCGCTAGCCCACAGTTTGGTAAATATGATAATTCTGACTTATTACTTAGGAAGCGCTGGCGGGTGGCACAGCGACTGGCCGACATGTTTTGGTCACGTTGGGTAAAAGAATACCTACCTACTTTGATACCTCGTCAGAAATGGACGTCAGAGTCCGAGGGTTTACAGGTTGGCGATTACGTGGTGCTCGTCGAACCCAACTTGGAGCGCAGCTGCTGGCGACACGGAGTGGTGAGTGAGACCCATGCAGGGAGAGATGGCCGCGTCCGCGTTGTAGATGTGCGCACTCGCACTGGCTTGTTGCGTAGGCCTGTAACTCGCGTCGCTCTACTTACACCTAGGGTTAGTGATAGCGCTAACTAGTTAGCACTAAGGAGGCAGATTGTAGGCGACGCATCACACATTCATACTTACCTGTAATGTGTACCTACTTAAGCTAATAAACTTATAACTAATCCTAAAACTATAACTTAAAGCTAAATAACCTAAATGTGTCTTAATACTAAATACTTACCTTGTATGTTGCCCATGCCTATATCATGTATTTATGTGTGGAACTATTGATGTTATCAATAAATTGAAATGCCCGCGCGAGCGTCCCGTTCGCGCCTGTGCTCATTCGGTCCGCGATTCGCTCCTACATTCAATCATTCGCGGAAAGGGTTGGCGCGCCATCGCGCCCCCTCGCCCCCGCAGTCAGACGTTAGATTCCAACACGCGCACACGCACTGCGACACAACGCGAAGGACGCTCGCCCGCCGTTTGTTTACCGATGAAAACCGTTGTTTCCGTTCATCCCCCGGCCTCCCAACACACCAGCGACCTACCTACGAACTCTATACTTTACAGTAAAGATCTCACTAGTTCGAAAAATGTCAAAAAATGAGACCCCCTCTGGGAGTGGGTGCAAGTAGCGCAGAGACCGCATTGATAATAAAATGTAAATATAAGGAATAATTTTGTAGTTAGTAAGGAATTTAATAATTTTGAAAAGTTTTGTTCATACATTAAGATTTTAGATTCTAATTAGTTTTAGTTTATATATTTCATGTTTAGTTCTCTTATTAGAATCTAATTAACTTCAATTTGAGTGAATCTTGTAAGGAAATGTACAAAAATTTCGTAAGGATGTTCTATAATTACGTAACTTGAAAATGAGGTTTTTTGTTTAAGGTCCAATTGTTGTTATTTTTGTTGTAAACGATAGAATTAGATGTAAAACCACTTTTAGCGTTTAAATTATCGTAATCGGACCACAAGATTCGGAGATATTATAAATTAAAGATAGTGGCAATTGTCTTAAGTTAAACCTTGTAAGTTTTTGTTCTAGAAAGTTTTTATTGTGACTATGTACATGTAATATCGTGTTTTTATATAAGAAGGGACCACATAAAAAATAAAAAAATATATAGATTGTAAGGGGTTACCTATGTGATAATTAATGCAAAATAAAGGGTTCAAAGATTTCGGCTTGGTGAAAACTAACAGTGACTGACAGTACCCCCCTCGGGGTAACTCTTAGAGCTTTCGCTTTAGTTTTTAAGTATACTAAGCCCCGGCTGGAGGCCTAAAAAGGTAACTTTGTAGAACTCGCCGGGCTACAATCCGTTTAAGTAGTAAAAATCTTTCAGGTTAACTACGAGATGTACTACAAAAACAAAAAAAAAAAACGGGCCCATTTAGTCGCAGCTCAGCCGTTGAAGAAGCACAACGAAGAAACTAGCCGAAATCTATGGACAAGAAGTACTAGAAGAAAAGTGTTTTATTTCGTTTCTATCAGAGTACAGTCAAAAACGTTTAGTCTCCCGAGGTCTTGGTCGACCATACCGTCATTACGCATTCAGGGGTGCGTGGTGGGTGACGTGTACTACCAGCGCAATTAGGTAAGTAGGGAGCACGTCAAAAACGTGGGAGAAGTCCCAGGGCGAGTAAGGGTGTTGATCACATCCCATTCGTCCACTACACGTACAGTCCGGTATTTTCGAGGCCTGTCCGGTAAAAAATAAATGGTCATACCGGACAGAACAATGTCCGGTATTTTGAGGAAAGTCGGTACTACTGGTCACAAGCGCTTACAAAAGTAGGCATATGAAATCCCTCAAACGCAAAATTCGCGCGCGCTCCTTGCTCGCTGTCTGTATCTTAAGACTGCATTATATTTTGTTACTAATAAAGTTCATTTAAGTATATGATGTTGATTAATTAAAATAAAATATTAGTATAAAAACGGTATTTTTTGCGACCTAGCATACCGGACAACCCCAAACAGGGGGGAGGGGTCCCCCCTGTTTGGGGTTGTCCGGTATTTTTTCGCGGCTCATCTGGCAACCCTAGTCGTACAACGGACGAACCACACCGATCTTGTTAAAAAATTTTAGTGCTGAGGAAAAACCGAATTGGTCCGCGATATCTTACTTTAGCTGAATGATGAAATATTCATTCAATTGAGTTAAATGAATTTAGAGGGTTGTATGAATGACTTAAATCATATTTGTTACGATCGCATATAATACAGAAATATTTTTAGCCTTTAAACATCCACATTACATTATGTATATCTCTTCATCAGCCTATAATATTCCCACAACCGGACACAGTCCTCCTCTCACAGAGAGGGAGTGGGCCTTAATCCACCACGCGGACCCTGCTGGGCCATAGGTGCCCCATGTTTTCGAATTTTTTGGTTCTAAGACAATTTGACACCGGTTTGAGAGCAGTAGTGAGGAAATAACTGACACAAAGCGAGTTGTGTGTTTAACTGCAGGAGCTGACGGTATCGTCTTATTTATCCGTGGTACCGTCCGACTTCCGGCTCGTCCTAGACATGGCCAAAGTGTGTTTGCGTGCGTGTGTGTGTTATGTGCTGACACTACTCGTCTTCACGCACGTGGTTGTACACTTGGTTACCAAAATGCGTTGCTTCGTGAGATAAAAGGCGCGGCACTGCAACTGTGGCGGAGGCTTCTATGCGAACGGCGGCGGCGTGGCGTCCGCGAGAATAAAGCACCTTTTATTTGCATTTTTTCAATTATGCTTTGGCATTATTCAATGATTACAAAATAATACTTTGTCCAACATTTTTATTCGTATCTTTAGGGAGTTTAGTCTCTTCAATATTACAGTCAGCAGACTGCCTCCAACGCCTATAATTTTTTTGTCATTATAAGTAATTTGTTTGTCAAATTAATACTTTGCAGGTAGGCTAAAGACGTGTTGTACATCCGCTTACTATGCTGTAGGTATGCACCTTGCAAAATACCGAGGGTTGCCAGCGGAGCCCCAGCACTCGTTCGGCCGTAGGCCGCTTGACATTTGAACTCGAACTGACTCTCGCACAGGTGACATCACGCAGCTCGCATATCCTAGCGGAGACCTAGCGCTCTTACGATGAATCGGGCGCACACTCCGCCGCGAGCCATTTCAACTCGAGGTGCACCCGCCCATTTAGAAGTATTAAGTAGGTATTATTATTAGTGATAAACGCCAAGTAATAGTTTATTCCATATTCGTTGCATTTCTGAATTAACTGTTTTATAGTATGAATGTGGTCCATGGTTGAGAAGCCACTTCTAAAACCTGCTTGTTCTCTTGGTTGGTTCTCGTCCAAAGTCTTTGTTAATCGTTCTAGTAGTATCTTAGAGAATATTTTATACACATTAGACAAAAGTGAGATAGGTCTGTAGTTAGAAATGTCATCTGTTTTCCCCTTTTTGTGAAGTAGAATTATAGTTGATGTCGTCCATTGATGCGGTATATATTCAGTCGTCAGAATTTCGTTAAACAAATTTGTTAATGTCTTCAGAATAATCTGTGATGTTCCTATCAAAATTTCATTTGAAATGCCATCTTCACCTGGTGCTTTCCTTCTCTTTTGCGATTTAATGGCTTTCGTAACTTCATCTTTTAGTATGTTTGGAATTGGTTCTTCAGTGTCCATATAGACGTTTGTTTGAGGTCTTGTTCTCTCGGCGTTGTAAAGCTCACGGTAGAAATCAGTCCCTGCTTCTAGTATTTCAGTTCTTTTAGTGTTACGTTTTTTTGTCTTATGATGAGTTACGTTACCAATCCAACTTGATTTGTCTTGAAGCTCTTTCCATGCTTTATTTAGTCCTCCTGATTTTTCTATATGCAATTGTATTGTTTCGGTTCTAAGTTTCTTTCTGTATTTTCTTATTTCTAAATTAATTTCTTTACTTAGTTTTGTTATTTTTTGTTTATTGTTCTTCCTATTATTTAATAAATCAGCCCTTTTTACCATTAATTCTCTTGCCTTTGGTCCCAATCTATCTTTTGATGCTTCTTCTCTCTCCACTTTTTTGTTGGTTGCTTTGAGTTCTTTTTCAAAACCATCGTATTTTTCCTGGATCGTTTGTAATTCATTTATTTGGTGCAGTTTAGTTTCTAAAGATTCTAAGACGTTATTTGGCAATGGTAGTGTAATTGGTAACTTCTTATTATAGATATCTTTTCTTGATTTCTTTGGCTCGAACATGTATAACTGACCACGAAGCAGTCTGTGGTCAGTATTGTAGTTAAACTGGTTCACAACTTTGACATTTAAAAATAGTTTTGGCTTGTTTGTAGTTATGAAATCTATTTCGTTTTTTACTAGTCCATTGGGAGATTCCCAAGTCCATTTCCTGTTTAATTTTCTCTTATAAAAACTATTCATGATATGCAAGTTATTTTCTAAGGCGTAATTTATCAATCTTTTTCCATTATCATTTCTTTTTCCAGATGTATAGGGTCCAAGTATTTTATTTTCGTTTTGTTTCCTTTCACCAATCTGGCTATTAAAGTCTCCCATAACGATAACAGTGTTATGTAGATTTTCCATTGTTTTGTTCAAGTCCGCATAGAAGTTATTTTTTATTTCCTTTTTGGCTACCTCAGTAGGGGCGTATATCTGCACTATTGAAGTGGGATGCTTGTGACCAGGTAGTAAAATGTTTAAGACGGCTATTCTATCTGACACTCCTATTAATTCTATTATTTTATTTTTTAAGTATTTCTTAACTAAGAAACCCACGCCATATAATCCTGGTATTTCATTTTTATAGTATAAAATATATTCTTTGTGTTCTTCGATATTTTCCGTTGATCTACGTACATCGCATATGCCAAGGATATCCCAATTAGTGCGACTAAGTGCTTCTTCTAGTTCTGTTAAATATTCCTGCGACTTTAATGATCTTGTGTTGAGTGTTGCTACATGAAATTTCATTGTTTGTGTTGTTCCTGATTGGGTATTCATTAATCTGAGATCTTGGGGGGAGCGGTCAGTAACCCCGCGGTGACCAACCGTATTGGGGCTTTTGTTAGTTATTGTTAGTGTTTTGGTTACATTATTTGTTTCAGTTTCGTTACCGGTGTCTGCTAATTCCTATGCCTTATGTTGGGTTTTTTCATTCAAAGAGAAAGATCTGGCCCTCATATATGCAAATGCATCTGTTTTATGTATTTTAGACGGTGCGATAATATTTTCCGATCCCCTGAAAGGTGGTGGTGTGTGTATATTGTTTGGTGACGTTGAGGCCTGTCTCTTTCGTTTTTAGGCATCAGATACTTCGTTTATTACTATTTTATTGTTTCGAATGTATGCATCTTTACCCTGTTCTTTTTCTAATTTCAGTTTTTCCTGTAGGTTCTTGCGTACTTCCATAGTTTCCTTCGAAAAATCTTCGATTATATACGCTGGTTTTGGCATTTTTTCTTGTTCTTAAGTATTGCTAGCTTTTTAAGATATGACGTAAAGCTGATGAGTATTGGTCTTACTTTTTTCTCATCCACTTTTTTCCCCAATCTATAATAATTGTTTATTTCGTACATGTCTATGCTGATATCTACATTTTCCAGGGATTCTTTGATTATCTTGAATAAATCCTGGTGATTGTTTTCCGTCTCTTTTACACCGTGTATAATCAAGTTATTTTTTCTGGTTTTGTCTTCTAAATATTTTATTTTCACTTTTAATGTTTCCATCTCCGTTTTAAGGCATTTATTTTCCTCCAGTATAGGTATGAGTTTATCATCTATACTGCGCATGATACTCTCCGTGACAGTCTGTGTAATTGTTGCGGTTTGTTTGTCGAGTTCGGTTTTCATCAACTGGAATGGTTTTGCCATATCTTCCGACATCCCTCCAGTACTCATTTTGCAATAACAAAACGTTTTATTTGCGTGTATCCGAACGTAATTCGCTCGTTAAGTTGGCACTGCTGGATGACGTCTTGTCGCTGTCAGTCAATGACAGATAGGTTAATTGTTAAAGAAATATTTTCTAACCTCACTTCAATCGATGTCCTGTTTTGCACTTTTTCAGATTAATCGGCTTCTTTGTGTGGTTTTCTTTAACTTATTTGCTTTTAAGACTTCTTACTGTGCTAATTATGTGCGGTACACGGCTGGCGTCGATTTGTTTACAATTTTTTCGTGATAAAACTGGGAGCACTTTGCGTTACACTGTTGTTGTTTTGACAACCGGAAACGGAAAAACCTTTATAGATTACAACAAAGCTTTCGACTCTTTAAAACACGCAAAAATATGGGAGGCCCTCACCAAACAAGGAGTCCATAATAAATATATACGTATAATCCAAAACATATACGAAAATATGACGGCTAAAATACGCACAGAAAGGGAAGGAGAATGTTTTTCCATCAGACGTGGAGTTAGACAGGGAGACCCCTTATCACCAAAACTATTCTCTGCAACCTTAGAACATATATTTCGACAACTAGAATGGAGTAATTACGGAATAAATGTTAATGGAGTTGTACTAAACCATTTAAGATTCGCGGATGACCTCATCTTGATATGTGAAGACCCAGCGACATTACAGATCATGATTGAGGAACTAGTATACGAAAGCGAAAAGGTGGGATTATCAATAAATACAAGCAAAACCAAGTTGATGACGAACCACACGGAAATCCCAATAAAACCGCGCAACGTTAATGATCTGCAGTATGTAAAAGAGTATACTTATCTTGGCCAAATAATATCTCCAACAGATCTTACAACAAAAGAAATTAACAATAGAATAACCTTAGGATGGAAGAAATACTGGGCGTTAAAAGAAGTCATGAAAAACTCAGATATACCACTAAGAGCAAAAAAGAAAGTATTTAATACATGTATTCTGCCGAGTATCACATATGGGTGTCAGACATGGAGTTGCACAAACAAAAATATGAAAGCGCTTGAAACTTGCCAAGATAGAATGGAAAGAAGTATACTCAACATAAAATTAAAAGACAAAATAAGATTAACAACAATAAGGAAACAAACCAAAATTATAGATATACAATACAAAATAAAACAATTGAAGTGGAAATGGGCAGGCCATTTAATAAGAAGTCAGATGGGGAAATGGGCCAAAGAAGTGACAGAATGGTGTCCAAAATATAAAATAAGAAGAAGAGGCAGACAGTATCGTAGATGGGAAGACGATATTCAAAAGTTGGCAGGTACGAATTGGATGAGGAAAGCAAGAGATCGTTGCTTGTGGAGATCACTTGGGGAGGCCTATGCTGGAAAGCAAGACAATCAAGGAACCGGTGTCAAATAAGGAAAAAATAGTAATATAAATCTAAACATTCCTAGTAGCAATAAGTATAGAGATAAGATGAATTATAACTTGTAAGATTGTTAATAAAGGCTTTTATTATTATTATTATTTCGTTTATTTCATTATACATACATATAAATTATATTTTTAAATATTAAAATAACAAAAATCATAAAAACATTTAAAAATATAAAAAATAGTAGCCCACCGGTATCGGGAATAGGGTCCAAGCTACCGGTGGTCAGGGCTGCTGCTGCTGCTGCATTATTATTATTAGTGATATATAAATATTATACATAATATGTTGTGTGTTCGGGGTAGGTTTATCTACGTAATTAAACACTACTTTAAAATCTGTAGTATAAATAATTATCATCACTAATATGTAAAATACACGGCGCAATCTAGGAATGACATACATTCACGGTTGAGGTTTGTAGATGTAGTGGACTGGCAAAGGCGTCCGAAGGGCGCGGGCCGGTGCATGGGAGACGTGACGGTCCGATCGTTATCGCGGTTCGGTAATGTTCGGTCGGTAGCTTCGATCAATATTTTGATCAAAGGTCGGTAGGGATGAAGCGGCCTACGGCCGAACGAGTGCTGGGGCTCCGCTGGCAGCCCTCGGTATTTTGCAAGGTGCATACCTACAGCATAGTAAGCGGATGTACAACACGTCTTTAGCCTACCTACAAAGTATTAATTTGACAAACATATTACTTATAATGACAAAAAAATTATAGGCGTTGGAGGCAGTCTGCTGACTGTAATATTGAAGAGACTAAACTCCCTAAAGATACGAATAAAAATGTTGGACAAAGTATTATTTTGTAATCATTGAATAATGCCAAAGCATAATTGAAAAAATGCAAATAAAAGGTGCTTTATTCTCGCGGACGCCACGCCGCCGCCGTTCGCATAGAAGCCTCCGCCACAGTTGCAGTGCCGCGCCTTTTATCTCACGAAGCAACGCATTTTGGTAACCAAGTGTACAACCACGTGCGTGAAGACGAGTAGTGTCAGCACATAACACACACACGCACGCAAACACACTTTGGCCATGTCTAGGACGAGCCGGAAGTCGGACGGTACCACGGATAAATAAGACGATACCGTCAGCTCCTGCAGTTAAACACACAACTCGCTTTGTGTCAGTTATTTCCTCACTACTGCTCTCAAACCGGTGTCAAATTGTCTTAGAACCAAAAAATTCGAAAACATGGGGCACCTATGGCCCAGCAGGGTCCGCGTGGTGGATTAAGGCCCACTCCCTCTCTGTGAGAGGAGGACTGTGTCCGGTTGTGGGAATATTATAGGCTGATGAAGAGATATACATAATGTAATGTGGATGTTTAAAGGCTAAAAATATTTCTGTATTATATGCGATCGTAACAAATATGATTAAAGTCATTCATACAACCCTCTAAATTCATTTAATTCAATTGAATGAATATTTCATAATTCAGCTAAAGTAAGATATCGCGGACCAATTCGGTTTTTCCTCAGCACTAAAATTTTTTAACAAGATCGGTGTGGTTCGTCCGTTGTACGACTAGGGTTGCCAGAAGAGTCGCGAAAAAATACCGGACAACCCCAAACAGGGGGGAGGGGGGGTATGCTAGGTCGCAAAAAATACCGTTTTTATACTAATATTTTATTTTAATTAATCAACATCATATAAATGAACTTAATTAGTAACAAAATATAATGCAGTCATAAGATACAGACAGCGAGCGAGGAGCGCGCGCGAATTTTGCGTTTGAGGGATTTCATATACTTTTGTAGGCGCTTGTGACCAGTAGTACCGACTTTCCTCAAAATACCGGACATTGTTCTGTCCGGTATGACCATTTATTTTTTACCGGACAGGCCTCGAAAATACCGGACTGTACGTGTAGTGGACGAATGGGATGTGATCAACATCCTTACTCGCCCTGGGACTTCTCCCACGTTTTTGACGTGCTTCCCTACTTACCTAATTGCGCTGGTAGTACACGTCACCACGCACCCCTGAATGCGTAATGACGGTACGGTCGACCAAGACCTCGGGAGACTAAACGTTTTTGACTGTACTCTGATAGAAACGAAATAAAACACTTTTCTTCTAGTACTTCTTGTCCATAGATTTCGGCTAGTTTCTTCGTTGTGCTTCTTGAACGGCTGAGCTGCGACTAAATGGGCCCGTTTTTTTTTTTGTAGTACATCTCGTCGTTAACCTGCACCCTAATTGCGAAACGCACAATTTATCAGAATCTGAATGGGATTGAAGATTATTTCTAAACCATTGCGTCATTTGTTCGAATAAACTGCCGGCTCAGCAACGTAAATAACGCAATGAATGTTGTTTAACTATGAATATTAAACCAATTCCTACCGATAAAAAGTTCCGCAATTACCCCTCTGAAAGATTTTTACTACTTAAACGGATTGTAGCCCGGCGAGTTCTACAAAGTTACCTTTTTAGGCCTCCAGCCGGTGCTTATTATACTTAAAAACTAAAGCGAAAGCTCTAAGGGTTACCCCGAGGGGGGTACTGTCAGTCACTGTTAGTTTTCACCAAGCCGAAATCTTTGAACCCTTTATTTTGCATTAATTATCACATAGGTAACCCCTTACAATCTATATATTTTTTTATTTTTTATGTGGTCCCTTCTTATATAAAAACACGATATTACATGTACATAGTCACAATAAAAACTTTCTAGAACAAAAACTTACAAGGTTTAACTTAAGACAATTGCCACTATCTTTAATTTACAATATCTCCGAATCCTGTGGTCCGATTTTGATAATTTAAACGCTAAAAGTGGTTTTACATCTAATTCTATCGTCTTTACATATTATAAAATAAAGTCACTTCGCTGTCTGTCTGTCCCTATGTATGCTTATATCTTTAAAAGTACGCAACGGATTTTGATGCGGGTTGTTTTAATAGATAGCGTGATTCAACAGGAAGGTTTATATGTATATAACATGCGTAATATAGTAAAGAAACACTTATAATTTTAGAGGTTTCTAATGTGATGTCATAAATAAACTCATTTTTTTGCGCTTACATTGCGAACGCTGGCTGAACCCTACGAAATAGATCAAAATAATGTACTACAGTATTGTACACCTTAACAAAGTCTACAAAAAAGTCCGCGATGGTATATGTCTATCTCTTAGGGATAACCCACAATAATCGTTTTTTATTCTTTACTTTTTACGAGAAATAATGGTTTATTTACGAAGCAATTTTAAGCAATACAGAATTAATCCTTATCCAATTAAGTACCTTAAATAAATTGTGCATTTAATATAGATCAATATGGCCCTTTACAGCATGTAATTCAAATGAATATCTTAGAAGATATCAGAGTTTTAAAAAGCGGGAGCAGAGTGGCTGGCGGGCGTTCGTCCGTGCCGTCCGTCCGTTGGCGGCGGTCGGGTAGTACGATACGTAACGCGATAAGTAGGATTGTAATTCATATTACGTTGGCTTCATAGTAAATGCGAATATCATGTGTGTTCGTTATACTCAAAATAAACCTAATGGTATTCCAAGTAAGAGACCGCGAAATGGCTTAGATGTTTATATTTTTTTGTTTCTCATTGTTGCAAAGACGGCCAAACGGATTTAGATAGAATTTGGCACAAAGATATATTTCTTGGATACGTAACAGATAGCATACCTACTTTATCCCGGTAGTAGGTACCCGGGTGATATTTTCCGACAGCTATACGGGCCAAGCCACTGGCAAAAGTACTATTCCTATAACTATGTTCGGTGTCTGGTAAATGATTGAGTGTCTGTATGGTAAAATAGGAGCGTTAAGGAAAACCAGGAAGACTTATATTCAACTAAACCAAGCCCTGTGTCGCAGTCTTCTTACTCGGAATACCTACTATTAGTTTTGATTTAAGAACGCGAACGCCAACACACTTGATATTTTCATAAACTATGAATCCGAAGGATTATGAATTATAATCGTACTTACTACTAATATTATAAATGTGAAAATAATGTATGATTGGGTGTTTGTTTCTCGATAACGCAAAAATGGCTTAATGGATCTGGATCGAGTATAAATTACCTATATAACCTGGATTAACACATTTTTACCGCGGTAGTACGTCCTCCTGCGTTAATTTCCGACATCGACGCGGGCGAAGCCGCGGGCAAAAGCTAGTTTACAATAAAAATAACAACAATCGGACCATAAACAAAAAACCTCATTTTCAAGTTACGTAATTATAGAACATCCTTACGAAATTTTTGTACATTTCCTTACAAGATTCACTCAAATTGAAGTTAATTAGATTCTAGTAAGAGAACTAAACATGAAATATATAAACTAAAACTAATTAGAATCTAAAATCTTAATGTATGAACAAAACTTTTCAAAATTATTAAATTCCTTACTAACTACAAAGTTATTCCTTATATTTACATTTTATTATCAATGCGGTCTCTGCGCTACTTGCACCCACTCCCAGAGGGGGTCTCATTTTTTGACATTTTTCGAACTAGTGAGATCTTTACTAATGTAAAAATGCTTTCTAACTTACAAAATCATTGTCAGGGTGCACTCCGATACTACTTGCGCCTAGATGTTTAGATTTCGTCGCCGACAGTACGCTTAAATACCGGACATCTGGCAACCCTATGTAAGACCGAGGCTCGCCGACGACATCCAAGCTGAGCCGAACTACTTAGGTTAAAGTCAGTAAGATCTGTGCGTGTTACGACTGACAGAGGAAAAATCATAGGAGAAGGGAAAATGAACATAGAATTATTAATTGACTTAGTACAGGCCAAGCCTGTCTTTTACGACGTGAGGTGTGCTACCTACAGAGATAAAAGACAGAAAGGCAGGGTATGGGGACAAATTACAACAGAATTGCATTTCAGAAGTAAGTACCTACATACTTCTTTAGATTACAATGATCGAATTCGGAAATGAGATCGTAAACTGAGAAATGTGGGATAAAATGCCTATTTGGTTGTCATGGCAATAATAACATTTGTTTTAAAAATGTTATTATATTTTACTAGCTTTTGCCCGCGGCTTCGCCCGCGTGGATGTCGGAAATTAACGCAGGAGGACGTACTACGGCGCGGCGGTAAGAATGTGTTAATCCAGGTTATATAGGTAATAGCTGTCACCCGCGACTTCCTCCGCGTGGTATTTAACAAGAAATGTTTCATTAGTTTTATATTTTTTTCGTGAGATCCTATTTTTTTTTTCTAAAATAAAAGTATCCTAAGTTACTCCTTGTTACATCAGCTATTTTACAGTAACAGTCCCGTCAAAATCGGTTCATTTCAGAGATTAGCCGGAACAAACAGACAGACAGACAAAAATCGTAAAAAATGTTGTTTTGTTATATGTACCGTGTATACATCCATGTACACTTAGTAAAAAGTGGTTATCTTAATATTACAAACAGACACTCCAATTGTATTTATTTGTTTAGATTTATGAAATACCTACTATCATTAATGTAGATTCTTTTATATTTTGTGAACGAATGTGAGAACGTTGTAGGCCTTATAGACTGTACACAATTTTCTATTTTATTAAGTACCTGGTACTTGTTGATTGCCCACTCACGAGGACAGTTCCTCCCATAGCTATTAAAACTAAAACCTAACCTAAGTAGGTACCAATGTCGATCGACCGGGGTATCGAACCTCAGGCCCCACGATAAGCAAACACGCATAGATCTGTGTTCGTCCTATGACGAAGATCGTCAACTACTGAGCTCAGATTGGATTGCACCGTCCTTTATACTCTCTTGTGTGGTGTCGCGTCGCGGTCGCGAAATCGCCGCGTTATCACCGCGATATCGCCGCGACGCCATACAAAATGAGCCTCCTACAAACCGGCGCGACGCGGCAACGCGACGCGACACTCGTAGAACATTTTTTATGTGAACTTCATGGAAATTGTTCTACAAGAATCGCGTCGCGCTGTCGCGTCGCGCCGGTCTGAATAAGCCTTGTACCAATAAGCTGTCGCGCTACTCGACGCGGCGCGACCGTGTCGCGGCGCGACAGGTCGCCCCTGTGTAAACGGTCGCGCGCGTTTTCATATAAATTGTTCTACGGATATAAATCGCCGATTCGCGCGCGACTGTCGCGTCGCGCTAGTCTGAATGAAGGCTTATTCAGACCGGCGCACTATGGGACCAAACGGTATTTTCCATCTCAAAAATCGATAGCTCTGTTGTTTTGTGATTAATCTTCTTGATTTTTTTTTCACGTATTTGTGAATATCTAGGCAATAAAAGAAATCAAACATCATCATTCTAAAAAAAATACTTTTTCCGAAAAAAAAAAATTACAAAGATAAAGTTCTACGAAATTTCATACAAAAAATTATACAGTTATATTAAAATAGCAATAAAAGTTACACTTATGCTTTAAATAAGTTTAAAACTAAATTATTATTATTAAACAAACAGTTACATGACAAAAAAAAATATTTTAGCGCTTATCCTAGGTACTCATCACTTTCTATTTCCAACAATTATTTAGCTTCGTCAAATAATTATTTGGATATTAAAAAACTTGGTTTATTTAAGCTAGATATTTAAGGATCAGATGTATACAACATTAATTTTTGTTTATGCGAAACCCGAAACACGGGTCTAGTATTTTTGTGTAAAGAATCTATGAAAAAAATTTCAAAACTGTATCATTAATAATCACAAAGTTATAAGCTTGATAAGTTACCTGGTTGTCCACGCAAAAACATATGCAGATCACCACAAACAGCTAGTGTACGTACCATCTCCGTGTAATGGACGTTTGAATACGAGAAAGACATGATAATTTTAAAATCGAAACAAAACAGCGCGGCCCGCGACTTGGAAGCGTAATTAAATATTTTTGGTACAAAATATAACATGGTGTAAAAATTATTGGAATCGATTCAGTTACTGATTCTGAACAAACTATATTCAGGTTTCGCATATACTAAAAATAATCTTGTATAACAAAATATGCAGAACGTCTTCGTTTGTTGCTGATCTGGAACACTTCCTAGCGTGATGTAACCTATATTTCTTGTAATCTTTATTTCGAGCTTCCTGGGCATCTTCGGATAATTCTCAGTTGTCCTATAGGCAAAACTGCATAATGCTCTATTATTTTAACACCATGTATAAGTACTTTATGGACCGAAGATGGCATGTAGTACCAGTTATATTTGCTTACATATAATTGCGCGGTTACCAATCTGTACTGACCGAATTTTTCTGCGTTTACAGGGAATCCCGATGACATAGTTTGAAGAATTACATATTATTTACATATTATAATTACAGATTAATTCTTCATCAATTCCGTATCAGTATTCAAACTAGAATTTTCAGTGGTTGAGGTACTGCAAGAATTCAATGATACTTTAAACTCACCATTTAACCAATTTGAGTATAGACTCTCGCTCGTCTGGCTTTCTTTGAGCTTTGGTTCATTTCTGGTTGCAACTCGATGTTAGATTTTTTTGAATACTCTCTATTACAGTATTAACGTCAGTTTCCGATAGTTGAAAGTTGTCCAACAAATATTTTTTGAGGTCTGAGGTACTTTTCCCTTTTATTATTTAATCACAAAGATCGCGTCGAACACAAACGAATTCACTCATTGTTAGATAATAATATGTTTTTGTGCGTTAATTGTTATTGAAAAGAAGTATCTGAACACTTTGATGAATCGTATGCTGAAACACGAGTATTTAAAGGACTAATATTTTAGTGCATTGTGCAAAAACCATGGGACAATTGATTATAACAGTTCTCATCGAAATAGTGTAATCAGTACTGATTGTAATTAATTATCACAACAGATAAATAGAACTTCCGCAGCAAAATAGTTTATAATACTTGTGGTTAAGGTGACCACCCCAAACAAAAGTGCCATGGGAAGATTCTTTCAAATATAATAGCAGTTTATTAATTTGTAAATGTATGTTTTTATCATAGAAATAGAAAAAACAAGATAATAACTATATATATTTCATAATAAAAAAGAAGAACCGTAATTTTCGAGGATTTTTCCCCGATTGACATTATTGCTTCAAAATCACCTCTGGCGCAAAAAACGCGCATGTTTTTTTTTAATCCTCATATTACTGAATAGATATGGTTTCTAATAGAGTAATTAACTTGACACCGGCTGCTTTCGGCAACAACGAAAACTCCAATTGAAATTAACAAAAACTAAATTTTCTTTACTTCACTAAAAAAATATTTAAAAATTAAATAAAAACATTTTTTTATAAAACTTGAACGTGGTTGCAAAGTGTATATTCTCAGCTATTTAATGATGTATAACACTAATATGTTTCCTTGGAAAACCGTTGCCGCGTCGCGCCGGTTTGTAGGAGGCTTGAGCCTTTAACGTCGCATTGTTATACATCATTATTATTGAAAGAACATTGTTAGTAGATACGGGAGTCAACATTTAAAATAATTAAGTAGATCAAAATCGTTTTTTTGTTTGTTTTTTTTTTTTTAGCTAAGATCACGGTTCCATTTGGTCGTTCCATAAGGAGGTGAGACAGCAAGAAACCAAGGTAAGGTAGTCTTTTAAAATAATTTGCTTTTTCAAATGACAGGTATAGATACATAAATATGTTATTTTATGGCCAATCAGCATTGCCATACAACGTATCAATGCTGCCAGCCTTTTGGGCACTTTCTCTGTTGTAATCGATCCAGACGGACTTTTTGATTCCTTATTCTTTTCTATAGACTTGTTTTTTTATTTATTTTCAAATTAATGTCGGATTTTTAATCTTAACCGGTCAATTACCGTAATTACAGACACAATTAAAAAACGATTGTTTATATATTGCATGCCAAATGTGGTTTCTCAGGGACTTAGAGGTTAATACTATCTACTTACAATACATTTGTTGATTTTTTACATATTTTTTATATACTACGATCATCGTTACTACATTACTACGTTATCTTAGAGGATAATTCTCCTGAAACCACTAGGTTTAGATGCAGCCGAAAACAACATAATTACGTTATAATCATACAGGCGCCTATATAACGTTTTATAGCAATCAACGAGATTATAAAATCACCAACGGAAAGCACTAGGATCAGTGTGTTTATAATTAGGAAGCAAAACGATTTCTGCCACAATAATAAATCAGCGACACGCATCAACACAGTTAAATACTAGACTACTTCGACTTCGTGCAACTTTGCATTAAAGAATTCATCAGGCGTGAGTCCCGTTCATCCCACTGAATAATTTGAGTCTGAAAGTCTCAAAAATGAAACTTACTGCCGCAACTGTAGCGTGCCCAGATTCGTCTAATACGGTGTTAGCCACAAATGCAATTCGTTAAGTACGCGATTTGTATATATCACTGTTTGCCATAAATACGAAAAACAAAGAAAAACACCCACTTAATCTTCAGTCTTCACTTAGATACACAGATAAACATATATTTCTCTGTGCATCTAAGTGTCATAGTCAAAGATCGATATGCTTATCCCAGGTTTGGCAAACCCCGAAATACATTTTTAATTCGGCCATGGCCTTAATTATTTTTAGTCAAACCTAGAAGCTCCTAACTTTTCAGTCAAACATCGAGAGTAAAATTATTTGTTTCGAGCTTTACCTAGTCAATCCTAGAAGAGACTGGCACACTCGGTCAAACGTCGACTTTACCTACTTGTAACATATATAAACAAGTTTATACAAGCGATGTTCCGCAAACAAGTTTATGCATTCTCTGTTAAATTTAATGATCATTTCATGTTTGGACATTGAGAGCACGGGTGTGTAAGATTACAGATAAGTGAATCAAATAGTGTTGGTACTGAAAACGTGGATGAAGAAGGTTTAAAAGTGTATTTTAAGGAGAAAATCACTAATTTAAATAAAGATAAGTGTTCGCCATTGACAAAGACTATTTAAAAAACCGGCCAAGTGCGAGTCGGACTCGCGCACCGAGGGTTCCGTACAAACCTGTAGGTATTCTCGGTTTAAAAATATTTTTTTTTTTTAATTTTTATATTTCAGTTGATTGAATGTAAGGTAAATTGCGGTTTACGATTTATGACGTTTAAAAAAAAAAACTACTTACTCGATCTCGTTCAAACCAATTTTCGGTGGTAGTTTACATGGTAATGTACATCATATATTTTTTTTAGTTTTATCATTCTCTTATTTTAGAAGTTACGGGGGGGGGGGGACACATTTTACCACTTTGGAAGTGTCTCTCGCGCAAACTATTCAGTCTAGAAAAAAATGATATTAGAAACCTCATTACCATTTTTGAAGATCTATTCATAGATACCCCACACGTATGGGTTTGATGAAAAAAAACATTTTTGAGTTTCAGTTCTATGTATGGGAAACCCCAAAATGTATTGTTTTTTTTCTGTTTTAGTGTGAACATCTTAATGCGGTTCACAGAATACATCTACTTACCAAGTTTCAACAGCATAGCTCTTATAGTTTCGGAAAAAAGTGGTTGTGACATACGGACGGACGGACAGACAGACAGACAGACATGACGAATCTATAAGGGTTCCGTTTTTTGCCATTTGGCAACGGAACCCTAAAAATGACTACATTAAAACGATAAACATTATAATAAAAAATAAAATAAATGTTTTATTACACCTAATCTAACAAACTAAGGCATTCTAATACCTATTTGAAGTTTGACTGCTCAAACCCCGATTTTATTAAATTGAGTTTTGACGTTTGCCTGACCAAATTAGTTTCTCCTAGGTTTGACAAAAATTCTTTCGTTTGAGGCCGAAAAACTGTATTTTTTTGAGCTTTAACTCTTCAAGTCAGACCTGCGTAGTCAAACCGAGGAGCGCCGGAGCTTCGTGGTTTGACTATAACATATATAACTTCACGCGTTATAGTTGGTAGATTTTTTTAATATTCTTCATGTACATAATACAATAAATATTACGTAAATTATAACTGTTTGATTCTGTAACACCGACAAAGTTAATAAATTATTAAAAAAAAACAGTGGATGAACCAATTTCTGCCTGAGACATTAAGTTATTCGGCTGGCATCACCGGACCGTGTGGTCCTGGACGTACAGAATAGGGTCACCCTATTTCATCCCGTGGGTGTCGTAAGAGGCGACTAAGCGAACTAGGGGCCTAGTGCATCCCATTGTAGCACCGTGGGTTGCCCGCGAGATGGCGGGTAATCCACCAACTATAGCATTACCAAGGAGGGTTGGTGTCAGGTTGGCGGCCGATTGTAAATTTTTTGCCAAATAAATCCTTTAGCAACATGAGTATAGAAAATGACATGATGCGTGGCAGCGGCTTCGCCCGCGAGGAAGTCGGAAAATATCCCGCGTGAATGTAGTACCGGGATAAAAAGTAGTCTATGTGTTACTTCCAGGTTATTTTTTTTTACCTAGAAAGCGCATTTTCCTCCGACTTGCTTCAAATTTATGGTCACTGCTCGGCTCCTATGTGTCTTAGCGTTATGTTATATAGCTTATAACCTGCCCAGGAGTATGGACTACAATAGTACCAAGTTTGGTTAAAATCCCTTCAGTAGTTTTTGACCCATGCGTGTACATACAAACAGACAGACAGACAGACAGACAAAAAAAGTGATTGCATTTTTGGCATCAGTATCGACCATCAAATATATTCAAAATTAATATTGGAGGATGAATTCCTCTAATATTAATTTTAAATATATTTTCAATGTACAGAATTGACCTCTACCTATACAGTTTTATTATAAGTATAGATTTATTTAATGTATTTCTAAATCTATTTTACTGTGTCGCATATTCATATCCTCTGGTTTATTTTTATAATTTCTAAACACTCTGTCTCTAATACCTATCATTTTCCTAATCATTAGTGTGATCCATGGTTTGGTTTTTCTTTTAATGCGAAAATACTTGGATTTTCGCTTCATTGTAAACATCAGAAAAACCGGCCAAGTGCGAGTCGGACTCGCGCACCGAGGGTTCCGTACAAACCTGTAGGTATCCTCGGTTTATGCATAAGGTTTATGTTTATGACATTAAATGTTTTTTTTTTAATTTTTATATTTGAGTTGATTGAATTAAAGGTAAGTTGCGGTTTACGATTTATAACGTATTAAAAAAAAAAAAAAAACTATTTACTGGATCTCATTCAAACCAATTTTCGGTGGAAGTTTATATGGTTATATACATCATATATTTTCTTTAGTTGTATCATAATCTCATTTTAGAAGATACGGGGGGGACACATTTTAGAGGAGTTTCAAAAAAATGGTACAACTGGTAAATTTCAGGAAAAAAATAGGCATTATGATAGTAAGGTGTTGATTAGGTGTCAGTTTTGTTACCACAAATAAGGTCAAATATAAAAAAAACTATGATGAATTCTGCCACTCCAATGATTTTTTTGGATAAATACAGCTAGATGAATCATTAAGGAAAATAAAGTACTTAAATACTTTAAAAATACCACGTTTTTACGGTTTTGTTACCATAGGTTAAATGATAAATAAATGATAAATGATTTTATTTCTGTAATAATAATAATAATAAAGTTAGAAAATTTCTTCAGTCTGAACCGGACACCTTGCACCAATACGCCCATGCAAATTCGTCTACCATACAGTCCACTTATCATATTACTCCCCCAACACTTAACCCCAATGCTGGACACTTGGCTTAGGCCCGTGCCATCATTTCTATCCGGCTAGGCCGAGAAAAACAAATTCTAAATAAAAATAATAATAATAATCTGGCAACACCGTGTCAACACGTCACGTTCTTCAATTTTTCTACAATTTAAATAGATAAAATAATTTAAACCCAGTTTTAATATTTTTCAATACAAAAGGAAACCTATACCAAGAAGATCATAAAATAATATCCATAAGTGACTGTAAAACCAAAAAATGTAAAAAATTTGATAGAAAACTACCAATTCGGGGGTGGCATGACAGATGTCACCTCCGAACAACAATGACTCCGACCAACAATAAGAAGAAATCAAAGAAAAAACGAGATGTTGACCAGATCAGCTACACGTAGCGCACGCCTATCACCTCCGGACTCGTCGCTCAGCTCCGCCTCGCCGCCGCCGGAACCCAGCGCCATCGACAGTGCTCTGACACCGGCCGTGGCAGTTGCGTCGAGCTCGAGCGACGAATATTTTTCCCCGCCGACGTCGCCAACACCTGTACGTCGGCAGGGGAGAGGCCGGTCACCGAGGAGCTTGGGACTTAGGGGCCAACCGGCCCCGAGCCGGCTCCCCGCTGCCGGTGGTTGTGTGCAGCGCATGAGATGGACTCAGTCTATGAATGAGAACGTCATGCGCGCATATTACGGGTCTACAGAGGGGGGAACTAACCTCACTGCGTACCGTGATAGGATGCTATCTCTGTTCCAGGAACTAGAACCAACCGTCAACGTTTCGGCCCAACGACTATCGGATCAGGTGCGGGTTATCCAACGCAATCACAGGTTGGACGACACCGCACTTGAAAGGCTGCGCTCAGAAGTACTGAGCAACTATGTCGTCACGACTCCGACACAAACCGCGGCACAAGGATCATCTATTAACGCAATTTCGCCGCGGTTCCATTTTTTTTTTTTTTTTTTTTTTCAGGATGGGAAATCATCAAATGACTTCTCCCGCTCTGGGCGGAGCGGGAGGGCGTGTCAGACTTTTACTGACTAAAACCCACCCGTGTTCCATCAGTTGCCCATGTGCCAGGGTCACGGTATCTCTTTCGAACAATCACGCGACCCCGGCAGGCATCGGTCCTATTAGACCCCTACGCTGCTGCTGACATCTCTTTGAGGCGCGCGTGGAACACTGCGCGCCGTCGACCCGAGCTTGGTCCTTACCGGGCGGCGAGCTACCCATTGCTCGCCACCCGCAAGCTCGCGCCTACGGTGGCCGGGAGTCCGCAATCGACTCCCGACGCCCGGGGCGTCTCCTCCTGCGGCGGCTAGGGACGTGAGGGCGCAGAGACTGCCACTCCCTCACGCGCCCCGCCTCCTCCTTCGCGAGCATTACTGCTTCGCAGAAGGAGGTGACGGCTTCCCACTCCCTCTCGCTCCGTACCATGGCTCGCACCAGGGCCGGACGCGAGAGGTCGCCGCCGCCGATCGCCTCCACGAGGACACGGCGGTGCTCCGCCCAGGCAGGGCACACCTCCACCGTATGCTCCACCGTGTCCTCCAGACGATCCTCGCAATGGAAACACCCGGACGTATCCTCCCGCTTTATCCTGAACAGGAACCCACCGAAGCACCCATGCCCGGTGAGAACCTGCGTCAGGCGGAAGGTGAGGACGCCGTGGCGCCTCTCTATCCACTCCTCAAAGAGGGGACTTACCGCCGCAATTGTGGCGTGCCCTGCGCTGGGTTGCGACAATCGTACCCGCCATGTCGCCATGAGATCACACCGGAGCTCTGTCCGCCGAGCCGCGATTTGTCGCGGCAGCGGAGTTTCGCCCCGGCGTTTCGCCTCCTCGCGCCACTCCCACATGTGCGCGAGGACCTTTGCCTCCAGATGCCGCGGTTCCATCATGTTGAATAAGAAGATGATATGGTTGCCACAGTAAGTAGCCAGTGCAACAACCAACTGAGGAGCGCTCTGGAGGATGCGCTTCGCGAGTATAGGTCTACCCCAACCGAACATAGACCCCGATTACCACGGTTGCCTATGCACAAGAAAAATAGGGCGCTGGTGTGTGCCTTGGACTCGCAGCTTAAGAATTTATTCGAGAGCAGCGAGAATCTCGTCGATACACACTCGATCCTGTATTGCGCGGCTGTTGCGGCATGTCGTTTAGCTAACGTCAAGTTCCCAAGCTGTGACGGAGCTACTCGACCAATGCCAACCGTACCAGCCTGGCAATGCAGGATCGAGCGTCGTATCGATGGGGCCAGGGTACTCATCGGCAAACTATACTGCTTCAGGGAGGGCAATACACGACCACGAGTGATGCGCTTTGTAAGGCGGGCATTCTCGGGGACTGGAATCAGTCCTCCAGAATACATGTCCCGTGTTACAGAGCGCATTGACTTCCTGAAGCAGAAAGTTTGTGCATGGGCAAGCCGTATTCGGCGGTATAAACGGCGGGTTGACCGATACAAGCAGAATCGTATGTTCCAGAGCGATGAGAGGTGGGTATATAGAGCTTGGGAGCGACCCGGACAAAATGTGACGGACGTGTACTGCCCGGATGATGCCACCACGAGTGCATTCTGGCGCAGCATTTGGTCAGTGCCCGTCTGTCACGTTGAGGCTGGCTGGATGCGAGATGTCGAGCGGGTGTGTGAAACAATACCAGAAATGGAACCGGTGAAAATTACGCCAACAGACGTAGCCAGAGCAGTCCGTCCGTTACCGAATAGGAATTCACCGGGACCGGACGGACTGCACAATTTCTGGTTAAAATGGCTCACCAGTTCACACAGTCGCCTGGCATCTCATTTCCAGCCATCCGTAGAGTCTGGGTCGCTACCGCAGTTTCTAACAACAGGCGTTACCCACCTGCTCTATAAGTCAGGTAGTACCGCGGAACCTAAGAATTATAGACCGATCACATGTTTGCGCGATTTATAAACTTCTTACATCCATTTTGAGAGCGAAAATTAGTTCGCATATTGATAATAGAAAGAAAGAAAGAAAGAAAGAAAATACGTTTATTTGCGGTAAACATGACGCACAGTAAGACTTGAAACATAACAACGACGGCTTTGACTTGACTGTTGGCATAATAACTCCATTATGTCTGCGTCTCAAAATGGATGTAGGAACGGGTCTCGTGGTACTAAGGAGCTACTCCTCATCGACATGGCCATAAGCCAACAGGTTCGTCGATCCCGCAAGGATCTTTCGACGTGCTGGATAGACTACAAGTAGGCCTACGACTCGGTGCCACATACATGGCTCAGGAGGGTGCTGGAGTTGTATGATTGATGCAACTCTACGCACCTTCCTTGAGTCGTGCATGGGGCAATGGAGGACAGTCCTTCGCTATCCGGGATGTCCACAGATCCAGCGGAATGATGAGCCTGTATGGATCAAGCGGGGAATATTTCAGGGCGACAGTTTGAGTCCACTTTGGTTCTGCTTAGCCCTGAATCCTCTAAGCACACTGCTGGAGGATTCAGGTCTAGGCTATCGGCTGAAGAGAGGTGGTCAGGTAATATCTCACCTCCTCTACATGGATGACCTAAAACTCTTTGCCCCCAACAAACTGCAACTGATGGAGCTACTGAAGGTAACTGAAACTTTTAGTAGCGCCATCAGGATGGAGTTTGGTGTGGACAAATGTGCAGTCATGCATGTAAAGCGAGGTGAGGTTATGGAATCCGAGGGAATCCAACTTTCGGATTCCATACACCTCAGATCCCTTTCCTCATCCGAAAACTATAAATATTTGGGTATGTCGGAAGCGTTAGGCATTAACGATGCTGACATGAAGCAATCGTTGAAGGAGGGCATCTTTGGTCGCCTGAAGAAGGTATTAATTAGTCTTCTTTCAGGCGGAAACAAGGTGCGCGCCTTCAACGGTTGGGTCATGCCGGTTTTGATGTACTCTTTCGGCATACTCAAATGGACTCAAACAGAACTCGACGCCCTGGATAGGAGGGTCCGTACAATGCTGACCGCAAACCGGATGCATCACCCACGATCATCGGTGATGAGACTGTACATCCCGCGGAAGTGCGGGGGTCGAGGCTTTTTAAATGCAAAGACCCTCCACAACCGCGAGGTGTGCAGTCTCAGGGAGTATTTTCTAAAAGCCGAAGTGGGTATGCACCGTGATGTGGTCGCAGTGGACAAGGGGCTCACCCCGCTCTCCATGGCTAAAGAGAACTGGCGCAAACCTGTTGTACTTACTACCAATGACCGCAAGGAAGTATGGCGAAACAAGGAGCTTCACGGGCGCTTCTATCGGGCTCTTCATGAGCCCAGTGTAGATTTCTTAGCGTCCGTATCCTGGCTACGTTTTGGTAACCTATTTGGGGAAACTGAAGGTTTCGTCTGTGCAATTATGGACGAAGTTATCTTGACGAATAACTACCGAAGATATATTATGAAGGACGGGACGGTTGACGTGTGTCGGGCATGTCACCATCCGGGTGAGTCCATCAGACATATTATCTCTGGTTGTTCTCGTCTGGCTAACGGCGAATACTTGCACAGGCATAATCAAGTAGCCAGGATTATTCACCAGCAACTTGCTTTGCAATACAAACTAGTGGATTCTGAGGTACCGTATTACAAGTATGTGCCCGACCCAGTTCTCGAAAATGACCATGTCACGTTGTACTGGGATCGGTCTATCATTACTGACAGGACTATTGTCGCCAATAAGCCTGATATAGTGGTGATAGACCGGTTAGCGCGCCGCACGATGATAGTCGATGTTACCATTCCGCATGACGGCAACCTCGTGAAAGCTGAGAAAGAGGAACAGATTAAATATCTCGACTTAGCACACGAGGTTGTTGACATGTGGAATGTTGACTCGGCTGTCATTGTGCCGATTGTCGTATCAGCCAATGGGCTGATGGCCGATACGCTCGACCAACACCTGTCGAGGCTATCGTTAGGCGGTTGGATCAAGAGCCTGATTCAGAAGGCAGTACTCCTTGACACGGCTCGTATCGTGAGGAGGTTCCTGTCTTTGGAGCCCTAACCACCGGTAGCTTGGACCCTGCTCCCGATACCGGAGGTCCACAATTTTTTATATTTTTAAATGTTTTTTTCTGTAATTTTTTTTTTAATATTTAAAAATGTAACTAATATGTAGATAAAGAAATAAACGGAATAATAATAAATTATAATAAATTGTTTATTAATAAAAAAGGGACACATTTTTACAATAAATACCTTAAACAGTTAAAATAGAGCAGATTTGCTAATTTGCCTGAACTAGGTAGAACCTGTGTTTCAGGCTATAAATGCACAAATTCTTAAAGTAATAAATTAACAATGTGTAGTAATAACTAAAATTAAAACTTAGGTAACAAAAGTAAAATAGCGTGTTAGCGGTTTTATTTGCAGACAACTAGTAAATCTTCTGTCTGTGCATAATCTATGGTTAGTAAATATTGAAGTATATGTTTTTTACAGCTATAGTAATTTAATTTATATATACTTAATTTTCTATTTAATCTATTGTACAGAAATGGGCCTAAAAATGTAAAGAATCTTTCAACAAAGACATGTTTTGAGGTTGCATTTGTTACACATACTATATCATTCCGTCTCTTGTTAGTCTTGTGACCAGTGAAGGTAAGCATGGTGTGCTGTTTTAATACTAATTGCATAATGAAAAGCTGCCGAACAGTCAGCACGTTGCAGGTTTTATAGAGTAGGTAAATCTGTGGGAAAAAAGAAGGGATGGAAGTTTGCTACCTTTAAAATTGCTCTCTGAGCTCTTTCAAGAGGAAGCAGATTCAGTTACTGATTCTGAACAAACTATATTCAGGTTTCGCATATACTAAAAATAATGTTGTATAAAAAAAAAGAAACGATTATAATTTTGTTGGTCAGATCATTTGATGACCATGTAGATCGGTGTCTGAAATGGTCTTTTGATGAAAGAACCACACAGATATTGCCACTAACTACTCAAACTGCCAGACCATAATCAAAAGAGAAACAATGACCCACATAGTCCTCAAATTCTCAATAATCAAAGTAATATTCATACAATTAATATTCATGTCATGTGAAATAATAAAAAAAGAGTAAAAATAGCAAAAGTATAATAATAATAAAAAACAACATTCAAAACAACATTTGTTTTTCATGCTATCTATGTAAAATGGGCAAAAAAACAACGACACAACCAAAAAACGCCAATTATTTATTACTTTGAACCAAAACCCAAAATATTTGTAAAAGTGTAGTAATTTATGAGAAAATACGATAATCTCTTTAAAAAATTTGGGGACACAATTGTAAAGCACGGTTCACATAACCTCAAGGCAAATGAAACATTGCAATTAGTTTTTTTTAAATCATTTATTACTTAAAAATATACTTTGTTCTAAATTAACATGTAGGAGATCCGTAAGTCCTTACTTCTAATTTTCCAAAACTCGGTCTTCTTTGGACGTTTTTATAAAGGACCAACGCAATCTTCACATTTGTGTCATTTATTGAAGAGTTCCATTATCTATCTCTGAAGATCTTCAGCGGATCTTCAGCAATTTTAAATAAGACCACACCGGGAAAGCATTCTTAAAAAAAAACATTAAAATCGGTCCCCAAATGGCGAAAACATAGCTGAAAATTAATGAACTAACAGTTGAATTTGGGGCAATCCTTTTTATTGAAGTCAGTCAAAAAAATCTTAACACGATTTTTCAACTTTTCACTTGTTAAAGAGAATAATCATCTCAGATTCAAATGTCCATGTCTGCCAAGCTTTATGCTGTATACCGTACTTTTAGTAACAAAACTGAAGTAACACAATGTGTCTACCTTCAATTCAAAAAAATATATTAGCAGCACAATTTCTCGGTAAGTTAAACAGCATACACCAAGTTATTCATTTAAAACATAGTATTTCTTTAGAAAATACATTCATGTAAAAAATGTGTGGTAAAGTTGTGATTGTAATATAAGAAACCTGGACACGATTTTCTCTCCAGTCCAGCCAGCTGCATAAACTCACTCACATCACCGAAAAAATGGCCCTGAGGTTTTTTTTATTTAATTACCGATTTAATGTAAGCCATTTGGGTGGCTTTTGCGAAAAATAAAATTATTTTGGTAGAATACTTTTAAAGAAAATGAAATAACAAAACTGATATGTCCAGCCAGACGTAACAATTTTCGGGGACAACATTTAGGCGCGATTTTAAATAGATTAAAGTTATTTAAAGCTATAGATAGAACGCTTAGCAATAAGAACAAGGTTCAATTTTTATAAAAAATAACAAATCATGTCAAGGTGTTTAGGAAAAAATTCAGTAATATTCAATCTAAAATGTTACAGTACACTGGCGACATATGAAAATTAAAGGCTCCGGCTTAATATTTTTTTTACATAAATTGAATTTTCATTTAATTATATCAAATTTAAACTAAAACCCAAGTACAAAAGTTTAATAACCAGATAAGTAACAAGTCAACTTATAATAATGCTCCAAATTTCGGTAAAAAAAAATATGAACTTGAGGGACATGCCAAAATGACCATTGTACCATATTTTTGAAACTCCTCTTTACCACTTTGGAAGTGTCTCTCGCGCAAACTATTCAGTTTAGAAAAAAAATGATATTAGAAACCTCAATACCATTTTTGAAGACCTATTCATAGATATCCCACATGTATGGGTTTGATGAAAAAAAAAAAAATTGAGTTTCAGTTCTAAGTATGGAGAACCCGAGAAATTGTTTTTTTCTATTTTAGTGTGAAAATCTTAATGCGGTTCACAGAATACATCTACTTACGAAGTTTCAACAACATAGCTCTTATAGTTTCGGAGAAAAGTGGCTGTGACATACACGGACAGACAGACAGACAGACAGACATGACGAATCTATGTATATCGGGTTCCGTTTTTTGCCATTTGGCAACGGAACCCTAAAAACAGAACATAATCTATTATATAAGTCTATTGGACATAATGGACATTCACAATTTAGTAGCTCACTCCATGAAACATTTTTAAGTTTTTCTAACACCCCTTTATCACAAATAAACAAATACAAACAAATAATAGTCCTATGAGAGTTCAATGCACTCGGAACATCACTCAAGACCGAATTACTAACGAGGCGCACACCTACAACATAATGATCTGATATCTTAACAGTTAACACATATGCAGATATTGCACGTTGAGTTCGAACCCACACATGGTCAATGCACGACCGCGTCACTGTGTCGCCGTACACCTCTTCTAGCGTTACGTCACGTATAGCATATTCCAAGCCTAACTCGCTCAATAATATTTGAGTAGTTATTGATTACGTTGCTTGAACCGGTTTTACACAACAGGGCCTGCAGTCTCGACATAGAAAGCGACACTATCGCAAACTACCGATCGTTAAATAAAACCGAAAAAATTCGCTTGCCGTAACGATGCCAGCGACAAAATGGAAGTCTCGACATCTGAGATACGGACCAAAGTCATACATTATAGTTGAAAAAAACGATGACAGTTAGCGCAAAACGCATTCATAGTTCGGTTTAGTAGCAATGGTACGATATTTGGTAGTCTCGACACTCAAAGTTATTGATTGACATCGACATTTCGATGAACTTTACCGTATTTTGTTAATGTTTACGAGTATGTGTTGCGTCCATTTTTGAAAGCCCGCAAAGTGATTCGTTGGCAACGCAAACTATATGTTTTGGTGTTTGCAAGTGATTATTAACAAAAATGGCGTACTCGAAGGTGTGACTGTACTAATGAGGCTTTAAGGCCATCTATTTATGGGTTCCGGCAAAACTAGTTACGAACGAGCGTCGCCAACAACCATCGTATTAGAGGGAGCCAAATACATTTAGTATCTTTTTGAAGGGAGCCGATCGTCGTTTTTATATTTAATAAATAACACACAACCGCAAATCATGTTTCCAACTTTATTAAATCTCCATTAAGTATCATCACAGACAATCATCTCCTAATTAGACACGTTCGTTTAAGCTAGAATTTCTACGAGACGTTGCATTCTTATCCACAGGACATTTCCACCGCATTCTGCAGTTTAATAAAATAGCTCGACGTTATTAATCTACACATATAATATTTAATGATTGATGATGATAATGATGATGATATAAATAATACACAACGGAAAATAATGTTTTCAACTTTATTAAATCTCTATTAAGTTTCAACATTTCATCACACACAATCATCTAACTACACACATTATTTTAATCTAAACACTTTACATGGCACATATTGCATTCCTATCAGTATAACATTACCACACTTTAATAAAGTAGCTTGACAAAAATAATTTAAATATACATACATATCCAAAAAACTGATATCATGCACTATTACTAAAGGATAGCCGTGAGAGACATGACATAAATTACAGTAGTCAAACCGCAGGAAAACTGAATTAATAAACAGTATTTATCACTTTGTATACAAAAAACATACAACAGCAAATCTTGTTTCCAATTTTATTAAATCTCCACTAATTATCAACAGTTATGCTCTCTCTATTCAATTAAGTTTCAACAATTCGTCACACACATTAAGTTTCCTGTTGAAACTTAATAGAGTTGTTCGACTTCATCAAACACAATAATATAATAACACACATTCTTTTATACACTTTACATGGCACATGTTGCATTCATAACTGCATAACATTTCCACACTTTAATAAAGTAGCTTGACAATAATAATTTAACTAAAAACATCCAAAAAACTGAAATTATTTTATTAATACACTGTTATTTTATAATTTAAGCATTGCAATCTTAAGTCTAAGCTCCTTACTACTTACAAAAGAGCAACATATGCACTACATTATGCGCAGACTATAGTAGTTAATACATAAAAATAAAAATCTGGCGACAATATGGGTGGCTTCTCATGTTTTGGTACTTCTTTGTCTCCCTAGAAGTAGCCATACTTGTAGCTTACCAACAATATTTTCTACCTCAAATGTAACCCATGTAGTTAACGTTGGATCTCAAACTAATTGTGAATAAACATCGGTGCCCAAGAAACATTTTCTTTGTTTGTTTTGCACCTGATGTTCTAAACTTCTAAATAAAATACCTAAGAAAATTGACCATTAAAAACAACAGCTAAAATAATTAAACAGAACTTGTTAGTATTTTGCACAAGATTTCTTAACCAACAAGAATTATTAAAATTTTGTTTTTGTAATTTAAATGTACTAAATTTGCTTACTTAAATAGGTAGAAAGTACATAGATTCCTCACAACTGTTACAACTGATTGCAAGTTGTACATTCTTTGCAATAAAATATATCTATTCTATTGAAAGATACATAAATAACACATAACCGCATATCATGTTTTCAACTTTATTAAATGTCCATTAGCAGAATCATCTAAGTTTACACTTTCTTATAATTTAGATACTGTGTACATGAGGCATGGTGCACACCTATTGAAAAATCTTTATCAATTGTTTACAGACTTTACAGCAGACAATGACTTAGGTACTACAAATGATGCATCTCCAAGCATAATTCAAGCTGTGGACCCGTAGTTTCACGCTGCCTTAGCCCTCCGACAGCCTTGATATGGCTATGAGACGGCAAATCTCACGCAAATGAAAATCCTTTGGATTTGTTCATATCTGTACATTTACAGAATTACAGTAGAGGTGTTAACCGAGCTCTTAAGTAAACATTAACCATTTCTTCGAATACAACAACCTCACGAATCTCTGCAGTGTCCCAAGTGTCTGTACGCAGCTATAATATGATTTAATAAGAAACTACATGAAGTGGAGTCGGCGCATGACTCAAAATGAGTGAGCTGAGTAATAATATGCTGTAACCTTGGCTATTAATGAAAAATTATCATGTTATATACCACATAATTTGCTATATCAACAAAAAAGACATTTTCCATAATGATCTGACACTTGACAACTTTGGCATTATTTATGTTGTTTAACTGTCATTTTTTTTATTGACATAAATACGGGGCTTTTGGCTACGTTGCATTTTGTTACATTTTTATCTTGTAACGTGCGTTTTGTTTGTGCAGAATAAACAATTTTTCTTTCTTTCTTTTTTTACAATGTTGTAAGGAGGCAGATTATATTTTTAGGGTTCCGTTGCCAAATGGCAAAAAACGGAACCCTTATAGATTCGTCATGTCTGTCTGTCTGTCTGTCTGTCTGTCTGTCTGTCCGTGTATGTCACAGCCATTTTTTTCCGAAACTATAAGAGCTATGTTGTTGAAACTTGGTAAGTAGATGTATTCTGTAAACCGCATTAAGATTTTCACACAAAAATAGAAAAAAAAAACAATAAATTTTGGGGTTCCCCATACATAGAACTGAAACTCAAAAAATTTTTTTTCATTGTACCTACCCATACGTGTGGGGTATCTATGAATAGGTCTTTAAAAATGATATTGAGGTTTCTAATATCATTTTTTTCTAAACTGTATAGTTTGCGCGAGAGACACTCCCAAAGTGGTAAAATGTGTGTGTCCCCCCTGTAACTTCTAAAATAAGAGAATGATAAAACTAAAAAAAATATATGATGTACATTGCTATATAAACTTCCAACGAAAATTTGTTTGAACAAGATCTAGTAAGTAGTTTTTTTTTTATACGTCATAAATCGTAAACCGCAATTTACCTTTCATTCAATCAACTCAAAAATATAAAAATTAAAAAAATAGGATTTAATTTCATAAACACAAGCCTTATGCATAAACCGTGAATACCTACAGGTTTGTACGGAACCCTCGGTGCGCGAGTCCGACTCGCACTTGGCCGGTTTTTTTTTTAATAAATTGCTAGCTGACCCGGTAGTAATAATAGATTCTACAAATTTTTCACTCATTCTTTTGATACAATCAAATTCATTGACTTAAAATCATTTCATGGAAAACAAAAACCGCAAAAATTCAAAGTGATAAGTAGGTAAAGTATCGGAATGTTGAAATTAAGCACACACAGACATACTCTTTTTGAATTAACATTTTATTTATCTCATCTTAGTTTATAATCAAATCAAAATATTTTTAATTTACATAAACCTACATGGGCACTTATGAAACGTCAGAAGCTAGGTGCATGTTTCCAAATTGTTGATTTCTATGAAGAAGAACCGGCAAGAAACTCCACGGTTACTCTTTTAAAAATAATTGGTGTTTACAATGGTTTCAAATTACAGTTCTAGGGCAGCACTGCGCCCCACAGTGCGTCGCTTGACTCCTGATATTGGCGCTAAGTTTGGTCGCCCGAAATGGTGGCGCCAACACAGTGTTAATATCGAAGGATATCATTACCTTGATTAAGTCTAATCATGTTTTCAAACTATTCACCATCATCATTTCTGCCGAAAGTCGTCCAGTGCTAGGTTCTGTGCATGTACAGGAGGTGTTGTGATTATCACCATGCTTGGCAGGCGGGTTGGCTATCGCAGTATGGTGGTAAGATTCATAGAGAACGCTGTGGTCACTTTCTAGCAAGTCCCATAGTCGCCTTTTACGACACCCACGGAAAGAAATAGGATGATGTTATTCTTTACGTCCGGCCGGTTTAGTTCATCTAGCTACAAAAGCTCTTTTTATCTATCCTGTTGATCCTGGCACAAATTTATGAAATTAATAAAAAAAAAACACGAATTATTGAAATAGTACGGTTATGTCGTGAAAATTACTTACACCACCATCTTTTAGGGATTCCTAGAACTAAACAATAAATACAAACTATTTTCGTATAATAAAGATGTTTTTTCCAAATATAAAGAACAGTAATAATTGAGATAAAAACTATCCTATCTTTTAAGTTGGACCAAATTATAAATAATTAGAAGTTTGTTATGAATCTGTTCAGTAGTTTCGGATTTTACCCGTAACAAACATGATGGCCCGAGATTTTTTAAATGTTTATCAGTCCTTCTAAATTTCTTTAATAAACAGTTTCCAAGATAGGGTTTAAAAAGTCACTATACAATTTGTAGTAAAAAAAATATTTTTTTACCAATCAGTGGTCTCCATTTTTCTCAGAATTCAAGGATTTGTACTTAACGGCTAATAATTGAAGTCGAACTATAAATAGTAGTCTTCGGTAGTGTCTCGGCATCGTTTTGTACGATGTTGCGCGGTATCTCCGATGTAGAGACTTGCTTTTGTCGTATGCATCGGTACGGCAAGCGAGTGTTTTCGGTATTATCTAGTGATCCGAATTTTCGATGACATAGTGGCGGCCGTAAGAATTTCTCCTTGAATTCAGGGAAAATTGAAGAACATTTATTAATAAAGAATAATATTTTTCTAGAAAATTGTGCAGTGAAATTGGAAATTATATCTTGCAAATACTCGTTTTTTTATGGAATCTACTAAGTAGCAATAACTGTTTTACAGGATTAAAATAACTTGTTATAAATCTAAGGTCATTACAATCTGCATCCTTGCAACACTATAAAACTAATGCCAAACTTGTGAAGTCATGTCTATTTGTTTTCATTGATTTTTTTCTCAAGTGTAGTTTATACATATTTTCATAGATAGCCAAGGTTACAGCATATTATCACATATTATTACTCGGCTAACCCATTTTGAGTCAAGCGGCGACTTCACTTCATATAGTTTCTTATTTAATCATATTATAGCTGTGTACAGACACTTGGGACACTGCAGAGATTCGTGTGGTTGTTGTATTCGAAGAAATGGTTAATGTTTACTTAAGAGCTCGGTTGACACCTCTACTGTTAATTTGTAAATGTACAGAATTATGAACAAGTCCAAAGGATTTTCATTTGCGTGAGATTTGCCGTCTCATAGCCATATCAAGGCTGTCGGAGGGCTAAGGCAGCGTGAAACTACGGGTCCACAGCTTGAATTATGTTTGGAGATGCATCATTTGTGGTACCTGAGTAATTGTCTGCTGTAAGGAGGGCACAACATGGAAGAAAACAGTTTGAACTAAGTGAATAGTGAAAGTGTAAACAATTGATAAAGATTTTTCAATAGGTGTGCACCATGCCTCATGTAAACAGTATCTAAATAGAGTGTGTAAACTTAGATGATTCTGCTAATGGACATTTAATAAAGTTGAAAACATGATTTGCGGTTATGTGTTATTTATGTATCTTTCAATAGAATAGATATATTTTATTGCAAAGAATGTACAAATTGCAATCAGTTGTTACAGTTGTGAGGAATCTATGTACTTTCTACCTATTTAAGTAAGCAAATTTAGTACATTTAAATTACAAAAACAAAATTTTAATAATTCTTGTCGGTTAAGAAATCTTGTACAAAATACTAACAAGTTCTGTCTAATTATTTTAGCTGTTGTTTTTAATAGTATGTCTTTCAATTTTCTTAGGTATTTTATTTAGAAGTTTAGAACAACAGGTGCAAAACAAACAAAGAAAATGTTTCTTGGGCACCGATGTTTATTCACAATTAGTTTGAGATCCAACGTTAACTACATGGGTTACATTTGAGGTAGATAATATTGTTGGTTAGCTACAAGTATGGCTACTTCTAGGGAGACAAAGAAGTACCAAAACATGAAAAGCCACCCATATTGTCGCCAGATTTTTATTGTTATGTATTAACTACTTTATAGTCTGCGCATAATGTAGTGCATATGTTGCTCTTTTGTAAGTAGTAAGGAGCTTAGACTTAAGATTGCAATGCTTAAGTTATAAAATAACAGTGTATTAATAAAATAATTTCAGTTTTTTGATGTTTTTAGTTAAATTATTATTGTCAAGCTACTTTATTAAAGTGTGGAAATGTTATGTGGTTATGAATGCAACATGTGCCATGTAAAGTGTTTAGATTAAAATAATGTGTGTAATCAGATGATTGTGTGATGAACTGTTGATAATTAATGAAGATTTAATAAAGTTGAAAACATGATTTGCCGTTGTATGTTATTTATATACGAAATGATGGATACTATTTATTTATTCAGTTTTCGTACAGTTTGACTGTTGTAATGAACTACAGAATGCATTAGTAATGTCAAATGAATAGGAATGTAACATATGTAAGCAGCATCTAGATTATAAGAATGTGTGTAATTAGGAGATCATTGTGTGAGATGATGATGATACATGGAGATTTAATAAATTTGATTTGAAACATGATTCGTGGTTGTTTTTTATTTATTTATAAACAGCGATCGTACGATTCGATCCCTTCAAAAGATATAAGGCTCCTTCTAATGCGGTGTTTGTTGGCAAAGCTCGTTTGCACGTAGATTGTCCGGAACCCATAAATAGGTAGACTTAAAAGCCTCATCAGTACAGACACTCAGACACACTTTTGAGAACCCCCATTCCTCATAATTTTTGTTTATAATTACTTTCAAACACCTAAAAAACTAGTTTATGAAAACAAAAATGGCTGCAAAAACGACTCGTAAACATCAACAGAGCTCAGTTGCGACTGCAGGCCCTGGGCCTGCAGTCTCGACATAGATAGCGACCATTTTAACAAACGAAAACGTTACAAAGTTCCGAAGATCGGAATGGAACGATATTTGGTAGTCTCGACACTCAAAGTTATCAACTGTCGTTGGTCTGTCGCAACTGAGCTCTGTTGCTTTTCATGTTTTGGTACTTCTTTGTCTCCCTAGAAGTAGCCATACTTGTAGCTAACCAACAATATTATCTACCTCAAATGTAACCCATGTAGTTAACGTTGGATCTCAAACTAATTGTGAATAAACATCGGTGCCCAAGAAACATTTTCTTTGTTTGTTTTGCACCTGTTGTTCTAAACTTCTAAATAAAATACCTAAGAAAATTGAAAGACATACTATTAAAAACAACAGCTAAAATAATTAGACAGAACTTGTTAGTATTTTGTACAAGATTTCTTAACCGACAAGAATTATTAAAATTTTGTTTTTGTAATTTAAATGTACTAAATTTGCTTACTTAAATAGGTAGAAAGTACATAGATTCCTCACAACTGTAACAACTGATTGCAATTTGTACATTCTTTGCAATAAAATATATCTATTCTATTGAAAGATACATAAATAACACATAACCGCAAATCATGTTTTCAACTTTATTAAATGTCCATTAGCAGAATCATCTAAGTTTACACACTCTATTTAGATACTGTGTACATGAGGCATGGTGCACACCTATTGAAAAATCTTTATCAATTGTTTACACTTTCACTATTCACTTAGTTCAAACTGTTTTCTTCCATGTTGTGCCCTCCTTACAGCAGACAATTACTCAGGTACCACAAATGATGCATCTCCAAACATAATTCAAGCTGTGGACCCGTAGTTTCACGCTGCCTTAGCCCTCCGACAGCCTTGATATGGCTATGAGACGGCAAATCTCACGCAAATGAAAATCCTTTGGACTTGTTCATAATTCTGTACATTTACAAATTAACAGTAGAGGTGTCAACCGAGCTCTTAAGTAAACATTAACCATTTCTTCGAATACAACAACCACACGAATCTCTGCAGTGTCCCAAGTGTCTGTACACAGCTATAATATGATTAAATAAGAAACTATATGAAGTGAAGTCGCCGCTTGACTCAAAATGGGTTAGCCGAGTAATAATATGTGATAATATGCTGTAACCTTGGCTATCTATGAAAATATGTATAAACTACACTTGAGAAAAAAATCAATGAAAACAAATAGACATGACTTCACAAGTTTGGCATTAGTTTTATAGTGTTGCAAGGATGCAGATTGTAATGACCTTAGATTTATAACAAGTTATTTTAATCCTGTAAAACAGTTATTGCTACTTATTAGATTCCATAAAAAAACGAGTATTTGCAAGATATAATTTCCAATTTCACTGCACAATTTTCTAGAAAAATATTATTCTTTATTAATAAATGTTCTTCAATTTTCCCTGAATTCAAGGAGAAATTCTTACGGCCGCCACTATGTCATCGAAAATTCGGATCACTAGATAATACCGAAAACACTCGCTTGCCGTACCGATGCATACGACAAAAGCAAGTCTCTACATCGGAGATACCGCGCAACATCGTACAAAACGATGCCGAGACACTACCGCAGACTACTATTTATAGTTCGACTTCAATTATTAGCCGTTAAGTACAAATCCTTGAATTCTGGAAAAAAAATGGAGACCACTGATTGGTAAAAAAATATTTTTTTTTACTACAAATTGTATAGTGACTTTTTAAACCCTATCTTGGAAACTGTTTATTAAAGAAATTTAGAAGGACTGATAAACATTTAAAAAATCTCGGGCCATCATGTTTGTTACGGGTAAAATCCGAAACTACTGAACAGATTCATAACAAACTTCTAATTATTTATAATTTGGTCCAACTTAAAAGATAGGATAGTTTTTATCTCAATTATTACTGTTCTTTATATTTGGAAAAAACATCTTTATTATACGAAAATAGTTTGTATTTATTGTTTAGTTCTAGGAATTCCTAAAAGATGGTGGTGTAAGTAATTTTCACGACATAACCGTACTATTTCAATAATTCGTGTTTTTTTTTTATTAATTTCATAAATTTGTGCCAGGATCAACAGGATAGATAAAAAGAACTTTTGTAGCTAGATGAACTAAACCGGCCGGACGTAAAGAATAACATCATCCTATTTCTTTCCGTGGGTGTCGTAAAAGGCGACTATGGGACTTGCTAGAAAGTGACCACAGCGTTCTCTATGAATCTTACCACCATACTGCGATAGCCAACCCGCCTGCCAAGCATGGTGATAATGACAACACCTCCTGTACATGCACAGAACCTAGCACTGGACGACTTTCGGCAGAAATGATGATGGTGAATAGTTTAAAAACATGATTAGACTTAATCAAGGTAATGATATCCTTCGATATTAACACTGTGTTGGCGCCACCGTTTCGGACGACCAAACTTAGCGCCAATATCAGGAGTCAAGCGACGCACTGTGGGGCGCAGTGCTGCCCTAGAACTGTAATTTGAAACCATTGTAAACACCAATTATTTTTAAAAGAGTAACCGTGGAGTTTCTTGCCGGTTCTTCTTCATAGAAATCAACAATTTGGAAACATGCACCTAGCTTCTGACGTTTCATAAGTGCCCATGTAGGTTTATGTAAATTAAAAATATTTTGGTTTGATTATAAACTAAGATGAGATAAATAAAATGTTAATTCAAAAAGAGTATGTCTGTGTGTGCTTAATTTCAACATTCCGATACTTTACCTACTTATCACTTTGAATTTTTGCGGTTTTTGTTTTCCATGAAATGATTTTATGTCAATGAATTTGATTGTATCAAAAGAATGAGTGAAAAATTTGTAGAATCTATTATTACTACCGGGTCAGCTAGCAATTTATTAAAAATAAAATCTGCCTCCTTACAACATTGTAAAAAAAGAAAGAAAGAAAAATTGTTTATTCTGCAGAAACAAAACGCACGTTACAAGATAAAAATGTAACAAAATGCAACGTAGCCAAAAGCCCCGTATTTATGTCAATAAAAAAAATGACAGTTAAACAACATAAATAATGCCAAAGTTGTCAAGTGTCAGATCATTTTTTTGTTGATATAGCAAATTATGTGGTATTTAACATGATAATTTTTCATTAATAGCCAAGGTTACAGCATATTATTACTCAGCTAACTCTAGACATGCGCAAAATGTGTCAGTGAAAAGAAATGAATGAAGTATATCTTTTGACTCAATGAAGTAGTCCACTCATTTAGTTCAGTCCTTCATTTAGTTCAGCAAATCTGAACGAATCAATGAGATATAGAGCTCGCGTAGTGTGATACATTACTATGAATGATGCACTTCACTTAGTTCACTTTTATACGTATCTCTCTTTTGACTCAATGAAGTAGTCCACTTATTTAGTTCAGTACTTCATTTAGTTCAGCAAATCTGAACGAATCAATGAGATATTGAGCTCGCGTAGTGTGATAGGTACATTACTATGATGCACTTCACTTAGTTCACTTTTATACGTATCTCGATTTTCCTTCATACTTTTATACAGGCTTAGGACTGTCGACCAAGAAATATGAAACGAATAAAAAAAAAAAACGAATTGTCATGTGTATTGCCATGTGTGTGTAAGCTAGACGCGCGACACACACATAGCAAGGCGCCGTCGTCACTCGTCAGCCCGACGTCAGCCGACCGGCCGGCGATGTGACACGAACACGTACGAGTCATGCATGCGAGCGAAACGATTGCTGAGTTGGTGCGAGTGAAAGAAAGACTGAACTAAATGAAGTAGAGACACATTTGAATGACTACTGAAGGAAAGATAAGTTTGTTTTGTGAAATGAAGTACTTCATTTCCTTCAATCGTTCGCGAACTACCCATGTCTAGCTAACTCATTTTGAGTCATGCGCCGACTCCACTTCATGTAGTTTCTTATTAAATCATATTATAGCTGCGTACAGACACTTGGGACACTGCAGAGATTCGTGACGTTGTTGTATTCGAAGAAATGGTTAATGTTTACTTAAGAGCTCGGTTAACACCTCTACTGTAATTCTGTAAATGTACAGATATGAACAAATCCAAAGGATTTTCATTTGCGTGAGATTTGCCGTCTCATAGCCATATCAAGGCTGTCGGAGGGCTAAGGCAGCGTGAAACTACGGGTCCACAGCTTGAATTATGCTTGGAGATGCATCATTTGTAGTACCTAAGTCATTGTCTGCTGTAAAGTCTGTAAACAATTGATAAAGATTTTTCAATAGGTGTGCACCATGCCATGAGACACTTTCTTATAATTTAGATACTGTTTACATGAGTAAACAGTATCTAAATTATAAGAAAGTGTAAACTTAGATGATTCTGCTAATGGGCATTTAATAAAGTTGAAAACATGATATGCGGTTATGTGTTATTTATGTATCTTTCAATAGAATAGATATATTTTATTGCAAAGAATGTACAACTTGCAATCAGTTGTAACAGTTGTGAGGAATCTATGTACTTTCTACCTATTTAAGTAAGCAAATTTAGTACATTTAAATTACGAAAACAAAATTTTAATAATTCTTGTTGGTTAAGAAATCTTGTGCAAAATACTAACAAGTTCTGTTTAATTATTTTAGCTGTTGTTTTTAATGGTCAATTTTCTTAGGTATTTTATTTAGAAGTTTAGAACATCAGGTGCAAAACAAACAAAGAAAATGTTTCTTGGGCACCGATGTTTATTCACAATTAGTTTGAGATCCAACGTTAACTACATGGGTTACATTTGAGGTAGAAAATATTGTTGGTTAGCTACAAGTATGGCTACTTCTAGGGAGACAAAGAAGTACCAAAACATGAAAAGCCACCCATATTGTTGCCAGATTTTTATTTTTATGTATTAACTACTATAGTCTGCGCATAATGTAGTGCATATGTTGCTCTTTTGTAAGTAGTAAGGAGCTTAGACTTAAGATTGCAATGCTTAAATTATAAAATAACAGTGTATTAATAAAATAATTTCAGTTTTTTGGATGTTTTTAGTTAAATTATTATTGTCAAGCTACTTTATTAAAGTGTGGAAATGTTATGCAGTTATGAATGCAACATGTGCCATGTAAAGTGTATAAAAGAATGTGTGTTATTATATTATTGTGTTTGATGAAGTCGAACAACTCTATTAAGTTTCAACAGGAAACTTAATGTGTGTGACGAATTGTTGAAACTTAATTGAATAGAGAGAGCATAACAGTTGATAATTAGTGGAGATTTAATAAAATTGGAAACATGATTTGCTGTTGTATGTTTTTTGTATACAAAGTGATAAATATTTTTTATTAATTCAGTTTTCCTGCGGTTTGACTACTGTAATTTATGTCATGTCTCTCACGGCTATCCTTTAGTAATAGTGCATGATATCAGTTTTTTGGATATGTATGTATATTTAAATTATTTTTGTCAAGCTACTTTATTAAAGTGTGGTAATGTTATGCTGATAGGAATGCAATATGTGCCATGTAAAGTGTTTAGATTAAAATAATGTGTGTAGTTAGATGATTGTGTGTGATGAACTGTTGAAACTTAATAGAGATTTAATAAAGTTGAAAACATTATTTTCCGTTGTGTATTATTTATATCATCATCATTATCATCATCAATCATTAAATATTATATGTGTAGATTAATAACGTCGAGCTATTTTATTAAACTGCAGAATGCGGTGGAAATGTCCTGTGGATAAGAATGCAACGTCTCGTAGAAATTCTAGCTTAAACGAACGTGTCTAATTAGGAGATGATTGTCTGTGATGATACTTAATGGAGATTTAATAAAGTTGGAAACATGATTTGCGGTTGTGTGTTACCTATTTATTAAATATAAAAACGACGATCGGCTCCCTTCAAAAAGATACTAAATGTATTTGGCTCCCTCTAATACGATGGTTGTTGGCGACGCTCGTTCGTAACTAGTTTTGCCGAAACCCATAAATAGATGGCCTTAAAGCCTCATTAGTACAGTCACACCTTCGAGTACGCCATTTTTGTTTATAAACACTTGCAAACACCAAAACATATAGTTTGCGTTGCTAACGAATCACTTTGCGGGCTTTCAAAAATGGACGCAACACATACTCGTAAACATTAACAAAATACGGTAAAGTTCATCGAAATGTCGATGTCAATCAATAACTTTGAGTGTTGAGACTACCAAATATCGTACCATTGCTACTAAACCGAACTATGAATGCGTTTTGCGCTAACTGTCATCGTTTTTTTCAAGTATAATGTATGACTTTGGTCCGTATCTCAGATGTCGAGACTTCCATTTTGTCGCTGGCATCGTTACGGCAAGCGAATTTTTTCGGTTTTATTTAACGATCGGTAGTTTGCGATAGTGTCGCTTTCTATGTCGAGACTGCAGGCCCAGATCTATGTTTGTATCGCCAATCATCATTACGTCACAACTTAACGGAATCATTGATCACAGTCTTTGCACTTCTTTAACAAAACCGTGTTTGTTTGTTTTTGGCGGCCTGTATATAGCCAAAATATGTATAATTTTACTTCCATCTTGGAAAAGCTGTCCATGTATCATCTCATAATAATTAGATTTAATTGTGTTGGCCGCGATTGAGCAGAACCGAGGGTCGAAAGTGTTCGCTCAGCAACTAGAAAGGTCCCATCTGACGAAACTTAGAACTGGGGATGGCAAAATCGTGACTTCGAAGTCCGAGATACTCGAGGAAGTCGAGCATTTTTACGGGCATCTATATTCAACGCGTACGGCAAAACAAGCGGAACATAGGGCGGATGACCATCGAGCCGAACTAACGCGCCACTACACGGAGGACATCCCAGATGTCAACCAGTACGAGATTAGGGCGACTATCGAGCAGCTAAAGAACAACAAGGCACCTGGGAATGACGGAATAACGACAGAGCTCCTTAAAGCGGGCGGGGCTCCAGTCTTGAGAGAGCTCGCGAGTCTCTTTAACTCCATCATCCAAGAGGGTACAACGCCCAAAGCGTGGAGCAGAGGTGCGGTGGTTTTGTTCTTCAAAAAAGGTGACACCTTGTTGAAAAACTATAGACCCATCTCACTTTTGAGCCACGTGTACAAGCTATTCTTGAGAGTCGTCACGAACCGTCTCACCAGGAGACTTGACGAGTTCCAGCCGCCAGAACAAGCCGGTTTTCGAAAAGGCTTTAGTACCGTAGATCACATCCATACTGTTTGGCAAATTGTACAGAAGACTGAGGAGTACAACCAGCCGCTGTATTGTATTGTATTGACAGAGAGCGTAGTATATCTGCTTTAGCAACTTAAAGTCAGCAATGTGCCTCAGGTTTTTAAAAACATATATGTATAAGCTTTCGTATTCTGCAGCATAGCAACCTAACGTGTTCCTTAAAATTGAGATTGCTATCTATGTTAACTCCTAGACATTTCATTATATATGCACGTGTTAGATATTTAATTTTGATATTTTATAATTGTTGGGTAGATAATGACATCCATCACATTAACGAAGCATTGAACCAATTGTGACATTGGTCGATACGGATAATTGTATGGTGGTGGGTAGTTTGTTATAGTTTGTGAATATATCAGTCTGTCGCTTACCCGCGTCTTTCATTAACGTTCCATTGGCGACGAGAACGGGATTTTGGAAATTTCTTTTGAATTTTCAGTTTCGTGTGTGTTAAGATGCCTATTGGTAAAATTGAACACTTTAATTTAAGCTCAAAGCAATGGCCTGCGTATATTCGTCGAATAAATCAGTACATTCGGCTTAACGAAATCGACGATAAACTGAAAGTGCCCCTGTTAATTACGGTCGTGGGGGAAGAAACGTATGCGCTTATGTGCGATCTGTGTTCACCAAGTTTTCCGGAAAACAAAACATACGACGAACTAGTGAAATTAGTGACGTGTCACTTAGAACCGCAACGATCGGAGATCGCCGAACGCCACGTGTTCAGGTTGCGCCGACAGCGTGCGGGCGAGTCCCTTACGGAATACCTGCAGGCATGGAAGCACCTGGCGTCTACGTACAGCTTTGGAAAGTGCAAGTCATGTTCGACGTTGGAAGAGAATTTGCGTGATCAGTTCGTGTCAGGGCTGACAAGTGACGTGATGCGATCGAGAATCTTCGCAGAAAAGGAAGTTCAATTCAAAGAAGCTGTGGAGCTAGCGTTGGCTCTAGAGGCTGCGGAGAAACATGCCGAGGTGAGCGGCACCACGACGACGGCGGCGGCGGACTCAGCAAAGCCGGCAGGCGGTGAGGCTGGCGAAGGCCTGCATTATGCGCGCGGCGGACGAATGCGACCGCGCGGGCCGCAACGGGCGCTCGGCGGCGGCGCAGGCGACGGAGCAGCGGCGGCAGCGAGCGCGGCGGGCGCAGGCCGCGCACGCTCGGACGCGGAGGACGCGCGCGGGCGCTGCTGGCGCTGCGGTAAGGCGCATCCTGCCGAGCGGTGTCGGTTTAAAAACTACAGTTGTGATGAGTGCGGTCAAAAAGGGCACCTAAGAGTGATGTATAAACAAGTGCGCGGTAGTGGCGGTCGACATAACTATGTGAGTGACGAATCGGATGATGCATGGCATGTTCAACTTGTTTTTGGCAGCACGAGGAAACAAACCATATTTTATTAAGCTGTCCGTTGATAACATTGAGATTGAATGTGAGGTGGACACGGGTAGTCGTATATCAGCAATTAGTGAAGTTTCGTACCAAAATATGTTCGCGCATAAAAAGATTGAACCGGATAACTTAGTTTTACGCTGTTACTCGGGGTCTAGAATTGAATCACTTGGTTACATTGAGGTAGACGTTTGCTTGGGCCCATTAAAGGCTAAATCATTACGATTATATATTGTTAAGGATGGGGCAAAGCCATTGTTAGGACGAGAGTGGATGCGCGCTCTGAGGATAACTCAAATAAACCTCAATGAAATCAAAGACGATGATTTCGTAAACCAATTATGTAAAGAATTCCCAGAAGTATTTAGCGATAAGTTAGGTACATGCAAACAGCCGATACGACTACAGCTGTGCGATAAGGAACCGGTTTATGTGCGAGCGAGACCCATGCCGCTGGCACTGCGCGCACGTGTCGAGCGGGAGCTGCAGCGTCTCGAGGCTGACGGTTCCATCTACCGCGTTGATTACTCAGATTATGGAACTCCAATAGTACCTATCCGTTGTAAAACAAAACGGAGACATACGCATTTATGGAGATTATAAGATAACCATCAATCCAAAGTTAAAAAGAGATTATTACCCGTTACCGCATATCGAGGAGTTATTTGCGAATCTAAGTGGGGGAGATAAATTCTCAAAAATTGACCTCAAACATGCTTACGAACAGTGTCTGTTGTCGGAGGACTCGCAACCTTACACGGCTATAACTACACATATGGGTACTTTTGTGTATAGGCGTACGCCCTACGGGTTGTCGGTCATACCGGAAAAGTTTCAAAAATTAATGGAGGAGACGCTGCGCGGGGTGCCAGGGTGTGTAGTATTTTTAGACGATATTTGTGTGACGGGGTCCAACACGCTTGATCACATAAAGAATCTCAGAGACGTATTCGAAAGGTTGCGTCACATGGGACTTACTGTTAAATTAAGTAAATGTAGATTTTTGCAAGACAGTGTGAAATATCTGGGTTTCGTTATTAATAAGGAAGGTTTGCGACCAGATAAAGACAAACTGGAGGCCATTTCCAGCGCGCCTAGACCAGAGAATGTTACACAGCTAAAACGTTTCTTAGGGATGGTAAATTACTACGGGCGATTTATTTCTAGTTTAAGCACCTTATTACGACCATTACACAACTTGTTAAAAAAGGATAGCGGCTGGGAGTGGGACTCTAATTGTGATAAAGCATTTGTGGAGGCAAAGCGATCTTTCCTGAGCGAACGTGTTCTAGCACACTACGAGGAGGGGCGCGACCTAGTGTTGTCTGTGGACAGCACCGCGTACGGACTGGGCGCCGCACACTGGTCCCAAATTAAAAAAAAGTGGACATTGATAGTAGACCGCTGATATTTTTTTTTATTGTTGATACAATGATAACAGATAAGGCAAAAAAAATATTATTGTCCTACTTCAAATACTTTTCTGTAAAAAAAATATTTCTTTTTTTTTTGTATGGGAGCGATTACATTTTACTCAATTTCTCAAAAACTTTAAGCGATGTCGAGATGGCAATCACATATGTTAGAAAACTAATAATTCTGAGTATTTGGCTCGAAGAAACTTATTGCTTATCTCTGCGTACTTTCGAGATATTAGTGACAGAAAATAACATTTTTTTTAATGTTAATTTTTTGCTTTTTTTTAATCATAGCCTTACTTTAGCACATAATTATAATGTATGCGTAATGTCAAATAAGTAAAAAGAGACTTCTCTGTAAAAGAGGTTATGGGGGCTCACTAATGACTGAAAAGCTATGACCTTTCTGAAGGAGTACTTTCATCAGTTCTAAAAAACAATCAAAATGAAGACATATTAAGCTGCAAACATAAAGTTGAATATGTTCACAAACGATTCTGAAAAAATATTATGGTGAAAGATTAATATTTGGGTCTATATTCTCTTGAGAAATCTCTATTTCCTCGTTTTCCAACGAAAGCAATTCATTGTTCAAGATCAAAGCACTAGCCTCTGGAAACAACTGTTTATGTAAACGAGCAAACTTTGGTTTGATATGGCTGATGTAAGGATCTGAGCTAATTAGAAAGCTGTGGATAATGTCTAAATTAGTCTGAACTCTACCGATTTTTCTTGTATGTGCCATTCTAACATTCCGGAAATCTTTATTCCTCGCTTCGGAAGCTTCTTCGGAAAGCATGCCTATCGGAATAAAGGAGAAATTTTCACAAATATCAGCACCGTGTATCAACAATTTATGGACACTTGAAGGCATGTAATACCATGGATATAAGTTTACATATAGCATTGCTGTTTCTTTACAATATTCCCTAAACAAGTTGGTATTAATAAGTTGACCAGATGAAATTGTTTGTAAAATGACTGCAAATCTCTTGATTAAATCAGGGTGGATACCCGTTATTTCAGCAGATACTTCATAATTTTCAAATAACCTTCTTGCCGTGTTACCGTCATTGGTTGTACCAAATCCCTGTTTTACTATGTCAATTAACAAACCAGTTCTTTCCCGGAATTCTTCTTGTGTCAAATTCTTTTTAATTTCTTTTAACAATTTATCTTCTTTTCGTGCAGCCCACTTTTTGAAGTCTAAGTTGTACGAAATGTGTAAAATACATTCCATACATCTTATCCACATATGAAGCGAAGACAGACCATATTTATACATATCTTCTCTGATGAGTCTTTTGGATACAAAGTCCAAGTCATTCATTTTGCTAGGTGGGGTATTGCAAATATTACAAACAGCTGCAGAAGAAGTATTGGAAATCACAGTAGAAATTTTCCCATCAATCATAGTCATGTACAAATCATGTTTAATATCAAAATTATCTACAATTGTGGGAACAAGATTACGAATTTCTTCCTCTAAGGATGCACTTTCCTTCTTTATCAATTCATTTGTTTCTTTTGCAAATATAAAGCCAATTGGACGACAATAGTTTGTTGAAGAGGGAGCAGGATTTTGCCACAAGATAGTACCACTCTCTTCTTCCAAACGAAGCGGAACCAAACTAATCATGAAAACTGAAGAATCGTCAATTTTAGTGTCGGAGTGTGACTTTTGTTTATAATTACTTTGAGAAGATGACCCGTCAAAACCCCATTTGCTTATTAGTTTTAGCGATTTTTTGTCGGCAGAGTTGTGCTGAATTGTTTTTAATATCCTATTAGTTGTCAAATCTAGAAGCGATTGAAGTCTTATCTTAGCATCAGATTCAGTTACAGTTATGTCTGACTCTGGAGGATAACAAGTTTTTTTAGCTTCCAGGAGCTTTTGATAGGATGGAAGACCATACATTTTCTCTGAAGCAAGAATAGTTCTTAAATTTCGATATTGCCATTTTGACAAATTTGTTGAGGTGTAAAGCGCTAACGTTTTATCATCTGGTAAACACGGTTTGTCAGTCTTTTTAGCGAATAGTACATCATGTACCATCTCACATTTTTCCTTGTTTTGGCTGAGTTCGTTTAATATAGCTGCTAATTTTGTTTTTTTAGACTCTTTTAATTTGGCACATAAAGCATAAACTAATTCCTCCTCTGTGTGATCTAGAAGTGTTAGAGAACGCCTTTTCTTCTGTTTATCAGATATATCAACAAATGGTTTTTTACTTGTACCATAACTTAATTGATGAGTATCCACTTGCGTTTCGAAATTTGGAATTACTTCCTCGGCAACTTTAAAAATGCTGCTTAAATCGATATTTTGACATTTTGGCCAAACTATTTGGGATTGTAACCAGTCTGAATTTTTGTTAAGAAAGGTCTTTTGAGCTCTACTGGAAGCAGACCATCTTTTTGAGATATTACTTGAAAAATTACGACAAAATAATTTAATATTACTCAAATCTTCGGAAGACAATTCAACACCAATACGTTCAATAAGGGCATTAAATAAAAAATTCGACATTTTTAAAACCACCTCCTGATTTAAGAACAACGTATAAGTCTAAGTTGGTGACAAATGCGGACATATTATAATTTTAAGGAAAATTGAAAACAAATTAGAATCAAAGATATCAAAGACAAAGTGACTTTGATTTTAACAAAAAAAATTACGAAAACAAATTCGACGAAAGAAAGACAAACAAAAATTATTTGATTTTAAAATCCAAAGATTCAAAATACAACAATAACAAAACAAACAAACAACAAGCATTTCTTCAAGCGCACAGAAAAAATAAGGACACGTCTTATCGCAACCACATTTAGTTGTACACTGAGTGAGGTGTACGCGCGCGATTCGTGACCGTATTACGTTACGTCATGAGAGGCGGCCATCTTGTTATCCCGGCAAACTCGCGTCGAAGCTCCATTTTGCTGGCCAGCGGACCTATTGCGATATGAGTAAGGCTATGATTAAAAAAAAGCGAACAATTAACATTAAAAAATTTTTTTATTTTCTGTCACTATTATCTCGAAAGTACGCAGAGATAAGCAATAAGTTTCTTCGAGCCAAATACTCAGAATTATTAGTTTTCTAACATATGTGAATGCCATCTCGACATCGCTTAAGGTTTTTGAGAAATTGAGTAAAATGTAATCACTCCCATACAAAAAAAAAAGAAATATTTTTTATAGAGAAAAGTATTTGAAGTAGGACAATAATATTTTTTTGCCTTATCTGTTATCATTATATCAACAATAAAAAAAAATATCAGCGGTCTACTATCAATGTCCACTTTTTTTTTAATTTGGGACCAGTGTGCGCCGTGCTGGCGCACCGGTACCCGGACGGTAGCGAGCGGCCCGTCAGTTGCGTGTCGCGCACACTTAGTGCGCCCGAGTGCAACTACAGCCAGCTCGATAAAGAGGCACTGGCTATCCTGTTCGGTGTAACGAAACATCACCAATATTTGTTTGGAAGGCGCTTCATGCTACGTACAGACCACCAGCCTCTGACTCATATTTTTGGGGCTAAGGGGGGAATCCCACAGACGGCTGCCAGTCGTTTACAAAGATGGGTGGCACGCTTAGCTGCATATGATTTCGACATAGAATTTGTTCGATCGGTGGACAATGGTCCGGTTGATGCTTTGTCGCGATTACCGTTACCTCAGGAAGGTCGCTTCGTCGACTCAGTAGATTATTTGAATCTTATAGAGGAGTCGCTTCCTATTTGTTTTAAAGGTAGGTTTGAAATTTCATCTCAGAGTCGATAATGATGCCCAGATCAACTTTATCAAAAGCTTTGCTGAAATCGCTATAGATGGCGTCAACTTCTTTACCGTCACTCATATAAGCCAGAGTTCGTTCAACAAAGTTGGTCAAGTTTGTGGCTGTTGATCTATTTCTAAAGAAGCCATGTTGGTGTTCCGTAATAGAGCTTTTGATATGCCAATTCATGAGGGCACACAAAAGAGATCAAGAACCTTGGCCAAAGTGGGCAATATACTAATAGGCCTATAATTGCAGACATCTGTCTTATCCCCCGATTTAGGAATTGGTATTACTATGACCTCCATCCAGATCTCCGGAAAAACCCCCTCGGATAATGATCGGGTGTAAATTACACACAGTGGCTTAGATAAAACATTAGCACACTCCTTAATAAACAGTGGAGGAATACCGTCAGAGCTCGGCCCTTTAGCGACATCTAAGTTCTTAAGTTTTCTCTGTATGCTAAGTTCAGATAGTATGAACTGATGTAAGCTATTACTATTGCTGGTTTCATAAATATGAACGGGGTCTGGATCACCACATGAAACAGGGCTATAAACCGATGCAAAATTCTCTGCAAATAAATTTGCGATGCCCAAGCCATCGGTCGCAGTACTATCGTTGAGCCGCATGTATCTCGGTATAGAACTTTTGCTGTTGCGTTTATTTAATTATAGTTGTAGTATATCCTAGGTTTTATATTGCCATTTTACTTTATTAAGCTGATCCAAACGACTGGTACAATGCTGTCAGTTCATATTGATATTCTTTTAGTTCTTCCTTAGTTCAGTCCTTTTTAAATTGCTAAATTACCTTAAAATGTTTTTAAACTGTTTCACTACATAACAATGGTTTATTATTATCTGTGTTAGAAGAAGCTCAGGGGTATTAGTTGCCCATTTCCGCAACTCAAAGTTTCCTCTCTTGAGTAACTTGATGACTTCATCTCGTGGTTGCAGAGCGGCATCAAGGCTATCAAAACCGGTCACGACGTCATCAATGTACACGTCTGAAGATAAAACCTTACTGGCAACTGGCAGATCACGACCTTCATCGGAAATCAACTGTTTGATGGTACGGCATGCGAGAAAAGGAGCGAAGATATGCCGTAGGTTACTGTGTTAAGCTGATATTCCTGAAAGGGTTGATTAGTATCAAAGCGCCAAAAATGCGCTGGTAATCACGGTCAGCCTTGGCCATATGGATCATGCGATACATCTGCCGCATGTCTGCGGTGAAAACCACGAAATGTGTTCGAAATTTGAGAAGAATCTCAGCGATATTAGTTTGCAATTTAGGACCGATTAACAAGGTATCGTTAAGAGATACACCGGTTGCATCCTTCGCCGAAGCATTAAACACAACACGTAACTTGGTAGTGGCGGAATCCGGGCGAAGGACACAATGATGAGGGATGTAATATTTTGCTTTTGTTAGCTGATCGATCGAAACAACACTCATATGACCGCGATCTAAATAATCCTTCATAAATTCCTTGTATTGTTTATATAAATCAGGATCCTTGATAATTTTCCGTTCTATTGAATGAAAGCAACGCAAGGCGATTTCGCGAGACCCTGGAAAAGACCGATCCTTATTTTCTTCCTTAAACGGAAAAGTAACAATGTAACTACCTGTGGGATTGCGAGTGTGTTGAGTTGCAAATATTTCCTCACAGCGTTCTTCGTTGGCAGTTAGGCGTGAAGTAGTCTCGAATGATTCAAGCTCCCATAAGCGTTTGACTTCTTCATGAAGACAGTCGTCTTGATTTACGAAAAAAGATTGTGCTTCATCCTTACTACCGGTACCGCCGAGCAAGATCCAACCGAAGACAGAATTAAGAGCCGCTGGTTGGTGCAATCCTCCACTTACACTACCAGGACGCAATAATGAGGCGAAGATCTCATCACCTAGAAGAAGATCGATCGGCGCAGGCTTGTGACAATCCGGATCAGCCAGTGTAAGACCCTGCAAATGATGCCATGAGGATTTATCAATACGAATAGATGGCATTTTGCCACAGATGCTAGGCAACGTGAGTGCGTTGACCTTGAAAAGACACTGACCGTTAACACCGATTTCAATCTGGACTGTTCCTGAAACAGCAGCAGATGACTGGGCTATGCCAATGACACGGCGTGAAGTTTCATTACGAACCGCACCAAACCGTTCCACTGCACGTTCAGTGATGAAATGGGCCTGACTTCCCGAATCAATAAGGGCGCGAAATGATTGAAAGTTACCTGATGAGTCACGAACTTGAACTTTAGCTGTAGAAAGAAGCACCACAGGCTGCTCACGGAGACTTGTAAGTACTTGAACTTGGTTGTTGACTGAGGCACTAGAAACAGGTTTAGTTGATGAAGAAGTCGATTGAGTTGGTGAAGAAGTCGATTGAGTTGGTGACGAGGTTGCGTTGTCAGACTGGTCTAGATGAAGAAGAGTATGATGACGCTGACGACATTTTTGACACCTGAAAATGGATTTGCATTCCGTGATACGATGAGAAGGTCTAAGACAGTTGAAACACCAACGGTTAGTTCTTGCGTGCTCAATACGTTTAGCGACGGGAATCTATTCAAACCGTTTACAATGGCTGACAGAGTGATTTTCTGAACAGAATGAACACTCAATGGTTGGGTTTGCCGATGACGAAGACGCAGATGAGGATTTCGGATTGACAGATTAAGGCGTCTGAGGAGTAGACTTTGACTTCTGTTCTGTGTTGGAAAGAAATACTGTGGTTTTGGGTTTTGACGAATTACTATTCGATTTTGTCTGAATATGAGGCTTTTCTTGACCACGATTACCAGGGGTCTTCGAACGACCCTGAGGTGAGAAGTGTGTGTCTCGAACGAGCGCCTCACACTTAGTGTACAAAAATGTCAACAACTCCTTGAAGTCTGGTAGCTCTGTATTGATATGTTTTCGTTCATATGCGCACCGCGTTTGCGAATCTAATTTGGATAAGAAATGGTATGAAAGAACGAAATTCCATTCATTGGTAGGTAATCCAAGTCCTCTTAAAATATTTAAATTCTCTGTTGTAGAATCGAGAGCACGACGAAGTTCGTCAGGCGATGTAGATTTTAAGTTTATTTCGAGTATTTCCTTCCAGCAAGTAAATGCCAACTCACGTTTATCTTGGTATCTTTGAGTCAATGTTTGATATGCCTCAAGATACTTCTACTACTTCTTCTGCAGGATACGTGCGAATAAGGGAAAGAGCATCCCCAGAAAGACTTGAAAAAAGATAGTGCATGCGTTCAGCGTCCGAGAGCGATTTGTTGTTATGAATTAACGAATTATAAAGACTATAGAATCTCGGCCAATCTTTTATTTTTTCCACTAAATGTGGGAATGTTTATTTTAGGCAGCTTTACGTTAGCGATGCAAGAGTGGTCGATAGCGATTGAATTTTGTTTAGATTCTCCTGCATCGGTGGGAACTAACTGCCTGTGGATGGTCATGATGTCAAAATATATCTGATCGAATTCTTCTCGAATATTATCTTCCCGTTCTTCTGACTCGCTGTCTACAATGCAAAGAATATCTGAATGTGCCTCTTCAAAGCTCTCGCTTAGTTTTTGCACGACGGAATAATGAGCAAGAAACGCATTCAAATGAGAAGGTCCTTTTGAGCTAACTCAGCGACTTCAAGCGCCTTTCTTAAACGATTTAATGCGAGGGTACGCTTACGCCGCAAAACAGGTAGGGGAAGTACGGCCAAAATGACATATACGGACAAAATGACACACCGGGCTTTTTTCGAAATTGGCGGGCTATAATCCTGCAGTTGGCATATCATTATATGACGCCGGCCATGGTGGCATACCTGTTAAGTTTATACCGCCATTGACTTGGTCACGCCGAAGTTACTTGCAGGAAAGCGTTTTGTGCGCAAGAAAGTTTTTTATTTTTATTGATTTCTTCCTGTTTTTGATCAGTTTTTCGTGGTTTCTATTACATCTTTTGTAGTAAATTCAAAAATTGTAGCATTATGCTGCATCACTTAAAAGTATTTTTTTATAAATCTCGTGTTTATAGTAATTATGACTTAATTAGTGTTTAGATAACCTGTAGGGCAAAACGACATACTTACATTCGGGGCAAAACGACATACCTTTATTCAATGATGAGGTTTTCAATGTTGAATCGAACTACGATAATGATCCTTAAAAGCAGTCAGAAAAAAAGTGAACCCAAGTACAGAGGACTCATTACGCTGAGGACTCGAATGTAGAAGATTTCCAGCTGTGTCGAACGGTGATGATGATAACTGCGCATGCGTTTACTGTAACGACCTCTTTTCCCGTTCCAAGCCCAACAAGTGCTGGCTACGGTGCAACAATTGTTGACTTTGGGCTCATATTTAATATTTTGTGAAATATGACCTTCATAATTTTCGTATTCATTATGTATGTTATTTTGTCCATACTATATGGACAAAATGAATTTTCTTAGAGGCTTCGATTAATTTAAATTATATTTTTTGTATGGGTCCTATTCAATTATGAGTTTACGTAGGTTAAAACTTATGAACCAAAGATGATTATTCAACCTAAACAGTGATTGTAACTATGTTAATTAAAAATATATGATTAAAAAACAAAACCATATGTCATTTTGGACGTACTTTCCCTAAGTCTCGAACGGTAAGTGCAGGTTCATCATCAACCACTGTGAAAGATTTACGTTTCTTAGATGAAAGTTCCATTTTCGACTTTCGTCTAGTATTGTAAGACATTTTATTACGATTTAATAACCAACGATTTAAAGAATGCCGGGGTCGCGTCATTGTTCGAAAGAGATACCGTGACCCTGGCACATGGGCAACTGATGGAACACGGGTGGGTTTTAGTCAGTAAAAGTCTGACACGCCCTCCCGCTCCGCCCAGAGCGGGAGAAGTCATTTGATGATTTCCCATCCTGAAAAAAAAAAAAAAAAAAAAAAACGATTTAAAGAAAATAAAGTATAGCTTACCTATCACAAGAATAGGTAAACAACGTAAGAACGAAATCGAACAACAAAAGAAAAAAATGTAGGCAATTACCGAACAACGAATAAACGCTACACGATAGGTGACCTGTGACCGCACGCTAAGCGGTACACGGTAGGTAAAGTATAGCGCGAGAATAGATAAATAACCTTTTGTAAGATACCTACCTATTTAATATCAAACTTTTACTGATACGTATTAACTACAATATGAAACTATAAAATCTAAATGAATGAACAAAAACAAGCGGTGAGATTTGCACTTCGGGGAAAACTGCTAAGACGAGTAGCCGATGCGAAACGCAAGCGAATATGATTCTTTGGCAAATGACGTAAGGTCGATGAAATCGATTTGCACTTCGGAGAAGATTGCTAAGACTAGTAGCCGATGCGAAGTGCAAGCGAATATGATTCTTACACCAATGATATAAGGTCGATGAAATCGATTTGCACTTCGGAGAAAATTGCTAAGACTAGTAGCCGATGCGAAGTGCAAGCGAATATGATTCTTACACCAATGACATAAGGTCGATGAAATCGAGTGAATATTTACCTAAGCACGATACGATAACCGCTTGTTTTGGGGAAGTATTTTAATTTGCGTGTGAGAAGGCGAAATACGAATAGGTACGAAAAGAAAAACCTCAAAACACTAGCCCGAACGGAATGTGAACTTAAAACACAATTTGAAATAAAATTATTCCGAGTTCTAAGAAATGATACGCGACTAAATTGTATAGTATTGACAAGCCTGTTGGTCTAGTGGTTAGTGACCCTGACTGCTATGCCGGAGGTCGTGGGTTCGATTCCCACCCAGGACAAATGTTTGTGTGATGAGCACGATCATTTGTTCTGTGTCTGGGTGTAATTTATCTATAATATGTATGTATTTAGAAATATATAAGTATGTTTATCAGTTGTCTAGTACCCATAACACAAGCTCTGCTTAGCTTGGGACTAGATGGCGTTGTGTGATAGTTGTGGAATATTATTATATTATTATTATTATAGTGCTTCTGCACGAACGTGGAAGTACGGAAACGGAACAAATTGTATGTGATGGGTATAACCAACCTTTTTTAGGCGGGTTATACTAAATGCGTTTTTCGTTGTTTTTACGAAATAAATGAATTTCTACACGAGGAACACTAATGAAATTCAACGAACGAATTTAATAATATTTAAATATTTGTTTGCATTCGAGAACTAAACAAAGGTTTTACTTTTAACACAATATGTAATTTTATTTTACGTAATGGCAGTTGGTTGAGGCTTGCAAGAAAGTACCTACTTAGTAAAATAGTTAGAATAATATTGTTGAAAATTGCAATTTCTTTTTTCAACTTGCAAGAGATATATCTAAATCGTGTAAAAATAACGTGAAGAGGAAATTAGACCGATTTGAATGAGTTGTAAATCTAAAGTTCCCTGGTTTCGGCACCAATAAAAATGTGGCAGAAAGACATTACTTGCCCATTTTGGGGGCAACCACGAGTAAGTATTGATCGAATTGGCTGGTTACAACGCTTAAGAAATCCGCAACTAAGAAAGAAGCCCTTACCTTTTGGCTACGTACGCTCTGGGCCAGGTGCTAAATACGGCAGCAGCAGGTAGGTGGCTGGGAGCTCTCACGTTTTGTTTTCCAGCTTGTAAAAGTTCGTTTTGAGGCTTCAAAATACACGGAATGTTGAGACTGATAACTTGACACACACAAAATAAAAGGTCCTTCACTATGATTTTTGGTTGCACGAGAGCACGTTTTTTTTCGTGCGCCGGCGAAACGACGACTCCCCCGCCATATTGCAGGGACGCGTCGGACGCGGTCGAAATCAAGGCCCGGGATTGGCCAAGGCGTATGAACGGTGTCCTTACGTTCTGCCATTGGCTCGAGCTTCCCCTCAGGTCGCGGAAATCGATAAACGTACGTTGCAATTACCATTCGATCTTTGGGCGGGAATTTGGAATGAACTTTAAAATTTAAATATGTATGAACATGAATAATTAAGATAACGAAACAGATCGGCTTTCAGTCCATACCTCTTCCTGTTGATCATGGACGCTCTGACGTCGGACATACAGGAGGAGGCACCCTGGTGCATGCTGTTTGCCGATGACATTGTTCTTGTCGTTGAAGATGTGTCTGAGTTCCAGAGCAGATTGGAAAAGTGGCAACAGAAACTGGAGAATGTTGGCTTAAAAACTAGCAAAACCAAAACCAAATATATATTCTGATATACCGGCGGTCTCTCTAGTTCTGGAGCCATAGCGCTTGATGGTGTGCTTCTCCCGGTCTGCTCTGACTTTCGGTATCTCAGTTCACTCATGCAAAGCGATGACGAAGTCGATCGGACGGTTAAGCACAGAATAAACACTAGATGGGTGAAATGGTGGCAGGTCTCGGAAACAATCAGCGACTCCCACATCCCCCTTAAACTTAAGGGGAAGATATATAAAACCATGGTCAGACCTGCTGTTATGAGTGGGTCCGTATGTTGGGCCACAAAAGGGATGAATGAAAAGCAATTGCATGTAGCTGAGATGAGAATATTAAGGGGCATGTGTGGTGTTACACGAATGGACAGAATAAGAAATGAGTACATAAGAGGAAGTCTGAAAGTGGCACCAATAACTGAAAAGTTGTGTGGGAATCGATTATCATGGTATGGTCACGTGTTACGGAGGAATGAGGAAAATGTCGTGAGAAAGGTATTATTATTATTATTATTTTTTCAGGATGGGAAATCATCAAATGACTTCTCCCGCTCTGGGCGGAGCGGGAGGGCGTGTCAGACTTTTACTGACTGAAACCCACCCGTGTTCCATCAGTTGCCCATGTGCCAGGGTCACGGTATCTCTTTCGAACAATCACGCGACCCCGGCAGGCATCGGTCCTAGTAGACCCCTACACTGCTGCTGACATCTCTTTGAGGCGCGCGTGGAACACTGCGCGCCGTCGAACCGAGCTTGGTCCTTACCGGGCGGCGAGCTACCCATTGCTCGCCACCCGCAAGCTCGCGCCTACGGTGGCCGGGAGTCCGCAATCGACTCCCGACGCCCGGGGCGTCTCCTCCTGCGGCGGCTAGGGACGTGAGGGCGCAGAGACTGCCACTCCCTCACGCGCCCCGCCTCCTCCTTCGCGAGCATTACTGCTTCGCAGAAGGAGGTGACGGCTTCCCATTCCCTCTCGCTCCGTACCATGGCTCGCACCAGGGCCGGACGCGAGAGGTCGCCGCCGCCGATCGCCTCCACGAGGACACGGCGGTGCTCTGCCCAGGCTGGGCACACCTCCACCGTATGCTCCACCGTGTCCTCCAGACGATCCTCGCAATGGAAACACCCGGACGTATCCTCCCGCTTTATCCTGAACAGGAACCCACCGAAGCACCCTTGCCCGGTGAGAACCTGCCTCAGGCGGAAGGTGAGGACGCCGTGGCGCCTCTCTATCCACTCCTCAAAGAGGGGACTTACCGCCGCAATTGTGGCGTGCCCAGCAGTGGGTTGCGACAATCGTACCCGCCATGTCGCCATGAGATCACACCGGAGTTCTGTCCGCCGTGCCGCAATTTGTTGCGGCAGCGGAGTTTCGCCCCGGCGTTTCGCCTCCTCGCGCCACTCCCACATGTGCGCGAGGACCTTTGCCTCCAGATCCCATGGCGGCACTCCGGCAAGGAGGCTCGCCGCCTCGCACGAGATCGTGCGGTATCCTCGGAGTGAGAAAGGTATTGAGTATGAATATCGATGGGTATAAGAGTAGTGGGAGACCAAAGAAAGGATGGATGGATTGTGTGAATTATGATATGGATAGTGTTCGGGTCAATAACCGAACAATAATGAACATGTCAGCGTAATTGCGACACCGCGCTGTATGACTTGAATATTTTATGTATAATTATTAATCTAAGTAAAACAGTCAGTACGACAGCATATCGGGCGCGACTCAATCTCATCCTATTCACCTCATTAGTTTTAATTGTTATCCCATTTGTATTACTGAAATATAGTTATCTTTATAATCTTCAATCTTAGTTTATCTCAATCTCACCCCAACCCCGAACATTGGTCCTTCGAGCCTTCGGAGCGGGACCATTACGCGTATATCTACGAACTGGACTGTGTAAGTGTCTCGCTTGGAAGTTATTACCAGACCCTGTGAAAACAGACCTGAGTGATTTCGGTCTCACAAATCTCATCCCCTGCTGATCCTGATTGAACCTGAAAGCATCGCATCATCTCATCGCGCTGCTACTCCAGGTTTGTTCTTGCAGCTATCGCAAGGACATTTGATCTCCAAAGAAGCCTTCAATACAAGTAAGGTCTCCTTTTTATCTTTATAATGTCGAAAATGGACGACATTTTAGCGACCCAACAACAACTAATCGAAGCCGTAGATAGGCTCTTCACCAATTTCAAGAAGGATGGTGCAGAGCGCAAGACCTCAGACTACTTACGTCGCCGATTAGCCACCTTGGAACAATACTTTACGGAGTTCCATAATAATCATATGACTTTGCTATCTTTTGGTGATGAATCTCATGCATATTTCAGTACTAATCAATACGATCAAATGAAGGAAAAATATAACAACATTAAAACTACTATTCAAAACTATAACCCTCTCGCAAACAGACCGCAAACCCTCGAATTGAAGCCTCCTGCGTTTCATCCTACTGCCGAATCTCAAACCTCGAACCTCGCATCTCCCGCTGTTTCTAAAACCCTTGTTCTCGAAGAGAGTAAAGCCGAAGGTCTCTTCAAAAAGCAAGCTACCAACTTTAAGGCTTTCTTGAGAACATCTTCCAATATCGACCTTGATCTCATCACGGAAAAATGGGAGTTTGAAGACGTCCTGAAGACGATACAATCTCGTTGGGCGGCTATTGACTCACTTCATTGGGAGCTGGACAACGAGTATGGCGGAACGAACCCGGAGTATGAAGAGCAATTTACTCATTATGAGAAATATTATAACAAAATCAAGAAAGACATCAATAAGAAAATGTGGTCCGTTGCTCATATTGAAAAATCTACTCCAAACATGGAGATAGTCACCTTTGATGGAAACTACAATAAGTGGATTTCCTTCAAAGATCTTTTTACCGAAGCAGTGCACAACAATCCTTCTTTGTCGAATGCACAAAAGATGCAGTTTCTGAAGAGTAAAATCAAAGGTGAGCCCGAAAAATTGATCCAGCATCTCCAAATAAGCTCCGACAATTATCCTGTATGCTGGAATATCCTCAATCATCGTTATAATAATAAACGACAGATCTTCACCTCTTATCTTAACAATCTCATGAACATCCCTGCAAACCAGCAACAATCATCAAATCACATAAAACGCATTCACGACACGACGTACGAGAGCGTGAACGCTATCAAGAATCTGGGAGTCGATGTGTCTTCTTGGGATCCTTTCCTAGTATGTATATTGTCTCAAAAACTGGACTCAGATACATACGAGGATTATCTACAAGCCTTAAAATCCCCGCGAGAGTTGCCTGTCTTGGAAGATTTCCTTAATTTCTTGGAAACTAAGTTTATGATGCTGGAAACTTCACGTAAGAAGCTTGATAATTCCACACATAAATCATCTCCATCTCAATCCAACAACAATAACAAAACATCATTTTCAAAGGGTCCCAATCATAATCGAAATTATAACAATCCTAAAACGAATTACTCAACAAGCCAAGTTTCGCAATCGTCAAAGTCCAAACGCAAAATTAATAATCGCAAGCAATGTCCTATTTGCAATTCCGATGACCATCGAATTCATGCATGTTTAAAATTATTGGCATTGCAACCTAATGAACGTAAAAATGCTATTGCCAACTTGAACCTTTGTATTAATTGTCTACATTATCACGAAGGCAAAAAATGCTTTTCCGAAATAAGGTGCAAGGAATGCAATAAAGAACACAATACCATTTTGTATGAATCTTTTACGTCACACCGATCTGGGTTAAATGCAGCCACGATTACGAAATCGCCAGCCCAGCAGCAAGAAAGTAACACAGTTGCATCGCTTCGTAAGGAACCCTCAGAAATATTGCTTGCCACAGCAATAATTAACGTACAAGCAGCAGATGGATCTTACCAAAAAATGAGAGTTCTTTTAGATCAAGGGTCACAGACATCCATTATTAGGGAAAGCGCAGCTCAGTTGTTAAGACTACCGCGCCGAAAATGTAATGGTTATATCTCTGGAATAGGAAATAAGGAAAACAACTGTAAGGGAATGATTACCATCAAATGTTCGTCGCTGGTTAGCGAATTCACCTTTGAAACGGACGTATATGTAATGAATAAACTCATAAATAACTTACCCAGCTGTACCTTATCTAAGCCAGACTGGCCTACTCTTAACCAAATAACTCTAGCAGATCCCGAATTTTACAAAAGTAGGCCTATTGATATCTTATTAGGGGCAGATATCTATTCCACTATCCTTATGGACGGTATCTGTCGGTCAGAAGGTACGATGCCCATTGCTCAACAAACCCAGTTGGGATGGATCTTAAGCGGCAACTACAAAACGTACCAGTGCAATGTGATCCTAAATAATATTGAAGAGATTCAGCAATTTTGGGAAGTGGAGGACATACATGAAACTCCAGCGATATCAGAAGAAGATCAAAAATGCATCGAGTTTTACCAATCCTCGACCTCTAGAAGGAAAGACGGAAGCTACGTCGTTAAAATACCATTCAAGGAGAATTTTGAGAATAAAATAGGGGAGTCGAAAACAAAATCGATTGCTCAATTTTTCCAAATAGAGCGGAAATTAAGTAAACAACCAGCACTGGCACGTGACTATAAAATGTTTATTTCTGAATACCTAGAACTCGGACATATGACACCCGTTACGTCACACGTACAGCCGGACTGCTACTTATCGCATCATTGCGTCCAACGAGCTGAGTCATTGACTACCAAATTGCGAGTTGTTTTTAATGCCTCGGCTAGAACCTCGAGTGGACACAGCCTCAATGATCTTATGTGCCGAGGACCTAATTTACAACAAGACCTTCAGAGCCTTATCTTAAAATGGAGACAATTTAGGTACGCTTTTACAGCAGATATCGAAAAAATGTTTCGCAAAATCTGGCTACATCCCGATGATCAGAAATATCAGAAAATTATCTGGCGGAATCATCAATCTCAACCTTTAAAAGAATACCAGTTAGCGACAGTCACATATGGCACAAAAGCCGCACCCTTCTTAGCCATGATGACATTGAAGCAACTGGCCATCGATGAAAAGCCAAGCTATCCACAAAGTTGCGCTCCTGACATCTTAGAACACTCGTTTTACATGGATGATCTCATGCATGGTGAACATTCAGCGAGAGCAGCTATACTTCTCAAAGCAGAGATGATCAACCTCCTCAAATCTGGCGGGTTTAATCTCAGAAAATGGCGATCTAACTTGCCGGAAATAATAGACAATTCAGATGAACTGCAGAAGGAAGACTTTGACTTTAAGCAACCGGAGTCAACCAAAACTTTAGGTCTTAGGTGGGAACCAAAAAATGATCAATTCATCTTTCATCCCATAGAATTTACCACTAAAGACATCCTTACAAAAAGACAATTCCTATCTCAAATATCTAAAATTTTTGACCCTTTGGGCTGGCTAGCACCAGTCACAATAAAACTTAAGATCTTGTTCCAAGAATTATGGAAATCAGACCTGGGTTGGGACCACCCTGTCCCTCATGAAATCGCGTTGGAGTGGAATAATATTAAAGTCGATCTATCTCAAATATCTCGATTAAAAATACCACGTTGGATTCAAACCCAGGAAAAGGATATCATCGAACTCCATGGATTTTGTGACGCCAGCACAAAAGCATACGCTTGCGTCGTGTATTGCAAAATACAGAGAGAAAATGAAACTCACGTGACCCTTATTGCAGGGAAATCAAAAGTAACACCGCTGAAGAAACCACAATCGATCCCGCGATTAGAACTATGCTGCTCTCTCTTATTAGCAAAACTTATGCGAAAAATCATATTATCCCTATCGAACTACAAGGTGCATGTTTATAGTTGGACTGACTCAACGGCTGTTCTAGGTTGGTTAAGTGGCGAACCGGAGAAATGGAAACCCTTTGTTGCGAATCGAGTAAGGATTATCACTGAAATAATCCCTAAAGGTAAATGGAATTACGTAAAATCCAAAGAAAACCCCGCAGATTGCGCAAGCCGCAGTTTAACTGCTGCGCAATTAGCCAATCACTCGCTGTGGTGGCAAGGTCCCGACTGGTTACCGCAATATAAGCCAAAGGAATCTCATGAGATGCCGATTTATACGAGTGATACTAGCGAAGAACTCAGAAAGAAAAAGGAAGTAAATACGGTCATTGCTAACCCCGAAAATTTAATAATTAATCAACTATTAGCAAAATATAGCACTTTAAGGAAAGTTACTCGAGTATTAGCTTACATCAACAAGTTCATCGACATTATTGTTTACAAGAAAGAACGCACGTGTTTTCTTACTCTGCGAAATATAAAGACAGCTAGAGAAATGTTAATTAAGCACGTCCAAAACGAATATTTCGACGAAGAAATATCCCGGCTGAAAAATAATGAACCTTTGAATAAGAAAAGCCAGATTCTTAATCTCAATCCCATACTAGACACTAATCAAATTCTCCGTGTCGGTGGTAGACTTAAACATTCGAACCTTGATCCGGAAATGAAGCATTCCATCATAATCCCGAATCAATCGAAGTTGGCTGATCTTATCATTGATGAATCCCACGAACTTGTATTTCACGGTGGAGTTAAAATGACTACTGGATTTATAAGACACAAATACTGGATTCTTGGAGGAAACAGAGTCACAAAGAAACGATTAAGAATGTGTGTCAAATGTAAAAGAAATAATCCCATACCACAACATCAAATCATGGGTGACCTACCTCCAGCACGATTGATTCCTAACCGACCTTTTTACCACACCGGCATAGATTATACCGGACACATCCTTATTAAGGCAAACAAAGGTCGTGGCATTAAAACCTGTAAAGGATATGTCGCAGTTTTTGTTTGTATGGTAACTAAAGCCATACATTTAGAAATCGTATCAGATCTCACAGCGTCAGCATTTATTGCCGCGCTTCGACGAATGTCGGCTAGAAGAGGGGTTCCTGGGCACATCTATAGTGATCAGGGAACTAACTTCATAGGAGCCAACAAAATCTTAAAACAAGAGTTTGCCGAAATCTCCGACATCTTGTCTGACCAAGAAGTAACCTCGACAATCTCTGAAATGAATATTGAGTGGCATTTTAACGCCCCGTCATGGCCATCTGCTGGCGGACTCTGGGAAGCTGCAGTAAAGAGCCCAAAACATCATCTCAAGCGTGTCGTGGGAGAACAAAAATTAACCAACGAGGAATACAATACCCTATTATCCCAACTCGAGGCTTGTTTGAACTCCAGACCACTGTGCCCTCTGACAGAAGATCCTGAGGATCTGGACTTTTTGACCCCGGCTCACTTTTTAGCAAGTGGCCCCAACTTAACGATTTTTGAAACAGAGCATGATCTCAGAACACGGTGGCACTTGACGCAAAAAATCTATCAAGACATATGGAATAAGTGGAAGACTGACTATCTCTCGCAGCTTTCTACGAGGTCCAAATGGCGACAGCATCAAAAGGATCTCAATCTAAACGACATCGTTATCATAAAGGACGACAATCTTCCACCAGGAAAATGGAGTCTAGGTCGCGTAGTGGTGCTGCATCCTGGAAGTGACGGACACGTAAGGGTCGTCACACTTAAAACAAAAAACGGTTTCTTTAAACGCCCAGTTGTAAAACTGGCCTTACTGCCAACAAATAAAAATTATCCAGATCCGAATGCCCCAAAAATTGATAATAAAGTGCCAGCGGCGAGAAAAAAGCGTCCTATCTCTTTCTCAGCTGTGGTTTTATCTTTAACATTATTCTTACTGTCAGTAACAAGCACCGTTCAAGCATCCTACAACTTCACCCTGTTGACAAACAATAGTGTCTACTTCGACAAAATATCTAATATGCATTTAATTAGAGATGATTGGCATTTAATAGTCTATTATGACACAAATCCTTATCAAGAAGGAACGGCGGCATTATTAAAATATATCAAGTATCTTGAAACCTTATGCTCTACGATCAGAACACAAACACCTTGCGACGGCGTCATGTTACAACTTGAGCACGAGTTCGAAGAACTTAAACATTACGACAATATTGTCATGATAAATGACTCGTTTATGACTAATAAGAAACGTCGGCGTCGTGGCTTGATAGACGGAGTAGGCTACGTTGCAAATAGTTTATTCGGAGTGTTGGACCAACGATTTGCAGAAAAATATGAGAAGGATATTGACCTTTTGAAGCAAAACGAAAACCATTTATACAACCTCTGGAAAAACCAAACGTCCGTCGTAGAAGCAGAATTTAATCTCATGAAAAGGATGGAGAATACTATCAACAAACATCACAAAATAATAAATCAAAAACTTAATTATCTTCAAGATTCTTATAAAAATCTCTATCAGCAAGTGCAAAACATAACTGTTATCACAGATTTCATAACCTCGGCTTTCACTGCCAACAACTTGGTGTATACCCTTCGTCGAATCCAGGACTCAATTTTAGACACAGTAACTGATATTTATAATGGAAAACTAGATTTTCATTTGATATCTCCGAAGCAACTCAGATCAGAGTTAAGCGTAATATCAGCGCAAATATCTGGAGACTTGGTAGTTCCTGTCGACAACTTCAATTTTAAAGATCTTTACAGCTTGCTCAAAGTACGAGCCAAATACTCTGGAAAATACCTAATCATAGAAATAAAAATACCCCTGATTGAAAGAGATCTTTACGAGGTATTCAATCTTATCCCGGTTCCACGTATTGTAAAAGATAACATGATGATGAAGGTTGAAACTATTTCGGAATTAGCAGCCATCAACGTGAGAAAGGATTCATATTTAACTATCTCAGACACGGATCTACAGTCATGCATATTACAAAACTCTGTGACTATTCTGTGCCATATCAGAAAGCCTGTTCACCACATGAAAGACGATCATAGCCTTTGTGAGACGATCCCAGGCACAAGAACTTGTAAAACTAAAACTAACTCGTGCAAGAATGACTGGAGAGAGTTGACAACAGATAACAGATATTATTATTTCTGCTGCAATGAATGTAACGTCAAACTTCTGTGTGAAAATCAGGTTATGGCAGTTAGGTTATCAGAAGCGGGTCTTTTGCGTGTTGGGGAAGGCTGTTTAGTAAAAACAGAAGATTTTATAGTGTATTCCAACAAAAGATTATCTAGTAAAATTAGTACGACGACAAAGATTATCTCGCCAGAAATATCACCAATAAATCACTTAATAAATATAACTATGCCAGAAATCTCATATGAGTTTAATCCCAATAACTCAGACAACCTCAAGCAATTTGAAGCCATTAAGCGAAGTCTTGAGATCATGAAGCAGAGTGAACCTTTGAGCACCAGTATCTCCTACCACGACGTCCATCAGTATACTGCTATATATCTCATCATATTGGGAATCCTGTTATTGGGAGTAGCTTACGGCTTTAAATGTTGGCGACAAAGGCAACGTAAAAGAAATCGTTCCACTTCTACAGCAGAGCGGTCAACAGCCTCTGCGACGACTGCGTTGCCATCTCCACACACCATTACGGAAAGTGTTGTGTTTAAGTGTAGTGAAATTAGGGAAAAAGGGCAGTCTAGTAGCAAATCAGTGAAAAGTGATTCTGAACGACTAGCTCTATCTAGTGAGTGCCTACAAAAAAGTGAAGATAGAGGTTCTTCACCAATCTTTCGTGTGTTTTCTCTTCCTGATTTACACTGTAGCGATTCCGTTTAATTTGTAATGTTACTTTAATCTCATCTTTTAACATAACTAACCCTACATTATTATTTTAGAACTATTTGAATATTGTTTTCACCTTGTTAATATTAAGTGCATTACCCATTTAACTATACCTATTTACTAACCCCACCTTTTTCTCCCTCGGGAGCATGTTCGGGTCAATAACCGAACAATAATGAACATGTCAGCGTAATTGCGACACCGCGCTGTATGACTTGAATATTTTATGTATAATTATTAATCTAAGTAAAACAGTCAGTACGTTTCGGACAGCATATCGGGCGCGACTCAATCTCATCCTATTCACCTCATTAGTTTTAATTGTTATCCCATTTGTATTACTGAAATATAGTTATCTTTATAATCTTCAATCTTAGTTTATCTCAATCTCACCCCAACCCCGAACAGATAGAAAGGGGGTGACTACTGAGATGACGACTAATAGAGAATTGAGGAAGAAAAAAACACGTTGCGCCGACCCAAATAAATTGGGTTAAGAGCAGGAGAATATTAACTCAACATTACAAAAAGTATGAAAAATTTTTCAAGAAGACAGTAACGTCATCAAAAAATCTACACTACAAAATAAAATTACTAGATCGAATAATAATGTCAAGACAATGTAAAGCATAGTAAATGAACGTACAAACAAAAAAATTGTTAGTGAGAAATGTAACATAACCCTACAAATGAATAATAGCGTAACTTCTGAACCCAAAGAGGTTGCAAATATATATAACAATTTTTTTGCTTCTATTGGGGAGGCTTATAATATTATTGTGGATAGCCTTTCTCGATAAATAGGCTACCCAACACAAAAAAAAAATTCGATTCGGACCAGTAGTTCTTGAGATTAGCGCGTTCAATCAAACAAACAAACAAACAAACTCTTCAGCTTTATAATATTAGTATAGATTAAATCAATCATTTGAAGAAGTAGCTTTCCTAATTTCTTAAAAAGGCTCTTATAAAACCCATTCACAAAAAGAAATGTAAAACAGATCCGAATAATTGAGGTATTCCATGAAGCACACCCAAACAAAGCACACCCAGACGAAGCACACCTAAAGTATTTCACTTAGTACACCCGTAGGTGGGCTTCAAATAAATTTTTAAATAATTAATTTCCTATTCCACGAAGCTCACCTCCGAATATCACTCGCATAGTGCGGGGGCTAAGAATAAATTTCTAACATCATTCAGTTTCATTATAATAATGTGACAAAATATTTGTCATTTTTGTAATCTTACTATCTAGACACGCAGTAGCGTGTCAAGCCAAGTTCAAGTAACACAACTGGCGAGCAGCACCGTGTGTAATATTACACGAACCATTTGGAGCCACTTTTGACCCTCTCATAACTCAAAAACTATTTCACATAAACGTGTCAAATTTGGCTCATATAGTGAGATTTGCAAGATACATATGTGCTCCAAATTTCATAAATATATCTCAAACGGTTATTTAGATATTGATGTCCAAAAATCGTCATTTTTATCACTGACTGACCTATAGATCAAAACTCTAACCCAGTTCCAGATGACCTAGAAATTTCAAATTTGGCATGCAGATAGGTAATTAGGTGAATACAAAGGAATAAATCAGAAACTGGCAAATTTTTATCATTTAATTATAATTTTTCACTTAATTGATTCTATTAGGAACACTTATAACAAAAACGATTTGGTATTAATTTTGTTATAAATTTGTTATAAATACGTACCTACTAATAATTTATGTACAAAAAGTAATGATATCCCATCAAAAACATAAATGTGAAATGAGAGCCAAGTTCAATATTATGATATATGCCTTGGTTGCTGACTTCAACGACAAAAGAAGTGAGATCTAAATGGGTGCCAAGTTCAATGGTCAGTCTTGACTTGGCTAGTTTTCATATAGGAATTATATTATAGCCTTTGCAAGTTTTAACTACTTGTCGGTTCTTATTTTATTATTCCGAAAATTAGGCTTGCTGGTAGAAACTAGCCACCGAACATAATAATTCGTATATGAGAACTAGCCAAGTCAGGACTGACCATTGAACTTGGCACCCATTTAGATCTCACTTCTTTTGTCGTTGAAGTCAACAACCAAGGCATATATCATAATATTGAACTTGGCTCTCATTTCACATTTATGTTTTTGATGGGATTTAAAATCACAGCTTGTTTCATAATTATCTTTCCAAAAAAATAAATATTTTTTATTTTTTTACTATTTTTCTATTATTTTCCTTTTTTGTGTAATAAAATCACAGATTGTTTTATAATTATGCAATAAAAACTTGGACAAATATCAAAAACATTGTAAATATAGTTTTCCATAGAGATCTATGTTGAAGTTTTCTTATAGCTACCTGTTTAGTGAATAATAAAAATACTTTGTTTCTTAATCATCTTTCTAAAAAAAAAAAAAAATATTTTTTAACTATTTTTCTATTATTTTCCTTTTTTGTGTAATAAAATCACAGATTGTTTTATAATTATGCAATAAAAACATGAACAAATATAAAAAAACATTGTAAATAAAGTTTTCCATAGAGATCCATGTTGAAGTTTTCTTATTTAATGAATAGTTTTCTTGTTTAGTGAATAATAAAAGTACTCTACTTTAACATAAAAAACCGGCCAAGTGCGAGTCGGACTCGCGCACCGAGGGTTCCGTACATACCTGTAGATATCCTCGGTTTATGCATAAGGTTTATGTTTATGACATTAAATGTTTTTTTTTAATTTTTATATTTGAGTTGATTGAATTAAAGGTAAATTGTGGTTTACGATTTATTACGTATTAAAAAAAAACTACTTACTGGATTTCATTCAAACCAATTTTCGGTGGAAGTTTATATGGTTATGTACATCATATATTTTTTTTAGATTTATCATTCTCATATTTTAGAAGTTACGGGGGGGGGACACACATTTTACCACTTTGGAAGTGTCTCTCGCGCAAACTATTCAGTTTAGAAAAAAATGATATTAGAAACCTCAATATCATTTTTGAAGACCTATTCATGGATATTCCACACGTATGGGTTTGATGAAAAAAAATTTTTTGAGTTTCAGTTCTTAGTATGGGTAACCCAAAAATTTATTGTTTTTTTTCTATTTTAGTGTGAAAATCTTAATGCGGTTAACAGAATACATCTACTTACCAAGTTTCAACAACATAGCTCTTATAGTTTCGGAGAAAAGTGGCTGTGACATACACGGACAGACAGACAGACAGACAGACAGACAGACAGACAGACAGACAGACAGACATGACGAATCTATAAGGGTTCCGTTTTTTGCCATTTGGCAACGGAACCCTAAAAATCACAGATATTTTCATAATTACAATAAAAACTTGGACAAATATCAAAAACATTGTAAATATAGTTTTCTATCGAGATCTATGTTGATGTTTTCTTATAATCTAGTTTTATGAAAAATCACAGACTGTTTAAAATCACAAATCACAATCTTAAATAATCTTGAAGAAATGGGCAATTTGGTATCTAAACTTATCAATTAAATAAATTATTATTAATCAGAATCTTAATTTCTCTAGACAATGCCTAACTGAATTATAATCATTTATTTCGTGTTCGATTATTGGTGATGGGCGTGTTAATAGCTTACACCTTCTACGAGATTATGTAATGGTAGTAATGGCGGAAGCCTAAAATTTACACATTTGATGAATCCTCGTGAGACCAATATAAAGGAATTCACAATAGCAACGCAACCACATACCTTAACCATCCAGAGATCCAGTGATCGTTCTTGTGCTCGAAATGGCGTGGTTATGCTGCCGGCCGGCTAGCTCAATATTGATAAATCCACCGGTAGAATAGTTCAAATTCAAAAAAATCAACACTGCACTATAAGTTCTCAATGAAGCACAGATGTATGTCTATTTATTTTACGAATATCTTCAAGATTTCACCAAAAATGGAATTTTTAAAGACGGAGTGACGCGCTCGCTTAACCGGAGCGCGGGCGCGGCGGCGTAAAGAGGACTCAATTTTTCCCTCGCTAACGCCATCTATCGGCAATGTTGCGAGAATACTCAAGAACGTTTCGATACATGGTCGTTGCAATAGCAAATATTGGTGCGAGGATTCATGAACTGAGAAACTAAAATATTTAATTTGAAATTATAAACTATTATGTTCTATGTGAGAATCCTAAAATATTGTTATTTTTTTTTTATATTGGTAAAAGCATTGACGCTTCACCAATTATATTATTTTTTATTTCAGCATGTTTTTGATGATTTGAATAACCCATTTTTACTCTAATTTCGGCATAGTTATTGCAATTTTTTTGGAAGATATTCTTATTTCTATCGACATATTTATTTCTTAGTCCCCACACTATGCGAGTGATATTCGTAGGTGTGCTTCGTGGAATAGGAAATTAATTATTTTAAGCCCACCTACGGGTGTGCTAAGTGGAATACTTTAGGTGTGCTTCGTCTGGGTGTGCTTCATGGAATACCTCGAATAATTACCACCCTATTGCCCTCTTACCGACAACTTCCAAAATATTCGAAAACGCTATGTGTAATCGAGTGTATGGTTTTGTAAAAAATATCATAAATTTAATGACTGCCAAAACGGCTTTGTCATTGATGCCACAACGATAGAATCAACCACGGTGACTGATCCCACTTCAATAAAACTAAAATAATGTGTTCATCATCATCATTTCAGCTGTAATAGTCGTCCACTGCTGGACATAGGCCTCCCCCAATTTGGGGGGCTTTGCCATAATCGCCACACTTGGCAGGCGGATTGGCAATCGCAGTATGGTGGTCAAAATGCATAGAGAACGCTGCTGCCCATTCTCTAGTAAGTCCCGTAGTCGCCTCTTACGACACCCACGGGAAGAAATGGGATGATGCTATTCTTTACGTCCGGCACCACACGCTACTTTAGTTTTAAAAATAATAAATTAGAAGTAGTGGTTAACTTCACCCTACTAGGCCTGAACATTTATTGGTACACACATAAATTGGAAGTCACACATTCAGAAAGTAAGAGCAAAATTTTTTTTTTTATTGATCAGGCACCCCACGCTTTTGTTTCCATTATTTTCCACTTTTCAGTTTGGTTTTCTATGGAAGCGTGTTTTTTAGTTTTTTTAAACTATTATTTATTTTCTATTTTTAGGGTGTTTCGAATTTTGAGACGTATCTCAGCGTAGTTTGTGACGTATGTCAGCGTAGTTTTAGAAGACAGTTTTTTGCTGTCCTGGTAACCCTGGCAAGGATAATGGCACAAATTTATGAAATTATTGCATTGTCATTGGTCTTTGACAGGTGTGCAAAGTTTGAATGAAATCTGGTCGTTTAAAGTGGGTCAAAATCGCGCTATAAGGAGTCGGTTATAAACAAACATACAAACATACAAGTGAAACTAATATAAAGCGTGTAAAAAGAGAGGACACACAAACGAAAATTACATAAAAATAGATTTAACTTACCAACATCGCGTCTAAAAATGCGCTCCAATAGTATCTTTGTCACGGCCATGAAAATATTTATTAAGTTACCCGAAATAATAAAGAATCTAAATAAATATAACATCTTTATCAATAGGCTATTTCTTGAACGAAGAACTTACATTTTTTAAAATTAATAGTAAATCCCGACAAATATAGAGCTTCAATAGTTTGTTTAAGGTATTCTAAAGCCTGTGCTATTTCAGAAAATGGAATTAGCAAGTCATCAATATAATACTAAAAGAAATTTTAAATTTTTAACTGCCTTATTAATGGCCCGTTGAAAGACAGAGGGGCTGTTGCAGATACCAAATGGCATTTTAAGAAATTCAAAATGCCCACCGGGGGTGACAAAAGCAGTATATTATTATTAATTATTATTATTAATCATTTATTTCAGAATATACATTCACATACATTCATCTTTTATAGGAATTTGGTGGAAGCCATTCTTCATGTCTATATAAATGAAATATTTGGCATTTCCTAAATTATCAATTTGGTAGCGGGTATCTGTCTTTTTTAATAGTTTTATAGTCAAAACAAATGCGATCGCTACCGTCCTTTTTCTTTACTAAAAGGACTGGGCTAGCGAATGAACTCTGACTTTCTCTAATTATATTTTTTTTAAGTAGATCAGAAATAATTTCCTGAACTTTTTCTTTTTCTGTGGATGCTAGCCTATATGGTCTATAATAAACAACTTCGTCCCTTTTTAACCTGATGGTCAATTCACCCGTTTTAACTGTACAGATATAGTCAGAATTTGGCAAAACTTTAGGAAATTTATCAAAAATATTTTTAATTCTATCCTGTAGGCTTAAATCAAGATGACTTGTTAATTCCACTAAGTCCCGAATATGGTTATCTATATTGTCAAAAGAATCTATAGTATTAACCGATAGTTTACCTGTTCCAATCTACAACCACTGGAGTCTAAAACACTACGTTTGGGTTTTAAACAGCGTTTCTGCCTATCAGACAATCATAATGGCAACCTGGATCGTCAGCTACACAAAATTCGATTTCTAAATCGTCGTTACTAAATTTGACAGGTAAGCTAATCTTTGAGGAGATGCTAATCATTCCATTTCCTATTCCTTTTAATGATCTCGAACAGGGTTCTAAATTGCGACCAAAACTATCTGCAATTGATCGTTTCAAAATACTGCAACTAGCACCAGAATTTATTAGAGCTTTAATTGGTCTTTCACAAATTTTTACATCAGTAAGCGATAAATTACCATTGATGGAACAATTGACACTATTAGATTTATCATTTTTTGTTGCATCTCTTTTTTAAAGAATCATTTGATTCATCATGACCAGCCTTTTTGCAGTAAGAACACTGAATCTTAGGTGTTTCAGAATTTGGTGTATCTTGGTTTTTATTTTTGAAACACTGAGATCTAATATGACCAGTTTTATTACACAGAAAACAAATGGGCTTTGAAGAGTTTGGATTTTCAGGTTTAAGACGCATAGTAGTCGAAGGTACGTTACCAGTTTCGGATGGGTGTTTTCTAGGGGTTTTAATATAGCTTGTAAAAAGAGATATTAGTTCCGATGTACTGTTAACACGACTGTTAAATGATGCCATCCTAATATTAATATCTGATATACCTCCACAAATAAGCTCGACTAACTGTCCTTCAGAAAATGTAACTTTAGTATTTCTTAATAACTTAAGCTTTTCCCTAGCGTATTCACAATAGGTTTCTGCTACGTCCGAGGTGTAAAGTACAGGTTTTGAAAGTTTTTCCGACAAGTTCTTCTTCTCGGGGTACAAATCTTTGATACATGTCTTAAAGTTCTCCCATGTTCTACCCTCATCTGGGTCCCCAGGTCTCAAACCATAAGAGAGCAGAGCCCTTAAGGGCCTTACCGGCTTTGCTGACAGTAGTAACGCCACTCCATCCACGGTCTTTGGCTATGGTGTCATTGTTGTTGCACCAGCTTTCAGCACCGTTGTCGTTCTTTTCTGGATCAAACGGTGGCAACACCACATCATCTTCACTGCGGTTACCAGTTACAGCATCACGGATGGCTTTCAGCAGGTTTTCTATTACGGCAGGATCCATCTGTAAAGGTTTATCAACAGAAACAAAAATGAGAAATGTAAAAAGAAATTAGGTTACTATCCCACTTCTGATGTGAGATTAACTCACTAAAAATTATTAAAAAAAAAAAAATAAACTTACATAGGAACAAAGAATTTATTTATTTAAAGAAATTCAAATATTTGACGTACATTAGAATTAAGCTATTTATTTGCAAAGAGTATACATGAATTTTTAGCAGCAAACTTTTCAACTATGGTCCGCAGCGCCAGATTTTGCTGGGTGCGGAGCAACTTTTGGCTCGACTCGCTCGTGAGGGCGAACCAAGCGGGGGCGGCGTACGTCAATACCGGGCGCACGTACATTTTGTACACGCCCGGCGCGTCAGTGGTGGCCATCTTATGTACTAAACCCTCATGCCACTCACGGTCGAAGGCCTTCTCCATGTCGAGGAATACTGCTACCGAATATTCATTCTTGTTTCTTGTAGCTGCGAGGTGGTGCAGTACCCTCGAAAGCTGGAGCGTCGTGCTATGTTCCGCCTGGAACCCGAATTGCTCCGGGCGCGGCGTAATGTGCGGAAGTAGATGTCGCAGCAGGAGTGCTTCGAACACCTTGGAGACCGTCGGCAGCAGAGTGATCGGCAGATGGCTCTCCGGCTTTAGGATGTTCTTTCCCGACTTCGGCAGCATCATGACGCGCCCTTCCTTCCATAAGTTGGGGAAGGTGCCGGTGCGCAGTATCCCCGTAAACAGACGCGCCAGCGCCGCTACCATATGGTACGGCAGATAGTGCAGCGCTGTATTGGTGATACCGTCAGCACCGGGGGCCTTCCTGGGTTTCGTGTTCAGGATGGCGCGTCGAACTGCGTTAGGCGAGAAGAAAACAGGATCTTCATCGGGAGCTATCGGCGCTGCGAAATAGTCTCCCAGGTGTTTCTCGACCGCTGCGACATGGTCCGTATCGCTGGTCGGGTTGGGGCGGAACTGACGCTCCAGGTGTTCTAAAAAGTTACATTTTTAGGCCTCCAGCCGGGGCTCATTATACTTAAAAAACTAAAGCGAAAGCTCTAAGGGTTACCCCGAGGGGGGTATGAACCTCGGCTTAGGCAATCACTGGTGAGGGTGACAGCAAGGGACTGGCTGGATCTGGGTTAAATTATTTAGGGACTAATAATTTAAAGCTAAAGGCGCAGCATCGCGGGCTGGCTCTTGCAAGGGTCGGGCAGGACTATTAAGTCGGGGTTGCGAGAACGGACCTCGGCGGCGAGGTCGGTATGGTTTGTGTCTGTGTGGTTTTCTAGCTGTACTGGGTCTCTTTTCGACTCTCCTGGAGGAGAGTAGTGGGATCGTCAGGATCGGATAGAACGTGCCGCGGACGGCGGACTTTACTGATACGGGAGGGGGTGTAAGTGGCTGCCGCGACAACCAGAGGGTTGCGCTGGGAAGCGGCCCTATCGAAGAAACGCTTTGAAGCGCGTTTCATGAATTTGTGCCGAGTACGGCGGAGCGTCGGCTTTTATAGCTAGTGGTAAACAAGTGACGTCACATCGAATGATTCTATTACAGACTTGTTAATATTTGTATCTATATCTATCTATATATATATAAAAATGAATCCCTATTTCCCTTGGTCACGCCATCACGTGTGAACGGCTGGACCGATTTCACTTTTATTTTTTTTTGTTGTGTTTGTTATTATTAGAAGAAGGTTCTGGTGAAAGAAAAAAATTTAAAAATTGCGCGGAAAATTAGAAGATTACTAACTTGATAGGAGCTCACCTAACATGGGTGTGTGGTAGCTAGAAAACGTTTTATGTTTTGGAAGTACTAGGTTAGCATAATTTTGTAGGAGCTCAACTATCATGGGTGTGTGGTAGCTAGAAAACGTTTTATGTTTTGGAAGTACTAGGTTAGCATAATTTTGTAGGAGCTCAACTATCATGGGTGTGTGGTAGCTAGAAAACGCGTTATGCCTTCAATGAACCAGTTTGTCATAACTTGGTTTACATGGGTATATGGTATTTGGTGCTCTTTGCTTTGTGTTGGTGGGATCTGATAAGTTAACACAATATTTATTGATTCTGAGGCGGTACGAAGTTCGCTGGGTCAGCTAGTTTTAACATAAAATTATGATTAAATTACATAAAAATAGATAGAAATATTCGAAATTAATTAGTTTAATTACATACAATGGCAAAATCAGTAAATAGGTCACATTATTTTGTAAATAATAATTAAACATGCTATATACACAAAACAACAATAAAAGAACAGTATTTCGTAACAATTATTGATAATATTCTGATGAGGAATTGTGTATCAAATGTAAACAAGGTTATAGTTAACATAGGGGTGTCTCTTTTTGGGTCCAATTAAAAAAGAAGTGTTTTAACCAAACTGAAATTATTTGAATAATCTTTCACGTGCGTACGGACTGACCGTCAGTCCCGACCGTCAGGAGAGCACTGAATACGGCCTTATTGTTGAAATCTGTGGTCCAATCGAGAATATCTTTCTTTAATATTTTGTGTCTATAGTCTTACTGAATGTCAAGTATATAAGCATATTATTTTTTTTATTTAGTTTTAATGGTTTTGCATATAGATTTATTATTATGGTCGAATGTCGACCACTAGGCGACCACTAGTGCAATATAAAGAAGTGAGAATGATGATGATGGCTGGCATCACCGACTTAATACTAAAATTCCACAAAACCATCACTTTACCAATTTTCGGATAAACTTAAGAAATAATCTATTCATTTAAATTTTATTTAGAAACACAATATATTTTATTTGTTAAAAATAAAACCGAAAGAATTCAGTATTATGTTGGACATAAAGGTTAGCAAATCTATACTAATATTATAAAGCTGAAGAGTTTGTTTGTTTGTTTGATTGAACGCGCTAATCTCAGGAACTACTGGTCCGAATTGAAAAATTATTTTTGTGTTGGGTAGCCTATTTATCGAGGGAGGCTATAGGCTATAAAACATCACGCTACAACTAAGAGGAGCGGAGCAGTAATGAAAAATGTTGCAAAAACTGGAAAATTTATTCCTTTTGAGAGACTCCGTTGCGTGCGCTGCGTAAACGGTTAAAGTAACGCAAAAATCATGTATGACGGAATTGTTTCTTTTAAAAAGTTCTAAAAAAAAGTCCGCGAGAGCATATGTCTATCTTTTAAGGTTGACTCACTATAACTCAAAAGGAGCGAGCAGCAACGAGCAGGCAAATTGATGCGACGGGAAGGGTCAGGGGAGCAAAAATTTGACGCGGACGAAGTCGCGGGCAGAAGCTAGTATTAAGTAAAATTACGAACGGGCGTGATCACACTTATGAAATACAACATACGAAAATTAAAGGCTGCGGGTGTCCACCTCTAGACGAGCTGCTTCTCATTAGGTTATTGTACGTTGTTTACCCCCGCGTTACCAGTCCTGACTCTAAATATATTTTGGCTGCTGAGAGCAAAACTACAAAGGTAGTATATTGGTAGTTTTATAAAAAAATTGTCTGTTATGTTATGTATGACAGTATTCGTAATAAGTTGTTTTAACTTTATCTTAAGGGAATGAGACCGTGCCTTAAATAACTAGACTTGAGTATGTAGATTGTGAATTTGTGATATTGAGAATTTGAGATACGTGGATTGAAGCGCGCCTGTGTGGCCGGTGACTGTTGCCTGTTCACTACAATATTAGTTCGGCGCGGAGCGGAACGGCGCGGCGCGTTGCGGTGCGGTGCGGTCACAGGTGGCTGTAATTGTTGGCGCCATAAGACATCCCACTAGCACCGCAACAGAAACGGATAGAAGGCATTATCGTTATCAAAGTGAATTAAAGCCGACAGAATAAGAACATTCTACCCATTCTGTTGAGGTATTCCAGTCAGAGCACTGATTTCAAAAGCGAGAGGGTTACATTAGACCGACTCGTACCGAACATTTACACTAACCGCACTTGAACAAATTTTTGAAACGTGCGTGACTTTTCTGTTTTGACAACAGAAGTGGTTAGTTATTGTATCCAACAATACGATACACGAGCTAAAAAAAGTTATGGATGGGCTGCATCAGACTCTCAACGATGAGTGGCTATGATTCGTTTGGATGTTTTGTCTCTCTTTGGTATCCGCGCGGGTCAGTGAACTTTTGTCTTTCTATTGGGTGATGCTTTTGTCTCCGAGTTCAAGGCTATACCGCGAGCCGACGATCCTATGTCATAAGTAGCGAGCTGTCGGGATAATTGTGGTGGTGTGTGTTGCGGTGTTATTACGGTTTTTTTACTGGCCTGTTAGTCTAGTGGTTAGTGATCCTGACTGCTAAGACTGAGGTCGTGAGTTCAATTCCCATCCATGACAAATCTTTGTGGGATGAGCACGAATATTTGTTCTTTGTCTGGGTGTAATTTATCTATAACTAGCTGACCCGGCGAACTAATGACTCTCCTATTAGCTTTTAGCTGAATTTAATTTATTATTTTATGCACGATACAATGAACACAAAAGTAATATTAAGTTTAGTAACTTATTATGATAATACAGAAAGAGAATAAAAATACAAAAATAATAGTTTAAAAAAAGCGTGCTTTTAGTTTTTTTTTAACTATGATTTATTTTCTATTTTTTAGGGTGTTTCGAACTTTGAGACGTATGTCAGCGTAGTTTGTGACGTATATCAGCGTAGTTTTAGAAGACAGTTTGTTTCCTGTCCTGGTAACCCTGGCAAGGATAGTGGCACAAAATTAAATTATTGCATTGTCATCGGTCTTTGATAGGTGTGCAAAGTTTGAATGAAATCTGGTCGTTTAAAGTGGGTCAAAATCGCTCTATAAGGAGTCGGTTACAAACAAACATACAAGTGAAGCTAATATAAAGCGTGTAAAATCAAGTTCTTCAACCGCGTGTCAGTAAGACATCAATCAATCACCTCAGCCTACCGCAGTCCACTGCTGGCATAGGCCTCTCATGGGAGAGGTCAGTAATACATAATCTATACTAATATTATAAAGCTGAACTAGTTTGTTTGTTTGTTTGATTGAACGCGCTAATCTCAGGAACTGCTGGTCCGAATTGAAAAAATATTTTTGTGTTGGGTAGCCTATTTATCGAGAAAGGCTATAGGCTATATAACATCACGCTCTAACTAAGAGGAGCGGAGCAGTAATGAAAAATGTTGCAAAAACGGGGAACATTTATTCCTTTTGAGAGTTTCCGTTGCGTGCGCTGCGTAAACGGTTAAAGTAACGCAAAAATCATGTATGATGGAATTGTTCCTTTTAAAAAGTTCTAAAAAAAGTCCGCGAGAGCATATGTCTAAGGTTGACTCACTATAACTCAAAAGGAGCGAGCAGCAACGAGGAGGCAAATCGATGCGACGGGAAGGGTCAGGGGAGCAAAAATTTGACGCGGACGAAGTCGCGGGTAGAAGCTAGTAATTGAATAAAACTATGTATTGCGCAGCATGGGATGCACTTGGGGTAATCTATTCATTCAAGCACCTTGTGATATACGACATTTTTTGTTTTGTTATCAGGCTTAAGAACAAATAAAGCGGATAGTTTGCCGACACATGCACATATCAAGTACAACTGACCATGAGAAATACATGCATTTTATAGATTTTTGCGAGGTAAGATGAATTGGGAATTGGATTCGTTTAAACTCAATGGGCATATTCGTTGCGATCATCGGAGTCCTCGGAATGAGAACTATCTGATCCTTAAATTTTCCTTTGAGTATCGTCACGTGAATCACATCGCTCATCAGTTTTCTTATCATATGGTTTAGATTTCGAAGCATGGTGACTACTGAGCCAATCTTCAGTTGTAAATTGTGCGGTGGTAAACCAGGCGTTCGTCTGCGCTTGTTACACAGGCAATAAAATTAATGCGCAGTACCAACAATTTGATTCTGAAGAATAAAGTTTTAGCCGTCAAAATTGCTTGCTCACTCAACCATTTGTCATTTTTGTGGTTAGCAATGATGTCCGGGAATACTTTTTGATGAGCTCGTCTTTCGATGAGACCAAATTGCAAAAGTTCTGAGGAAATGAAATCAATCCGCTCGATTCGTCGGCAGGAACACGGCCAGTACCGAAAGTCACCATTTTCTTTGTTGAAGATTTCTCCAAGCAATTGATCCATCGATCGTTCAACAAAGCAGCTCTCATGTTTACTGCCAGTTGAAGTTTCTTGACGTAGTACCACAGATTTTTTTAAATATGTCTAGGTTTAAAACGGCATGCGATAAATCGATATAGAGAACAATTTATCCTACCGAGTGCTGCATGCTGTGTAATCTTGGTGATTTATTGTTTTTAAAACATGGATATGAAATTCATTTAACACTTACTTTTAAGCATATGTAAAACCAAACCGTAAATGATTTACAGTAATTTAACTTTAATTTACCTATATTGTCCATAAAATATTAGCTTATATGAGGTTATAAGTAAAAATAACAAGAGTAATTGCTCCTCAGTGCATATATTCCTGGTACATGCTCCTACAGGAGTATTAGGATTTATGTTATAGGCGCATATAAGTCCGAGTACCGGAGTTTTACTTTTGAGTGCAATTACTCTTGTTTCATGCTTTCATAGGAGTCTTGATCCTATGTTTGCCAGGGAATATGATTCCATATACCGATATAAGTACAAATTATAGGATTAAGCGTAATTTAGTAAAAGCAGCATGTATTTAATATGCTGTTGATTTTGATTTGATTTGATAAAACCATCATCGGAGCCTTATAAGTCCACGTAGCATTATAAAATCGCCATCCAGGATTATGTTGCTAGTTGAGACACTACTTAACAGCCTGTTCTACGCAGGTATATAAGCAAACGAATTGAAGAATCGACAAAAGGAAACTCGTTAGAAAATATTCGGTAATAGTACGATCGTATCATTACTTATGCAAATAACCGATATTTAAAAAGATTCCTTGAACTCAAATGATTTTAGATAGCTCAGTCACTGTTCCAAGCAGCATCGTGGTGGTGGCCACTTGGCCAGTCAGCGCGCCACCACTTGCACTCGACACTGACGCTGGAGCTGAACATTATTAATTAACATTTTAATAATTACAGTGTGTTATTGTGTGTCCCACACAACACTTTGATTAAGATTTAAGTTGGGGTAGTAAACAAAACAATGATAATGTTTATAGTTTAATTTTAACATTTAGTATTAGTAGACTATATTTTTTCTTAAGAATTAAATACTGTACATTAAAAATCATTCTTCACTTTTATCCAATAGAGATTTACATTGAGAAATATTCACTTCATAAATATACACAAAACATTCAGTTCAGTTTAACAAACACTCATCTGAGCACGGTACGCGAGACCGTCATCCAGTCACAATTTTTATAAACTAATCTGCACTTCCGAGAACGTTCGTCAAGATTCAGCTACGACAGTGCAGCCACCACAATCTGTAGTCCAAATGAACAGTACTTACGTAAACATTCCCGGAAAGTAACTATGAGTCCTACACATTCTCCCTCCACGATACAGTCTACATAGATCTAAAAGCCCAGGCTACAGCGAGCGGCTGGTGTCGGAGGATGCGAGGGTGGCGGGGACGTCCCGCGCCGTGAAGATGAGCGGGATGCCGCCCACGATGTTCTGCACGATGCTGGACGTGGGGTCGGACACCAGCTCGCGCTTGGTCTCGGGCGCCGGCGACACGCTGAACTTGGCCAGCACGGCCGCCAGTCCCGCCAGCGACTGCATCTGACCCAGGCGTCCACCTGAACAAACGAACATGTTCTTCATTAAACAGTTAACACTACAATACACTTGTATTTCATTTGTCATCATCATCATCATCATCCTTGCGTTATCCCGGTTGCATCCTTTCATCCTTTCCTTTATTTTGTTATAAACGAGGGGACCGTAAAACAGTTTTGGTTATACGCCGAGTTACAGTGTATTTGGTTTAGCAGTTTAACATTATCACCCCCATTCAGAGTAGTAGTGTACAGTGATAAATATAAGTAACAATCGAAAATTGTTATGACTTTTTTTAATTATGTAGCTACACCTAACAACGACTGTTTTTTTTTCTTTGTGTTAGTGGTGATATTTAGCGACAGGAATAGTTAACTTCCCACCGCTCACGCGACATAGCTAACTTTCAGTAAACTTCCGCCAGTTTTCAATAGATGGCTCTGTTTTGCATTAAAGCAAATGTTCTGAATATTCATGAAGATTATAATGTTGGAATGATTTTTAATATATACAGGGGGTTCGGTAATTAATATGTATAATTAAGCTTGAAATAGATCATGGTAGAACAAGTGGCAATTCTGAAAAAAAAAATCCGGCAAGTGCGAGTCGGACTCGCCCACCGAGGGTTCCGAATATTGATTTTGAAAAGTCAAAGGCAGCATAAAAAGAAAGTATGGAAACATAAGTCGCCAACAATTAAATTAAAAATAATATTATGTGCTGAAAGCCAGTTTCAAAATGGTATGTTTAATTTTTGTGTCTAGTGAAGATAGTGAATTTTCGCTATTTATGTTCAAAAGGTATAATGGTATGTAATAAATTAAATTTGGTTAAACAACAAAGTAGGCAATATTTAATATATTATTAAATAGCAATTTATAAATAATATCCCGACACTACCTTCCCGTGCGATATCTTCCGACTTCCAAGCGGGCGAAGCCGCGGGTAAAAGCAAGTAAACAATAAAACTGTGGTACTCACCAATACAAGAGCGGGGTCCGTCTCCGAAGGGCAGGTACACGAACTTGTGTCTCTTGGCGACCTCCTCGGGGGCGAAGCGCTCGGGGCGGAACTCCTTGGGGTTGTCGAAGTACTGCGGGTCATTGTGCAGCGCCACCAGCGGGATGTTGATCTTCACGCCGGGGTCGATGGTCACGTCCGTGCCCGGGATGGTGTAGGGGCGCACGCACTGCCGCAGCAGCATGCCGGACGACGGGAAGATGCGCATGCCCTCTTGTAGCACCCAGTCCAGGTACGTCATCTCCTTGACGGCGTCATAGCTGAGGCGGCCACCGTGCTTGGCGAGCACGCGGTCAATGTCGGCCTGTGCACGCGCCTGCACCTCCGGGTGGTAGGCGAGCTGGTGCAGCGTGAAGCTGGTGGCTGACGAAGACGTCTCGAAGCCGGCCGCGAAAAATATGAAAGCCTGCGCTGCCACCAGTACGTCATCCATCTCCAACTCTACCGGTTTGGGGCTGCCGTCAGGGTTCATCTGTTCCAAAGACTCCACCACAATCTTTCCTCTCTGTTGCCATTCCATTAGAAAATCAATGAAGTCATTACGGCCAGAAGGCTTGTAGTCTCTTTGTTTTTGAATCTGATTAACGAGCACCAAAATGTCATCCTCAAGATCCTGACCGAGAAACTTCATGCTTTTGAAGAAGTCGGGAAATATGGTTTTGCAGAAAATTACGACGGTGCGTTTAAAGGTAATGTTGAAAATTTTCATACCGAGCCTTCTGAAGGGCGAGTTCTCATCGTTCAGCGAGTCGGCGTCGAGACCGAAACCGCAGGCGCCGATAAAGTCAGTAGTATAGCGCGCCATAAGGTCCCGCGCACAGATCGGATGCCCTGCAGCGGCCGCGGCCAGCGCGCGCGCCTGCAGCTTCTCCGCGCGCTCCACGATGAGCGGGAACATCGCCTTCAGCTTGCCGCTCGTGAAGGCGGGCGTCATGCGCTGCCGCAGCAGGCGCCATAGGTCTCCGTCCGCGAAGAATAGGTTGCGCAGCAGCGGCTCGATGACCTTGTGCGCCGGCGAAAGGCCGCGTGAGTAGAAGTACGCAAAGTCCGTAGTGATGATGCGTTTCACGAGTTCGGGGTCGCGGATCACCAGCTCGGGAATGGAGCCGCGGTAGTAGCCCACGAAGCGCTCGCCGGGGTACTTCCAGTACGTCTCGGCAGACATCTGAGCGATACTGCTTTGCAGAAGGTACCGTTTCGCGTCCGTCCCGAAAATTGGTATGGGCTTGTCATGTTTGACTCCTCTGTCCTTCCAATAGTTATGGTTTCTTGTCCCGTACAAATACAGCACCACCGCACCGACGATCAAGAGTGCTAGGACGATCATGTTGCTGTTGCACTGTTTACGAATTAATGCCTCAATTAGAGAGAGTTCGCTGATTAAATACTATTCTAAATCCGGTAAGATAATATTTCGCCCGCCTACCAAGCACAAATTTGGTGGAAAATACGTATTAATGTTTTTCTAATAACGGGCAGAGACAAAAACAAATCAAAGTGTGAATTTGGAAATTCAACTTAAAATCGACTACTATAAGAACCAATTTATTTAAACAATATCTGCTAATGAGTGATTGCTGCCCCGATATGTGGCGACAATCAACGAGATGTAATATATAGATAGTATTTTAAAATGAGTCACAGGTGTCACTGCGCTGATAAAGCTATCGTACTTCCTGCTAAATGTCACAAACTGGGTGTTTGTGTCGTTGCTCAGGAAGACTTGTTTGGTACACTGTCACCGCCATGGGCAGTGAACCAACACGTGCTCGTCAGTGTGGTCTGCAGGTGTGGCGCCAGGGGCTGCAGCTACATGCAGCGTCCTCGGATTTCTGTGATATATGTGGAGCTGGAGCTCGTTAACACGTGTGTCTCAAAGCTACCCAGTTACTTAATAACACATTTGGTGTGAAAATCAAAAATACATATGATTCTTTAAAGAGTTCAGTGAACAGTGAGTGGCAATTAGTGTAACTGAAGTAAGTATTTACATAATTATGTTGAAAACAAGTGCCTGTTCTCAATAGCAATGGATTAAAATTAACAAACTCAAATGCTTTCACGTACAATATTTGAAACATCTAAAAGAAACTGTATTTATAGAAGCTCACTAGTTTTAAGTCAAGCAAATCAGATAGTCAGCTTAATATAAATTAAATAAGTTTAAAGAAGTAGAAGGAAGGATAAGTTTAACTCGTGTGTATTTGCTACATACAGAGCTCGCCGCGCGGCGCTCTCTATGATATTGTTGGCATATAGACAATGTACCTAATCAAAGATTAAGGTCTTTTTCTATAGCGACTTTCAACGAAATTGCCATAAGCTTTTCGGTAGCTTAAGTCAATCCCAAATGTTACTGACGGCTCTACATCATTATCGCTATCAGTATGTCTCTTGGTCCTGGCTCTTACCATGCACAGTACTATGTATACGTATGCACAATTCAGAATATCTGAGACACTGCTAAGAGTATGACCATTAAGAAGAACATAGTGGCATGCCTGAGGAGAGGACAATGCTCTCTAGTCAGTGTCTCATCGCCGTAAGATTGTTGAGGTCATTCTTGGTCTGGTGACATTATTATCTTCGTATCACAAATTCATCGGATACTGTTTCGAAACAAGGAAGGAAAGATAGAAAAATGACAAATATCGGTAAAACGGTGACGCATACTTCCAGCTAAAAATAAAACAACAATAACAACTTTATAAATAGCAGCAAAAGATACACTACACTGTTGATAAGAACAGATTATTCCGAATTATTTTAGCTATTGTACTTTGACACTCGAGTATATAGTGAGTCAGGACTTGGACCACTGATACACGTGATAGGCGAACTTTAGTTATGACGTACACCGCCGGCGCCGCGGCCCGCGTCACGCATTGACACCGCGAGGAGTTTTCTACTAAGACGTGGTCTTGTCGTGGATATGCTTATCTTAACAGGGTTAGCATACTTATGTAAATAATTATGTTAGCCCTGCTTAGACAAGGTATTATGTTAACCCAATTGGTACTGACTCGGAATGATCAACCGAAATAGCCTCCCTTTTTCAGCATAGCCCACAGCGTATACGTACAGAGGATATAATAAAAATAAAGCGGAAAGTTTAAAAGTACGATGTTCCTCCGGAGCTGTACAGGGTGTATAACGGCCGAGTGTTATTCGTGTTAGAGCACAGTTTTAATTTACGAGGAGGCAGAGTTGGCGTCGCCACGCCGCCGGCCTGCGCGCGCCTCATTTGGCTTTCTATAAAAACTTCGCACATCACCGTGACAGACAGCTCAGCCGAGGGAGGTGTAGGTAACAAGTCTAAACTACTCTGTGAGACCGCAACGCATCATAATAATATTACCACCCTGCCTTGCTGCAAGGGATTGCTTGTAAGCACACTCGAAATTAATGAGAATTAGACAAAATCATAAGTCATTTATTCAAACTAGACTGGGAGTTAGCACTTTTTGAACGGCAAAGTTACATAAGACAGTCCCCCAAAACCGCCCTTACCACTTCCTAGTGCTTTTGCGGGGAAGAAGAAGTAGCGCGACAAACTGTCCAGCAGCACAGCATCATCATTCTCCTGCCCTTATCCCAACTTATTTGGGGTCGGCACAACATGTCTTTTTATTCAACACTTCTCTATTAGTCGTCATTTCGGTAGACACCCGCTTTCTATCCATATCATCATTCACACAGGCCATCCATTGTTTCTCTTGGTCTCTCGCTACTCTTATAGCCCTCGATATTCATACTCAAAACTTTCCTCACGTCATTTTCCTCATTCCTTCGTATCACCTCACCATAGCATGACAACCGATTCCCACACAACTTTTCAGTTATGGGTGCTACTTTCAGACTTTCTCTTATGTATTCATTTCTTATTCGATTAATTCGTGTAACACCACATATCCCTCTTAACAGATACCACTTTTGTGTTTAACTTTTGTAGCGATTCATTTTATGTTGGAGAACGCGGGTGTACCGATAGAGGTGCTCAACATGCGTTTGAAAGTACCTTTTTTGGGCCTAATTAAAATAAATGCTTTGACTTTGACTTTTCTTAAATATAGGTATTACAAAAAAATGCTTATTGCATCAATTTAAATAACCTATTCTAGTTACAATGGGGTATTCAAACAAATTTTGTGAACACTTTATGAGGCAAATTCGTTTGAAAGTGGGGTGAGCAGCAAGAGGTACACAAAAATTTTGATAAGAACAGATTATTCCGAATAATTTTAGCTATTGTACTTTGACACTCGAGTAGATAGTGAGTCAGGACTTTGACCACTGATACACGTGATAGACGAACTTTAGTCACGACGGGCACCGCCAGCGCCGTATTTGCGCCGGATTCTAAGTAAACAGTCTTGTAGGGTTTTCCAAGACGAGCATTTCCTAATAAAAAAATCTGACAAAATCTAAATCTCGTCTTCCGTAGGGTCATTTTTATGCTAAAAATTTAGTTTTTTCCATGCAAACCCATTTTTGGACTCGAATTCCACGAAAATGAAGACCCGAAGCAAAAATCGAAAAAAAGGAATCGATAGGGAATTTTATGACAAACATTTAAAAAAAAACCACCTAAACGGCCAAACCACAAGGGGCCCAGGTCAATTTGGGTGGCACAGTGACGCTTCGCGCCACCGTGCGCCGCCGCCGGGCCACGCATTGACACTGCGACGAGTTTTCTATTAGGACATGGGCTTGTTGCGGAATTACTTGTCTAAACATGGTTAACATACCTATGCTAGACAAGGTATGGTACATTAACCCAGTCGGTACTGACCAGACGTGACTGGGATTGATCAACTGAAACAACCTCAATTTGTGTCAGCACATCCTGTTCTATACCTACAGAGGATATCGTTCTCCTGCCCTTATCCCAATTTATGTTGTGTCGACGCAACATGTCTTTTTCTTCCTCACTTCTCTATTAGTCGTTATCTCAGTAGTCACCCCCTTTCTAACCATATCATAATTCACACAGTCCATCCATCGTTTCTTTGATCTCCCTCTACTCTTGTAGCCATCGATATTCATACTCAATACTTTCCTCACGAGATTTTCCTCATTCCTCCGTATCACGTGATTATACCATGACAACCGATTCCCACACAACTTTTCAGTTATTGGTGCCACTTAGAGGATATAAAGGATGTAATAAAAATAAAGCGGAAAGTTTAAAAGTGCCATCGCACTTTTCCTCCGGAGCTGCACAAGATGTATAACGGCCGAGTGTTATTCGTGTTAGAGCACAGTTTTAACTTACGAGGAGGCAGAGTTGGCGTCGCCCGGCCCGCGCACGCCTCAATTGGCTTTCTATAAAAACTTCGATTAATATCGATTAATTAGCATAAAACCACACATCCCTCCCTTGCAGTTTAAGTTTTATAGTGATTGAATTTTTTATTGGGGAACGCGGGTGTACCGGTGGAGGTGCTCAACATGCTTAAATGTTGGTATTCTCAGAAAACAAATTTTGTTAGGTGAAATAATACACTCTCGGCATAGTCGTTGGAAAGCGGGGTGAGACAGAGAAGTTCGATCACACCCAAGCTTTTCAACCTCTACATAATGAGCTCATCGTCGAGCTCAGTAGCAAGCGTGTCGGTTGCTTGAGATGGCGTCTGCGTCACCAACATTAGCTACGCTGATGACATGGTGCTGCTGGGTCCGACGGTGAGGGGTCTCGGAGAGTCGTTAAGAGTTTGTGAGGCCTATGCATAGCATTGTGTACAATGTCCAAAAAACGGAATATAATGGTCTTTAGACGGCTGGTGGATGCCCCAGGTACCTACTCATATAACATTACCCTGATTGGCTAGAGCATAAATCGTGTCACGAAATTTAAATACCTGGGGCATTCATTACCGAAGGTCTTGAAGATGATCTAGATATTGAAAGGGAGCGCAAGGCCTTAGCGGTCAGAGAACTGTATGGATTAAGTTAATGGAAGAAACCGGTAAATGGTGAAGTGAAATGACCCTCTATATAGAATGGATGGAAGAAGGAGCACGGGCGCTGGTTGACTAACTTTTAACTCCTGGTCTATATTTATTATGTTTAAATAATTTAAAAATCAAATTAAGAGTCACTATTAGCCTTATACAATCACTGGTCAACAAAATTTTGTAACAAGAAAGGTGTTTACTAATTTTGAATAACCTACCTTCCCTCATTCTAACACTATATTTATTTTGATTGGATCAGGTCTCGTTTTTGTGTTACAGCTACTATCCGAAAATAAAAGATTAATAGTTTTTAAGTTTTGTTTTCCCATTCAAAGTATTTATTATTCGAAAAGCGTAGTTGTATTTTTTGTTTTTCGAATTGATTGATTCTTAAATAATGTCAAGAAAGTGTAAAAATGACCCTGACAAGTTTTGTTACAATTGTGGCGATATAAGTAAGTTTTAAAACTCAGCGAAGAAATTTTACGCCATTAGCAACTTATTTGAAAAATATTGTTGGTTTTGTCATCAGACAACAAGACAAAGTGTGGGTTCTACACATCTGTTGTGTGGGTCTTCTCATTGGATGGGCAAAAAGATATCAGGCGGTGTAGGGCCATGTGTTTTGAAATTCGTATGATTTGTACGGAACCATCGCATGTACCACTGATCTGAGTGTTATTTTTGGATTAACAACTTTCTACGATTTGATTGATGTTTTTACTGATACAAAAGGTACAACCTTTTGTTTTAATTACATAGTGATTCAATTAAAACAAAAAGTAAAATTAATTGTCCTCACCTACCTTCTGCTAAAAGACCGATCCCAAATAGTGAAGGACTGCCTATACTATACTACAAACTCAAAGTTTCTTAAACTGAGTGTCGCTAAAATCAGGCAATTGATGAAAATGAAATATTCAAAAAAGCTTAGTGATTTAGAAAAAGCAGCCTGGGAATATTTAATTAATGATGTGGCTTTTAATTTTCTCGGCAATCACCACTCAAATGACTATAAAAGTGAAATTTGAAATCAAATTTCAAAAAAAAATATTCGTAGTTGATACATTTTAATTTTATTTCTATTGTCCTTATTCTTGTTCTAACCATAATTAGACAAAGCATTTCATGTTATTTACAAAAAGTGTTTTTTTGTTGACCAGTGTAATAATTAATATCTATATCTATCATAGTTATTACTGGTTTTGCAGCACAAGAAATGTTAGTCAACCTACCCCAAGAGGTTGACCACAGGCCTGCGGTAGGTCGAATAATACAGAAAATAATTACTCAAGCAGTAATTATGCAAATGTAAGATCATGAGGAGGTATGTTAAAGTATTTAAACAATATTTCGATTAAATCATCTTCAAAGAAAGAAAGTACTTAAACCGATTCTAAAGTAAGAATGTTCACGAAAACTGTGATTACTTCTTTCATCTTCTCTCTTTTATTATTAACCCCCGACGCAAAATAAGGGGTGTTATAAGTTTGACGTGTCTGTCTGTCTGTCTGTGTGTGTGTCTGTCTGTTTGTGGCATCATAGCGCCCGAACGGATGAAGCGATTTCAATAAAAAAAAAATGTTTTAAAGGTGACTTATGTGCGAATGTTCTTAGACATGTTTGATGAAAATCGGTTAAGCCGTTTAAAAGTGGTGGGGAGAAAAGTGGGGAAGAGTAAACGAATATCAGCAAATATACTCGAGTGGGGTCTCAAATGAAAGCGCACTGAAAGAGAATATTGATGAATTAATCGAGAATGTTCTTAGCTTCATTTGATTCTACATTATAATAAGTATCTATACTAATATTATAAAGCTGAATATATATTATATTTTATATATATATTAAATATTTAATTTTTTTTTATATTATAAAGTGAAGAGTTTGTTTGTTTGTTTGTTTGATTGAACGCGCTAATCTCAGGAACTACTGGTCCGAATTGAAAAATTCTTTTTGTGTTGAGTAGTCTATTTATTTAGGGAGGCTATAGGCTATATACCATTACGCTACAACTAAGAAGAGCGGAGCAGTAATGAAAAATGTTACAAAAACGGGGAAAATTTATTCCTTTTGAGAGTTTCCGTTGCGTGCGCTGCGTAAACGGTTAAAGTAATGCAAAAATCATGTATGATGGAATTGTTCCCTTTAAAAAGTTCTAAAAAAAAGTCCGCGTGAGCATATGTCTATCTTTTAAGGTTGACTCACTATAACTCAAAAGGAGCGAGCAGCATCGAAAAGTGGACGAAAACTAGCAGGCAAATCGATGCGACGGGAAGGGTCAGGGGAGCAAAAATTTGACGCGGACGAAGTCGCGGGCAGAAGCTAGTGTACGTATAAAAAGTATAAAATAAAAGATTCAATTTAAAATTTAAAAACCCCCGACATATAAACCTAATTTCCCTTTAAAAAGTAGAAAATAATAAAAAAAAAACTCAATCTTAAAGTACCTAAGTATGTATTAATAATTAAAAAAAAATACGTCGCGTTGGGGGACCGCTCGGCAAGGGCAGACGTTGACGGTCGTATCCTAAATGCAATATTGTGAAGTAATTTTATAAAAGTTTTCTTTTTTTAATTACTTAGGTAATAGAGTATTTGTAAATAAATTGTTAGGTCTGGAGCGGTCCCCCAACGCGACGTATTTTTTTTTTAAATTATAAATACATACTTAGGTACTTTAAAATTGAGTTTCTTTTATTATTTTTTACTTTTTAAAGGGAAATTAGGTTTTTGTGTCAGGGGTTTTTAAATTTTAAATATTTTTTTTTACATAGTATATGGTTTAAATAATGTTTACTATTATTATTTACTCTATTATGGATACCTCATATATGTACAAACATTCATGCAAATAAATGATTTGATTTAGTAAGTGATGGTCGCATTGTCAAATTTTTTACTAAAAAATTGCCAGCGTTTGCGATATTATTACAGTGGCAACAATCGCTAAGTGGCCATTTGTGTGAAAGAACCTGCCTCGCAAAAAGTTAGTCTACCAGCTCAAACACTTTTCTTCTCTTTGACTAAATACTGATTTCGAAGTGAAAATATCACTATGAAACATGGTCTACGAGCCTTAAGCAGTTTTGTATAACTAGAAAGATCATTAACAGCAGTTCACCATAAATCTGTACCCATCACAATAAAAGTAAACGAACACACATGACGACACGTCGACATATTTTTACAATAAATATATTCTATTCTATTCTAACATATAATTTAAGTTGCAACTAAACATTTAAACGGCGCGATTCAGATGCCGTGCTCCGAACAATTGTGGAGAGTTTACCGATCCATCCTGGGGTCTGATTAGATGACCCACAACTCGAACTACTGACGAGTTTTTGGCAGCTAGCGCTATAGGCAAGCAGCCCTGGTCTCATCTACAAAGCGGCTGGTCCTGTAGCCATCCAGGGTACAGTTCCATAGCGGACGTATTACCGAAGTTCGCGTTATGTCCGCTTCTGCGATTATCCTGAATACTTACCCTGTGAGGCTGAAAGGCGCGACGCGTGACGACGTCAGCCTCACTGTTTGATTCTTTTCATATTGCACAAGGTGTGGGTCACGTTACGTGATGTGGCTGTGCGTTAAGCTGATTATGATAATTGACTGCTCACCGTGCAGATTGTGTGTTGGGGCGTGACTCATTCAGTGTACTGATTGCAACATGAATAATTAAAACGTTCTTATCTTCAGTTGTCAAAACACGTCTAAGATTTAGTTTTATGCAAATGGATTATGAACAACGGTACCTACGGGCCTACTGGGTGCTACGGTACATGGTACCTACTGTTACCGGGTGGGGTGGTCAATATAGGTGTAGTGTCAGGAAATATGTTAGGTCCCACCTGGTGTCAGTACCTAAATATACAGGATAAAATTGAAAACTTGCGTCAACTCGTGCGTTACATAATCAATAAAAATTTTCCTTTCCTAAGTATAAATTTTTGATAAAAATCATGTTACTTGCAAAAATCATTTTTGCATTTCCTAAGAAGATAATTTACTTCTTAGAAAATGCAAACTTAAGTTAAGGCCTTTAAGAAGACGCGAATTAATAAACGGCGTTCCAACAAAATCTTAATATTTTAATCTATGAAAACATAAACATAAAGTTTACATTTTAGCGCGCGCCCGATAAGCTATCCATTCATCGCAGAGTTCACAACAATCTTCAGCATGTTGGCAACACGTTGGGCAAGCTTTTACGTAGCGGACATTTACGTAATTTTGACCATTCCTACCTACAAAGGGCGCGCGGCGACGCGCGACGTTGCCAAATCGCACGTACATATGTACATCCTTTTCCGTAATGAAATGCTCTAAATTTTCTCTATGACACGATAAATTATTTTAATTTGGCGCTCCTATTGAATTTCACCTATAGGTGTAGTGTTACCATCCTAATCTTCCTCCATCCTAAGGTGTAATTAATAAGTTTATTCGGTCCACGAAAATCAACTTCATTTTTCATTTGTGTACAACTCTTTTTTTTATGCGTTTGGTCAACAAAAGATTAGATATATTTAATTATTCCCAACGTTGTTACTAAGTCACAATTTCTACTTTTTTCCTACTGAGTATTCAAAATAACCGAGATATTCCTTATAGTGTAACAAATCACATACAATGCCGTACATATTATAGCCAAACTTGAGGATTGAATCCGCTATTAAACGAGTCGAGTCGAGGTCACCAGCAGCACTCAGTTGCTGGACCACTAAGGCATCCTGAAGAGTTGATGGATTAACACGTCGACATCTGCAATGTTGATTGGATTTTTTAAAGAGAGTAAATAGTATTCACCGAAACATTCAGCATATTTCTCATGTTTTCTGTATTTGTTGTATGGAAGATGTTGTTGTTATTGCATGTGACGTGTTGTGGCGGCGGCAGCCCGTGTGTGAAGGCCGCCGAACGAGCACCGGACAAGCACCGGACGAGCACCGGACACGCCTCCTGGTGCGCGACAACAACAACGCCACCGCACCGCCTCGGTGTTGGATGATACGATATTCAAGGTAGGTATTTAATTTCGTGTATTATATAGTTTAAACATTGAATATCGATATCGAAAACTAATGGAAAAAAATACATCATTCGATGGACGAAGGTCAATGCCCTTAGTCGATCATCTGTTTCTGTACCTATTATTGTTCAAGGAACATCGATATTATTTACTAGTTTCCAAAAACCAAAACATAACAATCGTTTGGTAGTCTTAATTTAATTGATCTTTATTTCAGAGTTTCAGACATACGTCCATCCATTTTTACAACGATAGTGTTAGTAGGATTGTTAGTAGTACACACGGCTACATATCAAGCTACACATTTCCAGTTTTACCTGAGCTCGCATTGTTTAGATTTTTGGTACACTTACAAGTCAGCTTATACTGGAAATGTGTAGCTTGATTTGTCACCGTGCGTACACACAAAAATAAGCAAAAGAAGTGTTAGTAGTTTGTTAGTAGACAAAAGATGTTACCTATACAATACAATAATACCGGTAGTGCGATAGCAGGCTGCAAGCTCTGGAAACAAACATCATCATCATCATCATTATTACAGCCGTAAGACGTCCACTACTGGACACAGGCCTCCCCCAATTTGGGAGGCTTTGCCATAATCGCCACGCTTGGCAAGCGGGTTGGCGACAAACAGCTGTTTAGGAAATATCGGATTGAACTATCTCAGGCTGGATGCTGGCTGCGCGACGTACTGGAGTCGCTTGGTTGAAGGGGGAAGGGGGGCTTAATGAAAAGGTTTCTTTGTGATGTTGACAATAGGCAGTGTTTTTTATCTACTGACAATTTTAATTAGTAATTACCTTATCGTTCCGCCACATTAATCAAATTGACATCGGGGTTTTTCTGTGTTGAAGAACGACTGAGCTTGATTAATGTACCTACTGTTTTGATGAAATATTGTTATTTTAATTTGGCACGTGTTCTTGGGCAAACAACAGTTTTTTGCATGACTGGGATCAGTGCAACTCTTATTGAATTCCTAGAAAACACTGAGATGAATCTCTTGTGGCACATAAATGGTACATGTTTGTTTGATTGATGAGTTCATTACTCAACGTAGAAGGGTTTTTATTGGAGTTTCTTTTTTGTGGGGCTGTTAAAGGATGCCAATACTCTAAGCATTATCTTATAATTATATTCTTAACATTATGCGTTTTTGAAATATTATCTGAAACAAACTATTAGAAGTAGGTATCGCCCCCAGACCAAGAGGTTTTCGAAAAAAAAAAACAATAATCAAAAATAGTAGTAATAAGTTATTATTATTATTTTTTCATTAATTCACTAACAATATTTACACTGTGTCTGAATGGAGGTTCAATGTTGATGACCTACCCACTAAACAAACTGAATGAATTTATTTTCGCTCGCGTTAGAGTTTATTTTGTGATACTCCTAAGGCACTCATTTCAATTATATGGTGTGAAGGATTACCATATTGTGGATGTCCTAAGGTAACTAACGTATTTAAGTTGATAAGGATTAATACTGCATTTGTCCTAATAGCTTTCCCATTACCACACTGCACATTGCACGTGACCATTTTATTATTAAAAGTTATAACGAGTATAGTAAGCTATACCTAGCTTTCTCTTTAAACGATAGATATGCCATGGCGGACTTTTCCGGAGACCTATAAAAGAAAATATTGCACCATATATTATTTGTTATAATATATCCCAAAGGCGTTAGGCAGCGTTTTCTATGAAAGCTCCCAGGCGGCTGTACTTTTTCCAACATTTTCAACAATTATCGTCATGTTTCAAACAACTAAAAAAAACCTTAATAAATCACACAGGATGTTGTGGCGCAGCAGAGAGAGGCCTATGTCCAGCAGTGGACTGCTATAGGCTGAGTTGATTGATTGAAATCACACATTAAACTTTCCTCATCAATCACTCCGTCTAGTGAAGTATGAGCACCGCATGAAAATCCATTTAGTATTTTTTGAGTTTATCGCGTATAGACGGACAGACGCGGCGAAGGACTTTTTTATGATATACATGTAAATAGTGATAGTGATAGTCTCTTGGTAAATTTTGTAAAGTCTGACAACCCTTCTTACGAAGGGGATAGAGTTATGATTTATATAAAGTAGGCAATCAAAAGCCACATACGAACGGTTAAAAGCTATATCGAGGAATGAGCGTTTGACGAAGAATAGGCATATATACTGTATTTAAATCGTTGAGCCGCGTCCGCGTTTTGCGCAATGATCACCTAGTAGGCCCAGCTTATTAGTTCTATAATGAAAAATGCTAAATGGTGATTCGAAAAGCAGATCATCAGCTCGTAGACTCCACGTAGCAGCTCGCACACTCCACGTAGCAGCTCGTAGACTCCGCGTAGCAGTTCGTAGAATCTGCGTAGAGATGCTACGAAGACGATGCATTTGTCGCAACACTACACTCAGTGTATTATGTGCTTATTTAATTATTATCGATCAATAATTGTAGGATGAATGCATAATGGCGATAGACTCGCCTCCTATTTATTGGGACTAAAGCATACCTAGCGATAGGTGGTGTATACCTCTTTCTAACTCTTGGGCGTTTATAGGCGTGATGTTATTTTATGGTTACGTATACAATACAATTATATACCATAGGTAATAAAATATTTTTGTTAAACATTCATGTTTAGGTATACCGTGCATTGGCCGTGCTAAATATACCTAACAAATAAGTATTTATGTACATTGTACATGTAACTTTGTTTCGGGATGGCCGCATCATCATCATCATTAATCTGCTCTTATCACAATCTATTTGTGGTCGGCGCAACATGTCTTTTTCTTCCACACTTCTCTATTAGTCGTCATCTCAGTATTCACCCCCTTTCTCTCCATTTCATAATTCACACACTCTATCCATCGTTTCTTTGTTCCTAATTCCTCCGTATCACGTGACCATACCATGACAACCGATTCTCACATTATTTTTGCCACTGTCAGACTTCCTCTTATGTACTGATTTCTTATCCTATGTATAATCATTTAATATTCATAATCTATTCATATTTTTAGACTTATATTCAACAGTGATTACTAACAAATCACAACGAACTGTGAGTCACGATACAAACATTGAGTAACAATACATTATCATTTATTGACTCTGTACTTTCCTTATGAGATTTTTAATAACTGATAGCACAGTACTTTACCGAACGTTATCTGCCAATTAAGTAACAAAACCGTATTGTAATCTTTCAATCACTGCTCTCGTTATCAGTAATAATAGACTAAATTATAGATTTTTATAAGTATCATAAAACGATTACACCATCATAAAGTACGATTATCTACAATTTCTTAAAAATATTTCTATGAGTTGCGTCATATCAGCGCCGACTGGCGGCCGCGGCCTAATCATGAGTCAAATAGTAAAATAATCGAAAATGATAAAGTAATGATCAATCCTCATTAGATCTAAGCTATACCGACATTATATTTTGTTTCAGATGACTCAAACTGATAACTTCAAATTAAATTGTATTCTCTCAGCAGTTCCTTATCTCAATGTAGGCTGCAGTGGCGAAGGCACCATATAACACGATTCCTACCGGGTTGCCTTCGGGGATTCGCATTGGTAACTCTATCACTATTAAAAATACAATAGTATGTAAAAAGTGGCTACTATTGTCAATAAATATAGTTACACTACTAATTCAAACAACAAAAAAGGTTATTTATACCTTTGTATTACAACAAAAGAGAAATGTTCTAAATTAACCCGGCGCCAAAACGTCATAATCGGGAACTAAAAATTCATACAACAGCGATCCCGTAATGATGTCACTTTAGGTCACGTGGCACCGCTTGATATGTACGAGAGCAAGCCGCTGTACAACGGGTTATGACAGAGACAGGTATAGAAAAATGCGTCAGCGAGAACGAGATAGAGGAATATTGCATATTTTATTCGTTTTCATCTGTTCAATTTAATTGTATTTAATTCATTACATTCCTATATTAATTTTAGAATGATAGTAAGTATTCTTTATTGATGAGTCAGTAAGTTAAGGCCGACTTCGCTTCGGCTTGTCTTTTAGAAAAATTTACGCCTCGCCACTGGTAGGCTGGGTATGCTATCTATTGTTTTTCTGATCAAAATGTAGTGTCACGTTGCGTGGCACCGTCCTGCCGCGCAGGTGTGTCCACTATCTGTGACGTCATCATAGCCTCTGTTGCATAACAGGCGCGTGACTGGTAGCCGTTTACACAGTGGTGACGCGTCGCTGCTCATTGATGTAGAGCGAGTGGACGCAGCCGCTATCGGGTGCGGACACAGGGGTTGCGGACATTATTCCTGCAAGCCGTAAATAACACAGATTTAGGAGTTACACGGTACATAAAAAATGTATCTACAATATCGACACCTAAGACCTACGTGCTATCAGCGATAAGACCGCCATTTCACCCATAACATTTGAAATCATCGACATCTTCGCGTTAAATGATTTTATTTCTGTAAGAAGGTTTGTACAAACACTTTTACACGTCAATTATTTTTTTAAACTAGATGAGGTCGGCGTTTCCTAACTGATTACTCTGAGAAGAAAGGCCGGAAAAAACTCAGAGGTCACAGTTTCTTTTAAAGTCCAGACATAATCTTGGTCACAACATGTGAAGGAAGACCATGTAGATTGGTGACTGAAATGGTAATTAGAAGAATGAACCACACAGATTGATTGGACCTGTCCAGTCAGTGCAAGCATTTGTCACAAATCGTTTGGCTCAACTCGGAACTTAAGGAGCCCAACGCTTTGACGAACAATACCAAAGAAACTGCCGGGGTCGCGTGATCTGCCAGGGTCGCGTGATTGTTCGAAAGAGATACCGTGACCCTGGCACATGGGCAACTGATGGAACACGGGTGGGTTTTAGTCAGTAAAAGTCTGACACGCCCTCCCGCTCCGCCCAGAGCGGGAGAAGTCATTTGATGATTTCCCATCATGAAAAAAAAAAAAAAACCAAAGAAAGGACATTTGGGTAGGTCACATCAATTATTCAAACTGCAAGATCATGATTACTGAGAAAGAAAGATAACAAAATTAAAAAACCCGGCCAAGTGCGAGTCGGACTCGCGCACCGAGGGTTCCGTACAAACCTGTAGGTATTCTCGGTTTAAAAATAAATGTTTTTTTTTTTTATATTTCAGTTGATTGAATGTAAGGTAAATTGCGGTTTACGATGTATGACGTTTAAAAAAAAAAAAACTACTCACTCGATCTCGTTCAAACCAATTTTCGGTGGTAGTTTACATCATACATTTTTCTTAGTTTTATCATTCTCTTATTTTAGAAGTTACGGGGGGGGTGGACATTTTACCACTTTGGAAGTGTCTCTCGCGCAAACTATTCAGTTTACAAAAAAAATGATATTAGAAACCTCATTACCATTTTTGAAGACCTATTCATAGATACCCCACACGTATGGGTTTGATGAAAAAATTTTTTTGAGTTTCAGTTCTATGTATGGGGAACCCCAAAATTTATTGTTTTTTTTTCTATTTTAGTGTGAAAATCTTAATGCGGTTCACAGAATACATCTACTTACCAAGTTTCAACAGCATAGCTCTTATAGTTTCGGAAAAAAGTGGCTGTTACATACGGACGGACAAACAGACAGACAGACATGACGAATCTATAAGGGTTCCGTTTTTTGCCATTTGGCAACGGAACCCTAAAAAGGACCCACATAGTATTCACAGTCACAATAATTAAAACAATACGATACTTTGCAAAGTACCTAAATATTCATGTCGTTGTATATATAAAAATTAACAATGTCAATGTGTATAGAAAAAAAGGAAATGGATATAATTTTGCTGGGCAGATCATTTGATGACCATGTAGATCGGTATCTGAAATGGTTTTTTGAGGAAAGAACCACACAGACTTGAGTGGATCTGTCCATTCAGTGCATGCACTTGTCAGTTATCGTACAGCTCAACTTGGAACTTAAGGAGCTCAACGATTTGACAAACAATACCAAAGAAAGGACAAGGTAGGCCGCAAAAATTACTCAAATTGTCAGACCATAATCAAAAGTGATACAATGACCCACATAGTCCTCAAACCCTCAATAATAAAATTAAAGTAATATAATACTTCATACAATTAATATTGTCATGTAAAAAAAGAAAAGTAAAATGGCATAATATTTAAAAAAAGAAAATAAATTCACTGGTATACATTTATTGGAGCAGCTCAATCCCAAGCCGTTTTCTCCTCAATATAGTCTTTAACTGTATAATAGGCTTTCTGACATAGTTTACGTTTTATAAAATATTTGAATTTATTTAGGCTTACTTCTTGAATGAGACTAGGAAGTTTATTATAAAAATGTATACATTGGCATCTAAACGAGCCACCTATTTTCTTGAGCCTGATTGTTCCTACAATCAGGCTCAAGAAAATAAACAACAAATTTGTTGCTCCTACAACAAATTGTCAGTCGTGTTGTTCCTACAACAAATTTGTTTTTCTTTCTAGTATTTACATTATGTATATCACTGTATCTTTTAAAGAGATTAATATTATTATGTCAAAGTGTATATGATATTCACACAGTATATGTTAACATGTTCGAAAGCGCGGATCCGCTGCCTTGCTATTATTTTAAATATTCTATCGGTGCTTTGTATTGGAATGTTCAGTTGTGATATTGGCTGCGTGTTTTCTTTTGTATGTCATTGTCGAAATGAAATCGTTGAAATGAACCAGTGAACGCGATTGTGACTGCACGTACAAAAGGGCGGTGTTGTACATTTTGGCAGTTCCTGTTAATGCTCAAACACTTCTAGAGAAATAACACTTAAGTGCGATCAATGGAGTGATGTTGATAGACTGACCGATTATGTAACCAACTAATGCCTATTATCGCCGATTGTGTTAGTTCTGTGATAATTATGATAGTTAATCTTTTCTGTGTACTTTAAATAAAGTGCTCACTATCGTAAATAATTGACTGATTGCTTGTTTGTGTTTCTTTTCCTACGACATTGATTGGTATGATATGGTACTGGAAATAGCCCACAGACTTACACTGAACATTGCAAAATTTCGATCAAATCTGTGTCCGACCAATGACCATTTCATGTCATCGAATGGTAAATTTGCATTCTTATCCAACACCCAAATCCCCTCTTACTATTATTACCAAAGGACGGAAAGATAAATACTCAGTGATTTAACTAGGAGAGCAGCGCTTAACCAAAAAATTCTTTATAATTAATGTAATTAACAGCATGTAATTGAATGCATATTTTGTAAGTCCCTGTCCTACAAAACTCCATATGCCTAAAATTTAAATGATTATTTTACTATGATTGTGAATATTGCCGTCGATTCTGGATGATAATGGTGTAATGTTAATTCTACAAACATGGATGTAGGCACAAACACGCAGGAGGTTGCACCGCGTGTGGACTGTTGCAATGTGCAAGCGCTGACGCGCGCTTCATGAAAGTTTCAAGATCAAAAAGCGATTGCGAGCGGATAGCTAGCGGTCGACAAATTGGCAGCATACAGCGACTACGGTGATCTCCGCTCTTGCTGCACTGTCCGTTCGTGTACCTTCTGGGGAAACATTCTCGCTTATAATTCAACTTTACACTGTTGATGTTACAGTTCCATTTACATTAAACTGAACTCCAACTATTTATGTAGCTCGTACTTGGCGCGTCACCGCAGGCAAACTCTACTCTGACTGTCATATCAAACGGCAACTTTCCATACCTAGTGAACAGTCGGTGTTTTATCAAAGAGACTATCAGCCAGTATTTAAGTGAACCAACATGTATAGTTGTAGACTAATACCTAGCCTGCTTAAATGTCATCGCTCTTACTGCATGTTATATTAGTTTTTTTATTAGCGACATTAAAATTCCCGTGCGTCAGCGACAGTCGAGGGGACGCATGCTGCAGCTATTTTAATTACTCATCGCACAAATAAAGTGGATCGCAACTAGAATGTGTCTGCAGTTTTAAGAGCTTGTTAGATGTTAGTACGCTATTTAACTAGCTGAAGGGCAACTTAATTATTTTGATTTATCTTCATTCCGTAAATAGTCTACGTGCACACATTTACAGGCGTTTTCAACAAAGAAATCTATATCTATGAAGATATCTAAATGAAGCTCTGCAATGAATCTCCTCTGAGAACTAACTGCTAGAACTTTGTGTGTACCTATTCAAATAATGGAAGTAATAGGCGCGCCTTGATTTTCTGTCGTCATCTGCGCTCTAGACAACACAGCTGTTGCTTGAAGTGTGAGCAATCATATCTGCATAGTAGAAGAAGAGAACACAAGACGAGAAGGCTATGGGGGACGCCTTGGCTAGGAGTAGGACAGTATAAGCCATGCAAACAAGAGAATTGTTTTTCATATAAGTAATGACTAGTAAATATCAATGACAAATACCCGCCTAACACACAAGGCAATACTACCTGCCGTATTGCTGTTACATGCTGAGTATGTATAATTGTGTAACGTTTGTACCAAACACTACGATAAAAATAACTGATAAGCAGTAAGCATACGAAAGTATTACAGGAAGGTAAGAAATAGCATGAGTGTTTGCAAATCCGGGATTACTTGATAAACAATAATCTTTCACTAAAATCTGAGTTTTTGAAACATTAAAGATAAGGATTCCTAAATGTGCGTCTAATCTTAGTGACTATAGGCTCAGTATAAATATGGCTAGTAGGAAAACTACGAAGAAACGGTACACTCACACAGACGCGCGCGTCTACAAGAGATCTCAGCCAAGGTCGCGGGCCTCGGCTCGTAGTAGCGGACACAGACTACGATATACTGTAGGGTAGTGGCGGGTGCATGCCGTATCGAGAAGAGTGGGCGCGTTATATGTTTATCTGTTGTCAGCAAATAGGCCTTGTTTCTATAGTAATGGTTCTGCAGTAATGGGCTTGACCCGAGGCAAGTTAGCGAGTCATCCAGCGTGGCCTTCGATCGCATAGAGACACAAAGAGTATTATTTTATTAGTGGCTCTTAATAATAATAAATAAATAAAACATTTATTCTCAGGTTACAAAGATCCATAGACATATACCTTATAAACTAACATACATAAAACTTGTGTATAACTTGTGTTAGTAATAATATCTTAAACTACGTTAGTAGCACTTCAGTTTACGAGCTAGTCCGTGAGCTGTCCTGTGGCACTTGTCCGCGGAAGCGACGGAACACCACGTCCTGAGGCCAAAAGTCTTCATCCATGACGACGGGCAGATAGCAATTCTGTACACGCACCACAAACGCCTTGAAGTTAACGTTGCGGTGTGACTCCAGTAACTGCACCCTTGGCATGTATTTTGTGTTCTGGCGTACGTATTCCACAATGTCTTCCGACTTTGTGGTGTAGTGTAGGCGGGAAATGTACACCGGAGTGTTCGGCTTAGCAGCGCGCAAGCTGACTTCGGTCTTCGCCGTAGCTTTCCCGCAGCGGTTCTTGTTGGTTCGCGAACGGTGCTTCCTCCTTAGCACCGTCACGAAAACATCATCATCTGGTTTAGGCTTCATAGTTGGAGCGCCTGGAGCACTCACAGTAACGCTAGCGAAGTCCTTTTGTGAGGGCTTCGTCTGAGCTGCGGCGCTGCATAGAGGAGCCGTGCTGGCGGGCGGTTCCATGAAGGATAAGGGTTAACAAACCTATATTGCTGTGTTCTGTTGATAATAAGAATCATGAAAGAAGATAATTATTTTATAGTAGTAAGTTACTTAATTTTTGGTACTCTTAAAACATTGGACGCTTCTATCAACGGAACATTGTATCCACAGAAAACATTCGTTGTTTGATTTTAGTACGTGAACTTATTTGTGTTTACAAAATAAATAAAGAACAGTGGCGAACTCCCAAAGAAATTTTTGTTGACATTTTTTTTAGCGTCTGCCTATTAAATATATGTAAAAGTATAGAGATTGAATTGCTGAACAGTTTTGTCTTCAGCTATACTTTTATAGGAAGTCAGGAATTTAAGATATTTCAGCTTGAAGTTTTAGAGGTTATGTCTCGTCAACAACAGACTTATCGAAAAAGATATATAGAAATACCTACTTATTGCTCAAAATATCATTGATAGAAATGCATTTTAAATATAAAATATACTACGGACTACGTATTCAGAATATTAAGTCCAACCGACGACGTGCGTAGGTCTGCCACATGGTCCACGTAAGTAGGCAGGTACTTAACTACCTAATTATATGTTCAGAAGAATATTTATTTAATAATCTTTATCTTTAGAGCAGTTAGTTATAGATTAGTATGATTCATTACATGGTAAGGGTAGGTCATTGGTAGGTATAGAAATAAAAACATCGTTTTTTTTAATATTTATTTTAGTTAGGGAGGTGGCGAGCGAAAAGATATGATCAGCACACAAGGCAGACGTTATTAATAGTGATAATTATACCTAAAGAAACATCAAGGACCTCGTCTGCCACCATAGTGACGCTGCGTTGTAAATTTACAGCGTTTCAAAAATGTTTAAAAAAAGGTGTGCTATATTATGCGCACACGTCTGCCGCTGGGGCTGATGATCACAGTCATCCTGGAAACACAAAGAATCGAAAAGGCAGACATACAGGGCTCTGACTTTTGTAGTATTCAATTTTTTAATTAATTTTTATGATTTAAAAAACTGTATATAAAGTGCACACTTGGCAGATTTGAATTGTTCGATTACAAACAATGAGAAGAACCACGGAAAAATAGTCTGCCAATATGTTGCCTCTGCGTTGTCTATTGACAGTGCTCCAAAAATGTAAAAAAAAGAAGGTATGCTATATTATGCGCACACGTCTGCCTCTTGGACAGATGTTTGAATTACTTATAAAAACCAAGAAAACCGATGAGGCAGACGTTCAGGCCTCTGATATTCGAAAGGCAGACCATTTGATGTACTTTTTTCAACCCGACGGTCGCGCCAAACCAAGCAGGTATAAAATATCCCCATAGATCCTTTCGTGGTGTCTCTCTTTTCTTTGGGAATATGAGTGAGAACGGTGTAACTCAGTTCCGACCTTTTCCGTATTGTGAAACTAAATGTAAAGAGCGTATATCTATATACAGCTTATATCTATATGTATATACGTATTTTACACAAATAAAACGTGATTTAAAAAGTTAAAGACTGTTCCTATCCAGATCCTAATCCTATTCAGATTACATTCAAGCATGCAATTAAAAAAAAATACTTTCTAATTAGTGTTCCAAGCGCATTTCGTTTCTGCTTGGCATTGAGAAAAAATATGATTGCATAGATTTCAGCTCCAGAAGTTTAATCGTTACCGGAGTTTAGAGGATAATATTAAACAAAATTATAAGAATAAAACTATAAACACTAACAATAATCCCATGTAATACTCGCTGTCCCTTGATTCCGTGAATTTCAAACAGTTATACAGCTGAAAATCAGTGAGCAAAGTGAATGAATCGAATGGGCGCAATGAGAACCGCGTGCAAATGACTTAGTAGAGCTTTTTTTTTGACATTTTTACAACTCCGTCGCATGATAATGCAGAGTCCTGAATGTCTGCGTCTTCGATTTTCTTCGTTTCCAAGATGATTGTGACCGTTTACTCCAGAGGCATACATGTGCAAATGATTTAATACACCGATTTTTTAATCAACTTCAATCCGCTGTAACGCGAAAACGCAGCGACATAGAACCTTAATTGGTTAGACTAAATCGATTCGTAATGATTTAAACTGCAATCCACCTCGACGTCAAACGTGTGCAAATCACCTACCGAAATGCTTGCCACCTCCCTAACTATTTCTCATCTTCTCTAACCACAATGTCATCAAGAAAACCTGCGGGTGCTGTGATATATGGTTGATGTCTGGCCCATCCTAGATATCATACTACAGTCATTGTATGAGCGCAACATCCAACTCTCGAGTTAAGTGCCAATGCCAGGTATCGGCGCATTTTAATGACACATAATATGTTGCAGTTGACACACATGATGCGTGTAGGCCTTACACGGCTACTCATCATGATAAAAAAATCGATGCACACACAACAAAATCCAAGGTATCAGGGAGAATCGGAATCCAGAGTCACGAAAAAATGTCGTCGTATAGACAAACAATCAGAATCCTTAGGTAAGAACTAGTCACACAGGGAACCGTAAATCTCAGAGTGCATAAGCAGAAGCAGTCGATGAAGTAGAAAGTCACGGAAAATCGATGGAAAACAAAATAACGAGACGCACGCGAAGACAACGACAAATTGTCAGTGCCGGCCGATTGACAATTGAAATGTCATGTTTTTTTTTTGCGATGTTGTCACACTCGAATTGCACTACGATGTCATTTGTACGTATTAAAAAATTATTACCGCTATAATCTTTAACACAAGCAATCATTTTTATTTTAACATTTGTATTCTGATGAAGAAATATATTTCCTAAGTATATTAATGCAATACGTAAAGCCACAGCGTATGTAACTTGACTAAGATTTATATTACATGGCAACATTAAAAGTATCGCTTAGCAAAAAGTCATGAAGTCAAGTAAGAAAGAAAAAAAACTAAGCCATGATTATTTCTTAGCATCAATAATCTAGTCAAATAAGCTCTTTATTATGGTGATTTTTTTTTCAGACTTCGGTAGTATTTATGTTTGATTTGATAAAACTTAGTAAATTATTTCGTCGGTATCTAGTAGGGTGACATACGTAGACGCTCAATAATTTCATCAACAATTCTCTCGCCGGTATCCTTTAACACAGCATGGGTTCGTATCGCTAAAGGATATGTACCCTACTCCTCACAGGCGCGGTCGCAGCCTACGATTTTGGGGGGGTTACCATGAGTACTGAAGAATATTTTTAGAAAGGTACATCTCCTCGTTGGTCTAGTAGTCGAACGCGCTACTGACGAGCATGTGGTCCCGGGTTCGATTCTCAGGTCGGGAGTATTATTGGGTTTTTCAGGCAAATCGTTCAGGGTCTCGACAGCATGGCTGACTTTGGGGGGGGTCATGACCCCTAGGACCCCCCCTCTCGGACCGCGCCTGACTCCTCATGGCACAATAGAATGCGCCCACGCGTCACACTTCAATGTTTTTGTATAACATTTCTGTCAGTCATAAATAAAACTACTATCTATGTAGGTCGGTAGGGAACCTGTACCTACCTCGTCCTTGAACGAATGAAATAACTTGTGGTCTTCCGTTCTCCCCGAAATATCAATGACGGCTAGACGCACCGTAACACTACTCTGTCTGGCAAGGTAAGCGTATAAAATAACAATAATTTGTATTTAAATCTGAGTTAAGTAGGAAGTTACGTATTTATTTCAAAATGGCCTGTACAAATAGTAGGTAAGTAAGTTAGTAAGTTTTTAATGCACTATGTGTGTAGCATATTTTTCTTGTCTTTGCCGCTCTAAAGTGGTTTGGGGCAAAACCGTACGGAGTAATATCGGCTACTATCTAGTAGACACATCTATCTCGAACAACATGACGCTTCCAACGATCTCTCGCTTCTTAAAATACGATGAGTACCTAGGTTAGGAGTTATGAGGGGATAAAGGAACTGATTTAATTTATCTTCATAGATTTAATTTAATGTTCGTTTTTTTTTTTTTTTTTTATAACATTAATTACTTACATTACGTACAGAATCAAGTTCTTCTAACTTAACAGATAGCTGTGCTGCTGGGGAGTTTGTTGCGCCACTTCTTCTTCCCAGCTAAAACACAGGAACTGGTGAAGGGCGGGCGTTTTGGAGGGACTGTCTTATGTAACTTTGACGTTCAAAAAGTGCTGACTCTCAGCCTAGTTTGAATAAATGACTTTTGATTTTGATTTTGATTGATATACTTATATAGCCTGTCAAAATCACAACCCTTCTGTGGATTTGCCGCAGTCGGGTAAAAATTCAAATGTTTCAAGATTTATTATGTTATCTTTAAAAAAAAAACATGAGAAATACAAAATATTGAAATTATTATGACTTCTTAATATAGCATTATCAAATACTTACGTTACCCAAAAGACCGTAGTTACAGTAAGCCTTCGCCACCCGTGTCGGCTAGTTGAGAGCGCGCTTGGTGGGAGCGGGGGCGCGGGGGCGCAGGGGCGCGGGGCGCAGCGGCGCGGGGTAGTTCCGTCCATCGGCTTGTTAGCGGTCGCTGATACAATTGAACACGCGAAACCATCCAATCAGGAAACTTAATAAAGCATGGCATGCACTCGCGGACTGCACGATTTAGATGCTGCGGTTATAGCACGCTTTAAAACGGACACGTAGGTACCAAATTGGATTCTGAAATACAGGCACTTACATAAAAACTCGCTTATTTCTTTTTCACGGTGAATATTTGAATAGAATAATAGGTATCTGGGTGTTTTGAGGGTGTAAAGTGTTGGTTTGGTTTGACAATGTTATTGCTAGGTAGATATTTCATTTATGTTCCATTAGCTATTGCCAGCGGCTTCGCCCGCGTGGAGGTCGGAAATTATCCCGCGGGAACATACTACCGGGATAAAAAGTAGCCTATGTCCTTTCTCAGGCTCTAAACTATCTGTGTACCAAATTTCATTTAAATCGGTTCAGTAGTTTTAGCAGGAAAGCGAGACAGACAGACAGACAGACAGACCGACAGACAGACAGAGTTACTTTTGCATTTATAATATTAGTGTGGATAATAAATAATATAAAATGTAATAATATAAATATATATATATATTATATATTTATATTATTACATTTATATTTTTTTTTTTTTACGATTTATAAATTAAATTAATATATATATATATATATATATATATATATAGTGTGGATGTGGAACTGTGGATTATCGTACGAAATTACTTGTCAGCATATCAGTATTTATATAGATTACAAAAAAAGCAACCGGCTTCTAAAATAACTCCATAAAATGTCGAAGAAACAACTGCTTGTGTCAAATAACTTTTATTTCGGAAGTCGGTGCTATCTTGTATACCACTACTTGCTATGTAAACAACAGTGACAGGAAGTGTACAGGTACATAAGCAAGATACACAAAGTGGATTAAAAATGGATTATCAGAGCTAACGTTAAGAACATCCAAGCAAAGTTATTACAATTTATACGATTTAGTCGAAAATGATCTCAAACCTCCATTGCTGGAGATGTCGCGGAACATACATACAAAAAATAAAAGTTTAAAAAACTTTTTGTGTTGGGTAGCCTATTTATTGAGAAAGGCTATAGGCTATATAACATCACGCTACAACCAAGAAGAGCGGAGCAGTAATGAAAAATGTGGCAAAAACGGGGCAAATCACACGGGTAGGTGATTCGACGCGACGGGAAGAGTCGGGGGAACACGAAATTTAACGCGGACGAAGTCGCGGGCAGAAGCTAGTAGTACTAATAATGGTTGACAAGGTATACCCTATCCAATAAAAAAAGAATTATTAAAATCGGACTAATCTGTATAAAGTTATGCGTGGTTATACATTACAATCAGTGAGTGAACAATCAATCATCCCCTGTTTTCCGACCCTTAGGGCTTGATTTTGTTTTTCAAATATATATGGGACCACTTTCGGTGTATATTCTTTCCAATAAAAAAGAATTATCACAATCAGACTACTATGTAAACAGTTATGCGTGGTCACACATAAAAAAAAAAAACAAAAAATATAAACGCGTCGAATTGAGAACCTCCTCTGTTTTTTCGTCGGTAAAAAAACTGAAAAACACGAAAATCTGGGGTGCTTTTTGAGGTATTTTTAAATGATATCAAGCATATCACGCTTTTCTCCATTATTTTCTAAATTTTAGGTTATTTTTCTATGAAAGCGTGTTTTTTAGTTTATTTAAACTTTATTCATCTTAATAAACTTATAAATTATATTTTTAAATATTAGAATATAAAATAAAAACATTTAAAAATATAAAAAATTGTAGCCCACCGGTATCGGGAACAAGGTCCAAGCTACCGGCGGTCAGGGCTCCAGAGAGAGGAACCTCCTGACGATGCGAGCCGTGTCCAGAAGTACCGCTTTCTGAATCAAGCCCTTGACCCAGCTGCCTAACGAGAGCCTCCTTAGATGTTGGTCGAGGCTCTTGGCTATCAACCCATTGGCTGTGACGACTATCGGCACAATGATCGCTGAATCCACATCCCACATGTCGATAACCTCGCGAGCCAAGTCAAGATAATTGATCTGTTTATCTTTCTCAGCTTTCACGAGGTTCTCGTCATGTGGGACCGCTATGTCAACAATCACTGTGCGCCGCTCTACTCGATCCACCACCACTATATCAGGCTTATTTGGGACAATAGTCCTGTCAGTGATGATGGATCGATCCCAGTACAATGTGATATTTCCATTTTCGAGAACTGGGTCGGGCACATACCTGTAGTACGGCACTTCCGATTCCACAAGGCTGTATTAAGAGCAAGTTGCTGATGGATAATCCTGGCTACGAGATTGTGTCTATGCAAGTATTCTTCGTTAGCTAGACGAGAACACCTGGAGATTATGTGCCTAATTGATTCTCCTGGACGGTGGCATGCCCGACAGATGTCAACCGTGCCGTCTTTCACAACAAATCTCCGGTAATTGTTCATCATCATAACTTCGTCCATAATTGCACAGACTTATTTCAACTATTATTAATTTTCTATTTTTTTGGGTTTGAATTTTGTGACGTATGTCAGCGTAGTTTTCAAAGACTATTGTTTTTGGCTATCCTGGTAACCCCGGCAAGGATAATGGCACAAATTTATAAAATTATTGTATTGTCATCGGTCCTTGATAAGTAAGCTTTCAAGTTAATCCGACGTTTTGAAGGAAGACAAAATCATGTTCCAAGTTTCCGTTACATAGGCACATACTAACATACAAACATACGTTTGAAAATAATAAAAGCGTGTTAAAAAAATACTTTCCGCCTTTTTGAAGTCGGTTAAAAACCATGTACATGTGTGAGTTTGGGATATTTGTATTTGTCGTGGAGTGTATGAGCAGCTTTAGGAAAGTGAACGCCAAGTGTAGCAATAACTACGCAAGATTGCGATACTTACCTGCTTTTGTGCCAACTTGGTTGTTTCCTGAGTGTGTCGCGGTTGTGTGGACTCAGCTTTGCAGCGGTACTTACCACAGATGCCCCTCAAGGGGCTAGTGGCTAAATAATAACAGCCGTACAAATCGTTCAACAGTTAACCTCTCGAGTTAACTACGCTTGTCATAGTCCTTAGTATCCGTAGTTATTCGTGGATGGGTCCTTCCATTACGTATCGAAACGCCTACTTACCTCGGAACGCCGTTGAGCCTGGCTTGATTTGTAAATTTTTAACAGCCGTCACGGATAGTAAGAAGCCCAAATCAAAGCAAAATATTTTTAATTCACATAATACATAATACACATATTACACTGATCGTAATACGTCGGTATACGCCTGTTTTCTGGATCTCTCCAGGGCCTTCGATCTTGTAAATTATGATGTGCTCTGGAGGGAGCTTGAGGGTAGGGGTGTACCGACAGGAGTCCTCAAGATCTTACAGTATTGGTATGGCAACCAAGAAAATGTTGTTAAGTGGTCTAGTGCACTCTCCGACACTTGTAGATTAGGATGCGGTGTGAGGCAGGGTGGGCTGACGTCTCCTAGGCTATTTAGCATATATATAAATAGCCTAATCGTGGACCTCAGCAAGATGCGGGTCGGATGTAGCGTCCATGGTGTGAAAATAAATAGTATCAGCTATGCTGATGACATGGCGCTGCTGGCGCCGACAGCAGGCGCCGTGAATGAAATGCTGAAGGTCTGTCAGGCGTATGCTGCCTCACACGGGCTTGTTTATAATATTAAAAAGTGTGAATACATTGTCTTTAAGGCCGGCGGTGAATGATAAATGATAAATGACTTTATTTTTGCAAGTAGGTTTGTACAAACACTTTTACACGTCAATCATATTTTTTAAAACTAGATGAGGTCGGCGTTTCCTATCTGACTACTCAGAGAAGAAAGGCCGAAACAAACTCAGAGGTCACAGTCTCTTTTAAAGTCCAGACATAATTTGGTTAGATCATGTGAAGACCATGTGGATTGGTGTCTGAAGTGGTCTTTTAAGGAAAGAACCACACAGATTGAGTGGACCTGTCCAATCAGTGCACGCATTTGTCAGTAATTATGCAGCTCAACTCAGAACTTAAGGAGGTCAATGATTCGACGAACAATACCAAAGAAGGGACATTTGTGTAGGTCGCATAAATTACTCAAACTGCCAGACTGTGATAAAAAATAAATGAGAAGAAAAGGAACCTAGAAAAAAAAATAACACCCACTTAATCTTCACATTTAAAATAATTAAAACAATATAATACTTGAAAAGTAAATATTAATGTTATTGTATAGGTAAAATTCATCAATGTCAATGTGTACCTATATAAAATCAGGAGATAGTATCATGTACATGGAGGTGTCTGAAATGGTCTTTTGAGGAAAGAACCATACAGATTGAGTAGACCTGTCCAGTCAATGCACGCATTTGTCAGTAATCTTTCAGCTCAACTCAGAACATAAGGAGCACAACGATTCGACGAACAACACCAAAGAAAGGACATTTTGGTAGGCCGCATTAAGTACTCAAACTGCCAGATTATCATTACAATGAAATGAGTAAGTATAAAAAAAAAACAAACATCTACATAGTCCTCACATTCAAAATTATTAAAATAATAATAATAGTATACTCCTCAGAGTATATATTCATGTCATAGTTAAGCAATAATCAAAATGGCAAAGTGTATAAGCAATAATCAAAATGTCAAAGTGTATAAGCAATAATCAATGAATGCCCGGATACTATACCCAACATTACCCTAAACGGCTTGAACGTCAAAAGAGTGACAACATTCAAATATCTCGGGCATTTTCTCACGGACGACCTTAAGGACAATGACGATATTGAAAGGGAGCGTAGGGCATTGGCTGCCCGAGGTAACATGCTGGCCTGAAGATTCGCTCGGTGTAGCAAGCTGGTAAAGGTAACTCTTTTTAAGGCATATTGCCAGAGCTTTTACACAGGGAATCTTTGGGTCAACTATACTAAAAGGACGCTGAATGACCTACGCGTCCAGTACAATAATATTTTTAGGATGCTGTTGAGACTGCCACGATGGTGCAGCGCTTCTACGATGTTTGCACAAAACCGAACTGACGGTTTCCACGCCGTCATTCGCAAGAAAACTGCGTCGCTGTTGTCAAGGTTGCGGGCGAGTGGCAACAGCATTCTAAAAACGGTGGCGGAGAGTATTGACTCACCGATTATTAAAAGTTTTGTGACAAGGATAATCACCGAACAGTAATTTGGGGATGTCCTTTTCACAATACTGTTTTTTCTATGTTGTTTTGAATTTTGTTTTACCTACTAACACTAGTATTAAGTTGTAATGTTGTTTACTAACCCGATGGATCATTGTTGTCCGAAAAATAAAGAATATAATAATAATAAACTATGAAACGTCAGAAGCTAGGTGCAAAAAGTCTGTCAGCCAGTCTTACCAAGGGGTATCGTGTTACCCAATACCTAAATTATAGCGGGCGAATGTGCAGTCGTCCCATGTAAAACATTGTTATTCAGCAGCATTCGATGATACTGGGAGCCAAAACCAACATAGTGAGGCAAGTATAGGCAGATTGACCACGGTTGAACATGCAGTTCATTTATGTGCAGTCAGAGAAATTACTTATTTAGTAAATTGACACACTACGCCGCGTAAATTGTATGTGGTGTTGTATCCGTCTATTACTCATATAATCTGATTTATTCCATTTAGAATCAAGCCGCTTTCCAAAAAGCTGTTCAAAGTCAGAGAGAGTTGTCAATGGATCGAGCCGTGCTGTGTAATGTGGTATAAATGAGGGTAGTCTGCACCGAGTTCGGAACTCGAGCCGCTCGCCTTACCGCTGTCTTTTCAACCGACGAAAAAAAACGGAGGATATATATCAATTCGACGCCAATTTTTTTTTTTTTTTTATGTACGACCATGCATAACTTTTTACATAGTGGTCCGATTGTGACAATTTTTCTTCTATTGGAAAGGGTATACTCCCAAAGTGGTCCCATATCAATTTGGAAAACAAAATCGAACCCTAAGGGTCGGAAAACAGGGGATGATTGATTGTTCACTCACTGATTGTAATGTGTAAACACGCATAATTTTATACAGAGTAGTCCGATTTTGGTAATTCTTTTTGTGTTGGATAGGGTATATCTTGCCAAGTATTATTAGTACGTTAAAGCCACAAAAAAAATTAAAATAAAAACTTTTTAACAAAAAATTAAACCGCCGAAAAACTGAAAAGCATAAAATAATACTTAAACCTTAAAATTTTGAGTCGGCGTTGAAAAATCAATGAACAAGGACCACTCAAAGCGGCGACTCATAATTTTAAGGTTTAAGTATTATTTTATGCTTTTCAGTTTTTCGGCGGTTTAATTTTTTGTTAAAAAGTTTTTTTATTAAAACGATCAAACGCCGAAACAAAATTTATTGTTGAACTTATTCTAATGAAACTAACGATGAGAGCTTTCGCCAAAAATTTACTTCGTGAGTGTTGACCGGACCTTGTCGGTGACTCAATGGCAATATCTGCGAGTAAAACTGACGACACACAAATTTTGAAAACCGTTATAATCTCTGGGGATATGGACGTCAGCTTTTGATATCGCTAGCGAGTTGCCGGCGAGTGAAACGATTGTGTTTTATTCCGATTCATTGTACTATTTGTACAAACAAAGAAGTTATCATACGGCTTTGAACAAAAGTTTGTCACATTTTAAGCATGTTCCTGACCGTCCGCTTCAAGCAGTACCGACACTAAGCGCTGAAGGTACGAAGTAGCTCTAGTACGTCACATGAGACAGGTGATGAGATCTCCGGCGAACCGGGAAGCGACGGTAACGGATTGTCGAGCGAGGGCCGCAGGAAATTAACCGACACGCCGGGGCCCGGGGCCCCAAGGTCACGCGTCTGCAATTCCGAAGACGTCTTACACTTTAACGTCGTTTCGTGACTTACGTCTCCACGCCGATGTGAGCTGTGACTTGGTTTAGGAACCGCACCGCACCTACGCACAGTGGGACCAAATGGGTATTTTGTTTCAAAAAGGGCTAGAGGTCACAATTTTAAACCAATTACAACGATTTAAAAAAAAATACTTTTAAATGGATTCCAAAGAGAATGTTGGAGCCCGATTAAAAAAAAACCCCCATTAATGACATAACCTTAAATGCTCAAAATGTTTTTCTCATGTAAAATCTCTGAAACTATGGCCCCTGAAATAAGGCTCATAATTCTTACAACTATTTTCCTACGGTTGTCAGTAACTTTCGACGTAATTAGAAGCTTTCGTTAGATTAGATTTTAGTTAGGTAAGATTAAGTAACCATGAGCAAAACAATTAACGTTTATCGGTTACAGTTTTTCGAGTTGCTGTGCAGTTAGAAAAAATAATAATAATAATAAAATAAAAAATAAGAAATTGTGGTTAACTCTTCGTATGCCGCAAACGCGGATCCACGCGAGACAATGGTTTTTTAATTGTGTCTGTAATTACGGCATTCAATGGGTTTAGTCTCACTGCTACTAGATTTTCCAACTTACTCGGCTAAGTAATAGATATAAGAGGAAGATACCCATTCACTAAAGATCTAGAAACAGGTTATAAAATTTGGAGAACACATGATACCAACTATCCAAAATTTTTGAGTTAGTTTTAAGAGCTAAGTTGTTCAGACACTCACAGCAGGATTTACAAAGTTCTGTTGCACGCGTTTGGTTTAACGTGTTTGAAAATAGTTGTAAGAATTATGAGCCTTATTTCAGGGGCCATAGTTTTTTTAAACAAAAAACCCATTTGGCCCCACTGTACTACGGTGGCCGGGAGTCAACATTCATTATCGCTGAGGTGAGATTACGACTAGTTTGTACACTGCTGCTGAGAGCTCCAACATATATTAAGATCCGTCACAACACGTTTGCTACTACCCCGCCACCGCCCTTCAGTGTTTCAACAGACTGTCTGTCGAACCCTGCGGCTTTCCCAACTTTCATATCTTTCAGCGCTTCAATCTTGTCTATTTTTATCCACTTCTGACTTTGGCTCCTCAGTACTGGCGTCTGCCTAGTTGGCCACTCCTTGCACACTATCATGACAAATGATAAAGTTTCAAAGTATCCTTTCCAGCATTTCAAGACCTTATATTCTTCGCCTAGTAAACATCTATATTCCGCTCTTATATAGAGTGACAGGATATGATCCTGTCACTCTAAAAACCAATCTGACCTGTTTCCAGAACAGCTTAAAATTGTCCCTGAAGTTACAAGAGAACTTCCTGTTATACTTTTCTTCCCTTTGATCCTTTTTCATTTTGCCATCGATTACACTTATTTTTTTTTCATTTCTGAGTATAGTACTTAACTTTTCCAAATCATCTATCAAATTCGTTGCCTGATTCATCCTTGTTAGGGCCTTATAAGTAGGCCAACACTTTAAGCCAGCCCTCTTTCTTCTTTTTCACAATCTTTTTAACTTCTCCATCTAAACAGAAAACATTCTAAGGAATAATTTTATTTTAACAACACAAACTTAAAATAATTTAAGTTTGTCACAAATAATCGCTCATTACACATACTATTAGTGAGGTAAGATAGGTAAGTAAGGTAGACTGTACAAGGGGTGATCCATTTTATTGTTATATCTAATTTGTCATAAGGAATTACATTTGACTTAGTTAAGACTTACTAAGACCTCTAGAAAAAGAGCCTTCGTTACATAATAGTGTGACTACGGTTTAGTGGATCAGTTTGGTGTGACGGCGTCCTAAGAGTCGCCATGTCGCGACCGGTGCTGTGCGCAGATTTACGCAGAAAACTAAGTTCGGACCACTCCGCGCGCGCTTGCATTGTCGTATACAGTACGGTTTTAAAAATAATACTATTGGACGCTAGAGTGCGTATCATGCAACAAGAGCATTAGACAGCCTGGGCGGTGGCTAGAGATACCTTGCCAATAAAATATCTGCATCGACAGGTTGCTCAGCGTACTAATAGCCTAAAGTAAGGTTGACTATGGTAAAATAGATGATAACAATAAGTCATTAATATTCCATATCAGGCCATTACGGAGCACAACACGACGGTCATGGGGAATATTGTCGTAAGTACCGTACTTAGATGAATTTATGGTTCATATAAATAAAGTAATGCACGCTGCCATGACGTGGGCACCTGCGCAGTGGGGCAACGCGCCCGCGCGCCCGCCGCGCAGTGTCCAACTTATATTGCGTTCAGTATTTATTGCTCTCACCTGTCGCTCGCGACTCACGCTGCTCCAGAGCCCTCCCCCCTTCCCCTCACCGCAGCATGTAGTGCACGATAACACTCGCACCAGCTGCAAGAGAACCAACTTTGAATGGTTGACTTTAACCTTTTACATCGCAGGATTTCTAGATACCCTAGCGCTTTCAACCGACGCTTGTGTTCTTTATGTGAACCAACAGCAGATGCGAATATAGAAATACAACTGGGCAAATGTAATCAATACATAAAAGTACGAAGATACCACTTACGTCATTTGATATTGTTACTCTATCACATCGATCACAAGTAGGTAGTTGTGCTACATTCTGTAATCACATCAGACCAGTTTAAACTGTACAGTGCAACTAACTAAGTTTTAATTGGCCAACTATTGATAAAGCATATTTACTAAATGGACGACCGTTTCTCGTAGACGGCGCGCTACGGCGTAGTGCTAGCAGTCGTTATTCTGCATCTACACGTAGCGTCTGCAAGGTTCAAGGAACGAACAGATTCAGAAAAGTTTCTTTGACTGAATTTTGTAATGGGTTTGAGTTATAAGATTTAACAAATTAAGTGAAATGATGTACCGATACATGTTCAATATGAATGTTAGTGGTCGTTTATTGGACAATAGCAGTGAACCTCTACAAACAGCTGGTCGTCGCGTCTCCGTGGATGTGCCGGTCAGCATCTCTCGCTGCGAGTTATCGCGGGGGTGGATGTTATTGCTCGTAACTTATTAATGCGGTAACGAGCGGTGTAATGGCGTGGCTCATACGCCGCGTTATCTCGGCGTGGCGGCGGTAGGCCGCCCACACACTATACAAATGTCTATAGTCAGGGAAACGGATTGTTTCGCAAATTAATTGTATGTTGACTGTTTATCAAATCACAACAATCATATTTTTTTCAGTCGTCTGAAATGCACGAAAATGGTTGTTAATCTGCTAAGCAATATAATATAGTATATAAGGTGTAACTATTCATACACGAAATATTTTAAGAGGTACACCTGTAGGTGGTAAAGAAGCAAAAAGAAAATTTTTATGTAAGCGTTTTTGAATTTTCGTAATTATTATAATTTTAAAACTGCTTGAGACGTTTTGCATAAAACCTTTACTCCAAATTCTATAAATGGCCCACCTGACGCTGCGAGGGCGGCGACCAGACCGCACGAGCATGGCCGCGGTGTCTCGGGCCGTAAAAAATAAAAAGGAGCCAGTATTTCTTATGCGCGTCTAGTAATTTATAAATAATAAATTTTGAAAAAAATACGTTTAGAATTTTTTTTTCATTGCTGTAGCTTCGTTACCACCTACAGGTGTACCTCTTAAAATATTTCGTGTATGAATAGATACACCTAAATACTAGGTCTTGCCAGCGGCTTCGCCCGCGTGGAGGTCGGAAATAATCCCGTGAGAACGTACGTCCGCAATAAAAAGTACCCTACGTGTTAATCCAGGTTATAAACTATCTATGTTCTAAACTTCATCCAAATCCGTATTTAGTTTTTGCGTGATAGTGTATCAAACAGCCATACTTCCAAACTTTCACATTTATAATATAGGTTCACATTCAAATCCGTATATCCGCGTAGTTTAAAAGACCTAAGCGAACAAACGCGGGAATCAATTTTGGTTTTATACTATGCAAAGATTATCGAGAAATCGAAGCGCACGCCATCTAGTGGATGTCTACGCAACCTAGATGTCAAAAAGACTATGAATTATCTTACACCGCCATCTATTAGAAATTCATGGAACTTACCAATAAATACACATATAGTCCTATACAATAACATGAAATTTGCAAATATGGAGATCAATAATTGAGATAATAAAAACTATCCTATCTTTCAAGGTGCGCCGAATCAGAAATAATCACGAAATTTGATAACAATCAGTTCGGTATAGAGCTCCAAAATACCGGAAATTTCCAATACCGGTATCAGTACCGGTATTGGAAAAGTCAGTACCGTGATCACGGTATAAATACCGGTATTGAATGTAAATTCTAGTAGGACATTAAAAGACTGGTTTTTATTTTAAAATCATTCTTCTCTGTTCTTCATCAGATCAGCCGAAAGATGTCCACTGCTGGACTTAGGCCTGCCCCAATTTGGGGAGGTTTGCCATAATCGCCACGCTTGGCAGATGGGTTGGCAATCGCAATATGGTGGTAAAATGCACAGAGAACGCTGCTGCCCATTCTCTAGTAAGTCCCGTAGTCGCCTCTTATGACACCCACGGGAAGAAATGGGGTGATGCTATTCTTGACGTCCGTCACCATACGGAACGCTCCGGCACCGCACGAAACAAATAATTAAGTATAAAGTTTTAAGTAAAGCTTAATTAGCTGGCATTCTTTTGGTGTTAATTAGCAATAAAACCATCAAAAATATAAGTCCGCCATGCGGTGCCCACGCGTAAATGCCGCGACGAAATGCAATTTTATTGATTTGACTGAATTAGTAATAATCATTGTAATTTGTAACGTTTAGTTTTGTTGCGATATCTGGGAGTAAATTTAGTGCGTTTTTTTGCGAATATTATTTTCATTCGTTGATGGAAGGAGGAACGGTCAGCAGCGACACGTGGTGTCTCAGCCACTAGAAAATCATTAGGAGTGGGATACGTCGTAACGGGGCAGGAATAGGCACAGGATAGGTCAGGGTGTTTTCTTCTAATGCTAGTGAAAATAATCGTTGGAAATTGTTATCGAATCGCAGCAACGCTGAGTGACGGAATTGATTCACGCGATTAAGTAACCTATAAATCCGTCTAGCTTTACTTACATACATAAACTCACGCCTTTTTCCCATGAGGGTAGGCAGAAACTAACTTTATCCCAATAACAATAGGGAAGATGCAAGTATAATATTTATGAAAATTTTATGATTAAAATGGTAAAAAAATATAAAAGAAGGGCTACTGCAAATTTTTTTATTTTACATAATGTTGATTTTTAACAATAATTACAAATTAAAAATTACTTGAAACGAAACGAATTTCAAAACACCAATCAGCGTTTAGTGACGGCAGTGACGTCACTAAACGCTGATTGGTGTTGTTATGACAACTAGTGATGTGAACCGATTACAATTTTAACACCGGTTTAAGCCGATTAGTAATTATGAAGGTTGATTTCAGTTTTTCCTAAAAGAAAATACCAATATCCCTTAATTTGGCTTTGACCGCTGGGACGGACATAACTTTAAAAAAATCCTGAGCGTCTTGTAAGTGGATTTTATTTCTATTGATATTTTTTGGCGTTTGGCACATTTTAATGGCGAGTGAAGGTAAAATAAGCTTTTATGATTTTATATGACTTTTATAATCTTTTGGGGTATGTAAAGGACACCATGTCAATTTGTTTTAGATCTGCTTGAACAATATGCACAAGCGATAGACTCGTCCTCAGATGATGAACCAGAAACTTGGTCTAATGCAAATGCTTCAAAAAAACAGCAACCGTTGTCACCTATCTACACTAATATTATAAAGATGAAAAATTTGTAGGAGGTCACCTAACATGGGTGTGTGGAAGCTAGAAAATGCTTTATGTCTTGAAAGTACTAGGTCGGCATAATTTGGTAGGAGCTCACCTGTCATGGAGTGAGTGGTAGCTAGAAAACGCTTTATGCCTTCAAAGTACCAGTTTGTCATAACTTGGTCTAACATGGGTTTATGGTACTTGGTGCTCTTTGCTTTGTGTTGGTGGGATCTGATAAGTTAACACAACATTTATTGATTCTGAGGCGGTACGAAGTTCGCTGGGTCAGCTAGTTGTATATCCATACTAATATTATAAATGGGAAAGTGTGTGTGTCTGTTTGTCCGTCTTTCACCGCAAGACGGAGCGACGAACTGACGTGATTTTTTAAGTGGAGATAGTTAAAGGGATGGAGAGTGACATAGGCTACTTTTTGTCTCTGTCTAACCCCCCACTTCCCTAAAATGAGAGGTGGAACGCGCTAATCTCAGGAACTACTGGTTCGAATTGAAACATTATTTTTGAGTCGAGTAGCCTATTTATTGAGGAAGGTTATAGGCTATATAACATCAAGCTACGATCAAAATGAGCAACAAATAATGGACGAAAACTGGCAGGCTGCGGTGGGACGGGAAGGGTCAGGGTAGCAAATATTTGACGCGGACGAAGTCGCGGGCAGAAGCTTGTATTTAAATAAAAGTGAAATAGGAACTCAAACCAAAAATATTTGCAATAATCATACACAATACAACGAACTATTTGGGAAATTAGTAGCAAGTGAAATGTGAATCATATACATGGACAGGCACGCTTTGATTTAATGTCCGAAATATTATGTCTTATATAAAAAAAGAAAATAAGAAATAAGAACTAATTAATATGAAATAAAGAACAATGTTGAATAATACTCCTTCCTTTTATTTAAATCAACTTTATTAAAAAAATGCTGCTCCAATCAAATCAGTGATCAATGGGTTTTATTCGATGTTTTTACCAAATACGTTCACCGGAAAATAACTGGTGATTCTCCGGTACTCATTGCTCCGGTGCAAACCTCTAATACATATCAAAGACTCTCGGATACTTACATGTTTTGTGATTGTAATCGGTTTTTCAATAAGAGCCGGTTATTATCGGTTTATAAAGGTTTTCAAAAAACCAGGTACATCACTAATGACAACTTATTGTCATTGAAGCAATGGATGTAAAAGTGAATATTATTTTATAGTGTTGATTTCTTTTCAGAAAAAGTTTTCCTCCATCCATTTTAAACTTTATCCAATATCCGACCTCATTCTCCAAGTGTAAATACACGTTATAGGCAAGTTTGGAAGTATTAGGTACTAACGTGTTTTCACGTACTTAATAAGCAGATTTACTGAACATTTATCGAGTATATTCGCAGGCTTACGTCAAAGTGATCTTCGCAGTTCACAACATGCAAAAAAGAAAGAAAGCTTTGCAATGAAGAATCAATGATGCATGATGGTGATGTGATGTATTGTGGAATGCAATAAAATATTGAGTATTGTAATGGTGTTTGGAGAAAATTGAAATTTCTTTTCGCAGCTTGAAACCAACTTTTTCTCAGTTTTGGGCCAGAAAGTCCAGTCAAAAACAATTAATTTGGATACTTTGTTGAAGTAGACACGGACTTATTGGCACAAAACATGAATAAACGCGGATTATTAGTGGTATGGTTATGATCACCTGCTGTTGATGGATAGTCAGTTTTAAATTTTTACAAAAAAATATCTCTAAAGTTGAAAAAATATGCAAAAGTATGAAAGCCGACGAACAAACACGACCAGTGACTAACAAGAATGACGTCATCGGAACTATAGGTGCGTTTTCGCGCGAAAATTCAAACTGTCAATTTAAAACTGCATTTTTTCCGACAAATTACAATGTTTTAATTTTTTAATATATTTGTGGTCTATTCTACATGGAAATCTTTCAAATGAAAACTAAAATAAAAATATTGCATGTTGCCTATTATGTAACAGACGGATTCCAGTCTATCCGGGTTCAACTGAACACCAGTATGTAAGATGGAGGGTTTATGTGACATTCACAACCTAGTTACTAGGTAAAACGTTACTCTTTGTCAGAGTTTTGGGTATTCATTGAAACCTACAATGTGTAATTATCGGTAGTCGTCGAAAAACGATCGAGGCTTGATAATGGAGACTCGTCTAATCACGGCAGACATCTCTATAGTTTGTTATGTTTCCCATTTCACCACACAATTCACCAGGATAATTCACGAGTGGAGCATAATTAGCGGCCGCTTACCGCAACTGAAGATTGTAAATTTCCCCAATAAATTAATATTAATCCTGCGGAGTTTGGGAGCTCGTTGATTTATCTTATCTTTGGTGTTAGTGAGTTACTTCCTCAATTTACACGGTTCATCGGCTCTTATGGGACGCCGGCAAAAATAACTGCTCCATAATGCATGGAGGGGCAGTAGTTAGTTAACTGGGCGCCGCTCGGCACTACGCTATGTTCTTAACTTTGTTTTAAGGAATCTAATATAATTTGCCCTGAGAGTAAGTAAAGCTTTTAGGAAAACAAGTATGGCTTAAACACACCGCAATACAGCTTGCAATTTTAACAAGATTGAAAGAAATACTCGTGACGAGAACCGTGCAACTTATTATTAAATTTAAATCTGTGACGGGTTAACAGATGAGCCACCTTCCACAATTGTGCAGAGGTTTATTAAAATATGTGAAAATGACTGAGTTTCAACATCCCGCTCACTGTTCCTCAGCGGCGCTGCTCTGTCGTCAGTTGCGTGGGACACAAGACGAAGGTTGCGGGGGCTTCATGAATACATTCGGCATGTTTATCCGCGCCGTACATCACGTGTGTCGCAGTAAGTGAGAAGCTATCCAACGGATTTACTGCCACTTGTGTACCTACTTATTAACATGGAGTGGGATTACTTCTTTCCCAGCTAGTTAAATTGAGGACAAAGTTTGCCTCACCATTCGTAGAAACACACTCTTTGGTTCCGGACTTTGCGGAGCTGTGATGTGTCTGACGGAGTAAGGCAGCGGCTGTAAAGACACTCGGGTTCATTCCTAGTGGGTACAGCTTTTAGTTGGATGTCCAATTACAAGTAGATATTAGCTAGAGGACCAACTCAGGTAGGTACCACCAGTGGCGTAGCGTGCCTCGGCGGGGCCCCGTATAAAAATTTGTTTGGGGGCCCTTAGGAAGGGTAACGATTTCTCAAAAAAGGAAAAAAAAATGTTTGCATAAAATTAAAAGAAATATTTATTCATCATAATTATCTGTCTGTCACTTTTTCCAAAACTTTTATAAACGATTTAAAGTAAATAACTCTCCTTGCCTTTTTTTGCGGCAAACTTTGACTCCAAACTTCCGTGACTCACTTCTTTCTTTCTTTCTATTTTACTGTTATAAGTACAATTTTAATAAGTTATTTTACCAAGTGTGTTGTATTTTTAAAAACGAGAAAACAAAAATATAATTTAAACGTTAGTGGTGCTCGATACGATATATATCGATATTTCGCATATCGATATTTTTTTGCTCGTGATATATCGGTTCAACTCGATATTATCGAATCATCTGATATCAATTTATATTATAGATACATTTCATTCGATATATCGTGAGAAAGTAAAAGCATATTGCATGTCAAGTAATTTTTTAGAAAAAAAAAAGAAAGGATGGAATAAACCTGAATCCAAAAACGAAACGCTCTGACACGAAATATTGAGGTATTCCATGAGGCACACCCAAACGAAGCACACCCAGACGAAGCACACCTAAAGTATTCCACTTAGCAAACCCGTAGGTGGGCTTCAAATAAAAATTTAAAATAATTAATTTCCTATTCCACGAAGCACACCTACGAATATCACTCGCATAGTGCGGAGACTAAGAAATAAAAATGTCGATAGAAGAAAATATTTATTATTTAAAACACTAACTTAAGAGTATTCTTATTATTCACTAAACATGTACCTATAAGAAAACTTCAACATAGATCTTTATGGAAAACTATATTTACAATGGTTTTGATATTTGTCCAAGTGTTTAATGTAATTATGAAACAATCTGTGATTTTTAATGTTAAAGTAGAGTATTTTTACAAGCTTTATATTAGCTTCACTTGTTTGTATGTTTGTTTGTAACCGACTCCTTATAGCGCGATTTTGACCCACTTTAAACGACCAGATTTCATTCAAACTTTGCACACCTGTCAAAGACCGATGACAATGCAATAATTTCATAAATTTGTGCCATTATCCTTGCCAGGGTTACCAGAACAGCAAAAAAACTGTCTTCAAAAACTACGCTGACATACGTTACAAACTACGCTAACATACGTCTCAAAATTCGAAACACCCTAAAAATAGAAAATAAATAATAATTTTAAAAAACTAAAAAACACGCTTCCATAGAAAACCAAACTAAAAAGTAGAAAATAATGAAAAAAAAGCGTGGGGTGCTTTTTAAGGTATTTTTTTATTGATATCACCCCACGCTTTTTTTTCCATTATTTTCTACTTTTTAGTTTGGTTTTCTATGGAAGCATGTTTTTTAAACTATTATTTTATTTTTCACTAAATAAGAAAACTTCAATATACAGCATGTAACAAAAACCCTGTCCGATCCTTAAGGGTATTATTCGGCATCGTACTGCGTACATTATTACGTAACCAATTAATGGATTTGAGATTATTATTTTTCCCTTGTGAATATAATTAAATAAAAATAAAAAATGAAAACGAATCAAAGGCAACACTGATCGCTCGACAAAGTTCACGTGTTACTACGCACAGTTTTGTGTCAAAGAAGCCGCAATTTGTATGATCATTTGTCATGAACCTGCTTTGTCGCGTGCCACCAAACAAACTTATAACGAAAGAAAATTACGCTACGTCATACCTTATGCCTACGCGTAGGTATCAGCTGATATTGTTTTGTAGGCATAGTGATCCGGAGATTTAATCATGTTTATCAAGAAACAATTTATTGAATTATATGTAGCCCTGATAAGGGCTTTTTTTAATATGATGTCCTTTGGGCAATGTATTTACTGACTGCAGGTTTCAGTTCTTTTGTTGTTGCATACTTCGGCGATCGTGCTCCACAAGTACACCTCCAATACACATTCGACACCTTTTCACTAAATTTGCACGTACTCTTTGCAGCGCATTTGTGTCCGATTTAAGTGAGTCGAAAGCTGCCACAATTCGATCTCTGACTTCGATTTCTGAATCGCACTCTCTTTTATAAACAATTTGTTTAACATGACCCCATAAATAAAAATCCAGTGGAAAGGCTGATTGGAATACGAAATTGTTCGCGAAACGATAGCGGCACATGATACGTACAGACGTCCGATCAAAAGCTATCTACACGAAAGACTGGCAACATTTATATATCAATTTTTCTAGTACGTATGTTGAACGAGGATTACGCCTTTATTGGATCGGACAGGGTTTTTGTTACATATTGTATATCTCTATGGAAAACTATATTTACAATGTTTTTGATATTTGTCCAAGTTTTATTGCATAATATGAAACAATCTATGATTTTATTAAGAGCACAAAAAAGGAAAATAATAGAAAAATAGTTAAAAAATAAAAAGTAATATTTTTTTTGGAAAGATAATTATGAGACAATCTGTTATTTTAAATAGTAAGATAACAAAAATGACAAATATTGTGTCACATTATTATAATGAAACTGAATGATGTTAGAAAAAAAAAATAAAACAAACAGCAACAACACAACAACAGTCTTTTAAATAATAAATATTTTCTTCTATCGACAGTTTTCTTTATTAGTCCCCGCACTATGCGAGTGATATTCGTAGGTGTGTTTCGTGGAATAGGAAATTAATTATTTTAAAATTTTTATCTGAAGCCCACCTACGGGTGTGCTAAGTGGAATACTTTTTTTTTTTTTTTTCAGGATGGGAAATCATCAAATGACTTCTCCCACTCTGGGTGGAGCGGGAGGGCGTGTCAGACTTTTACTGACTAAAACCCATCCGTGTTCCATCAGTTGCCCATGTGCCAGGGTCACGGTATCTCTTTCGAACAATCACGCGACCCCGGCAGGAAGTGGAATACTTTAGGTGTGCTTCGTTTGGGTGTGCTTCATGGAATACCTCGAAATATTACTCTGCGTGAGTAATATTTATTATAGTTTAGTAGTAAAAAACAATATATAATTTGTGGTAGCTAGCTTCTTTGTAAACGTATTGTAATAAATCCTATAAAATAACAATAATAGAGTATATTAATAGATTGATTACAATTAGGTAGTCTGTTTAATATAATGCAGTTTACGACACACAAAATAAAAAAAGTCTGTATATTGTTATACAAAAACGATATCAAAGTCTGCCTACTATTTATTTGTATAGAAGAAGCAAGCTGTGGCAATTATTATATGGCATGGTTTGTTTGATACAGAATATGATTCATACAGTAAGTATCATGTGATTTTAAACACTATGTCAAAGATTACTATTTTAATAACAGAAAAGAATAATAGAATAACTAAAAACTAAATATTGGGAATTTAATACAAAGACTTATATTCATATTAAATTCGCAATATTTAGTTTTCATGCAACTGCACTCAGAACGTTGATGATTACCAAGCTAAAAACGTCGAATTTTTCTTAGTTAATAAAATTTTGTTTGGAGAGGTTTAGAAAAAAAAATTGGGATTTAAGTAAATAAAGTTGGTTTGTGTTTTAATTCTAGCTGTTTGTACTCATATTTCTGTTCCCTTTTTAATATTTTTTTATTATACACTAGATAAATACAAATTACTTAAGATATATCGAAAATATCGATATATTTGTACGATATATCGCAAAGTATCGATACAACATTACGATATATCATATCGAAAAAACATCGATACTTTTTATGCATGAACATCCATTAACCGTTTGATGCGAGAAATGAGCCACCCAGTAATAGAGATTGACGCACCATAATCGATAAATCAGGTCGGCTATTTTACGAGTGCGTCTGCTTCGAATGCTTTCCGTGTGTTTCTTATTGTGCAAGTTGTTTAAAATATACGTTGTTAAATTGTCAAATTGTGTTATCTGAGCAGGACGACTTTACTAGAGCGGAGATGAGTTTATTATTGACTTAGGTGACTGTTCATCTTTGCCAATGCAATCTGACAACGAATTAGATTAAAATGATTTTTATGAATTGTTGTGTTTTTCTTTTTACATCCATAATCTTTATTAGAAATTATTTATAATTAACCACATCAATTTAAAAAATAGATTAATGTTCAATTGCAAACCTTCTCGATTTTTGCTAATAATCGAATTCATTACGCAAAGAGACCTCACTATTTAAGTCACGTGACCAAGTGTCACTGTACCCATCCTATGTGAAAAAGACTATAAACGGGGAAATCCCGCAGCCTGCGATAACCGATGTAGGGTGTTGCCAGCTTTAGAACGCACGCTTTACGCGGAAAAAAATTGGTTTTAGTGACTTTTTACATTACTGAAAAAAAAAATTGGAAAATTTAATTTTTGCTTATGCACTTCGGGGGCCCCCTTGGCCCGGGGGCCCCGTATAATTTATACGGCAGATACGGCGGTAGCTACGCCCCTGGGTACCACAGACGTAACATCTTTCCAACAGTCATCCACCACTTTAACCATCTAACTGGTATGTTCTGTCACGAATAAAATATTCTGTAATTTTTATTATTTCGTTAGGGGAGGGAGAAGCTTGTAAATAAAATAATAATAGCAGCCAAGATAATTCACCAGCAACTTCTTTGAAATACAGTTTTGTGGAATTGGAAGTACTGTGCTATAGGTACCTACGTGTCGTACCGAATTCTGTAGCCATTTGCAAGCCATAGGTAGTGATGATAGATCGATTTGAGCGTCGCATAATGATGTATTTCAGAGGTAATAACTGCCGCATGAGTCGACTGATCAGGTTACACTACGCTTGCCGCGGTACGTCTGTGGATGGTTGACCACCTGACAATTTTAACAACAAAAGAAAAAACCGGATGCAGCTTAATGCATCCGGTTTGACTGGAAACCGGCCCAGACATTGTTGGGAAAAGTTACTCTTTTAATGTTTTATTATTAGTACCGGAGTTGACTCACACTGTTTTGTAATACGAAAATAAGCTGATTGTATTAATTAGCGATAAATGGTGACTGACAGATTGAGTTCGCGATAAGTTTAAGAACTATTTTTCCCTATTCAGTGAGTCACCGCTAGATAATTAGGAACTTAGGTCTAGAATTTTACGATGCAAATGTAATGTATGCTGCACAGGCCCTTTCAACCCGCTTCCTAACGCTGTGCATATTTAGTTGGTTTGTTACCGAAACTGTGACATAACAAATTAAAAACTCCGAGTCACATTAATCTGCTCGGTTTATGCCTGAATTACATGATGTGTGACTCCGGGTTTTAAATAGTTCTGTCTGTGGTGTCTTGTTTTTAAGCCCGGACGAAAAAGCGGGAACTTATTATATTATAAGTTTAACGTGTATACCTGTGTGTCTGACTGTGGCATCGTATCTCCTAAACGGCTACACCGATTAAGTTTGTTTTTTTTTTGTCTGGAAGGCGACTTATTTAAGAGTATTTTTAGCTAAGTTTCTGAAAACCTGTTCAGCCGATTGAAGATTATTCTTTTTTTTTGTAGCTGATGAAGGGATGCGAGCATCTTTCACAGGTCCGATCGAGTTCAAATTTGGTTTGTTATTGCTTCAATAATATTAGATTATTAGAAGAACAAAGTAACCTTAAACTGATACTGCATCACCTGGAATTCGCAGGATACCCAACTATTTCATCAACAAACAGCAGCAGTATTGTATTTAGGCTCTTTGGAAAGATCTCAGTGAATCCGTTATAGGTAAATGGTGATAAGAGTCTGATAATGGAGTAACAAACAAGAATAATAATAAATTTTTAACTTGTTTTACTGTGAGAAACATACGTAAATCTGCACAGATTTTAGTGAGTTATGTGTCGATCACAGTGCGTGTACTATTAACTACTATATTGAGTATAGAAAACAGATTTTTATATCTCTAAAAACTAACAAGTATTATTATTTCCATGTTAAAAAAAAAGAAAAACTAATAAGTATTGGATCTTTAAGTTTAATAAGAAATAGTACGTTATATTTGAATCAGCCCGCGTTGCGTCGGTGGAGAGTCGATGAAAACGTTGACACATGAGCCCCAGCAATAACGAATGTATGCTATTGTAGAAAGGATAACATTTTCATTAGCCGACCTCCGAGGCGACGATATTTGAATATTACCTTTTTAAGTTTTTTATGTTTTTAGTTAGCGTTTTACTTTAAGTGTAGCCTCTTGCAGATCGTCCTAAGAGGTGGTTGATTGCTACATTGGGCTATCTTGTATATGCAGACCACGGAAAAGGACCAGGATAAGGTCTCAATAGCATAAAATGTACCCTACAAAACAGTTTCCTTATAAAGCCCCTGCCTAAACTAACCTGCCTAACCCCTCGAGATGCGAAACCAGTTCGTGTATACCCCATATATCCTAACACACGCACTGGAATCCTTGTACAAAGATTTCAGTGCCCGTACCAAGCGCCAGTCCACACCGTACATGGATAGTGTTGACCACAGTTTTTCTCTGCACACACTGTCATAGGCCTTCTCCAAGTCAAAGAAAGCGCAGTATACTTTCTTGTGCTTTGCCAGATGTTTTTCGGCTATGCACCTTAGGGAGAAGATCTGATCCATACAGCGCATCCCCTCTCTAAATCCTGCCTGCACATCCCATATTTTCTCACCGGTCACTCCTATTAAGGGTATAATGGTCAGAAATTCAAAAAGTTTAGCAATAACAAAGTGAAGTAGAATAGGACGGTGGTTCTGTAGCTGTTTAGAATATCTTGTCTTCAAAATCGGTACAATATTTTCTATTTTCCATTTCGTCGGCAACTGTGATGTCGTAATAGAATGGTGGAATATAATTTAAAATTATAATAATAGACTAATACAAACTCACTACACTTCTTTACAAATACTGACGGCAACCATCTTTTAAGTGCTTTCAGAATATGTCTTTTCGTAAATATTACTTTAACTAAAGTATATTGATGATACAATTATCATCAATATACTTTAGACTCAATGGTCATGTTGGGCTACATCAGGTGAACCAATCGAAGGCAAGAAATTGGAGGGGAAATGGTTTGCAAAAAGGTTGTACACTTCATCATCAGTGGATGCTGTTTCTTTTCCTAGACACATCTCTGGGGGAATGTTGTTCATCATCACCAACTAGCTTTTGCCCGCGGAGATTCGGATATTATCCCCCGGGAACATACTACCGGGGTAAAAGTATCCTTAATCCCGGTTATAAAATATCAGTGAGTCAAATTTCTTCCAAATCCGTTCGGCCGTTTTTACGTTATTGAGCAACAAACATCCAAACAAGACAATTTTCTATTTTGTTATAGTAAAGTGGGATTTGATTTTCATACTCCTTACGTTTACGTAGACGTTAAATTCTGATCGTTTAAATACTGTATTGTACCAGGACGTTGTGTCAGAGTAAGCTACTGTCCAAGCTTCTTATGTGTTTGGCTTGCTCTCCATCAGCCTTTCTTATATACGATTATTACCGTCACCAAATATGATATACTAGCTTCTGCCCGCGACTTCGCCCGCGTTTAATTTTTTGTTCCCCCGACCCTTCCCGTCGCGTCAAATCAAATCAAATCAGTTTTTGCAACATTTTTCATTACTGCTCCGCTCCTTTTGGTTGTAGCATGATGTTATATAGCCTTCCTCGATAAATAGGCTACCCAACAGATTTTTTTTTCAATTCGGACCAGTAGGTCTTGAGATTAGCGCGTTCAATCAAACAAACAAACAAACTCTTCAGCTTTATAATATTAGTATAGATTGTAAGTGCGACACGTGTAAGATTACATGTTCAGATGGAAAGTAAATTACGTTCATCGATCGATCATCGATTATGTTCTGAGAGTATTAATCCGATGTTAGATCGCAATCTAGTCGCACCTGTATAAATACATTTCAGTAAATAGCTAATTAAATCCGTGGCTCTCCAATAACTTAAAGAGACTTGAAGCTCCCGCTGACCAGCTGCGACGTGACTCTTGCAGATCCATTTCCATGATTTTTTCATAGAATTGTTTCATTCTACTCGCCTGTCCGCTAGTGCCTTTAGTAGCTAGTTACAAGGTAACAAACTAGACATTTATATTAGTTGCGTGTGCCTTTTGTGGAGTCTGTTTATAAATCCTATGTGCATGTTGGGTGCGAGATCATACTGCTATTCGCGGGTTACAAGACCTGTTGGTCGAAACCCACTGAATGACTTGGAAGCATTTAGTTAAAAATAATAAGATCTAATTAAGTACACTACAATGTCTCGAGTAAATTGTATTTTGTTGTGTTGTGTTTTGTGTGTGTGTGCACACACTAAGACACACAATGCTCCGCCGCCATAACTCACCGCCAACAACTTCATGTTCTATCTTAAACAATTTATTTAGAGCCCGCCCCGGCGCACACCCCCGCATTCCCCGCACATCCCCGCGCACGCCTGACTCACTCAAATTTTAAATTATCATTTGATTTCACGCGGCCATTGTTCACGAAAAATAACAGAGCAAAGATACGGCGCGGAAGACAAATGCGAAGTGGCTTTGTTTGTGGCGAAATATCATAAAAATATAAGACGATAAAGTGGCGTGATTTATAAGCGCCGTGGCCCGCCGCCGCACTGCCGCCGCCCCCACATCGCCGCCGCCACGCGCTCGCACCGCCGCCGCCACGCTCCCGCACCGCAGCCGCCCCGCTACCGCGTGTACTGCTGTCGTTTATTGCACTGCGCTTTGTCTTGAAGGAAACTATTTTGTATAAGTTTATGTAAAGAAATACGAATGGGGCGGCGGGTGCTGGCACTGGCTGGCAGTAAGCTGAAGTAACTACCGCTCGGTGCGCGGTGCGACCAGCTAACGCGCACTTGTGGCTGAGTTATGTCATGGAGACCGGAGGGTAACAGTACCAAATGAACTAAGAAAATAATAAAATTATGTGAACTTCAAAACAGGTATTATTTGAACAAATGTTGGGGTTTTGGACCAAGACTACAGTTTAGTTCCGCGGTCAAGCCTATTCAACTCAACGAACGCGTAGCAACGAGTAGCATTGCGTAGCAGAGCGCAGCTCGTAGACCTGCAGATCACGCCACATAGCACACTAAGGTCTTGCTGCCTAGCTGTGTGTCAAACATAATGTTGAAAGAAAGAAAAGAAAAACGGTTTATTCTGCACAAACAAAACGCACATTACGAGATAAAAAAAGATACATAGAATGCACATAATTATACAACGTAGTCAAAAGTCTCGTACTTAAATCAATTCAAAAACAGATAATAATTGAAAATCTTTAATGAGAATCCTCTTCAGTTTTTGTATATCATAACATGTCGTAGAACATGCTTTTTCGTAGGTACCAATGAAAAAGTAACGTATTGAGTAATATATCAATTTAATGAGAAAACAAAGTAGGTACGCTGTTTGCGAAGTCATTATTAAATTGATGAAGTATCTTAACAATAAAACCTTAGTAAAAGAACCTGTTAAAACAAGGTTGTGATTGTTAAAATTTAAGTTTCGCCCTAGCAAAGTAAACTGGTAGCAAAATAAATTACTTTTCTTCGAAGCGATCGCAGAGTTTTGAGTTTTCGACGAAATAATTACTTCCTTGTAGAAACATAACGTTTATGATAATTTACTTCGCTCGAATTGTATCCTTACTTAACTAAATGAATGGGAACATGGAAAATACCTAAGAAACAGTAGTGATCTACAGTAGGCAGCCGTTCTATGAGGCACATCAACTTTTAGAAATACTGAAGTTGTATCAAGCGATGTCTGTCACTTCTACCTGTGAGTCTCTTCCTAAAACCATATGACGCTGATGTGCCATATGAACAGCCGTGTGCACTGTGCGGTAGCAGCAGGAATACCATCGTAGTGTGACATGACCGCGGCGTGAGCGCCTTATTACCGTCATCTTTATACCACTAAAGGGAAGCGCGCGGCGCGCTTGGCCCCAAATAACTAGTCGCCAATTACCAGCGGCGACACAATCATAGCGTCTGCCGTCTCAGAGACATACTGCATGCAGTTGCAACTACAGACATCTATTGCACGCTATCACGCACACATACGCGTAGTATGGCAGTACGGAACTCAGCGGGGTAGCGAGGGATCATCCGGACAAGCGCCTAGAACTTACGTGGAAACGAGCAGCGCTTCTGTGTGGGCGTGCAAACTGAGGATCATGTAGGAAGACAAGTTTCAGTACCGGACAAGACGGAGTATAAATATGTAGTCAGCGCCGCCACACAACACGCCCTAACATATTATAATAACTTCGCTAAGCAGGGATAAAACAATTTCCCGGCGAAATTCATTTCGCGGACATTTCATTATGTGCCGAGATTGGATTAAGTTTTTGATGAAATTAAAGCGTGCGATGCAATTTCGCAAACTACGATCGTGTACGCTTTTTAATATTAACAAAGAAAATTGTTTTGGTAACTTTTCAATTTTCGTGTTCTGTTCAAGAGTGTGGTGGGGGAGGGGGTGTATGCTCCGATGAATATCGGAAATAGTTTAAGTTGGAGCAAGGACGAAGGAGCGACGCTTGATACAATTATAGATAGTTACCTACTCGAACTGGTGCACTACATTGAACGACAGTTAAACTAATATAATATTACCTTTATACCCACTTAATTTAACGATTTATTGGTGACTAGAGAAATCCTACTAATATTAATAAATGTGAAAGTTTGTGAGTATGGATGTTTGTTACTCTTTCACGTAAAGACTACTGATCGGATTTACATAGATGTTTGGCACACAGATAGTTTATAACCTGGATAAACACATAGAGTACTTTTTATCGCGTTAGTACGTTCCCGCGAGATTTCCGACCTCCACGCGGGCGAAACCGCTGGTAAGATCTAGTATAGAATAATAATGCATTGATCCAAGTCATACTATTTCCTATACCGTGAGCACAGTGGGCACTATCAGTTACCCAAATAACTGATATTGTCCACCGCCACCGAGACCACGTTAACGATCAGTCGGTGAGTTGACGTGATTGGTGTGTTATACGCATGGAATTTGTACGTAGTATTGTTGGTTCTTTGTGCCACCTTATTGGCGTCAGTCGACGACTCTCAGTTAAAGTTAGTTAGTTAAGTAGGTTCGCCTTTGCTCTATACAAACTTAAGAAAATAGTTAATCAGGCAGCTGTTGTAGCCGCTTATATGGCTATGTAGATTCCATATTACGATACGGAGTAATTTTTTGGCCAAATTCCTGCGAAAAAAATAACATTTTTAAAGCACAGAAAAGGTGCATTAGATCGATGTGTAGTCTTAAACCAACGGATAGTTGTAAACCGCATTTCAAATTTCTAAAATTACTAACGTTACCTTGCCTTTACATATACGAGACCGCATTGTTCGTCAAAAAAAACAATGAATTATTTAAAAAAGCTTCAGCAGCGCTATAGATCGACAAGACAAAAATATCGACACGAACTATGTTTAAGAGCCTCAAAAACCGCCCTTATGCACAAAAGCATCCTCTGCATGGCTCCTAAAATATTCAATAAAATACCAAATGACATTAAAGATCTAAACTTGACACAATTTAAACGGAAACTTAATATTTTTTTAATTGAAAAATGCTACTATACCATTGACGAATTCCTTCTTGACAAAATTTAGACAGCAAACTAAATGATGATTATGTATTTATGCATGAAAACTAAATAATTTGACATTTTAATTGTATTCTAAATATTTATATTTCAATTTTTTTTTTTAAATATTTAATAGTAATCTCTGTTATTTTGCATGTAAAATCGATTTAATTTTTTTATATTGTTAAATAGTGTATACCCTAACGGGTAGTTTTTTGAGCTCACCTTACCTAACTATAAGACCTACTGTATCACCAAAAATCACACTAATAAATACTTTGACTTTGACTTTTAAACTTGATCACTGTATGATGCAGATGATATGGCAAGTAACTGCGGTACGCGGTACGTACCTACTTTCTTCGACCGCCTCCCCCCACTCCTCACCCGGTGATTCGTATGCATGGAATATCCACGTAATTTGCGAACTCATTGCGTGGATCAAGGTGAGATTTAAAAAAGTCGGTCGGGAAATAAGAAAAATTCCCGGCTTGGCGCGGGAGCCGATACCCGAGCGCCGCCGCCGCCGCCGGGAGCCGAAGAGGCAAGGCGGGCCTTTATAATGCAAATGATACTGATTGTTCCCATCGCTTCGGATTCCACTAATTTACGACACCTCCACGTGGAACTCCAATTTCCGAAGACGTTTCGTTTGGCTATTCCCGAGGCGGCGATATTTAGAGTGCTGTGGCGAAGAAATTATCGTAATGTTTGGATCACACTCAAGCATCGCAACGAATATTATGTGAGTAGTCATTAACCGAGTCATTTAATGAAAGTCTTCGTGGTTTTAAATTAACGAACACCTTAACAATAAATAAACTTCAACTTGATTGTGGCTTATTCGACAAGGTATAATGCAGTTCTGTAATTAAAAAGTAATTTACATAAACCAACTTTTCAAGTATCACATAAATATCGAGTTCCATAAACTACCTACTGGACTATTTTGAATGTGTAAGTACTGTAGTCTGTTGCAAGTAAACGTGAAACCTGCAGCTTTTTATCGTTCACATGAAAAGTTAAAATTAATAAAATAAAAATGGGAATGAAGCGAATGAATAAGTCAGTGTATAATTTAGTATAATAAGGATTCTGCTCTGCTAGAGGCGATTTTCAGATTGCGCCAACTTTAAAAGTGGCTAGGAACTTTGTTAAAGATAATCTGTTCCCGTCTATGTTATAATATACATCTATAACATCTGTTATAAAATCTACAAAAAGTTACAAACAATAAAAATGTTGTTTGAAACATAAAACAGGAATTGGAAATACTTCATAAACGATATGTAACTATCTTTACCGCTGTATTAAACATATAGTCCACGTAATTATTAATTAAATTAAATGACATGGATTACAGCAATTTGGACTAACCGTTCGTTAGTGACAAACTGACGAATAGGCGCGTGGATGAGCGGTGCGTGGTAAATACGCGACTCATTTGTCTGGCGAGCTCTTAATGCGCGTATGAATGAGCGGTGACGACGCGCGGCGTATCTACTACGCACCATGAGATGCGGATTTGGCTCAGCTTGGCTATACTGGGAATTTTCAAGATAATATAAGCAGACACAAACTAGCCCCACGTACCAATGTGTGCAATGGCTTATCTTTCTTGGTTTTATACAAAAAACTATAGGTACCCGCGGGTATTAAGGCCTGTCGGGCAATAAGGCCTAAGTTACAAAAAACGTACGAAATACAGTAATTGACGATCAAGGTAACACTCACACAAGCTCAGAGCGTATACAAGTCGCTGCGAAGTGGCGGACGAACGCTTGCACTTCTCCCCCCGCCAGTGTCGTCAAAATCATTCAACGGTGCGGTCACGCCGCACGAATTATAAAAATTGGCTCCAGTAAAACGTAAGTTATTTTGAAAATATCATATTTACAATCCTGTATTGACTGTCTGTTTATTAATTAATGTATGTTTGTCCCTAGGTTACCGTATTAAAAGACTTGTAGTTGTAAATTTTTTATTATTATTTTTTTCTGTAACCACGTGGTTGGCGGATATTAAGGTCTATAAAATTTTACTATAGGCCTTATTATACTCCTATTTTTTTTAAATGCTATATAAGTAGGAGCGTGTTTTTAAAATGTTTGTTGGTGGGTAGTATGTACGCAGTTATACATTTTCAATTTATTTATCATTGTTTACAGTGCTTACGGTCACGATGCCTCCCAAACGGGCATTGTGGTCAGAAGACGATCTGATCGCAGCTGTTAGATCAGTACAAAGAGGGACTTTGAGTACGTATAAGGCTGCAGACAGATATAAGGTTCCTAGAAGAACAATCAGAAACCATCTGCAGTCTGGCAGTTTAAAGAAAAGTTTGGGACGTAAACCTATATTAAATGATGAAGAGGAAGCTTAACTTGTGCAAAGGATAATCCGGTATTCTGAAATGGGCTTGCCTGTGACACCAATTGTGACATGAATTGTAAAAATATAGATATTCTTTGTATGACAGAACATTGGCTTAAAAGCCACCAGTTCATGTTCAGTTTTAATAATCACCAGGTTGGTAGTTCGTTCAGCAGAATAAATGCCATACATGGTGGCTCACTAATTTTAGTAGATAACCAGCTACAATTTAAAGACCGTAAGGATATTGTGAGCCTCTCTGTTGAGCGGACAGTAGAAATTGCCTGTATAGAATTGGAGCAGATTATTGTATTAAGTGTGTACAGACCACCTTCAGAATTGTATGACTGCTTTGAACAGGTCATGGATGAAGTATTACACAAGATTAGTAACTCAAACAAGTCTATTATTGTTTGCGGGGATTTTAATGTTAATTTATTGGAAAACTCGGGTTCTTGTAGTAAAATAATAAGTCTATTTCGGTCCTACAATCTTGTAAACCTATTTATGGAGCCCACAAGAATAACCCCTACTAGCGCCACATGCCTTGATAATGTTTATACTGATGTTATACCAAGCCACAAAGAAATTATTAATTTACTAGATTCTGATCATTGCGGGCAACAGATTACTATTCAAAATCAAAACAAAAATGTGGGTAAAAAAAGATATCACTGTAAACCCCAAAACTGCAGTTCATCTAGAAGCCTTTAAAGTTAAACTAGTTCAGAAATTGCCACTTTTATCTATTAATGGTGGTCCCAATAATTTATATGATGATTTTTTTAAGATATATTGTAATGATTTTAATTCCACTTTTATTCCCCGGACTATCTCAGTTAACAGTAACGTATCTTTCAGTGATTGGGCTACCATTGGTATTCATAAAAGTAGAACACGGCTTTATGAGCTGTACAATGAAAGGATTTTTGTCAACACTGCTGAATTTAATTTGTATGTTAGAAATTATTCGAAATAATTTAAAAAAGTTTGTTGGATGGCCAAGTCGCGTTACTTGAGTTCAAAGATTAAAAACAGTAATAATGTTATTAAAACGACTTGGAATATTATTAATAGTGAAACAGGAAGGTCTAGTGAACGAAATAATGACTGCAGCCTGTCTATCAATGACAACATAGTAAAATCAGACTCACAAGTCGCGGCGGCTTTTGAAAATTTCTTTTCAGATATTCCTGTTTCAACTACAAAATCCCTAAACTCATCACCTTCTGTTGCTGAGTCTTTGCTTATTCCACCACCACCTATTAATAGTGATCAACAGAAGAGTCCAGAATCTGCTGCTAGTTCACCAGTGATTCCAGAACAAACTAAGCAATCACCAGCTATAGCATCAACATCCACAGGTCAGGTCTCAAGAGAACCAATCGTGCAACGCAGCTATTATCGCACAAGCTCTAGTTCAGATGAATCTGATGATTTACCACTCAGTCGGTTGAAAAGAAATTATTTTTATGATCTTCTGCCTACGCCTGTTAAAGTTCAAACATGCACACCGACTGTTAGACGAAAAGCCATTAATTATCGAGGTACTCCAGTCACAAAAGATCTATTTGATAAATATAATCAAGAGAAAATAAATAGTAAAGAAGTGAAAGGTAACAAAAGAAAGAAAAATAGACAAGACGAAAACTTTAGTGATGTTAAAACAGGTAGAAAAGAAAAAACGAAGTTTAAAATGACTTAAAATCCTAAGAAAGCTAAAATCGTATCTGCAAAAAAATCTACTACTGGCAAAGGTAAATCACAAAAACCGGCCAAGTGCGAGTCGCACTCGCGCACCGAGGGTTCCGTACAAACCTGTAGATATTCTCGGTTTAAAAATAAATGTTTTTTTTTTTTTTAATTTTATATTTCAGTTGACTGAATGTAAGGTAAATTGCGGTTTACGATTTATGACGTTTTAAAAAAAACTACTTACTCGATCTCGTTCAAACCAATTTTCGGTGGTAGTTTACATGGTAATGTACATCATATATTTTTTTTAGTTTTATCTTTCTCTTATTTTAGAAGTTACGGGGGGGGGGGACACACATTTTACCACTTTGGAAGTGTCTCTCGCGCAAACCATTCAGTTTAGAATAAAATGATAATAGAAACCTCATTACCATTTTTGAAGACCTATTCATAGATACCCCACACGTATGGGTTTGATGAAAAACAAATTTTTGAGTTTCAGTTCTATGTATGAGGAACCCCAAAATTTATTGTTTTTTTTTTTCTATTTTAGTGTAAAAATCTTAATGCGGTTTACAGAATACATCTACTTACCAAGTTTCAACAGCATAGCTCTTATAGTTTCGGAGAAAAGTGGCTGTGACATACAGACGGACAGACAGACAGACAGACAGACAGACAGACATGACGAATCTATAAGGGTTCCGTTTTTTGCCATTTGGCAACGGAACCCTAAAAACAGGTGAGTTGGTACTGTCATGCCTGCAAAGAAGATAGAATGGACGATGCAATGAGGCAATGCTCGCGATGCTCCAAGTGGTACCACGAAGAGTGTGTCGGTTTGACTGCGGAAGATACTGATGACTTTCAATGTCCTGATGGATGCGAATAAAGGCAATTTATTTACCCTGTTAAAAGATGTTTTTTGTTTATTATCAGTGTAGTGTTCCCAGTTATAATCAATGTCTCTTCTATGGCAAATCTGCATACTCTATGATTCACTAGTGTACTTCAAGCGCAACACACTACAGCTAGCTATCTATTTCTGTATTATATACGTTCCGTATTATCTATCGCAGTCGTTGTTGACAAATACTATACATCTGTAGGTAACTACATTTGTACTCACAATGGAACGATTTCTGATCGCCGATCAGTATGAACATGGCGTATCTTTACATTATAATATCATTGCATAAGAGTGTGTTTCTTGTGCATATTTTCATAGTCCTAATATTTAATTATATAATCGTCGAATCCAACTCAGCTAAGCAGTGTTCAGGAAGCTACAATATCTTCTCGTCCCACATACCGCAGTGTCTCATGACGATAGTCTTTGACCAGTGCATGTTGCCACTGATGACCAATGGCACTGAAACGTGGTTGCTTACAATGGGCCTCATTAGAAGGCCAAAATTCACCCAAAGAGCAATAGATAGGCAACCTTGGAGTTTCCATACGCGATCGAATCAGAAATTAAGAGAATCGTAAAAGAACAGAAGGTAACCAGCATAACGCGACAAATTGCCAAACTTAACTGGCTGTGGGCAGGGCTCATTGTTCGCAGAAAAGATGGCCTAAGGGGCCGAAAGGTTCTGGAGTGACGAGCGCATACCGGAACACCTACACGAGGTAGCGAGTTCAAATTCTGGGCAAGTACCAATGTGATTTTTTTAATCCATATGTACTTTCGAAATTTATCTTGGAAACTACGCACATTGCTGAAGGAACACATCGTGAAGCAACCTGGATAAGTCCGAAAATAACTTGTCTTGAGCAAGCGCATTGATCAATGTTTGTGACATGTCTGTATGAGAAGAGGCCAATGCCTCGCAGTAGGGCAGTAGGCAATTATGTTCTAGATTATCCTTGTGTTGTCTCGCGCTGCCATAGTGTTATGGTCTACCTCACAAACATACTTTGGTTGTTATTGATGGGAAATCTAAGTAGACTCATGATCAAGAAATGATCTTGTATTTCCGTGTGAATATTCAGTAGAATTGATAGCAAGAAATTACTTATTTATTATAATCGGGTATATTTAGTTTAGTAGACAAACTTTTAAACCACTCGATGGGTTTCAACAACCGTATGTTGCTGATACGCCGCACTGCTCGACACATTTTGTAACGCGATTAAACGCAACGCACATCGACAACTTGTCGCAAGATTACTGGAGGTTAACATCGTTTATTATTATTGTATCGTTATGGAAAACTATTTCGTATGTATTGGCCTCAATGAAGTGCAATTACCGTACCTATCGTATGTACTTACAAATTGATTTTGCGAGCGTAGGAGCACTAATGAAAGAATAAAGTTATGTCTATAAAACAACAACATTTAATAATGTATTTAAACATCAAGTCAATCACTACCTATCTATTTATAAACACCTGACAAAGAAACCAATCACTCGTATCTAATCAATCTCAGTAGCTGTGTACAAGTGAAAGTACTGATTCACGTTTATGATCCGACCAACGTTACAGTTTTAGTAGAACGGAAACTGTTCACCAGATATTCTAATATTAAAACAATTAAGTACGAACGCGGGTAGGCGTAGGTCCCAGAACATAACTCTTAGAGAAACTAATATGACAGTTGTAAACCGCTAACACATGTAGTGCCACATAATTCTTCATGCCTGCAATGATAATCGCGTAACTGCCTACAGCGCACTTTATTATGAAACTCTCTCGCGACACCAAACTAGCGGTCGGCGAGTGTGTGGGGCCGGCGGGATAAACGACAGTACGGATCGCTGGGGTACCGTAGTCGCAGGCTGTACTGCACGGAAGCTTCACTTCTGAACCTTGCCATGAAGGCACGCACACACGGATAAGCGCTCATTACGCTGACCTTGTAACTGATCTACAGAAAACATAAACTGAAACCCCGGGAGAATCTCAGTAAGATAAAAGTGTGTATGTATAGGTGGGTGCGCTCTCGATGACTGTAGGACGTCCATTAGTATGAGTGTTGTTGGTAATGTGTTCCGCGGCGAGGGGAGATGACGCCGCGTGCGCAATTATATGTAAATCTGAGAGCGGGGCACGGCGAGGGGCGAGTGAGGGGGGGGGGGGGGTGACATTAGCGGATTGTTCGCGTTATGTGTGATAATAGCAGTTTAAATGTCGCTTACGTGTTGCTACGTAGTAATGACGCGGACGACTAGTGGCGCCGCGCCGGCCCACCCGCTAGCGACCATAGCGGCCATGTACAGTCGGGGAAATTAATTATTGAGCAGATTTAAACACCAATACAATGTTCAAACACACATAAATAAATTATGAAATAAAATTAAACATTTAAGTAGTCAATATTTTATGTTATACGAAAATGTGAAGCCTTATTGAAAATACTTAAAGTACCTACCTTATCGTGTTTGTGCAAAGTGTGAAAATGTTTGATTAGTTTTCTTTAACCGTTGTACTTTCAGCCGTTTATCTTGTAAATATCATTAATCGGATAAGTATCGCATCAGGAAGTAATGCATACGATACGTCATACTCCGATAAATCAAAATCGCATACCTACTGTGATAGAACCCAAGATAATAAACTGGATCATTACACCTATACGTGTACATAATATAAATTAAACTCGCTTTTTGTGTCCGTCTGTGTGTCCGCGTTGTTCTTTCAAACGACGTCTCAGATTTTAATACAGTTTCACTTTCATTTAGAGAATGTATTCTGGAATGGAAGAATTATGTATCATTTAAAACTTCCCAAATAAACTATTTGATGGTGAGCGGGACAAAGCCAGCAAAAATTTATGACCATATTTGCGATTTTCATTGACGTCATGGACATTATATTATGTATTTATTTTTGAGCTTAATCGATTGCAACCATTAAACTCTAAAAAAACGTGTTGTTTTCAAATCAAATCAAAATATTTTTATTACATATAACTGACTACGCACTAACGCCTGACAGCCTTATAGGAAATATCTATGCAAAATTTGAACAAAATAAATCCTTTACTTTTTGCGTGATGCTGGAACATTCATTCAGACAAACAAAAATAAATTTTCGGTATTAGAATCGTTCCCAGACCTCGCAAAAGCTAACCACCACTTGACAGTTCAAAAGTGCCTATAATTGGTTTATTTGAAATAAATGTTTTGAGTTTGAGTTTGATAGGCCTCGCTCTGGTAGGTCATCAACGTCTACAACTGAGGTTAACATCGCAAAAGTATGTGCATGTGGATTGAGGGCCCATTTTTTGCACCCTTGCGAAACGAAATAAGACTTATAGGGGAATTAGTTAAAAAATTGTAAAAACTTAATGCAAAGGGTCATGAATTTCTTAAACGTGATTTAAAACTGTTATGATGAAATAACTTGGGCCCTCAATCCAGACGCGTGCATAAAGTGGCATAGCCAGATCCCAGTAAGTACTATCTCTGGGTTAATAATTTTTATTTGAGAATTTTGTTAAGAATTTCTTTAATATTTTAAGAAATTCCCAAATCTGTAGAATTTGACAATACAGATTTATGGCTGTATATGTAGGGCCCTCACTTCATTATTCTCTGTACTGAGGGAATCTGCAAAACACGAATTTATCTGAAGAGATACATAAATACGACTTTAACATTTTTTACTTAGATAACTATGTAAATTAGTTAAAAAGAAATAATGACACAAAAGTTAATTGTAAGGAAGTAAATGAAAGTCGAATTTGACTAAAATGTCTGAACTGAGAGCCCAATATTTTCGGCTTTATTGACTAGGCTCAGCCTCATAGATGGACGCAAATTAGAATAAGATTTTTAACTATTTCTTACCTAAATTGTAACATATCGTCCGTTCTTCCAAGTGTCATACTTTAAGAGAACATTGATTTTCAACTTTTTGTAAGAGAATTATTTGTAGGGTGACCATAATGTTCAAAGTAAGTACCTGTACATTTTGTATTTTGCATTTGGAATGTCATAATATTTGCAGCTAAAAGTAATATATACCTACTGGTGGGGCTCCGACGGAAGGCGAATTAGGTACCTTCGACGCGGACCGTAAAACTGATGAACGCAAGTGTCCCGCCTAGGGCCAGGGGTGAGGGAATCGTGCACCTACCTCCTCGTGAAGCCGCTCGATCTACCAGCAGAATCTAGGAGCTCCGGAGTTCTCACAGTTCGGCTCACCACGTGTCGGCAAAGTCCAGAGGCACAACACAGCACTTCAGTTCAATCGTCGAAGCCACAAATACACCACTATAGAAACAGCGGGACTGCTATGAACTTATAATATTCAAATTATATCGTTCTGCGATAAAAAAGTACAGCGGAGTTGCGATCACGGCGGAATCCATATTGGAAAGTTATAATGTCTTTCTCGAGCAAGCCATAAAGAGGGCGACACTCGTCAAGAAGAAATTTATGAGGTGCACGATATAATTGGCAGGGAAAGGATTAGCTTGACATCTTGCGTAATAGTTTAAAAAAATAAAAAATAGATGGCGCTAATATTTCCTCCCCCTTTTAAAGGGTCACCTTTAAACCCAGTCATAAAGTGTAATAAAGAACTGCGAAAATATAATATTGAAACTGCGATTTATATAAGATAAACTGCGAAAATCTTAAACTAACTAACTGCTAGCACTTAAACTACTGTGGTTACAAAAAAAAAAATAACAATCTTACTGCGTAGGTAATGGGCACAAACGTACGACCGGACGCACGTATGTACCTTTAGCTGTTCTTACAGAAACTACACGCGTTGTACCATCGTTAGAAGGAAGAATCTTCTCTACTATCGCTAATGGCCACGATAAAGGAGGTGAATTGTCAGTTATAATAACAACAACCGTGCCAGGCTTGATTGGCACAGACGAAGTATTCCATTTCTCTCGGGTTTGTAAACTATGTAAATATTCCATTCTCCATCTTTTCCAAAAAGATTGCACTAATTTATCAAGCAGAGAATGTCTCTGAACCAAGTTGAGATTATCTGATTCTACTTCAGGCGCGGGCAATGAGAGTAAAGGAGCGGTATGCAAAAAATGACCTGGCGTAACGCGGTAGGTTCTGCGGGATCGGCACTCAGGACCGTAAGAGGCCGAGAATTTAACAAACACTCGATCTGAACGAGCACTGTAACTAGCTCTTCGTAAGAGAGAAGCTGTTGACCGATGACCTTGAAAAGGTGCGTCTTGACGACCTTCACCATACTCTCCCAACATCCGCTAAAATGTGGGGCGGCCGGACAGTTAAACTTCCATGTGATACGGTTTTCAGCAAGCTCTTCTTCGAAGCGAGAGCGGAACTCGACATTATTAAGAAATTTATATAAGTCGTGTAAATAAGAATTAGCGCCTACAAAATTAGTGCCTCTGTCCGAGTGCATTACTTGGACAGGGCCCCTGCGAGATAAGAACCGTTTAAGTGCAGCCAAAAAACTGGCGGTGCTAAGATCAGTGGCTACTTCAATATGTAGCGCGCGAGTTGTGAGACAAGTGAACACACAAAAATATGCTTTCAAAGCCTTTGCACCCCGACGGCGAATGGGAGTGTAAGATATAGGACCTGCGTAATCACAGCCCGTGTGAGTAAACGGCTTAATAACCTGACGCGTCCGACAGTCCGGCAAGTCAGCCATGAGCGGGAAGACGGGACGCGGTCGAGCGCGGAAACAAATATTACAATCGTGAACTACCTTACGAATAGCACGACGAGCAGACAGTATCCAGTATTTCTGCCGTAATAGTGACATGAGCTGTTCAGGCCCAGCGTGTAAATATTTCTTATGATAATATTCAATTAATAAGTTAACAAAAAAGTCATGGCTTGGCAGAAGTACCGGGTGCTGCTGTGAGTAACTTAGATCAGAATGGGTGAGACGTCCACCAACTCTGATTAAATCGTTATGTAAAAACGGTCTTAATTTATTAAGAGATGATGAAACCTGCGTGTTCAGTTTTAAATTTAAAATTTCTTTATTGAAACGTTTATTTTGGATAAGTTTCAGCAATTTGTTTTCTGCAAAACTCAAATCAGCTGCGGTTATATGAGCATTTCTCAAAATTTTTGACCATAGCCAATAATGTTGATGTCCCATGTTTTGTCTTCGATTATTTTATTACTGAGATATTATAAATAATGTAATGATTTTCGTAACTGCGTAGATATTATTAAATAATCGGAAAAAAAATTTAAACAGTGTACAAATCAATAAGTTAATTTTAAAATGTAATAATCTGATAATACCGAAATTTTCGTAGTATGGATAATAGCTTGACCCATTGCGACCGCAGTGATTTCGAACACATTTATCTCATTACATTATAAGGAAGTCTACGTATGTTATAGTCTCAAAATACTGCTTATGGCCTCAAAGTCTATGTTATATTGTTTTTATATTAAAATATGTCATAAGTTTAATAATTTTTGAAAATTAATTTTGTCCCATAAAAACTTCCAAAACGGAGTTCTTATTTTGTTACCGAATTTTGTATCGAAAGATTTTTTAAACAATCAAAATATTAAGTTTTTTACTTTTGGCAAAACTATTTAACGACATTTCACGACAGCATTTTGTTATAATGCCATTTCGGTGCCGACAACAGCCGCGATAAGATTGTACCCTGCCTACTACGACAAACTCTATCTGGATTTTGTTACACTGTGTCAAGTTAAGTTTAAGCTACTTAATATTTTTGTTAAAATTGATTAACAGTTAATTTTATACACTACAGTTCGATGTAAAAAAATTGTTTCAACTGTTGTGTTTTTACATTAATTTATTTTTTGAAAATCTAAAACCTTCATTTCGTTACTTCTGTTTTTGTTATTTTCTTGTGGTAACGTATAATTGGAGTGTGGGGTAACAAAATGGGGATTTTTTAAAGCCCTGTATACAATACATTTCACAAAAATGCCACATGGATAAATATAGTATATTCGTGAAACCCGTGTAATATTGCTTTCATACAGCTACGTTATATTTAAAAAAAATCGAAATCTAAAATAATAATTCGGGATACAACTTGAATAGTGCATCGTTTTCAAATTAACATCAAGGCTTATTAATAACGATACCTATTTTACAATATGAATATATACCTAAATAAAAAAATAAAAACGTTTGCGTAGTTAATTCATCAGATGACCGAAAAACTAAAGTACAGCTTGGCAAAAAAGTCTGGAAAAAATGAGGGCGCCTGCTTAGCAGGTATGGCCACCCTGTATACTAGGACTAAAAGTGATAAGATACTTGTTGTTTTAATCCACAAACACGAGATCCCGGAAATTCTCATCAGTCAAGATTTCAAGACTTGATAGGCACACTGTCTTTTACTTTCATTGTATTTAGTAGATTGCGCATTATTTCGCTGAAATAACTTTTTATCTAAGAGTGCCATCATAATAACATAATGCAAACTTATTCAGTTTAAAAATTAATTAAATTACACTCAGGGATTGCCGATTGAACCCGATACACAAGACATAATGTTCAACAATCGCATTTGCGGCCGCCATCTAGGGTATTCACAACCATTCGATGGTTGGTATGCCTGTATCAAATTTGACATGAATGATACTGAACGAATCCTGTTAATGCTGACAGTTTATAGTCGACAAGAAGGCGACTTACAGCTGCTTACTGTCGGAAACTAATCGGAAGTCAGAGAGTACCTATAGCATGTCGCATTCGAAAGGTACGGGCAATATCGAATAAACTTGAACAGTTGACTAATGAAGGCGTCAAGTATGTCTATGCGGGGTACATAACATTATCACTATTCACATGACAATGAAAATGAAATAACACGCTAAAGTTTAGATTTTATTTAAAAAGAAAAACGTGACGTAACGTCATTCTTGTATTCCTTTTCGGTGCTATGATAGATTTTTCCATTAACACTGATGTGTCAGTTTTACATTTCTTATTTATGAAAATACTGTAAAAATCTTTCTTACACGTTTACGGCTCCCATTACAACCCGTCTCCTCAAACTATAGGTAATATATTACGTAAAATAGGTACCTGAAAAATAATAAATATAAATTATACTTTTTTACTGTGGTATGCGATAATAGCATTAACAAAAAAAAAAAAAAATACTTGGCTGTTTCGTTATAGTGTTGAACTTTTTATCTAATTGCACACAGATCAAAATCGTCTAATTCTTTCTTCCGCCAACTGTTTTGGTGTTCCTCCAGGTGTAGAAAAATCCTTAATTGTTTTCTCCTTCATTAACAACTTCTCTAATTGTACTGTGAGATTTACCTTGAAAAAAATATAAAAACAATCATATTAATTCCATGTAGGTACATTTTTCAATTTCAAGTATCAAACATCAAGAATTAACGTACACGCGATTTGTCAAACTAGAAAACATAACCTCAATAATCTATTAGTAAATAAAACAATAAAATGGCTTGAAACGTATAATACCGATAAAACTTAGTATTAGAAAGGAAAAACAATGACTGGCATTGAATAAAAGATAAATTTCTTGGATAAATACCTGTCGTGTCGGCAGTTCTTTCGTAAACATTGTCAATCGGAGACAAAATTTGTTCCGCTTCAGATTTCGCCAAATTTCTTACGAAAACTTAGTATATCACAGCTCACACCACTACTCCTTATTGTTTTATTCATTTTTTATATGTTCAAAAGCATTAATAATTGATAATTAATTAGAAATAAGTAAAATACAACTGGGAACATAACAATGACAGATTAGCTAGTACTTGTTGATGATAAACAAAGCAGTGCTGCCACCAAAAAAATATTTTAGTTCCAATGGTTACCACGACAGACTCTTTTTTGCCAACCTATAAGTAAGTAGTAACAGTAGTACCTACTTATTTTATTTTTCGAATTTATCAGATTTTTATTTATTTTTTAATTTTACAGGTGTAGGTAAAACCACAATGTGTGTCTCAAAAATGGTGGCTCAAATTTACCTTGTTTTGGTGTAAGGCATTCAAAACTGTCAGTGTTTACGATCACTACCCTGAGCACGATTGTGTTTTGTAATGTTTGATTTTTGACCTTATTATAAATATTTTACTAATTTTAAGTGTTTTGTAATGCTACACGATGACATTAAAATAGAAATATTTCAGACCAATGAGAATTAAGATGGGCATATTTTAAGACTCTACAGCGTGTCACAGACACAGATATAATCATATTAGATAGTAATATATATATTAATATAAAATATATTACTGTTACGAGCTGGGGTTCGGGATAAATTAATTTAAACCAATTTACCAAAACACACAAACTGTTTAATTAAATAAACACAAATATCGCAACTACAAGAAACTTCACTTGGAATCACTTGTTTCGCTTCGCTACTGTATCACTCGAATCGTATTCGCTCGCTTCCGAAATCGAACTGCTTGTCGGCCCGACAATCCGCTATTTATATCCCGAGCAGAACATTCTCGAACATTCGACACCGCCACAGCGTAGAAGCTTCTAGTAACTTCCATGGAACTGTTTAATCCCACTATTCGACAATAGATGGCAGTAGCGTCTACGTACAATTTCGTGTAGTACTCGCTACTCAATAACAGATGGCGTTAGCGTGTCGTTTCCAGTAGTTCCTAACACTGCCCCGTCCTTAGATGGAATTAGCGTGATGTTTCTAGACTTTTCGATTTACGTCACACTGCCCCTTTCTGAGACGGAGTTAGCATGATGCTTCTAGACTTTACGATCTACGTAACACTGCCCCCTCCTTAGACATGCTCGTCCCGAGCATCATTATTCCCGTAGTATCGTGCCAATCGATCTACATGGATAATTTTGGGTGCAGTTCGCATACCCTTTTGTATTCGGTACGTGACGTCGTTGATCTTGGTCACAACTCGGTACGGCCCGTCCCATTTTGCCTGTAGTTTAGGGGACTTTCCTTTGCTGCGCACTGGGTTATGCAACCACACTAGCGAACCTTCGTCGAAGCCAGTATTGTTCATCTTCCGATTATAACGAGTTTTCATTCTCTCGGACATCTGTTGGCCTGATTCTCTGACATGCTCATATACGTCATTCATCCTGTTGCGCAGATCATTTGCATAATCTGTTATACTCCGTGGTGAATCAGGGGGAATGCCGGTTATTAGATCAGCTGGTAACCTTAGCTCCCTTCCAAAGTTTGCGAAGGCTGGCGTCACAGTTGTACTCTCGTGAACTGCACTTCGGTATGACAGAAGAAACGGTTGTATGTGCTTGTCCCAATCCTTTTGTCTGCTTGCTACAACTTTTGCCAGATATCTTTCCAACGTCTGATTAAATCTCTCCACCATTCCGTCAGATTGTGGGTGGTATGAAGTGGTTCTGGTTTTGTGAGTACCCATAACCCGACATGTTTCCTGAAACACTTGAGACTCAAAATTTCTTCCTTGATCGCTGTGGATTTCCAAGGGTACCCCAAACCGACAGAAGACTTCGTGGACTAATTTATCAGCGACTGTTGAAGCTTCTTGATTAGGGATGGCGAAGACTTCCGGCCACTTGGTGAAGTAATCCATAACAACCATGAAATATTTATTTCCACTTTCACTTTCAGGGAACGGCCCAGCGACATCTAGTGCTATCCGTTCCCACGGGGCTCCCACGTTGTACACTTTCAATGCACCCCTGCTGCGTGTGTGTGGTCCTTTTACCGCTGCACAACTGGTACATCTGCGACACCAGTCCTCCACATCCTCTCGACAATGGATCCAGTAAAACCTTTCTCGGATCTTTAACAAAGTCCTTCTTACTCCCATATGACCTCCTGAAGAACCATTGTGGTAGAGCCGTAGAACATCTGGTACCTTCGTTTTTGGGACTACCATTTGCAGGTGACAGCTATTCCCTCGAGCATTTTCCCATTTTCGGCACAACACACCATCCTGGATGACCAAGCTCTCCCATTGTGCCCAATAACTTTTTGTGGTGGTACTCAACGCTGCAACATCACACCATTTCGGTTTGGGAGCATTAGCTTTAATCCACTCGAGAATTGGCCTGATATCTCTGTCACTTTGCTGAGCATACTGTAGGGTTTCCTTCCATTCGTCACTAAGGTCCGTTCTTACCATCCTGACAGGTACCGTTTCCTTAGCTTCTTGCCTGACACAATGCTTGCAGTCTTCAGGACAAGGTCTTCTTGATAAAGCGTCCGCGTTACCGTGAGACTTCTCACTACGATGTTCAATTGCAAAGTCATACTCTTGTAGCAGTTCAATCCATCTGGCCACTTGTCCTTCTGGATTCTTAAATTGCAACAACCACTTTAATGCAGCATGGTCAGTCCGCAGGTGGAATTTACGTCCAAGCAAGTATTTGCTGAAATGCTGCAATGTCTTGACGACGGCAAGAAGTTCGCGTCTCGTGACACAATAATTTTTTTCTGGCTTTGATAAAGATTTGCTGAAGTAAGCTATCACAACTTCATAATCTCCTTTCCGTTGAGATAACACACCGCCAATTCCAGTATTACTTGCGTCCGTGTCAACTATAAATTCATTTTCTGTGTCTGGGTAGCCCAAAATTGGGGTATTGCACAAACGTTCCTTTAAGTCTCGAAATGCGATGTCACAGTTCTCATCCCAACAGAACGGTCTCTTCTCCTCAGTAAGCTTGTGAAGAGGTTTGGCAATGTCAGCAAAATTCTTGACAAACCGTCGATAGTACGAGCACAAACCCAAAAATGCCCTGACCTGCGTCTTGTCTTTCGGGACTGGCCATTCCTTGACGGCGACGATTTTCTCAGGATCTGTTTGTACTCCTTCCTTCGAAACCACGTGCCCCAAAAAGCTTACTTGCTGTCTGAAGAATGAGCACTTCTTTGGACTTAGCTTGAGATTGGCTCCTCGGATTTTTGATAGAACACGTTCCAAATTCTGAAGGTGGTCTTCGAATGTGCGGCCCACGATGATGATGTCATCTAAATAGACAAGGCAGGCGTCTCCAATTAGTCCCATGAGAACTAGCTCCATTAGCCTTTCAAATGTTGCAGGAGCATTGCACAATCCGAATGGCATGACGTTAAACTGCCATAGTCCCTTTCCTGTAGAAAATGCAGTTTTCTCCTTGTCCTCAGGGTCTATTTCCACTTGCCAGTAGCCACTTTTTAGGTCTAACGTGGTAAACCACTTCATTCCTGACAGCGTGTCCAGCGTGTCGTCGATCCGGGGTAGTGGATAGCTGTCTTTCTTAGTAACGTCATTCAATCTACGATAGTCTACACAAAACCGCATGCTGCCATCTTTCTTTTTTACCAGGACCACAGGAGAACACCATGGACTAGACGAAGGCTCTATAACTCCATCCTTTACCATTCCTTTAATCATGCTATCTACCTCCTTTTCTCTTGCCACTGGTAGTCTTCTTGGTCGCTGTCGTATCGGTAACTCATTTCCGGTATTAATTCTGTGTTGAACCAATCCAGTCTTCCCTATGTCAGCATCATTTGTAGAGAATATGTCTGCATATTGAAGTAGCATCTTCCTAGCCTTCTCTCTTTCTTCTTCTGATAGATCTTTACGACAGTCTTCCAAAAGATTTAACACGTTAAATCTTGCACTTTGGGCGTTATTTTGAGGAGGCCTATGTTGGCATTCACGCATCCAAGCTACTTCCTCACAGGAACCCATCAATGTACCCTTCTTGATTACTTGCTCCTTTTCACTTGGGTTCAGTATGCGTACGGCTGCAACGTCGATTGCCTTTACCAAGGTCCGCGCAATCTTCCATGGAAGGTTATCATCCAATCCTTCAATGAGAATACATCGGTTCTTCTGCCCAGAATTATGTGGGAGACTTACTGGAACTATTGTTTCCGATCGGGGAGGAAGAACAATCTTCTTCAAGCAGTACACTTTCCCTGATGGTGCACCTTCCATGAAGACTTCTTCTGATCCACATTTTAGGATTCCTTGATTAACGTCGATCTCGCAACAGTGCTGTCGCATGAAGTCCAAACCTAGGATGCAGTCATCTACTATGTCAGCCATGATGACCTTATGCCGGTAGATTGTGTTACCCAGTTTTAACTCCACCTCCTTCTCACCACGGACGGTTATGTGCTGACCCGTGGCTGTTACTAATTTTACGCCGTCATGCTTACCAAAGAAGTCCCCAAGAAAACGATTCGCTAGTTGGGAACTGACAACCGTGCGAGAAGCTCCAGTATCCAATGTCAGCTTACATGTTCTTCCGTTCACTTCACCTTTTATGACTAGGGTGTTCCCATCATGGGCTTGTGAGACCGAAATTCTTGGGGCTATTTTAACACCAGCCAGCACCCGCCCCGCAGTCCTGGCGTTGACTAGTTTTCCTGCTGCTGGGCAGTGACATCTGCCGCCGTTCTTTCCCGGGTCTGATCTTCGTTGGCAGTGCTACGCTTCGGACAACTTGAACGGAGGTGGCCCTTTTCCCCACAAGTGTAGCACCTAGGGCTGTTCCTCAGATGGTCACGAACAGGTGAAGCCGCAACCTCCCTGATGCGATGGGCTCGATGATCATGCCTCACTGCCTCCACCTCCAACGCATGGGCCAAGGCGTCCTTGAGCGTCTCGTGGTGTCCAAGTCTTACAGCAGCCCTTACTTCCAGGTCCCGTATGCCATCTATGAAAGCTTGAGTCAGAGTCCCTTCGATGACTGCAGGCGCAGACTGGTACGCTTTTCGAACCAGCTTCTCGATTTCCAGGGCCCACTGCTGCAGGTTTTCACCACTGCGCTGCACACGATCCTTCAACTGCGCACTAAAAACGTCTTCCAGGTGCGCCTCACCGTATCTGGCTTCTAACGCCTCAACAAGCTGCTCATAGGTAACATTTTTGCCGAGAGCCTCTAACACGGTTAAGGCCTGGTCGCGAAGGGCCAAAGTAAGCGCGGTCATGGCCTGCCCTTTTGTCCACCCATTAGCACTCATGACAGCTTCGAACTGGATTTTATATGCTGCCCAGGAAGATGTTCCATCGAAGGGTGGCACTTTAAACCCGCGCACGGAAGGTGTAGCAACTATCGAAGCCGTAGTCCGGTCCCCAGCTTTCAGAACTCCAACCGCTTTTCTTATATCAGCGATCTGGACTTCGGCCTCGGAGATACGATTTTCATGTACCTGAACAGTCTCCTTCATGGCTTTGATGTCCTTGCCAAATGTCGCGTGTAGATCTTTCAAAAGGAGAACCTGCTCCTCTTTATCACGATGAAGCTGTTCTTGCAGGCGGCGGCTCTGTTCTTCCTGTCGGCGTGCCTGTTCTTCCTGTCGGCGGGCCTGTTCTTCTTGTTGGCGGGCCTGTTCTTCCTGTCGGCGAGCTTGCTCCTCTTTGTCCTGCTGCAGTTGTTCCTGTAGGCGGCGGGCCTGTTCTTCCTGTCGGCGGGCCTGCTCCTGCAGCATCGTCATTAGCGCAGAAAGATCCATGGCTGGTGATGCTGAAGGAACACCAGACACTTGGGATACTGGCTCCGTCGTCGGCTGATTACCCCCAGGTGTCTGTCTAGAAGTTCCTTCAAATCGCCTCTGATCCACCTCCTGCTGGCGCTGACTCCTGGTACGGATACCTTCCGTATCCTCCTTCGGTAAAACTGGCATAATTTATCCCCTACTTCTGACACCAAATGTTACGAGCTGGGGTTCGGGATAAATTAATTTAAACCAATTTACCAAAACACACAAACTGTTTAATTAAATAAACACAAATATCGCAACTACAAGAAACGTCACTTGGAATCACTTGTTTCGCTTCGCTACTGTATCACTCGAATCGTATTCGCTCGTTTCCGAAATCGAACTGCTTGTCGGCCCGACAATCCGCTATTTATATCCCGAGCAGAACATTCTCGAACATTCGACACCGCCACAGCGTAGAAGCTTCTAGTAACTTCCATGGAACTGTTTAATCCCACTATTCGACAATAGATGGCAGTAGCGTCTACGTACAATTTCGTGTAGTACTTGCTACTCAATAACAGATGGCGTTAGCGTGTCGTTTCTAGACTTTTCTAACACTGCCCCGTCCTTAGATGGAATTAGTGTGATGTTTCTAGACTTTTCGATTTACGTCACACTGCCCCTTTCTGAGACGGAGTTAGCATGATGCTTCTAGACTTTACGATCTACGTAACATTACTATATATATTTTTATATTCCAATACAACTCTGCTTTGAAAATATATAGATTATAGCTCTGTCTGTGATTCGCTTACTATGTGATAAATAGTAGTAGGGACTTGTCTGTGCTATTGATTGTAGTAAGCTCTGTATGGACGTTGTGTTTTTAACTGATTTATAGATATTGGAATAATTTGTGCACTGTACGTGAGATTAAAAGGATATTGTGTTCTTAAAATCATGAGAAAATATTGATTAAACCAAAGAAAATTAGGACTTTTTAAGTGTTTAATTAGAGGTATAACTTATTATTTGCTTCCATAACGCCATTTAATTGAATGTTTTGTTTTTAGAAGTATAATAAATCCTACATTTTGTGTTGATTTTTTTACTTCTTTTATTTCAATTTTATGATAGTGAGTCAAGTGTGTGTATGCTAAGCCTTACATTTCCAATTTTGTTACCAAAGCTTCTTGTTTTGTTATTGTCCCAAAATAATGCTGACAATTATGTTGAATATCTTGTTTATTTCTTTAAATTTAAACGCAAAAAGCACTTGATTAAAAAATAATAAGATAGATACTTTTTTTAAGAAATAGGAATTATGGCATACTTCTTTTTTTATATAGGAAAATGGAACTTTATCATTAGAAAGTGTTCTAATGGTAACGCAATCCAGTAATTTTGCTAAAAAGCAATTTACATTATTTTGATTTCTCACTTTTTCTTTTGTAAAGATGTTGTTTAGTTAATGTTCTATACAGTAAAACATAAATTTATAGTAAAATTTGCGTATTTCATTACGATTTTTACTCATTTCGAAGTAACAAAATAAGAACTTTAATTTTGCCTTTAGCTAATATTTTACAGGTTTTTTGTACAAAAACTTTAATAAAACAAAAAAACAAACATGAATTTAGAATTTCAATAGTATTAGCTAGCTTAATTTAGCATAATATGTCCTAAAAACACATATTTTAATTTTGAACGATTTTTAAAACTAGGGTCAAAAAATTTGAGAAATGCTCATATGTACGGAATCGCGACGTGGTAACAAATTAGCGAATTATAGATTCGCTAATTTGTTACGTAATGTACGTAATGTAAACAATCGTACGGAGTATTTTACTCCATGACGAAAGGCGGCAAAGAGTATCATAAACATAAGAAGCGTCAGCGGGAATTAAAACAGCGTGAACGAGTTTCTTTTGTTCAGGTATCTCGTCCAACGTGAGCGGTTCCGTACCTTCAGTAATAGGCCACTGCGACGGATGTAACGTTAGCCAGGAGGGCCCTTGGGACCACAGAGGGTGGTATTTTAACTTAGCAGGAGAGACACCACGTGACAGACAGTCTGCCGGGTTCTCAACCCCTGCAACGTGATAAAAGTTAACTGCGGAAATATTATCAGTAATTTTAATAACTCGATTGGCAACGAACGTTTGCCAACGATGCGGTGAACCTTTAATCCAATAGAGTGCGACTTTTGAATCGGTAAAGGCGTAAATTTTAATTGCAAAACGGTTGTCATAAGTCTCAAGAACAGTCCGAAGCAATTTTGACAGCAAAAGTGCTGCACAAAGTTCCATACGAGCAATCGTAATGGGCGAAGAAGGCGCGATCTTTGACTTGGAACATAAAAAACGGAGAATATTGCCGGAGGCAGAGCCAACGTGTAGGTAAACTACGCCACCATAAGCTTCGCCACTGGCGTCAGCGAACCCGACCAATGTCAATTCACAGTCGTTCTTCACTTCTAAACAACGCGGTATTTTAATTTCGTTTAGGGCTGGTAACTCTGAAGTAAATTGTTGCCAAGCCTTGACAATATGAGTAGGAGAAGAGACGTCCCAATCCACCTTCAACTGCCACAACTGCTTAACAAGAAGTTTAGCTACTAAAATAGAAGGAGCGACGAATCCCATGATATCCCACAGTCTCGCGACGGTTGACAGTATGGTGCGCTTAGTGCACGCGATATTCGAACTTGGCGGGTTGATTTTAAAATAGAAAATATCTTGGTCTATAGACCAGCGAAGACCCAAGATTTTATGGTCAGCGGTTTTGTCAAATTCAACCTCAGTCGTCACCTTATGAGAGGCGGGAAGTTTATTAAGAACAGACTTTGAATTACTGTTCCACTTCACAAGGTCCCATTGAGCGCCCTTAAAAAGAGCAATTAAATCTTTAGCGGTGTCAATCGCCTCGTCTTCGGTATTGACAGAAAATGCAACATCATCCATATACAGGCACGAGGAGGCGACGGCAGCAGCGCGGGGATGCTCAGCGCCATCGTCAGCGATGAGTTGCTGCACAGTGCGCAGAGCGTGGTATGGACTGGACTTTAAGCCAAAACAAACTCTACTAAATTCATATAAGCAAAGCGGGTCGTTAGGATTAAAACGATAAAGAATTCTCTGATAACGTCGATCAGATTCGCGAATCATAATTTGAAAAAAAAACATTTGTTTACCATCAGCGGTCATCGCTACAGAGTGTAGACGAAAATTTAAAATAATTTTGAATAAATCACCCTGTAGGTCGGGCCCACTGTGCAGCAAATCATTTAACGAAACACCGGACGATGTTTTACAGCTGCCATCCAGCACGGGACGCAACCTAGACGAAGACTTGTCTGGGCGGAGAACCCCATGATGTGGGATTATATAAGTAGGGTACACATCTGCAGTTTCATGCGGAAGAACTGAGACGGGCGAGATATAACCTTTAGAAAGGTAATCATTTGAAACTTCGTCATAAGCGGCGCGTAGCTCAGGTGAAGCTTCAAGCTTCCTCTCTAAGCATAAAAAACGTCTAAGAGCGATATTGAGTGAGTCACCCAGTGTGAACACATCCTTATCAAACGGTAGACCCACGGTATAGCGACCAGTAACTGGGTCCCGTTGCTTAGTTGAACGATAAAAATATTCACATTCAGCATCAGCAGGATGCTGAACGGGCGGGCCAGGAACTTCTTCAAGTTCCCAGAAGCGGGAAATCAAATTGTTATCCATAGGCGAAGGGACTATGGCGCAGCACGATGTGACACATGCTGGGCGATTACTGAGTGTAGGTACGACCCCCATGAGTACGTAGCCTAACACCGTATTGACAGCGGCGGGCACTGACGGGCCACCAGGAACCACGTCAGGCAAAAGTAAATGCGGAAACAGCGATGCTCCAATTAAAATATCAATTTTACTTGGAATAGCGAAACTATCATCAGCGAACTGAAGTTTATTCGAGTAAGGTAGGGCCTTAATATCAACAAAAGCGGTAAGTTGTCCGTAATTTGATCAACTACTAACGAGTCAATATCAAATCGGATATTTTTGTTAAAGCGTGAAAATATACGTAAATTTATTGTCCTGAACGACGTCCTCTCTGTGCCTCCAAAACCCCTTACAGTCGTAGACCGTGTATTGTTTTGACGTAAACGTAAACGTTCACAACATTCCCTAGTAATGAAGTGACTTTGCGAAGCGGAATCAAGTAAAATTCTTATTAAATGTTCACGTCCAGTATTATCGTACGCCACGACTTGCGCTGTAGCGAGTAAAACAGTAGTATGCGAATTACATTGCGGCGTCTCGCTGCAAGCGGCATTAGAGGAAACAGAACGCGGAGCGTCAACGGACATCGAACACAAAGCTACATCAGGCTGCGTGGCGGAGTGCACCGGCTCGGACGCGGGCACGGGTGCGAAAGGGACGACAGCAACGTTCGCTTGCGTTGACGTCACCGGATCGGGCGCCTCGCGCTGCGGCGTAGGTATAGTGGAACTCGCCGCTTCCGCGGTCCGTGGGTTCGAATCCCGAGTAAAATGTAATAGTGAATGGTGACGTTGTTTACACGCTCTATAGCCAGATGCGGATTGACAACTCGATATTTTATGTTTAATACTTAAACAATCAACGCAACCGTTAATTTTCCTAACAACCTGTAAGCGTTCGTACGGAGTTGATTTATGAAAATCAGGACATTTAAATAAGTGTTGATGTGTGACATTAGTACACAAACATTTATCTGTTGAATCACTTTCGACCGTGCTTACATACGTGTTATAACGCGGGGAGGACTGCGGTTTTTTACTATCATTAGAACTGCGGGAGCGATCAGCTGATTTTGCGGATTTATGTACTTGCGCGTCGGCTGTTAAAGCGTGAGCGCGATACAATATTTTACTCTGATTATTAATGAAATCGAATAAATCATCAAATAAAGGAATATCAGACTGATCCTGACTGTTTTCAAAGTTACGAACAGTTTCACTGTCTAACTTGGTAATATCTATTTGTACGAAAATTAAATTCAATAAATCTGGAATTTTTAAATGTTGTAAGGCACGGACGGCGATAACAAACTTATCATTAAAAATGTCCAAATTATCGGAAGTAACGGAAGTTAACGGTTTAAAATCTATGATCTGTCTTAAATAAGTGGCCGCTAGTGTGCGTTTGTCTTCATACCTATTCACTAGCGTATTGAAAATGAGTTCGTAATTCTCAGCGGTAGGTACAATGCCGGCGCATGCGGCTAGCCCTTTACCGGTAAATTTGCCCTGTAAATAATGTAATTTTTGATGATCCGAGAGAGATGGATTATCATGAACAGCGGATTTATAATTTGAGTAAAACAATGGCCATGAACGAATGTCACCGTTAAAACTCATTAATTCAATCGGCGGTAACTTAATGACAGAAGATTATTTCTCTAAGATGGACGGAACGACGTCTGCATTGGTATTGGAAGCAACCAAACGTTTTAAGCGACTATATAACTGTTCAAACGAAACTAGCGCCTTGTAATCAGCGCGTGCGGTGGGATCAGCTGTCAGTAGACAGTTATTATACTGATCCATAACTTTATGAAATTCGGAACGAATAGCGTCAATGTTTGAGCTAGCGTCCAGAAAAGCCTCTTTCGCGTCATCTCCCGTGCCTATGTCTTTAGATAAATCGTAGGCAGACTGTAAACACTCGAATAAAGCATTCCGTTTGGCTTCCAACGCCAACAACGAAAACTCCGTACTATCAGACTTAATAGCTTTCTTCATTATGAAATGAGAATTTTAAATTAAAAAGTATACAAAATAATTTATTTGTGAATTTGCGAATAATATAAAAGTAACCACAAGTGGGTACTAGTACCTACCTAGTGAATCGTGCGTGGCGAGCGCCGAGCGTGGCTCGACGACACGTACCGACTTGTACGCCACGTCAGTTATGGTAGGTATCTATCAAATCTCAGCGAAAATTATCGAAATAGAACCTTATTTCGCGAATACCACTGAGAATATGAATATTACAGCGAATAATAAGATGAAATATTAGTATGACAGCGGGAAAATAAGTATTTAGTGTTAAGCGGTAACAAAATGAAATAAATACCTTCGCGGTACGCAGCGAGCGTAATGGCGGAGGTTACGTTTTCTAGGCTAACTGTTGCGTCCTGAAATAGTTTCTCTATGCGCACGCAACGCGTAACGGAATGACATCTGACTTGTCAAGTTTGATTTTGACGTTTGACACTTTCTCTTGATTTTCGGGGGGAAACGAGGAAGCACGCCGCCGTTTGGGTCTCGCGGCTTTTGTTGAAATCAATCTCTTAACCGGTCGTTTTTGGTGGACAATGGACCATGACCCAGTTGTTTGAGTTAATAACCCCTATCTTGGTGTAATAACACGGGTTTTGGACATATTTTGGATAAATAGTTTGAAGGTTAAGCAAAGTGTGACGCTGTTGTGAATGAGTGATTTGAAGACCGCATGCTGTGATTGTCTCCAGCCGGGTTGAAGCGGAATCTAACCTGAAGAATACTCGTAACGTCACAACACAATACAGATACACTCACTTACATACATATCTCCAGGTTGGCACCAGAACAGTGTCCTTCAACCATGAGGTAAGTGCTTTTGTTTGTATATTGTACCTTGTACTTGTATTGTCTGCTCCGCGTACGGCGGACAGTACGCTAGCCACTTCTTGCCTCTAGAGCCCCACGATTATAACTCTTCCACTGCGCACTTGAGATCGTATTGGGAGGCCTAGCCTGGCAGCGTACATTTTGGTATTCAGAGCGCGGTTATAAGACATAACCACCAAATTGGTAATTTACAGTAGGCTAATTACTTGGCAGTCTCTATAAGGGAAGTAGTAATACGCTGTAAATATTTGATAACTATAATTAATTGTTATTTGAAATAATTTGTTTGAATTTATTGAGACGGGTAACCTGATGTTGCCAAAGTCAGCCGGGCTAATAAAGTGGATTGGATTGGGCTGTGTTGCACCCCCTTGTTGTAGCCCCTTTTTGTGTCTGACCTCTGTGTTGTATTGAATGTCAGGAAGACATTAAAGTATTGAGTTTGTACCATTGATATGGTTATTTGTGAAAATTAATATTTGAAAAATTATTGGCAATTTTGAGTATTACCATTGTTTTGAATTGGAATAAAGGTTTATTATTGTTGTACCTTTGACACAGTGGTTTGTGAACTTAACATTTGGAATTGGATTAGAATTTGAATATTTGAATTGAATATGATATAGAATTTTGAACGTTGATATTGATTTTGAATTAAAATAAAAGTTTATTGTTGAATTGAATTGAAACAATTTAATGTTATTTCTTGAGTTGCTGATTAGTCAGTTTGGTAGTTTGATTGTAGTTATTTTGTAATATATTGTTTGAACTTTGTTACTTAATTACCTTTTGCTTGGTTTATTTTATTTGATTGTTTGCGTTGGATTTCCTTGTTATTTATTGATTGAAGTTTGTTATTTGATAATTTAATTGTTTTGTTTATTTGAATGGTTTTGTTTGTGCAATGGCATACAGATGGAAATATTGCAGTGCCGGACACCTGTCCAGGTCAAGCCGGAGACCTCGGTTGTTTCAGGTCCCGGACTATTGAGTAGATTGCCTGCTTTGGAACTGCCACACTTGACGGTCGCTGGGACCACTGGTACGGTTTCCACAACCTGTTTGCAAGTTTGGTTGATGCACGCTCGGACCTCAGACCCGCCCTAAAGTTGGCCTATTTGTTGTCTGTCCTGGAAGGTGAGGCCCGAGCCTTGGTACAGCATCTGTCGTTGACTGACTCAGCCTACCCTACCGCTTTGGGACTACTCACCCAGCGGTACCAAATGAGCGTTGTTTGGCTGATGTTCATATTGCATTGATTTTGGGGTTACCGGTCATTACTAGTTTGTCAGCATTGCGTACTGACCTGTTGAACCCGTTGGTGGCAGCGACCAACGCTTTAAAGCAATTGGACTTGCCGGTGGACCAATGGTCTTACCCTTTGGTGCATGTTGTGCTGCAACGGCTTCCTGCCGATTTGAGGGCTCGTTTCGAGCAAAAGTATGGTGGGGATAGTGTCACACATCTCCCCCCATTTGATGACCTCGTCCAATTTTTGGAGGATGAGTGTCGGTTTGTGGACAACTCTGGCGTTGCCACTGAGTCATGCCAGCCGTCTTCCCGGCCACGAGACCAGGGACGGACTAGGGCTCGCGGGCCTGTTGATGGTCGCCCCGCCGCTCGTTTTGCTGGCACCCAGAGTCGTCCTGGTTGTGAGTTTTGTAGGGACACGGGGCATGGCATGGCAACTTGCGCGGCCTTTTTGAAATTGCACGTGAGTGCCCGCCGCCGAATTGCCAATGCACGCCGCATGTGCTTCTCTTGTTTGGGGGCTCACTTCCATCGGGACTGCCCCAACCCCCGCCCTTGTAGAATTTGTGGGGGGTCCCATTTGGACATATTGTGCGCTAACGCGAACCACGCTGGCAGACCAGCCTCTGATGAAGGTTCGCGTACGGGGGGGTACCATGGAGTTGGTCACCGGGCTCCTGCCTCGCCGGTTCAGAACCGGGGAGAGGCCCGCAATTTTGAGCGCCGCACTCCACCCCCCGCGCAAGTTGATCGGGAGCCGCGCGACCGCCATTTGGTCTCCCCGCGTAAAGGTGATTACGCAGTTGTTGCTAGGCAGCGCTGGCCAGACCAGCACCGCCTTCCCTCCCCTCCATTGGCGGAACGTCCCCGGTTGGAGTCACGCCCCCCGCCATTCAGGCATCCGGTGGGATATGCCCTTCCAGCGATGGCGCGTGGCTCGGGACACCGCGCGTACGAGGAATTTGAATTCCATCCTCGTCGGGAAAGACTTGGGCCTGGGTGCGGCGATCGGTCGCCGCCCAGGCATTGTTAGGACATTGGCGCCTGCCCCGCTAAGGTACCCCTCAGATCGACACGGTTTTGTTGCCAACAGCATCGGTCGGGTCTGGGGGCCCACGGGGGACTCTGTTGTGGTCCGTGCCAGTTTGGACACGGGAGCCCAGGGTTGCCTTTTGTCTATTGTTTTGTTGTTTTGTTTGTATTGTTTTGGGCAAAATTGTTTTCTTGAGCGCCTTTGGACTACGGGACTTGGCTGGGACGAGCCAATTCGGGAAACCCTGTTGGAAGATTGGCTCCAATTTGTATCCGCACTCCCTGCAGTCAACGAGGTCGTGTTACCCCGCGCTATCCTCCCCCCTGGGAGCTACACTGCTACCCTTGTTTGTGATGCGTCTTCGCACGGTTATGCAGCTGTTGTTTGTCTGCGCACCGTCTGCGCAACAGGCCAGGTGAATTTGTCACTGGTCTTGGCCAAGAGCAAGGTGGCCCCCCTCCGGATGGCACTGACCATCCCTAAGTTAGAATTGTCAGGGGCGGCGCGTCTTCTGCGTCTATTGAACCACGTTGCTCACACTTTGGGTGGAACTGTGGACATTCGGGTTTCTTACGCCTGGACGGACAGTCAAATTGTTTGTGTTGGTTGAAGACGTCCGTCCACTCTTTTGAGGTCTTTGTTGCGTACCGAGTGTCCCAGATTCAAAATTTGAAACGCCTTTGATTTGGAGGCACGTGCCTGGAGATTTGAACCCAGGTGCCGTGGCCTCACGTGGGTGCATAGCACCCCGCTTGTTTGCTTACCCCTTATGGTGGGGACCAGACTGGCTGACTCATCCCGAGGATGATTGGCCTCGATCGCCAGTCTTTATATCGGGTCCTTTGCCCGGGCTCAAGGTGCTCGCTGTTGGAACGAAGGACCCTGATTTTTTGTTGAGTCGATAAAGGTCCCTCGACAAATTGTTGAATTGTTGTTTTTTTTTTTGTTGTTGAATTGTTGGTGACTGATCGTCACATTATGAACTCGCATGCCGGTTGCAATGCGCTGTTGGCCATTCTGCAGCGAGAGTTTTGGATATTGTCGGGAGCCGTTATTAAGTTGAACCCCTTTTTGGACGATACGGGTCTTTTGTTGTTTGTTGTCGACGGTTGAGGCACTCTAGCCTTCCTTATGGGGCCCGTCACCCCCTTTTGTTGCCTAAGGAAGGCCATTTGGTTAAATTGTTGTTGTTGTTGTTGTTGTTGTTGTTTGGTTGTTATTGTTGTTTGGTTGTTTTGTTGTTTGTTATTGTTTTGACCCGCCAGCCTGCCCCCATTGGGGGGTTATTTTGAGGCCGCGGTGAAGGCGGTTAGGGACTCTGGCGCAGATTGTTGGGAGACACCGTTCTCACCTTTAAAGAGTTAGCTACGGTATTTTGCCGCATTGAAGCTGTATTGAACTCGCGTCCATTGTGCCCGCTGTCTTCGGACCTGAACGTCTTGGAGGCCCTGACCCCGGGCCATTTTTTGATTTGACAGCCACTTGTCGCCCTGCCGGAGCACCCTTTTGTCGATGTGAGCCAAAATTGGCTATCGCGGTTTCAGTTGGTGCAGCAGCTCGCTCAGAGTTTTGGAAGCGTTGGAGCTTGGAGTATTTGCACATCCTCCGGCAGCGCGTCAGGTGGACTGATAAAACGCAACCTTGTCGGGATTGCCAAGTGATTAGCGGACGGGAAGGCCCGTCCGGGGGGGGTAGATGTTGCGTCCTGAAATAGTTTCTCTATGCGCACGCAACGCGTAACGGAATGACATCTGACTTGTCAAGTTTGATTTTGACACTTTCTCTTGATTTTCGGGGGGGAACGAGGAAGCACGCCGCCGTTTGGGTCTCGCGGCTTTTGTTGAAATCAATCTCTTAACCGGTCGTTTTTGGTGGACAATGGACCATGACCCAGTTGTTTGAGTTAATAACCCCTATCTTGGTGTAATAACACGGGTTTTGGACATATTTTGGATAAATAGTTTGAAGGTTAAGCAAAGTGTGACGCTGTTGTGAATGAGTGATTTGAAGACCGCATGCTGTGATTGTCTCCAGCCGGGTTGAAGCGGAATCTAACCTGAAGAATACTCGTAACGTCACAACACAATACAGATACACTCACTTACATACATATCTCCAGGTTGGCACCAGAACAGTGTCCTTCAACCATGAGGTAAGTGCTTTTGTTTGTATATTGTACCTTGTACTTGTATTGTCTGCTCCGCGTACGGCGGACAGTACGCTAGCCACTTCTTGTCTCTAGAGCCCCACGATTATAACTCTTCCACTGCGCACTTGAGATCGTATTGGGAGGCCTAGCCTGGCAGCGTACACTAACGAAAACCTAAAAACGGCGGGTTTTAACACTAAATCTCCTATTAGGTGACCTAAAAGGGGCGGAAACTGTATCAATACGGTTCGAAGGACCACAACAATGGTGGGGCTCCGACGGAAGGCGAATTAGGTACCTTCGACGTGGACCGTAAAACTGATGAACGCAAGTATCCCGGCTAGGGCCAGGGGTTAGGGAATCGTGCACCTACCTCCTCGCGAAGCCGCTCGATCTACCAGCAGAATCTAGGTGTTTAGTACCGAACGATTTGTTTACTCTATGCGCCTATGTTTCTAAACGAGTAACAGAGTGACATCTCACTTGACAATTTGACGTTGACACTTGATGTCTCGCTCTGTCGATTTGCCGCTAAAATAGCCCCGTTCGCCTGTTGAGTTCCGCGACGCGTTTGTTGAAATTAATCCCTTTAAATCGATCCGTTTGTGACAATTAGTCGTGATCCAATTGTATTAATTAACCGGTCGTTTTGTGGACAATCTGTCATGACCCGATGGTTGAGTGTGACGCTATTGTGAACGAGTGATTTGAAGACCGCATGCTGTGATTGTCTCCAGCCGGGTTGAAGCGGAATCTAACCTGAAGAATACTCGTAACGTCACGACACAATACAGATACACTCACTTACATACATATCTCCAGGTTGGCACCAGAGCAGTGTCCTTCAACCACTAGGTAAGTGCTTTTGTTGTATTTGTAATTGTTCACTTGTATTGTCTGCTCCGCGTACGGCGGACAGTACGCTAGCCACTCTTGTCTCCAGAGCCCCCCATCAAAAACTTCCACTGCGCAATCGTATTGTGAGGTTCGGCCTGGCAGCGTACATTTTGGTAGCAGAAGCGCGGTTATAAGACATATAACCAAGAAATTGGTAATTTACAGTAGGCTAATTACTTGGCAGTCTCTATAAGGGAAGTAGTAATACGCTGTAAATATTTGATAACTATAATTAATTGTTATTTGAAATAATTTGTTTGAATTTATTGAGACGGGTAACCTGATGTTGCCAAAGTCAGCCGGGCTAATAAAGTGGATTGGATTGGGCTGTGTTGCACCCCCTTGTTGTAGCCCCTTTTTGTGTCTGACCTCTGTGTTGTATTGAATGTCAGGAAGACATTAAAGTATTGAGTTTGTACCATTGATATGGTTATTTGTAATATTTGAAAAATTATTGGCATTTTTGAGTATTACCATTGTTTTGAGTTGGAATAAAGGTTCATTATTGTTGTACCATTAACAAAGTGGTTTGTAAACTTAACCTTTGGAATTGGATAGAATTTGAATATTTGGAATTGAATTTGAAGTTGAATGTTGAACGTTGATATTTTTTTTTAAGACGAAAAAACATTTATTATTATCAAATAACATAATACAATATATTAACTTAACCAAAACTATATATACACAACCTAAAATAAAGCATCGAAAAATTCATCCTCATCGCTGTCGACCGGTAACGTACCCAAGAGACTGGCGGCATTACCACGCTGTATAGCAATGCTTAGCCGTTGGCCAAAATAAAAACCAGCCCTTGGGTCACGAGAAGTGTCAACCAGCCGTTTAGATATTTCTTTAAAGAGGCCATGAGCACTCTGACCCCACGGCCCGAGGGTTTCAACCCCAAACGGCTCGAAAATATAATTACCAATAAGGTTGCTATACTTTCGCCGCTTGAGGTTTTCCGCAGCCGCAGCGGCAGCGCCAGCGCAGCAAGCCGAGCTAGGAAGATGGGATGGCGCAAGAGTATCGACACACGTTGCATCCCACACTAAAGGCCTTCCCACCTTCCAAGGAAACAAAGACATACCGTCCGGTCTCTTGCCATCGTCGCGTGCCAAGCCATTGGGTTCTAATACAGCTGGAACGCCGACGGTGACAAGAGCTCGTCGGATGATGTCGTTAATGTTTGCGTGCCGCGCTAAGCGACCCGCACTTCGGCTACAAGACAGGCCGTGGTGTCCTAGACTGTTGACAACTTCGCCACAGTGGCAGCGATGAGGAGAACAACAAGGAGCTCCTAGTCTTAGAGAAGCAGCGAGGCGGAAAGTAGTGTCGTCGAGCAAAGTGCCTATGTTCGACGACGGTAGCGCATGAAGCCACAGACCCGATTCCCATTTAACCACAGCCAGCAGGCGCGCACGCTCCGCAGTAGTAGCAGACGACGTTGATATTGGGTTTGAATTAAAATAAAAGTTTATTGTTGAATTGAATTGAAACCAATATATTGTTATTTCTTGAGTTGCTGATTAGTCAGTTTGGTAGTTTGATTGTTTGCTTGTAGTTATTTTGTAATTGATTGATTGAACTGTTATTTGATTATTTAATTATTTGGTTTATTTGAATTGTATTGTTTGTGCAATGGCATACAAAGCGGTGAGAGAGGCAATCAGTGGATTGACCACACAGCTGCGGTGGTTCGCTTCAGCTGCAGCGACCGCTGAGCGCCAGGATCTTGAGGGGATCACTCTTGCTCGGTTCGAGCAGTTGAACTTGAGACTCGGCAACGTTGATGCTCTGCTCACCCGCTACAACCAGTACATTTGTGAAGTGGATTTGGAAGTGCTGGACCAAGTAGCACGTGACAAGGTCCTTGCTGACTACGACCAGATCTTGGACCTGGGGGATGTCATCGGTCAACGTGCTCGGGAAATATTGGAGAGCCGGACACCTGTCCAGGTCAAACCGGAGACCTCGGTTGTTTCAGGTCCCGGACTATTGAGTAGACTGCCTACCTTGGAACTGCCACACTTTAACGGTCGCTTGGACCAGTGGTTAAGTTTCCAAAACCTGTTTGAAAGTTTGGTTGATGCACGCTCGGACCTCAGACCCGCCCAAAAGTTGGCCTATTTGTTGTCTGTCCTGGAAGGTGAGGCCCGAGCCTTGGTGCAGCATCTGCCTTTGACTGACTCAGCCTACCCTACCGCTGTGGAGTTACTCACCCGGCGGTACCAAAATAAACGTTGTTTGGCTGACGTTCACATTGAATTGATTTTGGGGTTACCGGTCATTACTGGATTGTCAGCATTGCGTACTGACCTGTTGAACCCGTTGGTGGCAGCGACCAACGCTTTAAAGCAATTGGACTTGCCGGTGGACCATTGGTCTTACCTTTTGGTGCACGTTGTGCTGCAACGGCTTCCTGCCGATTTGAGGGCTCGTTTCGAGCAAAAGTATGGTGGGGATAGTGTCACACATCTCCCCCCATTTGATGACCTCGTCCAATTTTTGGAGGATGAGTGTCGGTTTGTGGACAACTCTGGCGTTGCCACTGAGTCATGCTAGCCGTCTTCCCGACCACGAGACCAGGGACGGACTAGGGCTCGCGGGCCTGTTGATGGTCGCCCCGCCGCTCGTTTTGCTGGCACCCAGAGTCGTCCTGGTTGTGAGTTTTGTAGGGACACGGGGCATGGCATGGCAACTTGCGCGGCCTTTTTGAAATTGCACGTGAGTGCCCGCCGCCGAATTGCCAATGCACGCCGCATGTGCTTCTCTTGTTTGGGGGCTCACTTCCATCGGGACTGCCCCAACCCCCGCCCTTGTAGAATTTGTGGGGGGTCCCATTGGGACATATTGTGCGCTAACGCGAACCACGCTGGCAGACCAGCCTCTGATGAGGGTTCGCGTACGGGGGGGGTACCATGGAGTTGGTCACCGGGCTTCTGCCTCGCCGGTTCAGAACCGGGGAGAGGCCCGCAATTTTGAGCGCCGCACTCCACCCCCCGCGCAAGTTGATCGGGAGCCGCGCGACCGCCATTTGGTCTCCCCGCGTAAAGGCGATTACGCAGTTGTTGCTAGGCAGCGCTGGCCAGACCAGCACCGCCTTCCCTCCCCTCCATTGGCGGAACGTCCCCGGTTGGAGTCACGCCCCCCGCCATTCGGGCATCCGGTGGGATATGCCCTTCCAGCGATGGCGCGTGGCTCGGGACACCGTGCGGACGAGGAGTTTGAACTCCATCCTCGTCGGGAAAGACTTGGGTCTGGGTGTGGCGATCGGTCGCCGCCCAGGCATTGTTAGGACATTGGCGCCTGCCCCACTAAGGTACCCCTCAGATTGACACGGTTTTGTTGCCAACGGCATCGGTCGGGTCTGGGGGCCCACGGGGGACTCTGTTGTGGTCCGTGTCATTTTGGACACGGTTGGCCCAGGGTTGCCTTTTGTCTATTGTTTTGTTGTTTGTTTGTATTGTTTTGGGCAAAATTGTTTTCTTGAGCGCCTTTGGACTGCGGGACTTGGCTGGGACGAGCCAATTCGGGAAACCCTGTTGGAAGATTGGCTCCAATTTGTATCCGCACTCCCTGCAGTCAACGAGGTCGTGTTACCCCGCGCTATCCTCCCCCCTGGGAGCTACACTGCTACCTTTGTTTGTGATGCGTCTTCGCACGGTTATGCAGCTGTTGTTTGTTTGCGCACCGTCTGCGCAACAGGCCAGGTGAATTTGTCACTGGTCTTGGCCAAGAGCAAGGTGGTCCCCCTCCGGACGGCACTGACCATCCCTAAGTTAGAATTGTCAGGGGCGGCGCGTCTTGTGCGTCTATTGAACCACGTTGCTCACACTTTGGGTGGAACTGTGGACATTCGGGCTTCTTACGCCTGGACGGACAGTCAAATTGGTTTGTGTTGGTTGAAGACGTCCGTCCACTCTTTGGAGATCTTTGTTGCGTACCGAGTGTCCCAGATTCAAAATTTTGATACGCCTTTGATTTGGAGGCACTTGCCTGGAGATTTGAACCCAGGCGCCGTGGCCTCACGTGGGTGCATGGCACCCCGCTTGTTTGCTTGCCCCCTATGGTGGGGTCCAGACTGGCTGACTCACCCCGAGGATGATTGGCCTCGATCGCCAGTCTTGATGTCGGGTCCTTTACCCGGGCTCAAGGTGCTCGTTGTTGGAACAAAGGACCCTGAGTTTGTTGAGTCGATTTGGCTCCCTCGACAAATTGTTGAATTGTTTTTCTGTTGTTGAATTGTTGGTGACTGATCGTCACATTAAGAACTCGCATGCCGGTTGCAATGCGCTGTTGGCCATTCTGCAGCGAGAGTTTTGGATATTGTCGGGAGCCGTTAGTAAGTTGAACCCCTTTTGGTCGATACGGGTCTTTTGTTGTTTGGTTGTTGACGGTTGAGTCACTCTAGCCTTCCTTATGGGGTCCGTCACTCCCTTTTGTTGCCTAAGGAGGGCCATTAAATTGTTGTTTGGTTGTTTGTTGTTTGTTATTGTTTGACCCGCCAGCCTGCCCCCATTGGGGGGGTATTTTGAGGCCGCGGTGAAGGCGGTTAGGGACTCTGGCGCAGATTGTTGGGAGACACCGTTCCCACCTTTAAGGAGTTAGCTACGGTATTTTGCCGCATTGAAGCTGTATTGAACTCGCGTCCATTGTGCCCGCTGTCTTCGGACCTGAACGTCTTGGAGGCCCTGACCCCGGGCCATTTTTTGATTTGACAGCCACTTGTCGCCCTGCCGGAGCACCCTTTTGTCGATGTGAGCCAAAATTGGCTATCGCGGTTTCAATTGGTGCAGCAGCTCGCTCAGAGTTTTTGGAAACGTTTGAGCTTGGAGTATTTGCACATCCTCCGGCAGCGCGTCAGGTGGACTGATAAAACGCAACCTTGTCGGGATTGCCAAGTGATTAGCGGACGGGAAGGCCCGTCCGGGGGGGGTAGATGTTTAGTACCGAACGATTTGTTTACTCTATGCGCCTATGTTTCTAAACGAGTAACAGAGTGACATCTCACTTGACAATTTGACGTTGACACTTGATGTCTCGCTCTGTCGATTTGCCGCTAAAATAGCCCCGTTCGCCTGTTGAGTTCCGCGACGCGTTTGTTGAAATTAATCCCTTTAAATCGATCCGTTTGTGACAATTAGTCGTGATCCAATTGTATTAATTAACCGGTCGTTTTGTGGACAATCTGTCATGACCCGATGGTTGAGTGTGACGCTATTGTGAACGAGTGATTTGAAGACCGCATGCTGTGATTGTCTCCAGCCGGGTTGAAGCGGAATCTAACCTGAAGAATACTCGTAACGTCACGACACAATACAGATACACTCACTTACATACATATCTCCAGGTTGGCACCAGAGCAGTGTCCTTCAACCACTAGGTAAGTGCTTTTGTTGTATTTGTAATTGTTCACTTGTATTGTCTGCTCCGCGTACGGCGGACAGTACGCTAGCCACTCTTGTCTCCAGAGCCCCCCATCAAAAACTTCCACTGCGCAATCGTATTGTGAGGTTCGGCCTGGCAGCGTACACTAGGAGCTCCGGAGTCCTCACAGTTCGGCTCACTACGTGTCGGCAAAGTCCAGAGGCACAACACAGCACTTCAGTTCAACCGTCGAAGCCACAAATACACCACTATAGAAACAGCGGGACTGCTATGAACTTATAATATTCAAATTATATCGTTCTGCGATAAAAACGTACAGCGGAGTTGCGATCACGGCGGAATCCATGTTGGAAAATTATAATGTCTTTCTCGAGCGAGCCATAAAGAGGGTGACACTCGTCAAGGAGAAATTTGCGAGGTGCACGATATAATTGGCAGGGAAAGGACTAGCTTGACATCTTGCGTAATAGTTTAACAAAATAAAAAATAGATGGCGCTAACACCTACTAATTACAATTTAGTTTAATGTCATGTTAGTCTTTAAGGTAATACTGTGGGCTAAGTTGCCTAAAGCAAATAAAAATAATAGTTAAAAAAAACGGAAAATGGAAATGATTTTTTTTTGAAAACAGAGATATTGTTGCACTCATGAATAAAAATTACATCACTCTCTCGCAATTTCGTAATTTAAGGATATAAGACTATTTTAAGGTAACATTTATGTGAAGTAAACAGTTTTTTTTTAATAATTATACCGAACGTGTGTTATTTATAACAATGAATTTGTTTGCTCTGGTGCTACAGTGATCCATAGATACGATGACTACTCACATGTATAACATACTACTAGTCGGTTAGTTTGCCTTTCATTTTATGCAAACACTGTTGAAGCTAAATAAATGTTCTAATTTTATTTATTATTATTTGCTTTCGGCAATTAGGCCCACACCGTAGGGCTAGTACCGTAAGGACTAATATCTCATAATTAAAAATGACATAAAAAATAAACACTGTACGCTGCCAGGCTAGACCTCACAATACGATTTCAAGTGCGCAGTGGAAGAGTTATAATCGTGGGGCTCTAGAGACAAGAGTGGCTAGCGTACTGTCCGCCGTACGCGGAGCAGACAATATATAGGAGAACAATTCACCTACCATACAATAAAACAACTTACCTCATGGTTGAAGGACACTGCTCTGGTGCCAACCTGGAGTTATGTATGTAAGTGAGTGTATCTGTATTGTGTTGTGACGTTAATAGTAAGTATTCTCAGGAACAATCCGCAACAATCCGCCAGATGTCTTCATGGCACGCGGTCTTCAAATCACTCATTCCCAATAGCGTCACTAACACTTAACCATCGGGTCATGACGTATTGTCCACAAAACGACCGGTTCTCAGGGATTAAGGGATTACTTTACAACAGGGTCGCACGCGCAATTCGGACCGCCATCCCTTTACGAGAACTTCAGTTTTAACAAAAGTAACCCGTATTAATACGTCAAATTAGGGGGGTTATTAACAATCAAACAACTGGATCACGACTAATTGTCACAAGCGGATCGATTTAAAAGGATTAATTTCAACAAAAGCGTCGCGGGCGTCTCAAAACGCGACGGGCCCATTTTAGCGGCAAATCAAGAGAAGTGTCAAACGTCAAAATCAAACTTGACAAGTCAGATGTCATTCCGTTACACGCGCATTCCGTTAGGCGCACAGATAATAAACGGTACGCAACATCTACCCCCCCGGACGGGCCCTCCCGTCCGCTAATCACTTGGCAATCCCGACAAGGTTGCGTTTTATCAGTCCACCTGACGTGCTGCTGGAGGATGTGCAAATACTCCAAGCTCCAACGCTTCCAAAAACTCTGAGCGAGCTGCTGCACCAACTGAAACCGCGATAGCCAATTTTGGCTCACATCGACAAAAGGGTGCTCCGGCAGGGCGACAAGTGGCTGTCTAATCAAAAAATGGCACGGGGTCAGGGCCTCCAAGACGTTCGGGTCCGCAGACAGCGGGCACAATGGACGCGAGTTCAATACAGCCTCAATGCGGCAAAATACCGTAGCTAACTCCTTAAAGGTGAGAACGGTGTCTCCCAACAATCTGCGCCAGAGTCGCTGTGCCGCTTTCACCGCGGCCTCAAAAAAACCCCCCCAATGGGGGCAGGCTGGTGGGTCAAAACAATAACAAACAACAAAAACAACCAAATGGCCCTCCTTAGGCAACAAAAGGGGGTGACGGGCCCCATAAGGAAGGCTAGAGTGCCTCAACCGTCAACCAAACAACAAAAGACCCGTATCGTCCAAAAAAGGGGTTCAACTTACTAACGGCTCCCGACAATATCCAAAACTCTCGCTGCAGAATGGCCAACAGCGCATTGCAACCAGCATGCGAGTTCTTAATGTGACGATCAGTCACCAACAATTCAACAACAAAACAACAATTCAACAATTTGTCGAGGGAGCTTTATCGACTCAACAAAACTCAGGGTCCTTTGTTCCAACAACGAGCACCTTGAGCCCGGGCAAAGGACCCGACATCAAGACTGGCGATCGAGGCCAATCATCCTCGGGGTGAGTCAGCCAGTCTGGACCCCACCATAGGGGGCAAGCAAACAAGCGGGGTGCCATGCACCCACGTGAGGCCACGGCGCCCGGTTCAAATCTCCAGGCAAGTGCCTCCAAATCAAAGGCGTATCAAAATTTTGAATCTGGGACACTCGGTACACAACAAAGACCTCCAAAGAGTGGACGGACGTCTTCAACCAACACAAAACAATTTGACTGTCCGTCCAGGCGTAAGAAACCCGAATGTCCACAGTTCCACCCAAAGTGTGAGCAACGTGGTTCAATAGACGCACAAGACGCGCCGCCCCTGACAATTCAACTTAGGGATGGTCAGTGCCGTCCGGAGGGGGGGGGGGCCACCTTGCTCTTGGCCAAGACCAGTGACAAATTCACCTGGCTTGTGCGCAGACGGTGCGCAGACAAACAACAGCTGCATAACCGTGCGAAGACGCATTACAAACAAGGGTAGCAGTGTAGCTCCCAGGGGGGAGGATAGCGCGGGGTAACACGACCTCGTTGACTGCAGGGAGTGCGGATACAAATTGGAGCCAATCTTCCAACCGGGTGTCCCGAATTGGCTCGTCCCAGCCAAGTCCCGCAGTCCAAAGGCGCTCAAGAAAACAATTTTGCCCAAAACAATACAAACAAACAACAAAACAATAGACAAAAGGCAACACTGGGCTCCCATGTCCAAAATGACACGGACCACAACAGAGTCCCCCGTGGGCCCCCAGACCCGACCGATGCCGTTGGCAACAAAACCGTGTCGATCTGAGGGGTACCTTAGCGGGGCAGGCGCCAATGTCCTAACAATGTCTGGGCGGCGACCGATCGCCGCACCCAGACCCAAGTCTTTCCCGACGAGGATGGAGTTCAAACTCCTCGTCCGCGCGATGTCCCGAGCCACGCGCCATCGCTGGAAGGGCATATCCCACCGGATGCCTGAATGGCGGGGGGCGTGACTCCAACCGGGGACGTTCCGCCAATGGAGGGGAGGGAAGGCGGTGCTGGTCTGGCCAGCGCTGCCTAGCAACAACTGCGTAATCGCCTTTACGCGGGGAGACCAAATGGCGGTCGCGCGGCTCCCGATCAACTTGCGCGGGGGGTGGAGTGCGGCGCTCAAAATTGCGGGCCTCTCCCCGGTTCTGAACCGGCGAGGCAGGAGCCCGGTGACCAACTCCATGGTACCCCCCCGTACGCGAACCTTCATCAGAGGCTGGTCTGCCAGCGTGGTTCGCGTTACCGCACAAAATGTCCAAATGGGACCCCCTACAAATTCTACAAGGGCGGGGGTTGGGGCAGTCCCGATGGAAGTGAGCCCCCAAACAAGAGAAGCACATGCGGCGTGCATTAGCAATTCGGCGGCGGGCACTCACGTGCAATTTCAAAAAGGCCGCGCAAGTTGCCATGCCATGCCCCGTGTCCCTACAAAACTCACAACCAGGACGACTCTGGGTGCCAGCAAAACGAGCGGCGGGGCGACCATCAACAGGCCCGCGAGCCCTAGTCCGTCCCTGGTCTCGTGGCCGGGAAGACGGCTGGCATGACTCAGTGGCAACGCCAGAGTTGTCCACAAACCGACACTCATCCTCCAAAAATTGGACGAGGTCACCAAATGGGGGGAGATGTGTAACACTATCCCCACCATACCTTTGCTCGAAATGAGCCCTCAAATCGGCAGGAAGCCGTTGCAGCACAACATGCACCAAAGTGTAAGACCATTGGTCCACCGGCAAGTCCAATCGCTTTAAAGCGTTGGTCGCTACCACCAACGGGTTCAACAGGTCAGTACGCAATGCTGACAAACTAGTAATGACCGGTAACCCCAAAATCAATGCAATATGAACATCAGCCAAACAACGTTCATTTGGTACCGCTGGGTGAGTAGTCCCAAAGCGGTAGGGTAGGCTGAGTCAGTCAACGACAGATGCTGTACCAAGGCTCGGGCCTCACCTTCCAGGACAGACAACAAATAGGCCAACTTTAGGGCGGGTCTGAGGTCCGAGCGTGCATCAACCAAACTTGCAAACAGGTTGTGGAAACTGTACCAGTGGTCCCAGCGACCGTCAAGTGTGGCAGTTCCAAAGCAGGCAATCTACTCAATAGTCCGGGACCTGAAACAACCGAGGTCTCCGGCTTGACCTGGACAGGTGTCCGGCACTGCAATATTTCCATCTGTATGCCATTGCACAAACAAAACCATTCAAATAAACAAAACAATTAAATTATCAAATAACAAACTTCAATCAATAAATAACAAGGAAATCCAACGCAAACAATCAAATAAAATAAACCAAGCAAAAGGTAATTAAGTAACAAAGTTCAAACAATATATTACAAAATAACTACAATCAAACTACCAAACTGACTAATCAGCAACTCAAGAAATAACATTAAATTGTTTCAATTCAATTCAACAATAAACTTTTATTTTAATTCAAAATCAATATCAACGTTCAAAATTCTATATCATATTCAATTCAAATATTCAAATTCTAATCCAATTCCAAATGTTAAGTTCACAAACCACTGTGTCAAAGGTACAACAATAATAAACCTTTATTCCAATTCAAAACAATGGTAATACTCAAAATTGCCAATAATTTTTCAAATATTAATTTTCACAAATAACCATATCAATGGTACAAACTCAATACTTTAATGTCTTCCTGACATTCAATACAACACAGAGGTCAGACACAAAAAGGGGCTACAACAAGGGGGTGCAACACAGCCCAATCCAATCCACTTTATTAGCCCGGCTGACTTTGTTAAGTTCACAAACCACTGTGTCAAAGGTACAACAATAATAAACCTTTATTCCAACTCAAAACAATGGTAATACTCAAAAATGCCAATTTCAAATATTAATATTCACAAATAACCATATCAATGGTACAAACTCAACATTTTAATGTCTTCCTGACATTCAATACAAGACAGAGGTCAAATAACAACAACAAGAGGTTATAACATAGCTCAATCTAACCAACTCTGAAGCATATGCAAACCTGGTTGACCCCCGGCAATATGAGTTACTCAACTCAATTAATTCCAACAAATTATTTCAAATAAACTAGCAATCATAGTTATCAAATATTTACAGCGTATTACTACTTCCCTTATAGAGACTGCCAAGTAATTAGCCTACTGTAAATTACCAATTTGGTGGTTTTGTAGGTTAAAACCACGCCTCTGCTACCAAGATGTACGCTGCCAGGCTAGACCTCACAATACGATTTCAAGTGCGCAGTGGAAGAGTTATAATCGTGGGGCTCTAGAGACAAGAGTGGCTAGCGTACTGTCCGCCGTACGCGGAGCAGACAATATATAGGAGAACAATTCACCTACCATACAACAAAACAACTTACCTCATGGTTGAAGGACACTGCTCTGGTGCCAACCTGGAGTTATGTATGTAAGTGAGTGTATCTGTATTGTGTTGTGACGTTATGAGTAAGTATTCTCAGGAACAATCCGCAACAATCCGCCAGATGTCTTCATGGCACGTGGTCTTCAAACCACTCATTCCCAATAGCGTCACTAACACTTAACCATCGGGTCATGACGTATTGTCCACAAAACGACCGGTTCTCAGGGATTAAGGGATTACTTTACAACAGGGTCGCACGCGCAATTCGGACCGCCATCCCTTTACGAGAACTTCAGTTTTAACAAACGTAACCCGTATTAATACGTCAAATTAGGGGGGTTATTAACAATCAAACAACTGGATCACGACTAATTGTCACAAGCGGATCGATTTAAAAGGATTAATTTCAACAAAAGCGTCGCGGGCGTCTCAAAACGCGACGGGCCCATTTTAGCGGCAAATCAAGAGAAGTGTCAAACGTCAAAATCAAACTTGACAAGTCAGATGTCATTCCGTTACACGCGCATTCCGTTAGGCGCACAGATAATAAACGGTACGCAACAAACACAATTACATAAAAACAAAAATAAAGATAACACAATTGTAAATAGTAGGTATATAATAATTTTGGCTGCAAATATTATGACTTTCCGACTGCGCTATACAAAATGTACAGGTACTTACTTTGAACATTATGGTCACCCTACAAATAATTCTCTTACAAAAAGTTGAAAATCAATTTTCTCTTAAAGTATGACACTTGGAAGAACGGACAATTTGTTACAATTTAATTAAGAAATAGTTAAAACTCTTATTCTAATTTGCGTTCATCTATGAGGCTGAGCCAATAAAGCCAATAAAGCCGAAAATATTGGGCTGTCAGTTCAGACATCTTAGTCAAATTCGACTTTTATTTACTTCCTTACAATTAACTTTGTGTCATTATTTCTTTTTAACTAATTTATATAGGTATCTAAGTAAAACATGTTAAAGTCGTATTTATGTGTCTCTTCAGATAAATTCATGTTTTGCAGATTCCCTCAGTACAGACAATAATGAAGTGAGGGCCCTACATATACAGCCATGAATCTGTAATGTCAAATTCTACAGATTTGGGAGTTTCTTAAAATATTTAAGAAATTCTTAACTAAATTCTCAAATAAAAATTATTAACCCAGAGATAGTACTTACTGGGATCTGGCTATGCCACTTTATGCACGCGTCTGGATTGAGGGCCCAAGTTACTTAATCATAACAGTTTTAATTCACGTTTAACAAATTCATGGCCCTTTGCATTAAGTTTTTACAATTTTTTAACTAATTTCCCTATAAGTCTTATTTCGTTTCGCAAGGGTTCTAAAAATGGGCCTTCAATCCAGATGCACATCGCAAAAGTGAAAGAAATATTGACTGAAAATTCTGAAAAACAATGTCATCTAGGAACTTAATGAATGGATCTGGATCATTGAGACATTTTTAAATTTGATTCTAGGCTGATAGTACAAAAGGTACTCCCTTTCTTCTCCTAAAATTGTTTGTCAGAAAATCATTATCCATAACACGTTAGCTATAAACGGCAGTAACCATAATATTCAAAAAGTCGAAATTTTGTTTTACATAATTATCTTTGCTTCTAAAACTGTCATAATATCAAAAACTATACTCATTAAATCTCCTAATTTTGCATTTTATAAAGTCATATGTCCTAAGTATTGTATTATATAAATTGTATTATGCCGAATGTTCATCTTTACATATTATAAAATAAAGTCACTTCGCTGTCTGTCTGTCCCTATGTATGCTTATATCTTTAAAAGTACGCAACGGATTTTGATGCAGTTTTTTTTAATAGATAGATTGATTCAAGAGAAAGGTTTATATGTATATAACATGCATAATATAGTAAAGAAACGCTGATAATTTTAGAGGTTTCTAATGTGATGTCATAAATAAACACATTTTTTTGCGCTTACATTGCGAACACTGGCTGAACCCTACGAAATAGCTCAAAATAATCTACGACAGTATTGTACACCTTAAAAAGTTCTACAAAAAAATCTGCGATGGCATATGTCTAACTCTTAAGAATAACCTACAATAACCATTTTTATCCTTTAGTTTTTACGAGAAATAATGGCTTATATATGAATGCGATTTTAAGCAATACAGCATTAATCCTTATGCAATTAAGTACCTTAAATAAATTGTGCATTTCATGTAGATCAAAATTGCCCTTACAGCATATCATTAAAATTAATATTTTAAAAGATATCAGAGATTATAATAAAATAGCCGCAGAGCGGCTAGCGGACCGTTCCGCGTCCGGCCATCTCGCTTGGTAGCGGTCGGGTAGTGCAGGATTAGTAGGATTGTAATTCATATTACTTGGGCTTCATAGTAAATGCATATCATCATGAGTTCTAAGTACTCAAAATAACGCTAATTGTATTATTCCAAGTAAGAGACCGTGAAATATGGCTTAGATGTTTAGATTTTTGGATGGATTTGGATTTTTGGTTATCCTGGATACTTACCATATAGGATACTTTATCCCGCCGGACATATCCCGCGGGATATTTTCCAACCTCCACGCGGGCGAAGCCGCTGGCAAAAGCTAGTTTATAATAAAATCGTCAGTAGTAAAAAAATGCTACAAGTTAGGTTTTAGTGACAGAAACGAATCGCTGTAAATCCGACTCCACGTAGTCTTGTCTGCCCTACCCCTAGAGTGTAATTTAAAATCGCGTAGGCGCGGAGGGGCGAGGCGGCCCACGAGCTGAGGAGCAGGTGGTTGTAACGCTCGCCGCCGCTTCTGAGGCTGGCCGGCGAGGCCGGCCAGCAAGACGAAGCTGCGGTGGTGATCGTTAAACCGTCTGCGACGATAAGCTCGCGTGGGACCGCCTAAGCCCCGCAGTACCGGAGCCGTGACAGAAACCATGCCTGCTCGCTTGCATACTGCATGCTTGCTTGCATGCTCGATTGCATGCTGCTTGCCTGCTTGCATCTATTCTCGCTTGCATGCTGCATGCTTGCTTGCATGCTACATGATGCATGCTTGCTTGCATGCTCGATTGCATGTTGCTTGCGTGCATGCATGCTGCATGCATGGTGTATGTTTGTTTGTATGTTTCTTAGAGGGAAATAAAATCACTTTTTCACAATCACCTGTTTTATTGAGTGATATTGTATTTATTGAGTGATAATACATGCAGTGCCATGCCAGGCCTTGATAAATACCATAATGCTTTTGTATCTTTACTATTTATGTATTGTATCAGTTGAATTTGATAAAATAATGAAATTCTTAATGAACTCCGTAATACTTTGTTTTAAAAATATAATTAGGATAAATAAACATAAATAATTTGAATTTAGAACTTATAACTTTTATGGAAAACAGTTTTCAGTCTTTTGTATGTTGTTGATAGTAATATTTATGAGAAACGGATTTAGGGCATATTATATTTAGGGATTTTCATTGTATGGCATGTGATATTATGTGACATTTAGTTCGGGCAACTTATCATTCGGACAAATGATGACTAGGACAAAAAAAAATATGGCTCTTTAGATTATGGATAAAAAAGTTAGGTCACACAATAGAGAACCAGAACAAAATACTGATATATTACAAAAAAAAAAAAACTTGGTGAATATTAATTCGAGAGAAATCAAAAATGTTATATATCTACCTATTATATTATAGACCTTTGCGTGTAAATTACGACTGTGTTAAAAAACTGATTTTTCTCATATGACCTATACCTCAATATACTATGCCACTATAACAATCGTATAATTATAATCTTATGTTTTATCAAAACTTCTCCATGAGTAACTAGGGAACAAGGGACGAAAGCCCCTTCTCCATGAGTAAGGAGTACTCAAATGAAGTGCAGGGCAGTTGGCAGTTACAGTAACAGTAGAAATACTTCGCAGTCATCAGTTTATCTTTTTCATGAAACGTATTAGAGCACGAACCCCATAAAAAGAAAACAAACTTGAAAAGAGGTGTCTTTGTTTTATACATCACATACTAATGACCATTTAAAATAAAGCGGCAAAGCGTTCATGCAGAATCTATAATGTGTGATGAAATAAACATTATGTTTGAAACATGTTGCTCTAAGTATCCGATCCGATGAGCTGGTGATCTTGGTAAAGAGTTAATTACAATAAAGTAATTATGTAAAATTCTTACAAAGAGACATCGGGAAGCGGTCCCGGGTTAATTCCTCTAGTGAACTCAGAGGGAGCGTGTTAATAAGGTTAGCGCGTATTATACGATCTGTGCAGCCGCCCAGCGGCCCGACACAGCCCGACACAGCCCGACACAGCCCGACACGACCCGACAAGACCCGACAGCGCTCCGATGTAAATAAATACATTAACACTCGACTCAATTTACGGTGTTTACCCCCGACCTGTTATTAAGGGGAACGCACATCTTTCCCGCACATAACACAAGCATTTTTAATTACAATGAAGGGCGTTAATTGCGCCACGGTACTTACTACGAGCCGGGCGCGCGGGCGTATGTGCAGGCTTTTGTAAGAATACAAAGAGTGATAACATTTGATGTGTGGGGCGCTCAGGGTGATGACAAGTGTATGCTCGTCTTTAGTTGCCTCTTAGTGCCTGTATGTATGTCTGCACGCTTCGCCTGTCAAAGTGTAGTGTGACGAGCGAGCTTGATAGAAATAACTCAGCGAAAAACCTTACCACGTCTAGTGAAGTAGTGATGTTTATCGACCTTATGCGCACTAACTCCGCATTATGCCTCCCGCAGACTAGGTTTTCTCGTGCTTGTATAGGTTGTACTATATAATTCGTAATTGTCTGTTTATTGAACAAGAAATATTTTTTGTGGTCCAACATTCAACTCACAACGATATCCAGTGGTACATAATGGGGAAAAAAGAAATAACAAATCTAAGTATCCGACTGTGGTGCCGATTCTGTTGTCACAAAATTCTCTAAACTAAACTAAAAATCACTAAAATTTGGTTTATTCCTGTCAAACGATGATTTCCTATTCTGAAATAGACTAAAGTGACACAACTTAACTATATTTTAGTTTGACAGCACTAAGATTGCACTGAGTGCAAGTTTAGTGAAAATTACAATTTTGCTATTCTGAGTTTCCGGTTTTCACCAAAAATTTTGAGTATAATGACTATACTGATTATGTTTAGTCGTGATTAAAAAGGTGTGGAATAAAATTAGTGGTCATGAACTAAAATTCACACCAACGCGAAGTCTCGCCTTCACGTACAAAAACAGTACATAGGTACTGTATTTTTTGTTTTCCTTTTCTTTTGCTTATATCCCAAAAATGGCGTGTCCTATCGCAAAAATAATGAAATTTTCGACCCCCTTTATTAAACCCCTACACATATAAATTTCAACACGTGGTAATATTTATATTTTTCAAACAAAAAGTGACAAATTCCAAATAAGACACGTCCAGGCTGCGAATTTACAAAGGCTATACTATTTTAGTCACGAGTCAGACACTAATCAGTGAGCTTTTGTTTCTGAATATTACTCGACAATACCTAGTCTATCTCAGTAAAAAAATTGACTCAAATAGACTAGCTTTTTGTTTTGATATTTTCAAAGAAAATGCACGGACAAAATCTAGTACCATTTCAGTCACGCGTGGACGAAATCCCATCCATGGTTAACACCCCGACTCGTAGTACCCCGACTCGGATAGGTTAGGTTAGAAGGCTAAGGCGGGAGCGGAGCGGAGCGGAGCTCCCGCCTTAGCCTTCGTGGTTATTTTTTTTTAAACCACCCAGAAATAGGAGCCCCGCGAAGCGGGGCTCCGTCAACCGATCTTAGCGCAGGTGGCAATCAGTTACATACATATTAATTTTAAATACATATTAATCAAATAGATAAGCTTCAATTATAGGTTGATAGTTACATGGCAACTGTTATAATTTTAATTGCTCGTTTCTATTATGTATTTGATAAACAAAAATAAAACGAATTAACAAACGAGAAGTACTTTTATTAGGTAAAGAACACTACCCACTTGTTGCGAGTATAAATTTAAAAATATCTCCCCAAAAGCTTAGTTATTCGAGTGATATGTATTATATAGAACTAGATTTTGTCCGTGCATTTTCTTTGAAAATATTAAAACAAAAAGCTAGTCTATTTGAGTCAATTTTTTTACTGAGATAGACTAGGTATTGTTGAGTAATATGCATAAACAAAAGCTCATTGATTAGAGTCTGGCTCGTGACTAAAATAGTATAGCCTTTGTAAATACGCGTCCAGGCTGCCCCCTTGCGCACGCCTTTGTCTCTCAAAATTTTTATTGCGTAGCGCATATAAGTACCATGTTGCGAAGCCAAAAGATAAAAAAATATAACATTGAGTCGCGATTGTCAAATTCGATTTCGGTCGTGTCAAAATAATTTTTAAATTTAGAGATTTTCTCTTTCAGAATAGCGTTACAATTCTCATAGCCAAAAGTAAGGAATGTTAGAGATAGTTTAGTTCGTTGTACTACAGAATCGGCACCGGCATCCGTAATAGACAACTAAATCTATATTACAGTCTGGTAGAGTCCTACCCATCAGAGTCTGATGAACAAACACACGATAGAAGGGCACCATTACCACTTTACCAGGTCAAACTGAAATGAAGGAATCCTTGGCAAATCATGAGTGGACAAATTAGTTGTCTATTTCTACTCTTTAACCGACGAAAAAAAAAAGGAGGAGGTTATCAATTCGACGTGTATATTTTTTTTTTTTGTGTATGATCACGCATAACTTTGTACATGGTAGTCCGATTGTGATAATTCTTTTTTTATTGGAAAGAGTATACTCCCAAGGTGGTCCCATATAAATTTGGAAAACAAAATCGAACCCTAAGGGTCGGAAAACAGGGGATGATTGATTGTTCACTCACTGATTGTTATGTATAACCACGCATAACTTTGTACAGAGTAGTCCGATTTTGATCATTCTTTTTTCATTGGATGGGGTATACATTGCCAAGTATCATTAGTATATTCAAGCCACAAAAAAATATAAAATAAAAACTTTTTAACAAAAAATTAAACCGTCGAAAAACTGAAAAGCAAAAAAGTTTTTTATTCTAGCTATACATACAACTACGGAAAAAGTAGAAAACATTTTCTTTTTTATAAACGGCGGTTAGCTAGTAGAGGGCTAGGATAAGATTCATTAGCAATTCAGTAAGATACATTAAAGACTTGGTCCTCCCCCGCCCCACGCCACGATCTGCATTCTCAATGTGTATTACATTGTTTAAACTAAGTTGTACGTACTTCCGGCTTCTCGCATTGTATCACATTGTTGTCAAGTTATTACGAGTGCAGCATCATTTTAAGAAAGGCGCACTCGACTTGTTAACATGCACTGAAAGGCGATAGCCTTTGTAACAATAAAATATAATTGTTCCTCACCGTGTACTATAGTGTTCATGCTATACTTACACTTTAATTCATGATTCCTAATACCTATTTATCATCCTTTTTATTTGTTTCTATGTTTACACTGTTCATGCTTTACTTATTTTTACATATTTGTTTATATGCCTACACTCAGCAAACCGATCTAAATATGATTTATTAACTTAAAAATAGCTGAAATAAAATATTAACTCAAATTTTCATGTTGTGACAAGCCAAATTGTCAACTGTCAGTTACTTTTCTGCTTAGTCTATGAATGGCTACTTTTTGGTTTATATAATTTAAATTATTTTTATCAATATGTCTAGCTATTTGATTTGATTAATTATTACGATTGTTTACTAAATAACTTAACTTAAAATTATATTTATAAAATTCTTTACGCACTCATGTGGCCAGCTACACGCACTCATGGAAATGTCCTGGCCGACTACACTTGTCAGATGAGATGATGGCTACAAGAAAACTAATATTTTGAAAAATGTTTGGAAAGGGAAGACGACTTTGATATAAAAACGGGCGTTCGAACCGCTGAGGTCCCACTCTGGAAGCCAGTCTACTCTTGAAGCCACTACTCTGGAAGCCAGTCTACTCTTGAAGCCACTACTCTGGAAGCCAGTCTACACTTGAAGCGACTACTCTCTGAAGCCAGTCTACTCTTGAAACCATTCCTCTGAAGCCAGTGCACTCTTGAAGCTACTCCACTCTGAAGTCAGTCCATTCTGAAGTCAGTCCATTCTGAAGCCAGTCTACCGTTGAAGCCGGTCTACTCTTGGAGCCGATAAGAAAAACATCAAACCTAGGGGATCCAACTAAAGATTCACCTGGGACCTCCACTTCCGATCATCGAAGGTCAACTACGTGCCTGACAGAACCATAAAACAAAGAGTGCGTGCCAGGCAGGGTCTTTTATATTAGCTGTACTTCCCAACTCCAATTTTCATTTAATAAATTGTAATAGATCTGCCTTTATCCATTTCATTCTAACAGGATTAAGCAGATACGTAACAGTACGGAGATTTGATATCAATCTCAAACCTTTTTTTTGTGGGTTGAAAATCGTCAAATGATGTCTCCCACTCTGGGCGAAGCGGGAGGGTGTATCAGACTTTTATTGACTAAAACCTACCCGTGATCCTTCAGTTGCCTATATGCCAGGGCCACTGTATCTTTTTCAAACAAATCTCGCGACCCTGGCAGATTAATCTCAAGCCTTACAATTCTTACAAAAGGTGTTAACCAATCTTGGCAGCCATAGCCATCTGTGTCTATTACATGCATTACATCTCAGAGACATCCAGTAAATGAACTGGTGGTAACAGAACTTTCTTCATCTGCGAAACTACGTTGAAGTTGGCGGCCAGTCTAACAGAATGTAGCTGAATACCAGAATACAGAACAAACAACAACAGTACTTATTATATTATTATTATTTGCAGCCAGGAGCTGCTTCTTCTCCTAAAATACCAGAAACGGGACTAAACCGCCAACACAATCACCATACCATAATGTCACTACAATAGTCACACTGCTTTGCTTTGTTTCTTAAATACGTGAACGACGTTGAGTAGGTATTAGTAATAGGTATCTAGGTCGGTATTGATATCAATAGGGTGTCGATACTACCACCTCTGGTAGTCAGATAGCCCTGGTACTCTACCGAGATTTATTCCTCTTTTTATGTAGCTTACACTGGCAATTTTTTTCTCTCCCACAGATAAAGTACATGGCCAGATCATTACTGAGTTCCCGAACACGAGTTGTCAACTACAGAAAGTCCAACAAACATAATAACAAACTCAAGCAGGCCAGTTGTGTACGTCAAGATAAGTGAGGAAGTTAAAGCAGCAGTGACCGAACGCTTGAATCTTTGCACTGCGTGCTGATGTGATCACGTGCTCAGGCACCGGCAGGTTTACTTTCAGGGAGTGTATCTTCAGATCCACGAAGCATGTTAGCGATATATTAGGTAATCAATTGTCCATGTACACAAGGAGTAACTGTGTTGACTTTGCAGAAAATCTTAATAAAGACCCTACAATTATTTATTAACACGGTAACTAACACATACACAAAAAGACAAGGCTGGCTCCTTAGAATTGTCTTTTCGTTTCTGTGTTAGTTTACTGACAATCGTTTTTAAGAACTACCTATTGGGCCAAATAAGAGATGGTATATGATGTAAGAGCAAGCGTAACGAGCTCGATAAATTTTGCATCTCATCTTTCATGGCATAGGTCTATTCTATTTGTTCCTACCAACAAAGGTCCAGAAAAAGAAATATGGTAAAGTAATCCTACTCTACCATATTTCTTTTTCTCCAGAGAGAATAAACCCATATCTATAATGTTAGCACCCTGCCTCGGGTCAATTATAACAAACTGGTGTCCTAATAACAAAAAACGAAGACGTGATAGACCTAACAAGAGATGAACTGATTACTTTCAGGCTTAAAAGAAAAATACAAGGAGCAGACTAGCTAGAGATAGTACAAGCTGGACATAGTTGTAGGAGGCTTTTACCGCACTAGACGGTCCTTATAATGGAATAACAAATTAGAAAGAAATAAACTACTATTTAGTACAAATGAATTTATGTACTGACAATAATCGCTATTAATTTAAAATGTTCACCATCAATAAGGGGTCCACCCTTTATGGCAGAATTTTTTTCGTCATAATATTATTTTGCATAACAGCGGATAGCATAAACTTCATTTCGCAGAAAATCGTTTGGCATACACTCACAACGCATAATTTTATAAGCCAGAATCATCTTTAGGCATAAATTCTATATCCATAATAATCAAAAGAGAGAACCATCATATTGCAGAAACTTCGCAGTCAGAATCGTCTCTTGGCATAATTTCATATCGATACTCAATAAAAGGCAGAACTATCATATCTCAGAAACTTTACAGTTAGAATCATCTTTTGGCATACATTTCATATCCATAATAATCGAAACACTCATATATTACATTACAGAAAAATCATAGTTAGCACGCTGCATTCAGACATGCAAACAAGCATACACCATGCATGCAGCATGCAAGCAAGCATGCAGCATGCAGGCGAGCATGCAACATGCAGTATGCAAGCAAGCTCACAGCATGCAGGCGAGCATGCAATATGCAGCATGCATGCTTTCTGTCACGGCTCCGGCGCTGCGAGGCTCCGGCGGCCCCACGCGAGCTCATCGTCGCAGATGGTTTTACGCTCACCACCGCTCCTATCACTGCTCCTCAGCTCGCGGGCCGCCTCGCCCCTCCGTGCCTACGCGGGTTTAAATAACACTCTAGGGGTAGGGCAGAGAAGACTACGTGGAGTCGGTTCTGCAGCGATTCATTTCTGTCAATAACTTTTGTAGCACAACATACATATATTGACGTTTTGAGACACTATTTTAATTTTAGGTCAAATGTAATATTATACAAATGACAATATGCCTAACAAAAATATTCAAAATGAAATTCTGCCTTCTTCATAGTATGCCAAATGAAATTATACCAAATAATCGCCGCTCTAAATAAATGTTATGCTAAACGAAATTATGCGAAATTCTAAGTATGCCAAAGAGAATTATGCGAAATAACATTCTGCCGTCTTAAAAGTATGCCAGCGTAAAGTCGGACATATAAACATTCGGCCAAACAATGATTAGGTATGCTAATTTTTTTTTATGTCTTACAAATATTCGTTAAAGAAGATTATGCCAAGTGTGTTATGCCAAATAAAATTCGGAGCATCAAGTTTCTGCCAGATAGAGGGAACCCATCAATAAGTTGTAATCTGTGGAAAATGCAGTGAGTAGTGTACCTAGCAGTTTTCCGTTTATTTTCAATAAACAACCGATTGTTTTCCGTTGTCCAATAACTTTTTTTTTCAGGTCAGTTATATTCCCATTCCAAAGTTTCAGTTGTTACCATATTTCGTAAAATATCACAGTGTGCCTTCTGCACAGTGCGCGGTACTGTCGTGGTTCAAGTTGTCCGAGTGTTCAGTCGTTGCGTTATAGCCATACTTGTGATAAACTTATTTTCAATTTTTAAGAAAGGTTCTAAAACAGATCCTGCAAACTACAGACCGATTTCCCTTTTGCCTGTATTATCAAAGATCTTTGAAAAAGTTATGAAAAATAGACTCATGAGACACTTAAGGACGCACAGTATTTTAAATAGTCAGCAATTCGCATACCAAAAATCTTTAGGAACCACCGATGCTATTGAGGCATTAATTGACGACGTTGTCTGTAATTTAAATAACAAGCTTAAAGTGGCAGGTATTTTATTAGACCTTAGTTCTGCTTTCGATACAGTAGACCATGAAATTCTTCTGGCCAAGTTAGAACACTATGGTATACGGGAGAACGTATTGAAGCTTTTCAGCTCCTATTTGCATAACAGACGTCAGTACATTGAGATCAAGTCGACTGTGGATGGAGAAGAAAAAATATATAAATCCAACCTTCTGACTGTATCCCGAGGTGTCCCTCAGGGCTCAGTTCTGGGCCCTATTTTCTTCATCCTTTTTATAAATGACTTGATTGAATATATAAGAAAACGAGTAACTGACACAACACTTATTATTTTTGCTGATGATACAAATGCTATAGTTTCGGCAGATAATATAAACAATTTAGAATCTAAGATTAATGCTGCCTTAAAGGCTTTCGAAAACTGGTTTGGTACCAATAATTTGAAACTCAATGTTAATAAAACAAAATATTTATTATTCAAGACAACAGTACGCAATAACACTAGTCTTAAGGTTGTGTCTTGTGGTAGCAATGTCGAAGTGGTCAATCATGTTAAATTCCTGGGTGTCCACATTGATGCGTTATTGAACTGGAAGGCTGAGACATTGTCACTAACTAAGTCTGTCAGCGCTGCATGCTATGCAATCAGAAGCTTGAGGGATGAACTCAATTTGGCCCAACTCAAGATGGTTTACTTTGCTTTGGTTGAGTCCAGGCTTAGATATAGTATAGAGTTCTGGGGGAACAGCTACAACTACAATGTCCACTCGGTATTTGTAATCCAAAAAAGAGCCTTAAGGACAATGCTGCGTATGAAACAGACGGATTCGTGCAGGGACCACTTTATTAGGCTTAACATTTTAAAAGTGCCTTGTCTGTATATTCTGGTGTTGCTGACGAACTTTGTCAAGAATTTGCACGAGACCAGTGAGGAAAAACAAGTAAGAGACAGTTCTCGTAGGAAAGACTTACCTTCCACAATCCAACCAAAATTGAACGTGGTTCACCACAGTCCTAGAGTCCAATCTGTCTTTCTATACAATAAGTTGCCAGTGGAGTTTAAAAGCATAAACAGCATTAGCTTATTTAAAAATAAATTGAAGACATATTTATTGAGGAAGGGCTATTACAGTGTCGATGAGTTCATTGGCGATAAACGAAGGCCTTAACTGGATGATTTGTAAATTATGACTTGTGTGTATGTTTTTTTTTTGTACTGATTTTTTACTTTTTCTACTTAAATGCTGTGTTAATTATTATTACTATTTTTTGTTCTTGAACTACTGACATATTTAAATTTTATTTTTTATTATTTTACGATATGAATGCACTGATGTAGTTAGTATTATTGATTTTTCTATTTGATTTATGATGATTTTCAACACAATGTATTTTGATAAGAAATAAATGACTTATGACTTATGAATTAACGATGGCGCGCAGTTGAATACTTCCTCATAACATGGACTTGTTCGTCACTCAGCTCACAAACGTCTCCGAGACGACAGAATCACACTAATGGGTTTGTTTTGTACACTTCACGTGAAAAATTTATTTGATTAGGAAAATTCTCAATTTAGTTGTGTAAGTAGTTATTTGAAAACTACAATCATTCACCACGTCGTGCGCCATGTGATAATTCCAATTATCTCGTGGATCGAGCTCACAGGGCGCCATGTTTGCTGAAATTTTTGTATATTAGGATATGAAATTATTTTTTATTTCAATGTAAGGAAGTATTCAGCAATAATGGAAGTTTGATCAAATACCATTAAACCATATCGAGAGGAGAGTCGCGCGACAGGTCACAAACATTGGGCAAACGTGACAAATATCTGAACATAAGCAGGCGACCCGAAGATAAATGAGAATAGTACAAAATGCAAATAGTTACCGAACTGCAATTCTAAACTAGAAATCGGAGACTTTAAGTGGCGACCGGCTCTCAGTGGCAACTTTAATTAAACCTAACTTCTGAGATGACGTCCCACTCAAGATAATCCTTACAAACTTTCTTCGCTATTGACACAGCGAACTTTAAACTCTATTCAGAAGTAGTAAGGTTTGGTATGATTGCAGACTTAGTTTGGGTAGCTATTAAACTGTTGCGTCCTGCGGCTGGAGGAGACTAATTCAGAAACAAGATCGTGGAAGTATTGTAGTTCGTTTAATGTGGCCAGAGCTGGCCGGGGCTGGTTGGAGCTGGCCGATCATCACAGCTGCACTCGACATACACGCGACAAGTAACAGATCATTGTAGCATTCAAGAGTATCATGATTCATAATTGAACCTGTAATTGGCTTTATGTTTTTTTTTACAACTGTTTTCCATGTGTTATAGCTGTTGGTTCTCCTATGAATAAATAAATAAATAAATAATTATGCATTCACATCTATTCTGTATTTGTCATCTGTATTAAACCGATTGAAATTGTTGCAATACAAATAGTTTCACAGGAGAGGCGTGTGGATTGCGAGGCGGCGAGCCTGCGAGGCGGCGAGCCTCCTTGCCAGAGTGCCGCCATGGGATCTGGAGGCAAAGGTCCTCACCCACATGTGGGAGTGGCGCGAGGAGGCAAAACGCCGGGGCGAAACTCCGCTGCCGCGACAAATCGCGGCTTGGCGGACAGAGCTCCGGTGTGATCTCATGGCGACATGGCGGGTACGATTGTCACAACCCAGTGCTGGGCACGCCACAATTGCGGCGGTAAGTCCCCTCTTTGAGGAGTGGATAGAGAGGCGTCACGGCGTCCTCACCTTCCGCCTGACACAGGTTCTCACCGGGCATGGGTGCTTCGGTGGGTTCCTGTTCAGGATAAAGCGGGAGGATACGTCCGGGTGTTTCCATTGCGAGGATCGTCTGGAGGACACGGTGGAGCATACGGTGGAGGTGTGCCCTGCCTGGGCGAAGCACCGCCGTGTCCTCGTGGAGGCGATCGGCGGCGGCGACCTCTCGCGTCCGGCCCTGGTGCGAGCCATGGTACGGAGCGAGAGGGAATGGGAAGCCGTCACCTCCTTCTGCGAAGCAGTAATGCTCGCGAAGGAGGAGGCGGGGCGCGTGAGGGAGTGGTAGTCTCTGCGCCCTCACGTCCCTAGCCGCCGCAGGAGGAGACGCGATTGCGGACTCCCGGCCACCGTAGGCGCGAGCTTGCGGGTGGCGAGCAATGGGTAGCTCGCCGCCCGGCAAGGACCAGGCTCGGGTCGACGGCGCGTAGTGTTCCACGCGTGCCTCAAAGAGATGTCAGCAGTGCTGAAGGGGTCTGCTAGGACCGATGCCTGCCGGGGTCGCGTGATTGTTCGAAAGAGATACCGTGACCCTGGCACATGGGCAACTGAGGGAACACGGGTGGGTTTTAGTCAGTAAAAGAGCGGGAGAAGTCATTTGATGATTTCCCATACAAAGAAAAAAAAAAAAGGCGTGTGGATTGTATCTATTACAGTAACAGTTCGTGTTCAGTAGTTGTACCGATGCTCGGCGGCGGGTGGGGAGCGACGCCGCGCGATGTGAATGCAGCGGCTTCATTATTTGTGCCACCGCCACCACCGCCGCCGCTGCCGCCGGTCGTCGCGGAAACAATTATAGGCCTGATTTACATATCGCGCCGCGCCGCACCACACCGCAACGCACCGGTCTGCTGCGCACCGCAATGGAAACAGTGGTTGAACACTTGCTCGTCCTAATGTTCAATAGGTACATGTTATTTAGGATTCATTATAGTTGATGAATGTGCCGGTGAGCTGGCAGAGAGTGGAGTCGTTGTAAACGTGGAAAGAGCTGCAACCTTTGACAGAGACTTTTGAACTTGAACCATGAACCTCTTCTTAAGAATGGAAGACATGTCTTTTTAGAGTTCCGTTGCCAAATGGCAAAAAACGGAACCCTTATGGATTCGTCATGTCTGTCTGTTTGTCTGTCCGTCCGTATGTCACAGCCACTTTTTTCCGAAACTAATAATAATAATAAATTGTTTATTAATAAAAAGGGACACATTTTTACAATAAATACCTTAAACAATTAAAATAGAGCCGATTTGCTAATTTGCCTGAACTAGGTAGAACCTGTGTTTCAAGCTACAAATGCACAAATTCTTAAAGTAATAAATTAACAATGTGTAGTAATAACTAAAATTAAAACTTAGGTAATAAAAGTAAAATAGCGTGTTAGCGGTTTTATTTGCAGACAACTAGTAAATCTTCTGTCTGTGCATAATCTATGGTTAGTAAATATTGAAGTATATGTTTTTTACAGCTATAGTAATTTAATTTATATATACTTAGTTTTCTATTTAATCTATTGAACAGAAATGGGCCTAAAAATGTAAAGAATCTTTCTACAAAGATATGTTTTGAGGTTGCATTTGTTACACATACTATATCATTCCGTCTCTTGTTAGTCTTGTCAGCAGTGAAGGTAAGCATGGTGTGCTGTTTTAATACTAATTGCACAATGAAAAGCTGCCGAACAGTCAGCACGTTGCAGGTTTTATAGAGTAAATCTGTGGGAAAAAATAAAGGGATGGAAGTTTGCTACCTTTAAAATTGCTCTCTGAGCTCTTTCAAGAGGAAGCAAATTCGTTTTTGGTGCACCGCCCCAAGAAGTGATACAGTACTGAATAATAGTTTGACATAGGGCCAAATAAACTTGTGTGATTAATTTTTTGTCTGCTAATGTTCGCAGTTTCTTAAAAACATATATCAGTTTGCGCACTCTTTTACTAAGGCTTTCAATATGTATTTTAAAAGAAAGTGTTTCGTCCATTATAACCCCCAGGTATTTAATGTTGCTCGTTTTGATGATAGAAGGACAATTACACGTGCTGGCTGTACAGTAGGGTGGAGCATGAAAGTATGAAAAAAAATTTTTTGTGACATTTTTTGTTGTAATAGAGGGGGATTGGTGCCTTATATTAAAGTTAAAATAAATACATTTTTTCATTCAATTTGATCACTATCTTCTGCCTCCGCACTGACCTCAATATTTTAATTTTTATGAAAAAAGTCTAGTACAGATATGGCCAAATATTAAACTTAATTTAATGGTAAATGGGTGAATAAATGATACACAATATGTAATTCAGATATTTATTAATCAACTTAAATAGAAAACATGAATTAAAAAAAAAACTATTATTAAAAATACAACTAATTTGCACGAAAATCTCTTTTCGTCTCAATTTTTGGCATTACGTTCCGTGATTCCAATTTGGCTTTTATTGCACCTAATCGTGACTTTTTTGTACATTGAGAATGGCAGCTTCCGTCGTCACTTTTACAGCCCGTTTAACAGTTTCAGTATGGCATGGAAACCCTTCACGCTCACCACCTGATTCAACGATAGACTGAATTTCTTGGTCAGAAAAGTTTTTCATAATCGGTGGTTCAGTTATTATTTCCTGCCAATTTATTAAATCAATATATGTTGAAGCACTGGCATTGATAGACGGCACTTCAAACATTCTAGGTCTTGAAGGTTGAGGCATCTTGCGTGACTTTAGTATGCGCTGAGCTGCCAGTTCTGGAATGTGCTTCCTGTCATCTTTTATGCAAGGAGAATGCTCTCGGGATGTGCAAAATAGCTATTGCATTGAATGATAGGACAAAAAACCTTTTTATGTTCAGTGAAGGTCTTAATCATGTTAAAAAGATGTTGCGTGCCATCTTTGCATGATGTTATATTTTTTATGTAAAACCAAGATGGTACGTAAATTCTTTTACTACTAATGTAGCTAAAGTTGTCAAGTTTTTTGATGGTGTCTCCGTTGTAACATACAAACGTAATATTCGGTTGGCATGTGTGACCCAACGGACATGTGAAATTTTGCCTGGAGATCTGACTGCTAGATCTTCTGGGAAATTGCCGGAAACTACCGCTGAGACAATCTTGTGCAAGTTCTGTTGATCTGTACTCAAATCTAGGACCTTTACTGAAAGCAGTTCTCCTTCAAAACCCGTTTTTTTTTAACAGGTAATTTTTCACAAGTATCAATTGCTTTCCCCAATGTTCCAGTGTAAGACTTAGGCCACAAAGTACAAAGTAGTCAAGATGAAGAAACAAGTGTCTCAAACGAAGTTCGTCCATGTGGAGTAAATAAATTATCCACTGTAGTGGATTTTATAGCTTTTTTCAAGCAGTCTTATAACATCCCCATACTTGCCTGTATTCACATTGGTATCACCACAACTGATTGCCATAAGATGATGTTGTGAAATGCCTTCATGTGACTGGAAACCTATCATCGCAGTTTATATTCCTTTCGCTGAACCAAAGTTAGGTACTACGTACCCTCCCGCGCGCTCTCACTTCTCTTATTTTAAATTTTTAACATTAGCTTTTGCATTTTTTTTTTGTTTCTTTCGAAAATAAACTATAACTGTAATCATTTTTGGGAATAGAATAGGTCAGATTATTAACATTTCATACTTTTTTATCACGTCAAATTGGAATCTAAAATCTTTATTTTTTCAAAAATTAAATGACGTTGCGGAGGCTGTTACTGTTAATCAAATCAAATAATATTTTGCGTGGATTAATTTGAGTCTAAAAGGCATACATTTTTCACTATTAGATCACTCACAACCAAAAATTTTTTTTTCGCTCCACCCTACTGTACAGTTTTCACATTGATGGGCATATAAACAAGGGTTAGTAATGTTAGGTTGAGATTTGCGCATGGAGAAGTGAATATATTTCGTCTTGTCGGTATTTAGTGTTAATAAATTGCTTTGAAGCCAATTAGTCATAGAATTTAATCCTAACTGAGCAAGTTCGAGAAGTTCGCTACTGCATTTTGCGGTAAATATTAACGCAGTGTCGTCGGCATATGATATAATTTTCCCGCCTTTAATATTTAAATTACACAAGTCATTAATATAAATCAGGAATAGTGTAGGGCCCAAAATACTTCCCTGGGGTACACCGAAACTAGTACTTTTCTTCTCATCACTCGTAATATTATCTATTTTAACACATTGGTACCGGTCTTCTAAATAGTCAGTAAAGAGTTTCAGCGGCGTTCCTCTTATTCCTATAGTCTCTAATTTGTTCAGAAGAAGAGAAATAGATACCGTGTCAAATGCCTTGGCTAGATCGAGAAAGACTCCCAGGGTCTGGTATCCTTTGCCAAGGTATCGAGAAACATGATCAGTCAGGCTATGCACCGCATCGGCAGTCGATAATTTGGCTCTAAAACCAAATTGCGCAGGGGAAAAGATGTTGTTTTTTTCTAGATAATTAACTAGTCTGGTGTTTAAAATTTTCTCTAGTATTATTGAAATCGATGGTAGTAAGGATATCGGCCTATAATTATTAACTACGTCTTTACTTCCGGATTTAAAGCTAGGGATTACAACTGCCTTTTTTAGGCAACTCGGGAAAATTCCTTTGGAGAGACAGATTCGGAAAACGTGCGTTAAGGGAGGTATCAAAATATGCTTAAAGAGTTAAAGAATCTTATTGCTTATATTATCCCATCCAGCTGCACAATCATCTTTTAGCCCGGAAATTATTCGGGATATTTCATCTTCATCAGTGTCCAGCAGAGCAAAAGATTTTGAATTACGACTAATGATTTATTTTTGGACAGATGATTGGTCGCGACGCGGTGGAATCTGCTGGGCAAGAGTTTTCCCAACATTTATAAAGTAGTTATTTGCATTGTTAGCTGTTATGAGTGGTGAAGGATTTGCAAGTAGTAAACTCGAACTTGATTCACGCTGTTTTGACATATTGGTGATATTTTTAATACTTTTCCAGAGTTGTTTGCTATTTTTACCTGATCTATTTAATTGTTTTTTTATAGTAATCAGTTTTTATATTCTTTAGGAGATTGTTGCAGAAATTCCCGTATCTTTTATAAGTGGTTTGAATTATAACATTTTCAGGGTATCTCTTAGTTTTCTGATGAAGTTTATCTCTGTGTCTTATACAGCGAATTAGTCCAGAAGTAATCCACGGTTTAATATTATAAAGTTTCTTATTTACTGTAGAAACTGTCGTGTTTTGTAATATTGCTTGTTGAACATGTTTTATTATGTAAGATAAAGCCAAATTAGCGTCAGCAGTATTGTAAACTAGGCTAAAGTCTATGCTGCATAAATCATATTCGAGTTTGTTTGTGTTTAATTTGCTAATAGTCGGAGGACGATTTAGTTTAGGCAGCGATAAATTTACTGTCAGTAAAACTGCGTGACGGTCAGTAATTGTTGAGTTAGTAACAAGCGTAATGTATGATAAGCTTTTTTTGATCATCATATGATCTAAGCAGGAACCGCTCTGATGTATAGGCAATGTGTGAGCAGGAAGAAACCCATGGTATAAGCAGATGTTAAGGTAATCCTGGATCCCTGCATCATAGTACTCAGAACCAATATTTATGTTTAAATCACCTGTTAGTATAACATTCTTAAATGAAATGAGTGCTAGGAGAATCTGGTTTAAGGATTTGTTAAAGGAATCTAAGTTTCTGGCGGAAGGGGATCTATACATAGCGATTATCGCTGTGGTTGTACCAATTTTGATGACTAAAAAATTACTCATACTCTCTTGTAGACTATGTTCCTCGATTGTAACCTTTAGTGATTCCTTAGCAAATATTACGATACCGTCATTTTGATTATGGTTGATTTGGGTATGGAATACGTTGTACCCCGGTATAACTGGAATATTATCGTAGCGGTTAACTAGCCAACACTCGGTAATTACCATTATATCACAGTCAAAGTTAAGTCTACGAAGAAAAATGTTAAAGTTATCTATATTTTTAAAAATACTACGAATATTTTGAGTTAGTACAGTTAGTGAATTTTGATAGTCGGAAATATATTTTATGCAGTCCTCAACCTCACATGTTTTTGATACTGTTAAAAATGTGTTATCAATATCTGTAATTAATTTATCATCCATATTTAACTATAATTAATAATAGAAAATTAAGTCTAAAAATAATCAAGTATGCGGCGCTCTTAGGCGCCTTCATAATCTATCGAATTTATATACCTGTATTCGGCTGCTTTTTTAGCTGGACAACCTGTGTCTCCCGTCTTGTGGTTTGCTTGTTTTTTAAAACGAGAACATGTAGCACATTTAGGCGGGTTGGCTTTCTTTGCGCAGTCTTGTGTTGAGTGCCCTTCTTCACCGCAATGCCCACAGGTGGGGACAGTTAATTTGCAAGTCTTGGCTGCATGACCGTACTGCTGGCAGTTGTAACATCTAGCTACCAGAGTGAAGTCTCGTACTGGGCAGGACGTCCAATTTATAAATAGTCTATCCTGTGTGATGAGGGCCTTACGAATTACGGCTTCTATAATAAAGTTGCAGTTCTCTGCATCTTTCCTGCCAGACTTGTGACTCAGTTTTATAGAGGACAAAAATATATCTTGGGACATAGTCAGCAGTTTTTCAGTCAAGTTCTGTTCAAAAATACATTTAAAAACCTCATTTTCAGTCATTGAAGTGGGAACTCCTATGACTACAATGCGTGGTTTCCGTTTTTGAGGATCATCTACGGTAAGCCCTGACGAAGCGTGTTGGACCGTTTGCCTTAGCTTATCGAGGTCATCTTTGGTCTCAGTGCTGATTATCAGGCCTCCTTTTCCTATTTTGCGCACGCTTCGAACTTTCAGTTTCATTTCTCCGGGACTAATCATTTTCTGGACCATGGTTTTGGTTTCATCACTGGTCTTCGAGTTGTCACATGGATAAATCGCCACGGAGCTAATTTTAGCTCCGTGGCGATTTGGGGCGAACAAAGCTGTTGGACCCATTTTTCACCATATCGGCAAAAGATGTAGTAGCCGCACCCTGTTTCGAACAGGTCTCTTGAATTGTCCGGTTCATCTCGGTTAGGCAGTCAGACAGGTCTCGAGTTTCGGCCATTGTTTTTAGAGAGGCATGGGCTTGTATGGCTTTTTGCTTAAGCGACTGGTATTGAACAGCCATTTGCGTAGCTCCATGGCCAATGTTGCGGCAGAGATTGCTAATTTTTAACTTCTGCTCAGTGTTCAGTTTTCCTTCAGAAGTAATAGCACATACTTCATTGAGGCACTGTTCAATAGATCCCATCCAGGACTGGTATTTCTGCCGGGGTCGCGTGATTGTTCGAAGGAGATACCGTGACCCTGGCAAATGGGCAACTGATGGAACACGGGTGGGTTTTAGTCAGTAAAAGTCTGACACGCCCTCCCGCTCCGCCCAGAGCGGGAGAAGTCATTTGATGATTTCCCATCCTGAAAAAAAAAAAAAAAAAAAAAAAAAAAAAAAAAAAAAAAAAGGACTGGTATTTCCGGAGTGGACACTACTTCAATACACTCATCTTGTTCCTTTCTTGTTTGTCGCGGCGGTGTCGGTGCCGGGGCTGGTACCGGGGCCGGTACCGGGATCGGGGTTGGTGTCGGTGGAGGGCTGCGACGTATCATCGCGCTCCGATTAAAGAGGCTGCCTTCCATAAAACCAGAAAAGATTGAAAAATAATCCAGTCAGTTCATTATATTAACTTGTCACTTAAAATGTTTTATGTACAACACGCTAATACACTAAAACTAGGTCACTATTTATGCGAACGTTAATTTATTTAGTGATTAAAATGCATTGATGTGCACGTCCGTATGCTTTGAATGCGAACATATATAAAACTATAAGAGCTATGCTGTTGAAACTTGGTAAGTAGATGTATTCTGTGAACCGCATTAAGATTTTCACACAAAAATAGAAAAAAAAACAATAAATTTTAGGGTCCCCCTCATACTCAGAACTGAACTCAAAAAAAAATTCTTCAAACCCACACGTGTGGGGTATCTGTGGATAGGTCTTTAAAAATGGTATTGAGGTTTCTAATATCATTTTTTTCTAAACTGAATAGTTTGCGCGAGAGACACTTCCAAAGTGGTAAAATGTGTGTAATAAACATAAACCTTATGCATAAACCGTGAATATCTACAGGCTTGTACGGAACCCTCAGTGCGCGAGTCCGACTCGCACCTGGCCGGCTTTTACCATTTTTTTTACCAGTACTGACGACAGAAATTTAGACAACTGCCAAACCAAGGTGATAATTAATGGCAAGTTGTTGGTCTCATGATTATCACTTGCGCGAAAAGATAAGAAATGAATAGGTTCCACGATTCCCTTGATTATCTGATCACCATACTGACGAGCTACCGATGCTACGTTATGATAATACATACGTAAACCTCAAAGAAGGAACAGGAAGCAACAGATGAGAAGATCGCACGTGTTCGGACGAATCAAACCGACGGCGACGCGATACGATTCGTTTGCATAATGTCGGCCCTGGCTGCCATTACATTAATTGCTTTTTTCTACCTTCCGGCCCGACGACCCAATAACCCTTCTTTTTTAAATGACTTCATTAAAAATAGCAATAAAAGTTCGGCTCGAAGAGCAGACTCACTAAGTAACCAGTTACAAATGTTTGCTTTCACGAGTTTTTTTTTTAAACTTAAATGGTTCTACAGTTGTATAATTAATGTTATCAACCTTGAAACAGTCAGTCGTCGATGTGCCTAGACGGTAAACTTAACCTAGATTGAAATGTAGCGAACGAACCTAGAAAAAAATAGAGAGCATTTTGCAAAATAAGACTGGCGTGTATCTAATGAAACATTTCACAAATTCTTGTGTCTATTTAATTCTTGACATCAAAGTGTAAACGTAATGAGTGAACGAATATAGAATCGTACACACGGGCAACTAATTAGGTAAACGAAATCCGTCACGTGACACATTCAATTAACTTACATTCACCGCGCCGCCAATTAAACGGCAGTCTCAATAAGTTCATTAAATAGAGAGGCTACACCCTGGGGCTCGGGATCTCGGGCTCATATCCCGGGATTAAGCGCTGACCCGCGGCCCGGGCTGAGCGTCTCTTATTAGTTCGTCCACTTAAACCTCCGCCGATATTCATTCTATATCTTTAAATCCCTCTTTGGAAAGTTTACACAGCTGCGGAATGCCTACGTATCTGAGGAGAGCTTTCACAGAACTGTTTCCCAAAACATTTCATTTTGGTGCTGCTAGAATTATTGATATTAATTTATTAGACTTTAATTACGAACCATTGAGTGGCACACCTAAGGAAATGGAAACAAGTGGCGAGTTTTATAATATTTGTTTATTTCATAGTCAAGTGTGGGGTTTCCTGCAGTAGTTTTATCTCTAAGTATAACGCTAGAGAGACCACGCCAGCTGTAGGTTGCTAGGCCCCAAGATATACGTTTTTGATGTGAAACATCTATAGGCGAGGGAAACCTTAGTTAATCTTTCCATCGAGCGCACTATTGAGTTGTCTTGTGTTGAACTAGAGCGTTACGTCATAATATGCGTTTATCGTCCACCCTCTGGGGATTTTATTCGTTTCGAGTCGGTCATGGAGGACTCACTCAACAAATTAAAATCAATTAATAAATGTATAATTTTATGTGGAGATTTTAATATTAATATTTTAGATGTTACTCCATTAAGTATTAGACTGCTCAATCTGTTTAAGTCATTTAATTTAATAAACTTGTTTTTCGAACCTACTAGGATCACGGCATCGTCTTCGACTTGTCTTGATAATATATTTAGTGATTGTGATGCCAATAATAAGTTAGTGTTAAGTGACTTAACGTCTGACCACTGTGGATTATTAGCCAGCTTCCCTTTGCCATTACTAAAAAAGCCGCATAAAATAGAATGTAGGCCCTATACAGTTAGTCGTTGCAACAAATTTAAAAATAATATTGCTCATAGGATTACTCCATCTATAGTAGAACACGAGACTCCTAATGAAATCTATGGAGCCCTTTTTGATATTGTGCAAAAAGAATACCAATCTACTTTCAAGACCAAAACTATTGACATTAATAGCACCTCTGTTAGCTTCAACCAATGGGCTACTCCAGGTATTTATAAAAGTAGAGCGAGACTATACGAGTTATATGGTTTAAAAAAATATATATTTGATACTCCTTTTCTAGAGTATATCAGAAATTATTCAAAGTTATTTAAAAAAATCTGTGCTTTCGCTAAATCTAAATTTTTAAGCGATCAAATTAAAAATTCAAACAATAAAATAAAAACCACTTGGAAAATCATTAACAATGAAACGGGTAAATCGGTTAAACAGGAAAAACAACTGGAGATTATGATTAACAACAAATTGGTTAATAAAGCTGCCGATGTAGCTGAGGCATTTAATGAGTTTTTTGCCAACATACCTATAACTACGACTTGCTCCTTAAATTCGTCCCCGTCTAAAGCTGAAAACCTTTTGCATAATAGTGTGCCCAGATGTAGTCGCTTATTTAGTTTCGAACATGTAACGCCTCGTGACGTGGTTAATATTTTTAATACACTTAAGTCAAAAAACACTGGAGATTACTGGGGCATCTCCATTAAACTGTTAAGTAATATAATAGACATCGTAGCCCCCTATCTAGCTGTAACTTTTAATAAATGTGTTGATTCGGGATCTTTTCCTGACCTCATGAAGAGTAGTAAAGTCATACCATTATTTAAAACAGGTAATAAAAATAACGTTGGCAATTTTAGGCCCATTTCTATCTTACCTGCATTTAGTAAAATATTTGAAAAGTTAATACTCAAGCAGTTGCTAAGACATTTTAATTTAAATAGCCTCCTTCATAATGAGCAATATGGCTTTACAAAAGGTCGTTCGACAACAGATGCGGGTGTTGCTCTGCTGAAACACATATTCAACGCATGGGAGAACTCGCAAAATGCTATCGGAGTTTTCTGTGATCTCTCCAAAGCTTTTGATTGCGTTCACCATGACACACTTTTGCGTAAACTACGTCATTACGGTGTTCAAAACGAAGCTCTCATTGTCATAAGTTCTTATTTACAAAATAGGCACCAATGTGTAGATGTCAATGGTGTAAAATCTTCCGGGCTACTAGTTCAGTTAGGTGTACCTCAAGGCTCAATACTGGGTCCATTCTTATTCTTAGTGTACATTAATGACTTACCATTCTATTTAAAGAATATCTGTGACATTGTACTATTTGCTGATGACACCTCACTTATCTTTAAAGTAGACAGGAATAGAAAAGATTTTGACGACGTGAACAGTGCGCTCTCAATGGCTACGGATTGGTTTACCACAAATAACCTAGTTCTTAATGCTAAGAAAACGAAATGTATAAAGTTCGCCTTACCGAATGTTAGGAATCTGGGACCCAATGTCGTTTTAAATAATCAGGTGCTTGATACTGTACACTCGGCAGTTTTTCTGGGCATAACAGTAGACGCCAAACTTCAGTGGGGATCACATATATCAAGCCTAGCGGGAAGGCTCAGTTCGGCCGCCTACGCCGTAAGGAAAGTTAGACAGTACACGGACGTTGATACAGCTCGATTAGTCTATTTTAGTTATTTTCATAGCATAATGTCCTACGGCATTCTGCTGTGGGGCAAAGCCGCGGACATTCAAAATATTTTTGTTCTTCAAAAACGAGCTGTTCGAGCGATTTACCAACTAGGTGCTAGAGTTTCTCTGAGAGATTTATTTAAAGATATTGGTATTCTTACGGTGGCATCACAATTCATCTTCGCCAACATCTTATATATTAGGCAAAACATACACTTGTACACTAAAAACAGTGATATTCATAACATTAATACTAGAAATAAGGACAAACTACGTGCTCCTTTTCACCGGCTTCATAAGGTTCATAATTCTTTTGTTGGTCTTGGTATTACCTTTTATAACAAGCTTCCCTCTGCTTTGCTAGATTTGCAGTTTAATGAGTTTAAAGCTAAAGTTAAATCCAACCTTTGTTCAAAGGCATACTATTCTATCAACGACTACTTAAACGATAAGAATAGTTGGTCGCTGTGATTAACTCAAGACAATGTTTATGTTCTTTCAATCCAGAATTAGCTTTCCTACTGACAGTTTATATGGGTAGTTCATATAATTGTTTTTTTTTATTTTATTTTTATTTAACTGATTTTGTTAATTATTTTTTATTTTCTTTTAATTTCACTTATTGTGGACATAATCTACTCATTACAGTGATTTTAAATGAGTTGTATTGCAACATGTAGTTAGCTAGCGACCTCGTCAGCTGTTCATAATATTCTAGCCTGACCAACCGGCAGCAAGTTCGTCATGCTCCCTTAGATGTCACTGCTTGCGGTAGCGTCGGGGGTCGGGTTACCACCTTCCCTCAAATATGGCGAGGGGGGTAATGGCTGACCTTTGCGTTATGCTCGTGAACGGGTGCTGCTTGTGGTGACTGGTCGACTTGCTGACCATGGTTTTTGTTATTGTTATTTGTATTAACTGTTATTTTATTCTTACTCCGGAGGTCCTAGTTTAACTATTGTAACTTCAACTTAGCAATATGCATCAATGTATGTATATGTATCATTTTGCGTCGTTGAATATGTAAGCGGGCACGCCCTTTATGCCTGGAGGCTTTATTTAAGTTTTACGTTCTGTTTACGATTTTGTTTTATTATTTATTTCAGCTTGAGTTTACTTTTCAATGTTTTGTTCGTATATTGGCGTGTGCTAGCTGACATATGGCGAATAATGTATGTTTTGTTTTGTTTTATAATATTAATTACTTACACGATATTGTATAGAATCAAGTTCTTCTAACTTAACAGACAGCTGTGCTGCTGGGGAGTTTGTTCCGCCACTTCTTCTTCCCAGCTAAAGCACTAGGAAGTGTCGAAGGGCGGGCGTTTTGGGGGGACTGTCTTTTGTAACTTTGACGTTCAAAAAGTGCTGACTCTCAGCCTAGTTTGAATAAATGACTTTTGATTTGATTTGATTTGAAACCTAAATTTTGGTGTGACGAGCGTGGCGACGCACAGTGGGCCCATACTGAAAATTAGTGGACTTAGGCAACAAAGTTCTAATATCGATGCGTTTTTTTTTTGATGTGATAATTAACATATTAAACTATAGTTAATATGTCATTTTTGATTATACCAGTTTTATTTCCTTTCGTAAAGTATGCTTTATAAATATTATCTTTACAAAAAAAAAAAAAATTGTTTTGCCTTGTGTCGCAGGCTCGCTAGGTTCAACTACACTTCTCAAGGTCAGCCCTTGGATGGGTGACCATCAGTTTTTGTTTTGCCTTATGTCGCAGGTTTGCTAGGTTAAGCTACACTTCTCAAGGTCAGTCTTTGGATGGGTGATTTTTTTTTGATGTGAAACATCTATAGGCGAGGTTAAACCTAAATTTAGGCGTGGCGAGAATGGCCGTGGCGATACATCGCCACGCTATGTGATGGAATATTTTTATGTTTGTTACCTCAGAACTTTCAACTGGGTAAACCGATTTTGATGATCCTTTTTTTATTTGAAAGCTGGTGGTTCAGACTAGGGTGGTACAGAGTAGTCCAAATTTTGATAATTAACATATAATGAACATGTTATTTTTGATCATACCATATTTTCAGTGTGTCGAAATTGAAATGTATTACAGTAAAAAGCTGAAACCATAAGAAAACCTGAAACTTACTATAGAAAAAATAAAAAATAAATACCAATATAATGAACATGAAGGTCACGAATATGAAGTCCTCGCTGGGCAGTCGATTCGATGCGACAACGGGGTGGGTTAGGGGAGCATGACATTTGACGCAGACGAAGTCGCGGGTAGAAACTAGTATTGTATAATTACAACGGTAATTATTTCATCAAACACTTTTATGAACCCGCGATTGACACAACACGTTCAGTACAAAATTCTTTATTCCATACGCTATTTCAATTCAGCAATATTACAAAAGAAATATCGGAAATAAATAGTTTCAGCAGAATATCAGACAGATTATGAACGCATCATGAACAAGCTACTTACACCTGTTCTGCTCTCACGATTAGGTACAAGTTGCATAAAGGAAAAGCTGCTTCGACGCCAAGTATTTAAGATTAGTTTAGTTGGAAATATTCACAAATAACTATGTAACTAAATACGCCCTGAGACGATGGAAAATAACTAATAATAACGCTGTTTTATGTAATAGTAAAATTAATTGTACAAATTACTTATTTTGTACTTTACTTAAATTTTCACAATAGCGTTAGTGGAGGACACTGTTCTTGGTTGCCTCCGATACTAAGACATTTTCGCAGGGGCTAATCTGAACGTAGATCTAAATCTAACCGAAACCTAACTTATATCTACATATATGCAGATAAACTAATTTCACTTATACACATTGCACACTAACATTATTTATACACATTCGCACACACACTATTTTCATACTCTCTCGCACACAAATACACACACACACACACACTCAAACCCACTCGCATAAATCACAAAAGTGCGCTCCTTCCTATCAGTTAATTTTTTTTTTGTGTTTTATTATTCTGTTTTTTTAATTGCATACTCTGTATCACGTTAAGTGATAGTGCGGAGTCACCTAACACAAGCTTCTATATGCTTAAAAGGTGATCTCCGAATCATGTAGTTTAAAGAGTTCTCTGTTATTGAAATAAACTTTTTTTTTATTTATTTGTACTTAGTTAACTTTTTATTTTATTTACCAGGTGTTTATGATTCTAAACATGTAACAGAAAATATCATCAGTACTTACTACATTACTTTTAAGCGGTTGGGCCGACGAAGTGGATTAAATATTAAAATGAATTATACCTGACACACGATATCTACATCTCTTTTTATCTTCTCTCCTATCGCAGATATGCTGGTTGAGATTTCTGTAGAAATAAACAGCTGACTTTGTACGTATTTTTCAGTTCCCTTCTTCTTGTTTATATATGTCATAAATGGTCAAATAAATAAATGAATACCTTAAGATACGGGTCCAGGCTATTTCTAACCGCAAGACAGTGACACTGCAATAGATAAAAGGACACAGCGGGTCACTAGGCAACGAAGCAGCTGACGAACTGGATTGAAGGGCATCCAGCGCGTCAGCTTGTGGACCCGAACCCGGTCTGCAGGGAGTCCAGGAAAACTATGCCATCTGGCATACTGAACAGAAGTTTACTACACCTGGACCGGAACAGCCTGCGTTTGCTGACGAGGATCATAACGGACCACTGCCCGGTAAACAAATGCATTAGACATAGCGTCAGTCCTATATATGCAGAGCTTGCATGGAAGCTGAGGAAACTGTTGCGCATGTACTCCTTGAATGCACAGGTGTCGCACAAATTACGACATAATTCTTCGGGGCTCCCAGATCTTGCACGGATGCTCGTAATAGACCAAGAGATATAATCAGCTTCCGGAGGGAAGTGCCACGCAAAATATTCCACGTGAAGGACTAAATGCGGAAACCGAACCCTTTAACAGAGAACATACGGGTCCTGACTATATTTTCAATTCCTTAAATCTCTTAAAAAGAGAGATCTTTTTTAATAGGGAATTATCTGAATTTTCACACAATTTCCTAGTTTACCCCCTTAAAGATGATTCTACAAAAACGCTAAAACAAATATTTTTTTATGTCTTACCAAACCCAAACATAAAAATGTTCATATCCCTAACTTAAGAACTGCTAAGATACCCATACAAACTTTCATCCCTTATATCACCTCTTTTTTTTTTTTTTTGATGGGATATCTTCAAATGACTTCTCCCGCTCTGGGCGGAGCGGGAGGGTGCGTCAGACTTTTACTGACTAAAACCCACCCGTGTTCCTTCAGTTGCTCATGTGCCAGGGTCACGGTATCTCTTTCGAACAATCTCGCGACCTTTGCAGGCATCGGTCCTAGCAGACCCCTTCAATGCAGCTGATATCTCTTTGAGGCACGCGTGGAACACTACTCGCCGTCGACCCCAGCCTGGTCCTTACCGGGCGGCGAGCAACCCATTGCTCGCCGCCCGCAAGCTCGCGCCTACGGTGGCTGGGAGTCTGCGATCGACTCCCGACGCCCGGGGCGTCTCCTCCTCCGGCGACAAGGGACGTGAGGGCGCAGAGACTGCGACTCCCTCACGCGCCCCACCTCCTCTTTCGCGAGCATTACTGCTTCGCAGAAGGAGGTGACGGCTTCCCATTCCCTCTCGCTCCGTACCATGGCTCGCACCAGTGCCGGACGCGAGAGGTCGCCGCCACCAATCGCCTCCACGAGGACTCGGTGGTGCTCTGCCCAGGCAGGGCACTCCTCCACCGTATGCTCCACTGTGTCCTCCAGATGATCCTTGCAATGGAAACACCCGGGCGTTTCCTCCCGCTTTATCCTGAACAGGAACCCACCGAAGCACCCATGCCTTGTGAGAACCTGCGTCAGGCAGAAGGAGAGGACACCGTGGTGCCTCTCTAACCACTCCTCAAAGAGGGGACTTACCACCGCAATTGTGGCGTGCCCTGCGCTGGGTTGCGACAATGGTACCCGCCATGTCCGCCGTGCCACGATTTGTCGCGGCAGCGGAGTTTCGCCCCGGCGTTTCGCCTCCTCGCGCCACTCCCACATGTGGATGAGGACTTTTGCCTCCAGATCCCATGGCGGCACTCCGGCAAGGAGGCTCGCCGCCTCGTAGGAGATCGTGCGGTATCCCCGGATTAACCGGATGGCCATGACTCTTTGGGCCGCACCCAACCAGCGCGCTGGGCGCAGCCTCAATGAGGGCGCCCACACCGGTGCCCCGTATAGGGCCATGGACTGGATTATTTATCTGCACATTTAAATAATAAACAAAGATATTGATAAAGAGTACATGTCGAGCAAATCTATTTGTGATTAACCCGGTTTTATTAGTTTGGTATGTATGTAACGGAATTAGGCCTATTCAAAATAAGAAGCGATTTCCATAATATAAATACTTGTAGTAAAAATGAAATTGTGATTCTTGAATTTATATTAACTGAAACTACTAGGTCATTTCTCGTAAACAGTCTCCGCTTCTATAACAAGTTGCCAAAGTCGGTTACTGAACTTGGCGATGGAAAGTTCAAAACACTCATCAAACGTATTTTATTAACGTATTAAAATTTAAAAAATAATAATAATAATAAGATAAAATACTATGTTCAAGACTCCCATACTTATTTACATTGTAATTTGAAACCATTGCACAAGCATTATTAAAAGAGTAACCATGGAGTTTCTTGCCGGCTCTTCTCCATAGGAATCCACCAATTGGAACAGTACCCATGTATTGTGTGCGACAATGTAAACTAAAACTAACTAACTGACTTGTTTCTTTCTTGTGTCAGGTACTGCATCCGCGACGTGAAAACAAATGAGTTCTTAAACATTTTGGACTACCTACTTTTGAACCTTTTCATGAAATGTATAAGTTTGCAAGTGAAAATTCAGAAAAAAGTCATCTACCGCGCTTTGTGAAAGCACAAAGAAGAACATTCTTTTCACATGCTTCTATAAATAAATACGTTTACCTATCTAACTATGATCCTTTACAAAAATAGGGTGTCATCGACCTCTCAGTAACCGAACACTATTTGCGCAGCAACCGTCAATATAATTTATGTACGAGCATAGGAGCCAACAGGAGGCCTGCGACGACAAATATTTTCGAATAATGTCAAGTTGGAAAAGGTCAATGTTCTCAGTACTTTAGTAAGTTTATGAGTTTTCTATAGAGTTGACAGTCGTTCCGGAGTCTAAGCTATAACATCGGGCCTGGCAATACGTAAACTTCAAGGACAAGTGTGGCGAGTGTCAGGTGCTAGGCAACAAAGTACCTTTTTGGAGTGTCCGACACTTGGCGGCAAGTAGTAGCGAGTATCTGACCGTATACCATGTATTATGTCGAGGGTTTACTGCGAAAACCTGCTAAACCACATTTTTGGCAAAAATTTGTTAAATACATGAAAATTATTATCTTTTTGAGCTTTAAATACTGGTAAAACCGACTAAGCGCTACGTTGAATACCTTAGAAGATATTTCATGGTAAAAACAGTCAAATACAACATATGGCTCAATATTCGATTGATAAAATATCATATACGACGTTACTAAAATTTTCCCCACAAATGTTAGCATGAAAAAAAAACTAAGCGTTAATAACCTGTTTTTCTTTTTTATAAGTTTAACAAAATATTCTTACACACATTCCGTAGATATAATTTAAGAGAGCTTAAATGTTTTTAGCGGGAGAAGATTGTTGCTTTTACTATTAAAACTTTACTGCAAAATCGAATAAATACCTATACTCACGTTTTACATGTACCAAATTATTAGAATTACCAACACATTGTTGACATGCAAAAGCGACTAAACTACTTTAGCTAGTTTATACCATAATAAAAAAAAATGAATTCTTTGTCAGGTAACTTCTAGCAAAAAGTAATACGCGTTTTTTTTTTTGGATGGGAATTCGTCAAATGACTTCTTCCGCTCTGGGCGGAGCGGAAGGGCATGTTAGACTTTTACTGACTAAAACCAACCATCGGTCCTAGCAGACCCCTTCAGTATTGCTGACATCTCTTTGAGGCGCGCGTGGAGTACTACACGCCGTTGACGCGAGCCTGGTCCTTACCGGGCGGCGAGCTACCCATTGCTCGCCGCCCGCAAGCCCGTGCCTACGGTGGCCGGAACTCCACTATCGCCTCCTGACGCCCGGGGCGTCTCCTCCTGCGGCGGCTAGGGACGTGAGGGCGCAGAGACTGCCAGTCCCTCACGCACCCCGCTTCCTCCTTCGCGAGCATTACTGCTTCGCAGAACGAAGTGACGGCTTCCCATGTCCTCCCGCTTCATACCATGGCTCGCACCAGGGCCGGACGCGAGAGGTCGCCGCCGCCGATCGCCTCCACGAGGACACGGTGGTGCTCCGCCCAGGCAGGGCACTCCTCCACCGTATGCTCCACTGTGTCCTCCAGATGATCCTTGCAATGGAAACACCCGGGCGTTTCCTCCCGCTTTATCCTGAACAGGAACCCACCAAAGCACCCATGCCTGGTGAGGACCTGCGTCAGGCGGAAGGTGAGGACGCCGTGGCGCCTCTCTATCCACTCCTCAAAGAGGGGACGTACCGCCGTAATTGTGGCGTGAGGGGCTTGTGGTTTAATAAATTGGCAATTGTGGCGTGCCCAAGTAATACGCGCTCCTAGCATGTTTTGACAAGTCACTGTTAATGGCACAGTTTGTGTTCAGTTTGCTCAGTGTTCAACGTTCTTTTCGTCGTTCTCTCGTTCGCTCTAACGTCTAACGTTTTTCTTACGTAAAATTAGATTAGTTTTTCATTATTTTCTCCGTAGTTGAATGTTTGTGACAGATATTTGTGAAAATGATGTCAAGAGGAAAAAGACTAGTATGCTTTGTGATAAAAAATATTGGGTAGTAATAAAAGCTCCGGCAAAAAAAGAAGAATTGTCCCATACTCAAAATATTAAATCTACTGCCTAAAATACTAACTTTCCGACTACTTTTGTCCGAATAAAAATGACGAAACGACCGAATGAGATACTGAAATCTTTGACAAATAAACATGACTATTTATTGCTATAATACTTTTCTACCAGCATAAATTACGTTCCACTGAAAACTAAGCTTTGTAATTTTTATCTTTACTTACCAACTATTAATTCATAAATTACCTTTCATATTTCATAGACTGTGGTGCTATTTTAACTGTAACATTATACTGAAAATATTGTTCTGAATGGTTATACAGAAACTCATAAAAAATATAAAAATGTACTTGTAACAATAACTTTTACTTGCATCATATATCATGAATTTTACTTACCACGGGTATGCTTCGATATCAAACCTACCTAGACCTATTTTAGGCGTTAAAAAGTTAGAACAGCATGCAAGCAAGCATGCAGTAGGCATGGTTTCTGTCACGGCTCCGGCGCTGCGGGGCTCCGGCGGCCCACACGAGCTTATCGTCGCAGACGGTTTAACGATCACCACCGCAGCTTCGTCTTACTGGCCGGCTTTGCCGGCCAGCCTCAGCTGCGGCGGCGAGCGTTACAACCACCTGCTCCTCAGCTCGCGGGCCGCCTCGCCCCTCCGCCACATGAGTAGACAAACGGAACAGAGATAAAGCTTCGAACAACCGCGCGATTCGATTGCACTACTACAAGCACGCGGGGCATGTGTGCGTGACCACTGGCCGCTTGTCGCGTACGCGGCGAGACTGGAAAAAACCGGTTTTCGCTTGCACAGCCAGTTGACAATATCAGGGTTAGTGCAACGCACGTTGTTTTGTTAGTTGCAAGTTTGAATATTTTTATGTAAAACGTGGTATTTTATTGTTAATAATGGTTGTTTATTGTACTGTGTGTATGAATAATACTAGAAAAAATAAAGATATATCATACTTTAACTATCCCAAGGAGTACAATACGTGAGTAAATATTTGATGACTTATTAGTTATTACTTTTTCAAGTAAGTTACCTACCTACCTTTATTTTATTGTATGGTCTTTTTTTATTTTTTATTATAAGTTATTATAGTAGTAGGTGGGTTGATGTTGTAGCAAAAACATTAAAATAAATACGAACAATCACTGACCTCCATAATTGCCCGTGCCCGTTTGATAATCGCCATTTTGGCGTTGTCGGACGTGGTTGGACGTAGCGAGTATCTGTGGTACTAAAGTTTAAAATAACCTACAAAATAACTTTTCGTTCGAAAGCCGAAAGGCGGTAAAAAAGTCAATGAAATAAAAAACATAGTCACCGACTTCCGAAAGAAAAGTTATTTTGTAGGTTATTTTAAACTTTTTTTGTGGTTGTTTTTGAAGTCAGTTACATTTTTTAAAGTTTTTATTTTTTATTTTATCCTTGTTAGTTTAAATATTCAACCCAAATTATTGTGAAATACATAATTTTCTAACATGAGCACTATAATTTTGTAATCCTTAGCACCGGTAATAACAGCGCCCATGTACACAATGAGCTAAAAACTATTGAACCAAACTAAATGAAAATTTTATGGGACCAAATAGCAGATATACTGTATGGAACAAAAAAAGAATCATTGAAATCGGATCAGAAACCTCTGAGTAATCGGTGTAGACAATGTTGATATCTTTTTAGGTTTTTGTTGATTTTTCAAAAAGTGCTAGTCTGATTTCGATAAAATTTTCATGAGACCATTCGGGAAGTATATCCTTTCCAAAAAAAAGAATTTTTAAATCGGTTGGTAAACGACGGAGTTATGCCCGAACAAACATAAAAAATAATATAAACATCCGGATTGATAACCTCCTCCTTTTGGAAGTCGGTTAAAAAAGAGTGTCCATGGAGTTTCTAGCCCATTCTTCTCCATAGAGATCTACGCATTGGAATGGGTATCTATGGTACTTTCACAGTTATTATGTCTTGTGACTGGGACTGGCGCACCAAAACTATTTTTGTACTAATTGTATTTTATGTCTTTTGACAGTTCAAAAGTGCCTGTAATTGGCTTAGTTGAATTAAATTATTTGATTTGATTTGATTCGATTCTATCATACTGAATAATAAAACTATTTAACAAATGTTTTGTTTAATTTGTCTTACCCTATTGTGACAACCCTACCAAAATAGGTAACAATTTTGCTCGTTCTTAAGAAGCTTAGTCTCTGTTCCGTTTGTCTACTCATGTGCCTCCACGCCTACGCGATTCTAAATTACACTCTAGGGGTAGGGCAGACAAGACTACGTGGAGTCGGATTTCAGCGATTTGTTTCTGTCACAAAAACCTAACTTGTAGCAATTTTTTACCACTAACAATTTTATTATAAATGAACATTCGGCAATATACACTTTATATATTAAAATACTTAGGACATATGACTTTATAACATGCAAATTAGGAGACTTAATGATTGTAGTATTTGATATTATGACAGAATAGTTTTAGAAGCAAAGATCATTATGTAAAACAAAATTTTGTTTTTTTTTATTATTATAGTTACTGACGTTTATGGCTAACGTGTTTTAGGGAAACTTCTTTACCTCGGAAATGGAATGAAACTAGTTATAATGATGCCATGCTATTTCTTTATTTACCAGAGCTATATAGTATTCTTATTACTGTACATAGTGGTGTGTGCACTAAAAACTCATTTTAATTGTCCAATCAGAAAGGGGGCGAATATTTCGTATTTTGATCCACGATTCTTACGCGTTTCCATATATAAACACACAGCGCCGCGAGCGTCGTCTTCTCCCGCCCGTTGAAGACCCTGATGATCCCCTGCCCCCTGTCACACCTGACGAGGTGCACGAGATCATCAAGGGTCTGAAATCTCGTAAAGCCCCCGGATCAGACGGCATCACCAACAGAGTGATCAAGCTGTTCCCCGCGCACCTGATTATGCTAAAGTGTACCATCTTCAATGGTGCCTTGAGTAATAACATTTTCCCCCAAGCGTGGAAGGAAGCCATCGTCATTGGCATCCCTAAGCCCGGTAAGCCCAAAACTGAGCCCACGAGCTATCGCCCCATTAGTTTGCTGAAAGTTCTCGGCAAAATCTATGAGAGACTTATTTATAAGCGACTCAGAGATTATGCCGAAACCAAGGGCCTCATTCCCAACGAGCAGTTTGGTTTTCGAACCCAACACTCGTGTGTCCATCAGGTACACCGTATCGTCGAACATATCAATGCTGGTTTTCAGCGTGGTATGTTCACGGGCGCTGTATACTTCGATATAGCGAAAGCGTTCGACAAAGTCTGGCACAACGGCTTATTATATAAGCTGTACCAACTCGGAGTGCCAGACCGTCTCGTGCTCATCTTACGAGACTTTCTTGCGAACCGTACCTTTCGCTATCGCATCGAAGGGGCACTTTCTCCCCTCACCCGATCCGTGCAGGAGTCCCTCAAGGCTCTGTACTAGCCCCCCTCATTTTCACGCTGTTCACTAGCGATATCCCCAGAAGCAAGAAGGCAAGGTTAGCTCTGTTCGCATACGACACTGCCATCTTCTTCTCGGGATTTAGTGACACAGCGCTGGTTCGCTACCTCCAAACCGCAGTCGACGAGCTCGGCGAATGGTTCAGGAAGTGGCGAATCGAGGTCAATCCCGATAAAAGTCAGGCGGTCTTTTACACCCGACCGTGACGTAATCACCCCCCTCCCCGACCCATCTCAATGTTCGGCAAGCAGATCCCTTGGGCGAAGCAAGCCAAATATCTAGGTGTCATCCTCGACGAACACCTCACCTTTTCTGAGCACATAAAGCAGGCTCGCTCGCGGGCCGCTTTCGCTCTGGCTAGGCTCCATTGCGTCCTGAACAAGCGGAGTAAATTGTCTCTTCTGTGTAAGAAGCGGCTTTACACCACTTGTATCAGGCCGATTATGACATACGCAAGCCCAGTCTGGGCACATGCTAAGCCCCGATTCATCCATAGGATGCAGACTCTCCAGAACCGTTTTCTCCGTCAAGCCACAGGCTCGTCTTGGTTTGTTCGGAATATCAATCTTCATTTAGATATGAAACTCCCGACTATCCATCAATTCATAAAACGCGCTTCGAAGCGTTTCTTCGATAGGGCCGTAGCCCACCGCAACCCTCTGGTTGTGGCGGCAGCTACTTACACCCCCTCCCGTATTAGCAAAGTCCGCCGCTCGCGGCACGTTCTTACCGATCCTGATGATCCCACTACTCTCCTCCAGGAGAGTCGAAAAGAGACCAGTACAGCTAGACCAGCACACAAACACAAACCGTACCGACCTCGCCGCCGAGGTCTGTCGTCGCGACCCCGACTTAACAGTCCCTCCCGACCCTTGCAAGAGCCAGCCCGCGATGCTGCGCCGTTAGCTTTAAATTAGTCCCAAAATAATCTAACCCAGATCCAGCCAGTCCCTTGCTGCACCCCCTACCAGTGATTGCCTAAGCCGAGGTTTGTACCGGGCCACAATCCGTTTAAGTAGTAACAATCTTTTCAGGATTAACTACGAGATGCCCCACAAAAAAAAAAAACAAAGAAAAAGAGCGTCGTCTTCAGTCACTAGCTCGGCGCGCAGTTGGATGAACGTATGAGCAGCCACGGTGCTCAGTGCACGGCCGCGCGCCGTCGCGGTTAGATGTTGATGCTGCTGTATGTATGCCACTACATTACTCCCCGCTAATAAATCGTACCGCGGGTTTCGATGTTCTACCCGCTCTGTTTTGAGTGCAGCTACCTCCTTGGTCAGGGTTTCGATCATGCTGATGATGTTTGGTCCTGACGAAGTTGGTTGCTGTGACGTGGAAGGCTGCTGTGACGTGGAAGACTGCTGTGACGTGGAAGGCTGACTGTGGCAGGAACACACAGTATTTACTTCTTTCATTTGCTCGTGCATCTTATCTGCCATGGCGTCAAGCGAGTCCAATTTCGACTCGTCACTCACGGCTAGTACTGCGCGAGTCGCGGCTGGCAGGTGTCCAATCCACAGCATGCGCAGCGCGTCATCAGGCATTTTGTCTCGTGCTAGGTCTCTCATTCGGCGCAGTAGTTGTGATGGCCGTTGGTCACCGAGCTCCATTTCATTGAGCAACTTCTGAAACTGTTTCCCTTCTGATTCTTCGTAGACGGACACCAACCTCTTCTTGACGGCTTCATACCTCTTTGTGTTCGGGGTGCTCATGATGATGTCACTTATTTCCTCCACCTCTGGTTTGGTGAGATTCGCTACTACTAGTCCAAATTTTGCTTCATCTGCGAGCTTCTGGTTGGCGATCATAACTTCGAATTGTGCAAACCAAAGACGGGGTTTATCACGCCAGAATTGTGGAATGCGTGACTTGACACTGATCATTTCGATCGCTTCTTCACTGGTCATTTTGAACGCGGGGTCACCACTTTAGGGAAACTTCTTTACCTCGGAAATGGAATGAAACTAGTTATAATGATGCCATGCTATTTCTTTATTTACCAGAGCTATATAGTATTCTTATTACTGTACATAGTGGTGTGTGCACTAAAAACTCATTTTAATTGTCCAATCAGAAAGGGGGCGAATATTTCGTATTTTGATCCACGATTCTTACGCGTATCCATATATAAACACAGCGCCGCGAGCGTCGTCTTCAGTCACTAACTCGGCGCGCAGTTGGATGAACGTATGAGCGGCCACGGTGCTGTTGATGCTGCTGTATGTATGCCACTACAGTGTTATGGAAAATGATTTTCGGACAAACAATTTTAGGAGAAGAAAGGGAGTACCGTATTTTTTCATCATTATTGAGAGTTAAAAAATAAATTTGATAACCAACAATAGAAATTAAAACAGTGCATGCAAGTTGTAAAAATATGATTATTTTGACAAAACCTTTGCTGTCGGTAACTTAGTATTTTTGTCGGAGGTTCAGTATTCTATCCGGAAGTTTAGTTTTGTTATTCGAAGATCCATTTATTTTTAGGAGAAAATGTAATTTGAACATGCTCTTATTTGTTGTTAAATTGGATATTATTTTTTCGTTTATGTTTTGGGTTTTTTGTCGGTAATTCATTATAACGCTGGATAATAAGAATAATAGTCGGCCACAGATCGCTGTAGATTAATTTGTTTTTCGGAACCATTATTATTTCCCAAAAATATTGAAGTGAAATCAGGTTCAGTGGTTGAAGATTAAACGTATTAGGTATGTAAAAGGAGAATACAGTTTGTTTTTTACTATGACATGAGCGACAATTTTCATCATCATCATCATCATCATCATCAGCCTATAGCAGTCCACTGCTGGACATAGGCCTCCCCAATTGCACGCCATTCAGCTCGATTTTCGGCAACTCTCATCCAGCTGCTACCAGCCACCCAGCGAAGATCGTCGCTCCACCTAGCTTGAGGGCGTCCTACCTTACGTTTGCCGATTCGTGGTCTCCACTCAAGAACACTGTTTCATCCCGTTTAAAGTAGTTACTCTATGCGCCTTCGGAACGCGCCCGAACGGAATGACATCTGACTTTGACACTTGACACCTCTCTTGATTTGGCGCTTGAAAAGGTCCGTCACCGCTTTGGGACCTCGCGACGCGTTTGTTGAAATTAATCCCTTTAAATCGATCCGTTTGAGACAATTAGTCGTGATCCAATTGCTTTGATTGTAAATAACCCCAAGTTGATGTAATAATACGGGTTAAGTTTGTTGAAATTGAAGTACTTTGAAGTGAAAGTGACCTTATTGGAAACCGCATGCTGTGATTCCCTCCAGCCTCGATGTTGCGGCCGGTAACCTGGAAAACCCATTTACAACGTCACTACACGATACATATACACTCACTTACATACATAACTCCAGGTAGGCACCAGAGCAGGTGTTCTTCTACCACCAGGTGAGTGCTTTGAATTGTACTTGTATTGTCTGCTCCGCGTACGGTGGACTAGTTTCGCTAGCCACTCTTGTTTCCTGGACCCCACCATCATAACTTCCACTGCGCTATTGAAATCCTATTGTAAGGGTCTAGCCTGGCAGCGAACATTTTGGTAGCACAGCGTGGCTATAAGACATATAACCACCAAATTGGTAATTTTCAGTAGGCTCATTACTTGGCAGTCTCTATAAGGGAAGTAGTAATACGCTGTAAATATTTGATAACTATGATTGCTTGTTTATTTTAAATAATTAGTTTAAATTTGTTGAGACGAGTAACACATGTTGCCGGGGTCAACCGGGTTTGCATATGCTAACAGAGTTGGTTAGATTGGGCTTTGTTATAACCTCTTGTTGTTGTTATTTGACCTCTGTGTTGTATTGAATGTCAGGAAGACATTAAAATATTGAGTTTGTACCATTGATATGGTTGTTTGTGAAAATTAATATTTGAAATTGGCATTTTTGAGTATTACCATTGTTTTGAGTTGGAATAAAGGTTTATTATTGTTGTACCATTGACACAGTGGTTCGTGAACTTAACATTTGGAATTGGATTTGAATTTGAATTGAATATGAAATAGAATTATTGAACGTTGATATTGGTTTTGAATTAAAATAAAAGTTTGTTGTTGAATTGAATTGAAACCAATATTTTGTTATTTCTTGAGTTGACTAACAGTTTGGTAGTTTGATTGTTTGCTTGTAGTTATTTTGTAATTGATTGTTTGAACTTTGTTACTTAATTATCTTTTTGCTTGGTTTATTTGAATTGTATTGTTTGTGCAATGGCATACAAAGCGGTGAGAGAGGCAATCAGTGGATTGACCACACAGCTACGGTGGTTCACTTCAGCTGCAGCGACTTCTGAGCGCCAGGATCTAGAAAAGATCACTCTTGCTCGGTTCGAGCAGTTGAACATGAGACTCGGCAACGTTGATGCTCTGTTCACCCGCTACAACGAGTACATTTGTGATGTGGCTCTAGAAGTGCTGGACCAGGCAGCACGTGACAAGGTCCTTGCTGAATACGACCAGATCTTGGACCTGTGGGATGTTATTGGTCAACGTGCTCGGGAAATATTGCAGAGCCAGACACCAGTCCAGGTCAAGCCGGAGACCTCAGTTGTTTCAGGTCCCGGACTATTGAGTAGATTGCCTACTTTGGAACTGCCACACTTTTTTGACGGTCGCTTGGACCATTGGCTAGGTTTCCGAAACCTGTTTGAAAGTTTGGTTGATGCACGCTCGGACCTCAGACCCGCCCAAAAGTTGGCCTATTTGTTGTCTGTCCTAGAAGGTGAGGCCCGAGCCTTGGTACAGCATCTGTCGTTGACTGTCTCAGCCTACCCTACCGCTTTGGAACTACTCACCCGGCGGTACCAAAATAAACGTTGTTTGGCTGACGTTCATATTGAATTGATTTTGGGGTTACCGGTCATTACTAGTTTGTCAGCATTGCGTACTGACCTGTTGAACCCGTTGGTGGCAGCGACCAACGCTTTAAAGCAATTGGAGTTGCCGGTGGACCATTGGTCTTACCTTTTGGTGCATGTTGTGCTGCAACGGCTTCCTGCCTATTTGAGGGCTCGTTTCGAGCAAAAGTATGGTGGGGATAGTGTCACACATCTCCCCCCATTTGATGACCTTGTCCAATTCGACGGGTGCAAAGTAAAAAGAGTCATCTACAAAACAGCTACTTTTCAGGAGAGCGCATAATAGGAAAGAATGCTCCCATTTTGTCAATTTTTAACCAAATTTATTGAAATTTTCATCATTGCTTCATTATTTAATAATATATCCACATGTATATTTCATTTCTTCTAATTATTTTTAATTTACGAGATATTGTAGTTGTCTGCATCTACATTGCGCTCAAAAATATGACAACTGTGTTAACTACCACTTGGTCGTTTCTACGTGGGAATTAAAAAAAATTGATTTAGTAAAGTATGATCAGTATATTTTAGTAAATACGAAAAGTGTAACACTTCCTATTATTAAAATTAGTTAATGACCGTTTTACATCTTAAATATACCAAGTTCAGAACATAATTGCGCAGATGTTTTTTTCTACGTCGTCGATTCGGTGCAAGACGATTTAGAAGGAGGTTAAATGAATAATTTTCATAGGAATCATTCATTTATTATCGTAAAAAACGTAACTTCTCACACATTTTTGGAAATAAAAATAAAATCAATAAAAATCTTACTGATAATTTATGAGGTAGGTAATTGCAGGATCTTTGGTTGAGAACTCAACAATAAAAATATATAAACTTCGTTTAAAAAAAAAACAATTAAAATTAAATCTAGAAAGTTCTAAACTTTTCATTCTTTATAAAAAAAAATAACAACAGTCACAATAATCAAGTTAGAGTTGCTTCGATGACCTAGTGAACACAATAATAAAAATAAATCCTTTATAGTATGTTCTATTCGTATTTTTTTTTTTATAAAAGAAGGTAGGTATATCACTTATGATAAAAGTAAGTAGAAAATAAATTTATAAACAATAAACTCTGTATCAATACTTAAAAGAATACGAAAGATTTTTTTTTAATTATATTAAAACCAATTTAAAAATTATTCAGTCTCATTACCGTCAGTACAGGAACTATGATTCAAATTTTTATAAAAGTTATGATATCTAGGAAGTCTTTGTACTTGGCACTTGCAATCATGATGGGTTCATTATAACATTTTTTGGGATCATTAAAACCACGGTGGGAACGAGTAGTTACTTTTCGTACCAAGTCAATTCGCTTGGGTTCTTAATCATTTAGATCATATTTATAAAATATTGTGTAAGGATTCTCTGCTTTAACGACTATTTCTCGAACTTGATTCCACTTAACATTCTCATTGACGGTATTTTTTGTCAATTTAAAATCATTTAAACACATTTTGAAATCCAAAATTTGGTATTGTGTTATTTCTATAACCTCATAAGCATCGCGGGACGTTTTACACCACCGAACGAGTGTATACCATTCTTCAGGACAAAAAATGAATTTTCTCTTCGACGATTTCTCAATTAATGCGTGGATATCGCCTTCCTGCTGGGTGTGACCCTTCTCCAAAAATCTGTGATGAATATCAGTGCTATACTTTTGAGAGCAGATAACATACATCAGAAATACAATACGGTTCCTGTTCTGACCACCACAGTTATCGGACCACAAGCGGATATCTTTGATGCCTCTATCTTTTGACTTTTGTATAAAACTATAAAGGCAACTAGCCACTTCATTCGAACCCCGCTTAGCTATAGTTTCAGGTCACATATAACATATTCCTTTTTTAAGTCCCATATCAAAAACAGTAAAATTAAAAACAGAAAGTTTACGCTTATAATAAAATGAACTTGTTTCTCCGTGTGGTGTCAACAAAATGTTTTAAAAATCAAAGGTAGCCGAAATTACAGTTTCAGGATTAGAAGTAGCTTCATTTTTGTCTTGTTTCTTCAAAGATCTCGCTATATTTTTATCTTGTATATGTTTATTGTACTGATCTTGTGCTCTGGTTTGTGAAGAAAGGCAATTTTTAAATGCTATACAGACGTCGCACTGGTCTTTTTTAGGAATATAAAAGGCAATGTCCATTTCCTTGTTAACTATGTCTCGGTACTGACGCGCTGTCTGTACTCTCTCCACAATATTATTTTCCTCTGCCCAAGTCTGGTACAACTTAAACATCGTAGAGAAATTTAAATCAGCCAAGTAAACTTTGTTTGTGTCTTTTCTTGTGTAATGTGACTCCGCTGGTGGAAACGAGTTTACATGATCACACACATTTTTTATTATGGCGTCTGTACAAACCTTGTTTTTATTGTTACGACGACCCCTGAAGTCTTTTTCACAGTTACCTGTACTTTTATCATATTTATCAAGAGCACTCTGTATAGACTGTACTGTACGCTGACCGCTTGCTCCCCGCGCGTCCCACGTATAAACGGCCAGCGGTAGTTATCCGCATCTACATTGTGCAATTTCGCAAAACAGGCGTAGTTATCTTCTTTTACGTGACAAAAGTACCAAAAATAAGGTGATATTTGTAATTTTGTTTTTACTATGTTGTAGAACATGATATTTTAAGTTAGTTTTTATAAAAAACCAAAAATCGCAAAATTGCAGTTGACTTTATTTACTTTGCACCCGTCGAATTTTTGGAGGATGAGTGTTGGTTTTTGGACAACTCTGGCGTTGCCACTGAGTCATGCCAGCCGTCTTCCCGGCCACGAGACCAGGGAAGGACTAGGGCTCGCGGGCTTGTTGATGGTCGCCCCGCCGCTCGTTTTGCTGGCACCCAGAGTCGTCCTGGTTGTGAGTTTTGTAGGGACACGGGGCATGGCATGGCAACTTGTGCGGCCTTTTTGAAATTGCACGTGAGTGCCCGCCGCCGAATTGCCAATGCACGCCGCATGTGCTTCTCTTGTTTGGGGGCTCACTTCCATCGGGACTGCCCCAACCCCCACCCTTGTAGAATTTGTAGGGGGTCCCATTTGGACATATTGTGCGCTAACGCGAACCACGCTGGCAGACCAGCCTCTGATGAAGGTTCGCGTACGGGGGGGTACCATGGAGTTGGTCACCGGGCTTCTGCCTCGCCGGTTCAGAACCGGGGAGAGGTCCGCAATTTTGAGCGCCGCACTCCACCCCCCGCGCAAGTTGATCGGGAGCCGCGCGACCGCCATTTGGTCTCCCCACGTAAAGGCGATTACGCAGTTGTTGCTAGGCAGCGCTGGCCAGACCAGCACCGTCTTCACTCGCCTCCATTGGCGGAACGTCCCCGTTTGGAGTCACGCCCCCCGCCATTCAGGCATCCGGTGGGATGTGCCCTTCCAGCGATGGCGCGTGGCTCGGGACACCGCGCGGACGAGGAGTTTGGCCTCCATCCTCGTCGCGAGGGACTTGAGCCTGGGTGCGGAGCCTGGGTGTGGGCCGATCGGTCGCCGCCCAGGCATTGTTAGGACATTGGCGCCTGCCCCGCTAAGGTACTCCTCAGATCGACACGGTTTTGTTGCCAACGGCATCGGTCAGGTCTGGAGGCCCACGGGGGACTCTGTTGTGGTCCGTGTCATTATGGACATGGGAGCCCAGGGTTGCCTTTTGTCTATTGTTTTGTTGTTTTGTTTGTATTGTTTTGGGCAAAATTGTTTTCTTGAGCGCCTTTGGACTGCGGGACTTGGCTGGGACGAGCCAATTCGGGAAACCCTGTTGGAAGATTGGCTCCAATTTGTATCCGCACTCCCTGCAGTCAACGAGGTCGTGTTACCCCGCGCTGTCCTCCCCCTTGGGAGCTACAATGCTACCCTTGTTTGTGATGCGTCTTCGCACGGTTATGCAGCAGTTGTTTATCTGCGCACCGTCAGCGTGACAGGCCAGGTGAAGTTGTCACTGGTCATGGCCAAGAGCAAGGTGACCCCCCTCCGGACGGCACTGACCATCCCTAAATTAGAATTGTCAGGGGCGGCGCTTCTTGTGCGTCTATTGAACCACGTTGCTCACACTTTGGGTGGAACTGTGGACATTCGGGTTTCTTACGCCTGGACGGACAGTCAAATTGTTTTGTGTTGGTTGAAGACGTCCGTCCATTCTTTGGAGGTCTTTGTTGCGAACCGAGTGTCCCAGATTCACAATTCTGAAACTCCTTTAATTTGGAGGATGTCGGGTCCTTTGCCCGGGCTCAAGGTGCTCGCTGTTGGAACGAAGGACCCTCCGTTTGACTCTGTTTTTTGTTGAGCCGATACAGCTCCTCGACAAATTGTTGAATTGTTGGTGACTGATCGTAACATTAAGAACTCACATGCCGGTTGCAATGCGCTGTTGGCCATTCTGCAGCGAGACTTTTTGGACCATACGGGTCTTTTGTTGTTTGGTTGTTGACGGTTGAGGCACGCTAGCCTTCCTTATGGGGCCCGTCACCCCCTTTTGTTGCCTAAGGAGGGCCATTTGGTTAAATTGTTGTTGTTGTTGTTGTTGTTGTTTGGTTGTTATTGTTGTTTGGTTGTTTTTGTTGTTTGTTATTGTTTTGATCCGCTGGCCTGCCCCCATTGGGGGGGTATTTTTAAGGCCGCGGTGAAAGCGGCACAGGGACTCTGGCGCAGATTGTTGGGAGACACCGTTCTCACCTTTAAGGAGTTAGCAACGGTATTTTGCCGTTTTGAAGCTGTATTGAACTCGCGTCCATTGTGCCCGCTGTCTTCGGACCCGAACGTCTTGGAGGCCCTGACCCCGGGCCATTTTTTGATTTGACAGCCACTTGTCGCTCTGCCCGAGCACCCTTTTGCCGATGTGAGCCAAAATTGGCCATCACGGTTTCAGTTGGTGCAGCAGCTCGCTCAGAGTTTTTGGAAGCGTTGGAGCTTGGATTATTTGCACATTCTCCAGTAGTGCAGTCAAGTGGACTGATAACACGCAACCTTGTCAAGATTGCCAAGTGATTAGCGGACGGGAAGGCCCGTCCGGGGAGGGTAGATGTTTCATCCCGTTTAAAGTAGTTACTCTATGCGCCTTCGGAACGCGCCCGAACGGAATGACATCTGACTTGTCAGTTTGACTTTGACACTTGACACCTCTCTTGATTTGGCGCTTGAAAAGGTCCGTCGCCGCTTTGGGACCTCGCGACGCGTTTGTTGAAATTAATCCCTTTAAATCGATCCGTTTGTGACAATTAGTCGTGATCCAATTGCTTTGATTGTAAATAACCCCAAGTTGATGTAATAATACGGGTTAAGTTTGTTGAAATTGAAGTACTTTGAAGTGAATGTGACCTTATTGGAAACCGCATGCTGTGATTCCCTCCAGCCTCGATGTTGCGGCCGGTAACCTGGAAAACCCATTTACAACGTCACTACACGATACATATACACTCACTTACATACATAACTCCAGGTAGGCACCAGAGCGGGTGTTCTTCTACCACCAGGTGAGTGCTTTGAATTGTACTTGTATTGTCTGCTCCGCGTACGGCGGACTAGTTTCGCTAGCCACTCTTGTCTCCTGGACCCCACCATCATAACTTCCACTGCGCTATTGAAATCCTATTGTAGGGGTCTAGCCTGGCAGCGAACAAACACGTCTACCCCAACGGTCATCGGTTCAACGGCTAATATGGCCGGCCCATTGCCACTTCGGCTTGCTAATCCTATGAGCTATAAATGATCGTCCACTGCATGCTGGTGCTAAGAACACCTTTTGAAGACGTGTGTGTTCGGGGTTGCGAGACTTACCACTCGAAAACTTGAAGAAGTGATGATGATGACGTCACCGTCGAGGGCTGCGCCGATGTCCAGGATCACCAGTATAGAGGTGTGAGGAACGGAGTGTATAGTTCACTTATCCTCCATAGAGAAAAGGTAGGATCTTCCGACCAGACGGCTGTTGTACCTGGCTACTGCCCGACGCTTGGATGTGGTCCGTGCTCATGCGGTAAACTCTCGCGATGTAAGATTTTGCGTCATATCCGTGTGATGTGCAGTTGTATATGGCGATGTAGAAAGTATACCAATTTTGGAAACTGAACTTGGTCGTTTTGATATTACTACTTACTAAAGGTAAATGTCACCACATCAGTAGATCGCACCCATGCGAAGGTGGGGCGACGCCCTAGCTAGTTTATTATGACTAGCTAATCGTGTAAGATTTCACGTATACAGGTATATATTAGCTTCGATTTCCTATTAGGAATTACGCAAAATCATTCCAGTGTAACATAATATTCGTGTGATAAAATATCCCATCATTAATCAAACGGGTTTATGAGCTAACTTATAAATCATGTTCACCTTCAAACGGTGCGCGGTGCGGTGCGGTGCGGTGCGTTGCGGTGCGGTGGGCTCATTTAATTGTAGCCGTCTATTGTCGGCAGCGCGCTGGCCGTGTTGGGCCACTGAATAATCACGAGCTCACAATAAATCCATACTGAGGCCACACAATTGTTTACCAATTAACCCTCTAATGACTAAAACTGTGAATAATTTGTAGTAAATCAGTTGGCGTCGCGCAGCTTAGTATGATTCATGGCGAGCGCGGGGGTGAGGGCGGGTAAGCAGGGACTGGGGGTGGGGCAGTATGTACGATAGTTGTACGTACACGTGCTAATTGCCATGTGATTGTTTTAGGACGACACGCGCGACCACCACGCGGGCGCGGGCGCGGGCGCGGACAGAAGATCCACGGCACGGTCGGGCTCCATTGGACATAACATAACGTTTAACGTTTTCTGTTATTAGGACAACTAGGCCACCAGCATGCGTAGCATGACCACCGTAGAAAGGGGTTTTGTCGACGGTAGAATAGACAAAGTGATAGTTCACACAATGTGAAAATTAACAACAATAAACTAAATTTATCCAAAGTTACTTTATTTATTTACTTACGGTTGTTGTTTTGTTTTAAATCTAAATCAACTCTATTGGTTACGGTGATTACAAAATCAAATTGTCTTCACTATTTTATACAACTAACAGTTGTCACTGCGATTTCCACAGTTTGGATAGAAAACTTTCTTCTAAAATAGCCTACATCTAAAGGGACGTAGACAAAGATCGTGAGAAACGAACGAGTAGAAAATAGATTGCAGAAAGATTTCTACGGTGTGATATCAAAATTAGAGAAATGAACTGTGTCTATTCTTCGTAGAAATGTTTTTAAATCGGTATAACAAAATAGTCGGTGATAATGTAAGGCCAAATGTTTAAATTTGTCCTTGATGGGCGGAATGTTTGAGCAAATAGTTTCTAACTGTACCCATAGATGGCGTTGCTCATGGATCGTGAATCTCGGTGTTAAGATTCTCCGCCGTTTAATTGGGTCAAGGAAGTTTTCTATGCCAATTCGATCTCAATACACATGTTATAAAATTCTTAACTAGGTAGTGAGGGTTGCGCTTATTACTAGAATATTATTAACCAATAGGAAACCAGTATTAATATTATAGTTTTGGTACAACTAGTTCCTTGATCTATCCGCTTGGTGCGTGACGACGCACTCGACATAGTGCGGGCTCGCGAAGTGTCTCCCTTGTTGTCCCCCCACCAGTGATTGCCTAAGCCGAGGTTCGTACCCCCTCGGGGTAACCCTTAGAGCGTTCGCTTTAGTCGTTTAAGTATAATAAGCCCCGGCTGGAGGCCTAAAAAGGTAACTTTTTAGAACTCGCCGGGCTACCATCCGTTTAAGTAGTAAAAATCTTTTCAGGTTAACTACGAGATGCCAGAAAAAGAGAAAAAAAAAAACGCGATCACCAGTGAAGCGCCCCCGCGGTGCCAGCGTATGGATGTGTTGATGAATTCCAGGAGGCAGCTACACCTACATAAAACGGTATAAATCGTTCTACAATCCGTAATTTGTCTATTCTTCCGTCGACAAAACCCGTTTCTATGCTGGCGTAGCAGCGTTCTATCTCTATTCTATCAAGAATAGACAAAGTTCTTTCTATAGTGGTCATGCTATGCGTGCTGGTGTGCCGCCTATTCTGCCGACGAGTATGTAACTCCTTTCGTGATCACTCCATGTAGTAAAGTACAGCCTCGTTGAGATAAAAAGATACAAAGAAATAATGAAAGTTCTGAACTACGCGGTGGATCTAGTCTCAAACTTTATTTCGAAACTTCCAGATCTTCTGTACCTACCTGCAACATGGTTCATGTGACACCCCTCTCCCACCACCACGGAGGACGCCCGCGCGGTTTCGCGCTGAAATTGCACTCATTATTAAATTAGTGTGACCTTCCATTTGTCTGACCTTTCATGTATTATGCTCATTTGGCCGCAACTAATTGTACCGTTGTAATGATGGAGACGCCGAGGCCACTGTGATGACGTCGCAGACCACAGGAGGTCGTAAGACATGCTTCTGTGAATTTTATAGCGGGCTTTTTTAGAAATATTTTAACTGAAAGTGGTGGGTCTAATGCTTATTGATCCTTTTTTATAGACTTTTGTGAGAGGAAAATTGATTTACTGTAACGAAAAATTAATGCCGTTCCAAGATCATTTTATATCACGTCTACATATAAATCGAAATGAAAAAACAAACCACCATAGTGCACAAGCTTTTCTCTGCATGGCACTCAATATACCTACTCGCAACCAAAAACAAGTTCTCACATGAAATTGAGACCTCTTGCTGAACTCAAACTATCTCAGTTCACACAGTCGGTACGTACAAAAACGGCGCGGTGGTGGTAGTTAGTCGCGCGATAATGACGCGACTGGTCGCCATAACTCGCGAGTCGCGACCCGCCGCCATGTTGGCAGTTTTTAGTTTATCACCAACCGAGGTCCAAACGCGACAAGTTGCGGGTCGTTGCGGGTCGACTGCTGATAATATTGGTGATTTAAGGACGATAGGGTAGCAGAAAGCGACGGTGGAAGATGAAGTATTTTATTGTTATTGAGGTATATTACAGCGGCGTTTTCTCTTATTGGGTGAGAGTAGGTTGTTGAATAATCAGTTAGAATGTATCACAAGCGTTATCTGGTCCATAAAGCCGCATCAGTATAATTTACCAATTTTTTCCTTTTACGTTAGTTTAAAAATATGATGACTAAATGATAAAGGTCAATTTTATTATAATAATAATAAACACACCGCTGTATCTCTTCGTTGACGTCGTGGTTGGTCGTGGGCGCTCCAGTTCTGAGCCGCTAAAGTTTTCTTTGCCGACACAGGTCTAGGGGGAGGACCCAGACCAAGAGGAATACAGAAACCCGTACGGAAGCATGTGGCGAGCTGTTGGGCAATAGTGACCCCACGGACGCTATATCTCGGGAGAAGTCATGTTCCTCATCTCTAGCTTGCCTAAATTGACCAGCTAGAGTGAAGACGGACGTAACATTCCACCTCACTGTTGCTTTTATTGGCTGGCTTGAGTTTCACAAGAGTACATTCGTAGATTTGCAGTATTTCAGTTAGTGCTAGGTAGGGATGTTTACCGTGTTCTGGGCTCTGGGATTGTTCTGATTGCCTTGGAATACCTCTTCTCTCTGCAAGCACTAATGCGTCACTATGTGCTAGCAACCGTTTCCGTGAACCCATTATTGAGTGTGCAAGTCACCCCCCCACCATTTTATCCATGTATTACTTAACATTGATTAGGCAGGGATATAATTCTTCCATAGTCGTAGGTTATCAATTCACAAATTGCCACACAAACCCACAGCCCAATATCTTTTTGCCATATTTTGCAGTAGTCCTGTGCCAACCGGGGGTGGTCTTTGGGTGCAATTGCATACCTACTAGTAAAGTGGTTTTCACTGAATACGTTAAAATTAAATTATATTTTAAAACTAGATTAGCTTGAAATATTGAGAAAACGCATAAAGTTAAAATATGAATTCACTGGTAAGTAGAAACGCACCTCCAATTAAGTTACAATTAAACTTGTATGGTATAATGTAAACGGAACTAATTGAAACTATAGGACCCGTCAAAGCTCCACGCACACAGTCGCGTCTTACTGCGGCTCATTGGGACTGCGCCGGTGTCAAGCGACGCATTCAACATGCCTCCTTTACCTTTTGCTAATTAAAGTGGATCTGTGTGTGACGTACAAAGCCGCGGCACACTCACACCCGGCTCACCCGGCACTCCCGGCACACCCGGCAGCGGACGGCACAACAGCAATTAATTGATTGGAGCGCTGGCAGTTGTTTGTCCGAGCCTTCGTTCCGCTACACGTGGTAATTACCATACCAGAGAGTAGTACGGCTAATGTTGCTCACCGACGCGACGTGCTGTCAGTTCAGTTAGACGAGTCGATGGCACATACTTACGTGTGTACTTCTGTGTGAGACAATACAGAAACTAAATAAAGCCATAAGGTCGAGCCGTTGTATCTTGTAGCCGTCGGTACAGATGGCAAGAAATATTGATTAAAATGACAATGCCAGTAATACCACGAAACTTTCATCAATTAAAATGAAGCCTCACAAGATCTGAATAGCTCCAAAGCTATCGCTTTAAATTAGACCTTTAACATGACATAATATAGAAAACACGTGGGAAAGTAATAATGACTATAAGAAACAGTTCACTGACTCCTTGCCTATAACTATCTGAGTGCTTATTTTATACTTGGTTAATTTTGTTCTGGCTTGGACCTTGAAGTGTCGATTGAAGTACCGCCGTCGGATCCAATCTCGCGGTGCGGCGAATAGATCCAACGAACATTTTGTGTATATTAGCAGCACGAGCATTCGAGCAGAATGTGAACTTCATACCTAGACCGAGACTGTGTGAGAGTCTCAAGTCATAACATAACGAATCTTTAACGTTCCCTTATTAGTTTAAGAGGAGAATAAATCAGTTCTCTGCGAACTAATTAACTGGAATTCGGTTAAAATTAGCTTTTGTATGTTAGTTCATCATTATTATTATGGTTGAACGGTTATAATTTTACGTACATAAGTATACAATGTTACATCAGTATAGTAAGATGGTAGATAAACTCAGTAAGTATCATTAACCTTATTTATAGTAGTTTATTTCCACAAAACGGCATGGTGATGTACTTCTTCTTATACTATTTCTTTTAAGCATGCATGTATTGTAAGTATACTATTTCATGCATCATTACCACAACGTTTCGTTAACTATCCGAAGGATTGCATCAATATATCCATTACAGATGACACACAGATAAAACAACCTGTTCGACTGATTACACTGATTACTGACATAACGGGATTCCTAATGCCCATTATTGACCCAAACACGTAGCGCGTAGCTATGACGTAGCATGGCGTAGCGCGTAGCAACAGCCGCTACGAAGCGTAGTCGTAGCGTATAAATTGTATCAGCTACACAGCCAAGACTAGTGACTTATAAATTGACTTTTAAAAGTTCAAAAATTATGTAAATATTGCGCAACTGTAAGATTATTGGGTTTATATTTTTTTCCAATATTTCTACCGCAAAGACTTTTACATAAATCATATAAAATACAATTTTGTAACTGTGGCATAACATTTTGTGAGTGCCTAACTGAAGTTGTAAATAAGTTGTTCTCGGTAGCGGATGACGCTGTAGTTTATTTACTGTCGACAATGGAGCTCGCATCCATATCAACTGAAACAAAGTTGTGAACGTTACTCATGTTTTACTAACATGCTAATGTGCTTCGAATTAATTATATCACTGTTACTGTATTGTCATACTAATATACATACAGTTCTAGGAGTGTTTATTGTATTATAAAATAATAAATGTGGGGGAGGGGGACCTAACAAACTTACTTCTTTGTAAGGGCTGTACTATAAGTGCCAAATTTACTCTGCCTGTCTGCTCTCTTTCACAGGCAGACTAGGAACTGGAATGGGGTACTTTTAATCCCGGTAAAACGTTTTCGAGGGCTCATTTCCGACCTACGTGTACTATACATCTTTTTACCTATTAAAATCGTAATAGTTGCGGAAACTTCAAGCAACATAAGACACACCCTTCAGCACACATCCAGCCCCTCGCACTATGACTTCGTGTGGCCTCCTGTTCGCAGCTCTTCTAACAGATCACGCTCCTCCGGAAATAAACCTGTCAATGTTGATGACGATCCTACAGGCTACACCCCCGGGTTGTGACGTCACAGGGGCCGCTTCACCCGGCAGTAAATCAAGCCGTCAGTGATGCCTGCCCACTTGATATTATGTAAATCGTCGCGTTGATAAGGCGACGAATAGTGGGCGATTACTGAGGAAATATAAATATAGTGGAGTACTGTGATAGTAACAATTTTTAACTGGTGAAGACACTGATTAACTAAATGGGCAGAGTTGTCACAATGACACGGACATATTTTTAGCAGAAAAGAGGTCTATATAATGGTCCCAATGAATATCACTTTTTATAGTGATATTACCAAAATCCTCCAACTCGACAACACCTAGGTGAATGCAGAATATATGAAATCATATCTACCCTTGCTTTTTGTGCAGCCAAAAGCAAAAGCAAAAGCATCTTCGGAGTTCTGAAATTATTCTACGGGAATGTACTTTCGGGATTAAAAGTATCCTATGTCCTAACACAGGGCTATCCATGTCTCTTTCATCTTTATTCAACTGTTTAGTCATGATAAGGTAATTAGACATACAGGCATAGTGATGGCCTTCATTCACTTTATTATCAGTCCATGCGTTCGACTCGAATAGATATCGCTATAAAGCTCATGCATCAGAGCAGCAGACACAACGCGGCAAGAGCCAAAGTATAGTTAGCCGGTCTTAAGCACTGACCTATTACTGTACTTATGTACTTAAGACCCTCTGACTAAATAAGCTATACATTTGCCGTTTGGATAAGTCAGTTGTGTACCGATTGTTCATTGTTTGAAAGGTTTCTACATTGAAATTAAATCTTTTATGAATGTATACTAGTATTAAAGCGAAGCGACAAACACTAGGTTCGGGTTCCCTGGCATAAAAACAGAATAACATTTCAAAATCCCGGTATCGGACTAGGATCACACGCTCGACGATACCTTGGTAAACAGAGAGAATAAAGAAACCCTATTATCTATACTTAGAGTGCAGTATACAGAGGAGCGGGCGGTACTCATTACGTTCAAACTTAGCTCGCATATTCGGCCAGATTAAGAGATTAAACAACTTTATGGAATCGCTTCTCTCGCTATTGGACGATTGAATTTTTTGCACAGTTTAAGTACCTATGGGCAATAAGGTACATGTGAACTTTAGAGGACTCGTCGTCTCGAATATACTCGTATTAAAGTGGAGATAGAAGAAATAAAATGGTTTTTATGTGTTGGATTAAGAGCTCTTTCATTGGCTTATATACACTGTTAGATATCGCAGGAAACATTATTCGATATTTAAGTGGAGTTTGTTTCACAATGTTAATTATACATCGTCAACTACCTGAATAGGTATAATTCACCGTGTTGACACCGCTTGTGAATCCTGCTGGTTCAATTGGTCGGTGTAAGTCGAAGTCTAAGGATATTCTTTCAAGCAGGATGCGAATAATTTGTAGAGGCAGGACATCAGGCTTATGGGGCGATAGTTCCGTAGGTCGGCTGGGTCATCTTTTTTATAGAGCAGGATTATTTCAGATTCCGTCCACGAATGCGGTGCTACTTCTTCGTTTAAAATCTTGTTCCATAGTAGCGTGATAGGTGGCAGTAGCTTACTTTCGTTTGTGCGGTTGACTCCGAACCATAATAGAGTATGGTGTTTAAAATCACACCTATTATATGAAGAATCAATCAATACACTTGTCTTCATATTTAGCTAGCAAATCAAATATCACCTGATATCATTCTCCTGTCCTTATCTTCATTTATTTGGGGTGGGCGCAACATGTCCTACTTCTCTATAAGTTGTCATCTCAGTAGTATTTTCTGCATATTGTCATGTAAAAACGGAAAGCAATTGCTAGCGATAGGGGGTCATGTCGTAATAAATAGGATCTTAACTCCTCATGCGAAATTGTAGTTTTCCAGCCTTTGGTGTATGCGGGCAAGAACTGAGTTTAAAGTATTTCCATGAGTTCTGCGTGAGTTTTGGAACGTATAACTAGTTTACGAACTATGAAATTAATGACTAGCCTGGTCTTTCTGTACTTTTTTTCATAAACTCCTTTCCTTGCAGTACACACAGTAAATAACTAGTAACCATTCTGACACTCAAAGTGTGCTAATTATTATGTGGATATTATTATCTTACATGTAGTTTTCATCCCCTTTATAACAAGCACCGGACGAGTCGTTGTGGTGCAGCAGCGCTGCTTGAAGAACTGTGTTTATTCGTGTCCAGCGGTGGACATTTGTAAGTTGAATGTTGGTACTGCTACAAAATGTTCATTCAGCCCCTACGGGCTCACAGGTAAGCTTCAGTGTACGTACAAATGTTTACAACTAACGGCTTCCACTGCAATTAATTATAAATACACATAATTATTCGGTAACTAATGGTTCGTATCAATTCGCCATAGTTCTAAATAGCGCGCTATTACAGTTTAATCAGCAAATGGTCGGATATTTCTATTGCACTGTAAATACCGGTATATTTGTTGATTCAGTGATCGTACTGACTAACATTTTTAGATATGTATAAATAGCTACATGCCCTGGTGCAAGTCCGTTCAAATGATATCGATAAAAAAGTTTGACAATATATGGCAGTTATTTACCCTACAATATCCAAAATATGGGTTTCGTAAAACCCATTAGTTCTTAATACCAAGAACTTTCTAATATCATTGTCCGTTTCACCTCAGTGGTCACCCGGGTCGGTAGCTGCTGATCCCATTTTCAATTACACGCGTGTGAAAGTTTACCCGTTCACTAATTAATGTTCTTGATTAAAACTTAGTACTGTCGGGCAGTGTCGGCCATTGTCGGGCGCTGTCGGGTAAAGGTCCCTGCGTTATGGCAGGACACGTCTAATAAACTGGCAACTAAATACAATCTCAGAAGAACTTGAGGAATAAACCGACACTAGTGACCAATACTCCTTTAGTGTGTGTTGTTGTACTTATGATAATCTGGACGCTATGCTTGAAGAGTTCAGTGTGTTTTTCAATAAAAGGAACCAAATCAGTTGACTCATCTTATGATATTAATATGAACAAATTGTAAACCTACAATAAATGCAATGACGTACAGATAGACTATAAAGCATCCGCGTTTTCAATTTATCACTATGTGGCATAGCAGTGCATGTGGAAATGCTACTCGACCTACAGCTGCCCGATCGTACTAAAATAGTATATAGTAAATTTATTCAAAAATATAGGTATAGAAATAATTAAAATTTTAGTGAAACAGTGACGTCACGTTCAATAACGGCAGCATTCAACAGGCTCCCCTAAGAGACGAGAGGCGCGAGGTGCGAGGTGCGAGGTGCGAGCTGCGAGGCGGTGTGAGGCGTCAACGAGCCGCGCATTAAACTCGTGCTAAGTCGAACAACTTAGATAACTTACCTCCCTCCGTCCCCTCACACTCCTCACCAATTCACGACCGGAGGTATCGTCTCAAACTTGTGACTAGTTATGTGGACTGACATGATGCTGCATTCTGGATCAAATGCAACTCTATTGAAGAGCTACCGAAGTTAGTAATATGCACTTACTCAGTCTATGAATAACATTTCTTATTATTCTAGCTAGAATTTTCTAAATAGACTTGTTAACTATGTTCATAAATATAATAAGAACAAGGTGTGAGAACAGTGTCCGACTGCTCATGCCAAAACTGGATGGAGCAAGTAATTATCAATGTTGATTATGTCAACGTCACCGTAGTATGTATGTATGTTATAAACTTTGCCCCGCTATGCCATTTCATCTTTATATTAGAATATAAAGTTGCAAAACACTCCATCTAAAAAAAAAAACACAAATACGAAATAACCACTTCTATAATGAATTGCAAAAAAATGTACATACATGAGAACTTGTGTTGCCAACTCTTGAAAAACTCGCCCTCTACAGTGTGTTGCTAGTTACAAAGTACACGTTCAGTTCGTAATATAACATGAGAATTAATTTGCAACGCTGCTGTCTCCAAACTTGTATGCAGTAATGGCTGTGCACTATTATACTTATATTCTGCGGTAATGGCTTATCGTGATTATTTAAGGTTTAGTTAACAACTCTGAGTTGAGCTGCACGATTAGTGACAAATTTTTGCACTGACTAGACAGGTCCACTCAATCTGTGTGGGTCAAAAGACCATTTCAGACACCAATCTACATGGTCTTCACATGATGTGACCAAGATAAGGCCTGGACTTTAAATGATACTGTGACCTTTGAGCTTTTCTTCTCAGAGTAGTCAGTTAGGAAACGCTGACCTCATCTAGTTTAAAAAAAAAATGATTGACGTGTAAAAGTGTTTATACAAACCTAATTACAGAAATAAAATCATTTATCAAGTGCAGGCTGTTGTTCGCAGACATACTTCATGGAAGGTTTATCTATACTAATATTATAAAGAGGAAACCTTATGTTTATATTGAATAGGCTCAAAAACTACTTGACCGATTTCAAAATTTCTTTTACCATTACTTAGAAGAATTCTTCCGAATCCGTATAGGCTATATTTTATCCCGGAAAATAGATAGGATTTTTCGTGGTAGTGATTGTGGAGTAAGGCGTCGAAAAAACTGCCGTACGTTAACGATTCTCGCGAACGCTGCCTAAATGGTTAGAGATGTATGGTTGACTTCTATAAAAAAGTTGTAGAACTCAATAATGCCTACAAAAAAGTCCGCGATAGTATAAACCAAACATTTATATTTTAGCCATTATAACCACTTTTCCATAGAATAAAAGTAATTAAAATTATTAGCCTATGTTTATTGATCATATTATCGTCAAATACTAATCCTTATCCAAATAAACTATTTATTGAGCAAGATTGTTTTAATAGCTATAAATGACTTATTTATTTTATTCCAATCGGACAATCCATTCAAAAGATATTACGAATTTAAAATTGTAATTGGTATTAAAATGAATGATGGTGTCGCACGACTCGCACGGCGAAACCTCAGGGGAGAGGGGTGCACATCTATGAAGCAGGTTGCCGCGCGGCTCACTCGCGCGGTCGGCTCTTTACACAGCGGACGCGGCCAAATCGAGTAAATTTACTGAATTAGCACTTATTAAAATTGATTTCGGAACTATTTAGATACTCATTATCAAAAGTTCTTTTCAAAAATACTTATAAATAATTTCATTCAATATTCACGAATAAAAAACCTATAAAAACATACATACAAAACAATTTTTTTTTCAGAGAGCTTAAAAAATAAATGTCCACCCGTGCGAAGCCGGGGCGGGTCGCTAGTATTTTAATATATGAAGTAATAGTCTGGAGCTTGAAATTAGAAGGATAATCAAAAGTTTACTATCACTCATTAGTGATAGTAAACTAAAAGTTGCAACTAAATAATAACTGTCTTAAAAAAAAAAACAAAGCCAAAGCATTTATTTCAAATAGGCCCAAAAAGGCACTTTTGAACGTCTACAGTTATTTGAAAATAGAATTGATTCTAGTCGCTCCTTCCATAAGATAGATTCGTATGGAGAAGATTGAACAAGAAACTCCACCGTAACTGTTTTAAAATGTTTTTCAATATTTGTATACAATGTTATATAATACAATTATATGCGAAGACGATGCACCAAGAATAAAATAACCATACCACAACAGGTAAAAGAATTAAGGTAAGGTAAGGTAGAAGAAAATGAAGCAATGAGAGATAGATACATTAATTAAATGATAGGTGCATGGTGCCCACAAACTTATAAACATTGCAAAGGCAAGAATACAAATTTCCTGATATTTTTAAGTCAGTGTATGAGTTATAGTAATCACTATCATTGTTCGCTGCCAGGCCAGGCCCCCATAGGATTTCAATAGCGCAGTGGAAGTTATGATGGTGGGGCTCTGGGACAAGAGTGGCTAGCGAAACTAGTCCGCCGTACGCGGAGCAGAACAATCAAATCAAACAATTACAATACAACAAAAGAACTCACCTGGTGGTAGACGAACACCTGCTCTGGTGCCTACCTGGAGTTATGTATGTATGTGAGTGTATATGTATCGTGTAGTGACGTTGTAAATGGGTTTTCCAGGATACAGGCCGCAACATTGAGGCTGGAGGCAATCACAGCATGCGGTTTCCAATAAGGTCACTTTCACTTCAAAGCACTTCAGTTTCAACAAACTTAACCCGTATTATTTCACCAAATTGGGGTTATTTATGTACAAAATAACTGGGTCATGACTGGTGTCCACAAAACGACCGATTTTAAGGGATTACTTTACAACAGGGTCGCACGCGCAATTTGGACCGCCATCCCTTTACAAGAACAAAAACCAAGAGAGGTGTCAAGTGTCAAAAGTCAAAACTTGACAAGTCAGATGTCACTCCGTTCGGGCGCGTTCCGAAGGCGCATAGAGTAACCAATTTAAACAGGCCGGAACAATCATAGAATGTAAATCAAAGTCATAGAAGAAAAAATAAATCTAAACTACCTATACAATTAAGTTAGCAACCTGAATAAACTCTAAGACTGTCCTATGGAGCGAGACCAGCATGTTTCCAAACCTCGAAGCCTTCAAATAGAGTTCTTTTAGTTTCTTACATTTTCGCTTTTAGTCATAGGAATGTTCCTGTTTTAACACAAAGCATCTGCATAGAACTAGTGACTTTAGATACTGCGCGATTGCTTTTTACATTACACCCGCGTCATGCGCCGCGGAGATTCTTGCAGTGCGAGGGATCGCTTTAGCATTACAGTGCGGAGGGTAGTGTTCTGAGAAATCATCATGAGGATTGTAATTTATAAGTTCGATGTCATGGCTTCAGTTCGGTAAGGACTTAAATCTACACCACTTTGATGGAGCTCAAAGATTCAATAAACTGACGCAGTGTCGATGGCCATATTTAGTCCAATAACAATTAAATACTGTGCAGATACACAATACAGATGTACCGCCGATATGAAAAGAAGAAGATAGCATAGATAATAGAATACTGACAATTTGGGATTCTGTGTGACCTAGTTCCTTTGTGCAATATCATACATGCAGCTGAGGCTTTGTGTGTATGTAAATGAGAACAAAAAACATGTGTCTATCTAATTCTTAGTACTACAACAAAAGTATTACCAGTGCCGACGTACCGTCGTGAGCAGGACAGTTTACAAGCGTCCATACAAAGTAATGAGGATGGCTTCCTAAACTGGCGGCCGTTAACGCACTAACTGCGTCAATCTAAGTCGAACTGTCCCGGCATTTCAGCGCTCGTAAAAACGTATCGCGATGTGCTGAGCACCGAGCCTGACGCCGACGCCGACGCCGACCGACGCCGATGAAGACAGCCGAAGGCAGAGGTTGGCACAGAGCCAGCCAACTGCTGCCAACTCAACTTTTTACCTCGTCGATTAGTTAGTTACTCAAAGTGTTACACAAAAACGACTCAACTCGCTAACTTGCGCGCTTTCTTTTTGTGTGACATTTGTGACGTCACTTATTGTGCACACAATATACAAACTTCACATACACACGTTTTGTTGCAAGGAAGCGGATTGTCCAACTGACTTGGTTTAGAACTCGACATGAGAATTAAGCTCACAAAAAGCTTGTTTATAGTGAGGATATCCGCGCTGAGAGTATTGTGCGCTGTGACCTGGAAGGTCGTAAACATGTTATTTGATAATCGAAACCCTTACGACCAAATCTATACTTTGTTTTAACTAACGTAATTAGGGCGTAAAGGACGTTTGTTTTATTTATTGCCCTTTACGACCTTAATTTTAACAAAAACACAATTAAAGTTTTTGTTTCGTTCTTATTACTGACGGGCGGCGTACAGAGGTCTGACGAGCACCATACTCAAAGAAACTCAAAGTCAGAAAAAAAAAATCTATGTGTCTGGTATAACCTTTATAAAAGGTTAGTTACCTCCACGTAATAGTAACTCCAGTTTTTTTTTTGTATGGGAGAAAACACTTACAAGTTAATTTATTTGAAACTGAATGGAACTGAAAGGTTGGTGCTCATACGAGGTATGAGCACCAACCTTTCATGAATTTGATGTCACCTTAATCGCCGTGTATTATACATAATACACGGCGATTAAGGTGACATCAAATTCATACACCTTACCGTGCCGCTTCGCGCGTACCAAATTTTTGAATTTTCGACAGGTGATTTTTCAAATCTTTGACATGGTCAAACGAAGTTGACCATCGATTTACTTTTACTATAGCTAGTTAATAGCCAACTAATTACTTTTTTGATGAGAATAATTAAATACGTTATTGATCAAATACTTTTTTTTTACAAAATTTCATAATCAGTCATAATCACGGTGATTAATATTTATAATCACGATGATTAGTGACTGAAAATTGATGTTACTAACTACCTCATTTGTTAATCACCGTGACTATGGGTGAGTTATAATGACAGGCCCTTCCGCTCCGCCCAGAGCGGGAGACGTCATTTGATGATTTCTCAAACACAAAAAAAAGACCTCTAACTTATTCATTTCCGCAGGAGTTCTTCCCATAATGGCTTCCCATAATAGAAAGCTGCAGGTCTTCAATCTCGTTTCCAATCGTAGCCTGTTCTTCAAGTATGTTCAACTTGTTTTCGTTTGAAAACTTAAAATATATTGGTCTGCAGAACATTGTGGAAGATGGTTCTGGATTCTCCCATATCACTTCTTCGCCACAAACTAAGCGCAGAGGCACAAACGAACATATAAAAATGCTAGAATCGTCATCCTCTGCCATAGTTTGCTTATACAAACTTTGCCCTGAAGCACCATCAAAACCCCACTTGCATATAAGTATAAATTCTTTGCCATCCAGATTCTACACGTAGGAATTTTTCAAGTCTAGCCACAGTTTTGTTCAAAATAGCTTGGAGTTTTACTTTAACCCCTCTTCCGTGACTTCTGTGGCATCTTTTGGCGGATAGCAGTTCTTCTTCGCTTCAAGGATAGCTGTGTAAGAAGGATACAATGGTATTCCTTCTTCTTTTGCACAAGATCTTAATGTTATATACTGCCACTTAGAAAGGTTCAATGAAGTCAAAATACCTAGAGCTTTATCAGCAGAATATATGGGCATAGTATTCTATGCCTTTAACAATTCCTTCATTTTTGTAGCTTCTTCGGGATGCTCTGAGACTAGTTTAATGATATCTGCTACTTTCTTATTTGTGCTTTTAAACCAGTTGCATGAGCAAGACTTTCATTGCTGTACGTTAGGAGCTCTTCCACTCTTCTGTAGCGGGCTTAGCTTCACAAATGGTTTTCTGGGACTCACAACTGATGTTGATATTCCAACACTGCACGTTTCCGGTCCACAGGATGCTTATAAGAATATCTTAGGACAATCAACACAACGTTATCTGATCTCAAGCTAGGCAGAGCCTGTACTATGGTAACCAGACAACTGATAAACATACTTATATATTTCTAAATACATACATATTATAGATAAATTACACCAAGGCACAGAACAAATGATTGAGCTCATCACACAAACATTTGTCCTGGGTGGGAATCGCACCCATAACCTCAGTCTTAGTAGTCAGGGTCACTAACCACTAGACTAACAGGCCAGTCAATGTCATGTTGATGTAACCTCATTTATAGCGAAGTCGGAACTGGAACATGGGTGCTGTTCTACTAACACTACAGAAGGGGTTATCTTTTCCCTCACGACCTCAGGCCTTTTCATGTCCTCTTGCAGCCATGTCTCATACTTTTTTTATGAACGTACGTCTCGTGCGATTACACAAGTCTGACAGAATTGTTTCAATTCGTTCTTTTCATTTTCTGACAAATCAACTATATTCGCAAAAACTTCAAATTACATTTGAGGTTGTTAAAAACAACTGGTGTTTGCCAAAAACAGGAAAATGTCCAAATTGGTAACAAAATCTTTCATCACAACACAATTATAAATAAAACGTAATAACGTATTAGCGTAAAACATTTTTTTTAATTTTGAGTTCCTATTAGAATAATATTTTTTTACTTTTTTACTAAATATTTGAATAATAAATAAAAAATAATAAAAACACTTTTATTTCACTTGGTTTTACTACCTATTGTAGGTATTTCTATTTAGAACTTTAGGATTTTTGTTCCTTTTACCCCCTTAGTCTCTGGTTAAAATGACTTGTACTACCCCTTGATGACCAAGATTAGTCCTTTACGACACATCTGACTTTATCATAACCAATTTTTCGTGGCTGTAAAGTACTTCAGTAATTTTTTTTTGGGCTGTAAAGGATTCTCATTTTCGTCAATAATTATGTTTGGTTTATTTTGTTAATTTTTATGGATACAACACGAAAAAATAGTAAGGGTTTCTTTTGACATCATGAATATAGTACTTTATTTGAAAAAGATATTAGAAAACAACAAATACATTTTTTGTTTTTTGGCTCTACTGAAAACTCGTGTTTTGTCCTTTACGACAATTTAAATTTCCGGTATCGATATATAAGCAGCTTATAATGTTCCCACTGCTGGGATACAGGCCTCTTCTCTGTGAGAGGGTAGTTAATCCGTTTCTTTCTAATTGTACGAAATTGATATTTCAGTTTTCATGTGTGTACTTGAAGGATTATAATGAAAATGGAATCTTGAAGATGGTACAGCATTTAATACAAAATAATGTGCTGTTAACTGTTCAGTAAGAATTCAACACAATGTGTGAAGATGTTGCCCGAGACTGTTCCAGATTTGAAATAACTTATGAAAGTTTCCCTTTCTTCAGTAAAACCATCTAGATGCAGTTTGAGGAAAGTGTGTATTGATGATGCAAGAAAGAATTTAAACTGTTTATTCAATATGGAAATCGGGATACAGGGATATTTACATTCCATGGCAATCTGCAAAACAAACACATACCTACTGTACCTGTTGACTCTACGGAGAAAGACATAATTTTGCATTTTTTTGCACACGAATGAGAAAAATAATAATATTAGTTAGCCCTTTCTAACATAAATACAATATATATTTTTCAGGAACATTAACTTAGGTACACCCAAATATCAACTTCTGACTCAAGAGTTGCTTGTGGTCGATACAGGCAGACATTCTGCTTACTGTTGGCTGTTGTGCACTTACAATGTTGAGCATGCAATATTAATATATTATGTATTTCTATCTGGCACACGTTATCAACATGAGTGGTGAAACGACCCTACTATTTTAGATGAAATACTAAGTATCTACTTCTCAAGTGGTCTGACGTTAAAATTGATATAGTAATAAAAATGCTTTGTTCCATTATTTGTTTTTTGATTTCATAAACCATTCCAATACTCAATACTTTATTGCATTCTACAATGTATATGGTTACGTGGTAAACATTGGATTTAGTTACAATCGTGGGACCCTGTCGGGCACATCAAAAGAAATATAGTACGTAGAATAGGACTTATAATCTAACTTATTCTAAAATCAAAATAAATAAAAAACATGCTGTTGCAGTGATAAATCCCTGAAACGTAGTTAAAATACCCAAATATTTTAACTACGTTTCAGGGATTTATCACTTAAATGTTTGCTAATACTGATATAACATTTACTTATTAATAGATTTTTTAGTGAATAGATGGAGTTTATTTTCATTACTAATTGATTTGGGTAAATTCTTGTATACATTTATTGACATTACCAGAGGGCTTGTTGAATGTTTTTAAGATGGGATGTAGGTAGGTTTAGTCATGTTTTGTATCAGAATGTGTGTCTTGTTTGTATGTGTTGTCGTTTATTGTAAAATTCTTGGTGTTTATGTGCAAATTTGCTTATTTCGAGTATAGTGGCTGAGTTAAAATATTTAGCTTTATAAAATGGGGTTTGCAGCTATTTATCTGTTGTATATTTACTATGATTTGGAAAAATATCTTTTAAACAGTAAACAGTCTTGGTGCATCTGTACTGTTTCCCCTCATTATTATGCCGTAACTTAGCCTTGCAAATACATAGGCGTAATATGTTACAAGGGCAGTCTGTTAATTTGTGTTTTTTTAAATTACCAAATACCTGATATTCCATTATACCTATCTACTATACTAATATTATAAAGCTGTAGAGTTGGTTTATTTGGTTGAATGCGGTAATCTCAGGAACGACTGGTCCGAATTGAATAATTCTTTTTGTATTGGGTAGCCTATTTATTGAGGAAGGCTATATAACATCACGCTACGATCGAAAGGAGCGGAGCAGCAACGAAAAATGGACGAAATCTGACAGGCAATGCGGTGCGACGGGAAGGGTCAGAGGAGCAAAAATTAGACGCGAATGAAGTCGTGGACAGTAGCTAGTTTATTACTAAAACTCAAGAAATTAAAAGTTTTGACACTGCATTTACATTGCGGCTGGTCTATCAGTGTTTGGTACGAACCCAGGTACATAAAAAGCCGGTGCATCCAAGATTGAGTCAATAGAGAATATCACGTAGTAACACACTGTAACTATGTTACCTTTTTCCGTATCAATACAGTAAGAATGAAGATTGAAGGGCATGTGTGGTCACTGATCTCGTCAATCAAAGCTCTCTCTCATGAGGTCTCTGGAGAATTGGTATGTCGTAACGCACTGACGATCCGTAAGGGGCAAAGCATTATTGCATACTCTTGACGTAAAATTTCTTCGTCTAACCTTTCCAACATCACCCACATGGGCAAGTTCAACGAAATCTGTATAAAAAAATATATTTTTAGGAATAAAAACGAAAGCAATCCTAGATCGATGCGCTAAAAGTTGCATTTTACTGACTTATGTTCAACCGCTAATTTTAACAGATGAACTGCCGAAATTCAGCGTTGATTCGATTCTAACGAGTGTCAAAATAATAGCAGAATATGACTAAACGTCACGCTCATGTACGACTTTGTTAGCAGAATAGATTTTTACATTGTTTCGATCGATCGTTGGCGTCCACTAAAACGTAGCCGCAGTTGGATCGTTGTTCATTAGTGGAATGAGAAAACCCTTAAACGTCGTGATCCAGTCGCGGTGCTATTGCGATTTTTGCAGAATTTTGTTAGTAGAATCGGCCCACAGAAAGTGTTATCTGTTTGAATGTAACTACAAATTCTGGCAGAACACCAGTGAAGCAGGAAGATATTTAGCGATAGTATTATTTATTACAGTAAGTATCGCAGTGCATCTGCTGGTTCTGTGGGTGACAGGCTTTATCAGTCGCAGCACTCGCAGCGGGGACGCAGCGAGCGATGTGCGGCGGTGCCGAGTAGTGCCGAGTAGTGTCGAGTAGTGTCGAGTAGTGCCGAGTATTGCTAACAGTGACACACAGCAGTTGGTTAAAATCCGGTGTTTTTATAAAGAATCGAATCACTGTTTTCAAACGTTCCTCTATTGAAAGTAAAATTAAAAAAAAATATATCTGCTACTGAGAATTGTGGCTAGCTGTAGGTAGTTGACGGTCGCATCTTCATCATCATCATCATCATTTCAGCCCAAAGACGTCCACTGCTGAAAACGGGCCTAAACCAATTTGGGGGGTTAGTCATAATCGCCACGCTTGGTAAGCGGGTTGCCGACCGTAACATGGTGGTAATAAATGCATAGAGAACGCTGCTGCCCATTCTCTTGCATGTCCCTTAGTCGCCTCTTACAACACCCGAGTGGAAGAAATGGGAATGAGTCGCATATGAAACTTGAAAAGGATATAAGCAACTTAGCTAGAATAGACACGGACACAGTTAGTTATGGATAGAGTCAGAATCGTCTCAGGTCACTTTCAAGAAGTGGCGAAAGATACGAGCCATTCGTTCTAACAAGAGGGTTGAAACAGTGTAGTGTCCGCTCGGTGACGTAGACACGAGCGCGTAAGTACTGGCAACTTTATTGCTGTGCAAACGACGCTGTAGTTTATCGACGAGTGGCCCGGCTCGGGCTGGCACGGGACGGCACGGCACAGCGTGGTGCTCTGCGGCACAGTACGGCACGACGCTAAGCGCTGCGCGCACTGGACACCCGCTCAACATAATACACAGGGACTACTCACACAACTTTACTACTAAACTCTATCGAGATATTTTCAACCTTGTTAACTTTAAATAAGGTTGATAGTACGTGCCTGAACAAAGTTGTGAACTGTTAATCCGCGAGCACGGACTAACTGCTTAATTATGCGGCCGCGGTCCCCGGGGTTATGTTTTTATTTTGGGGCTAAAGCATTATAAATTCCTTAGAATATTCTCTTAATGCCGGCTTTATCTGAGCGAGTGCCATTACTCTCGCACGCCGGCTACACGTCGCCGCGACTGATTAACACACAAATGTACGTCACAATAAATAAACCAAGTTATCGGGCCACTAGTTTGTACCGTTTGTTATTTTATGTTGCGTTTGAAATGATAAATATTTTCTATGTGGCTGCGTGGCATAAATATCGGAAAAGCGAATTGGCTTTTATAAATTTTGACAACGTCCTGTTTTTTTATGAGCTAGTTGTATTTTATAGAAAAGAATAGGTAGTGATTTATGAAACTAAAAAATCTTTCACATGGAAATACAAACATGTAATGTTCTGGTGTTGATTGGTGCAGAGTGTGCAGTGCGTGCAGAAAGTCATTAGGTTCGTCTGTAACAGTGTTTCGCGTCGCCGATTTCCATTCGAACGGCATTACGCTGAATGCTCCGCGATCTGCATTTCCTTAGCTAGTTAAGTCAGGACCAAAGTGGATGAAGCTCCATAAATCATGTAGGTAAATGCCAGGTTTTTCCCAACACCCGCATTGCCTGGCAACCGTCCAACTGCATACCATCGAAAACTTTACGTTGCTCTTCGATGCGATATTATTTTCGTATTCGTTTTAATAGTGTTCTTTAGTTGGCATTACACAAATTATGTTATTAGAATGAGATCAGACGGACACGATACGCGTTAGTTCGCTGAAAATATGATAGATGGCGTTACTCATCACGATTTCCATCGTGTGGGCTTTAAGCCTTAGTATCTTTAAATGACGTAGGACATTCATCAATTGTGTCTTGCGTTTGTGGACTATGAGAAGGCTTTAGATTCTACCGAGACCTGGTCTGTTTTGGAGTCTTTGCAGCGATGCCAAGTCGACTGGCGATACATGCAAGTACTGAGATGTCAGTATGAAAACGCGACAATGACCGCCCAAACCCAGGACCGGCGAACTAAACATATCCCCCTACGTCGAGGGGTGAGACAAGGGGACGTAATTTCCCCGAAATTGTTCTCTAACGCAATATAGGATGTGTTTAAGATGCTAAACTGGGAAGGACGCGGCATTAACATTAACGGCGAGTTGAGACAATCTCACCTTGAGATTTGCAGATGACATCATCATACTGGCTGAATCGTTGCATGACTTGCAGCAGATACTGGACGGCCTAGTTGATTCTTCTGTACGCAATGGTCTCCAGATGAACTTGGACAAAACTCAGGTTATGTTCAACGACCAAGTTACTCTGGGACCACTTGCTGTAAATGGCAGTACTCTCAAGGTTGTTTGAAAATACGTTTACCTCGGGCAAACTTTGCAGTTTGGTAAGAACAACTGTGAGAAGGAGGCTAACAGAAGAGTTCAGCTGAGCTGGGCAGCATTTGGGAAGCTTCGTCGAGTCTTCTCGTTGCGTATTCCGCGAGCCTAAAAACGAAAGTTTTCAATCAGTGCATACTCGCTGTGTGGAGGCGGTGGAAGCTGCCGTTAATACGGAGAGCGTGCTTTGCTCCTATAATCCGCAATTCCTGCCTGCTTCGTCCGGGCGGACTCGTTTTGGTTTTAAGGGTAGAAGTACCGCGGACATACTGTTGACAAGCAGAAAAGGACCACTCCACACATTGACCTAACTCCGCTGAAGCGATACTTGGAAAATGATTTAAGATGCCTGTGTGAAGTACCTATGTAATGTACGATATGTTCTATGTTATGGGGGTTTGGTTTCCGCACTTAGTCCTTTGAGTGAACCATTGTGCGTGGGCCATGGCGGCCGTCAGTGTTTACTTCAAACAGCCCACCTCCCTCCAAAAGTTGGTTATGTCTCCTGGTCTGTTGAGGACGTCCGTGTAAGATTTGGGTGTCCCGAGGACATCTGTCCTAATCTGGGTGACGCTTGTACATTCGAAGAGTACATGCGCAACGGTTTCCTCAACCTCCATGCAGGCCCTGCACAGGGGGCTGTCCGTTATGCCTATTGTGTAAAAGTGTTTGTTTAGCGGGCAGTGTCCTGTAATGGTGCCCGTCATCAGACGCAGACCATCCCTGTCCAGGCGTAGCAGACGTCTGTCATCCAGGGATGGCATAGCTTCCCTCGACTGCCTGCAGCCTAGTGCCGAGGTCCACCAGCTCTCCGCTTGTGTGTAGGTAAATTCCTGCAGCCACCTGCGTAGCTGGTTGAAGGGGATGGGCAAGATGGGCTCCGGGCCGCAGACTAACGCGCTGGATGCCTTTCTGGCTAGTTCGTCAGCAGCGTCGTTGCCTAGTGTTCCACTGTGTCCTTTTATCCATTGCAGTGTCACTTTGTTGCGATTAGTGCTACTGAACTGTTACCCGTTCTAATGCGTTGTAACATTCTAGTGTAAGGGTGCTTACATAAAGAAACAGGTTTCCGGTACAGACAAATCTGTACGGGTCGGTACCGATCGGTACAGTGTTGACTCGCATAAAGAAACAGGTGAATCTGTCCTTAGTGACAATCATGGCCTCTAGTTCGTTATCCAAATCCATTTTCAATATTATTAAACACACACCCTTCACCAGTAAACGTTTAAACCCGTATGGCTCGGTCCAGGTAGTCGGCACCGACAAGTTACAACCTGTTTCTTTATAAGTGAGTGAATAGATACCTGCACCTATATTATACCTGCGCCGGTCGGTACCGACCCGTACAGATTTGTCTGTACCGGAAACCTGTTTCTTTATGTAAGCACCCTAAGGCTCGAGGTTATGTATCGTTTGGCTAGGGATTGGAGGACTGAGGCGTTATCGGAGAGTATATGTATATGGGTGTCCGTAACACTTCTGGCTTCAATGGCATACGCCGCCTGTATAATGCCCACGCATTCCGCCTGGTAAACGGTGCTGACCATTCCCAGCGGGCTGGATATTTTTATGTTAAGGTCATGTGAGAAAACTCCAACTCTGGTTCCAGAGGTGGTCTTTGAGCCATCAGTGTAGACTCCTAACTCTTCCGGGCCCGAGTGGTCGTTTTGTTCTTCTGTATGACGTTGTAGTGCTTTTGAAAGTAGTGTAATTTTGGGGTTTTATCGCAGGGTGATGCCATCATTGGTTGTCGCTTGATCGCTTCGTCTCTAACGCGTGTGTGCTTGACTCTCGAATCCTTGATTAGAGTCCCTGCTATGTTCAGTCTTAGGGCAGCCAGGGCAGCCTCCTCCCGCACGATCAGGTGTAGAGGCGGTAGTCCGCGCATTACCTGTAAGGCGGCGGTGGGTGTAGTCCTCATGCAGCTGGTGATGGCTACACAAGCGAACCGCTGCACCTTTTCAAGGTATTTTTGGGCTGTGCTCAGGTCTGTTCTGGGCCACCAGACTATTGAGCTGTATGTGATAATTGGTCAAATAACTGTGGTGTATACCCAGTGGGTGACTTTGGGGCTGATTCCCCAATTCCTGCCAAGCATTCGCTTACACTGCCACAGGGATATCCTGGCTTTTGTAGTGATGTAGTTGGTGTGTTTTGCCCAAATCAGCTGTTTGTTCAAAAATGTGCCCAAGTATTTGGTTTCAGTTGATAGGTTTAGGGTGGTGCCAAACAATCGTGGCATTTCGAGTTTCGCGAGTTTCCTCTTTTTTGTGAAGAGGATCATCTCGGTTTTTGTGGGGTTTACTGATAGTTGGTGTTTATTGCACCAGTCCTCTACTATTTTCAGGGCTTGGCGCATGAGGTGGCATAGGGTGTTTTCATGGGAGCCATTTATTATTATGGTTACATCATCGGCGTAACCTACGGTGAAGTAACCTTTATCGTTGAGTGTTTTGATGAGGCTGTCTACAACCAGGTTCCATAGAAGTGGCGAGAGGACGCCGCCTTGCGGGCAGCCCTTAGCCACTACCACCCTTGTGCGACACCACAAGGGTGGTAGTGGCGAAGGTTCACTGTGACTTGTACAGCTCTCAATTTGGGCATGTTGGTGATCCACCCACTCAAGGTCGGGTTTATGTTGTGTCTGTCGAAGGCCATGCTCATTACTATTGCGAAGTGAAAGTCATTATCATACCCAAGCCAGGTAAACCCGACTATATGTACGATATGTACTTCAATGTATTAGAATCACTGTCACGAATATTTGCAATAGCAGTGAATGTGGACATCTGGGGGTACGGTAGTATCCATGCCAAGACGAGCCACAAAAGCAGTGCGTTAGCAACTGCGTTTTCTCAAAGCGTTTCGTCTTATTTTCACACCCTTATAGCTTCGGCTTGGAGAGTGCTAAAAAGGTATAACTGTCAGAAAAATATGCAATTAGCATACTTATAAATCACACTCAGTTTTATTTGTCTAGATTTTATACTTTGTATTTTATTGATACATAAAAACTGAAAAGCAAAAAATAATAAACCTTTCAGTCATTTTGAGTCGGTGCATTGAGTGATCTTTGTTTATAGATTGGCGCCGACTCAAAATGACTGAAAGGTTTTCAATTTTAAACCGACGAAAAAAAAATGGAGGAGTTTCTCAATTCGACGCGTATATTTTATTTTTATGTGTGACCACGCATAACTTTTTACACAGTGGACCGATTTAATTCAATTAGAATTATCAAATTCTAATTGATTTTTTATTGGAAAGGGTATATATATCTCGAAGGTGGTCCAATATTGGATAGAAAATCCCACCCATTGATTGTAATGCATAACTTGTTACAGAATAGTCCGATTTTGCAATCATGTAGTAATTAGTATATTATAGCCACAAACAATTCTAAAAATAAAAACATTTTAACAAAAAATTAAACGCCAAAAACTGAAAAGCAAGTCGGTTTGACAACAATCAATGAACAAAGATCACTCAAAGCATCGACTCAAAATGACTGAAAGGTTTATTATTTTTTACCTTTCAGTTTTTTCGGCGGTTTAATATTTTGTTAAAAAGTTTTTATTTTTGCTTTTCAGTTTTTTCGGCAGTTTAATACCTTTTATTTTATACTAGCTTTTGCCGGCGGCTTCGCCCGCGTGGAGGTCGGAAAATATCCCGCAGGAACGTACTACCGGGATAACAAATAGCCTATGTGTTCATCTAAGCTATAAACTAACTGTGTTCCAAATTTCATCCAAATCCGTTCAGTCGTTTTTGCGTGAAAGAGGAACAAACATCCACACATCCACACATCCATACATCCATACATACAAACATTCGCATTTATAATATTAGAAGGTTTTTTTTGTGGTTATAATCCACTAACAAAACTTAGCAAGGCAAACTATCGAATTAAAAAGAATTCTCTAAATCAGAGTACTCTATAAAAGTTATGCGTGGTCATACATTACAATCAGTGAGTGAACAATCAAACATCCCCTATTTTCCTACCCTTTCTTTTTTTTTTTTTTCAGGATGGGAAATCATCAAATGACTTCTCCCGCTCTGGGCGGAGCGGGAGGGCATGTCAGACTTTTACTGACTAAAACCCACCCGTGTTCCATCAGTTGCCCATGTGCCAGGGTCACGGTATCTCTTTCGAACAATCACGCGACCCCGGCAGGCATCGGTCCTAGTAGACCCCTACACTGCTGCTGACATCTCTTTGAGGCGCGCGTGGAACACTGCGCGCCGTCGACCCGAGCTTGGTCCTTACCGGGCGGCGAGCTACCCATTGCTCGCCACCCGCAAGCTCGCGCCTACGGTGGCCGGGAGTCCGCTATTGACTCCCGACGCCCGGGGCGTCTCCTCCTGCGGCGGCTAGGGACGTGAGGGCGCAGAGACTGCCACTCCCTCACGCGCCCCGCCTCCTCCTTCGCGAGCATTACTGCTTCGCAGAAGGAGGTGACGGCTTCCCATTCCCTCTCGCTCCGTACCATGGCTCGCACCAGGGCCGGACGCGAGAGGTCGCCGCCGCCGATCGCCTCCACGAGGACACGGCGGTGCTCCGCCCAGGCAGGGCACACCTCCACCGTATGCTCCACCGTGTCCTCCAGACGATCCTCGCAATGGAAACACCCGGACGTATCCTCCCGCTTTATCCTGAACAGGAACCCACCGAAGCACCCATGCCCGGTGAGAACCTGCGTCAGGCGGAAGGTGAGGACGCCGTGGCGCCTCTCTATCCACTCCTCAAAGAGGGGACTTACCGCCGCAATTATGGCGTGCCCAATTTTCCTACCCTTAGGGTTCCATTTTTTTTTCTAAATTTATATGGGGCCACCTTCGGGATATACCCTTTCCATTAAAAAGAATTATAAAAAATAGGATGCGTGGTCATACATAAATAAAAATATACGCGTCGACTTGAGAACCATCTCTTTTTTTTCGTCGGTTGAAAATACGTCGACGTCTTCATTGGCTGACAGACTCACTGATTCAGTCACTTACTCATGATTATCTCTACGGCACTTCCCAAAGCACTAAACAACTGAAAGAACGATGGCGAAATCTTAGCTGACTTAAATTTGAGCCTCAAAATAATGTATGTACATCACTGTTATGGCACAATGTTAGGGCCGGATAAAGATCAGCAACCTGATATATGTGGACGACACTATACTCTTTGCATCATCAGAAAAAGAAATGACTGATCTGTTTCGTAAAGGTAGAATACGAGAGTGAACTGGTGGGACTCAATATCAATAAGTCGTAAGGTCATGCTCATCGACAGAACCGGTCAACTCTCCAGGACGAAAGAATTCGCAGATTAGGATTTTGTCAGCGAGTATTGCTACTTACTGACCGGGGAGGAAGCGAAAGAGAGATCAGGAGAAGGACACATAATCTCATGATGATCATATGATCGCTAAAGTGGCGATGAGTAAGCTGGCACGTATTTGGCAGGACAGAAAGGTCTCCAATGTCACCAAGGTGAGACTAATCCGGACACTGGTTTTTCCGATATTCCTTTACGGATCAGAGTCGTGGACGATTCGGGCAATAGAACGGAAAACGATAGAAGCGTTTGAGATGTGGTATTGGAGAAAAATGCTTCGCAAACCATGGACCGCCAAGAGAACGAATAAATCTATAACCGCTGGTCCGACCAAGTAACCACCCTCACTAAATTCTCTGTTACGACGGCCATGAGAGAAGCCGAGAACCGAATGAAATGGAAGAACATCATTCAGAAAGCCACGAAAGCATTTCAGGGACACGACTTTCAGCAATGAAGAACGCGACTTAGAAGAGAGTATTGTGTTTCAGTTTAAGTTTGTTGACATAATTAAACGGGGTAAATGAATTAGCAATACAGTTTATTTCAAATTGAAGGTGTTCCCTGCAGGTAGGTAAATATAACTACTGTGCTGTAAACAATAAATAAATGACTGGCAAGAAGACTTGTAACCTAAATGTAAAAAAGCTTGGTTATTGACGACTGTTGAGTGTCGAGTGTCATCATCATCATCATTACAGCTGAAAGAAGTCCACTGCTGGACATAGGCCTCCCCCAGTTTAGGAGGGTTTGCCATAATCGCCACGTTTGGCAGGCAGGTTGGCGATCGCAGTATGGTGATCAATTGCACAGAGAACGCTGCTGCTCATTCTCTAGTAAGTCTCTCAGGCGCTTCTTAACTCACCCACGGGGAGAAATGGGATGGTGCTAATCTTAAAGTCTCGGAACAAGTGTCAAGTGTGCAAGTCTGTATTTCTTACGGTTTATAGCTACCTCCAAAAAAAAAAACAACATGTAAAGTAAGGTTGCCAAGACATAACAAGCTACTGCACATGTTGTTTTTTTGTTTGTAGGTTTCTTTTTCGCCAGCATTCTTTAACAGCTTAGACTATTTATCTGTGAACGTCCTTGTTGCTATAGGTATTTACAAACCTTCTACTATTTTAGGTTTTGTGAATTAGTTTACTAACTAGTGAAACTGCAAAATATTTTTTTACGTTGTCATATTTTTACTTACTTTTAAATTTACCTTATTATCATCATGGTTGTATGAAAAATTTAAATCCTGTAAATTGTTTTTAATCATGATAATCTTTTATGTTGTACTTTGACTTACCGGGCTCTTATTTTTCATTCCAGGTGCGTCCATTCAAACAGTCAACGCTAACAAAATCTATGAATCAAATACAAATATTTTTATTTTACATAAAGCTACATGGACACTTATAAAACGTCAGAAGCTAGGTGCACGGTTCTAATTTGTTGATTCCTATGGAGAAGAGCCGGCAAGAAACTTCATGATTACTCTTTTAAAAATAATTGGTTTTTACATTGGTTTTAAATAACAGCGTCAATAGGTATGAGAGGACAGTGTAGTCAGTGTGTCAACAAGTACCAGGTACTAATAAAATAGAAAATTGTCTACAGTCTATAATGTAGATAACAAGGAGCATAGGTTTCATGTTTTGGTGTCAAATTTTCTAAGATGTAATGTACCATCAATATCGTATAGTCTGTTTGTGATAGATGATAAATGATTTTATTTCTGTAAGTAGGTTTGTACAAACACTTTTACATGTTAATGATATTTTTTTTAAACTACATGAGGTCGGCATTTCTTAAATGACTACTCTGAGAAGAAAGGCCGAAACAAACTCAGAGGTCAGTTTCTTTTAAAGTCCAGACTTAATCTTGGTCACATCATGTGTTTCAAAGTTACCAGTTGGATCACTTATTATTTGGTAACAAGTTAAGAAGAGAAGACAACAAACAAGTTAAGAAACTTATTTGTTGTCTTATATCGCTGCGTGTCGATACTCAACGCACGAATCAACAGACAACTGGCGAACCCGGCGCGGCTTAGCGGACTATCCGATAGATTAGCTTACAATCATTTTGCGGAGCAGGCCTAAGCGTCCATAGAAAAAGCACGCGTCGCTTGTTAGTGGATGTGTGGCTGCGTGGCGTTGACGGGGCGGCTGCGTGGCGTGTGCGGGGCAGCTGCGTGACAGCAGCGTTGACCGTGTGTTTGTCCATCCAGTGAATTTATGTGTCTACGTCACCCTGCGTGTTGGTGTATGCGATTGAGGCGACCTCTGTTTGTGCACTATAAACTATTATGTTATTGCAGATTTAGATTCTAAGATTTACACGTGTGACCAGTTGTATGCTGCGTTTCATAGTAGACATTGTGGCGCTTTTGGTAGTTCGATGCTAGAGTCAAGAATCTTTGATAGACGATGCACCTGCTACATGATAAAAAAACAGATCTACGTTAAATTTTACAAATTTGAATTAGTTTTTACGTACAACTTAGCCGTAGAACAAGTTTCAAATATTTAGTATCGAAGACTGAAATTATGATAGCATTATTTATTAAAATGCACGCTCTGTGATTTTTTGCAAGAACTTGGGATTCTTAAAAACAATAATTGAGTTCAACGTTAAATTCTAATTGAGTAATTAATCATTAATTTTATATTTTGTAGTATTTGGTAACGAACTTGAAAAATATATTATACTAGCTTCTGCCCGCGACTTCGTCCGCGTTAAATTTCTTGTTCCATCGACCCTTCCCGTCGCGTCAAATCGCCTACCCGTGCGATTTTCCCCGTTTTTGCAACATTTTTCATTACTGCTCCGCTCCTCTAGGTTGTAGCGTGATGTTATATAGCCTATAGCCTTCCTCGATATTTTTTTTTCAATTCGGACCAGTAGTTCCTGAGATTAGCGCATTCAATCAAACCAACAAACAAACTCTTCAGTTTTATAATATTATAGTATAGATTCCAATTTCTGCAAACTGATTAATCATAATTATATGTTTGGGGGTAAAAAAATAGATTCATAATATTATTTAGAAAAAAGATTAGGTACGTGTAGATAGATTTTAGAATTTTCAGAGCAAAGTTTTTGTATGCTTGCATGAACTTCCAATTTCATGCAAATCTGATAAGTGGCTGATTCTCCGGTCTTACAGTATTTTAGAAATATTATTAAGGAAAGTACATGTAGTCAGGGCATTGTGTTGCTCACCAGATCGTGTTTGAGCATTTTTCATGCGACTGCGATACGATAAAGAACGACAGTTATAATTTCACTATGCGGACAATTTAAGTCGTCCGTATATGCAAAAACGTTTTCTTGACAATACATTTATTTATTTTTTGTGTTCAGTTGAACTGACAAGGACGACGAATAAAAATAAAACGAGGTTATCACGAACGGCTTAGTAGCAAAACTGTTACGCTGACAGTACGCTCTGTGTAGTGACTGGTCGTAGCAGTGGCTTCACTGTCAAACACGGAGTTTAAAACATCAGCACGGGTTCTGTGCGTCCGGGACACGCGCGTGTGTCGGGACGCTAATCCGGGAGTTATGACTGCCCGGCCCACCTGTCTGGTGTCGATGCGATGACTGATGCTTTGCTTGTTAGATTGTATTGCAATATTCATAAGACAATCGCCCTGAGGCTGCACAAGATTCATGAGCTTCTTTATTGTGGAAGTGGATATTTGAATCTAACGGCGTCACCTCTACTGAAAGTCCAAAAACATAATAAAACATTACATAGAGCAGAGAGTGCCCGCGCTGCATAAAAATGAACACTACATACAGTTGCACAATTTTAGAAAATTAACAAAAGCTACAGGAAAACCGGAAAAAATATAAAAGCGAACATTTTTATCCGCAACCGAAACACACTTGTTAAAAGCGCGCCGTAACCGTTACGGATATAGCTCTGTTTGAATACAATAATAGTAAATCTAACGTGCGAGTTAGCGCAATCCGTCGCGTTGGTCGGATCGCATCGGTCGGATCGGTCGCATCGTGCGCGCATTCCGGGCTCACAACACACGGCGCGATTTATCGCCATACTTAATTACCGCACCAACGCAAGTGACAACCCTGCCTGTGCGTTTTGTATCACGCGCTTTGTTCCACGTGCTTTTGTTTCGTCTAGCACTTCACTACCAATGTATTGTGCACCGGCCAGTCAATCGCTTTGTCTGCGTTTCGGAATGTGGCACAAATAAGTGACATCAGTCTTTGAAACACATGTAGGTCAGTGACCGTATGCTGTCCTGTCGCACAGAACAACTTTTTATGAGTTTTGTTTATGGCACTTGTTGGCAAATGTTTTGTGTCGGCGATACGTGTCGCGTCGGGGAACTTTACCGTTTATATACTGCACTCTATATTCGTGAGTTAAACCACTTAATTTGGACACGCAAGTTCATTTAGACCGTTCTCATTTTGAGTCGCATTTAATCAACAATACATTTAATAATTTTCTAATAAAGTGAAGGGGATCCTAAACTTAATTCTGTGCTCTGACTTAATTTTAGTATAATTACAGCCGTTTCTGCACGTTGATGTCGCTACAGGCGGCTAAGTGACATACTAGAGAATGGGCAAGTGTTCTCTATGCATTTTACCACTATACTGTGAATACCAACCCGCCTGTCAAGCGTGGCGATTATGGCAAACGCGCGTCAAATTGAGGCAGGCCTATGTTCAGCAGTGAACGTCTTTCGGCTGAAACGATGATGGTGATGATGATAATATTACTAAATTACTGTGTTATTACTGAATGTTACCTTTATAAGCTACGTAGGCACGTAGTTCCGAGATAGTATGTACACTTCGTGTCGGTAATAATAACCCCCACATAATTTATTATCTGAGTTGTATGATAATTAGTAGAATCATAGAGATCTGTTCATAAATCAAACAATTTATTTTATATAGGTAGTGAGTCGCACAACGCGGCCAAACTTTGTCTATGACGAAATTAACTCGCGCTCCCGATGCCCGCGGGACGAGTAAGTTTTCGGCGAGTCGTTTGGTCGTCCGGCGTCCGGTACGTCCGTCCGGTTTGTACAGACCGACACACGTGCGACGCTGTATGTGCAACTTTGCGTGTATGCATTGTTGTGGCATGACTTTTTGGTAGGTTGGCGTAGATTGAGTTGTTCAAATGAACTGAATTATCAATTAATCATAATTTGAGTGATTGGTCTTGCTTCTCCCACTTCTATTATATGATAGTAGAAAGTTATGTTTATAAAAATGACTTATTATCATCATTCTTTTGCCCTTATCCCAGGTCGGGGTCCCCACAATATGTCTTCTTCTTCTATACTTGTCTATTAGTAGGCACCCCTTTTTTAGGCTAAATAAAAATTATGTATCTTTGATTTGTTACCTAAAATATCTGACCTACCGATGCAAGTGGGCACCTACATTTTTACGGTACATAAAGCCTCTTTGAAATACTTGTAGGTAGCATCAAGAGTACGTAGCACAAGTTCATTCGCAACACAACGAGGTTGAGCCGACACGCGAGAGGATCGCTATCGGATTGACTCGCTCTTGTTTGTTACTGTGTGCCGCGTCACCTCAGTTCCAGATATTCCGTGTCGTGGCTTCGATCTGAGCTCACTGTGTGAATGGAAGAAAATGCTGCTCTGTGACTTGTGAGATGCAGGTACACTGGTACAGACAGAACCAAGCCGCACTAGATTTAACATTGAATGCGTTCCTGGTGAACTAAAACTTATTTTATTTTGCATAATGACAGCTGTGTGTTAAATTCACACTGTCTGGCCTTTCTAAAATAAATTTATAGAAAATAAAATAAGAGTTATGGAGTAATGTATTACCTGCTGATAAAACATTTTCATTTTCTTACGCAAGAGCAATTTCCGGACTTCCTGCACTAGCTAGGCTATGCCGGTTCCGCAAGAAGCTTACAAGACTTTCCCCGAAATAACAATTCATTAAAATTTTACCGTGCCCCAAAATATGCTACAGGGCTTATTAAAGAGCGTCGTTAGTCACGTCAACACAAACACTTATTTCACCTCTTTATAGCCACGATGGTTGGTCCAGTAAGACATCGCGACAAGTCCACTCGGCCACTCGGCTCCGGCCTGTACCCAGTGAGCTCAGGTGGCGGGTCCCGCGGAGCCAGGGGCCCGTCGCCTGTCGACTCGGCCGCTGTCAGCCGCGACCTGTGTCACGCCTGTTATTGGAACATGTCATAACGACCCACCTCCCGCCGATCTGTTGGATATTACAAAATGGACAGAAGCACCACCAAAAGACAAATTATTTGCACTTTTAAGTAGCAATACCTACAGAAAATATATATTTTTTTTGAGAATAGCAAAACAAAACAAGACTAAATAATCCATCTATTCTTTCACTTTCGTCATAATAAAATCGCGGCGGCATTTTTTGCTTAATGCTGAGAGTTGATAATCGAACACCATGTTTTTTGGTTCATTCCCCGAGTACCCCGATCTCCGAGGACCCCGTCCCGGAGAACCCCAAATACAAATACAAATACAAATGTTTTTATTTGTTGAACATAGGTAGGTTAGGTACAGATGTTGTAATTATTAAGGAACGCTAGGTCTAGCCGTCATCGGCGTACAAATATTAAGATGATACTAACATGATGATTATAATAAATTATCAAACAATTATCACTCATTATTAAATCATTCTAATTATTATCAATATAATAAAACATTCCAATAAAATATAATAATAATAAATTCTAGTATAAAATGTCAAATAAATAATAAAATAACTTAATTATAATGTATCAATTAGGTATTGGTTCACAGTATAATAAGTTTTTTCAGACAATAATTTCAGTAAAGCCTTTTTAAAATCGTGTATTTTATTTATTTCTTTGATACGTCTAGGGATTTTATTATAGATTCTGGGTGCCATTCCTAAAAAACTTTTTGAATAAAGAGCAGTGTTGTGTGGCTTAGCGCATGTCTCTCTATTGCGTCATTTTGATCCCAATGATTCGAATAGCTGGAAGTTTGATTTGACGAATACTGCTGTCTCAAAAATGTACATACAGGGCAAAGTTAAGAGTTTAAATTGTTTAAAATATGGAATACAGCTTTCAGTTGGTTTAAGTTTAAATACAGCTCGCACACTTTTTTTGGGCTTTTTTTTGGGCAATTTCTTTGTCAGTGGAATTTCCCCAATATATTATTCCAAATCGTAATGTAGGTGTGACTAATTGTTAGAAATTAAAACAACGGAGTTATTTACTATTTTTGCTAAATTGTATAGCGCATATGAGTACTGGTTTAGTTTTTGCAAACAGCTTCCACGTGACACTTCCAGTTTAAAGGACTATCTAAGTGAAGTCCCAGGAATTTAGCACTGCTTGTTTCAGCTATTGTTTGATTTGCATAAGCTATCTTTAAGTCAAATTTTTTTGTTCTTTGATAAAATGTAATAAGCTTGGTTTTATCTATGTTTATTTTTAATTTATTTAAAAGTAACAAATTTATGATGCAAAGGATGGATTTGTTTATATCATCTTCATAAGTTTGTATATTTTTACATGGGACAATAAGAGTACTGTCATCGGCAAACAAAACAGTTTGATGCTCAGTGCATTTTGGCAAATCTATACTAAATATTATAAAGCTGAAGAGTTTGTTTGTTTGTTTGTTTGTTTGATTGAACGCTCTAATCTCAGGAACTACTGGTCCGAATTGAAAAATTCTTTTTGTGTAGGGTAGCCTATTTATCGAGAGAGGCTATAGGCTATATAACATCACGCTACAACTAAGAGGAACGGAGCAGTAATGAAAAATGTTGCAAAAATGGGGAAAATTTATTCCTTTTGAGAGTTTCCGTTGCGTGCGCTGCGTAAACGGTTAAAGTAACGCAAAAATCATGTATGATGGAATAGTTCCTTTTAAAAAGTTCTAAAAAAAAGTCCGCGAGAGCATATGTCTATCTTTTAAGGTTGACTCACTATAACTCAAAAGGAGCGAGCAACGAAAAGTGGACGAAAACTAGCAGGCAAATCGATGCGACGGGAAGGGTCAGGGGAGCAAAAATTTGACGCGGACAAAGTCGCGGGCAGAAGCTAGTCGTTAATATATATCAGAAACAACAAGGGCCCAACCACAGTTCCATGGGGTACACCACATGTTGTATCTCTAATTGGTGACATATAAGTAACTTCTGTCTTGGATTTAGAACAAATTTTATTCAAAACAGTGGCTTGCTTAGATCCAGTGAGATATGTTCTGATCTAATATGTTTCCCCTGACGCCGTATCGTTCTAACTTACCCAGTCATATTTCGTGATTTACGTGATCGAAAGCTTTAGACATATCCATAAGTACTGTTGCAATTGGATTTTTTTTGTCAACATTACTAACAATTTCTTTAAATAATTCATAGACAGCTTTATTAATGTTTCTGTTTTTCCGAAATCCATATTGTTCTTAAGCCAGTAAACTGTTTTCTTCAAAGAATGAGTTTATAGATTTAAAAATTACTTTTTCAAAAATCTTTGAGATTACTGGTATCAGAGCTATTGGACGGTAATTTGAGATAGCAGCTCTATCACCTTTCTTATGCACCGGTTTAATGATGGTCATTTTTAACAAATTAGGAAAGTGGCCATGTTCTATGCATAGATTAATAATATAACTCAAAACAGGTGCAATTATATGCGAAACAGATTTTAAAACCGTAGTAGATATTCCATCATAACCCACGCTATTTGTGTTCTTTAACGAATTTATAATATTGAATATTTCTAACGGGTCTGTCGGTGTCATAAATAGAGATTTGGCAAAATAATTTACGCAAGATATAGCATTACTAGTATTATAATTAATTTCAGGATTAATTGAGTCTATAAAGTAATTATTGAATGCCGCAGCCATTTCTTTAGGGTCACTTATTAATTTATCACCATTGAGTATTTTTTTAACGGATTCAGAGGGGAAGTTTGCTTTACATCTATTAATTATTTTCCACGTAGCTTTAGTTTTATTTTCAGCATTATTAATTGCATTACTGTTTTGAGATATTTGTGTCAAGTGGATCACTTCTTTTAATCGTTTTGAATATTGCTTAAGTAACTGTTTATTCTTAATATTACGTGATTGTCTATACTGCCATAGCATTTCTCTTTTCCGTTTACTACATCTTCTCATACCTTTAGAAATCCATCTCGGGATTTACGAGTAGAGTTTTTTTTTACAGTCGGGAAGCACAAGTCATATAAAAGTTTAAATAGGTCATAAAATGAATTAAAAGCAAGTTCAGGGTCGGTGCTATTGTAAACTTCAATAAAACTAATATTAGCAATGGCTTCAAGCAACTTTCTTTTTTTTTTTTTTTTCAGGATGGGAAATCATCAAATGACTTCTCCCACCCGTGTTCCTTCAGTTGCCCATTTGCCAGGGTGACGGTATCTCTTTCGAACAATCTCGCGACCCTAGCAGGCAACGGACCCCTTCAGTTCTGCAGACATCTCTTTGAAGCGCGCGTGGAACACTACGCGCTGTTGACCCGAGCTTGGGCCTAACCGCGTGGCGAGCTACCCATTGCTCGCCGCCCGCAAGATCGCGCCTACGGTGGCCCGAAGTCCACTATCGACTCCCGACGCATCACTATGTACGGTTAGCCGGTCCCTTGGGCGAAGCAAGCCAAATACAAATACTTAGGTGTGTTCTTCGACCACCACCTTACCTTCAGGGAGCACATATCGACGGTTCGTTCGTGCGTCGCATTCGCTCTTGGTAGACTTCACTTCATTCTAACCGCCCGTAGCAAATTGTCGCTTGGGTGCAAATTACGTATCTACACCGCGGTGATACGCCCTATCATGACTTATGCGTGTGTCGTCTTCGCGCACGCTAAACCACACCACATCCATAGGATGCAGACCCTCCAAAACAGTTTCCTTAGAAAGGTTACGGGAGCCCCCTTATATGTCCACACCACCTAGATCTCAGAATGCCCACCATTCAGCAGCTTATGAAACGCCTTGCAAAGCGTTTCTTTGTCTCTGCTGTGAAGTACCCCAATCCCCTGATCGCGGCAGCCACCCGCTACATTCTCTCCCGTATTAGTACGATTCAACGACCGCGGTATACTCTAACCATTCCCGATGACGCTAATAACCCTTCTCGAGGCGAGTAGTAAACTAACTAGCACACTCAAGACACAAAAATAGACCGCCGTCCTTCTATCCTTGCCGCCGAGGCACGCGGTGCCGCGACGCCCCAATCCTTGTCCGCCCCGACCTTTGCTCGAGCTAGTCTGCGCCGCTGAGCCTGAAGCTTTAAATTCGCCCCTAAATAATAATCATTCCGATCCAGCCCGTCCCTTGCTGCCCTAAGCCGAGGTCTGTACCCCACAGGGGGTGCCCTTAGCGAGTAGTCACTCTAGTTTTAAGTTTTTTAAGCCCTGGCTGGAGGCCTTAATTTATTAAGGTAGCCACAGGTAAGTCCGGTTAAGCAGCCGACAACCTCATAGGTTGACCTGCGAGATGTCATAAAAAAAAAAAAACAGAGCAGCGCTAGATAGATCGTTGTGGCGTTCTATTCGTGAGGCCTATGTCCATCATTAGGTATCTGATGGCTGAAATAATGATGATGATAAAGGTAAAAATATAGACGGGCCGGGGCGGTAATATCAGTTTTTGCCCCGCCTCGAAAAAATTCAAGATCCGGGGCTGATTGCTTTCAACTTGTACGGTCGACATAAAAAGTGCTTAGATGTATGTGTTTGAAATACATAAGATGAAAGTAGTTTATTTGAAATCTTGTACAATGTACATACAATCACAGTCTTAAAAATATAAAATAAATGTTACAATATTATCAGATCATACTTAACAAATATATTTTTAATTGTATTTTAGATTTACTGTACCTATTGTAAAAAAAACAACATTAGTGAAACTGATTTTACATGTCAAAAGATTATTTTAGAGTTAACTATTTCTTATGCTACATTAATTACATATAAAAAATAATTCCTGAAAGTGAAAGTTTTCCGCCTATTTTTTAAATTATGTTAATGATCCATGTAGAGTAGATATTCTGTATTCCAAAAGGAACTATTGTGATAATAATAATCCTGTAATTGCTGTAGGAGGCTCTATTTTGTATTCTCTAATTATAATATTTACCAAGCAAGACATACATACATATTATTCAACCAAGCAAGACTATAATTTTTTCCTGATTCTTAAAGTTAAGTATTATAATTTTAGTAAGTAATAAAATTTAATTTAACATATCATCTGCTGACGGTAATTTTAAGCTAAATTGACTGTTAATTGAGTTTATCTAGATAAAAATAAATCGGGGTCCTCCAGGACGGGGGCCTCGGGGAACGGGGTGCTCGGGGAATAACCCGTTTTTTCAATGCGCTGAAACTCGCTCGCGCTGCAATCTGTTGGATTTTCAATGCTCGGTTCAACACTGACAGTTGAAAATCCAGTACGCGATAAAATCATGCCGCGATTTTATAACATCCTTGTAGACGTCGACTTGGGCTAACTATTGTAGGTCGGTGAATGAATTTAAGATTTTTCATTAAGTTAGTAGATCATTGTAGATTTATGAAACCACATACTACAAATGGTACAACAATTGAACGTTATCGTACCACCGGAGGCCTACTCTGGTACTCCACAACCAGACTATTAATATTCTAATATAAGTCGATTTAGTTTGCTTCTGCACCCAGGCTAATAAGTAATGTTTGAGATCCTTCTCGTAGCCCACACAGAGTAGACCTTCTATTCGTACTCATTGTGTGACGGCGTGGTCGTCGACACCCGACGCACGGATTAATCAAATTTGCCGATGTTTTATACGAGGTAGTGCGGCGCGTGTCGCAGGGCGGGACCACGGTGTGCTGGTCACATATTGTCCCGTGGCGATGGGATGCTTGGTAAGGGACGAAACTGCTTTCATCTGGACTAACATAGGGGAGGCTCATGAGTGCAGCAAAAAATATTTTGATTTAAAAGAGTGGCCATGGAGTTGCCCGTTCTTCTCTATAAGAACCTATTGCGCTAGGACATGGACAACTAGCTTCCTGTTTCTGACTGAAAATAAATAACTAAATGGTCTTAATTGAAATAAATGTTTAGATTTTGAGTGGAACTGTAGGTACTGTCATACTGTCTATAATAATTAATTAAACAAAGTAACATATCTCCTTTCTTACTGTGAGGATAAGTCAACAGTGTGTGTAAACAGGCTTTTTTTTTTTTTTTTTTTTTTTTTTTTTTTCAGGATGGGAAATCATCAAATGACTTCTCCCGCTCTGGGCGGAGCGGGAGGGCATGTCAGACTTTTACTGACTAAAACCCACCCGTGTTCCATCAGTTGCCCATGTGCCAGGGTCACGGTATCTCTTTCGAACAATCACGCGACCCCGGCAGGCATCGGTCCTAGTAGACCCCTACACTGCTGCTGACATCTCTTTGAGGCGCGCGTGGAACACTGCGCGCCGTCGACCCGAGCTTGGTCCTTACCGGGCGGCGAGCTACCCATTGCTCGCCACCCGCAAGCTCGCGCCTACGTGTGTAAACAGGCTGCTAAATGCGTCATTGACAAGTGTTGACGACATTGGAGCTAATTTTGATCTGTACACACACACCTAGGTACCTATTTATAGCCATGCATGTAACGTAAACTCTCGTCAACTTAAACATCAAGTATCATTTCGCTAATTACAGCCGGGGGGTGGAACATTACATACAAGTGTTAAGGTAGAATTCCGTGCATCGCGATCGATCGCGGCCGCGCGCGGGCTACGACTGTCGTCGATCGCTCGCGACGACAGTCGTAGCCCGCGAAAAGTTTTCTCCTGCGTTCCTAGACATGTTTGCGCCATGAAATCCACGATGGTACTAAGCGCTAGAACATGTTAAGACACGAACGGCCGCGCGCGGCTCACGACATTCATCGGTCGCGCGCGTCTGTCGCGGGCCTCGGCAGCGGTGCCATACATTTTCATAATTTGACTATTGTCGCGAGCGATCGACGACAGTCGTAGCACGCGCGCGGCCGCGATCGATCGCGATGCACGGAATTCTACCTTTAGACAATAATCATCAATACAACGAACAGATTTATCCCGAGCGGTTGCTATGCACCGCCGCCTTCCTTTGGGTGAGCGACGCAGGGGGGAAGGGGTGTATAATTAATTAATTGCCTGAGTGTAAGAAGCCGATGGAGAGCAACCCGAGCCGATTGTAACGCGACAATCTACTTCACGTGTTATCGGATCTATTGCAGATATTTGTACTTAAGCGATTAACTTTAAGTACGATAAGAAGGCTCTTGTTTATAAGACAACACTCGTGTTCAATTTGCTTGCTCATCAACTCCACTGGGCTCACAAACACAATGTAGTGCGTAGTATACTGATGTAGGTAGAGGTATGTTACTTAGGTAGGTGTACTTGTGTTAATTTCAATATCATTGAAACGAATTGTTGCTTGATTGCAGTAAGATTTATGACAAATTGATGCCAACTGTATATTAACAGAATTAACGGATACGAAATATTTCCAAAAACCCAACATTTGAACTCCAACGCTAGTCTTTAACTCATCAATAAAAGCTGTTCACCTTCTCAAACATTAGGTACCAACTTTCGATCGCGTCTTTTAAAATGCGTTCCTTTTCAAGATAACGAAAAAACCGTTCAAAGGGTGAAAAACTCCGTCGAGGATCATTGTACCATTTGTCATGGCGCGGGAGAGGCCCCCAGAGACACGAGGCCTCCAATCATCAATTTTCGAGTACGCGAGGACTTGGCTGGGATCGTTGTGAACCGCTGCGGATCGCTGCGAATCGCTGCGGCGTACCGCGGCGCGATATAAATTAGAGGCGAGTTATGCGACGTTTTGTACGATCAGCGTCACGGACGACCTGCGCGGCTTGTATCGATATACGATTTTTGGGAACAATACAACACGAAATAATTTGGCAACTAATCAAATTCATATGTGAGTTATTTTGACATTTCCAATTTAGCTGAAAATATCCAGCTGAGATACTTTTATATATTAATCTCTACTCTATAGAGAATTTCCCGGAAAATATCCCGAAAATTGAAGCAAAACACTTAAATTAAGATTTATTGTGATTAGGTATTGGAATGGGGTCTAGGTAGAGTACAAAGCGCCACCTACACCGTTCAATAACTGTATTCAGCGTCAAAGTGCGCAATAAAGTTGTCCTCAATATTGAGACAAGTTCGTATCTGTCGGAACAAGCACGGCTCCTAATTCACGGCTTCCACTCTCAAATTAATTAAAAGTCGTTTAATAAAAACAGTAAATTTGCTGTGTATCGTTTTTTCGGCAGCGCACCGGCGCGGCCCAATTATTGGAGAACACGTTTCGATTTAATAAAGCAATTTAGAAAAAGGGCAATTTGCATCGGAATGAGGGAAGGGTTGTCTGGGAGGAAAGAATCCGGAACAAGTATAACGGACAAGCGGCCACCGGGGACGCGGAGGGCGCGGGGGGCGCGGGGGTCGCGGGCGTCCAGTGAGCTACTCGGGCCGCGTCCGACGCTACTCTCTTAGTTGGGATTAACAGAGGAGCGTCCTAGAGCGCTAGACAGTGAAACTGATATACACTCACTTTCAGCGTGTTGATGATTTTATTATTATTTTATTTCTGTAAACTGGTTTTTACAAATACTTTTACACGTCGATAAAATTTTAAAAACATGTTGAGGTCAGCATTTTTTGTCCAACTACTCTGAAAAGAAACAATCAGGTGGCAATCATGCATTGAATTCATGGTTTCAGTATCTGCGTCGATTGCTACTCAGATACGCCACCTTGTATTTGGCACCACGATGCGGCCGTCGATAGAATCATTACCATAACTCTCCACTGACTCAGTGATGTATCGTAAGCGCTACTGCTGTATGAGGTCTGGGGTGCGTTTCCCAGGCAAAAGTGTTATTGGAGTTCCCCATCAGAAGTTTCTCAGTAGATGCCCGGACTCGACTGCTGCCCGGACTGGATTTGGTTGATAGCAATAGGCTCGATTTGGGCAAATGTAAGTGTATAGGTATAACTCTGCCAACACTTCGGGAATTACAGACGTGATGTAATGTTGTACGAACATAACATTTTTATAAATCGTATTGTATGAACGAAAACACGATTTGATGTTGTAAATCAATTGATTAATTGCTTTGTTATAGATACCTGTTTCTTAAAACTCCTTTTTTTTTGCGAATTTCGATTTAACTCAATTAACTGTTCACTTTATTGCGTTTTCATGACTGGGTCAAGTAAAAATAAGAAAGTTGCAGGTAGGATTTTGTTGACGTTGATTTATTAATGTTATTGTGTTTTATTTATAACTAGCATTTGCCAGCTGCTTCGCCCGTGTGGAGGTCGGAAATTATCCCGCGGGAACATACTACCGGGATATAAGTAACATAATTATGTCCTTTGTTAGGCTCTAAACTATCTGTGTACCAATTTTCTTTTAAATCGTTTCAGTAGTTTTAGCAGGAAAGCGAGACAGACAGACAGAGTTACTTTTGCATTTATAATATTAGTGTGGATGTGGATTATATTGTAGTAAGAAATAAATGATTAGTTTATTATTTAATTTAAGAACTTTTTCTTTTGTTTTTTTGGGTGGGAAATCATCAAATGACGTCTCCCGCTCCGCCCAGAGCGGGAGACGTCATTTGATGCATGTCAGACTTTTACTGACTAAAACCCACCCGTGTTCCTTCAGATACCTATATGCCAGCGCCACGGTAACTCCTTCGAACAAATTCCGCGACCCTGGCAGTATTATAGGTACCTGCAGTAGAAGTAGTAGAATCCAGTACAGATACAGTATTAGCTTTAAAAACATATACTAGAATATTATCTATATCTATAAATAATAGTTTCCTACTTTAAGTATACATTAATTAAAATACTCCGGTTATTTAAATTAAAAGAATGAACAAATGCATGTTTGTCTTCTAGGTGCTGCAAGACATGAAGAATGGAGAAGTAGTATCACAACACATCTCACAAAATACGCAATAACAGAGTCGTCTATGAGTCTGCCCCGAGCCAGCTAAAAGTGCGTCCACACTGTCCCGCGTCCGCTGTGTCGCGCGCCCTAATGCGGTGCTTCGCATGCCGCCCCGCCTGGCGGCGCTCACAACTATCATCGCCGATGGAAAAATCGCCCGATTCCGTATAGGGACAATAATCGTCGACATTGAATAACAATCGCTCGCCGGCTCGCAGCGCCTTTATTAATAAATTCTATTACGTATTACGGACTGACACGGCCGGGAAGGGGGCAAAGAGGGGGTTTACTTTGTTGTCTATGATTTTCGTTTTCGTTTCTCGTGATATCGCGGACGTTTAGTTGCGCATTCTATTTACTGTTGATATCTTTAAATCTCATTTGTTGACGTAAATGTTAGTCTGCCTGTACTTGGAATAAACTATGTTTTATAAATATAATCATTTAGGTGCTACTTATTAGTTACTAGTTAGCAACACAGCAAAATTAGTCAAATCTTCTACATAGATATCGTCAAAAACGTCCCTTGCTGGTCAATCGTAGCTACTATGGAAATTACTTCAGATGTGATGAGTACTGACTTCTGTTAATTTCGAAGTGCGGTACTACATACAAAACATTGCCGTCTGATCTGTAGATCTAATTACTCGTTAATGTGTCACACTTTATGTGATTACTGCTACCCAAATCAGTACATTTGGCCTCTCTTTATGTAATTCAGTTACTGAGGTTACTGCTCGCTCACCTTGAGGTTGGTTGTCAAGCCGCGGTCAGTGCGAGCTCTGATATATTTAACTAGCTTCTGCCCGCGACTTCGTCCGCGTTAAATTTCTTGTTCCCCCGACCCTTCCCGTCGCATCGATTTGCCTGCTAGTTTTCGTCCATTTTTCGTTGCTGCTCGCTCCTTTTGAGTTATAGTGAGTCAACCTTAAAAGATAGACATATGCTCTCGCGGACTTTTTTTAGAACTTTTTAAAAGAAACAATTCCGTCATACATGATTTTTGCGTTACTTTAACCGTTTACGCAGCGCACGCAACGAAAACTCTCAAAAGGAATAAATTGTCCCCGTTTTTGCAACATTTTTCATTAATGCTCCGCTCCTCTTAGTTGTAGCATGATGTTATATAGCCTATAGCCTCCCACGATAAATAGGCTACCCAACACAAAAATAATTTTTCAATTCAGACCAGTAGTTCCTGAGATTAGCGCGTTCAATCAAACAAACAAACAAACAAACAAACTCTTCAGCTTTATAATATTAAAAAAGTATAGATATTCATTATTCTGCGATCCATATACGATCGTTATTAGGTAAGTAGATGTTTAAGCTTCGATAAAGCTAAATCTGTAAAAAAAATCTGCAATAAACCTGAATTGCTTTAACCAGACAAAAAAAAACCGACTGTGAGAATAAATGTATTCCTTTTTCAAATGGATTTTTGAAATATCAATTGGATTCTTTAAGCATTTCGAGTGCATGGCTTTTCCCAGCGACCTGCATTTATCATAGTGTACAGAAGGCATATGACGTTATCCTGAGACAGACTGAAATATTGGTACATGTATGATATCATAATCTTGGCGTCTCCCTACTAGGTACTTGCTGGTCTTATTTCTGTGAACTGCGACGGGTGGTGGCACGGGGGAGGAGGAGGGTAGCGTGTCATTTCCGTCTGTCTGGTAGCTCAAGGACTGTCCTTGTCTCTAATACTCTCCCAATGACCTCGACCTTGGGCACGTTGTATCTCACGTAGTTGCTTCTGTTAAAACAACAGAACCGATTCTATATTTGTTTATTTAGTAAAATGAAATGCTGTTCGTTTATAAGCACATTATAGCAAAATGTCTGTACCGATTTAGTAAATTAATTTTTGTATTCAGAATAAAAAACAACTTTAAATTCATTGCATTTCAGTGGATTTTGCATAAATGATTGAAATTTGGACAAGATAACGTCCACCAGCACACTAAGTGAGGGGGAGGCTCAGATGCGCCTGGTCCTGAGAGGTCATTGATCTAGTAGTCGCAAGCGCTACTGCTGAGCACGAGGTCCTGGGTTCAATTCCCAGGTTGTGTAAAGAGGTATTGGGTTTTTCTATCGGAGTCTGAATTTGTGCCTGGTTGATGGCACGCCCTTTTTTACATAGGACTTAAACATAACTGGCAATATGTGAGTATACTACAGGTACACCTCAGACCACCTCTTCGCGGCAACAATGCGCAATATTATGTAATTGACTAAAATTTGTGTCGTAAGTTCGTAAAGGCTTCTCGCTCTTACAACTAATATTCTCTCTTTTCGCAGACTTCTCTGTCTAATAAAACAAAGTAACTCCTATAACTTATGTACGAATTGTCAAAACAAAACCGGTAAGGTTTTCTTTGTGTGCATCCGGGGTGAGGTGCTAACATTATCTAGCATGCTTCGCTCGCTCCTGCGTCCCACGTTTTCCGTATCAGTAAAGTTTCAATCAATCAATCAGTATAGCTTGATGAATTCCTAATCTATACAAATAAATAAAACTGAAGTGTCTGTTTGTAATTTCAAATTAACAGCTTTTCACTAAATGCATATGAAAGTAAATAGAGGTAGGTAAAGAGAGGTACTTACACCAAAAAATATTTTATTTAACTTTTGTCTGTCTGTCTATCTGTCAGTCTGTTTGTTCCGGGTAATCTCTGAAATGGCTGGACCGATTTTGAAGGGCCTTTCACTGGCAGATAGCTGATGTATCAAGGATTAACTTAGCCTACTTTTATTTTAGAAAAAAAAAATAGAATCTCACGAAAAAAAAAGCAATGAAAAATGTCTGATCTGGCTGATATTTGGTACAGGGATAGATTATAGCCTGGCATAAGATATAGGCTACTTTATCGCTGGAATAGGTCCCCATGGGTTGAGGGAGCGGGATCTAAATTTCATTATTACTTTTGGTCGCGATAACCGAAATCCACGCGGGCGAAGCCGCGGGCACCAGCTAGTTCTTTATAAATGCGTTAATGTTAGTGGATTAATGACATTGATTTGATTTCAGTGTTAAGAAAAATACGTTTACTACTTCAAGTAAATTTTTCGGCTTGCTGCGCTCGATCTACCATTCGTCTGCTTTCCCAGCTCTACTGTTGTCGAAAAAAATTAAACCGCCGAAAAAACTGAAAAGCAAAAAATAATAAACCTTAAAATTATGAGTCAGCGCTTTGAGTGATCTTTATTCATTGATTTTTCAGCGCCGACTCAAAATTTTAAGGTTTATTATTTTTTACTTTTCAGTTTTTTCGGCGGTTTAATTTTTTATATCCTACTTCTGTATCAATAGTCAAAAGACGCTTATCCTTGTCGAATACTTCGGTAGTGTGCTAAATATTTGGACGCACATCCCTGCTCCGTGCTCCGTATTGCGTGTGGTGCCGGACGTAAACAATACCACCATCCCATTTCTTCCCGTGCGTGGGTGTCGTAAAAGGCAACTAAGGGACTTACTAGATAATGTCATCAATGTATATAAGTATATGTAACATGTGTTCATCGTTGCGTATGTAAGCGGGCACGCCCTTTATGCCTAGAGGCTCTTATTATGGTTTTAAGTTCTATTTACGATTTTATTATTTCAGCTTGAGTTTAGTTTTCAATGTTTTGTTGGTATATTGGCGTGTGCTAGCTGACATTTGACGAATAATTTGATGTATGTTTGGTTTTATAATATTAATTAATAATACTGCATAATACTGATTACATAATACTGTATTGAATCAAGTTCTTCTAACTTAATAGACAGCTGTGCTGCTTGGGAGTTTGTTCCGCCACTTCTTCTTCCCAGCTAAAGTACTAGGAAGTGTCGAAGGGCGGGCGTTTTGGGGGGACTGTCTTATATAACTTTGACGTTCAAAAAGTGCTGACTCTCAGCCTAGTTTGAATAAATTACTTTTGATTTTGATTAATTTTGATTTTGAATGGGCAGCAGCGTTCTCTATGCATTTTACTGCCATACTGCGATCGCCAACCCGAGCGTGGCGATTATGACAAACCCTCCCCAAATTGGAGCAGGCCTATGATCAGTATTGGTCGTCTTTCGGCTGCAATGATGATGCTGAATGACATCCCAGCTCCATCCTCAGCGCCCTTGACAGGCTTAGCCCGCCACTGACAACGTCTGTCGGGTTAGTTGTCTTTCTGAAATGTAAAAGTTGCATGTTGGTGAGCTTGTTAACTACAATAACGATAAATTGTTCCACCGAACCGCACGTTACAGAATTTTGTTTCAGTGCTGTTAGTGGAAGGTCACAAGTGCGGTTCGGGCAAGTGCTGTTCAAATCAGTGCTGTTAGTGGAATACCTCCTTGTGAATTAGTACCGTGTAGTGCCGGACATAAAGAATAACACCACCCCATTTCTTCCCGTGGGTGTCGTAAAAGGCGACTAAGGGACTTACTAGAGAATGGGCAGCAGCGTTCTCTATGCATTTTACCACCATACTGCGATCGCCAACCCGCCTGCCAAGCGTGGCGATTATGGCAAAGCCCCCCAAATTGGGGGAGGCCTAAGTCCAGCAGTGGACGTCTTACGGCTGAAATGATGAAAATGATGAGCTTGTGAATTTGGGTGTTTGCAAGTTTTCAATGACTACCTTACGGCTAAAGAAATAGGATAGAATTTTTCAATCTAGATAAATTAACATGCATTAGCTCTAATTTTTACCCTGGTTGTGCATTCCCGTAGGATGAAGACCGGCCAAGCTGATGCAATTAATTTACGCACTTAATATATTAAATTATAATTAATTTAAAAAATCTACATCATAACAAAAATAAAGACACCATTTTAATACTAGAAATAATGATAAAATCGATCAACCATTTTTCAGATTATTTAAAGTAAAACATATATGTTATATGGGGTACCTACTGTGTTAAATGTTACAACAAAATACCTTCGTTTTCGTGATAATTTTCCATACTAAATAATTCGACGTCCCATAAATAGAATTAATGACAGTTCATATTCTATGTATTGGCCGGCCATGTTTGCTCGTATTTGAAGATGCTACGTAAGTAAACACACAAATTGTTTTTAATATCTGCAGCAAAATTTTAAAGTTTGACATCATTCAAGTCAAAATTTTAATAAAAACATATTTCTAATATCGCCAGACGTCAAAGTAAATACCTATCTATCATAATAGTAATTAATTGAACGAAAGCGTAAATATCTACTTATTAAATTATTTTTTTCATGAAAAATCTAACAAATAAAACTTTTTATTATACTTTTGATGTTTTAATAGAAACAATTAATTAGTAATGAAAATAAACGATTTGTAATTAATTAAATGAACGCACAACTTGATCGTACTGCGAACATTCCACAGGACTCGCCGGTCGACGGTTGGCTGGATTACTAAAATCAATTTACATGAACACTATTTAATTACTAAATGCCTAATGGAGATACAAATTACTTTGTGCAATTAATCTTATTCATCGAGTTAGGTGTAACACGTTCAATTTGGAAGTTATTCGATAAGCTATAAATTGCCATGCACTGTTTAAAGATGTGCTGATATACTTTCAATGAGGGTAGATTATCGGCATTTAGTTCAACGGGGGGTTTTCCGAATTTATCTGTTTAAGAATCAATTTTAAATAACCAAATTATAGAATCTTCGGGTGATATTTCTATGCCGAATTTAATAACAGCAGTAGTAGCGGACGTTGTCATCTTACAATAGTGTCAGACACATTATAAATTATCCACACTATAATATCATAAATGCAAAAGTAACTCTGTCTGTCTGTCTGTCTCGCTTTCCTGCTAAAACTACTGAACCGATTTAAATGGAATTTGGTACACAGATAGTTTAGAGCCTGAGAAAGGACATAGGCTACTTTTTATCCCGGTAGTATGTTCCCGCGGGATAATTTCCGACCTCCACACGGGCGAAGCCTCTGGCAAAAGCTAGTTATTTATAAAATTATAGTCAAATTCGAGTCGTATTTCTTGCATATCCTTCGGGTGAAACCCGCATGATAAGTGAAGTTTATGTGTTCTTAACACCTTGGCTTTTGTTACAAAATTCATCAATGGATTGATAAATTTGAATAAATTTGAAAACAAAAATGAAAAGGAGTGTTATGAGGAAGATGACATTTGGCGCAAATTAAATTTCTCGCGTATGAAGTTGTAGGCACAAACTAGTACTTAAGATTGAAATTGCGAATGAATGATGTGTGGAAGTCATTCTGTATATCTTTCTGTCTTCTTTACATTTTTACGTCATAACGGCTGAACGGATTTCAATTACATAATAAATACACTGAAATGGATAAAAAGTATCCTATGTTAGGTCATAGGATACTTTTATCCCGGTAGTATGATCTCGTGAACCTACCCAATTTTCGACCTTCACGTAGGCAAAGCCGTAGGCAAAGTATAGTTTTGTATGGAAATACACATCTGCCTTTTGTCAGTAAAGAAAAAGTTGATGGTTACAACACTGCACAGTTATAGTCAAGTTGGACACCGACGCGTTATCGGCAGTCAGATAATCACACTCGTTTTGTATCTGGGTAAGGCCGTGTAAAATTGTACTGTTAATAAAACGGGAGTCAGGTGTTGTAAGCGGGGGTGACGGTGTTCCCTTGACGAAAGAGTGAAATTAAACCAGTCAGAATGTCGTAATAATTGAGTATATTTGACACACATAAAATTACACAGAAATCACTACAAATGGTTGTAAAAGAGTACACAGCACACAATATAAAATACAATCAGAATAAGCAGTACACATAATTAAATCCTAGCTATATTTCACTTGAAGACTGGCTAACTAGATATAGGGTACATCGCGACTAAGCAGTGGACAGCGGAGCCACTTACTTCACAAACACTACGTGGTAACTTGATGATTCGTGTAAACTTGTAAAAATACTAAATCCAAAAATAGACGCTCGGCCCTTTTATAACTTTTGTTGCCTACTGCAAGTAGCGTATACATTTCTTTACTTTGATTAGCCGCTCTGCCATATGAGAGCGAGAAAAATGGACTTTCCCTAAGAGACAGGTTTCGACTTGTCGAGAATTTCAAAACACGTGTAAGCGAGTTCAAGGTTTCTGCTTTCTTATTGGATTAACAATGTAGCTCGTCCTATTGGACGTACGCTTCTTTCAAAATCGTGTACGAACTACATAAGATATTTTAGGTACCTATATTCATACCTAATTACAGCTAACTAGTGATCGCCCATTGGTCGAAATTCGACCGTACTTCATTTGAATAGAAATACATTATTAAATGAAAAAATATAGATAATAAAAAAAAAATGTGGTTATATTTGACATTCAGTAACACTATAGACAAATTGTTGACGCTGTACTACTGTGGAGAGGGTTCGCTGCCGGGATGGTGATGGCCAGGACCAGGACGTAGGTGTAATGAGTAAAGAATATTTCTTCAGGACTCTCTTTTTTATCTTCTTAATACTTCTTAACTGCTGGATATGGAACAATACGAAATGAATTATCACAGAAAGGTCTGTTTTTATAGAATTTTCCCTATTATTTTTAATAGCTTCTGCCCGCGACTTTGTCCGCGTCAAATTTTCGCTCCCCTTCCCGTCGCGTCGAATTGCCTGCCAGTTTTCGTCCATTTTTCGTTTGCTGCTCAACTTTTTTTGACCGTAGCGTGATGTTATATAGCCTATAGCCTTCCTCAATAAATGGGCTACCCAACACAAAAATAATTTTTCAATTCCAATCAGCAGTTCCTGAGATTAGCGCGTTCAATCAAACAAACAGACAAACAAATAAACAAACTCTTCAGCTTTATAATATTAGTATAGATTAATTATGACGGTTCCAAATGTCATAATTATAACCAGCCAGTACAATCTATGACCAGCCTGTACAATCGTGAGGCATACAACCTCTACAGTTTGCACACGACACTAAGTTTTGTATGGGAAACTTACTAATGCCATACTTGACACTCTCCATAAAACCACAAAAAATATTTCTTATAAATCTAAACTAAATTCCTATCGTCGCTAATACAAATAAAAATAATATTAAAGAAAATATTCTCGATATGATCATAGATTTTAAAAATGAAATAGGTTATTTAGCCATAAAATTAATTTATTACCTATGGTTATACTTGACATTCATTATGACACAAAATCAGGCTTACCAACTTAGGGTTTTTTCCAAATTTAGGGGGTAAATAAGAGGATTGAGATTTTTAGGGGCGTTCGATTTTTAGGGGTATTCTTAGGGATTTTTTGCCATCTTACATTTCTCATTGTGTTTTTGATTACAATAAAAGTATTAGCGACTTCTAGTACGGTTCCTCGATACTAAGAATGCAGAGTGAATGATTAAAAAATGTCGCGTAATAAATATAGACGAATATTACTACTGTGTGCCGGGTCTATGATTACTGAACATTCGTTGGTTATTTTCATTATAATTTTTTAGCGGATTTTTTCAGTAATTGTGGCGGCATGTTTAGGGGTTCTTAACTTAAGCTTTAGGGGTAAATATTTCTGGGTGTTGGTAACACTGCACATAATAATAAAGACAGATTTGGACCATAAACAAAAGAATTTCTATGCATGTGTGTATTGGATACACGGTAATGAAGAGTAGTGTGTGTAACGTGTTATTTATTGAAAATAATGTATTTTAACTCATAATTTTAAAAAAATATTAGCATTCGTCACTTCTTCTCTGTATAAACTATAAGTGTGCGAAATTTCATACTCCTCCGTCCGCCCAATTTTCGTAAAAAGGGATCCAAAGTTTTCGCTTCACGTATTAATATATTATAGATTAGTGCTTTACAATCAATGAGTTAGGTAACTAGATTCTAATTAGTTTTATACAAACATGACACAGGCATTACAGACTAATTAGAATCCAACAGGTTATTGTTACTGGTTAATTACAGGTTAATTAGAATTCAAAAGGTCAAGACAATGGTAATACAGGTGATTATAAACATACATCGGTATTTACGTAAGTATTTTCATGGAAATCTACTACTTTTATTAAAGAACAGTATAGGTATTTGTTTAGGTATTCCACAGAGGCTATACCGGAGTTACTGAATACAATAGCGAGGAGATATTAATGTTAAAAGTTAGCTAGTCTCATTGGGCGTCGCCCACAACAATAAAGAAACATAAATACTAACTATAGCTTGTTTTATTGGGCTTCACCTACATGTACAATTCGTTTTTATTTTTGTCCGACGAAAAGACGAATTTGATTGTTTGATTGAACGCGTTAATCTCAGGAACTACTGGTCCAAATTCTTTTTGTGTTGGGTAGCCTATTTATCGAGGAAGGCTATAGGCTATATAACATTACGCTACACGTAAGAGGAGCGAAGCAGTAATGAAAAATGTTGCAAAAACGGGGAAAATCGCATGGGTAGGCGATTCGACGCGACGGAACAAGAAATTTAACTAACGCGGACGAAGTCGCGGGCAGAAGCTAGTTGATAATATAATGGCCACATTAATCATGATTTAATAGTGATGATCTTTAAATTTATCATACCTTACGATTTACCATTGTTTTTTAGTTTGAAAAGTTGTAATTTTTAGTTTTCCATACAAAAATAGCATGTCCGAAATACATCTCTTGGGTATTATTTGTAAAATATTTAGAAAAATTGTCTTCTAGCGCTATGAAGTTGCTTTTAATGATTTTATTACTAATTATCCTCTACAGTGCTCGTATTTTGTTAATTTAACTATGTTTCTATAATATTTTATTAGCATCTGCGACCGCCACCGATATCGGCAAGATATCCAACGGCGAAGACACAATGCGAGGTGAGTAATGGGCATTCTTTCACTTGGACACACTTTTTGACAATATGAACTTTGACACGTTGATTTTCAGCAATATCATCGAGCTGATATAGTAATAATAATATTGGTATCGAATCAGTATGGGTATATCTGCCGAGATATTTGCATCAGGTTAGACCTTGGAGTCGATATCTGACAATGAAGAAACGCCCAATAGGTCACAAGACGCAGGACACAGAACATTCAAAGTAATCATTTTAGTTCGCTATACCATAGGTATTAAAAAATGTAAAAAAAAATCGGACCTAAACAAAAACAACTTTAGTTGATCAACTGCAAATATTTCTTACTGTAACATGGACTTTCTGCCAAATGGTCAGCGGTGTATCATGAATAAATACGTTCGCACGTTTCAAAGGCCTACAGCCAATCGAAGACAACCATGGAATGTTAATGAGAAAAATTGTGCTGAGATAGGAAGGTATCGGTTTTCAGTCGTCACTCTAAATTGATTGTCACATGACACCGGCTAGTTTACCGTCCTCCTCTCAGTGCGCACCCCGTACCGTACCGCGTGCCCTTGTAACCTGAGAGGCCCATATTGCATAAGTTCTCCGATTCCACCAATCATTTTGATCCCTTCGTGCAGGGAGTATAAGGCAAGTTGCCCCGAGCCTAGAGCCTCCAAGTCCCTCAACTTGCGAGTTGCACCACTTAGCGAGTAATCTTTGTAAACGTTTGTTATGAGAAACTGTGCCGAGTTATTTAATTATTTATTAGAACTGTGCAAATAGTCAGCCCCCTCCCCTCTCCTCCGCTCTGCTATGATACTAGAACAGCCAGGTCATTAATCCTATTACGTGAACAACTATTCTAGAAATGTGAACACTGTTTAAATTAAGGTGCACTGATTTATTGGTAGCCTATCAATAAATAAGTCTATGAAGCTATGTAATATAATATTTCATTTTATCATTGTATATCATTTGATGTTTCTTTATATTTTACTTTTTCTTTTTTACTGCCTCGTGGGTGTAGTGGTCGCAAGCGCTACTGCTGTGCATGAGGTCCTAGTTTTGATTGTTAGGTCGAACACAGTGTTATTTGTTTTTTTTTTCTGGAATTTGTTAGTGGTAGCCCGGGATTTGGATTTGTGCCCGTTTGGTGACATAACTAGCGAAATGTGGGTGTGCACAAACACATCTGCCCAACCTTTCGGGGACACAAGGCGTGATGTTATGTTTATCAGTTTAATTTTAAACTAAATATAAACAATGCATATTGCATAAAATCCCGAACCTACTGATTGGGAGAAGACACTGGCTCCTGTAACACAGGTGTTTTTACATAGCGCAGGAGTCAGGGTTTCACTTTGTGACATGGCAGGTACGATTATTGCAACCCAGCGCTGGGCACGCCACAATTGCGGCGGTAAGTCCCCTCTTTGAGGAGTGCATAGAGAGGCACCACGGCGTCCTCACCTTCCGCCTGACGCAGGTTCTCACCGGGCATGGGTGCTTCGGTGGGTTCCTGTTCAGGATAAAGCGGGAGGATACGCCCGGGTGTTTCCATTGTAAGGATCGTCTGGAGGACACGGTGGAACATACGGTGGAAGTCTGCTAGGGTCGCGAGATGGTTCGAAAGAGATACCGTGACCCTGGCAAATGGGCAACTGATGGAACACGGGTGGGTTTTAGTCAGTAAAAGTCTGACACGCCCTCCTGCTCCGCCCAGAGCGGGAGAAGTCATATGATGATTTCCTATCCAAAAAAAAGGCTTCGCTTTTTTCTGCCGATAAAGAATTTTATTAAAACAAAAAATTCCTAGAATATCCGATGACTCGTGTAACAAATTAAATATGCTGGCCTTTAATTCAGTGACATCATCATCATCATCATTTCAGCCGAAAGACGTCCACTGCTGGACATAGGCCTCCCCCAAGCACCGCCGTTTCGATCTGTTCTGTGCTTCTCGCATCCAACGTATTCCTGTGGCCTTCACCAGGTACTTCAGTGTACTCCGTCATAAATATTTCAAAGCTGCAAAATTCTCACCTTTAAACGTTCATCTTCTATACAACCTTTAACGATAAAGTTCTTAAAAAATATCAAGCTTGAACACGTATAAATTGGGACTGTCAATGAGTTTAATTTGTAGACACCGTTTGACTGCCACCTGCCCCCCTAGCATAGTTACAACCGTTTCGTGTCGAATTCCGTTCTCCAATCGGTAACGCCTCGGTGTCAGCAATTGTAGAAACCGATAAGTTGGTAGCCATGTTGACGCGCCTGAGTCGGCCGCTCGTTCTACAATATCTTTAGAAAAACGACACATTATATTATAACAAAGGATGTAGCGTTGATCATTGTAGAAACGATAAAAAATCATTCAATCATTTTGAACGATGTGAACTTGGCTACGAATTTTCTATTCGTTTGTTCTAACCACGTGACTTAACGTTGAGATGATTTCATTCCCATACATTTGATTAGTTTTCCACTAGCGTTAACGATTGCAGATTATCAACTTGGCTAGGGGTGCTGTGGTTCCAACACGAATTCATTATAAGAGAGCGCTCTTCAAATGCCCCGCACTGCCACGAAACGAAGCAGAAAAACCGGCCAAGTGCGAGTCGGACTCGCGCACCGAGGGTTCCATACAAACCTGTAGGTATTCTCGGTTTAAAAATAAATGTTTTTTTTTTATTTTATATTTCAATTGATTGAATGTAAGTTAAATTGCGGTTTACGATTTATGACGTTTTAAAAAAAAACTACTCACTCGATCTCGTTCAAACCAATTTTCGGTGGTAGTTTACATGGTAATATACATCATATATTTTTTTTAGTTTTATCATTCTCTTATTTTAGAAGTTACGGGGGGGGGGGGACACACATTTTACCACTTTGGAAGTGTCTCTCGCGCAAACTATTCAGTTTAGAAAAAAATGATAATAGAAACCTCATTACCATTTTTGAAGACCTATTCATAGATATCCCACACGTATGGGTTTGATGAAAAAAAAAATTTTGAGTTTCAGTTCTATGTATGGGGAACCCCAAAATGTATTGTTTTTTTTTTCTATTTTAGTGTAAAAATCTTAATGTAGTTCACAGAATACATCTACTTACCAAGTTTCAACAGCATAGCTCTTATAGTTTCGGAAAAAAGTGGCTGTGACATACGGACGGACGGACAGACAGACAGACAGACAGACAGACAGACATGACGAATCTATAAGGGTTCCGTTTTTTGCCATTTGGCAACGGAACCCTAAAAACTAGTAATAGCAAAATTATTATTTGCAATATTAAAAATGAATTCTTTCTACTTAAAAGGTAATTTTACCCTTTGCAGTATGATGGATACATCCAATCTCCTGCAGTCCTGACATCCGCAAATGTCAATGTACGTAGTTGTCAGAATATAGATATTAGTATTGCCATAATTTTAAGATAGTCTTTACGTTGTACCGTCTAGGTGTAGTGCCTTCAATCGCAGTAAGACGAGTCTTGACAGACATCATTTCAAGAGATAGCGCTATCGTGAGTAAAGATATTAAGTTTATTTAATGTCCAAGAGGTTTTAACAAATCATTTGTAGAGGCCTTTTTATGTCTTAAGATACCTAACAGAAGACCTCCCTCTTCCATCTCTATGTGTACACCATACAAAACCAAGAGAATAGGAACAGAGAGAGAGTGAAGGTTTGTTACTCGTTTTATTATTAACCACCCGGTAGTTCATAATTTTTCTCGCCTAGGGAATGTCCTAGAATAAATGTAGAATAGTTGGGAGCATTCAAAGTTGTGTCTAGTGGGAGCAAAAGTCAAACAATATAAAAGTTCTTTACTACAAAGTCGTGCAAACTGCGAGCTGCTCCGAGTTCAAAGTTCAGCTGTCTCACAACATGTACCCACACACGTACCTGTGTTTAATCTATGAACGTTTATTTATTTAAGTAGGCGACAGGACAGGGGGTATAGCCCAGTCTAAGCCAACCTACTATCGAAGAACGTAACGAACTGTTTCATTTCAGTCTGACTGCAATTAAAGAAAATATTGTTTACTAAGATTTAAAATATAATGTTGACTAGATGAATCTCTTTCTAAAACAAAATAAAGCATTATCTATTCTTTCCATTCATCGGCTGCGGTGAGCTGCGTCTAGGTGCGGTTCGGTGCGACTGCGTGCGGTCATCTGCAGTGGCACGCTCTGTTGGAAGTGACGCCGACAAAACGCACGTGTCATTACGCCATTCATATTTGGCACAATGGGGTGAGATCAATTAATAAAGCTTGTTTTCATTAAAATTATAATTTTCTCTGTTGTTGTTGTAACAATACGGCATGTCACTCCGTCCGTCCGCATGCGGTGAGGTGCGACCCGGTGCAGTTCAGTGCGATCGCGTGCGGTCAGCTGTGGTCGTGCGCTCTACTAGACATGACGTGGACATGACGCGCCTGTTATTGCGCTGTCCATATTACCGGACTGTCTGAGGTGAGCTCAATCAATTAATTTGCGAAGTTTATCGGTATCACGCTCAGATGTCGCCAATTCGGAAGTCTGTTGTGATATTAATGGATAAATACGGAATAATAATATATCTTGTCTGATTTGTTCGGTATTGTTTTCTGGTGCAAAATAAGTATTAATAGCGCTTAGCCTATGCAGCGTATAAAATTAATTTAAGCCAGCTGAAAACATTTTTAAAAATTGTACAAAGCTGCATCTAAAATAATAAATTAAATGAAAAAATAAACAATCCACTTCAAACATTCATATTACAATTGGGAACAGCATCTATGCGTGAACGCATTAATTGTCCGCGGCCGTCCGGTACGGTTCGGGCCGGTCCGGTCATTACGGCGGCAATTTGCGCCCATTGAGCCGCGCACGCACCGAAATCGCGAGTGCGCGGGGCATTGCATCTATTTTATACGTCACGCTCGCGGCAGGGATACTGCTAATGATGTGTTAAATATCAATTGACAGCCGAAAGGGTTTTTTTAATCATCAGGTGATTTTCACCTTTAGGTTCGCTGTTTAAATTACAGAGGCGACGATAATTGTGTTAGTCCCATTTATAGACAGTGGTGCCGATTCCCTTCTTCACAAACTAAACTAAATTTAAGTTCAGTGCATCTTTTTCTTTCTATTTTATTAAGGAAAGGACAGAAGAAAAATTTTAGTTTAGTCCTGTCAAATTAATCAGCGCTTGACGTAAATTGACGTAATTTTAGTAGGCAAGTTTTTAATCACGTCTAAACTTGTATGGAGTGGTGACAGGCGCTGATTAATTTGACAGGACTAAACTAAAAAAAATCTTTTGTCCTCTTCTTAATGAAATACAAAGAAAAAGATGCACTGAACTTAAATTTAGTTTAGTTTGTGAACAAGGGAATCGGTACCAGTGCCATTCTCTTTATGCTTTGCGCATTCATTTTGTAGATATGAACGATAACATAATAGAAGTCAGTACCTTGTACCGTAGGTGGGTGCGGTACTTGTGACTTATAGTTTCCAGGGTTTACACATTATCTCTTATTCTGGGTATTTTGTCGAGTTGTAGGTAATGAAGGTAATACTTTTTAACCGACTTCACAAAAAGGAGGAGGTTCGCAACTCGGTGTATTTTTTTAATGTTTATTACCCCAGAACTCTGTAATTTATAAACAATTTAAAAAAAAAATTCTATAGTTTGAAAGCGTAGGTATACATACCGAGTGAACATATGTATATGAATTTGGTGAAGTTCTGATTAGTAGTTTCTGAATTAGATTCAATAATACGTATTTTTGTCATTTTAGTTTATATTGATGACTAGCTAATAACTACGTGGGTGTCGGAAATTAGAAAACGGACAATAGAAGACTATGCGGTACTCTTTATAATATCAGCTATCTGCCAGTATATCGGTCCAGCCGTATCGGATATTTAGCCGGAAGAAACAGAGAGACGGACTAAATTAAAAGAAATGATTTTTGTTACCTATAAGTACCGCATATCCTTTCATATGCTTTAATAATAAGCGGTTTTACATTACAAACAAACACTTCAATTCATTGTAGGTATAGATGTTCTAATAATTCATTGTAGGTATAGATGTTCTAATAATTCATTGTAGGTATAGACGTTCTAATAATTTCTTGTCACTGTTATTTACTTAGCAAGTGAAGGTTCACGATTAGATTTTTTCTGGGGCCAGTTTAAAAAATACTACGTTTTAAAAGTGAAAAGGAATGATTTAAAAAAAAAAAAACTCTATAAACAGAAAAATACAAAACCGAATTCTGAAATTAAAGTTATTTTTCACTTAGTTTTATTTTTATTTGGGAGTCGTTTCGTCAACGGTACATTGTGCACTACGATGCAGATTTTTAATTTAATGTGCCATCGAGGGACATTTATGCCATCAGAGCTGGAAAATGTTTCTACTCTTTCCATAACTTTCCGCTTTGTGCAGTGTGAAAGTGTCGAAGAGCTCCATGTGGCCGTAAGCTAGAGTATTCTGAGAATGACCCACGCTACTGCTTAACACTACTTATGGCACTCGTCCGATTCTGAGTAACGTTTGCCGAGTCCGGATTGTAGTCAACGTAACGTCAGAAATGAGCAAAAACTTTTTATAAAAAAATAACAACCGACTTCCTCAAAAAAAAAGAACACTACAAAGTCAAAAATAACTTTAATCTCGAAAGTCGGTGTCTTGGGATCTGTATTTAAGGTTTTTTGCCTCCGACTTCCGAAATTAAAGTTATTTTTGACTTTGTAGTGTTTTTTTTTTTTTGAGGAAGTCGGTTGTTTTTTTTTTTGTAAAAAAAATTATTTTTAGCTTTTTAGTTATGGTAGATACCCCGCACTATTCTAATCGCGTTATTCGTTCAATTGTCGCGGCAAATACTTAATGCAAATTTAACACTTATAATATATGGTTTTCACATGGACTCCATTGTCCGAATGGAACCAAATTAAAACGGGACCATTCGGGAAGCACCAGCTTTCAAATAAAAAAGAATCATCGAAATCGGTTCACCCAGTTAAAAGTTATGAGGTAACAAACATTAAAAAAAAATACAGTCGAATTGATAACCTCCTCCATTTTTTGAAGTCGGTTTAAAACTGCCTGGGTCATGAATTGAGAACATAATAGCAACCAGCCTACAGGTACAATAATTTATAATGGTTTAAACGGGAAAAGACTGGCTGTCTTACTCTTAGCCGAAACACAAAGACGGTAAATTAATGAGCTACCTTTGTTTATAAGACAGCAGTGTTTTTACCGAGCTTGTAAGTGAGGGACGCAAAACTAAATAAAATAATATTAAATAAAAAGGCACTCAGTCTCATGTTAATAACGTCTCCAAATAAATCATTCGAGAGTACTTTCAGTTGTTATTACGTACGTTGTAGTAATAAGATGTTATCTGAAGCGTCATTATGAAAATACTCGAAAAATAATAAACTATATAATAATGATGTACGAGTCTCTAGATTTAGATCCTAAGGTACCTACAGCTAGGTAATTTATCAAAAAATCTCATATTACTTAGAACAGTATGGCTATTAACTTTATTTTTGTACTCGTCAGTAACCTTCAACTAAGCAATTAATCATCTTATGAAACTATAAATTGCTTTAGAAAAGCATTTTTAATTACAAGGCAGTTTGAAAATAATAACGGTCTTAACTAAAATAACCTTTTGTACCCCAACAACTATGTGCGTACCTACCCCATTGTTACATATTCTTCTTAGCTAAGCAGTTTAAATTTTGGAAATCTGTTTTCTCATTGATTTGTATAATTTGCACGAGCACCAACGAACTAGTTATGCTGTGATTTAATAGACTCCAAGTAGGTTTCGGCATGGGCAGATGCCAATCTCTAGCACGATTGTTTTTCTGTCCTTTGATCCAAAAAGTAGTAATATTGAAAACCGAAAGAACACAGTGTAGGGAGTTTAATACCTACTCATTTTATGCGGGATATGAGGAACTGTGTTCCAGGAAAAATATAAGCTGACACAGTTACAATCACTCCTCAAGTATTTCAAGAAAACTATAAAACCTTTCCCCCTATAGATGCGTTCAGCTGTTTGTGCATTTGTATTGGTGGTATATCGTGGGATGGAAACTGTCGCGTGATTTGATGCCGTTTAGATAGCGTTACGGCGCCTAATGCATGGCTCCGTCACAGCGATAAGTGTGTCCCAATAGTTACTGTTTAGCAGTCGGACAGCTGCGTTCGATCAACATGAAGGCTTGTTTGGCGTAAATATAGTTTGCAAAATAGCTCCTCTCCTTCTATTGGACTGCGTGCGTTCTGTTATAACGCCGTGGCCAATCGTTTCACCGTGGAGTGAAAACAAATAAGGTTTACCTAATATCTTTTACGAACATAAACTTAGCAAATTGAAAAAAATGGGTATGGTATAAGCAGTTGTTATTTTTTGATCTTCCTTTTATCATTAAAATCTTGCTAAATACACTGAAATCCAAATTTATTTTTAAAAGCTAAAATAATCAAACTTTGACCCGAGCACAGGAAGGCACACACAAAATTCAAACTACACTAAACAAATGTACTCGGCTTGCAGTTGAGAACAAGTGTAGCAGTGGATATAAATCCAATCGAGACACGGAGCAAACATCTTACAGGCACGTTGTAGGAACATTTTAGAGGCACGTTGTAGGGCACAAAACATTAATTCAGTGGCGAATCAACACTCGGCTCCGGAGCGCGTGGCTCGACAGTGCACAGGGACGTGTAGAAGGGTCACTGGCGTCAGGAGATGTTTGGCGTATTAAATGTAGGTAGAAATGAAATGTTAATTTTATGTCAGTAGATCTTATGAGACACTCTTACACGTCAATATATCATCATCATTTCAGCCGATAGACGTCCACTGCTGGACATAGGCCTCCCCCAAGCTCCGCCACTTCGTCCGGTTTTGTGCTTCCCGCGTCCAGCCAATTCCTGCGGCCTTCACAAGGTTATCAGTCCACCTTGTGAGAGGCGTTCCAACTCTACGTCTTCCGGTACGTGGTCACCAATCCAGAACCTTTCGGCCATAACATTAAAACAATATTTGTTGTTTGACAATCATTATCATTATCATTACATAGTATAAAATAAAGTCACTTCGCTGTCTGTCTGTCCCTATGTATGCTTATATCTTTAAAACTACGCAACAGATTTTGATGCGGGTTTTTTTTTAATAGATAGAATGATTCAACAGAAAGGTTTATATGTGTATAACATCATTACATATTATAAAATAAAGTCACTTCGCTGTCTGTCTGTCCCTATGTATGCTTATATCTTTAAAACTACGCAACGGATTTTGATGCAGGTTTTTTTAATAGATAGAGTGATTCAAGAGGAAGGTTTATATGTATATAACATGCATAATATAGTAAAGAGACGCTGATAATTTTAGAGGTTTCTAATGTGATGTCATAAATGAACACATTTTTTTGCGCTTACATTGCGAACGCTGGCTGAACCCTACGAAATAGCTCAAAATAATGTACTACAGTATTGTACAACTTAAAAAGTTCTACAAAAAAGTCCGCGATGGCATATATCTAACTCTTAGGGATAACCCATAATAACCATTTTTATCCTTTACTTTTTACGAGAAATAATGGCTTATTTATGAATGCGATTTTAAGCAATACAGCATTAATCCTTATGCAATAAAGTACCTTAAATAAATTGTGCATTCCATGTAGATCAAAATTGCCCTTTACAGCATATCATTAAAATGAATATTTTAGAAGATATCAGAGATTATAATAAAATCGCCGCAGAGAGGCTAGCGGGCCTTCCCGCGTCCGGCCGTCCCGGTTGGTAGCGGTCGGGTAGATTGTAATTCATATTACTTTGGCTTGTGTAAATGCGAATATCATGTGTGTTCGAAGTACTCAAAATAAACCTAATTGTATTATTCCAAGTAAGAGACCGCGAAATATTGCTTAGATGTTTAGATTTTTGGATGGATTTGGATTTTTGGTTATCCTGGATACTTACCATTACATAGGATACTTTATTCCGGTAGTAGGTTTCCGAGTGATATTTTCCGAAAGCTATACGGGCGAAGCCACTGGCAAAAGTACTATTCTTATAACTATGTTTAATTTGGTGTCTGGTAAATAATTGAGTGTATGTATAGGTAGAATAGGAGCGTTAAGAAAAACCAGTAAGACTTATATTCAATTTAATCCAGCCCTATGTCGCAGTCTTCTTACTCTGAATACTATTAGTTTTATTTTAAGTACATCAAACACACATGATATGTAAGGATCGTAGCAGGTGGCGTTCCGTACTTTCTGCCTGCCCCCATGGGAAAAAGGCGTAATTTTATGTATGTATAACATGGATTCATAATTCTTAGCGCGGTAGTACGTCCTCTTGCGATAATTTCCGACATACACGCGGGCGAAGCCGCGGGCAAAAGCTAGTAATATTATAAATGCAAAAGTAACTCTGTCTGTCTGTCGGTCTGTCTGTCTGTCTGTGTCGCTTTCCTGCTAAAACTACTGAACCGATTCAAATGAAATTTGGTATACAGATAGTTTAGAGCCTGAGAAAGGACATAGGCTACTTTTTATCCCGGTAGTATGTTCCTGCGGGATAATTTCCGACCTCCACGCGGGCGAAGCCGCTGGCAAAAGCTAGTGCATAATATAGTAATGAAACGCTGATAATTTTAGAGGTTTCTAATGTGATGTCATAAATAAACTCATTTTTTTGCGCTTGCATTGGCTGAACCCCACGAAATAGATCAAAATAATGTAGTACAGTATTGTACACCTTAAAAAGGTCTACAAAAAAATCTGCGATGGTATATGTCTATCTCTTACGGATAACCCACAATAACCATTTTTTATCCTTTACTTTTTACGAGAAATAATGGCTTATTTACGAAGCGATTTTAAGCAATCCAGCATTAATCCTTATCCAATTAAATACATGAAATACGTAGTGTATTTCATTTAGATCAAAATTGCCCTTTACAGCATACCATTAAAATGAATATTTTAGAAGATATCAGAGATTATAATAAAATAGCCGCAGAGCAGCTAGCGGGCAGTCCCGCGTTCGGCCGTCCCGGTTGGTAGCGGTCGGGTAGTGCAGGATTAGTAGGATTGTAATATTGTAATTCATATTACTTTGGCTGGATACACTACATAAATACGAAAAACTTTATTCCGAAAGTCACAAATACGAATTTCAAAATACCGATTTTCATAATTCCGAATCATTCAAAATTCCGAATATAACAACACCGATTTACCATTACTCCTATTTTTATAATTCCTAAATTTCAATATTCCTAACGTTAATAATTACTATTCTCAATATACCGAATTTCAATAGATCGAATAACAAAAAGTCCGACTTGATGATAATTCGAAACATCAAAAATACGAATTCCGATTATTAAAATACCGATTAATACAATTCCGAAATAAAAACGCCTTGTAAAACCGAATATTATAATTGCTCGTCAGTGAGAATTATAATATTATGTTTAGTATGAGGAGGCAGAATTAAAAAACATGAAAGCAAGCATGCAGCATGCAAGCAAGCATGCAGCATGCAAGCAGGCATGAAACATGCAAGCAGGCATGCAGCATGCAAGCAGGCAAGCAGCAAGCAAGCAGGCATGCAGCAAGCAAGCAAGCAAGCATGCAGCAAGCATTGTTTTTGTCACGGCTCCGGCGCTGCGGGGTTTGGGCAGCCCCACGCGTGCTTATCGTCGCAGATGGTCTTAAGGCTCACCACCGCAGCTTCGGCTTGCTGGCCGACTGCGCACCTACGCGGGTTTAAATTACACTCTAGGAGTAGGGCAGACAAGATTGCGTGAAGTCAGTTTTGCAGCGATTCGTTTCTGTCATTAAATTTTGTAGTACAACATGTTGACTTTTAGTTTATTCGGAGCATTGAAAATCGGAATGTCGTTTTTCGGACCGAGAACCCCTCGAGCAATTGATTCTTCGAACGTATGAAAATCGGAAAACTAACAAATCGCATTTACGACTTACGGTTAAATAAATTTCGTAATTTTTAATAATAGACATTATAATTCTTAGGTACTATCCTGTAGAGCGCCAAGGGGTACTGTAGTACCCAGAACGAACATAACTAACATCTACCCTCAAAATTAATAAAAAAAAAAATCTCATTTATTTCAGCTTTTTAACTGTATATTTTATTTTGGTACACAATTGTGATTTTAATTTACGAACTACGGATGTGTATGTGATCGGATTCGGATGTGATCGAATAATATTTGCGGTCGACCGGAAAATTGCGGAAAATTTGGCTATCAAGTCGTTATGATATTCGGACTTTTGAAAATCGGAACATCGAAATTCGGAATAAAATATTTCGGAGTATTTGGGTGTTCCCACTTTGGCTTCATAGTAAATGCAAATATCATGTGTGTTCGAAGTACTCAAAATAAACCCAATTGTATTATTCCAAGTAAGAGACCGCAAAATATGGCTTAGATGATTAGATTTTTGAATGAATTTGGATTTTTGGTTACCCTGGATACTTACCATATAGGATATTTCATCCCGGTAGTAGGTTCCCGGATGATATTTTCCGACAGCTATACGGGCGAAGCCACTGGCCAAAGTACTATTCTTATAACTATGTTTAATTCGGTGTCTGATAAATAATTGAGAGTTGTATAGGTAGAATAGGAGCGTAAAGAAAAACCAGGAAGACTTATATTCAATTCAATCCAGCCCTATGTCGCAGTCTTCTTACTCTGAATACTATTAGTTTTATTTTAACTACATCAAACACACATGATATGTAAGGATGGTAGCGGGTCCACCCTTTATGGCAGAATTTTTTTCGTCATAATATTATTTTGCATAACAGCGGATGGCATAAACTTCATTTCGCAGAAAATCGTTTGGCATACACTCATTTATCATACATTCACAACGCATAATTTTATAAGGCAGAATCATCTTTAGGCATAAATTTTATTCCATAATAATTAAAAAGTAGAACCATCATATCGCAGAAAGTTCGTAGTCAGAATCGTCTCTTGGCATAATTTCATATCGATACTTATTAAAAGGCAGAACTATCATATCTCAGAAACTTTAAACTTAGAATCATCTTTTGGCATACATTTCATATTGAAGAAGCATGCAGCATGCTTGTTTGCATGCTGCATGCTTCTTCAATATGAAATGTAGCAAGCAAGCATACAGCATGCAAGCAACCATGCATGCAAACAAGCATGCAGCATGCAAACAAGCAAGCAGAATGCAAGCAAGCAAGCAGCATGCAAGCAAGCATACCGCATGCAAGCAACCAAGCATGCAGCATGCAAACAAGCATGCAGCAAGCAAGCATGCAGCATGCAAGCAAGCTTACAGCATGCAGGCGAGCATGCAACATGCAGCATGCATGGTTTCTGTCACGGCTCCGGCGCTGCGGGGCTCCGGCGGTCCCACGCGAGCTCATCGTCGCAGACGGTTTAACGATCACCACCACAGCTTCGCCTTGCTGGCCGGCTAAGCCGGCCAGCCTCAGCTGCAGCGGCGACCGTTACAACCACCGGCACCTCAGCACGCGGGCCGCCTCGCCCCTCCGCGCCTACGCGATTCTAAATTACACTCTAGGAGTAGGGCAGACAAGACGACGTGGAGTCGGTTCTGCAGCGATTCGTTTCTGTCAATAACTTTTGTAGCACAACGTATATTGACTTTTTGAGACACTATTTTAATTTAAGGTTAAAATGCAATTTTATAGAAATGAATATGAATATGCCTAATAAAATTATTCTAAATGAAATTCTGCCATCTTCATAGAATGCCAAGTGAAATTATACCAAATAATCGTCGCTCTAAATAAATGTTATGCTAAACGAAATTCTGCGGAATTTTAAGTCTGCCAAAGGTAATTTTGCTTAGTAAACTTCTGCCATCTTAAAAGTATGCCAGCGTAAAGTCGGACATATAAACATTCGGCCAAACACAGATTATGCTAAACATTTTTTATGCCTTACAAATATAACGAATATTAAAGAAAAGTTATTAAATAAGTTATTAAAGAAGATTATGCCAAGAGTGTTATGCCAAATAAAATTCGGAGCATCAAGTTTCTGCCAGATAGAGGGAACTCATTTCGTTCACCTTTTTGATAATTCTTCTGCGAATTTTGTATGAAACTAGTTTATAACTTGCTTTAGGTGTTAAATAAATAAAAACAGTAGACACAAAATGTAGAGTAGGTACATGTTTTATATCTTGTTGTAAACGCGTGGTTCATCAAATTGTGAGACAACATAAAAAATACAGTATTTAGGCCTTTATTTAGTAATGAAACATAGAAATAAGAATTAGGACTCTCACAGATGGATGACATCAAGAAAGAAACTACTGTCACCGATTCTCACTGAAGTGAGGCAAGTAATTACATCTGCATGGCCCTTATATAGGTACTCGCGCTTTATAACCATGCAGTGATACTTCTGCCTCCATCCAAGATATGTTGTGGAGGGGCGCTAATCGAACGGGATTGGTTTCATCGGCGCTCACGCTGATTTACAGCCCACCTGACCCGCGGGGTGCGGGATGCGATGCGGAGGGAGGGAGGAGGAGGTGTCGTAATGCTCACCGGCAATGAGCTGACACAGAGAGTAACGTTTCTTTAAGTCAGATTGCCAATTGTAATGTGGAGCTGTCTTTTTAGTTGAAGTGAGGGGTTTAACTCGTTATGTGGTCACTATACCGTGCGTGTTTTCCAATGCCAAAAAGGAAAGTGGAGCCATTGAAGCTTTGAATAACAATTAGACATGTAGTTTTACTCCTTGTCTCTCACCGAGAGGAGGCCTGTGTCACAGCAGTGGGAATATTATAAGCTGCTGATGATGTAGTTTTACTATTCGTAAGTATTAAATGCGCGATCCTAAGCAAATAGATTTGCTTTTCCTGGTGGAAAAGTGAAAAAAACTATTTGTGGTGTAGGACTAGTAACAGGCCGTCGGCTGTGGTGTTGGATACAAGTCCAATACAAATACACTCTCATAACAAAAACCTGTCTGCCTACCATATACCATTTTTTTTTACAGCGAATAATAAGAATAAATACAAACATAAACTCACATATTCTTGATATTTATAATCCTATCGAACGTGCTGATATGTCTATACGGGGGTCACATTAAAAGTTTTTAAAATAGGCCAGTAAGAAAAGCAGCTGATGAAAAATTTATTTAAAATTCAAATTACTAACTCATTGGAAATCTGTAGATGTGTAATGAATTCATATGTCATTTGGTTTTACAAATTGGCGGTAATTTAAAAGTGTCTGTCGTGCGTCGAAATGGATTTAACTAGAGAAAATTCACGCTCAACGATTTATTAGACCTTTCATTGCGGTCTTACTCAACAAAAATGTCACGATAGATTTTGATTAGTATGATATGACGAAGCCCCATCCCATGCCACTATTTAAAACTGGTTTAATGAGTTTCAACGTATTCGAAGCATACTCACCGATTATTCGCGAGAAGGACGTCTACGGTGACTACTGAAGATAACGTGAGTGCTGTGCGACTAATGATAAAAGCTGATAGAATGTCAATGCACTTATACAGCAGATGATTGACAACTAATCGCAAGATATGTAAATAAGCATATTTACTTACCCATATCATGTTTGTACTAAACTCATATTATCGTCAATGCATCACAACGTATTTGCTGAAGATATTTGTCCAGACGCAAATTGAATTCTTTTCCAATCACAGCATCGCCTAGAGAAATCATTTCGTTTGCTAGATTGATCGCTGACTCACTTTAATGTGTTGGATCACAAAATGCTCCATGCCATCGGCTTACTATTGGTTTCACGAGATTTCTTGTAGGTAACTTTCCGATACGGTATTGTCAGACATTGACATAAGGCACTGTTTACCTACTGTATATTTTTTTCCCATTATAATATGCATCTTTATCTTTATCTCTACAATACTTCATCTTTTGATCCCTCTTCAATTACTGATGGTTGGCCATCAACTCCGAAAATTTTTCTCCTTGTCGTCCAAAATAACGATTGAAGTACTATATACAGGGTGATTGGAAGATGGGTGCAAAGCTTTAAGGCGAAGATAGTACAGACAATTTAGAACCATTTAAGCCATGGTTGTCTTAGACGAAGTCTTACCAAATATTTTTAACCAAATTTTTAAGTTTTTTTTCGGAAATTCTCAAAATTTAATGTAAACTGCATAATTATGGCCAAATTGAATGATAAATGAATTCATTTTTTATTTATTTAATTAAAGTAATGTGTAAGCAACCAAGCAAAACATGTTTTAGGCTTCTGTGTCATTAGACATTTTTTTTACAGATATTTAAAGCTCAGAAAAAATAAAAAAATTGTACAATACGTCTTTTAAAACTTATTTTAAAAAAAACGGAGGGTGCTTTTTTGTTCAAACCTTTTTGAAGACATGCTTGATAATCGTTCTTTCTTTTGAGGTATCATTTATGCGGATATCTTACAAACTATTGAAATTAGGACCTACAAACCAATTCGAGAGAGAAATTTTAAATTTTAGGCAGTCTAACAAAACACAAAATTTTTGCTTAAAAGAATACTTTATGTGCTCGAAATGATAACATTGTTCAATTCTAAGAATTTTTGGCATATGCAGGAACCAATTGAGGGGAACCCATTGAGGGGATTCTCTAAACAATGGCCACCGAGCGCGGTGCGACGGCATTTCCAGGTAGAACGCCCAATGAATAGCAAAAAGCGATAAGAGTTGGTTTTTACAGCAAAATGGTCTTAGTTACTGAGGCAACAAAGTCGTTTTTCTTTAGTCAGGGTCAATCGGTCTGTGATGAAGCCGTTACATCTTTTACTTATTAGTCAAACTACTGCCCTTGTGAGTGGACGTTGTCGTGTTGATTCACAATTTACTGAGTTCAGTTGTAGCCCTTTGCGTTCCTGCACGTGTTGTTTGCGTTAGTTTTGAACTTTTTTGTTTTACGTGTCCAGTCGTAGCCTCGCGCTCTTGCACGTGTTGATTATTGACTTAATTGTGTTGAGTTGACATTTAGTGCGCTCCTACGCCGTTTTTCTTAATTGTTAAGTGACTATGGCTACTTTTTCCAATCAAGAATATGCGGATATCGTATTTATGTACGGTAGAGCAGACGGCAATGGATCTTTGGCGCGACGGATGTATCAAGAGCGCTATCCGAATCGCAGGATACCGAATGTCCGAGTGTTTTACAACACGTTTCGTCGTCTTGCCCAAGATGGGTTTCACCGCGTGGAACCTGGAGTCAACCCGGGCAGACACGAAACTGCCGTCGACGAAGACATTTTAGCAGCATTTCAAGCGGATCCTACTACCAGTACTAGAGCAGTAGCTCGAAATTTAAACATTTCTCAATGGAAGGTGTGGCATACAATGCACCAAAATGATAAGTATGCGTTCCATGGCAGGAGTGAGCAAGGTCTAGTAGAGCAAGATCCTCAAAGAAGAATTCAGTTCTGCCGTTTCCTCCTCAACAGAGACATCGAAGATGCGTGGTTTCTGAAATCAATCTTGTGGACGGATGAAAGTAAATTTTCAAGGGAAGGTATTACAAACTTTCACAACATCCATGAATGGGCCGACGCAGACAACAATCCACATTTTAAGAAGCAGGTGTCATTTCAGATGAAATTCTCTGTGAATGTATGGGCTGGAATAATTGGCAGAACATTGATTGGGCCCCACTTTTTGCCTGATCCATTGAATGGCGAAAATTATTTGCAATTTCTGCAAATTGATTTACCACTGCTGGTAGAGGAATCAGGTGTCCCGATCTTCGAAAGAGACCGAACAGTCATCTTTCAGCAAGACGGCTGTCCAGCGCATTGGACTTTAAATGTAAAGGAACACCTCAACAATTGCTTTCCTGATAGCTGGATCGGCAGGGATGGACCCATCCCTTGGCCCGCTCGCTCCCCAGATCTGACCCCGTTGGACTTTTTCGTGTGGGGCCGGGCCAAGGAACTGGTGTATAACAACATAGAAATAAATACTAGAGAAGAATTGATACAAAGAATAAATTCAGCGTTTAAGACAATGAAGCAGGAGATGATGTTGAAAATAACGACTACAGAAGTTAAAAGACGGGACCGTGCTTGTATTAAGAATCACGGCCGTCATTTTGAACATGAAAAATAAATAATTTTAATTCAAATGTTGTTTTAATTAGTCTGCCTAAAATAAAAAAATTCTCCCGCAAATTGGTTTGTTAGGCCCTAATTTCAATAATTTGTAAGATATCCGCATAAATGATACCTCAAAAGAAAGAACAATTATCAAGTATGTTTTCAAAAAGGTTTGAACAAAAAAAGCACCCTCCGTTTTTTTTTTTTAATAAGGTTTAAAAGACGTATTGTACAATTTTTTTATTTTTTCTGAGCTTTAAATGTCTGTAAAAAAATGTCTAATGACACAGAAGCCTAAAACATATTTTGCTTGATTGCTTACACATTACTTTAATTAAATAAATAAAAAATGAATTCATTTATCATTCAATTTGGCCATAATTATGCAGTTTACATTAAATTTTGAGAATTTCCGAAAAAAAACTTAAAATTTTGTTAAAAATATTTGGTAAGACTTCGTCTAAGACAACCATGGCTTAAATGGTTCTAAATTATCTGTACTATCTTCGCATTAAAGCTTTGCACCGATCTTCCAATCACCCAATATTTTTTATTGCTCTCTCATAATCACAAACACAGTACAAAGTCAAGTTAACACTGAACAGAGACTGGTGTCTGTTGTAAGTAGAACCTGTATTACAGACCACAGGCTTTTCCTCCACCGGGCAACTCACATAAGACTATGACTGTTTAGAATGAACAAACAGGTTGTACATAGTAAAAAAATTTTTCTAATTAATATTAACAAACATTAAAGCAAATGAAAATTAAATAAAACATTTCAGAGTGGTACTTACCTATACAATTACGCAAAATACGCGCTCAGACGTGGAGTTGCGGACACCAGTCCGTTCTATCTATTACCTACCTATAGAATTATATAAACGATGTTTTATTACAGACAAACTTGATTTAACGGATACCAAACGATTTCCGAGAGAAAAAATAAAGGCAAGTTTGTGAGTGTTACGTCTAATGTAAATGAGGGGGCTCGGCACCGGCGAACTAACTAAATGAGTTATTTTCCGTGTAGGGTTGAACCATAAAGTTGAAAGAACAGAAGGCTCACCGTCATGATAAACCGATGTATTATTGCATTAGTATAAAACGACCGACACAAGCCAAAGATTGTGTTGAATCTAACCATTCGCAGCATCACTTGCGCAAAAATTAATTCTATGCGATCTGTGGTTGCCCTTTTTTTGTGGGTGGAAAATGACGTCAAATGACGTGTCCTGCTTTGGGTGGAGCGGAAGGGTGTGTCAGACTTTTACTGACTAAAACCCACCCGTGTTCCTTCAGTTGCCTATATACCAAGGCCACGGTATCTCTTTCGAACAAATCTCGCGACCCTGGTAGGGTCTGCGTTGCCCTAACTTGTATAAAAAAAAGAACGTTAACAAGGCATAAGCTACACTAGTGCACGATACATTTGCCAGAATGAAATGAAATTCACCGCGTTGTTTAGAGTCAACCTTTTAGATGTTCCTATGTCGTGTTGAGGCTTTTTGCTCGCGGCGCTATCAGGATTTACGTCCCGGCCGGGGCCTATTATACCCGCTATCATAATTACGGGACTGATCGCACCCCCGCACTGGTACACCCACACAGTTGTGCACCCCCGCTGGTACAGCCGCGGTACACCTGTTTGGGCGCCCCCTGGCATCCGTCGTAATGTTTTACAACAATTACATGACGTTGTTACACGCTAAAGGTGAAATGTGACCATCTCCTTATTGCGAACAAGTGGCTCCTTAGTATTGTATAAGAAGGTGTGTAATTTTTACAAAATGTCTACTTACAGAATGAATTCAGTCTCTGTTTGATACATGGCAATGTTGGGTCCGAGATTTCATCAGATCCTGGACACTACCTAGCTTAATAGCACTTGTCAATGTATTTCCAATGAACTCAAACGCAATGGTGATGTCTTGTTTGGTTGAGGAGTTACTAGGAATACCTACCGCCATTTCCGCTCAATCGGATGCTATAGGAAGTGCTTAAAAAATGGAAGACAGCTCGAATAACGGGAAAAACATATAAATAAAGTAAACTAATAGCTTGTAAACATAAACACCAATCGTAGGCTTCGGTGTATTAAATTCAATTAATTTATTATCGTATGGTGAAGTTAATTATCAATCACAATTAGTAATACCTACTTCCACTAATGACTCGGTAATGACTGACGGCAGTCGCGTTGAGGTCAGCTGTCATCAAGATATGTGACAGACAAGTGACAGCTATATACTGCAACTCGGGATTGATGGGACTGTAAGTAGTTAGGTACTTTGCTTGGCGAAGAAATAATCGCCATTCTTTCTTTAACGAGGCCGAAAAAGGAAGACGAGTCAAGAAGAAATACAGCAATGTTTGTTTCAAATGATTTAATTTCACCCATATTACCTATACAAGGGCATATATATGAATCATCAAAAGCCGGGCCCACACTTCCAAGCGGTCTTTCCAATATCGAAGAGCTGGCTGGATACTTCACTTTAATGTATGCATTTATTATCAAAATAATTTGCAGTGATACAAAGTTGAAAGAGCAAGTCCCACCTTGCCATTTCAACTTTGTATCATTGCAAATGATTTTACACACTTGTCCAATTTATTATTCAAACTACCAGGCAACTCAGAGAGTATTGCGAAAAAAAGTTTATTTGTATGAGAGACTGGCCAGTTATAAACTATTATAAAAATAATGATTATTTATAAGTTAAAATAGGTACGTTCCAATTTCAAAATTTCCCTCCACATTTTTTAAATTCAAATTATCGTCGCTCATTGGAAAATGGATTTGCGCCAGGAACATTTTCGCGCTATGATTTTTTACGATTTCAAGTGTCGCCTGAAACCGGACGAATCATACGATAGACCTCAAATTGCATTCATGGATTTTCATCCATGAATGCAATTTGAAGTCGCAAAGTCCCCCAAAGTTAGTCGACCACATTTGAATTCGTTATACCAACAATACACAGATGCCTTGCAAGAGGAAAGCTCGCTAACTTTGGGGGATGAAGAAAGAAGTGGTCACCCTTTGACGGCTGTTACGGAGGAAAAATTTTATCCAAGACAATAGGCGAATTACGTATCAGGAGATTCAACACATACTGCAGATTGGATCGGGAAGCTTTCACGAGATTCTACACGTGCATCTTCGCGGGAGGAGGTTAGTTTCACGCTGCGTGCCGCACAACCACACCAATACTCAAAAGCTGGCCCGGGTGGAATGGTGTCGTGATATAATAAACAAATTTGAAGCAGGCTCGTCTCGGCGTGTTTACGACGTTATTATAGGTAATGAGTCCTGGATTTATCAATATGATCCAGACACGAAGCGGTTTGGGTATTTCAAAACGAATCAACGCCTACCAAAGTGAAACGATCTAGAAGCGGGGGAAGAATTTGATTGCGAGCTTTGTCAATTTGACTACCAAATGCTTGGCAGAAGTTTTCTCTGTTGTGAGCAACAAGCGAAGGGCAAACACTGGGCACAAACAAACACAGGGCTCCGCGGGCTACTGCTCCACCACAACAACGCGCCCACGCACACCGTGCTCAAAACGAGGGACTTCTTGTACAGCACGCCGGTCAAACTTCTGGGTCACCCTCCTTACAGCCCTGACCTAGCACCATGAAACTTCTTTTTATTCCCAAAAATTAAAAATCAGCTCAAAGGGATACAATTTTCGTCGCTGGAAGATGCGCTGTCAGCGTTCGAGCAGGCTGTAAACGATATGTCTGCGGCGGACTGGAAAAAATGTTTTGAAAACTGGTTCAAACGCATGAAACTTTGCATAAAGGATAGTGGAGAGTATATTTTTTATTGAAAAGATTTCAAAAAAATATTTACCTATAGAAACATTTCTTTTTATTTTCGCAAAACTTTGTGAGTGCCCCACGTAGATACCTTGGGCCAAAGCGTAATCAGCATAACATGTGTTTCCACTGTTGGCAAACAGGCCAGTGGGCCGTAATACAGCACGCGGGTCCACTGCTGATTCAGCATTTCAGCCGAAAGACGTCCACTGATGGAAACAGGCCATGGGCCAGTGCTGGTTGGTAGGATGTTTTCGACCACTAGTGTCATCGGACCTTATTATTTCATAAAACAAAACAGTTTACTTTCGTTATAAAACAAGTATCTTCAAGCAAAACACTCTAAAATTACTGTTCGTTCTCCGCGTTCTCAAAATAATACAAGGAACACTATAACGAGCCCCGCTGTCTGCTCCTCATAACAATAATCGCGGGAACCACTCCACGAATTAACAAATTTGTTTGCGCGGGTACCTGACAGTTCCGTGTGCTTCTGGAAGTATTTATCTACAAGTTAGTATTTACCTGAATACATGGGAGTAAGCTTGTAATACCTTAGGTGGTTAGGAGGACATCGTTTGTGATGGTTTACTGTGTTGTTGACGGTGTATGAAGTGAACAGGAGCTCAGAAGGTAGTTGCAAGTTAATGTCACAAAGAAACAGAGGCACTTAACTGAAATAACCTACAAACAGAAATGAAGATGCAAGCTAACTTATTCTTCCATTAAATTTTACATTTAAACACCGACCGGGTGTAAACTATCACACTTGTAAATACGTTAAAATATTATAGGGTGTGGAAGTATGTATACACTAGCTTTTGCCCGCGACTTCGTCCGCGTCAAATTTTCGCTTTCCTTCCCGTCGCATCGAATTGCCTGCCAGTTTTAGTCCATTTTTCGTTTGCTGCTCCGCTTCTTTTGGACCGTAGCGTGATGTTATATAGCCTATAGCCTTCCGCGATAAATAGGCTACCCAACACAAAAATTATTTTTACAATCGGACCATTAGTTCCTCAGATTAGCGCGATCAATCGAACAAACAAATAAACTCTTCAGCTTTATAATATTAAAATATAGATGTGCCTATGTAACGGAAACTTTGAACATGATTTTATCTCCCTTTCGATTATGATGGGACTCCCTTTTTCGCACTTAGACCCTCATTCGGGTGGGTCCCCGAATGAGGGTCTTTTTTATATTTATTTTATTCTGGCTAATAAAGCCAGTCTAGCTCCGCCTAAAAGCGCGGCAGCTTCCTGGGAGCATCAGAGGCTTTCCGAAGCGATCTCATTGTTCCGTATATTGGACTGCAGATTGGAGTCAGCACTTTTCGAATGACAAAATTACATAAGACAGTCCCCAAAATGCCCGCCCTTCACCACTTCCTAGTGCTTTAGTTGGGAAGAAGCAATCCCCCGGCAAGTTGGGAAGAAAAACTGCCGCAACAAAATCTTCAGCAGCTCAACTGTCTCTTCACTTAGAAGAGCTTGATCATCATAATCAGCCTATATTGTTCCCACTGCTGGGACACAGGCCTCCTCCCGGTGACAGGGAGTGGGCCGTAATATACCACGCGAGCCCAGTGCGGGTTCGTAGATGTCACATGTCTTCAAATTTTTGGTTCTAGGACATGCCGGTTTCCTTACGATGTTTCAAGAACTTGATAAAATATAATACTAATAGCTGACCCGGCGAACTTCGTACCGCCATATTTTATTTCTCTAATCGCAACTGAGGAAATAAAACCGTTCCGGTAAAATCGAATTAGCTAAATTGAAAATAAAACTGGAGTACTCAATAGAAAAATTCATATTGTTGTAAAAAATGCGTGGGGTGCTTATTATAATTACTACAGGTATACTAAACTATCGTTAAAATATTTACAGCAATGAAATTCAAGCCCCCCACGCTTTTTGTACAACAATATGAATTTTTCAATTGAATACTCCAGTTTAATTTTAAAATTTTTGGTTCAATTAGTTTCAAAAGCGTGTTTTTTTAGTTTTTTAAACTATAATTTATTAAATGTAGATTTTATTTTTCTTATCTTTAACTATTATTTATAAACAATGACTTCTTTACAAAATGCATGAAGAAAATAAAATGAAATGCAAGCAATAAATACTTACATGTGTATAAAGTTATGATTTTGCACTGATTAATACTTGCAGAGGTTATATATTTGGTAAATGCACAGGTATATTTACGTAGAGCCTGACGCAGAGAATAGTACTAAGACTTGCACTGAGATTTTACTGAGACTATCACTTTCCGGGAGATAGTATTAATTCACTCGTTTAAAAAGGAACTGAACTGCGGTGATTTTTTTTTTGGTGGGACTTCTCGTAGTTAACCTGAAAAATTCTTACTACTTAAACGGATGGTAGCCCGGCAAGTTCTAAAAAGTTACCTTTTTAGGCTTCCAGCTGGGGCTTATTATACTTAAAATCTAAAGCGAAAGCTCTAAGGGTTACCCCGAGGGGGGTACGAACCTCGGCATAGGCAATCACTGGTGGGGGGGGGGGGGGGGGGGACAGCAAGGGACTGGCTGGATCTGGGTTAAATTATTTAGGGACTAATTTAAAGCTAAAGGCGCAGCATCGCAGGCTGGCTCTTGCAAGGGTCGGGAGGGACTTAATACGGGGTCGCGACGACGGACCTCGGCGGCGAGGTCGGTACGGTTTGTGTCTGTAAGGTTTTCTAGCTGTACTGGTCTCTTTTCGACTCTCCTGGAGGAGAGTAGTGGGATCCTCAGGATCGGATAGAACGTGCCGCGGACGGCGGACTGTACTGATACGGGAGGGGGTGTAAGTAGCTGCCGCGACAACCAGAGGGTTGCGGTGGGATGCGGCCCTATCGAAGAAACGCTTCGAAGCGCGTTTCATGATCTGATGGATAGTCGGGAGTTTAAGATCTCAGTGGAGGTTGATATTCCGAACAAACCAAGGCGCGTCTGTGGCTTGACGGAGAAAACGGTTCTTGAGGGTCTGCTACCTATGGATGAAACGGGGTCTGAACTGCGGTGACACTTGGCGCCAGTATTTATACCTGAACCTTGAATTTCCCGAACGTTCTAGTTCGCATGCTTCGAGAAGAATCGATTGATTGATTGTTCGAAATAGTGGGTCTTGATGGTTCGAGAGGGAGCTTTGTTTACGCTCAGAGGTCTCGAGAACGAATGAGATACCAAAGCTTTGGACATTCAAACCAGAGATGGCGACTCAATAGAATTTGATGGCCAGATCTTGAAACTTTGATTAAAATTTGGCGCCAAGATTTTAATAATTCTCTAACAAAAATATTACAATTTTATTATTTTTATTAATGGTAATAATATTGTAACATAATACGCAGTATAATTATAAAAATATCAGCCACAAACCATTAAAATAGTACGGTTATATCGTGAACATAAATAAATATTACGTGAAATAAAGTAATAGAATTTATATTCTAAGAAACAGAACACAGCGCCATCTATTGGGTGTATTTGCAACCTAGATGTCAAACAATATTGAAGAATTTTATTGAATATCAACGTACACCGCCATCTATGAGAACTTCATAAAACTAAATAGTAAATAAACATTTGCTTAAGAAACAATTAATTGATACATTTTATTCGTTTACATTCACGACATAAGCAAATAATTGAGATGATAACTATCCTATCTAGTAAGTTAGACCAAAATACGTGTACATGTGAAATTTGATTGAAATCGGTTCAGTAGTTTTGGAGTTTATTGGCAACATACATCGTGACACAAGATTTTTATATATATAAGATAAGAAGATATAAGATTTACCTAACACCTCATATTGGGTACTAAATATGGAACAGTTCGAAGTATACAAATGCGTACATACACAATCCATTATTTAATTAAATAGGTGCGCTCAATGAGTTGTAAAACGCACGTCGAACTAATTGTATCACATAGTGTTACATCTAAGTGCTCTATTATGTCCCGCTCCGCACAAACACTGTTCACAACAGCGTTCCCGTGTCACAATAATTTTATTACTAAAATCGAAAACCGAATTATACAGAGATAATTTGCCGTAGATCTCATTATCAGATAGGTGGATTTATGGATACGGCCCGAATGAGCGTGCTTGCTAATTGCTTTACAATGTTTGCGATATTCCAGTTTTGTCATAACAGTGTTTTGGTATTCATCGTTGCGTTTGTAGCGCATCTAGATAATAATTTGTTTCTTGGACATTTGTATTTGTAGATAGAGTTTGATTCAAACTTGTTTTGCTATACTGCAGGTAATTTGTAGGTATATAGTCTTTATCTTCAGCTGAATAACGGTTATCTTTATTAGATACCTAGAAAGAAGAAATGTTGTTTAAAATAATGTTTATAATTTTGTAAGAAACATGAGACTACATCACGAAGGAATGATTGATGGATTGGTTAAAGTTATAAAATTAGAATCATCAGTATTATCATGTTGTGGGCGCTGACGCTTCATTTTGTATTCGAGTTAAATGCGCAGTGCCCGGCGACCGACAGTTCGCCCGCAGACACCATAGCCTATAGACGCGCTTACGATCTTAATACTAAATTCCTTATGTAAATCCTTTCGTAAAGTAAAGTACATATTCCAATCTAATCCGCATTTGATTTCTCTCCGTACACAGACACCTAAGAACATTATACACGCACCCACAAAATTGGTGACCCCGACGTGATCTAAACCCGACGCGATCTAAAACCACGACGTGATCAAAAGTGTCGTGATAAAAGTGTGACGTGACTTTAAAGTGTGTACGTCGAGAGAACGGGCAACTCAACTCGCGTCTATACGGTTATACTTTCGTCCATATCCATCCGTATCAGTGAACACAAATGGAAGCAAAACTGTCCACCGATGAATTTGTCCTCTCACCTGTCTCCATAACTGGCAAGATCGAAGATTTTTGGCCAAGGGCACCGGAATTATGGTTCGTCAAAGCAGAGGCGATCATAAATCCGCAGAAGATGTCCGACGATTCCAAGTATCGGATTTTATTATCAAAACTGAACCTGGAAGTCACCGAGCAAGTCGCGGATATCCTACTAGATCCGCCGAAAGAAAAGAAATATGAGGCTTTAAAAAAAAAGCTTATTTCGGTCTACAAGGAGTCAGCAGAACGACAAATCAAGAAAATGATTGGAGAAATGGAGCTAGGCGATCAACAGCCATCGCAACTCCTACGAAAAATGCGAGACCTGGCCAGAGGAAAAGTTACCGACGAAACACTCAAGGTAATGTGGAAAAATCATTTACCACCATCGGTACGTGGCGTTTTGGCAGTGACGGATGAGGAAGACATGGAGAAATTGGCGTCGATCGCAGACAAGGTCGCTGAGACTATCACCCCGATTCACAGCGTTGCAAGCGTTAAGGAAAAACCAGGACAATCGGACATAGATAATTTAGTGATAGCAGAAATAAATAAACTAAGCGACAGATTAAGAAAGATCGAGAACAGTTCCAGAGGTCGCTCAAGAAGTTATGGGTCCAGAAGATTCCGATCCAGATCAAGTTCCAGGTCTAGAGATGAGAGAGCACCTGACGACGACCCCAACTGGTTGTGTAGATACCACTTCAAGTTCCGCAACAAGGCGAATAAGTGTGTTCAACCGTGCAACTGGAAGAAGAAAGACGCCAAGCCATCGGAAAACTAGAGTCGGTGCAGTCAGCGACAGGAGGCTGTGACCGCGCGCACGTCAATCACCGTCTATGCGTCCGGGACAGGAATTCAGGTTTGAACTTTTTAGTGGATAGTGGTGCAAATGTGTCTGTTCTACCTCGCAAGGCCGTATTTAAAAGTGCTAACGCACATAGTGCTAATTATAAGTAGTACGCTGCGAACGGTACCGAGATTACTACGTACGGTACACATATTTTAGAACTAGACTTAAATCTTAGAAGAGCGTTCCGTTGGTTAGTTACGTTGGTTTATAGCGGACGTACAGCAACCAATATTAGGTGCTGACTTCTTAGCTAATCATAAGTTATTAATTGACTTGAACGGACGAAGGCTAGTCGATGAGGTTACTAATTTAAGCACGAGAGGAAATTTCTCTAGTTCGACTGAGCCCACTGTAAAAACCATTGTTGATAATTGCCACTATTACGAGTTATTGAGTAAGTTCCCAGATCTAACTAAGCCTGTTTCATATAAGGAGACACCTAAACATGGCGTTTGTCATCACATAGAGACAACAGGTTCTCCAGTGCACGCGCGAGCCAGACAGCTTCCACCGGACAGGTATGTAAAAGCCAAAAATGAATTTAGGGTTATGCAAGAGCTTGGGATCTGTAGGCCGAGCCATAGCGCTTGGGCAAGTCCCTTGCACGTAGTACCCAAGAAGGACGGTAATATTAGGCCATGTGGTGATTATAGACGTTTAAATGCGATCACTAAACCGGATCGCTACCCCGTGCCCCGTCTTCATGATTTTACGTACATTTTGGCAAATAAGAAGATTTTTTCTAAATTAGATATAAATCGAGCATACAATTGTATACCTGTCGCGGAAAATGACATTGAAAAAACTGCTGTGATAACACCTTTTGGTTCATATGAATTCATGCGCATGCCTTTCGGATTACGCAATGCGGCACAAACTTTTCAGCGTTTCATGCATCATAATGTTTTACAAGGTTTAGATTTTTTATTTAATTATATTGATGACGTAATAATTGCGTCAGACAATGAAACGCAGCATAAACAGCACTTAGAAAAAGTTTTTGAACGATTCAATGAATATGGCATAACTATTAATTTCTCTAAATGCAGTTTTGGTAAACAAAAATTAGAATTTTTAGGATACGAAGTATCCGTAGAGGGAATTAGACCCCTAGAAGATAAGGTTCAAGCTATTTTAGATTTCCCCAAACCACAAAGTATTGAGGAGCTAAGAAGGTTTTTGCGAATGTTGAATTTTTATAGAGCAAGTATTCCTCACTCAGCTGATCACCAAACAGAGTTAAACAAGTACTTAGGAAATTCTAGGCGTAAAGATAAAACTAAAATTAACTGGACAGAAGACGCCAAACGCAATTTCGAACAATGCAAAGAAGACCTAAGAAATGTAGTTTTGTTATCGTATCCGATGACAGATACTCCTTTGGCATTGATGACCGATGCGTCAGACACTTGTGTAGGTGCAGTTTTACAACAAAACGTTAATAACGAGTGGAAACCATTGGGTTATTATTCTAAAAAGTTGACAGATGCTCAAATTAAATATAGCACTTATGATAGAGAACTATTAGGAATTTATTTGGCTATAATTCACTTTCGTAATATGGTTGAAGGTCAAGAGTTGATTATATTTACAGATCATAAGCCCTTAACTTTTGCATTTAATAAAACAGGTACGAATAGGGAAACGTCGCGTCGAGCTAGGCGAATTATGTTCATTAGCGAATTTAGTACAGACATAAGGCACATTGAAGGGAACGATAACATAGTTGCAGATGCTTTATCTAGAGTATCAACTATATCGTGTCCCACGATGCTAGATTTCTCAGAACTTGCAGCTGCGCAGGAAACGGACGTCGAGCTTGCAAAAATGCAAAGCGATTCAAATGACAATAACAACGTGTTGTTGAAACGTGTTATTCTATTTGGAACGGATAAGTACGTAGTGTGCGAAATGTCATCCGATACCGCACGTCCGTACCTGACTGGAAAATTCCGACGTTTAGCCTTCGATTCGATACATAATTTGAGCCATCCAGGTATTAAGACAAGTAGGAAATTAGTTAGTAATAGGTATTTTTGGCCAAACATGAATAAGGATGTTGGTAATTGGGCAAAAACTTGCATTAGAAGTCAAAAAGCGAAAGTTCAAAAACATACTAGTTCAGATTTAGGAACTTTTGAGAGTAGTAAGCGTTTTGAACATATTCATATAGACATTGTAAGACCTTTACCAACGTCACCTGAAGGATATAGATATTGTTTAACAATCATAGATAGATTCACGCGTTGGCCAGAGGCGTATCCGATAAAAGAAATAACTGCAGAAGTAGTAGCCAAAACGTTATATGACGGTTGGATTAGTCGTTATGGCTGTCCAGTAAAGCTCACAAGTGATCAGGGAAGACAATTTGAAAGTAATTTATTTAAAGAGCTAATGTTGTTAATGGGAATTCAAAAAACGCGTACCACTCCTTATCATCCTCAATGCAATGGAGCGGTAGAACGATGGCATAGATCATTAAAATCTGCGTTAAAAGCACGTTTAGATAGCAAAAGCTGGGTAGACGAGTTGGCAACGGTAATGTTAGGTTTACGCACAACTATTAGGTCTGACACAGGCGTAACCGCAGCTCAAATGTTGTATGGTAGCAATATTAGGTTACCAGGTGACTTTTACGACGCCAGTAATGTGAAATCATACGATGATAACAGTTTTGTAAAAAAATTAAAGGACGTGATAGATAGAATAAAACCGTCCTGTAGGGAAACCAAGTCACCCCACAAGATTTTTGTACACAAAGATTTATGCACTAGCGATTATGTATTCATTAGAAATGACGCAGTACGGAAACCATTACAATCTCCGTATGATGGACCATACCGCGTCATCAGCAGAAATGATAAAGTATACCGTGTACAGTTACCAGACAGACAAACTAATGTATCTATAGACCGTTTAAAACCAGCATATATATTGATAGAAAATGAATCGCCATCGGAGAATTATGATAAACAGATAACGGATAAAACTGACATTAAGAAAGATACAAAACCGAAAAAAGTAACTTTTCAAACAAGCAAACCCAGTAGCGAAACATATACAACGCGAACTGGTCGAGTAAGCAAAAGACCATTAAAATATCGTCAAATTAGCAGTATCTAAATTGAGGTCAAATACTCGTACAACGAATGTCATTAAAAATATATTTGTCAGAAAATCAAAGACACTAGTCTACACATTTTAGTAAAACTAATTTAAGATAATCGGCTCAGAAATCATCGCCCAACGTCCATTCAAGTCAAGTTATGCGAAGTACATATGTGTAATTTTAAAAAATATTAATGTGTCTAATAGTTAGTGTAAAACCCAGTTGTGAATGTATTTTTATTTGGCGTCATCATGACGAATACTGTGGACTCTCACGGGTGCCAATTTATTTTTGCAGAGTAGTTCGTCATGGTGACTACCCTTAAACTGTTAGTATTAAGATTATTTCGTTGTTAGCATAAGATTTTTTTTTAATGTGTATTCTTGTTGTTTTAACAAAACACTAATTGTATTTTTGTGCTAGAAATAAGTGACAAGATTTTTGTAATAAACAGACATACACTGCTGATACCCTTTTGTAATCGTAGCGTGATGATAAAACTTAAAACTTTCATTACAGTAGTCACAACATTGTTTAAAGTGTACATTGTAAGTTGCGCAAAGGCGCACAGATATCAGATTACGACATAGTTTATAGAACCTAAATGATGTATAAGCAAATTCTTTGTAACTTGTACTACTGTTAGTCAGAAATGTGTTTGGTGATGTTATTTTGTTACATATTCGATTTTAGAATGATGATAGTATTTTGTAAAAAAAAAAAAAATTTTTTTTTTAAAAAAGGGAAGAGTAGTGTTGTGGGCGCTGACGCTTCATTTTGTATTCGAGTTAAATGCGCAGTGCCCGGCGACCGACAGTTCGCCCGCAGACACCATAGCCTATAGACGCGCTTACGATCTTAATACTAAATTCCTTATGTAAATCCTTTCGTAAAGTAAAGTACATATTCCAATCTAATCCGCATTTGATTTCTCTCCGTACACACACACCTAAGAACATTATACACGCACCCACGAAATGCATGCATTTGCATGCCGAATTTAGTAGGTGGAATATGAAGAACTGTTGTATGTGTGTGTGTAATAAAATATGTAAAATACCATATTTCAGGCAAATAAATGAATCTATCGATCAATCTAATGTTACGTTATTGTGTTATGTGTGGGTGCTTAAAGTATACAATGATCCAGTCATCTGAGACATGTAAAATGAAAGCCATTTGGAGTACCTAATTTCTGTGCAGCTGTAAATCTTTCAGGTATGCTGAATACCACAAACAAAAGGAATTTAATCGATATGTTATTGGTCATACTGTAGACGTCATTGTCATGGCGTCATCTGCTCTTCATCGTGAATGAAATCGAAGTGAAGAACTACACGAACAAAATAACGCGTTCAAATCAGATGCACACAGCAGGGGGGATTGGAACCATCATCATCATCATCATCATCATTTCAGCCGATAGACGTCCACTGCTGGACATAGGCCTCCCCCAAGCTCCGCCACTTCGACCGGTTTTGTGCTTCCCGCATCTAGCTGATTCCTGCGGCCTTTATTGGAACCATACTCATAACAAACTGCTAGTGTTGTACTACTATTCTATTAGTTGCTGATGATTATGGTTCTGTTCATAACGAAACTAATCAGTGAAAGCTCATTTACATTGGTCGATAGAGCTTGCATGTGGGTGCTGGTGATTTTTGTAAAGCATGCCAAAGGGTTCGTATTCAGGGAACCGTCCTCATACGATAGAGAACGATTGCAGTGTATAAAGTATCTATCCCAGGCAGTTGATTTGATGGCTCATTTCCATTGGGTGTAAGTCGATCGATGAATTTCATTGGTCGCTACGCCCTCCCGCTACGGGAATTCCCTGCAGACGGTGTACGTGTCATCGACTGATGACTTTCATTTGTTACTATCCCGCCTGCGGGGAGTCCCCGCATGCTGTAAATCGAACGACTTATCGACACATGAAAATGAGCTATAACAATGAAAAACCATACCTTTTAAAGGTTATTTTTAGGTCAATTTCTTATATTGTTAACAATATAAAGTCTTTTCATGTCAGTTAAAAGTTTGTAAGTAGTCATAGTTAAATAATATCCATTATCACAAGTATAAATGTTTTCGTCTATATTGTGATTTTGTAAAGGTAAAGATTATGTAATCACAATATATTTTAAATATAGATAATATTTTATTTCAATTCTTTTTATCTAGCTCGAGGGACCGACGACCAAAAAAAGGTGGCTGGGGTAGACTGAAAGCAGAAGTTGCAGGACAGGGTGTTCAGTCGCAGCATAGGAGAGGCCAGCACTCAGTGCGGACAGTGATAGGCTGAGTTGACTTTTTACTGAAAGATTAATTACGTAACACGTGAACATACTTAATCTCAACTAGTACGCAGGCTCTTAATGCTCTTATAATGCACCTTATTAGCACTTGCCGTCATTTGAATATGTCTAATAAATGTTATTTACCTGTAAATTAATTAATATTCACACGTGTTTTATTAAATTATTGTACACAATTGATGAGAAAATGAGAAAGTGCAGCATTGGACCGCGAGTAATTAGAACATTTCGATGTAATCAATTAGCTCCAACTAAACAAAACACTGGTTCACTCTTAATTACATTACACTCAGAATAATAATAATTATGAATGTTATTATTTTGTAACGAACGAGAGGATTATGAACTAAATTAATGTTGTTATATTTAAACTCAAATGATATAGTGTAAAGGGCATAGCAGAGGTTATTTCACGCTTGTTTGGAGGAGCATATACATTGTGAATGTAATAAAAACGTCTAAAAAGGTTTTCAGAATGTAAAGGCCAGTTAAGCTGATTACAGACGATTATTCCCAATCGTCACCAAACATCATCCCTCGAAACAACACCCGCCGAGCGCTGCCAAATGGTTGAACAATAACAATTTCCACTTATCTATTCATTCTCCGCAAGCTTTACACCAAAAAAAAAATCCGCTTTCATATAAAAAATATCATTTTCCTTCACGTCAGAGGGGATTCCGATGACGACGACATACTATATACGGATAATGTCACATGAAAATGACGAAAACGACACTTGAACGATGCCACAATATCCACACACTTCGCGTAAGCCCTATCACTGTTTGGATAAAGTTTATAATGGCTTGAGAGAGTTTAAAATGTGTTTGGTAGTTTGAGTAATGTCAGGGCAAATGTAGCGAGCGTAGTTTTCGGTCAAGTCCGTTGATCCTATTACGATAGCGGGGAGGCGCACAGTGCTCTCGCGGCGGAGACAATGGCGGCGATGTGCTGAGTTATGTGCAGAACTGGCGGATGTGTTCATTTTGATAAAAAATGTGCAGGTGGGAGTGTGAGGGTGAGGTTGTAGTACTGACGTGTCTATTGCGGTGTATACGTTGATTCACTATTATGAGATCAAAGAAGCTCATACAAGATGTCGATATGGTGTTGAATCTTGTGTTTCAAAGTCAAATAATTTATTTCAAATAGGCCATTAAAAGGCACTTTTGAACGTCACAAGTTAATAGAACATTTATCCTAGGTGTCTCTTGAGTGATTCGTATTCGATTAATAGTTTCGAATGGACAATACTGGGTATTCTTAAATACATAATTCAACTACCGCAATCAATTTTAGTGACATTTGAAAATAATAAAGGTACTTAGGTTACGAAATAAATGAGATAATTAGCGAAAACCGTATTAACCTCTAAGTCCCTGAGATACCACATTTGGTTTCAACACAATGGTTTTTTAATTGTGTCTGTAATTACGGTAATTGACTGGTTAAAGCGAAGTTGGAAACATTTTTATGAGTTGCTAACAGCAAGGCGTGACACTACTGATCCGTTCATTTGTTCAATTAACTCCGCAATTGACTTATAAGTTGTTGCGACGGCTTCCGACGACACTTCAGGAATACTGTTCGAATGTATTCAGAACACAGGGAGCTTCATCCCTTATCGCCTTTGGAGGAAGAGCATTTATGTACCTATTTATCAGTTTTTATAACTTGTGTACCTAACTAAAGATCTGGTAATGTTTATCTATATATTAATACGTGAAGCGAAAACTTTGGATCCATGTCATGTCATGTGCAAACTGTAGAGGTCGTATGCCTCACGATTGTACAGGCTGGTCTTAGATTGTACTGTCTGGTTATGACATTTTGAACCGTCATAATTAATTAAAAATAATAGGGCAAATTCTATAAAAACAGAGCTTTCTGTGATAATTCATTCCATATCCAGCAGTTAAGAAGTATTAAGAAAATAAAGAAGAGAGTCCTGAAGAAGTATTCTTTACTCATTACACCTACGTCCTGGTCCTGGCCATCACCATACCGCCAGCGAACCCTCTCCATAGTAGTACAGCATCAACAATTTGTCTATAGTGTTATTGAATGTCAAATATAACCATATATTTTTTTTATATTTATTATTATATTTTTTTCATTTAACCAGTCAATTACCGTAATTACAGGCACAATTAAAAACCATTGTGTCTATACCAAATGTGGTACCTCTGGGACTTAGAGGTTAATAATGTATTTCTGTTCAAATGAAGTACGGTCGAATTGCGACTAATTGGCGATCACTAGTATAAAATTATTATATAACGTATTATTTACTATAGGTACAAAATTAAATGACTAACAAACGAATATCTAGAGATGTCAACTATCCGATTGACTTTTTTACTTGACAAATCGCACAGAGACACTTTACTTCCCTTGAAGGGGTTGCTCCAATTAACATTATTTTAATAAATCAAGTAGGTACTTAAGCAAAGCTACTTCTACCACTAAGATTAAAAGCAACAACAGTTATATATCTCATTACCAGCTAATTACTCCGCTTCATTTCACTAATAGCTCAATAGTTATCCGCTTCATTAACCTCCCCATTACAAAAACACAAGTTCGCATCCCCACCACCCCCCCACACAATGAAGCTATCTCAACAGTAGACACAACGACCTAATGATCGTGTGTGTACAATAAAACCATTAATCATGACCGGGAATCAAACGTGGACCGTCGCACTCGCCGCCTGCACAAAGGAATCGTTCTTGAGTTGCCATAGCGCTAAGAATACTAATCATATGGAGCTGCCTGGGTACATATGACGAGCAGATTTTTACATATTTTATATGATTGCTGTAGTGATTATTGTTACGCCGTGTGATAATGTTCGAATGTTTACTGAAAGAGTATTTTTCGGTATATGGTAAAACAAATTCAAGGTTAGTTGCTACGCGGAAAAGTTCATAAATATACGTGTAGAATTTGATTAATCCAATGCAGTTGCTACTCAAGCGTCGAAATACTACTATATGCCAAACATTAGTTGCAAGTGCTGAAAACCAACATCAGGTGTAATAACCTAGGGACGCGGGATTTGTTAGAAAGAGTTACCGCGGCCCTGGCATATAGGCCACTGAAGGACCACGGGTGGGTTTATCAGTAAAGTCTGACACGCCCACCCGATCCGCCCAGAGCGGGAGACGTCATTTGATGATTTCCCACCCACACAAAAATAGTGTAATAACCTAGAAACAGAAGAAATAAGAGACAAAGGCCAGATTGTAGAAACATGTCTACGGCGTGATATCAACATTAAAAGAAAAAATGTCACAAATATAAGAACTATTCGAGCCAAATTGTCTTTTTTGTAAGCACGTGTTACAATGAAATAATAAATAGGAATCTCACTTTCGTCTTTTCTCACTTTGAATGGGTATTCAACAGAATGATTACGTACCTAGGTACTACTATTTTTCGTGCAGTACATATAGAAGAGGACACGTTGCACGTGCAAATTGCTCCGGTGTTAGGTGTGTTCCTATTTCGTGTCTCCTCGGTTGGGACGCGTGGGCAAAAAAGTAAATGAGCGTGAGCGTTCCGCCGGGCTTGATTTACGCGCCGCCATTCGCCATTGCGCACCTTGCTTGATGCCGCCAACCTGTGTTACACCGACTATGGCCATTACAACGACCGAATACCGCACTACTCAACCTTTTATGAGATGCTTACATTTCATTTTGAAGATCCTTAAATTCAGCATCGTCTACAAAAATGAATTTTAAACATGCAAAATAATCATCATCATCATCATAAGCCTATAATGTTCCCACTGCTGGGACACAGGCCTCCTCTCGGTGAGAGGGAGTGGGCCATAATCCACCACGCGGGCACAGTGCGGGTTGGTAGATGTCACATAATATAAAAAATGCAAAATAATATAAAATTAAATAACTGAAGCATCAGAGTAAATGTATTTATTAATGCAAAGCTTTTGTTAGATAATTATGCAAATATTTGTTTAGGGCTAGTGCGGATTAAGTTAAACTGAAACAAAACAAAAAAATATCATTTGCTGTGCAACAAATTAACTAGTATAACACGTTTCTAACAACACAAAGAGAATATTAACAGAAGATTAAACGAAAACAAAGTGTAACAGCATTGTATAAAATTTAAAAGCGTCAACAATTTCATAAGAAGTGCGAAATATGGAAATTGACGGCAGTTGTTAACTCAGAGGCAATACTTATTTACTTCTGGCCATAGGCTTATAGGCCATACCATATTCTAGCAAATAAATATTTCTGATTTGATTTAATTCTCGTAATTAAATACGTTCAAAGTCTAGTCGCAGTTTCATCTCAGCGACAATCAAATTTCAAACATATGTCTGAAATATATGGAAACTTGAGATATTTTTGACGGATTGAGACTGAGATCAGACTGTGAACGTTCTTAAAATTACGAGAATTGCCGCTCAGTTCTTTGAAGGGAAAACACTTAAAAGTAATCAAATGTAGAGCTCAATGCGTGGAGCGTGTGCGCGCCGAAAAAAATCAACGATGAAACAAAAGTTAATATCGAGTGAGAATGCACAAAATATCCAGAGCGGGCGAGGGAGCGAGTATTTGGCAGGTATTTCACATAACCGGTATTATTGGGCGTTACGCCGTAATCTCTTTATGCCGCGCGCGGCGCCGGCCTTTTTTACATTTTAATCCGGAGCTTGGCCGGCCCCCTCGCCGGATATAGCGACCGGCTGCCTGATGGACCAAATGAACTCATTACTTAAAAGAAACACACCTAATTAAAATTCACCAAATTTCTTCCTACTTATTTAAAGTGTGATGAGAATTTATTTTTATTAGGGATTGCTGTGAGTCGGGGATAAGTGGCCGTGGAGATCGACTCATCTTGTCCCAATTCGAACGAGCCTGCTCAGTCTCCGAGGGGATGGAGCAGCTCCCAGCTAAATGAGTGTTCTGTGCGTGGTGGTGACGTGTTGACGAAGTGTGTGATGTCACGCGTCATTAATAGGCGTCGTGTTCGCGCCGGTAACCGAACCTGGACTTATGAAGAGTAATGGCCGACTCACCCACATTGTCTTTGTAAAAGCTGTGTACATAGTATGGAAGGTTGATGCATAACGGTGTAAACGTCGATTTACCTATTGCTATGTGTGTTTTTGATCTAGTCTTGATTTTATAATTTCAAGTTATTTTCTATTTCACTGAAGCTCATACTGGGCTGAGCATACATCACTGAAGCTGATACTGAATAAGACATTTGTTTGTTAAATGGAAAGCAACACAGACCGTGCGTTCAATGTTACCTTTGAACATTAACTCAGCATTCGGCCCGGCTCACGCGTGGCCCAGCTAAAACAATGATTTGGTTGCATCTTACACGCAAAGGACACAAATATGTAATAGTAGTGTGTGTTAAGAAAAAGCGGTATTTAAACTGTAACGTATCGTAAATAATGTACTCTTGAACTTATTTATATATTTATTTATCACAACCTAGGTATATGATAGGTTAGGGCTGTAAGGCTTATAGAGTTTGGAGTTGAAGGCACTGTAAGGCTTTTAGATCTTAGTAGGCTCCTTTAACTTATCATATATTTTCATGTTCTGTCCTACCTTACCTTTAACAGTACTGCGGCCTTACGTGACGTTCGTTAAAGGTGGATGTACACTGCGTTTTAATTACAGAACGCCACAAATACTCGTATCTCGTTAACACAGTGAACCTTGAACGTTGCGAACTATCAGTAAAGTGGTCACATACGTAAGGCGAATGTTTAGAGAGTCGTGCAACAAAGTTCGTTAAGTACCTGCGCGTATTATGAACGTTCCGCGAAACTTGCCCGAGCGCCCGCCCCGCCCACGCCGCGTCACACGCGCCACGCCGCGCGTGAGGCCCGCTCGCGGTTATGGTGAGGTAGCGAGCACAGAGACGCGTGCCGGGATCTGAGCGAAGTACACTGAGAAAAATGTCATTTTGGCATAATCTTAAAATATCGTGACGTTGGTTTAAAATAGATGCGTTGTCTTATAATATGTTGATAATAAGTAAATATTACGCTAGAACTGAAATGTGTTAAGATGGAATCGAATTTTTTGGGTAAATAATGCAATATTATGATACTTGTCATCGTAAAAATTTGTAATTATGAAATAACATTGTCTTCTTCAAATAATAACACAATGTAATAGAAAATGGTCCACTGTCCCATAAATTAGTATGATAATTATAAATAAGATTCTAATTAAAAAACACAATGACAGTCACCGTAATATAAATAGATTTCATAGTTTAATATGAAGAAGTATCTCTAAAAATACGATGACCTCCCCCTAATGTACTATATTAAATTATAATGCTTTAAACTTATATTTTTAAAGTAAGCATCATTTTTTAATATTACAGTCATATTATTTTATGTGAATCCTATGATAATACGATTAAATAATCTCATATTTTTAGAGTAAGCATCAAAGTTCAATAATATAGTCATATTATTTTATGTGTATCCTACTAAATTATTATTACAGAGACCCATTTATGAGTAGCATTTGAATGATGTCCTACAAATTTAAGGTGACGGCATTATATAATGAGGTCTCCCTCTCTCACTTCATTCCGCCGCCGCGCCATTTCGGTCGGCCATTTGTATTTCACCGCTACAGCCGGCAAGTCACGACTCACGACTCGTTTAATTAATAGCAATAACAATTCCATTAGTGCCAGTGAACGTGTTTGATCAGTGCAAAAATGGATATGGCTACGCGTGATCTTTTGAAGAAGTGGAATTTGGAACGCTACATCGATCGTTTTGAAAGTAAGTTGACAAACCTACCTAGTAAGTTGCTAGCATGAGCTCACACATTACATTCACACATTCTAATTTCTAGCAAGAATAGGGTCAGAGTGTCGTCTTAGAGGCACTATGAAAATATACTTAAAAAAATTTCGCGACCAATTTCAAGGTCACAGTTCTAACATAACCTTACCTATGGATCCCTTCGACATCGTTTTTACGACAAACGGTTGGTCGGAGACAAAAAACACCCAGACACTTTTAGCCTTTCTAGGTGTTACATACTATAGAATCGAGAAAATAAACGATTTGCGAAAATAACACTTTTTTGGCCGCTGTACACTCCAACCAAGAATAGTCTTGTCGTATGGTACCTACCCACCTACCTAGATATACGTTCATATTTATATTATACACTAGATTCGATGTGCAACTGCAACCCAAAAAAAAACAAATAGGTAGAGTGCGTCTAAACTAAAATGACGCGCCCCACTACCGCATTTACCGTAGTGTACGTATACAAATTTAAGTAGTGGGGCGCGTCATTTCAGCTTAGACGAGCTCTACCAACCTACATTTTATAAAGTCGATGCGACGTAGTGCATTTCACAGCTGCAATCAGGGCGCTGTTAAATTTACCTTTTTTTTTCAGCTGAAAGAATTGATATCGCAACAATGCAGATGCTTAGTAAACAAGACATACATAGTATGTTCCCTCAAATAGGGGACAGACTCCGGTTTGAAGCAGCTCTGGCCATGTTAAAAAGCGACCAACCAAAAGATATGGTTTGTTTTCATGTTAAATTGTATTTCAAAAAAGTAAATTTTGTTTTAAACTTTTTGCTTACACATGCCCTGCGTCGCTTAAATGCACATTCTCCTACTTGCATGTAGGTAGGTAGGTACCTACTTATTAACTTTTATTATTTTAAAGTCTTCTTAAGATACCTAACAATTTAACCGGTGCAGTATTTATTTAAAAAGTGGAATAAAATCATAACTTTTCATCAGTCTTGTTAGTTTACCAACTAAGTACATTATTATTACCTTTTTAAATTTCTTGTTAAATTTCAGGATAACTCCTACAATTCATCACTCTTTGAAGAGGTCCTGAGGAATGACTTGTTAACTAGTCTACCTTGTAACTTAGAGCCTCTGCCACCGTGTGAAGGACTGCAAAGCTCAATCCTCAACCAAGACTGCGAAGCAGGACTTAACCAGGAAAATTTGGTAAGTTCTGCAAAATTGTAGAAAAGTACTCGTACTTACTGTTTTTTGGTTCAAGAGCAATATGTATTAATTTGTAATTACATCCATACTAATATTATAAATGCGAAAGTAAGTTTGTCTGTCTATCTGTCGGCTGGGGCAGGACCTTTTCACATTTTCATACCTAAGACACTGAACCGATGCAAAATTTGGTATAGACATTCTTTGAGACCAGGATCAGTCCTGATCTTGATCGATTAGTTTTTATCAGGGCCGGATCAAGGGACGAGGGCAGGACCGTTCACACCTGCAATGCTGAACCGATTACTAGTAAAAAAATATAACACTTCCCTTGAGTTATCTCCGGCTAGGGCTAGCTATAGCCTGTTAGTTAACGGTCGCACTCGGACACATTTAGTGATTATTTCAACGATTATTGAGGTTAATTGACCGTACATACTCATATTATCACACCTTTTTGTTACATGTACTATTATAACATTGTCTCAAAGTAAATATTATTTTAGGATGGTGACATACTGGTGATACCACTGGACTCGTCGTCGTCAGTGGGTGAAGCAGTTAGACAAGAGTCCACCGGGAGCAATTTAGTAAGTTATTGCCTATTATCCTGTACTTTTGATAAGGAATTTAAATTGACATTCAATATTGTTAACCCCCGGCGTAAACAGATAAGTTTAACGTCTGTACCTGTCCTGTCCTGTATGTGTGTACGGACGGCCGTTTAGGAGCTATACTATATGTCACAAAGATCAGTAATATATTTGGAGTTGGTGACAGCTATAACTAACAACTAAATGCATGATGCCTAGACTGGCACCGACTCCAACTGATCATTATACTGAATGGAAGGTAGGTATTGAACCTGTATTTTCAACATTTTAGTGACATTTTTTTTTAACTTTTACCTTGCATATTTAGTTTGTAATGCCATACTTATACTATTTGTGTTTCAGGTGAATACCATACTGAATTCATCAGTCGAGGGAAAACAAATAATAGCAATTGGGCAGAAAACGGGCACCTTACCCTCAAACGTGCGTGGGCGTTTATGCAAGCTGCTTATGGAGAAGCTCATTACGGCCGAAAACCCGGTACTTCTGACAGATTCGCAGCTGCTTGCTCTATCCTACGACATTGGCAGATTATTTAAAGAGGAGTCACCACCCCTATACTACGCGCCGTACCTGCCGGCTGATGCTTACCAGGCTAAGCGCAATATCTCTGGCTGGTTAGTCACCGCCAGAAGGGCTCGACGGCAGCATTTAGTTTCGTTGGGCCTTATTGAAAAGCCCAAGTCACGTTCTCGCTCCAAGTCCAGTCCTAGGCTAGACACCCCTCCACTCGCTGGAATCGACCTGACCGGACTTAAAGAAGGTAACTCCTTTTCAAGAAATTTTGTGTTTTCAGATTGAATTAAATTATCAAGAACAAAATTATTGAGAAAAATATCTGAATTAGTATGAATTTTCGTTACAAATTACAAAATATCTGAATCTAAGAACCGTTATTGTCATTGTACTAATTATTAATCGTTTTAATTTTTGTGTGCAGGTGAAGTGGAGGACGTAGCGTCAGCATTAGAGCAGCTGTCAAGTCCTTCAGCTGGTCCGTGGCAGGAGGTCAGTGCCCTGTGGCGGGAGACGGTGCGAGCTCGCCTCCGGTACTTGTACTACGAGGAAGGGACATTACAGGAGTACTTCAATAAGTATCCTATCCTGAAGTCAAGTGATGGATGGCGACTCCTGACTCATGACTACGAAGCACTGTTCCCTGATAAATCCGGGGGCCTCGACGCCTTGGATGCTTCATCGGAAAACATACTAAAAGCTGCTCAGCAGAAGCTTAACACCACAAAGGACTCGTTTCTTCGGCGAAAAATAGCTGATACATTGGCAATTTGTGACGGTAAGGAAATGATTCTGTTATATAGTTCTAGGTGCTCGAGCTCCCTGGGTCGGTGAACCCGTTATAAAATATATAGACAAAAAAGAATTTAAAAATTATCTAACATGGTGCAGTCGTTCAGAAGTAACGGGCGGGCGGACACACATTTCGGCAATTCATTTTTACTTATATAGATAGATTTTATTTTGTTCTGATACTTTTCCCTATTTGCTCAGTTAATGATGATGTGTTGTGTCAAATATACTATTATTATTTTCTTTCCAGATGAACAACCGGAGACAAAATTAATAGCAGCGATATTGCTACTCGGCTGTCTCTTTAATATTCCTCCTGCCCGTCGATCTAGAAAAGACTGGCAAGCTTCACGAGCGGAGATATTGGATGGATTTGTGACCATCGTGGATGATGACGCAGACGTGCAAGTGGTAATTGAGGAGCGTCGCCAAAAGCTTCAAAACCTAGGTATTAGCCTCCAACCATTTATAATTTGGTGCCGCCAGTCAGGTGTCTCCTTCACAGTATGTGACAATACGTTTTACAAGTTCACAACACTAACTGAGGCTGTTGATGTGACTTTTAAAATATTTCATGCTACTGCGGCTAAATATCCTACTGAAAGCTATAACATTTGGCTTATTATCCAAATTGGTTTTTACAAAGTCAAAACATCGTACGATCGTATGTCACAATCTGTGAAGGAGATATTAGTTACTCTCGGAGTCACAATTTAAATTAAGATGAAGTGTCACAGTTGTAAAAGGACTTTTCCCACGTTTTCTTCACTTATTACCCACATAAGGAAAGAATGTGAAAAAATTGATATTACTGGAGTTTATAAATGTGGTGAAGACGCATGCTACCGGTATTTCACGGACGTTAGACAATTTAGAAAACATGTTAACTTAAAACATTTGAATAAAGTAAACACTCGTTATTTGCCATCCACCTCAAACGAGGCTTGCGTAGTTCCTATGTGTGAAACAGAGACTACCAAAGTAGCAACTGAGCACATATACATTGAAGCTGATAGTGAACCGGAAGTCCTTGATAATGCTGATAGTATTATTCATAAAGAAGTTTTGAAATTTATTTCAACGCTCTATGTAAATCCCTCTGTATCTCGATCGTCTGTACAAGCTATGGTTAGTCATTTGCAAACCCTTCTTGACAATATCGCACCGTCTTTAATGTCCGTATTCGGCCCTGTGCTAGCTGATGAGGAAAGCATGTCTGGAAGCGAAATTAATAAACGACTTCATAAGTTCAACACAGCTTTGAAGGGCATCTTTTTTCCGTTTCGTTCAGAATATTTGAGATTCCGAGAATTGAATTTATTAGGTTCTTTTATACCACCACATGAAGTAATCGTTGGTTATTGTCCTGACATTTCACAAAGGAGTAACACTTTAACATTACACACCAAGCCACGTACAATGCAAGTAATTCAACTTCGCCAGGTTTTGAAGAATTTTTTTTCCATTGACACTATTTGGAAAGATGTAACGGATTATTTGAACCACCTAAGGGGTAGTTTAATAATCCGTGAAGAAAATCCGATGAGGCCAATGTGTCTAGAAAATGTAATGCAGGGATCTGTATGGCTGGCAATGTGTACACCGCAGGCGTCGGACATTATTCTTCCTTTAGTAGTATACTATGATGATTTTGAAATTGGAAATCCTTTGGGGAGCCACGCTGGGGTGCATAAGCTTGGTGGTGTATACGTTTCCTTGCCAGCACTCCCACCACATTTATTTTCATTGTTGAATAACATTTTGCTGTTAGCTATTTGCCATTCTGCTGACAAAACTAAATATGGAAACAAAGCTATTTTTGACCCTGTTATTGAGGAATTGAATTACTTGCAAAACAAAGGAATTTTTATAGAAAATAAGTTTTTTAAAGGAACCGTAAAATTGAAGGTTGTTGCTATAACTGGCGATAATTTAGGCCTGAATTCAATTCTCGGGTTTACTGAAAGTTTTCAGCTAACAAGTGTTGCAGAATCTGTAACATTGACAAGAAAGGTTTGCAAACTGCTCTATATGAAAACAGTAACTTGCTTAGAAATATGACTTCATACCACGCTCAATTGCAAGAAAACGATACACCTAACACGGGCATTAAAGAATCATGCTGTTGGCTTAAGGTGACAGGATTTGATTTATTTCAAAATGTAGCAGTAGACTCAATGCATGATATATTAGAAGGTGTAGCTCGTTATGTAATGACCTTTGTCATAAACCACTTCCTTGCCGAAGGTCTTTTAAAGATCTCAGTATTGCAACAAAGAATAATTTCATTTGATTATGGACCAGATAGGAATTCAAAACCAAGTAATTGTTTAGTTGTCCAAGGTTCGAAAGTAAAATTGAAAACTTCAGCATCAGAAATGCTTACCCTTATTAGATACTTCAGCCTAATAGCCGGGTTTTACATTCCTTTAGAAAATAAAGTATGGAAATTATACATTATGTTGCGGCAAATCACCGACAGGTTATTAAGTCATAGGGTCTTCAGTGACACCAATATTCAACTCCGGGTTATAATAGCAGAATTTAATCAATTGTACACGGAGCTAACAAAATCACCCCTGCAGCCAAAGTTTCATTTTCTGACTCATTATCCTACCATGCTAATGAAGTTCGGCCCCGTACGTAACATGTGGGCTATGCGTTTTGAAGCCAAGCACAGGGTATCTAAGTTAGTGGCTAGATCATCTTTTAATCGAGTCAATGTTTGCAAGACTCTAGCAATAAAATGTCAACTTATGCTCAATGACTTGTTTGTGAAAAATACAATACCTACAACAAAAATACTAGGAAAAAAATCTGCATTAAATTCAGGAGACACTGTCAAGTTTTCTCTCGGCACTGGCGTTGTCCTCAAATATTCGGTTACTTCCGCTACAATAGCTGGTGTTATATGGCAGCGGAACTCTATTGTTACTGTAGATATAGATGATGAACAATTCTTACCCACTTTTGGCCAAATTGATGCAATTTTGGTGACAGATACTGAAGAGGTTTTTTTCCGTTGCTGTATGTTTGAAACTATTGAATTTAATTCTCATTACAATTCTTATGAAGTTAAACGTGGTAATGATTATCTGTGCTTTCCTTGCCAAAATGCCGTTTCTCCGTGTCCTAACACGCTCACTCTAATGCGAGGTAACACGTCATATATTACAAGTAGATGGTACCTAGAGTAAAAATTTCAAAATTCTGTAGGTATTCTAACGGCTTACGGTCGCTGCTATAATACCTTGAAAATGCGCAAACGAGTTAACTCGTTTGCTAATTTTTAAGGTGTTTTTATTTTGAATCCAGTAATATCAATTTTTTTTGAAAAATAGTAGGAAAAATAATAGGATATAACTGGATATATGAGGAAGGCACCGAAAAATAGTAGGAAAAATTGTATGACATAACTGAATATGTGAGGAAGTCACCGAAAAATAGTAGGAAAAATAATAGGATATAACTGGATATATGAGGAAGGCACCGAAAAATAGTAGGAAAAATTGTATGATATAACTGAATATGTGAGGAAGTCACCGAAAAATAGTAGGAAAAATAATAGGATATAACTGGATATATAAGGAAGGCACCGAACAATAGTTGGAAAAATTGTATGACATAACTGAATATGTGAGGAAGTCACCGAAAAATTGTAGGAAAACTAATAGGATATAACTGGATATATGAGGAAGGCATCGAAAAATAGTAGGTAACTAAAACTAAATCCATGGTGACACATCATCTTAAATACTGTTATCATCAACATCAGTATTATCATCGTTCTTTTTGGTGAATCACTATGCTCCGTCCTTTGAGTGAATTCATCATACTTTAAGCTGAATTCACCTCTTTTATGATTGTCAGTTTTCTCAGTGTAAGTACTCCTACTACAAACTTGCTAGAAAGAAAGAAGTAATGCATATCAGATCACACCTATGTATCTGTTCGTCGTTACGCTGTATTGCAAGGTCACTTCCGCATAAACCAACCAACTACACCAGCTATACAGACTGTAAGGGTAAACACCGTTGTCACTTAACCCATGGGTAATTTGACTTAAATATAAAATAACAGAGCGAGTTAAAAAAATAAAAATAAAATATTTTCCTAAAAAGGTTTAGAACGGATTTTATCCCAGACCGCCCGCAAATTCATGGATATGCGCATCAGTGACGTAATCACTACAACGATCGCCAGGCGTTCCGTCCACACAACACATAATTACACATTACCTGTGATGTAACTTTCCCATCATACTTATCTTGGCTTAGGACAGCCACAAATACCTACCTTTGGTATTGCGTGACGACTCTAAATGTAAATTTGATTCGAAATGGCTTTGAATTCTAAATGATTTGAAAACATTTTGTTTTTAATAAACCAAACCATTGGGTAGGTACTTTTGGCGTATTTAAAAAGTTAATCACAATTTTATGTACAGTTCAATTAAAAATTAAATTAAATTTACACTGACTGAATAAAATATCAACACTTACCGACCTACATTAACCTCAACACGTGTTCAAAATGGGCTCCGTCTAACATTCTGTTGTTATCGAGGTTATTGATAAGCCACTGCGAAAATACCATCCGTGGTATGCGATCGTTATCATTTAGTTCTTGGACCGGCTGAAATGATATGGATGTTGACGATCGATGAGGAGAGTATTGTCCATAGTGTCCAGTGGGAAACATTGAAAATTGAACCGCCGGCACAGTGAACTGGCCGTAGGTACGTTGCGCGCCGCCAACATCGTTTCACGGTTTGGCACAGGTTGTCCAGGGAACAATTCTGCGTACATCCTACGCGCCCCGTTCAGATCATTACCCGCAATGGCGTAAAGCCGAACCATTTCGGTTCACTGTTCATTTGTGTAAGACATTGTAACACACTCAATTCACGCGCGAGAAATGAGCGACGGACGCTAAGACGCGGCGTTACGTGCGATCGCTAGCGAGACTGCCAGCTGACTGACTGCGGGGTCGCGACCCGTGTCGGCGTCGCGTCGTGCAACGCGGTGTAGTTCCCGAAGTTTGTTGCCCTCGCGCATAGGGTGAAATATTCTTGTGGAAAAATGCAGATTTTCTTTAAAAAAAAAAAGTTGTTTTTTTTTCATTGATTTTACGTTCTATTAACGAAACCAAATCACTGGTTTCAAGGATAACGGTGTTTACACTAGCACCCAGTAGTTTAAAATACAGATAAGTTCACATTTTAAAGCTTCCTCTCTCCTACTATTTTCCTTTTCCTGACAGAGTCCACAATGATCTTTTTAAATTACGGTTTTAAGTTAAGTTATAGTTAACCTTTGATGAATGTAATAAATGATTGATTATTGAGTAACCACGTCGGTGCCACTTCTAAAGATTATAACCATGTGTATGTAAGGTTCAGTCGGAAATGTATCGTACGCAGAGTGGTTAACCAACAGTGGGCTCCAGTTACGAGCGCCATGTCTGCAGAAAACCAGTATAGAACCAAACTGTTCATCAAACATTCAAAAGTCGTTTGTTTTCTCATCATTTGTGTTCGATATCGATACCCAACACGTGGGTAAAGTATTGCCAGATAATATGATTTGACCCGGAGACCGTACCCGCGATGAAAACGGAAGTATCACAATAATTATAACGATCGTAATTTATATGTCAAATCTCTGTCAACATTTTCATATGTAGTTGTAATTAACAAAATTAAGTAATTTTTACGGAATATTGTCAGTAGAAATGTCACAAGTTTTGTTGCAGCTGAGGTCGCACTTGCTGCTCCCGTTCCTATGCAGCTGTCCTCTCCGTTGAGTCACGAAGTTCAGCAAACAATTCTTCTGTGATTTGTATGTTTTAACTGTCGTATTGGATGCAGTCCTCTTTGTTTTCGCTCGCTGTGTGACATTATCGAGTTGCCCGCGGGCTGCAATTGCACTTCGCAAGTGGTATGAAAATACGTTTGAGGTGTCTTCATAAATTAATAACTTGATGTTACGATGTTAACATTAATGTGTATTTTTTTGTCTCTAATGGATAAGTAATAGCTTGCAAGTAACTCGGAAATACATTTTTAAAATATTATTGTTTTCTAGGTAAGTTTGGAGCAAAACGAAATTAGACAAATTAAGTTTCCTTGGATTCCACCGTATATTAGTATACATCTGGTTGCGAAGGAGACAAGACGTGATAATGACACTCACTTACAGTAACTATTCCGTCTCGATCGAAGTGGATCCGTCCCCCAGAATTTCCCTTTGATGGGTGTTAAAGTGCCGCCAAGGAAATTTAATCGTTGCTCACACAGTTACAAGACATGACGTCATTACGGCACAGATTGCCGCCAGTAATGCCGGCACTGATTGAATATCGTCCCCTCCCCCACTCAGCTATGCACTATCGTGGATTTATTTTATTACTGGGTAATCTGATTGCTGAGCCCAACGGTATTTATGTAAAAGTAAACAAGAGTAAAGGTTTTTATAAGGCGTTCTGAAAGCTTTTTGAATGAAATGCTTTCGTTTAGGAATTTGCCGCTTAGTTGGCTTTAGTTATTGATGTATTTTAAGAAAATAAAACATAACCTACTGTTTTAATTCTATTGGTAAATCATCATCATCATGCTCAGCTCGACATCACCCAGTGCGGGGCATAGGCCTATCTTTTCTTGTGCCAATCCCCAGATTCCTAAGCCAGCCTCATCCAGGTTTTTCCCGTGATGGCAACAATGTCGTCCGCACATCTCATTGCCAAACGACCGAATTATTACTAAAACACGTTAGAAATTAAAAATAATTTCAGGCTCGTCTGATTCTCTAAAAAGCCAGAAAAATCATAAGCTGCGTAGAAGCGCACAATAAGACCGGTAGCGTCGTCACGTCACGTGCGGGCTCGCACATAAAACCAAATGACTAATCCAATTACCGGCCGAAAGGCCAATCTGCCTTCTCATGACCATAATTATACTAACCTTAGCTTTTTGAGCGGCTAATAAAGGCCCCCGTATTCTGTGTGTAAAATAAAACCAGTGGGCCTTTATTAGTGATTCCTCGTGTGTTCTCATTTTTGTCCTCGTAAGTAGGTTCAGAGGTTCGGCTATTTTCGGAAGTTGCTCCGAGTTTAATTAGAAAGAGGATTTACCTAAATTTTGGGACATGTTGGTTGTAAATTTATACTTTTGTCGTCGCCTGCCTCGTCTTGTTAGTCGCACGGCGAGTGACGCGACTGTGGAAGAGGCTGCTGCTCTGTGTTCATTATATGATCTGAATATTTCACACGATATTCTTTTATCTTCAGTTATATTTAATTTATACAAGCATTATCTTTCCGTGAAAATATAGACATCAACATCTAGACTTATTAGTAACAGATAAGGGCTGTATACATTTATAAGTTTGTCTATTCACGACTCTATCTTTACTTTTTAATATTATACAGAGATGTTATTTTTAAGTTTATGCAAATGTTTTAGGAAGTAATCTCTGGAAATACCAGTCGAATTTGTTCTTTTTTCAATTGATAGCCCAATTCTTGAGGATGGTTATATGCTATTTAACATCACGCTACGACCCTATGGAGCTGAGCAAAATGATAAGAGTCGACAAGAGGGCTACGTGTAAACGATGTAACAGCGCGGGTTGCGACGCGTCTCGATGGGATACGACGCGACGGGTCGGGGGCCAAAAGTTACGCGAACAAAGTCACGGGCAGAAGCTAGTATAATATAATGGGTTTTAAGATAAGATAAGATAAGATCATTTATTTGCTTAAAACATGGTATACATAGGTGTTGTTATAAAAATAAGATCATACATTGTACGTTGCCAGACTAGGCCCACAATACGGTTTTAAATGCGCAGTGGAAGTGTGATAACCGTGGGGCTCTAGAGACAAGAGTGGCTAGCGTAATGTCCGCCGTACGCGGAGCAGACAATCAAATCAAACACTTACCATACAACAAAAGAGAACAATTGCAAGTAACTTAACTACAATAAAACGAACAAAGGAACTCACCTGATGGGCGACGACCACCTGCTTTACCGGTTACCTGGATCTGTGTATGTAAGTGAGTGTATATGTATTGTGTTGTGTCGTTACGAGTATTCTTCAGGTTAGAAACCGCTTCAACAAGGCTTGAGGCAATCACAGCATGCGGTCTTCAAATCACTTGTTCAACAGCGTCACACATTAACCTCAAAGTTTCAACAAAGATATATCCAAAATTCAACCCGTGTTATTACACCAAGATAGGGGTTATTAACTCAAACAACTGGGTCATGGTCCATTGTCCACCAAAACGACCGGATAAGGGATTACTTTACAAAAAGATCGCGAGACTCAAGCGGCGACGTGTTCCCTTTTTTCCCACCAAATTCCAAGAGAAGTGTCAAGTGTCAAAGTCAAACTGACAAGTCAGATGTCATTCTGTTACACGTTTAGAAACGTAGGCGCATAAAGTAACTAATCGAACAGGACGCAACATCTACCCCCCCCGGACGGGCCTTCCCGTCCGCTAATCACTTGGCAATCCCGACAAGGTTGCGTTTTATCAGTCCACCTGACGCGCTGCTGGAGGATGTGCAAATACTCCAAGCTCCAACGCTTCCAAAACTCTGAGCGAGCTGCTGCACCAACTGAAACCGCGATAGCCAATTTTGGCTCACATCGACAAAAGGGTGCTCCGGCAGGGCGACAAGTGGCTGTCAAATCAAAAAATGGCCCGGGGTCAGGGCCTCCAAGACGTTCGGGTCCGTAGACAGCGGGCACAATGGACGCGAGTTCAATACAGCTTCAAAGCGGCAAAATACCGTAGCTAACTCCTTAAAGGTGAGAACGGTGTCTCCCAACAATCTGCGCCAGAGTCCCTAACCGCCTTCACCACGGCCTCAAAATACCCCCCCAATGGGGGCAGGCTGGAGGGTCAAAACAATAACAAACAACAAAACAACCAAACAACAATAACAACAACAACAACAACAACAACCAAATGGCCCTCCTTAGGCAACAAAAGGGGTGACGGGCCCCATAAGGAAGGCTAAGTGCCTCAACCGTCAACAACCAAACAACAAAAGACCCGTATCGACCAAAAGGGGTTCAACTTACTAACGGCTCCCGACAATATCCAAAACTCTCGCTGCAGAATGGCCAACAGCGCATTGCAACCGGCATGCGAGTTCTTAATGTGACGATCAGTCACCAACAATTCAACAACAAAAAACAACAATTCAACAATTTGTCGAGGGAGCCAAATCGACTCAACAAACTCAGGGTCCTTTGTTCCAACAACGAGCACCTTGAGCCCGGGCAAAGGACCCGACATCAAGACTGGCAATCGAGGCCAATCATCCTCGGTATGAGTCAGCCAGTCTGGTCCCCACCATAGGGGGCAAGCAAACAAGCGGGGTGCCATGCATCCACGTGAGGCCACGGCGCCTGGGTTCAAATCTCCAGGCACGTGCCTCCAAATCAAAGGCGTCTCAAATCTTGAATCTGGGACACTCGGTACGCAACAAAGACCTCCAAAGAGTGGACGGACGTCTTCAACCAACACAAAACAATTTGACTGTCCGTCCAGGCGCAAGAAGCCCGAATGTCCACAGTTCCACCCAAAGTGTGAGCAACGTGGTTCAACAGACGCACAAGACGCGCCGCCCCCGACAACTCAACTGAGGGATGGTCAGTGCCGTCCGGAGGGGGGGGGGCCACCTTGCTCTTGGCCAAGACCAGTGACAAACTCACCTGGCCCGTGCGCAGACGGTGCGCAGACAAACAACAGCTGCATAACCGTGCGAAGACGCATCACAAACAAGGGTAGCAGTGTAGCTCCCAGGGGGGAGGATAGCGCGGGGCAACACGACCTCGCTGACTGCAGGGAGCGCGGATACAAATTGGAGCCAATCTTCCAACAGGGTTTCCCGAATTGGCTCGTCCCAGCCAAGTCCCGCAGTCCAAAGGCGCTCAAGAAAACAATTTCACCCAAACAATACAAACAAACAACAAAACAATAGACAAAAGGCAACCCTGGGCTCCCATGTCCAAAATGGCACGGACCACAACAGAGTCCCCCGTGGGCCCCCAGACCTGACCGACGCCGTTGGCAACAAAACCGTGTCGATCTGAGAGGTACCTCAGCGGGGCAGGCGCCAATGTCCTAACAATGCCTGGGCGGCGACCGATCGCCGCACACCCAGGCTCCGCACCCAAGCTCAAGTCCCTCGCGACGAGGATGGAGGCCAAACTCCTCGTCCGCGCGGTGTCCCGAGCCACGCGCCATCGCTGGATTGGCATATCCCACCGGAGGCCCGAATGGCGGGGGGCGTGACTCCAACCGGGGACGCTCCGCCAAAGGAGGGGAGGGAAGGCGGTGCTGGTCCGGCCAGCGGTGCCTAGCAACAATTGCGTAATCGCCTTTACGCGGGGAGACCAAACGGCGGCCGCGCGGCTCCCGATCAACTTGCGCGGGGGGTGGAGTGCGGCGCTCAAAATTGCGGGCCTCTACCCGGTTCTGAACCGGCGAGCCAGAGGCCCGGTGACCAACTCCATGGTACCCCCCCGTGCGCGAACCTTCATCAGAGGCTGGTCTGCCAGCGTGGTTCGCGTTAGCGCACAAAATGTCCAAATGGGACCCCCTACAAATTCTACAAGGGCGGGGGTTGGGGCAGTCCCTATGGAAGTGAGCCCCCAAACAAGAGAAGCACAGGCGGCGTGCATTGGCAATTCGGCGGCGGGCACTCACGTGCAACTTCAAAAAGGCCGCGCAAGTTGCCATGCCATGCCCCGTGTCCCTACAAAACTCACAACCAGGACGACTCTGGGTGCCAGCAAAACGAGCGGCGGGGCGACCATCAACAGGCCCGCGAGCCCTAGTCCGTCCCTGGTCTCGTGGCCGGGAAGACGGCTGGCATGACTCAGTGGCAACGCCAGAGTTGTCCACAAACCGACACTCATCCTCCAAAAATTGGACGAGGTCATCAAATGGGGGGAGATGTGTGACACTATCCCCACCATACTTTTGCTCGAAACGAGCCCTCAAATCGGCAGGAAGCCGTTGCAGCACAACGTGCACCAAAAGGTAAGACCATTGGTCTACCGGCAAGTCCAATTGCTTTAAAGCGTTGGTCGCTGCCACCAACGGGTTCAACAGGTCAGTACGCAATGCTGACAATCCAGTAATGACCGGTAACCCCAAAATCAATCCAATATGAACGTCAGCCAAACAACGTTTATTTTGGTACCGCCGGGTGAGTAGCTCCACAGCGGTAGGGTAGGCTGAGTCAGTCAAAGACAGATGCTGCACCAAGGCTCGGGCCTCCCCTTCCAGGACAGACAACAAATAGGCCAACTTTTGGGCGGGTCTGAGGTCCGAGCGTGCATCAACCAAACTTTCAAACAGGTTTTGGAAACTTAACCAGTGGTCCAGACGACCGTCAAAATGTGGCAGTTCCAAAGTAGGCAGTCTACTCAATAGTCCGGGACCTGAAACAACCGAGGTCTCCGGTTTGACCTGGACAGGTGTCCGGCTCCCCAGTATTTCCCGAGCACGTTGACCAATGACATCCCCCAGGTCCAAGATCTGGTCGTAGTCAGCAAGGACCTTGTCACGTGCTGCCTGATCCAGCACTTCCAGAGCCACATCACAAATGTACTCGTTGTAGCGGGTAAGCAGAGCATCAACGTTGCCGAGTCTCACGTTCAACTGCTCGAACCGAGCCAGAGTGACCGCTTCAAGATCCGGGCGCTCAGCGGTTGCTGCAGCTGAAGCGAACCACCGTAGCTGTGTGGTCAATCCACTGATTGCCTCTCTCACCGCTTTGTGTGCCATTGCACAAACAATACAATTCAAATAAACCAAAATTAAATAATCAAATACCAAAACTGACTAATCAGCAACTCAAGAAGTAACATTAAATTGGTTTCAATTCAATTCAACAATAAACTTTTATTTTAATTCAAAATCAATATCAACGTTCAACAATTCTATTTCACATTCAATTCCAAATTAAGTTCACAAACCACTGTGTGGTACAACAATAATGAACCTTTATTCCAGTTCAAAACAATGGTAATACACTCAAAAATGCCAATTTCAAATATTAACCTTCTCAAACAACCATATCAATGGTACAAAACTCAATATTTTAATGTCTTCCTGACATTCAATGCAACACAGAGGTCAAACACAAACAAGGGGTTGTAACATAGCCCAATTCATTCAACTCTACTAGCATATGCAACCCTGGTTGACCCCGGCAATATGAGTTACTCAACTCAACAAATTTACAAATTATTTCAAACAAACAATTAATTACCGTTAACAAACATTTACAGCGAATTACTACTTCCCTTATAGAGACTGCCAAGTAATTAGCCTACTGTAAATTACCAATTTGTGGTTATATGTCTTATAGCCACGCTCTTGCTACCAAAATGTACGTTGCCAGACTAGGCCCACAATACGGTTTTAAATGCGCAGTGGAAGTGTGATAACCGTGGGGCTCTAGAGACAAGAGTGGCTAGCGTAATGTCCGCCGTACGCGGAGCAGACAATCAAATCAAACACTTACCATACAACAAAAGAGAACAATTGCAAGTAACTTAACTACAATAAAACGAACAAAGGAACTCACCTGATGGGCGACGACCACCTGCTTTACCGGTTACCTGGATCTGTGTATGTAAGTGAGTGTATATGTATTGTGTTGTGTCGTTACGAGTATTCTTCAGGTTAGAAACCGCTTCAACAAGGCTTGAGGCAATCACAGCATGCGGTCTTCAAATCACTTGTTCAACAGCGTCACACATTAACCTCAAAGTTTCAACAAAGATATATCCAAAATTCAACCCGTGTTATTACACCAAGATAGGGGTTATTAACTCAAACAACTGGGTCATGGTCCATTGTCCACCAAAACGACCGGATAAGGGATTACTTTACAAAAAGATCGCGAGACTCAAGCGGCGACGTGTTCCCTTTTTTCCCACCAAATTCCAAGAGAAGTGTCAACTGCCAAAGTCAAACTGACAAGTCAGATGTCATTCTGTTACACGTTTAGAAACGTAGGCGCATAAAGTAACTAATCGAACAGGACGCAACATCCATGTTTAGCTTACAATTAAAGCATGCAAATTTAGTTGAATAATAAAATATGAATTTAAATACACTTATGTCCAAAAAAATCCTTAATATTATAGAAATTATTTTCATTCAGCCATTCATATAATTTAATTTTAAATAACCTGCAATTTAATATTTTTAATACATTTGGTAATTTGTTGTATACACGTACACACATAGCCAGGCAGCTTTTATTATATTTTGCTGATCTAGGGAGCTCGTCTAGTACAAGTCTATATTGGTCACGCCGACTTCGAGAATTTATTTCCTCTGCTGTTTTGAATAATTGTTTATATTTCCTAACAAACATACATGCTTCATACAAATATAATGAAGGTAACGGTAGCAAACCAAGCTTCTTAAATAAAGGTTGACATGATTCGTCAGATGGAATCCCATATATGGCTCGTAAACATTTCTTTTGGGCGACAAATGCTCTATTGTAGTCAGTACTATTTCCCCACATAATTAATCCATACCGTAACGAGGACTCAACATATGCACGGTATGACATCACAGCCGTTTTTATGTTTGTTACCTTTCTAATCTGTCTGAGAGCGTATACAAATTTATTAATTTTATTACATACATTATCGACCTGAGCTTTCCAGTCTAAATGTTCGTCAATAACTACTCCTAAAAACTTAGTATTTGTCACTTGTGTAATTTGTGGTATGTCCATTTTAAAATTAAATTTATTTTGATGAGATTGATTAAATTGTATATATACAGATTTTGTAAGATTAATAGATAAATTATTGTTATTTAAGTAATTAATTAGATTGTTTATTGTAGTATTTATGTCCGCTTCATGATCAGTAATTGATTTATTTTTTTTATCGGTAGTAACAATTATGGAAATATCATCAGCAAAAAGAAAGCACTTATGATTAGTCACCTTTACGTCGTCGTTTATGTAGAGTATAAACAAAATAGGACCCAGGTTCTTGTTAATTCTATAACTCCTTATTATTAGAAATACTTAAGCTTATTTCTATTAATAGGCAAGTATCTAATCTAGCTACTAGATGTTGTTCTGAACTTTAAAACTTTACTGTTTTCCTAGAAGCTAAATAGTAGTGGATCGTTAAGAACTTATGAGTTATGACCGAGGGCAAGATAATTTGAATACACATTTCATTGTATTTCTGCGTCGCCAACAATTAACAGAATATCACAAATGTTACAAGAAATACCTAAACGTCAATATACATTACACACAACACAATATACATTGACGTTTAGGTATTTCGGTATTTTTATCGAATATTATCGAAATGTATATTATTACCTAATGATTCTGCTGTTACTTAAAAGAGTCGCTAATGGCAACCATTTCTGTGGTATTAAACATACTGATATGACCTAGAAGTTATTTGTTAACAGACAAATGTTGCGTAGGTATGTGCGAATTATTATTACAGTAGGTAATTTAATCTGAATGTCGGTACAAAATACGAAAGATAATACTAATAATGTCTGAAAACATACTAGGGGCGTTCAAAAAGTAATGAGAATAGCTATGTTAGAAAATGAATTTATTCAATATTATTTTATTTTTAGACGTAATCACCCTTTAGGTCAATACATTTAGCAAATCTTTTTTCTAGAACCATTATTCCCTTTTAAAATAAATGTTCATCTTGAGTACTTAAAAAATCGTTTACGGCGGCCTTCACTTCATCGTCATCTTCAAATTTTGTGCCTCTCAAGTATTCTATCGAACGCAGAAATAGGTAGAAATCACTAGGGGCCAAGTCCGGTAAATATGGCGGAAGATCGAGGATCTCAAAGCCAGCATCTTGGATTGCTGCCATGACAACTGCAGACTTGTGCGCCGGCGCGTTGTCTCGATTGAACAAAACTTTTTTCGCGAGTTTTCCTCGTCGCTTTTCAAGGATTTCCTGACGTATTTTTTTTAATTGTACTGCGTGGACATTTCCTGTGATAATGGATCCATGTTCAAGGTATTCAATCATTATCAACCCTTGGCTGTCCCAAAAAACTGAGCATGATCTTACCGGCAGATGGTTGAGTCTTGAATTTCTTTGGTGTGGGAGATGACGGTCTTTTCCAGGACATTGATTTTTGTTTCGTTTCTGGATCATGATGATGAAGCCATGTTTCATCCATTGTTACGAATCGAGCCAAAAAAAGATCAGGATCTCGTTGAAACAGTTCCAATGAGCTCTTTGAAATGTTGAGTCGCGTTTGCTTTTGTGCGTCCGTTAGCATTCTCGGGACCCAACGCGCGGATACCTTTTTCATTCCTAAGTGATCTTGTAAAATGCTATGCATACTACCAGTTGAAATCTTCAACTCTTCAGCTATAAAACGGACTGTAACACGGCCATGCCCAGAACAATTTTTTCAACTTTTTCGACCGTTTCCTGAATGACTGACGTCGAAGGGCGGCCCGAGCGCGGGTCATCTTTAACCGATGTTTTACCACATTTAAACTTTGCACACCACCGAGCCACTGTGGAATATGGAGCAACATACTCCCCCAATGTCTCACGTAAATCTTTAAAAACTTGTTCCGTAGTAAAATTTTTCAAGCAAAAGTATTTTATCACCGCATGGTTTTCATTTGTATCCATTTTTAACGAGAGTTATCGACACGTCACAAACAAATAATTAATACAACTGACACAGAAAAGATAGAAAGCTAATTATTTGAGGGTATTATCACAAAAACCTAATCTTTCCGTCACAATAATAATTTTTTTCAAGTACCCCCCATTACTACGTCATTCTCACTACTTTTTGAACGCCCTAGTATATTTTCGATCATTAACATAAATAAATTCAAAATTTAACTGATTGGCTGGGAATATAATATACTTAATTATAGAATATATATATCGCTGGCCCCGGGCAATATAGTGGTAAACGCCGGTTACGCCCTTTTTAATGTTATTTGATTTTGGCTTCTCTGAGTATCAGTCTATCACTCTTATTTTTTTCTATTTTTAAAAATTAATATTTCTTTAGAATAAATGACAATAACAGCTTTATTGCATGAAAAATTCTCTTTCAACTAAAACAAAAAATAAATCAAATTATAAAGTCGGTCTGTTACAATGGTTACATAAAAAATATGATTCATTGATAGGATTCTAAAATTGCGATTAGTGGATAATACAGCTAAGCTTTGGCTATAAAATTTCCCTGAAGAAGGTGGTAATCGGCTGGTACGCTCGAGATCTAAAGCGGAAAATACGTCGTATTATATTCTTACAGACCTGAATCTCAGTGGTCGGTGTGTTTATAAAGTCATTAATGATGTTGCAATTGAAACAATATCGTCTATAATTTGTATCATACATTTTTTCAATTATTTCATTAAATATTTATACCATTACAATTATTTTTAAAAGGTTAAACTGGTAATAAAATTAGCTTTCATTTGACATTTCGAACGCCTATTTTGGATCACTGTACGCTGCACTATAAACAAATTAGCTTCTTTTATTTCTCCTGTAAAAATCGATTTTTGATATTACCGCTTTATTGCCCGGGGCCAGCGATGGTGATGATGGTTGCCGGCTGCACATGCCTGTGGCTAAATCAAAAGCGCTAACCAGGGCTTCAAAACTTAAAACTACGCGACTACACGCTAAGGGCCCCTTGTGGGGTATAGACCTCGGCTTAGGGCGTCGCTAGTAGAGGCCAGCAAGAGACGCGCTGGACGGAATGAGTAAGTATTATTTTGAAACGAATTTAAATCTACATGCTCAACGATACGGGCTCACTCGAGCCATGTATTTTGAGCGTGCTGGTGAGCTTGCTACTCTCCTGGAAGAGAGATGTAGCGTCATCGGGGATCTCTAGGGTATTCTTTGGTTCGTATCTTACTAATGCGAGAGGGAGTATACCGGACGGCTGACACAATCAAGACTTTGCTTGGGGTGCTGTAAAGTAGAGACTGGCACCATCAATCCGAGCGTTTAGTAACAGGCGTTCACCTGTTACTAAACGCTCGTTTACGGAGCAGCCCGCTTTCAGAGCGCGAACATGACGTCAAGAAACCTTTTCTAAATAAATAAATCGCGTCGATAACATTCGGCCACCCTGCCCACGCGTTCGTTCCCCATTCGCGTCGCGCCGTTGAAGTAGCTGACGCGTCGATAACACGAAGCTGTATCTGTAATTAGTACGCCAATGTGACACATAACAGGATTATCTCATTTACACATTACAGTTTAACCGCCTTTCAAAGTGAGATTATCATTCAAATCCTCCGCAAGTACCTTCACAATATACCCTCAAGAACACTCGACACATAGTTCGTCCAATTACGCGACTAGAACAAACAGGGAGGTTCCACTGTTACTCCACGTTTATCTACGATTCAGTGCATAACCCGCTAATACGACTGTTCTTTCCGAATGAATTAAGTCCCTCCGGATTTCACTTTGATGATGTCTTGAGGGTTGAGAACACACTTTAATCGCTGCTCACCCGCTTATGATTAGAGGGGCGATGCTCTGCTCTGGTACGGCTTGCCTCCACTAATAAGTTTAGTGATTTAATTTCCTTTTGCCATACAAAGTTACCACTCACGTAACAAGCTAAGATCAACTCTATATCTTCGTAATAACGGCTACGAAGTTATAAGTGAGAAAGGCTTATGATGAAAACATATTATTATTAAAGTGCTATTGACGTCATCATTTCCGGAAGTCGTAGTAATGTTGGAATGTTACTTGATATTAAGATGTTAATGGAAATGAAACAATTGTGCTGAATGTTCAGCCGGAAGTAAAATGTTAGAGTTACACATAAAAACTTGAGACTGCTGTTGTAAACCAGCTGAAATTTTAACGCAGGCAGTAAAATTATCCTCTCGTTCACAAGCACTCATCAGGTAAAGCAGAGGTGAAGGTGAGATACACATTCACAGAACTTTTAATGGTATATTATGGTTAGGTTGCTGTGTACTTCAATGTCTATATTTCGATAGTATTTGATGGTTGGTCTCGTAAAATAAATCCAAACATACTTTTTATACACATATTTGTGAAAATAGGTCCTAAAAAAAATTTTCAAAAGCTTTTATTTTATTTACTGTAAATGTAAGTTGCCATAAGTAAACCGTTCACAGCGCCATAAAACTGTGCAACAAACAAAGCCGTTCCTTGTTTGCTTGTGTCCCTCTCCGCATGCAAACGAATACAAATCAATGTTGATATGAACTGTGCAATCAGTCGCGGTCGCATCACCGCGATCACAGCGGGGCTGGCCAGCACACCGGCTGTCCACCACAGTGAGTCTGTTTAGTATATTCATTCTTCATTTAAAACTATTATCATCGTCATCATCATTTCAGCCGAAAGATTTCCACTGTTGGACACACGCCTCCCCTAATTTGGGGGCACACCATAATCGCCACGCTTGGCAGGTGGGTTGGCGATCGCAGTATGGAGTTAAAATGCATAGAGAACGCTGCTGTCTATTCAGTAGTTCTTTAGTCGCCTTTTACTGCACCCACGGGAAGAAATGGGATGGTGCTATTTTAACTTTACGTCCGGCACCACACTGAGAAAATCTAGAAAACGATAATATCCAGTCTTTATTTGTTATTACCCGGTATTTATGATTACTCGTTCTTTATGAATATCCAGTCATAATTAAAGCACGGTTTTTAAGAATAACCGGTCTTTCTGAAAAAACACAGTCTTTATGAATAGCCGATCTTTCGAATTGCCGGTTTTATGAATACAAGCATAATTATTGAGTTTGTTTCGACTTTGTGGTCTCTGCACTGACACTCTCAGGTGTGGCAGTCTCGTTCTAAAGTTGTTGTCGTTCGGTTACTGGTTTTGCACAAACCTGTACGTCGTATTTACTGATGCAGACGAGATAATCAGATTCTCTGACGGCCGATTTTTCTTGGTTGGGGTACAACATTATAGAAAGAAAGAAAATACGTTTATTTGCGGTAAATATGACGCAAAAAAAAAATTAAACATAAAAAATATAAAAAAGCTGGGGAAAATATGCGTCACATCCATGCAAAACGGCCATGCAAAGCGCTCAGCATAATATTGAGACTCTATGCGAGACAGAGCCCCAACGCTGGTTTTCAGTGACAGCCGGCGGCGACGTGTGAAGTCGAACGGTGCAGCAAATCATGAGTAAAAAGAAGTACAAATACTTAAACTTAAATAATAAAAAACACAGCATTAAAAAGCAAACAATGAGTAAAAAGAAGTATCACCGGAAATCTCAAAAAAAATATTATCCTCCTTGTAATTATTTAATTATCCGGTCGCCACAGCATGTTCCCTCTCATATCATCTCATTACCACTACCTCTTATCGCTACATATAGGAATCATCTTAACAATCCATCCATCGTTTCTTTGGCCTTCTCCAACCCTATGTCATCCATATTCAGTCACTCTTGATGACTGAATAATAATGTTGACGTGAAGCCAGCCCTACCAAACGAGTGTTGCCAGCTGACTGCACAGGTAATGAGCGACTGTGTAGCGGCGGCGGCGGCGTGTTGTGGCAACATGGTGACGTTGCCTGCTTGCTCACTCGGAAGTACCGGCGTACTGTCACTGAAATGACATAGTTCACTGAATTGCTATTTTATTTATTTATTGCGCAATGTGCGCAGGTACAGCTATGATTAGCCTAAACTATTGGGAACACGGCCCTATTGGGGCGCAGCAAGTGTAATAATATAGGCTAGGCTATACTTTAATAAAAACCGGATCTCAAGAACAAACTTAACATTGTAATTGAAAAATACGAGTATGTTTTCCATACATTTCAACTGCAACTTAGCTGTGATAGTTTTCCCATTCGATATACTTACAACATGGGCACTTAACTCTAACAAAACATTGCACTTTAACCTCTAAGTCCCTGAGATACCACATTTGGTATAGACACAATCGTTTTTTAATTGTGTCTGTAATTACGGTAATTGACTGGTTAAAGCTTAATTCATATTTCACATACGGATTTAATGACAAATTATTGTTCCAAACAAATAATAAGCAATATTTTTAAAAGACACCTTAGGCCAAGGGATAGACTATAAAAAATATATCCCTACATTACGTGAAGGCAGATACACCCTTGGTACCCAAAAAAGTAATTGTTTTTCTAGATTTTATTTTACGGCTTTGTTGGTATGACTAATTTATGTAAATCTATCCCAAATCAGATTTTTGTAGTCCTAAGACTCTCTGAGCTAAGCAGCAGACATACGGACGAATAGTTTACGGAACCCTAATAATAAACCCCCCTAAAACTCCTACCCCCCACCTACCCTTATAATAATATAATTAATAATAGATCTAATCCTATTCTGTATAATTTAAAATTTCTGTTTTTCTCTCGTCACTGAGTTGTTTATTTATTCACTTTTACTTTATTCACTATTAGTTATTTGTTGTGAATGATGTAATAATTTTCAATATGTACTGTTTAATAATGTTTTTTGGTGGCACTTATTGCCTATATTTTATTTTTTAATATGCGGATAATGTAGTGGGCTGCAATATTGTTATTCACTTCTACTATTTTTTGTTATGTTAAAATTATATATTGTAGCTGTTTATTCTCCCTAAATAAATAAAATAAAAATAAATTAAATAAACCCTAACTAGAAAAGTAAGTTTTCCTGTAAGTCACTTTGAAAAGTTGTTCCAAATTGGAAAAGTTTGTAACTAGCATATAAGGTAAGTCCAGAAAACCATTAACAATAATGTCGCATTTGAATATCTCAATAAGAACGTCACTACATCACCTGTATGGACCACAGCGGGGGTGAGGTCACCGTGCGGGCAGAGGGGAGGAAAGAGGCGAAAACCCACCGTTCTGAAATGCGTATTCATAGTGGATTAACGACCGACGATAGTGGGCCTTTCACGCCATTAAAAGTGTTAAAAAGCGACTGGTTCGATACTGGAGCGCGGCGCCACTTGTGGCGTGACACGCCGCTTTTACAAGACTTCTTGGGTACATTAGTCAGCTATTTCTTTTTTATTTATTTTTGCTGTGTTGTTTTTGTTAAAGAAATTTTTTGGGTAATTTTAATATGCGTAAGTTTTCAGAATATATGCAATACTCTTAATAGTTATTTTTTGCAACGATTTTTAGGTACTTTTTAATCATTTACTTTTTCACTTCAGATTACAAACATCATTGTAACCCTGGCTCTTGTACAAGGAGTTCCTGCATCATAAGAGACAGACCTCTTAATTTACAGGGAGTGATATCATTTATAAAGTCATGTAAAATTGAATAACATATCGATTTTCCAAATTTTTCCTGTGCGATTACCTTAAAAATTAGGGTTATATCAAATCTTAAATGAAACAAAAGTCCCATAAATTCGTAAGCCCAGAAGTCGTCGCCACCACTGGCACCGCACAAAACAGGTCACTATATTTTTTCCATAGGCACAATATATTACACGAGCACTATGTATAAAGGCTTTAGAAATGTGCCGGTTAACGTTCAGAGGGAACACAGATCGCCTCTCGGTACCTCCTACCTCCATACTGCAATAACAATGTTAATAGCCTTCGCTCCGTGTCGACTCCTAACTTACCGCTTTGACTTCGAACTTTTATGGCTTTACGAATTTAAGGTGTTTTTGTAGATAACCGCCGTAGTAGGTATAAAGTTCAACTTAGTTTAAGGTGTGTTTCTTGGTTCGACACACACAGGTACATGTGCATGGCCTTTAAAGGGATTCGTAACCTGACTAAATCAGGCTGCTCTTAAAATATGACAGTAATGTCAAAAACCTTTGTGAAATAGCATGGATTACATCACGACAACAACTCTTGTGTAGGTACCAAAAGCAAAAAGAACCGCAGCACGTGACCATCTGTATTTACCTCCATGGGAAGTGTTTGTTAAGTTTATATGAGTATCATTGTGTGAAAGTTTCCTCCAATCAAGTACAACGTGAGATCGGCGCATCATTTTAATTCCGTGAATGGAGCCAGGCCGCGGCCGGTGTCTCCCTCAAACAGAGTAGTGTGCACAGCGCGGTATCTATCATCATCTATCAGCGCCGTTTGTATTGTACGTCCGCCGCCACCCGGCCGGCCGGCAAGGGAATCTAATACAGAAAGAAGTGCAGAAGGCAAGATGTAAAATATTCCCAAACTAGGTTATGCCCGTAGCTTCACTCGTATAAATGATAAATGATTTTATTTCTGTAAGTAGGTTTGTACAAACACTTTTACATGTCAATGATATTTTTTTAAACTAGATGAGTTGTGGTGTGGAGGTCGAGATATCATTTTTGGCATCCACATAATATGGATGAAAAATATTCTAAGTGCTAACCTGGTAATGATCTACCCGTGTGCCAAAATTTCCTCAAAATCTTGGAGTTGACATTTTGTATTTAAAACATAACAGTTTGAATGTTTAGATGTATACCGGATGTTTCAAATTTTGTCAATGATGATGAAGTTACAGTGTCACCAGTCCTTTTTCAACTCTATCATCATGATCATACATAGTGGCCTATAAGAGGCTTTTCAGTTAGCTGCTCTACTCACGGTATAGTAGCTCGTATCGAAAGGGTTTATCGTAGGCGTTTGCAATTCATTTGAAATTACTTGAATATGATGATAGTTTTAAAACACAATTACGAAATTAGTACATAAAAAACGTTCATCTTTTAAGGATTCTGTTATCGTGCATCACTTGAAATGGAACTACTGATCGAAACATTTGGTTTGGTCTAGCTACTCGCCACTTTTTGTAGCGATACTAAGTGAGGACTGTTTTGTGAGAGTCGGCTATAACGACGTCATCATAATCCTTTGTAAACAAACTGGTCGTTTGAAAAGTTCAGTATATTCTGCCTTAAAGGCAAACTTCCAACAGAAATGGAGAACTTTAACTCAATAAAGAGCGAGCAATTATACCTCATGGTTACGATCATGGTCATCGACACAGTATTTATAGATCGTCGCTCTCATTGGTACATATCTCGAAGACTCTCTCTACAAACATCCAACAACTTAATGCAAAAGTTCTTTCCAACTATTTCTAACTGCAGCACAGCTTTCTTACATCCATTATCATACAAGTGGGAGTGTCAGCCATTTCCCTAAATACTTGAAGTACGTTTCCTATTACGTCTGTAAAACGAGCCGTCTGTGTAGCTACTTTGTGCGCGACATCGCACAGATTCGCTTCATATAATATGCATTCAAATCCGGGCGGCGCCGCGCGGCACGCGACTGCTGTAGCGCTGCAGGATACAATGGAATAACAATACCGTTCACTTGTGCAGGTGGGACATGGCTGCTGGTGGAATTATGCGAATATACATACTTTGAGAACATGGCAGTTTCTTTCACGGAATCTTTACAACATTATTGTTACGAGCTGGGGTTCGGGATAAATTAATTTAAACCAATATTCCGAAACACACAAACTGTTTAATTGAATAAACACAAATATTGCAACCACAAGAAACGTCACTTGGAATCACTTGTTTCGCTTGTACTGTATCGCTTGATTCGTATTCGATCACTTCCGAAATCGAACTGCCCGTCGGGACGACAATCCGCTATTTATATCCCGAGCAGAACATTCGCGAACATTCGACACTGTGCCACAGCGTAGAAGCTTCTAGTAACTTCCGTTAAACAACGGTTTACTGTTTAGTCCCACTATTCGACAATAGATGGCGGTAGCGTCTACGTACAATGTCCTGTAGTACTTGCTACTTGATAACAGATGGCATTAGCGTGTCCGTTCTAGTAGTTTCGAACACTGCCCCATCCTTAGATGGAATTAGCTTGACGTTTCTAGACTTTTCGATTTACGTACACTGCCCCTTTCTGAGATTGAGTTAGCGTGCTTTTTCTAGACTTCACAGTCTATGTAACACTGGGCAGTGTCCTCCTAAGACATGCTCGTCCCGAGCATCATTATTCCCGTAATATCGTGCCAATCGATCTACATGAACAATTTTAGGCACAGTTCGCATATCCTTTTGTATTCGGTAAGTGACGTCGTTGATCTTTGTCACAATTCGGTACGGCCCGTCCCATTTTGCATGTAGTTTAGGGGACTTCCCTTTGCTGCGCACTGGGTTATGCAACCACACTAGCGAACCTTCGTCGAAGCCAGTATTGTTCATCTTTCGGTCATAGCGAGTTTTCATTCTCTCGGACATCTGTTGGCCGGATTCTCTGACATGCTCATATACGTCATTCATCTTGTTGCGCAGATCATTTGCATAATCTGTTATACTGCGTGGTGAATCAGGGAGAATGCCGGTTATTAGATCAGCTGGTAACCTTAACTCCAAAGTTCGCGAAGGCTGGCGTCACAGTTGTACTCTCGTGAACTGCACTTCGGTATGACAGAAGAAATGGTTGTATGTGCTTGTCCCAATCCTTTTGTCTGCTTGCTACAACTTTTGCCAGATATCTTTCCAACGTCTGATTAAATCTCTCCACCATTTCGTCAGATTGTGGGTGGTATGAAGTGGTTCTGGTTTTGTGAGTACCCATAACCCGACATGTTTCCAGAAACACTTGAGACTCGAAATTCCTTCCTTGATCGCTGTGCATTTCCAAGGGTACCCCAAACCGACAGAGGACTTCGTGGACTAATTTATCAGTGACTGTTGAAGCTTCTTGATTAGGGATGGCGAAGACTTCCGGCCACTTGGTGAAGTAATCCATGACAACCATGAAATATTTGTTTCCACTTTCACTTTCGGGGAAAGCCCCGGAAAGTTCCCAGGGGGCTCCCACGTTGTACACTTTCAATGCACCCCTGCTGCGTGTGTATGGTCCTTTTACCGCTGCACAACTGGTACGTCTGCGACACCAGTCCTCCACATCCTCTCGACAATGGATCCAGTAAAACCTTTCTCGGATCTTTAATAGAGTCCTTCTTACTCTCATATGACCTCCTGCAGAACCATTGTGGTAGAGCCGTAGAACTTCTGGTACCTTCGTTTTTGTGACTACCATTTGCAGGTGACAGCTATTCTTTCGAGCATTTCCCATTTTCGGCACAAGACACCATCCTGGATCACCAAGCTCTCCCATTGTGCCCAATAACATTTTGTGGTGGTACTCATCGCTGCAACATCACACCATTTCGGTTTGGGAGCATTAGCTTTAATCAGTGCGCCAACACCCGCGACATTGAAGTCGCGATTGAGCAAAATCGAGGGTCGAAAGTGTTCGCTCAGCAACTAGGGAGGTCCCATCTGACGAAACTTAAAACTGAGGATGGCAAAATCGTTACTTTAAAGTCTGAGATACTTGAGGAAGTCGAGAATTTTTATGGGCACCTATACTCAGCGCGGACGGTGAAACCAGCAGAACATAGTGCAGATGACCATCGAGCCGAATTAACGCGCCACTACACGGAGGACATCCCAGATGTCAACCAGTGCGAGATTAGGGCGGCTCTCGAGCAGCTTAAGAACAACAAGGCACCTGGGGATGACGGAATCACGACAGAGCTCCTTAAAGCGGGCGGGGCTCCAGTCTTGAGAGAGCTCGCGAGTCTCTTCAACTCCGTCATCCAAGAGGGTACAACGCCCGAAGCGTGGAGCAGAGGTGCGGTGGTTCTGTTCTTCAAAAAAGGTGACAAAACCTTGCTGAAGAACTATAGACCCATCTCACTTCTGAGCCACGTATACAAGCTGTTCTCGAGAGTCGTTACGAACCGTCTCGCCAGGAGACTTGACGAGTTCCAGCCACCAGAACAAGCCGGTTTTCGAAAAGGCTTCAGTACCGTAGACCACATCCATACTGTTCGGCAAATTGTACAGAAAACCGAGGAGTACAACCAGCCGCTGTGTATGGCATTTGTGGACTACGAGAAAGCCTTCGACTCTATCGAAATATGGGCAGTTCTGACCTCTCTGCAACGATGTCGAATTGACTGGCGCTACATCAAAGTGTTGAGATGCCTGTATGACGCTGCCACGATGACTGTTCAGATCCAGGATACGAAAACCAGTCCAATCCAACTGCTCAGGGGGGTGAGACAGGGGGATGTGATATCCCCGAAACTGTTTACCAACGCGTTGGAGGACGTATTCAAGACGCTGGACTGGACTGGACAGGGTATCAATGTGAATGGCGAGTACATCTCACACCTTCGCTTTGCCGATGACATCGTCGTTATGGCAGAGACGCTGGAACAGTTGGACCAGATGCTACACAGCCTGAATGGAGCCTCCCGGCGGGTTGGCCTCGGCATGAATTTGGACAAGACGAAAGTCATGTTCAACTCGCACGTCATGCCGAGTCCAATCCGCATCGAGGGTTCGCTTCTCGAGGTTGTGAAGGAGTACGTCTACTTAGGGCAAGTCATCCAGCTCGGTAGACACAACTTTGAGAAGGAAGCCGACAGGAGGATCCAGTTGGGTTGGGCGGCGTTTGGGAAACTTCGTCAGGTCTTCTCGTCGCCTATCCCGCAATGTCTGAAGACCAAAGTCTTCAACCAGTGCGTCCTGCCCGTAATGACATACGGTGCCGAAACATGGACACTGACAGTTGGGCTGGTCCACAAATTCAAGGTCGCTCAGCGTGCTATGGAGCGGGCTATGCTCGGAGTTTCTTTGAAGGATAAGATCAGAAATGAAATTATCAGGAAAAGAACTGGAGTTACCGACATAGCTCGCAGAGTAAGCAAACTGAAGTGGCAGTGGGCTGGCCATGTCTGTCGAAGGACGGATGGCCGATGGAGCAGACGAGTCCTGGAGTGGAGACCGCGTATCGGCAAGCGTAGCGTGGGACGCCCCCCAGCTCGGTGGACCAACGACTTAAAGAAAGTGGCTGGGACAGACTGGATGCGGAAGGCGGAGGACAGGGTGTTGTGGCGCAATATGGGAGAGGCCTATGTCCAGCAGTGGACTGCGATAGGCTGAGTTGATTGATTGATTGAGCTTTAATCCACTCGAGAATTGGCCTGATATCTGTGTCACTCTGCTGGGCATGCCGTAGGGTTTCCTTCCACTCGTCACTAAGGTCCGTTCTTAACATCCTGACAGGTACTGTTTCCTTAGCTTCTTGCCTGACACAATGCTTAGTCTTCAGGACAAGGTCTTCTTGATAGAGCGTCCGCGTTACCGTGAGACTTCCCACTACCATGTTCAATTGTGAAGTCGTACTCTTGTAGCAGTTCAATCCATCTCGCCACTTGTCCTTCTGGATTCTTAAACTGCAACAACCACTTTAATGCAGCATGGTCAGTTCGCAGCTGGAATTGGCGTCCAAGCAAGTATTTGCTGAAATGCTGCAATGTCTTTACTACGGCAAGAAGTTCGCGTCTCGTGACACAATAATTTTTTTCTGGCTTTGATAAAGATTTGCTGAAGTAAGCTACCACAACTTCATAATCTCCTTTCCGTTGAGATAACACACCGCCAATTCTAGTGTTACTTGCGTTCGTGTCAACTATGAATTCATTTTCTGTGTCAGGGTAGCCGAAAATTGCGGTATTGCACAAACGTTCCTTTAAATCTCGGTTTGCTATGTCACAATTCTCATCCCAACAGAACGGTATCTTCTCCTCAGTAAGCTTGTGAAGAGGTTTGGCAATGTCAGCAAAATTCTTGATAAACCGTCGGTAGTACGAGCACAAACCCAAAAATGCCCTGACCTGCGTCTTGTCTTTCGGGACTGGCCATTCCTTGACGGCGACAATTTCCTCAGGATCTGTTTGTACTCCTTTCTTTGAAACCACGTGCCCCAAAAAGCTTACTTGCTGTTTGAAGAATGAGCACTTCTTTGGACTTAGCTTGAGATTGGCTCCTCGGATTTTTGATAGAACACGTTCCAGATTTTGAAGGTGGTCTTCGAATGTGCGGCCCACGATGATGATGTCATCTAAATAGACAAGGCAGGCATCTCCAATTAGTCCCGTGAGAACGAGCTCCATTAGCCTTTCGAAAGTTGCAGGAGCATTGCACAATCCGAATGGCATGACGTTAAAGGCCATAGTCCCTTTCCCGTAGAAAATGCAGTTTTCTCCTTGTCTTTAGGGTCTATTTTCACTTGCCAGTAGCCACTTTTTAGATCTAACGTTGTAAACCACTTCTTTCCTGACAGCGTGTCCAGTGTGTCGTCAATCCGGGGTAGTGGATAGCTGTCTTTCTTAGTAACGTCATTTAATCGACGATAGTCTACAGAAAAGCGCATACTGCCATCTTTCTTTTTCACCAAGACCACAGGAGAACACCAAGGACTAGACGAAGGCTCTATAACTCCATCCTTTACCATTCTTTTAATCATGGTATCAATTTCATTTTCTCTTGCCACTGGTAGTGTTCTTGGTCGTTGTCGTATTGGTAACTCATTTCCGGTATTAATTTTGTGTTGAACCAATCCAGTCTTCCCTATGTCAGCATCATTTCTGGAGAATATGTCTTCACACTGAAGTAGCATCTTCCTAGCCTTCTCTCTTTCTTCTTTTAATAAATCTTTATGACAGTCTTCCAAAAGATTTAACACGTTGAATCTTGCAGTTTGGGTGTTATTTTGAGAAGGCTGATATTGACATTCACGCATCCAAGCTACTTCCCCACAGGAACCCATCAACGTACCCTTCTTGATTACTTGCTCCTTTTCACTTAGGTTCAGTATGCGTACGGCTGCAACGTCAATTGCATTTACCAAGGTCCGCGCAATTTTCCATGGAAGGTTTTCACCCAATCCTTCAATGAGAATACATCGGTTTATCTGCATAGATTTATTTGGAAGACTAACTGGAACTATTGTTTCCGATCACTTTCCCTGATGGTGCACCTTCCATGAAGACTTCTTCTGACCCACATTTGAGGACTCCTTGATTAACGTCAATCTCACAACAGTGCTGTCGCATGAAGTCCAAACCTAGGATGCAGTCGTCCACTATGTCAGCCATGATGTTCTTATGCCGGTAGATTGTGTTACCCAGTTTTAACTCCACCTCCTTCTCACCACGGACGGTTATGTGCTGACCGGTAGCTGTTACTAAATTTACGCCGTCATGCTTACCGAAGAAGTCCCCAAGAAAACGATTCGCTAGTTGGGAACTGACAAACATGCCAGAAGCTCCAGTATCCAGTGTCAGCTTACATGGTCTTCCGTTCACTTCACCTTTTATGACTAGGGTGTTCCCATCATGGGCTTGAGAGACCGAAATTCTTGGGGCTATTTTAACACCAGCCAGCACCCGCCCCGCAGTCCTGGCGTTTATAAGTTTTCCTGCTGCTGAGACCGCTCAGCCGGAAAACTCAGACCGGACCTCAGCCGCTCTTCTTTCCTGGGTCTGGTCTTCGTTAGCTGTGCTTCGCTTCAGGCAACTTGACCGAAGGTGGCCTTTTTCTCCGCAAGTGTAGCATCTAGGGCTGTACCTAACACGGTTACGAACAGGTGACGCCGCAACCTCTCTGATGCGATGGGCTCGATGATCATGCCTCACTGCCTCCACCTCCAACGCATGAGCCAAGGCGTCCTTGAGGGTCTCATTGTGTCCAAGTCTCACAGCAGCCCTTACTTCGAGGTCCCGTATGCCATCTATGAAGGTTTGAATTAGCATACCCTCAATGAGCGCAGGCGCAGTCTGGTACGCCTTTCAAACCAGCTTTTCAATTTCCAGGGCCCACTGCTGCAGGTTTTCACCACTGCGCTGCACACGATCCTTCAACTGGGCACGAAAAACGTGTTCCAGGTGCGCGTCACCATATCTGGCCTCTAACGCCTCAACGAGCTGCTCGTAGGTAACATTTTTGCCGAGAGCGTCTAACAAAGTTAAGGCCTGGTCACGAAGGGCCAAAGTAAGCGCAGTCATGGCCTGGCCCGTTGTCCACCCATCTGCTTCCATGACAGCTTCAAATTGAATTTTGTATGCCGACCAGGAAGATGTTCCGTCGAAGGGTGGCACTTAAAACCCGCGCACGGAAGGTGCAGCAACTATCGAAGCCGTAGTCCGGTCTCCAGCTTTCAGAACTCCAACCGCTTTTCTTATATCAGCGATCTGGACTTCGGCCTCGGAGATACGATTTTCATGTACCTGAACAGTCTCCTTCATGGCTTTGATGTCCTTGCCAAATGTCGCGTGTAGATCTTTCAAGAGGAGAACCTGCTCCTCTTTATCACGCTGAAGCTGTTCTTGCAGTCGGCTGGTCTGTTCTTCCTGTCGGCGGGCCTGTTCTTCCTGTCGACGGGCCTGTTCTTCCTGCCGGTGAGCTTTTCCCTCTTTGTCCTGCTGCAGCTGTTCCTGTAGGCGGCGGGCCTGTTCTTCCTGTCGGCGGGCCTGCTCCTGCAGCATCGCCATTAGCGCAGAAAGATCCATGGCTGGTGATGCTGTAGGAATACCAGAAGCTTGGGGACTGGCTCCGTCGTCGGCTGATTACGCCCAGGTGTCTGTCTAGTAGTTCCTTCAAACCGCCTCTGCTCCACCTCCTGCTGGCGCTGACTCCTGGTACGGATACCTTCCGTATCCTCCTTCAGTAAAACTGGCATAATTTATCCCTTACTTCTGACACCAAATGTTACGAGCTGGGGTTCGGGATAAATTAATTTAAACCAATTCCGAAACATACAAACTGTTTAATTGAATAAACACAAATATTGCAACCACAAGAAACGTCACTTGGAATCACTTGTTTCGCTTGTACTGTATCGCTTGATTCGTATTCGATCACTTCCGAAATCGAACTGCCCGTCGGGACGACAATCCGCTATTTATATCCCGAGCAGAACATTCGCGAACATTCGACACTGTGCCACAGCGTAGAAGCTTCTAGTAACGTCCATTAAACAACGGTTTACTGTTTAATCCCACTATTCGACAATAGATGGCGGTACCGTCTACATAAAATTTCCTGTAGTACTTGCTACTTGATAACAGATGGCATTAGCGTGTCGGTTCTAGTAGTTTCGAACACTGCCCCATCCATAGATAGAATTAGTTTGACGTTTCTAGACTTTTCGATTTACGTACACTGCCCCTTTCTGAGATGGAGTTAGCGTGATTTTTCTAGACTTCACAGTCTATGTAACATTATCATCTTCTGTTTGTTTATTTTAGCCATTCCAGCATGCTACAGGTACCATTTGTACTAGTACGTTATGGCGTGTTGAACATTGGATCAGGACCATTCGAAATAACGGCCTCAAAGAAAGAGGGATTAATTAAACAAGTTAAATATTTGGACTGTAGAATAATTAGATTTAATTTACAGACTATTAAACATTATATTCATATAAGTTATATTTGCTTGAGCATTATTAATATTTTTCGGCGCGAGGGTGAGGCTAGATTGAAGTATTGTTGAGGGAGACCTGCTTTTAACACCACCACGTAATTTTGAGGCTTTTTATTCATAGAAAATCAATTATAAACTTAAAATGAACTTCTTTTAACAATCAATGACTAAAACATTCAAAGTAATTAGTAAACAATAAGACAATTTAATAATATGATTTAGGCTAGGGATACCCAATCTGAATCGATTTTTCCGAATATCGATTCATGGCCATACGATCTACCGACTTTTTTAATCGATTCAACAGGATACGATCTACGCCCAGATCGAATTGTATGCGTCTAAAAGATCGTATGAAGAAATCTTATAATCTTATGATCTATACCTAAAAAGTACGAACTACAACTTGTCGGTAATCTTAGCATTGCATTCCAAACGTCTGTTTTCTCTATTAAATTAATAATTTTGAAAGTATAAAAATGTTTTACATAAAACAAATTCCAAGTTATGATTCTGACAAAGTGGCCTTTTTAGGACCCCAGTTGTCTACATTTAAAATTAATCATTTGGTCAGACGCACTGGATCTATCCTATTACGGTTATCTATCATGACGGCGTCCGTGGCGTACTTCGTAAGAGATCTATTAAGTAGGTTAAGTTAAAATCAATAATTTTGCATGCATATTGTGCTTTTCAATCCACACTTCCACACTAATATTATAAATGCAAAAGTAACTCTGTCTGTCTGTCTGTCTCGCTTTCCTGCTAAAACTACTGAACCGATTTAAATGAAATTTGATGATGATACACAGATAGTTTAGAGCCTGAGAAAGGACATAGGCTACTTTTTTATGCCGGTAGTACGTTCCTGCGGGATATTTTCCGACCTCCACGCGGGTGAAGCCGCTGGCAAAAGCTAGTAATAATTATTTTAAAATTACGATACAATCTTCTGAGATCGATTAAGATCGATTCAATACAATACCATTAAGATCGTGAATCTATTCACGTTACGATCAAGTTCAAGTTACGATCCATTACGATCCAGAAGATCGATTCAAAGCAAAGAATCGGGCATCCCTAATTCAGGCGTAATCTGTGTCACAATTAGAGTTGTAAACGGGGGCGCTCACTTGAGTCGGACTGTCCGCAATTGTTTCTTTGTGCTTTCTTTGGGAATGACTTCTCACAAGTCAACCTAGGAGGTTGTCGACTGCATAACCGAACATGCCTGTGGTTGCCTCAATAAATTAAAGCCTTCATTCAGGGCTTAAAAGCTCAAAAACTATGCCCCATTGCTCGGTGCGCCGTCTTTTAACAGGCGGTCCCCTGCCCCAAACCGCCTGATTCACTGAGTGGGGCGGTGATGTCACTAAATGTTTCGATCTGTTTTACGTTGCACTTTGCTCACGCCTACGTATTTTAAGTTGTTTATATAAGAATCATGTGCTGGTTATTAAACAGTATACTTATAACAAATGGTGGTACCCAGGAACCAAAGGCGATAACATTGAACTTGCCTAGGAACATAATGCGATGTCTGCGCGTTACCCATTACTAACGCGCCTAATAGCACAAATATTTTCAAAAATATTTTTCATCTTGTTGATCACCAGAAAACTATAAATTATACGAAGCGGATACTTATACAAAGCATATTCATCAAGATTAACGAAAATCTGGGACAATTTTTGAATTTATGCAGAATTCAAAAACTGTTAGGTAGGTACTGATTACAAACGTCAAACGACAGACAATGACAACCGCTTTGTCTGGTATAAGTTTATTTTTGTCATAGAACAACATAATTATGTGATGTGACATACTAACTGACGCCTATATTTTTATGAATGAAATTAATTTTTCATAATTAAAACCAACGAAAATTATTTAATCAATGTTATGAGCGTAAATAATATAATCATAATTGTAACATCGATTACCCTGAACTAAAAATTCATACTAAACCAAATTAAAACAATACTAAACGAGCGGCCACTGTTATTTATATCTTTCTTTAATTTTTGAATGGTTTGGGATTAAGTATAATTACTTATAAAGAATTGTGTCTAGTATCTGAAATAAGGATTGCTTTGAAGAAAACATGAGTGAGGTTTCTCAAAAGATCAAGTTTCTTAAATATGGCCTCCTGGGCTCAAAGCTCGCCTTCGATGTAAGTAAAGATCTCCTAACTTTATTCCTTATCTTAATCATAAAGGTTGTACAGGTTTACTTCCATAATAAATTATCACTCAAACATTTGAGTTACAAACGACACGCTGAATAAGAGTGACATTTGATTAGAATGAAAGGAAATCGTTTATTTTGATCATTAATTGGTTTGACATTTGTAGGAGACAGTTTGGTATAACGAAGCGGCTCTCACAATGTCAAAGTTTGTATTATGTTTGCGTCATGTAGAATGTGGAGAACATTCTATATAACGCAAACTTTGACATTTTATAAACATTCCTTTATGAAACTTACAAATGTTGTATTGTATTTATACAAAGCGAAACATTAAACTTAACTTTTCTACGAAGTCCTTGGAAAGAGTTCTCAACAAAACACATTCAATCTCGTAGACATTCAAATTGTAATTGGTATTTGTATATAGTTGTTGTATTTGTTTCCGCGAGTATTCGAGGGAGGCTCGCGAACTTCGCAACTAAAAAGAAACTTGAATTAAACAATGAATATTACAACAAATCACGGCGCGTTAACAACGGTACCTTTACTTAACAAAATATGTTTATTTGTGTTTGTACACAACTTGGAGGTGCGCGGGTCGAGAACTTACCAACACCACTTACAACCTTCCCCATTCACCCGGTCAAAGCCAATTTCTATCCTACGGTCCTTGTTATAAGATCGACGGTAACTGTATAAGTGAAAGTTGTTGTTCGTAAGTCGTAAAGCCCACTAGCACAATAAATACATAGTTGTAGGTCTAAAGTTGTCTGAACAAACTTGGGCACGTCTTCCCGATTTTTCCCTCCACTCGTTAAATATTTACCTTTCCCCTTGTTCCAATACAACAGTTGGCAACTCGCGCTTTCGAAACAATATCATTGGGAATTATTTCCATAAATATTTATGTATTTTATGGACGCAAACGTCCCTGACCTTTTAGGACGTATTTCCTTATAAGTACCCGGCCCATAACTCAGCTGTTAGGAGGAGTCCTTATCTCTTTCAGTGAAGTGTTTAGACTGTCTGTTTTTACACTTATCTTGAATAAAAATTACAGTCACAGTGGAACAGTACGGTATTTTATATAAACGAGATTTCATTCATTCGAAATCATCGACCACATGAAAAGCCATCGATTTCAGCAACCCAATCATTGGAAATGTATAAACAACCGTTTCAAACTGCATCCTTTGGAGTTTGTGCTGGCGGTTGACATTGCGAACATAAATAACTCGCACAAACAAACAGACGTAGCACAAATATTTGTAGAACTTGCAGTTTTTGTGACCGTGTCGGAATCGAATCTACGACCCGTGCAAAAAAAAGACTCCACTGTGCGGCATGACGCTGTTTAAACAGAGTCGTGTTGAACGGAGAGTCTTTGTCTGGCTAAGTTTTATCATGAACACAGATAGAATAGGGCAGTCTCGTAGGTCGCGTGCTGAGCAGAACATCCTGGGATTGAAACCCAGGTTGGGTAAGTGTTGTTGGATTTTCTCATAATCTCAGTAAAAAATCCCAGTAGCAGCCTGGACTTTGGATTTGAGTCCAGTTCATAGTAATTAGTCCATTTATTTTTCAGAAGAATGTTACAGAGATGTTGCGTGGTTCTTAAAGTTTATAATATTCTACCGTTTTCAGTGTATAAATTCATTATCAGGGTTTTGATTATAACATTGAGTTAGGATTACATTCAAATTAGAAATTTATCAAATATTAGTTAACAATAGAAATGTCAAAAAGATTAAATAAAGTCAAAGAGATAATAAGAGAGATCAGAGAGAATAATTAAATTATAATTAGTGTATAATATTTAAGTCATCCATAAAATCATTAGTAGATAATTTATGTTTAAATGTCCTAAAGTTAAGAGTTTTAAACCAATTTAAATGTTTACAAACTTTGGTCGCCATAGAACATACATTAATAAAACATATTTTATTATTTCGTCTCTGTACACGCAGCATGTGAATGTTAAAACTAGCTCTGGATATCACATCATTGTGTAGATCAAGTTCGTGCTTATTTTGACCGCAGGCTCGCCGCTATGCTTAAATAATGTGGCTTTACTGTACGGTGTCTATATCATCATCTTCATCATCATTTCAGCCGTGAGACGCCCACTGCTGGACATAGGCCTCCCCCAATTTGGGGGATTTGCATTAATCGCCACGTTTGGCAGGCGGGTTGGCGATCGCAGTATGATAGTAAGTCCTTCTATGATAGTAATCGCCTCTTATAACACCCACGGGAAGAAATGGGTGTCTACATAATATGCCTGTTTAAAAATAAATGATTGATCAAAATGTCTGAAGGCTGAAAACACTATTACGTAGGTAGTACATTCCAATAAGGTATAATTTGCATATCTCTCTCAATTTCCACAAAATACTCAGACTGTCAAGAAGCTAATACACTTTCTACTTTACTTCAAATTGGTAGATTATTATCTTTCAAATAAGCTAACGATGTTGAAACTCAACGCGCTGGATGTTCCTCCGCGCACCGGCTGACTCGCGTCGGATCGAACGAATCGCTTGTACCTCGGATAAGGGAGGTATTTTTGAAAGCTGCTTGTTTATTACTTGATTCTAATTGCAACTGCTCTTTTGTTTGGTGTATCGTTAATGAGACACTAGTGTATACCACAGTTTCACGTTACCTGGAGAAACTGACAGATTACAAGCCACATTAAAAAAATCTGGGTATGGTTACTGAAGACGAAGATATTTGAATTAGACTGGAATATTGAATCCTTGAATATATGAAATTGGGGAGTAGGTATAGTTGACTGAACTAACATTGACCTTGAGCTGGTCTAGCGTAGTACGGAGTTACAAAAGCATAAGAGGCCAGCTCATGCTGGTTTGGTTACCGATACTCACCATCACGTGCGGCCTACTGATTTTACTATGATGCCAACGCCTCAGTTAATTTACTATTACATTTAGGAATTCAAGTTAACCCTCATACACAAACAAAATGATTTTCAATTTGTTAATTTGATTGGTACAAAGCTCTGTTTATTGTGTTAGTTAATGGTTCAATGTGATTCAGGAATTGCTTTCGCACTGATGTTCGATTATTGGAGTATTTATTTTTAGATAACATACGATCAGATGTTGATGATATTAATAGCAATCTGCCGGCTCCCCACACGCCGCGCGCCACAATCAGGCGCCGCGCCCGCCGGGAGCCGCTCGAATAAATATCCAAAACATGTTTACGGCCAGTCCTCAAGGCGTTCACAATGTAATTTTCTTCAGCAATCTGTTCGGGAATATTACCGGCGGTATTTATTCCCGGGCTCATTATAGTCGTAGCATCCAATCGCGGGATAAGATTCCCGACGCCGGGATCGCATTGGTCGCGTACTCCCTAGAGTCAAGTTGAGATTTGAGTCACCAGTTTTACTCGAGCTGTTCTTCTAACATTATCTAAGAAGCTTTCTTCTATTTGAAGGCTCTATTTCAACTGGTCGTGGGGTTATGATTCGATATAGCGGTTATTGGGGGCGTCGAGGATACTCCCGTGTGATCGAGGTGTCGCAAAATAGTTTTTCCGGTTCGTTTTGCAGTCTCGTCGTGTTTACTTCAGATATGTCTCGGTTCTGCCCTACATGTATGGCTGTGTAGTCTACCAGGAAATTATACCTGCGTGAGAATATAAATAGATTAGATTCAACATGCTTTCGGAGCAAACTGACGAAGAAATAATTATAATATTGATGGCTGAGGAATTTATGTTCAGGTGCTTTGCTCATGATAAAAAAGATGTCCGCCATGGGAATCCTTAATGGAAACTATTTATTAACAATTTTCGTGGATAACTTAGGTTCATCACAAGAAATATTGAACGCAGTTTTCTTTCTTTTCCTACTTACGTCTCTATAAAACCTTCATTTTTATACGAGCCGACCGACGGATCCTTTACAAGTCCTTTTAAAAACTAATTTGAATACGTTGCATGTCTGAGGGAAACCTAACAACCAAACTTTTGCAGTTTGCATTATCTTACATACTTTCGCCGACTTTTTATATAAACTTTGATTTTTCACCTTTCTGACAGTGGAATGGAAGTTTCACGGCAATCTATAAAAATAAACTGCTCCGAGCTGGCGAAGTTGGTAAAGTCACGGGCTTACCGCTTCGGTAGCGCTCGGCAACACTCGGTGCGATTCGGGCGCGGCACGGATGCGGTCCGCGCACGTGTTCGGGCGACCGTGACCGGAATGCCGGATGGCTCGTTCCCAGATTCCCTAATGTTGCACCTGACGACATTATTTGTTTAATTTTAATTTAAACGCTGTGTTTTGTATAATAAATGAACTGTTTATGTTATAAGACACGTATTCGAGAAGTTTTTGGGTAAAGTTTAGACTTCATGGTCCCGGACGTGTCGGGGGAAGTTTGGTTATATACAGAAATAAGTTTTATGAGGCAGGTACATTTAAGAAGAAGTTTTATATTGTTGTTCATGTTATCAGAACGATGATGGGTTGTGAAATTATATGCTTCTTGAAAACTGATATTCTTTTCAAGGAAAATGGTGTGGATAAGGGTGTATCTCGAGTAATTCCACCAATATGCTGTGGAAGTAGGCTGTAGTAGTAGTAAGCCATGAGTAAACACAATCATGATATAAGATTACCGTCCATAACCGTGGAGGCTCACAAGTCGATGCATAAAACAAAATATGATAATTCCTAACAATATAAAAAGAATACAAAAGACTATCAAAATAAACTAGTCGTTTGAGAGAAAATAATCCAGAAATACTTTTATGAGGTACTCTAGAGGCGGGCCAGGTTTGCCCGAATAATGCTGTCACGGCCCAAGAGGTAATCTCCAGCAAAAGTATGGAAACAGCCGTCTGTACTGTTGTGGAACTCTCACCGGGCGCACCGCGCACTCGCATACGAAACGCTGCGGATTTTCTTCTAATTTTTTGTGTTATGCGCATTATTGGACAACTGGTCTATACTTACAGCAAAACCCGCCTCAGTAGTGTGGTCCCGAGTTTGATTCCTGGGTGGAGCAATGTACTACTAACCCAATACCGCATTGCTAACATTTGTAACGTGCAAAATACAGGTATAATACATAGTACACCTCTATTTACCCTTCGGGAACAAACTCGTAAAGAAATCTTAAATGACATTATGTTATGTAGAGTGATAAAAATATCAAGACATTAAATTTTGATTTTAAAACTAGATCAGTTCGATGTTTCCTATCGACTACTCTGAGAAGAAGCAGAAAAAATCTTGAGGTCACAGTCTTTTTAAATCCAGGCCATAATTAGGACCATGCAAGTTAAGGTCTGAGATGGTCTTTTGAGGTAAGAACTATACAGATCTCATTGCATCTGTGCAGTCAGTGCACGCATTTGAAAGTAATCGTGTAGCTAAACTGAAAACTTAAGGAGCTGAACGACTCTACAAAAAATACAAAAGAAAGGAAGTTAGGGTGGGTAGACCACATAAAGTATACTCAAATTGTAAGATTAATATTAAAACCATAGACCTAGAGAATGGGCTGAATGACCCGAGCGTGAGCTTCATGAAAGAGACCACTTACCTACTAAATAGAGACGAACAGATTCTGCGGCCAATCCCTGTATCTTTTTTTTAATAAAGGTGCAATAGGAAAAACATTGAATATATTCGTGACTAACAAAAAAAAAAGTACTTATTTCTCTATGTAATTATTATGTCCAGTTCTTACCGGCAAAGGTTAGAAGCGAATACATTTGGTTTCATCTAAGTATAACTCTTTCTTTACATGACAAATTAGGACAATTAAAATTAAGAATTATCAACTATGTTTTTTATAACTTTAATAAATAGATAGGAAATGCATTTTTATCTTTTAATACTGTTTGCTATTTATAGACTTAGTTAACCACTAAGTCTATAAATAGCAAACAGTTTTGCATTACTGAAAGGCAAGAATTTTTTAATGTTATATGTATGTATGTTCTGTTAGCACCTTTGTATATATTGGAACAGTTCAATTCCAAGCCTTTTTGTGTTTATAATCTTTAACAGTATAAAAGGCTTTCTGTCACAACTAACGTTTAGTGAAATATTTGAATTTGTTAAGGCTTATATTTTGAATGGGGCCTAGAAGTTTATTATAAAATCGTATACATTGACATCAAATGAGCCTCGTATTTTCTTGAGCTTTATTGTAGGTATAACAAATTTGTATTTGTTATTAGTGTTTATATTATGGATATAACTGTATTTTTGACCAATTTTTTATTTTAATGGTTATACTAAAGATTTTATAAATTGATCGAAAAGTCCTTTTCAGCAGAATAAAGATCGGCAGCATGTCCCAACAACAAAACACCGTACCAAATTATACACTATGAAACTAGCTAAAATATACAAAATGGGCTATCTCTATGTTAGTATAATTACGAATTAAATCTATGTCAAGATTTGATTCTTCAAAGTTTATCAACATATCCGTTTAAAACTGCCTAACGTGCGGTAGCGTGAGCTTATTGAATTTGTTTCTTTTAGCGAAACATAGCACTGCATCTACAGCTGCATGATGGCAATCTTATTATCGAACGCTTGTTCCCATACTAAATTTGCTAAGTTGAAGTGGATACATGTCCATTAACTTTTGGAAGGCCTGTGTATGAATTATACTCCGCAGTAAACATTTTAAATTAATGCGAATTCTAAACATTCTGTTACTCATGGCATATAGTCTACTCTCGTGTGATAGACAAAAGGAACCTTACCCTTTTATTCATCACCTGGGAGTGATGTGAAACCAAAAACATAGTTCTAAATAACGTACAAAGAGTAGCCTTTTGATATCCAGGGACAAATAAGTAAAAACCTCAATCCTCGGAACCAGTGTCAAAGGTAACATTGTTTCAGTATTTTTGGTTTCGCAAATGTTAATGTTAAGACCCTTTTAATCACGTCTGAGTTTGGAGATTTATGTAATGACAAAGTAATCATCAGCAGCCTATAATGTTCCCAACGCTGGGACACGTGCCTCATCTCGGTGAGAGGGCGTGGGCCATAATCCACCACGCGGGCCCAGTGCGGGTTGGTAGATGTCACATGTCTTCGAATTATTGGTTCTAAGGCATGCCGGTTTCCTCACGATGTTATCCTTCACCGTTTTGTGAGCAGTCGTGATGAAATAATTTACACAAAGTAAAGCGCCTGCTTGGGTTCGAACTCATGACCTACTTACTACTCGTAAGTCGCGGCCGTTACCACTCGGCTACTACCGCTCTCATGACAAAGTAATGTTAAATCAAATTTGTGTGGTAGAGTTTTTGTAGACATTAGTGAACTGACTTTGAATATACAACCGAGATATAGTTGGCAATCGAAAGTCCACTATTGTTCGAAGCATAAGAATATCTTATTGAAATTGTTTGCAAAAATATTTAACAATCGCAGCGTGTAAGCAGCCTAGTGCGAGCCGGTGACCGCAACTCCGAACTTGTGTTGTGTGTACGTGAGCGGCATGTCTCCCGCGATAAATATAACCGTTTTAAACGGCGCGCGGGGGCTCCGCCCACTTCTTAATTTGTTTGCTGCCCACCTCCCGCCATCATTTGACTAATTGTACAGGTAAATCTTGGCGTCTTCTTTATTTTTTTGCGTTTTTGTAAAGAAAGCTTGCTGTATAGAAATTGTAAATGCTGTAATTGTTTCAAAGCTGCTTCAAGCTTTGAAACAATTCTAAAACGGTTTCATTTCAGCAACATGGAGGTTAAAATTATCGGATTAAGACTGGTAGAATACACTGGATGCAAGAAGGAATGAAACTAAGCGTTGTGGTGATCCTTTGGAGAGACTTATGTCCAGCAGTAGACGTCTTTCGGCTGAGTGAAGATGGTGATAAAGTTTAAAAATGGTTTGGTCAAACAGTGTGAAGATTTTGACTGCTGTACTATGTGAAGAAGACGACATGAAAGTGCTCTATTGTCTGTTTTCCTAAATATAAGATAATTTTCACTTTTTTCGTTCACTTTTTATGTACCCAGTACTATACTACATTAGAGTGATCATTTATCGTTGCAGCTGGTAGTAGCCTTAGTTAGGTAGCGCTAGCGTGTGGTCGTGAGGTCGGAATATGAACGAATGTTAGTGAACCCTATGAAACCTTCAGCAAAGGTTGCGATATATCTTTCAGCATTTCTTGAATATTTCGCCGCGTTTGCCTGAATTTATAAATTGCTGAAATCCGCCGACATGCTGAAATAAACGGTTTAACACCGTTACTGAACCACTTTTCTTGCTTTACACGTTTATTATAACTTTGAACTGGAGTCTTTGTATTTTTATGATTTTCATACATTATTATAGCAATCATAGCAATCATATTCTTTGAAGTAGGTGTACCGTGGCTGCGGTTGAAGGTACAAATCTAAAACCAGTCGGTTGTTTATTTTATTGCAAAAAAGTTTTTATTTTTCACTTTATAGTTGTAGTATCTACCCGCACTAATTTGTATATCACTACTGGCCAGGTCAATAGAGGTGACAGGCAGTATTACAATATCATTTTGATAAACACAGTAGAATAAATATGTTTTATCAAAGCTAACGCAAAAACTACCAAGGCAAAGTCAATAGAGTTTATATGGTACCACCGCTAAAACATAACCTATCCATTAAAAGAAGAATTTAAGGAATCGGTCCACAGTTCAGAAATCAGTGAACAAAAAAATAAACAGTGGAACAGTATAACCTCCTCCTTTTTTGTAATCGGTTAACAAAGTCACTCAAACCTCGAACAAGCTCTAGTAAAGTAATGTAGGTTCGTTGATCTCACTATTCGCTAAGCGGGTGTTTTACTGGCTAATGTACGTCACTGTCCGCAGTTAAACACAGCGTCACATCCACACAAAGACTTGTGTCATCAGCAGTCACCGCGGCCTGTACACTGTACACTGTGTGCACTTTATGTCGCATCTCGTCGTGTCGTGTCGTGTCGTGATTTCACCCGCATCTAGTTTGTATGTCAACTGTCGGCGCCATGACATCTTTTATTTTATTTCATGATGTACGCCTTTTTGAGTTGGCTTAATTGAATGAAGTTTATTCAGAATTATTAAAGTCAAAGTCAAAGCATTTATTTCAAATAGGCCCAAAAAGGCACTTTTGAACGTCTACAGTTATATGAAAATAGAATTGATTCTAGTTGCCCCTTCCAAAAGGTAGATTCGTATGGGGAAGAATGGGCAAGAAACTCCACCGTTACTCTTTTAAAATGTTTTCAATATTTGTATACAATATTTATATAATTATATGTGAAGACGATGCACCTAAAATAAAATTACCATACCACAACAGGTAAAAAATTTAAAAAGAAGCAAAGAGAGATAAATTAATTATATGATAGATACATGGTGCCCACATACTTACAAACATTGCAAAGGCAAAAATACAAATTTCCTAATATTTTACAAGTTACAAATCAGTGTATGAGTTATAGTAATCATAGAATGTATTAACAGTGTCATAGGGGAAAAATAAATCTAATACAATTAAGTTAGCAACCAATTTGATAAACTCTAAGACTGTCCTATGGAGCGAGACCAGCATGTTTCCAAGCATTCTTATCTTGGATGTAATCCTCTAATTTGTAATAAGCTCGTTTACAAAGTGTAAACGAGCGTGTGTGCGTGTGTGTGTTCCTTTCATTTAATTGCAATATATCAGAAGGAATTTTGTTGTAGCATTTAACACAGTACCCCATAAAAGATGTATGTACTTTTGCTAATCTGAAAAATGGTTGATCTATCTTGTCTTTATTTCTAGTGTTGAAAGTATGTCTATCGCTTATTTTCTTAAAAAGATGTAGATTTTTTCTTACATACATAATATTTTCATAAATGAATTGGCAAGGTACCGTCATAATATTAATACTTTTAAACAGTTCTCTGAGAGATTCGCGGCGACTTAGATTATAAATGGCTCTGACAGCTCTCTTTTGCAAAATAAAAATGGATTCAATGTCAGCAGCCCTACCCCACAGTAAAATGCCATACGACATAATGCTGTGGAAGTAGCTAAAATAGACCAAACGCGCGGTTTCTACATCTGTTAACTGTCTTATCTTTCTAACAGCATAAGCAGCCGAGCTCAGCCGCCCCGCAAGAGATGTTATATGAGGTCCCCATTGTAATTTTCGTCGTCTAGCGTGATTCCCAGGAATACCGTTTGATTAATAAATTCCAGTTTATCCCCATTCAATAAGATGTCACATTCACTACTTCTGACATTAGGTAATTGAAATCGAATACATTTGGTTTTATTTTCATTAAGTACCAAATTATTTACTGTAAACCAGTCTTGGACCTGAAGAATGGAGTTATTTACGTCGTCAAGAGTTTGTGACCGTCTGTCGATTTTAAATATCAATGATGTGTCATCTGCAAATAACACTATCTTCGGTTGGTTTGGAAGTAAATGGGGTAGATCATTAATGTAAACCAAAACGAGGAATGGACCCAATATCGAACCTTGAGGAACGCCCATTGCCATTTCTGACCCTAATGAGTTTACGCCGTTTACTTGGACTTTGACCGTTCTATCTCTCAGGTATGATCTTATTAAGTCAAGAGCTGTATTTCTAATCCCATAGTGCTCTAGTTTCAGTAGCAGTGTCTCATGATTTACGCAATCGAACGCCTTAGAGAGGTCACAAAAGATTCCAATGGCATCCTGTGCTTCTTCCCAGGCGTTAAAAATGTTCTTTATTAGGGTGACACCAGCGTCGGTGGTACAACGTCCTTTGGTGAAACCGTACTGGTGTTCATGAAAGATGGAATTTTTATTAAAGTGACGCAACATTTGATTGAGCATCAACTTTTCAAACACCTTACTGAGAACTGGCAGAACTGACACGGGCCTATAATTGTTGGGCTCTTTACTATCACCGGATTTAAACAAAGGAACTACTTTACTGTGTTTCATTAGATCCGGAAAGACTCCTTGGTCTACACTGGTGTTAAATATGAAAGCTAAATAGGGTGCAATGGTTTCAATAATAGAACTACAAAATTTAACAGACATTCCCCAAAGATCTTCTGTTGATTTAATTTTAAGATCTTTAAATGCTTTTATAATAGCCTGGGGGTTAGTTTGCTGAAACCTAAACTCTAAAGGGCATGCCCCTACATTTTTTCTGAGTAAGACAGCGCAACGCGCTGGCGAGGAATTTAATGCTTCAGTAGTTTTAACGGGAATATTAACGAAAAAGTTTTCAAATTCCTGAGCTATTTCTATATCTGAGTTAATGGGGCCATGTGCAGTCTCTAAATTAAATTCAGTACTACGCTGTTTTTTCCTACCTGTTTAATTATTTATTATTTGCCAGGTAGTTTTTATTTTATCATCAGCTGATTTTATTTTATTGCTAATATTATATTATTGCTAATATTAGCATATATTTTATTTATGTGTAACAACAACGAATATTATATACAACATAACATGTCATACTCACCAAAGGGGTCAGCAGAGATTGAGCACACCAACATTTCGCCAGTTGTTGTAAATTCAGACTGCAGTCACCACTATGAAACTTTGACTGGAAAACCTAGCATTAGTAGACCTGGCCTGGTTTATGGAATCCAAGACCCCTCTCACAGTAGGTCGGTATTCACAGTTGCGACCACTCGTCGAACAGGTAGTCAAGTAGTAAGGCACCGTGACTGGTGCGAGAGAACTTAGCCAATGTCCGTGGACTCAAATGTGCCATCAACTGTCGGCTAGCGAGCCGGTTTTGTAACCGAGAGCAAGATAGTACTCAATACATTCAAATCGACTCGAGACAGCAATAGAGGTATTTTAGTTAGTTATCACCTACTTAGGTTTGTTCGAAACTACTAAATAATCTGGCCTAGTATTGCTTATTTTCGCAATCAATGCTTCTATTTCAGTTTAATCGTTCAATTTTAATCTTATTTAATTTATTACGTGATAAATATGTTAAAACATACAATAGTGTTGATTGGACTTTACACAAGTCCGTTCCTCTTTAGTCTGATATATTTATTGATCAAAATACGTTGTTCATGTGTTTATTATTCAATTCTTCTATGAACGCTTAAACTTACATTATCGTCCCATCATACTATCGTTTTCTGAAAATGTACCATCAGTTTAGTCCATAAAAATAATTAAGATCCACACATTTAATGTCCATTTGCCAGTACATAATATTGGTAATTTATATCATTATCAGGCACACGAGGCGTCCGATTGCGGCGCTATCGAGATAGCGTAATGTGTGTGTCACGCCGATAAATGGCGCGCGCGCTGCGGTCTCGGCAAATAAGTCATGTTGTACGATAACACTATTATGGTCACACTAATTAATATCAAATGCGACCAGATGCGTAGGTCCAATGCTTTTCAGGTACAGTGCTTTTAACTTAAAAACAGTTATGGTACCCACCATAACTGTTTTGTGTCTTCTCAATTAACGTTTTTTGATAGAATAGATATAAGATGTCTGTATATATTAAGTCATAGTACTTAATGTCTGTGGAGCAAAGGCTTAGTTTGTGCGTCAGTAAATAAAAGCGCAGAAATCTTCAAAATTACCTTCATCGTATCCTGCATATAACATACATCTTCCTAAGTACCAGTTTCTGAACAGTCTACAAACAGTAAGTTATAGGTACGAGAACCACTCAAATCCTTCTCACCTATACCAGTGCGAGCCAGGGGCGGTGAACACTCGGGCTGCAGCGCATAATATGGTATCATCGTGTGTCGCGGCCGCCGCGGCGCGCTGGCAGTCCGAGCGGATTAATGTAAACAATCTTAACTAAGTTCAGTACGCCTCTGAGGAGCATGCTGACGGACACCAAGTGAACAACGAACAGCGATGAAAAAGAAGATATTTTCAAGCTATATTTCCAAATATCTACAAGTTAGCTTCTGTATCTTATCTTTGGACATTGAATGCCGCTGACGCTGCATTCGACGCTGTCCGTGCGAGGATACACTGGTAGTCTTAAGACAGTAAACGCAGCAAGCTGCATGCTGACCTTAAAGAAATAGTTTGTAACAGTTTCCTTATATAACAATTAGGTGTTAGAATTTCATAGCTATTTCAAATCTATAAATAAAGCACTTTACCTCACATTTGAGCTATCCGCTTTCACTCGTAACTCAGGCGGCGTGTGAAGCCGTTGTTGCGGCGACCGGCTGAGCGCACCTACTCGCCAGTCGGGAACTAGTGTTAAACAACTATTAAGGGGAGCTTCACATGGTTGTGCACCTCTGCCCTAGTACTTAACTAACGACTGCAAAAAATCTGCATTTCTTCAGATATGGAAACAATAACAGATATTAGTAAAGACCAATTAGACGAACAGTAAGTGTAAGGAAAATTAAAACCGTTTCTACATAATGTAGTTACGCTCATAGAAATTAACTTTTATTTGCCTGGCGCCAGCCGGGGATCGTGGAAGGCGCACAAGATCGCAAGATCCTCGGCCCAAGTGTGGGAAGGAAAAACCAGGGTTTAGTCAGAAAGGGTCTAACAGACCACTCCGTCTGCCCGCTTTTATATCAAGAAAAAAAAAATATGCAAATTACACATGTCGACAAACTTAAACTTAAGAGATATTGGAAGATCACCCTGTATGAACACCTTCAAGGACCAGTAGCTTCTCCATGCATTTTCGACGCGACGTTCAATTTATGCGGAAGGAAACTATCTGATCCAGGTATATTTATTCGTCGATATAATGCATTTCCTATCCATCGACCTCGTCTTTGACTAATTCGTTATTTGTCCAACCTCAAGGAAATCCTGTTGTAGTTGATCTGCAGAAGCAAAAAGAACAATATCGTCTACAAAACGCATGTTCGCATGTGGCTGCCAATCCGAATGCTTTTCAGTGCCCATGACTTTGTATGTAGGTTGTTTAAATCTTCCTCCTACTGTGTATCATTGAAAAGTTTAAAAGAGAGCGGATCACCCTGATTTACTCATTTGATAAACTTGAATGACTGGTGCCTAAAAAGCTCACTTTAAAATTACCCAAGATATGATTTTTTAGCAGTTTGATAATATAGTTTTTTTTTTTACATCTTGACTTCGTAAGGCTAAAAATATTACGCAGTGCTTGATGCTATCAAAAGTCTTTGCGTAATTCATGGAAGCCAGATATACCTAAATGTTTCCGAAATTCTGACCGTGTTACTACGTGGTGGAGCTAAGCTTGGACGAACTGCGACCTGTTCTGTTCTAGTCTTATATTTATTTATATTTTCAATTAAGCTTAGTGAGGGTGTTGTGAGATTTTTATTATTGTTCCTATCTGTTTATAAGCTGTTACTGCTTTTGCATACATTGGTAACTGTCCTGTTATGTTCTACTCTTGCGTTAGGGAAGTCAATAACTTTGCTTTTAAAATGATTCGATAGTTGCAAAAGAAAGGTTTCCAGTTGCTTATTAGAATTTCCTTACAAAGGTTTTTAATAGGTGACTTGAAGGATTGTACGCGGTGAATTTTACGATTAAACTATTGATACTTGCGTCCTTTAGTATCTGGTTGTTCAATAAGTACCTAATCTAAAATCATGTTTCTTGTTGATGCAGCTGCAACACACTTGTTTCATCTACAGTACCCTGTCCGCTAATATTAAAGCTAATAAAGCTATACAGTATATAAATGGCCAGTTCAGGGCAGTCGTCGGGAGCCGCAATGAGACGCGCCTTATATCACCGCCAGCAATTTAAACGTCGGCTCGCCTACTCGCCCGAATAAATTCAGCAAAGTGTCAAACAAGCGGACAACTTTCGCACCTGGGCTCACGGCCGCGCACCGGCTCCACTGGTGCAACACATGAGAGGGAGCGGGAGCGACGAGCGGCGCAGCGATGTCAACTTTAGATCAAATAGGATGATAAAACTGAACAGTGAACATTGACGGGTAGGCGTTGTTGGTTAACATTTGAGTAACTGTCATTGTGCATTGCATAATTGACAAAATCAGCAAAATGAGAACTGTCGCCACCAAGCACCCGCAAGTTCCGTAAATGGTCACGCGCCATAGTAGCCGTGTAACGTTTTATTGACGTGACAACGTCTTATAAATTGGTTTGCCGGGTGACACTTCAAGAAACTGCGTTACGCTCCGCTCACGTTATGCGCTCACAATGAGAGCGAGTGAGAGGCACGCGTCCCTTCCACTCGGGCATGGTTAGCCCGCCTAAGAGCGAGAGAGACAGACATAAAAAGTGAAAGGCACGCGTCCCTTCCACTCGAGCACAGTTCTTTGTATAAATAAATGTTTTAAATTGTTACTATTATTTCATCCTTCTTCCTACTATACGAATGAATATTCACATTAAAATTATTTTACCACTCAAAGTCGTTGTCACGTAAAACTTTCGCCCGTATACCGACTTTACAGGCAACCAATTTTTTATATGTCAATGATGAACATCCGTACATACATACATACCGGTCACAATCATAACCCTCCTTTTCACTTCGCCGTAGTCGGGTGATTAAATTACCCCTAATAAAATATTCTTTGTGTATATGGTACATACGGTACGGAGTGAATGGCGAGAAATCGTGCGGCGGATCACATCAGCCCTCAGACACGAAATTTCATGAGGACCACGACCGCTCTGTAAGAGTGTTACGAAGAAGAAGAGAAGAAGATTCGGTACATGTCTTCGTTTCGGGTTAAGATTCGCTTCATGTAGTGACTTGAAACAGCGGTCAGCCATTCAAAAACGCCTTAGTTGGAAGCCATCTACAAAAAATAGCTCCCGAGCGACACACCGACTGTTTTTAAGAAAACTACCTCCAAATTACAATCCGGAGCAGTGTCTCTGATGAACAGTTGTACTTTAATTACACGGTGGCCACCGTGGGCTCGAAATAAGAAATCGTTATAAATTCATTATATAGCCTAGCAAATTAAACCTGGGAATCGAACCGTCCACGCTTAGCTCACGGGCTCAGGTGCTTGCGACCACGAGACCAACAGGGCAGTTTTGGCACTGACCTTGTAAAAAGTAATGAGCTCTTTCAGCATATGCACAACATGAGATATCGAAGAGAATTGACAACCATACCAAGTATAGTCAATATTAATTTGCCGAAATCTCTAACAAAACCACAAAATAAAACAAGTACAGTGTGTGCAACTGATTCTAACGAGCAGGACACAAAAAAACCTCAGTGGAGTTTGCGCGTGGCTCTATTTTAGCGTGTGTCGTCATCGTTGCCATCGACGGCGACGTGCCCAAGTGGCGCATGAGTTGGGTAGGAGGCATGGAATAGTGTCGGTTGGGGAGGTGGTGGGTATTTTTTTTTTGTTCACTGTATTTCTAGACTCAAAACGATAACTTCAAATAAAAATATTTACTTTGGGACATTGTCACCGAAAGCAATTATGTGAATCTTCCAATGAAAAATCTTCTATGAGTATTTGTCTTTATATACTATGTATGCACAGGATGTCCTGTTTTGCATTGTTTATTTGAACTCGAGAAAATAAGAAATTTACTCATCGCCATAACTCAAAAATAATATTGCGAGTACCTCTTCTTCAGAATAGGGCTGTAGCTGCACAAAGGAGTTCTAACTTCGCTCATTATGGAATACTTCGAACAAGCGGCACCAAAGCACGAGCCTAGTATACGTATCTTGTTCATTACAAAGGTTTTATGACTTGGAACCTACAAATCCGTTTTAAATTGTTTGTCAATTTTGCATTATATCGATCAATCATTTTCTATTCTAGCCTTCATCAGTCATTGATGGGCAAAGGGACTAATAGATTCAAAACGGGTTTTAAACAGCGATTTTTGTATTAAAATTATTTTATTTATTTGAATTTTTTTTTAAATTATTTTCAACTTTTTTAGTTTGGTTTTCTATTAAAGCGTTTTTTTTTTGTTTTTTAAATTATTATTTATTAAAAGACTGATTCGGTTAGACTCAAAATATAAGAAGTACATATAACGAAAGTCTATGAAAAATAATATATTAATATTTATTGCGCGTAATGTTGACTACCAAACCAAAATAGTGTACCCGTTTTGCCAGTTGTTTTTAAGTCCTTTGTATTCACACTGTATTTTAATGTAGCAATTTACCAAACCTAAGCACAAAGTAATTTGTAACATAAATATGTATAGAAGAATTAGGGCCTAGAAAATATCTGAAAAACAAACAAAGAGTGCCAAAACTCGTTTAAAAGCCCATTTTCTTCAGCAACAGAGCAAGTTCATGAAAAATTTGAAAAAAGAAATACTAAACAGGGAATCTTAAAATTTTATGTCTGCAATCCCGATAATCGGATAAGGTTCTTTCCCATTACCCGCATGGCGTCGTCATTAAACAATCATTTTTGATATTTAATAAAGTCATAAAGTATAATAAATGATTTTTCATCCCCCCATCTCGGAAAGAGTATTTTTAATCTTCAATATCTGAGTGGAAAAGCCGTTGAATTTAGAACATCGTGTGCACTAAGTTTGTGATAGTGCACACGATATTCTAAATTCAATTTACTATATCCTCTAGAGAATAAAAACGGTTTTTCCACTCAGATATTGAAGATTAAAAATACTCTTTCCTCGCTGAGGTGGAATGAAAAGTTACGTGTTGCACTCGAGTGCAAAGATTTTTCACCTCGTGCTCTTTTGATTCCCTCGCTAACGCTCAGGATTCTAATTTTGAATCACTCGCTGCGTCGTGATTCAATTTTAGAATCCTTCGCTTGCTCGGTCATCAAAATTGAGCACGCGGTTAAAAAGCAACTTTGCACTCTTGTATAATAAATAACTATTATCACTGTAAGTTGTTTCGTAGAAATACTTCTACACGTCTATCATATTTTTTAAGCTACCTACTTGAGGTTGACGTTTTTTATCTGACTACTCTGAGAAGAAAAGCCGAAACAAACTTAGAGGTCACAGTCTTTTTCTAGGGGCCAGATATAATCTTGGTCAGAAGTTGTGAAGAATTCGTGTTTAAAATGGTATTTTGAAACAATTCAAAGACAAGAAAATATTACAGTATCTGTCGTAATGTAGTGTGTAAGAGGGTTTAAAATTTCCGTTCATTGTTCTTTCATTTTATTTTGGTCGTATTAAATTTCAGGGCATAGACATTGCAATCCTTTTTTATGTCTTCTCGATTGACTGCATTGTTCGAAGTCAAAAAACACTAACTCTGGTAACTAAACCGTTGTTACTTTTTAGAGACGCAACGCTTAGTCAGAATTAAAATGGTGACTACTTAACTCAGAGTTTATACTTCACATTTATATAATTTAACCTGAATAAACGTGCAAGTGGGTCTTTTTTTTTTTTCAGGATGTGAAATCATCAAATGACTTCTCCCGCTCTGGGCGGAGCGGGAGGGCATGTCAGACTTTTACTGACTAAAACCCACCCGTGTTTCATCAGTTGCCCATGTGCCAGGGTCACGGTATCTCTTTCGAACAATCACGCGACCCCGGCAGGCATCGGTCCTAGTAGACCCCTTCTCTGCTGCTGACATCTCTTTAAGGCGCGCGTGGAACACTACGCGCCGTCGACCCGAGCCTGGTCCTTACCGGGCGGCGAGCTACCCATTGCTCGGTGCAAGTGGGTCTTACACTAACAGTCATTGGCCCCGTTGGTCTCGTGGTCGCAAGCGCGACTGCTGAGCGTGGGGTCCTGTGTTCAATTCCCGGGTCGGGCAAAGTGTTACTGGGTTTTTACATTAGGAATTTCTTAGTAGCAGCCCGGAGTTTGGAAGTTGGCGGTGTTTGATATCCCCGTTTTTTTTTTTTCAGGATGGGAAATCATCAAATGACTTCTCCCGCTCTGGGCGAAGCGGGAGGGCGTGTCAGACTTTTACTGACTAAAACCCACCCGTGTTCCATCAGTTGCCCATATGCCAGGGTCACGGTATCTCTTTCGAACAATCACGCGACCCCGGCAGTTGATATCCCCGTGCCTCGGAAAGCACGTTAAGCCGTTGGTCCTACGCCTGATCCCTCTCCGGTCGTGTCTGATTGCCTTCCGATCGGGTTGAGAGTGAGGGAAGAGTGAGTGCTCCTGTGTCTGCGCACACACTTGAGCACTATAATATCTCTCGCGCCGATGGCTAGTCTATGTTGAGATTGGCTGCCGTGGCCGAAATACGGTCTGGAGGACTATATTATGTTTGGATTTCTGTCAATCAAACATAGAACATAAAATAAAATCGACAATTCGAAAAAATCTTCTACTTCCGAACCTGAGGTCCTTTTTTTTTTTTTAGGATGGGAAATCATCAAATGACTTCTCCCGCTCTGGGCGGAGTGGGAGGGCGTGTCAGACTTTTACTGACTAAAACCCACCCGTGTTCCATCAGTTGCCCATGTGCCAGGGTCACGGTATCTCTTTCGAACAATCACGCGACCCCGGCAGGCATCGGTCCTAGTAGACCCCTACACTGCTGCTGACATCTCTTTGAGGCGCGCGTGGAACACTGCGCGCCGTCGACTCGAGCTTGGTCCTTACCGGGCGGCGAGCTACCCATTGCTCGCCACCCGCAAGCTCGCGCCTACGGTGGCCAGGAGTCCGCTATTGACTCCCAACGCCCGGGGCGTCTCCTCCTGCGGCGGCTAGGGCCGTGAGGGCGCAGAGACTGCCACTCCCTCACGCGCCCCGCCTCCTCTTTCGCGAGCATTACTGCTTCGCAGAAGGAGGTGACGGCTTCCCATTCCCTCTCGCTCCGTACCATGGCTCGCACCAGGGCTGGACGCGAGAGGTCGCCGCCGCCGATCGCCTCCACGAGGACACTGCGGTGCTCCGCCCAGGCAGGGCACAACTCCACCGTATGCTCCACCGTGTCCTCCAGACGATCCTCGCAAACCTGAGGTCCTGGGTTCGAGTCGCTGGTCGAGCAAATTGTTACTGAGTATTTCATCAAATATTATTGTAAATTTTTCAGTAGCAGCCAAGTATCCGCATTTTTGCCCGGTTGATGGCAATAGGCTCGCTCTCATGAGACGTAAACTTAACTGGCGAAAAATTGTTGTAATACAGATTCATCTGTGCCTTATCATTCAATTAACACTGGCTTTGTGCCATTAATTCTAAACTGAACCAACCAGGATGTCCAGTCTATTGATACACGAACCAATAGCTCGCCACCTGATCATAATCCGAACTCTCAACTAATTACCATCGGCAACTTGTTGGCAATTAAACTGCGTCGGAGTGTTCTTTGCGTTATTTATGATTAATAGCCGCGGCCTGCGCGCGCCCGATAGCGATACCCGACGAATTAATAACTAAATACTTACGTCTCGGCTGACCGGGGACTGGGGACTGGGGCCGGGTACTGGGAACTTGTGACAACCCGTTAGCGGAGACGTGCGGGAGTTCCTGGTTTGTGTTTGAGTTCAGCGGGTATTTAGATTGCGGAGAAGATAATGGAAAGTGAAACGACTACGAGACTTGAGGAATATGGAAATGTGAAGCATTTGAGGCATCTTAGGACACACTAGTTGCGAATGCTAATTTTTCCTAACAGAAAAAATCGAATCATCAATTAAATCTTTTATTTAACAGGTTTATAATATTAAACAGTGACATGGAATTTATTAGTTGTTACTATTATAAAAAATAAGTAATATTCTTTTTCTAATATAGGTATCACCATTGTGTTATTTATACCACATATTTTTGTATTTTATTGGTAAACAAGTTAACCGTTAATATTTTTGCAGTAAGAAAAAAAAAATCTTCGAAACTATCAACGTTTTCCTCATTGGAACTACACAGATTTTCATGTTTGTGGAAATTCTTATTTAAGTGAGAATGTAAGGTGAATGGAATGGAAACACGCTATGAGGAATGACAAGAGTGGGGCGCGAGTGAAGGGTGAATGAATACACATGACAAATGGACAATTGTGCCCGCGGTTTATCTTACTTCGATTAATATTGTAGAAGTGTATTTTATGCTTTTAAATTCGAATCAACTACATAATCTGGTCATTTACTCAGCCTTAGACCCCACATATATATATTTATTGTATATTTAAGTATGCGACAGTAATTTTAAGCACATAGGAAAGGTTATAGATCATAAACGTTCCATTTTATTTCCATGGAATGAGAAAAAATTTACAAACGACAAAAAAACAGTCATAGTATGCTAGTTTTGAAGTATTCGACTTCATTGATTAATCAACACATTTTATCCTCACGAGAAATATATTATGTAAAACACATCTTATTAAGTGTATCCTCTTTGAAGTAGGTTAAATATCCATAAAATTAATTTGGTTCCCCTGTTTCTGTCTTGGGGCTATTTTGAAATTACTGCACCCCGCGCAGCGCTTAATCGGGCATTATTTAAATTTGTCTTATATTTTGGGGCTATTTCTAACAGATATTGCCTATAGACACGCATATTGCGCTGCTATGGGATCCTTGATAGAGTTATGGGTTTGTTTACGTTGTTTGGCGTTGTTTTACAATGGGGGCGATCATCCCCCAGTTATTTTGATCGCTGAATTAAGTGAATGAATAATATTGTTTGAGGCAAACCACCAGCCAGCGTGTCGAACAAGCCGGGGTGAACATATGTAGTTTTATTTAGTGTTTACGTTACTAAAGTTAGTTAGTCGTTTAGCACAATCAGCCTACAATGTTCTCAGGCCCTCTTAGTCTTTGAGGAGTGGATAGAGAGGCACTACGGCGTCCTCACCTTCCGCTTGACGCAGGTTCTCACCGGGCATGGGTGCTTCGGTGGGTTCCTGTTCAGGATAAAGTGGGAGGAAACGCCTGGGTGTTTCCATTGTGAGGATCGTCTGGAGGACACGGTGGAGCATACGGTGGAGGTGTGCCCTGCCGGGCGGAGCACCGCCGTGTCCTCGTGGAGGCGATCGGCGGCGGCGACCTCTCGCGTCCGGCCCTGGTGCGAGCCATGGTACGGAGCGAGAGGGCATGGGAAGCCGTCACTTCCTTCTGCGAAGCAATAATACTCGCGAAGGAGGAGGGGGGACGCGTGAGGGAGTGGCAGTCTCTGCGCCCTCACGTCCCTAGCCGCCGCAGGAGGAGACGCCCCGGGCGTCGGGAGTCGATTGCGGACTCCCGGCCACCGTAGGCGCGAACTTGCGGGCGGCGAGCAATGGGTAGCTCGCCGCCCGGTAAGGACCAAGCTCGGGTCGACGGCGCGTAGTGTTTCACACGCGCCTCAAAGAGATGTCAGCAGCAGTGTAGGGGTCTACTAGGACCGATGCGTGCTGGGGTCGCGTCATAAAAAAAGGCCCTCTTAGTGAGAGGAATTGGTTGTTTGTGTTGTGTAATTCGTCATACACCAATATAATAGACATTTTGTGTGAGACTAAAGTAGAGACTAAAATAGAGAGAGTGAAACTAAAATAGAGATCCAATAGACACACAAATAAAATCAAAAGTCTTTTGCTCTAACTAGACAGAGGGTCACCACTTTTTGAACGTCAAAACACGATCCTTTTTGGAACGTAGGAGGCTCATCTCCTACAGTACTGCAGTCCAGTCGGCTCCTCTTAGTTATTTTGCCATTCGTAGTGCACCTCTGTCAAAATCGCAGTGATCTTTATTTCGTTACATTATGGTCGGAGTTAGGTTGCAGCTGTCAGAGTTAAAATAACTGTATATTAAACTCATATATTTTAATATCAATACTTATACACCTAGCTGTCACAGCAAATTCATTAACCCTTCGCTGCTATCCCACCATCCATCAGACTGCATCACGAGGGGTGGCAGATAGGGGGGTCCCCCAAATGTGATAACACTTGAGTTGTCGAAGAAATTGAACACTTCACTACGTACGGCGGGGAAAAAATTAATCTGTCGGTGAGGCCATGTGTGAGCTCAGGGATTCATGCTCAATATTAAATTGTGAGGTAAATATTGTAAAGTGCATGTTTTGCGTAGCGCTGAGATTGGATAAAGTTGTAAATATATTCTTCAATAAAAACGGGGTCTTTGACTTTTATGTATAGGTAAGTGCTCACCAGGTGGAATACTCGAATCAATGTTTTGGCTTGTTATGAGAAAACCCTGGCCTACGGTTCGCGGCAGTTCCGATTTTGTAACGTTCCTGGCACACTGGCTACCTGGCAAATAACACAAGATAGGCTATTCGGCTAGTTCCCGGGCTTCCGACTCGGAGAGTGTGATGTAGCCATATCTATCTCGCTACGTAGAACACCACACAAACAGTCCGAGAACTACATGCGTCCTGTAAAGATCAATTATGTTTAATGCACCACGAGTGATTTTAAATCATCTTCATACGTGTTCTTATTTTAGAATTTTCATGTTTTCTTGGTCATCAGAAATGTAAGCCTAAACTTTTAACTTCAAAGTTTACAGAGAGCAGAAAAGGCCGAGGTCTATTTAAAGCAACCGATACAACAATAACGGCTCGCTTTTTAAATAATTCCACAAGTATTATCGATTCAGTGCTAATTAATAAACGTATCTTAGTAAGTCGGAACCGGGCCCGAGCCGGGAATAAAACCGGGATTAGCGAGGAAGCGACGGCGCGGGATTAAGCAGTAGTTATTAAATAAGTTGGGCGGGTTCACAGCCGGCCAGACATACTATATTATACATATATACACTAGCTATTAGATTGTATAGCCGGAAAGCATTCCTGTTATGTGATCTAGACTATTTGAGCTGTAGTAATAATTTATTATTCTGGGTAATTGTTCATTTTACATAGATTGCCAACCTCTTTGAGAGGAGCGGTTGTAAATAGTTTCGCATTATAATATTGTATTATAAAAATATTTGCAGGTGTCTACAGTGTGTTACTGATTATGTCATCACAATTTAAAACATAGTTCATGAGCTAAATGAATTAGTTCAGTAACATTGTATTCACTACAGCCAGCGGCTACAACAAATCTAAAGTGCTCAGTATAATGTAGGTAAATGTATGTGTTTATTTGAATCTTAAATTATTATCAGTTAGTGGGTATACGGGCTAAAAGATAATTACCCACTTTTAATGTATTTATCTTACTTAAAAGCGAGTAATGTTAGTCATTTCTTTATTTAAATACGCGCGCGGGACGAATTACGATGTGCTACGAAACAAGGCGTGCCACAGACGTAACAATACAATTACCAACAATAATACCTAAAATCAAATAAAATCTTACATTCAAAAAGCAAGATTAATTTAAAAATAGAATTAAAATATAAACAGAATTATCCTACTAATATTATAAATGCGAAAGTTTTGTAGTATGGATGTATGGATGTGTGGATGTTTGTTCCTCTTTCACGCAAAAACTACTGAACGGATTTGGATGAAATTTGGAACACAGTTATTTTATAACCTGGATTAACACATAGACTACTTTTTATCGCGGTAGTACGTTCCCGCAGGATATTTTCCGACCTCCACGCGGGCGAAGCCGCTGGCAAAAGCTAGTAATATAAATAAAATAGTACGCGATCGAATCAGAAATGAAGAGATCCGTAGGAAAACCAAGGTAACCGACATAGCCCGAAGAATTGCTAAACTGAAGTGGCAGTGGGCAGGTCACATTGCTCGCAGAACAGATGGCCGATGGGGCCGAAAGGTTCTGGAGTGGCGACCGCGTACCGGAACACGTAGAGTTGGAAGGCCTCCAACAAGGTGGACCGATGACCTTGTGAAGGCCGCAGGAATCCGCTGGATGCGGGAAGCACAAAAACGGTCGAAGTGGCGGAGCTTGGGGGAGGCCTATGTCCAGCAGTGGACGTCTTTCGGCTGAAATGATGATGATGAGTATACAATATTACGCCTTATCCTAAAAGAGATGGGCAGACAAAGCAACTATTAAAAAAACTACTCGTTTCAAAAATCTGTTATAGATTGATCATTCAGAGCCAGAGTTATTTTTTCTTTTGTATTTCTGACGCTAACTTTGATAATCAGCGTTCACTCTGTGGCTAACTGTTCTCAGCTTGTGTTACCAATGGCTACCGTCAACTTATCTGTTCAATTATAGGATTTTCTAGTCTTGTGCTCGTCCTGTGGATTATAAATAGATCGTGTGAGTAGAAGTCTAATTGAATATAATTCAAGGAAAAAATACATAAAAAGGAGCTGAGGACTTTGACACTGAAATAAGATAGAAATAATATTCCAGTTCCATTTAAACCATAATAACTTTATTTAAATACTAGCTTCAGCCGTCCCGTGACCCTTCCCGTCGCATCGAATTGCCCGCCAGTTTTCGTTCATTTTTCGTTGCTGCTCCGCTCCTTTTGATCATAGTGTGATATTATATAGCCTATAGCCTTTCGCAATAAATAGGCTACCCAAAACGAACATATTTTTTCAATTCGGTCCAGTAGTTCCTGAGACTAGCGCGTTCAACGAAACAAACTCTTCAGCTTTATAATATTAGTATAGATTATAATATTAGTATAGATTAATAATACGTACAGCGAGTATTTTTACATTCCCCTTTTTAGGAATTTTACGCGGATGCGGTACGAAGGGGTATGAAATTTAGCACAATTAAATATAATTGAAATTGAAATTGAAAACATTTATTTCAGACATAATAACTTTGAAAGATACAAGTCCATATGATGTTAGTAGGTAGATACTTATAGCTATGTTAGTAAAATTTAAAATTATTATTATTGTGGACATGCATGAGCGACCAATGCCTCAGGATTTGGCTGTCCACTCTGTCCGACACCACGCTCAGAAGCGTGTTGGTGCTACACTTTATACGAGACCACAGGGAGGCTGTTCTTTTGCGAAGCACTGCCTGGAAGCCATCTGTGCCGTGGTCGGCAAACATGCCGGAAGCACTGCACCGCCATGGGAGCCCCAATAAAACCCGAAACGCGTTGTTATACTGGACGCGCAGAGCATTGCCGGCTTTTTTAGTGTAATTGCTCCACAGATTGCACGTGTATAATGTTTGGCAATAGCTTTTGAAGAGTGTGACTTTAACGTCACGGGAGCATCGCGCAAACCTGCGAGAAAGCATATTACCCCTTACCGACAATGCCCTGCGCTCCCTATCCATGTCGATATCGTCACTGAGTTTCTCATTGACCCAGTGACCCAAGTACTTAAAATGGGACACTTGCTGTAGGACGTTTCCATTTAATGTGATCGGAGGAACAGGGTAGGTTTTAGTCCCAGCCTTAAAAACTAGCAGCTCGCTCTTCTGAACATTGTACTTGAGCCCATGGGCCATTGCATACCGTTCACATATGGTCAATAGTGACCTCACAGAGCTGATTGAGGGGCCCAGCAGGACCATGTCATCAGCATAGCTAATATTATTGGTAAAAACTCCATCCACTGAACAACCGACACCAGCACTGCTGAGCTCCTCAATCAGGCCATTTACATATAAATTAAAAAGAGTAAAACCTCCCTGCCTTACTCCACACTTCATCCTATATTCATCCGAACATTCGCCCATCCACCTGACAAAATTACTTTGGTGATCATACCAATATCTTAATAAATCTATTATCTCCACAGGCAGCCCGGTATTGAGCATCATCTTCCTCCACAGAACTGTGTATGACACCATGTCAAAGGCTTTTGACAGGTCCAGGAAACTGGCGTATACTGGCGTTCTTCTGTCAGTATAATACTGGACAGTATGCTTAAGACATAGTACTGCAGATTCTGTGGACAGTCCAGGTCGGAATCCGAACTGCCCATCATGCAGAGAGACATGTTGACTTAAATGTCTATTAAGCACACCATCCAGCACCTTACCCAGGGTCGTACCCAGAGAAATAGGCCTGTAATTTCCCTTTTCCGAGGCGTCACCAGTCTTATCTTTAATTACAGGCACTACTATGGTCTTCATGAGATCGTCTGGTAGGTAGTTATGGCGAAGACAGAAAGTAAATAACATGGATAGGACCCTAGGCAAGTGAACACCAGCATGTTGCAGATACTCGATGCTGAGACCATCGTGCCCCGGTGACTTCCCTCTGGTCATTTGCCTGATAACCTTATCAACCTCCGCATAAGTTATTTTAACTGGAGGGTCACCGGTACCACGCTTCCCAGCATCCAGCATCATTTCGCCTTCGTCCGGTTTCAGAAGAGGTTCCACTCTAAAGTGGTTTCTAAATAGGTTAGCCACATCACGGGGAATACTAATCCCCTCCACACTGGCTGGGATACTCACCTTTGGCTTAAGTTTATTTGTAGACTTCCAAAACTGACTGAAATTTTTAGACTTATGATGTTCGGCAATTATATCCATTTTTATTTGATCTTTGTGATTAAGGCAATACTTCAGTTTGGCTTTAAAAACTTTTCTAGAGTTGTGCATGGCCTCATAGAGCCTACCTGACTTAGGCTTATCATACGAACACCACTCTTGGAAATGGAATCTAGCCTTATGGTGTGCATCCTGAACATGCTTATTCCAACCCGTGATGTAGCGCCCCCTCACATGTTTGCTTTTATGGCTCGATACAGAGGCTTCTATAAGCACTGTTAGAACAAATAATACTTTGCACTCAGATAATATTTTTTATTAGTGTTGATTAAATTAATTTTATAAGAATTATAATAGGTTTTCAACCAACGAAAAAAAAACGGAGGAGGTTATCAATGAGGATCAATTCGACAAAAGGATATAGCAATTTTGAATACTACATCGAATACAATATAAATATCTGAGTCCATTTCTTTTTGAATCACTCAAATCCATCGAGAAATTACGAAGTTATTAAACTTTAAAAAAAGGGAGTTTTAAAACGCACGCCGCGCGCGCGAAACTGCTGATGACGTCACAAGGCTCGATCGCCCGCCACGCGCCGCACTGCGTTGTTATGATTTGCGGAGTTTAATTTAATCGTTGTTTCTTTTTTATTTATGTTTTATAGATATTGGTAGATAGGAAACATGGAAGTCGGATTTACCCAAGGCCCAGTCGGACAATCTCGCGAAAATTGATTCGTTTATGGTTGAAGAGTTAAAAAAAATTAATATTCCAGTGCACAGGTAGGTATGTACATACCTACTACGTTTTAGAATGTTTTGATTTGGCAGGCAGGTACCTTTTTCGTGTTTCTACAATGTGTAGGCACCTCTCTACCTATTTTAAATAATATTTCTTACTAGCTTCTGCCCGCGACTTCGTCCGCGTACAATTTCCTGCTCCCCCAACCCATCCCGTCGCATCGAATCGCTTGCCCGTGCGAGGTCTTTGTATGCGTGACGTTTTTCTTTGTGCTCGGCTCATAAGGGTCTTTGCGTGACCTTATACAACATTAATTTTTGTTTATGCGAAACCCGAAACACGGGTCTAGTATTTTTATGTAAAGAATCTATGAAAAAAATTTCAAAACTGTATCATTAATAATCACAAAGTTATAAGCTTGATAAGTTACCTGGTTGTCCACGCAAAAACATATGCAGATCACCACAAACAGCTAGTGTACGTACCATCTCCGTGTAATGGACGTTTGAATACGAGAAAGACATGATAATTTTAAAATCGAAACAAAACACTAACGCCCGCGACTTGGAAGCGTAATTAAATATTTTTGGTACAAAATATAACATGGTGTAAAAATTATTGGAATCGATTCAGTTACTGATTCTGAACAAACTATATTCAGGTTTCGCATATACTAAAAATAATCTTGTATAATATAATAATATAGTCTAAATAGCCTTCCTCGATAAATGGGTACAACTCTTCAGCTTTTACTTGGGTGTGCTACGCAATGATTTTTTTGAGAGACCAAGGCGCGCGCAATGGACGTGTTTTATATGGAATTTTTCACATTTTCTTCGAAAAATAAAAAAAAATATTACCCAGGTGTTGAAATTTATATGTGAGGGGGTTACAAAGGGTGTCGAAAATTTCATTATTTTTGCGATAGGAAACGCCATTTTCGAGATATGAGCAAAAGAAAAGGAAAACAAAAATACAGTACTGTTTAAAGCACGTGAAGGCGAGGCGTTCGTAGGTGTGAATTTTAGTTCATAACTACTACTTTTAATGCACACCTTTTTTATCGCGATTAAAAATAGATTTAGTTAAAATAAATTATTATAGTCAAAATTTTTGAAATGCAGTATAAAGTACTTTTAGTTAAGGGGACATGGGGCGGCGCTCCTCATGAAAGTACACCACTTCTTTCTATTTTTTGGGTATTTTGGGACACAAAATAACAATTTGTCCGGTGTAGCAACACTTGTATTTTCGCATCGTGGCATGATACAATATTTTAAGAAGACATTATTCGTTTAAATGTTCTGCGAGTCACGTAACTAAAGGCAGAAAGAACGTGCGCGGCGGTGCCGCGGACGCGAACGTGGAAAATGACGTCATCAACGAATTGTGCGTATTGGCGGGCGTTTTTGAAAATGCAAAATTAAAACCGCTCTAACTTCGTCATTTTTGGTCCAATTTTAATAATTCTTTCACTGAAATAATTGGTTTAGGTATGACTGTAATTCTACATATTTAACTAAAATCGTCGCTGATCCTCATTCGACGCGTATTTTTTTTTATTTTTTTTTTATGTATGACCACGCATAACTTTTTACATAGTGGTCCGATTGTGATAATTCTTCTTCTATTGGAAAGGGTGTACTCCCAAGGTGGTCCCATATAAATTTGAAAAGCAAAATCAAACCCAAAGGGTCGGAAAACAGGGGGTGATTGATTGTTTACTCACTGATTGTAATGTATAACCACGCATAACTTTATAGAGAGTAGTTCGATTTTGATAATTCTTTTTTTCAACCGACGAAAAAAAACGGTGGAGGTTCTCAATTCGACGCGTATATTTTTTTTATTTTTTATGTATGACCACGCATAACTTCTTACATAGTGGTCCGATTGTGACAATTCTTCTTCTATTGGAAAGGGTATACTCCCAAGGTGCTTCCATATAAATTTGGAAAACAAAATCGAACCCTAAGGGTTGGAAAACAGGGGATGATTGATTGTTCACTCACTGATTGTAACGTATAAACACGCATAACTTTGTACAGAGTAGTCCGATTTTTGTTATTGTTAGATAGGGTATACCTTGCCAAGTATTATTAATACATTAAAGCCACAAAAAAATCATAACATAAAAACTTTTTAACAAAAAATTAAACCGCCGAAAAACTGAAAAGCATAAAATAATAAACCTTAAAATTTTGAGTCAGCGCTGAAAAATCAATGAACAAGGATCACTCAAAGCGTCGACTCATAATTTTAAGGTTTATTATTTTATGCTTTTCAGTTTTTCGGCGGTTTAATTTTTTGTTAAAAAGTTTTTTATTTGATAGGGTATACCTTGCCAAGTATTATAAGTACATTAAAGACACAAAAAATTATTAAATAAAAACTTTTTAACAAAAAATTAAACCGCCGAAAAACTGAAAAGCAAAAAATAATAAACCTTAAAATTTTGAGTCGGCGCTGAAAAATCAATGAACAAAGATCACTTCATTTGTGTGTCTGTTGAGCAGTGCAAGGCACGTCTCGACGCGTACTTCGCGCTGGCGATCATTGAGTTCGTGGGGCACCCATTTGTCAAGTTTTTTTACCTTGCCAATTTGACGCAAATGGACCAATATTGTTTTGACGCTAACGTCGAAAGCTGCTGCTAATTCAGCCGTAGATTGTGTATCATCAGCTTCCAAAATCGCCTTTAATTCGTCATTGTCGACCAAAGTCTTCGGACGACCGCGAGGTTCATTTTTCAGGTCGAAATTTCCAGAACGGAAGCGAGCAAACCAATAACAGGTGGTGCGTTGGTTTGTAGTGTTAGCTCCGTAAACGTCGTTGATGTTGCGTGCCGCTTGTGCCGCGTTGCTGCCACGACGGTACTCATATTCCATAATTACTCGAATTTTTAACGTATCCATGATGACGAAAAAGATTGAAATGCGATGAAAATGTAACACTAATCAATAAACAAATGACTACTTTTGGAAAAAGAATCCCATGTTTTTAAAATAAAATTAATTTGAAATTAGAATTCTTAGACAAACAAAAATTATTTTGATTTGAAATGGCCAGTACTGCAGAACGGCAATTTCATAGGTAAAGACCTAATATTATAACTCAAAACGGTGAAGGAAAACATTGTGTGGAAACCGACATGTCGTAAAACCCAAAATTCGAACACATGTGAAATCTACCAATCACACTAGGTCCTGGTCCTACCAATTACAGCCCACTCCCTCTCACTGATAGGAGGCATGAGTCCCAGCAGTGGGAAAAAATAAAGGCTGATTATGAATTATTGTCGAATTTCGACCGCTGCGCAACCACTAGTTATAACAATTATGTTACTCCTACTCTAAATTTAAATAATTACTATTCGATCATAGATTTTTCAGTTAAGCTTAGTGCACACAAGCGATGCTTCCTCAAGAAGCAATACGAACCAAATATAAATCCGATTATGATTAATTCGGCAGCTCTCGACGGACACAGCGGCTTACAGGCGGAGACATCGATTTAAAGCGCTGCGTTGCAAAACAGATACAAACAGAAACTCTATTTCTAAATAGAAGTGGTAAAATTAAAAAAAAAACCTACATAAACTGTAAGACACAGGTTTTGTTTTATTTTATTGTATATGGAAAAAATATATTAGGTACATTTTATGAAATACTTATCTGTAATTTTTTTCAGTTTTTCTGGAAAATGGGCAAAAAAATGAAGAAAAATGATTTATTGCCACAGAAACATAAGCATAAAACATTGTGCATAAAACATTTCGTTGTGTTAGATGGTTTCACAGGCCCACACGTTCCCAGGCCACATGGTCGCACACGTCGTATTTATAACACTCAGTATAAATGCTTCAAAAAGCAATATAATTATGTGACCGAACTTAGTCCCTACTAGTAAAACCTAGGATTTTTATTGATTAAGATAAATGATTTTATTTCTGTAAGTAGGTTTGTACAAACACTTTTACATGTCAATGATATTTTCTAAAACTAGATGAGGCGTTTCCTAACTGACTACTCTGAGAAGAAAGGCCGAATCAAACCTCTGAGTTTGATTTGGCCTTTCTTACAGAGGTATTTTGCGAACCCGCTTCGAATTTGTAAGCAAATATTATGTATTTGAAACAGCCTTTAACCCATCGTATGCCGTAATTACAGACACAATTAAAAAACCATTGTGTCTCGCGTGGAACCGCGTTTACGGCATGCAAAAACTAAGGTACCGCTTTAACCTTTCGGGTTAAAGCGGTACCTTAGTTTTTGCATACCCTCAGCCAGATCTCGGAAAGTCTAAAATGGAGGTATTGTGATTACAGACATTCAGTAAAGAATTTGTAAATATATTTACTACTATAACGACTAAACTTGGTCTACATAACAAAGAAAAATATTTTAGTGATTATTTCCCAATTAAATAAATAAAACCGTTCTTTTTTCATGAACTTTTCAACAAAAAGCTTTTTAGTGTTTTGTAAATAGGAATGGCGCAAAAATATCGCCCAAATTAAAGATAGCGATTATCTGAACTGGTCCTTCAATCCCCCCTTTCTGTGACATGAGAGCACTTACTAGCTGCTGGAAGAAATATCAGGAATTTCAAAGTACCAAACTTTTACAAAAAAACTTACTAAATAAAAGAAAACTAACATTGTTTACTGCTTACCTCATACATTATTTTAATCATTAGATCGATAGATTACATACATGCATATTTGGATGTTAGCTTAATAAACGTAAAAATATTTCTTGCATAGTAACTTTAATCAATTTGAAATGTTGATCATCATTGCAAAAGAAACGTTCATTCAAAAAACCGTGAGGGGACCAATTTTTAATTTCGTACACACACACACACACACACATTATAATATTTCACTTTTTATTTTTTCGTGAGGATTGGTCCTTCTGAACTTCTCATTACTGTGTCTCACAGTACACAGTTTTACGAGGTGACAATTGCGCTTTAATTTGATCGAATCGCTTGAGAGTCGCCCCTTGTTTATTGGGCACGACTGATGCAAGCGCGCCAATTGTACTCCGAGGCTTATCACGATGAGAATGCTTCGTGATTTATTAAATCCTTCGTTACTGCATACTGTTTCTTTGTTTCCCTTTCTATCAAACGCAGAGGGCTGATAAAATTTTGCCATTGTAGCTATACATTATCTGCTATTTTTGTACTGCTAATTAATTGTGGTGGGCTCAACGACCAAGCTTATTCACGCGATTAATCTACTAGATTTAAAAAGATTAATTTGAAAATAAAGCCGTGTTTATTTCGACTTTTAGATCCCATCGCACCATTAATGCAGCTTACAAAACTCAACTCATCCTAATTATTTGGGGATAAAAGGCAACCATCATCTTGTTAAACTATCCAATTTATTTACAAGATTAGCGTCATGGCCACATAATGCTGACTCAGCAGTTACAAGCACTCTCGATGGCCTTATCGGCTCAGCGCGATATCATGTAGACACAATCACGTTGAACGGACACTCACTAACGTAATGGACTCCCAAAGAGAGTAATCCGCTGTTCTAGTTATTGGAGCGCTTTGATTTTAAATTAAATAACTTTAGCTTTTATAGCGGTGTTACATTATACGTTGTTCTTCGTTGTTGGGAAAACACTTTGTTTGCGCAATTGATTAATTCTGCAATACCTAATTTATAGGTGCTTGCAAACGACCACTGGACTTTGATTGTCTTGTTGATTCAGTACTCATACAAAGGTCTGTAAGGATGGGATGATGGATTTGTGATAATTTTTCAGTATTACAGGTACTTGTACCAGGGACTAAATTAAACAAGTCCTAAGTAAAACAACAAATGAAATGGTAAGAAGGCCTTGTCATCGTCCTTGCGACTAATATACCTACTTGTAGTAAAGTTCACATCTCGTCCAGTGGAGGGTCGTAACTGAGTGACGCACAAACATGCAAACACACTTCCACTTTCTTATCGTAATCTACACAACAGACTTATCATGAACATTGTTGTTTTCTCTTGCAAGGTCTCCTATTCCTACTATTTCTACTTTTGCCTGATTTTGCATCTGTCAAAATTATAGTCCGGGAGCCAGCAACAGATTTTCATGACCAATTTCCTCTCAAGCAGTAATTAGTAAAATGCATCAGAGTACAGTATTACAAAGCTTCGTGAACGTCAGCTGGTGCTCGGTTGGGGGGATGAGCGGTTGTAGCCTGCCACGCATGAAGAAAAAGAAATACATTCACTCATTTCCTCTCAGCTACCTTGTACCTGAGAGGGGTAGTAATAGTGTGGGTCATTCCTGATTAATTCTGAAACGTCGAAATCTCGTCACACATCTTTTTAAAGACACCCGGGGACATAGTAACACAAGATTCATTCGCAAAGAAATGTGGCGCTTGTTAGTTTTATAATTAACCCCCGACGCAAAAAGAGGGGTGTGGAAGCGATTCCAATTTAAAAAAAATGTATTAAAGGTGACTTATGTGCGAGTGTTCTTAGACATGTTTGATGAAAATCGGGTTGAGCCGTTTAAAAGTTGTGGGGGGTGAAAGTGGGGAAGAATAACCGAATGTCTCCAAATATACTCAAGTGGGGTATCAAATGAACGCGCACTGAAAGAGAATATTGATGAATTAATCGAAAGTGTTCTTAGGTTCGTTTGATTCTACATTATAATAAGTATGTACCTGTAAAAAGTATACAATAAAAAATAAATTAAACATTTAAAAAACCCTCGACACAAAAACCTAAGTTCCCTTTAAAATAAAAAAAAATAAAAAAAACTCAATCTTAAAGTTCCTAAGTATGTATTAATAATTAAAAAAAAAAAACGTCATGTTGGAGGACCGCTCCGCGAGGGCAGACGTCGTTGTCGGTCGTATCCTAAATGCAATATTTTGAAGTCATTTTATAAAAGTTTCTTAAATTTTTTTTAATTACCAGAAATTGACGTGTAAAAGTGTAACAAACAAATCTATTGGCGGAAAGAAACATCAAATCATTTAGTTAATTGCTTTTTACACAACAATATTACTGCTGATCGAGTTTGTTTCACACATAATAGGAGAATAGACTGGTCTACCGAATAATTGTTTCATTGTTCACGAAACAATAAAGCAAATAAAAACTCTTCCAACCTGTTTATAAATTGTTTGTTAAACAATTTAATTAAGTATGAATGATGTCGTCGCCATAGCGACCGGTATTCAATGGTCAGAGAGTTATTAAATAAGTTTGGAGAAGTTTGCTCCGTTCGCGAGTACTTTACAAGTTTTCATTTATTTATTGCCGATTTATACAGCAGCGAGACGTAATGTGGGATCCGGGATGTACTCGTATACCTAGGAACTTCATGTAAACGGGATCGGCCCGATGTTGTGTTGTTATAATAGTATTGTAGAGGTCATGAAACTTCGATTCGCTTTTGGAAAAGTCATCGCTACGAGTAGTTTTTCAGAACGAATTGTTTCATTGTTTTTGCTTTTTGAGTCAGGTATTGTTTGTACTTAACGACAAGGTTTTTGTGAATCTTGGTACTGTATTTTACTACGAAAAAATACTGTAATATTGACAGCATATTCCAGCATAGATTTCCTTATAAAAGAATAAAAAATGACACATGGTACCCAGCAAAAGCATCTAAAGAATAGAAGACATTGCTATTTCTCACATTTTGTCTGCTTAATTTCCTAAAATATGGGATTTGATGGTAGCCCAAAATGTCGTATTATTCGATAATCCTGCTTTGATTATCATTGGGAATATTTCCTACATTGAGATGAATTCCAGAAAACGATGTATGATCCGAAATCAAAATCAAAAGTCATTTATTCAAACCAGGCTGAGAGTCAGCACTTTTTGAACGTCAAAGTTACATAAGACAGTCCCCCCAAAACGTCCGCCCTTCGACACTTCCTAGTGCTTTAGCTGGGAAGAAGAAGTGGCGGAACAAACTCCCCAGCAGCACAGCTGTCTGTTAAGTTAGAAGAACTTGATTCTTTACAATATTGTGTAAGTAATTAATATTATAAAACAAAACATACATTATTCACTATATGTCAGCTAGCACACGCCAATATATCACCAACAAAACATTGAAAACTAAACTCTAGCTAAAATAAATAATAAAACAAAATCGTAAACAGAACTTAAAACGTAACTAAAGCCTCCAGACATAAAGGGAGTGCCCGCTTACATATTCAACGATGCAAAATGATACATATACATACATTGATACATACAGCTAAGTGGAAGTTACAATAGTTAAACTAGGACCTCCGGAGTAAAATAAAATAACAGTTAATACAAGTAACAATAACAAAAACCATGGTCAGCAAGACGACCAGCCACCACAAGCAGCACCCGTTCACGAGCATAACGCAAAGGTCAGCCATTACCTCTCTCGCCATATTTGAGGGAAGGTGGTAACCCGACCCCCGACGCTACCGTAAGCAGTGACATCTAAGGGAGCATGACGAACTTGCTGCCGGTTGGTCAGGCAAGAATATCTCCGAATATGTGTAGGCACATATTAATATAATACGCCTGGATAAAACAAATGAAACGAATAACATGGTACCTATTCATACAGTTATATTTGTTTCGTCCATGTTACTAATTATATCATGATATCATATTATTCCCTAATTTGGGGGGCTTTGCCATAATCTTCACGCTTGGCAGGTGGATTGGCGATCGCACTATGGTGGTAAAATGCACAGAGAACGCTGCTGCCCATTCTCTTGTAAGTCCCTAAGTCGCCTCTTAAGACACCCACGGGAAGAAAAGGGGTGTTGATATTCTTTACGTCCAGCACCATACGGACGTTACGTTGGTGCCAAATTGGGAGAGGCCTATGTCCAGCAGGTGACATCTTGCGGCTGAAATGATGTTGATGATGATCATATAATTCTCGTAACTAAGTTAACTCAATATTGAATTCGATTACAAACTTATCTCTGTATAATAAACTTCACATTATAATTTGAGCTGAACGTCGTGAACTATGCAAGTAGCGCCATCTGTGGGCCGTCATCAAAATGCAACTTATTGAAGTTTCCAACAAATATGTAGATTGGATCCGACGGACGGCGAAAAAGACAAAGACAGTTAATATAATTTGAATACTTGAAAGTTGATCCTCCGTGTGGGTAGGTAGGTAGGTAGTAGGTAAGTAGCGATTGGGACAAGTTAGGTACTTGAAAAGGTTGAAGGAACAGGTTGCGGAAAGTTAGAAGCGTATGTTTAGGCAAAGGGACGGAGATTTTTATACTGGTAGTGTTTTTTGTGCTCTACTTTCCTAGCTAGGTATTTGAGATTTTCATAGTTATTTAAAGCTCACAGATATATTATTAGCCTTTGAAAATTTACCTTTTTATATTGCGGTTTACGGTTTAATATATCATTTAATTCTCAAAGATTTAGGGTAAGTCCGGGGGAGATGGCCGTATGGGAGAGATGTCCAATTCAATTATTTTCAGAACTAATAGCTAGACGGTGCCAGTTGTCGCTTAGTACGCTTCTGTCAGCGGAGGCCACTAACAGTGGCTGCAAATTTAAACAGAAATTAAATAAAAAAGTAAGTAAAACCCTTGTTATTTGTTTTCAAAAGTGTAAAATTTTTTCAGTGAGTTCACATTTCTGTGGCCCTAGTGAAAAGGGATCTAAGTCCAAAAATGCAACTATACAAGAGACGCAAAAAACACTTCGCACGCTTCAAATTGTGTGTATGACCTCATGTGACATTTAAACCGCTACCAAATGAAATACACGTGATACTTTTTATATGTAAACGATTTATGCTCTTTATTATTATTGAGTTATTTTTTTATGTAAAGTTAATAGTTTTTAAGATAGTGACTTATACTAACCACAAAATGAATTCCTTGAGGGTATAAAATAAGTTATACCCCTTCTCCCATAAGTTAAATGTCAATTTACACAAGTGAAAAGGGATACGCATATGGAATGATTTTTATCATAACCAAGTAGTCTAAAGAAATATTTAATAGTTTACTATTTGAAAAACATGTGTTTTACTGTGTACTTTTCTTTACCGTTAAATTTTTTTGAAAAATCTCCAAAAAAATATCTTAAATCCTTTTTCACAAGGATGTTATACGTGGCGTATGGTACATTAAGACTTGTACGAACTATTTTGTGCAACTTATATCCATTATTTAAATAAAAATATAACAAAAAATATTTAAATTACTATTTTTTTTTTTAATGTTTCGTAGTTTCTTGCATAATAAAATTTGAAAATACAAAAACAATTTTAAGACAAACTCACATCTTAATCTGCAGAAAATTCACAAATCGAGTAGAAAAAAAAACAAAATTATTTTCCTGTAAATATTTAAGTATTAGTATAGAAATAAAAATGGGTTTAAAAAAAAAAAACATTATAACAAACCAAAAATATTAGAAAATGTTATTCTAAGTCATCTTCGCTGTCATTTATGAGAGGATGTTGATCTTTAATATCATTATCACTTAATAAATTGGTATAAAAGGATCTGACACTGGGGTTTATTAGTGTAAGAAGATAAAGCAAGTCTTGCTTTTTCTCATTGGAAATTGCAATCGGCCCATCGTATGACTTGGGTATACATTCGGTTTCAAAAACACTTGGGAGCGGTGACTTTCCTCGTTTTCTTTGCAAATTAACTATGTTTCATTCATCTACGCCATGCATCTTGTAGTGAAATTGAGGAAACTCTCCTTTTTTATATTTAAAAGCTGCACACTCAGATAAATTATACTTCTTCTTATTTTCATCAATTTTCTTTTGTTGTAGTGGCCCTTTTAAATAACTCGCAAAATCAAGAAATAATTCAGAGTGCATTTCTATAACAGTGAATGGTTTTTTTTTACTACATGTTCGGACAAGTTGATACCAATCCCGGGGATGATGCAGATCCATTTGAGTTTTTTTCTTGGCCTTTTCAATTAACGCATGATCCACGTCACAATCCATGTGAGTATGGCCTGGTACCAAAAAATTATAAGTTACGGTTTCCATATTTGTATTATTACGCATAGCTAAAAGGAACATATATACAACGTGAATATTTTTATTTTGGCCAGAGCAGGAGTCAGAATAAAATATAAGATGCTTTATATCAGCAGGTACGCAGTTCCTTATGTAGTAATACAAACAGGAAGCTATTTGATTTGCCCCTCTGCCACCAATTCCTTCATGCCACATAAAACAATATACTTTATGGGGACATACATTAAGGGACTGTACCTCTAAGTCCCTTAATGTCAAATTATATGTCCATAATGGACGCTTGTAAAATGCAGCACCAGATTTAAGGTAAGGGGTTGGCAAGCATTGCTGCAAGTCAAACGACAAGACTATTGTATCCTTTTTTGCAATTGAAAGCGCCCGGTCTTGAGATTTTTATCATAAATAGTTTCTGCTCTACGTTGATGCTCTATCAAAAGCTTTTCATTTACTTCTTTCTCCACACCTCCATTAAATTTAATTTTCGTACTTAAAGTATCGCATTTCACACATGTATCAACATAAGGTGCTTTAAAAGATAGATTTTGGGCCCTGAATACCCATGAGTAGATGGTCATTGATACTGGATTTTCATTCGTCTCACAGTAAGCCTTGTACATGTCTTGAATAGTTAAATGGGGTGGTAAAATTTTTTTGTTTGTCTTCGACCGACCATAGTGGCTTTCATACACAGGGAAAGATAAAATCTGAGTTTTTATATTTTCTAGCCTCTCGTCATCTATTGTAAAGGCACTGGGTTTTTTTCCTCTTAATGATTTGGGTATAATACCACCGCTTAATTTCATTTTATCAGTCACAGTTTGAACAAACTTGTTGGTTTCATCGAATGTTTTTAAAAAACAAATCTTACAAATGCGATGACACTCTAAGTTCAACTTCAGGAAAAAATCATTGGAAAAATTCCTGTTTTTGACTGTCACCGCCAATTTTTTTGTTGCTTTTCCTTTTAACTTTATAAGGTTACTTATGAACAATACACGCCTGTCATAGTCTCCTATGTTCCAGTAATAATCAAATAATGTTTTTCTGTAGGCTTCAGGAATTCTTTCAGCACACTTCATCCTACAAGGTTCCAGACTTTTTATTTTCCTTTCTACAACGGTTTTTCCCTTACTTGTCTGGTAACTTTTTCCTAAATTCCTTTTTTTTTTCTAATTTCTCTATCTTCCCTTCTTTCTTTAATACTTTTGCTAGGCTTACGTTTTCGACCTTGTGTAACACCTTCTTTATCCCAAAATGATGTATTATTGCTCTCGTCTGAATCTTACTGAAGGATGGTAACATTACGTCTACGTCTTGTGTGCCTATTTACAACTGAACGATCCGAGCCACTTGTTTCGGATGTATTTGGTATGAAATCGTCACTACTTTCAGCAGAATAATCGAGATCAGGGTATGGCAGCTCATCAACCAACAGAGAAACAATATCAAGACACATGAGAAACGTTTCGTCGGAATCGGTAAATAAATCGTCATCTTCGTAGTGCTCTGGCCTTGGGGACAAGTTATTGGAACATCCAGGCATTGGAGAACATACTTTTGAACGAATTGGAGAAATATTTTTTAAACGTTCAAATTTTGGAGAATAATCCGTAGAACATCCTGGCCTTGGAGAATAATCATTTAAGCACCCTGTCCTTGGAGAATAATCATTAGAACATTCTGGCCTTGGAGAATAATCATTAGAACATTCTGGCCTCGGAGAATAATTCTTGGAACAAGTAGGTACAGGTTCTTCAGAAAGGCAATCCAAGTCGTCCATAATTTTCAGTTCTTTATGAACAAGATCAATCATGCGGTTAATTCAACCTCCACCAGCCTTTCTAAAAAGGAAATAATTCATTTAAGCATTAACTTCGAAATAAGTAACAAAAATATGTGTAATAAGATCTAACTTACTCGCGTAATTATTGGTTTTTCTCCAGCGCGTCGACACAGGCTTCGCTCAGTACAGTGCGCGAGCGACTGAAGGGGCGCGGGCGCTATGCGCTCTCCACCCACCCGCACCGTTCCCCCGCACCAACGAGTTATATCCTTTCTCACGTAAAATGAAAGCACTTCGTAGGATATCATTCTAATTGTATCAAATTTCATTTATTAATTTTACAATAGCACACGTGAATACTGTTCTCAACAGAGTTATTTTTGATTTTTTCCTTATATTTTGGTGAAAACGGATTTATGTCTAGTAATATCATTTACTCACTAAACCATTTTTAAGGACCAGGTGTTGTTGTATTGATAAACACCAAACAAATTAAAACGTGGGTAATTTATGGTAATTTAGATTAAAAAAACCCCAAACTAAAAAAATATTTTTCCGTTTAAAAGAATACAAAAGTACTTGAAACCGACTTTTGTAGTTTTTTTTGGTGTCAGTTGACCCTTTTACACAAAGTAACTTCTTTATTTTTAGAGATAGATTAGATCCGTTTTCACCAAACGATAGAGCATTTTTTCTGATCACTTTGGTATACTTAACTCATTTCCGACAAAATCGGACTTGTACCCTGTTTCACTAGGGCCACAGATTTTACGTCGCGGTGAAAAAAAATCAATGGAAACTTGTGGTTTTTATGTGTTATCTTCTTTAGTATGATTGATTTATTGCGTTCTAACCTCAAAATTGTAAGTAATGCGAGTTCATTCAATTTTATTTCGATATGGCCGTCTCTCCCGGTCAAATAAGGAGAGATGGCCATAAGTGATCCGGTATAGATGGCCTTATTATGGAGACGGAACAAAACGGGACTGAGACGGGGATGGGATTGCTTTGGTCCGTAGCCGTGACGTCAACAAGACATGGATTATTACCCATGTCTTGTAAGTTAAAAAAGTTGTACAATATTCTGTACAACTATTTTAACTTAAATACTGGGCTTTTGGTTACCTTGTACGTGTGCATTTTCCTTTTTTGTAACTATTTTTTTATTTCATATTGTGCCTGAAATTTCATCAATACCACAGAGAGTTGTTGAATCTAGAAAACGGGCAAAGCAAATCACTGTTCCTCTCAACCAAAGCACCTACTATCTAATCTCTTCACCATCCTTGGTTGACTGGTAGAGAATGCCGAAGGCATTAAATCCGCCTTTGTACCTTTTTTATGTGCGAGAAGTTTAAATAAATAAATAAAGCATGTGAGCATTCTTTTAACTTCTGAATGTCATATAGAGTTAAGGAAAAACAAAGAACAGGAAAAAATGCCAAAGAAGAGAGAATAAAAATTTAAAAAGAAAAATTAATAACAGAAAAAGAGAATAAGACTGAGAAGATTATGGTAGCTAGAAAACTAAAGGCTGTTTGAAAGATTTCAGAAAGCAGTGAGGACGATGAAGACCCAATACTCTGCGATCCAGATATTGATATCGAAAATGAACAAGACAACTTTGCTGGGTGTGCGGAAAATTATTACACTACCCAACTCATTGAGTGTGTCATTTGCTCATTTTGGGTTCATGAGATCTGTACCGAATTTGACAACATGTGTCCGAAATATGGGCAAAAAAAGAGAAGAGATGTGAAGCAGAAAACTAAAAAAAGAGTAGAATAAACTACTGGCCATCTTTCCCTTACTATTATGGTCATCTCTCCCGGCCACCTCGGGAGAGATGGCCAATCGACAGTTTTAACACGTTGAGTGCCAAACACAGATTGATGGTTAATCCGAAATGGCTATAGATTTAGAGCGCATACAAAATTGTTAGTAGCAAGCACGCGATATCGCGTGATCAGCCATAATGCAGAGCCGACGAATCACGCGATATGGCGTGATCGGCACTCAACGTGTTAATAATGTTTTTTATAATTATTTTATTTGATTAAAATTTCTTAATTACTTTCTGTTATTTAGAAGTTAAAAGATTGAAGACTCATTTGAAATAAAAAAAAGATAAAGTTACCACTAGTTTTATTTTTATAGCGTCTAACAAAAACTACGGCCATCTCCCTTGGACTTACCCTACATAATCACTAAATGAGAAACAGAGTTTTAATAATAACATGTAGGTAAGCATTAAGAAAGTGCAGAATGCTCTAAAAAAATTACTCATTAGACGCGCGTAGTTCTAGAGTCTACTATGTGAGCTCAACAAATGGATGTGCGAATAACACTTGTGCGACAAAACTGTATTGCGACTCACCATAGTTCGAATGTACGCTTGTGTGACACACTGAATCTAGTCGTTTCTAGCACTCGCCAGCCGCTGCCGCGGCACCGCTCGTTTCGCTCGCACAAGCGTGCATTCGAACTATGGTGAGTCGTAGTACAGTTTTGTCGCACAAGTGTTATTCGCACATTCATTTGTCGAGCTCACGCAGTACACCCGTCGTTCTACACATCGAGCGCGCTATTCTTATTAGTTATTGTTATAAAGCACCGTGCACAATATACAATACTATTAAGAGCGTTCATCCTGCGCGGGTGGCACCGCGCATTTCAAGTGGTTTTTCGTGATTATCTTATTAAGTTTAAACCAGAGTACTATTTTCTTTTGCAATCACTAGATTGTTGGTATATTATATATCATAAAGCCCTGTACGACACTAAAAAATCTGAACCTAATCCGCAGTGGGCACATTACAGCCATATAACCCCACCTGGCCATATTCCCCCCACGTGGCGCCGGACGGAAGTTATTCAATTAAGGCGCCGTCACACCGCCACACGCCGCACGCCCGCGCACCTTTTTACACTCACACGCTTAACCGACTTAGTGCTAATTAATTGCTTGACTATTGTAGGCTCCGTGGATAGGATGTGTAAAGTTTATTCGTTTTTAAAGAAAACTATGGTTTGGTAGTGCTTTGATTTACTCATAGAATTTGTTTTCCTTTCTCTTACATTTAGAAATATGAGATAGAAAACCAACATACTACTTTTAAGTGTACTTAATCCAATATTTTGTATGTTATTGTTTTGGTATATAAACTGGTACCATATATTTGTATGTTTTATATAAAACAGGGGTAATACAGACTAGTCTAGCTATAACTACATTAATCCGGCTACAACTGGTTCAAACTGGATATGACAGTTAATCACAACTCGAACTAGTATTTACCAGTACAGGCAGACGAACCTACTTAATTGCATAATGTTGCCATGATCGCAGACAGAAACCGCGGGAGAACTTTTAATTGGCGTCGAGCAGACCTGCGAGCTGCGCCGGAATGAAACAATACTGTAAGCACAACATATAGTCATTAATTAATTTCTCATGGAAAAGTGTTTTAATTAATACTTAATTAACAATTGTTTCTTTCTTTATTTGTTCCTTTTGTCTTTGGCGTCGTGTCCGTGTGTAGGTATGAAGAAGATATTTTTATGTTAGATTAATTTTTACATTCGTATCATCAGTCCATTTTTTGTCATATTTCAGCCCTGTAGCTATACTGTAACCAATATTCACGTAAGTAAAGTGGTGTCTAGCAGATCATTGTTTTGTTTTTTACTACAAAGCACACTGAATATCTCGATTATTCCTGACACTAGAAGGCCTTTATGTAATGTATGACATACATACATATATGTGCCTGGTCTATTGTTAGCAGTGTTCAAGTGTCAGACGAAGGTTCGCGTCAATTCTGTTGAGGGGTATCATTTGATTTGGGCTCCACAAATACTTGGAGTTACGTATTATCTCCGTCTAGTACCGACGGTCTTTTAATTAAAGGTAATAGACGATTTGATCAGACAGTAACAGTATTAGTAGAATTCTTTGTAAAAGAATACGTTTGAGGAAGTGGGTTTTTAATATAATGCCACCGATAACTTGTCAAAATTATTCGTCTTTGGATTGCAAAACAGAATAATAAAATTGATGCAATTATCTAGTAATTTGTCAATATAGACATGCTGTTTCATGTTAGGTCGATGCTTATCTGTCAATGCAGCATACGTTTTTACAGGGCATTGCGCCAGTTCTTCTGATCGAATTATCATTTGTTGGGCAAAGTGTTGTTGGGTTTTTCCATTAGGAATTAATGATAATGATAAATGATAAATGACTTTAGTTTTGCAAGTAGGTTTGTACAAACACTTTTACACGTCAATCAATTCTTTTTTTAAACTAGATGAGGTCGGCATTTCCTATCTGACTACTCTGAGAAGAAAGGCCGAAACAAACTCAGAGGTCACAGTCTCTTTTAAAGTCCAGACATAATCTTGATCAGATCATCTGAAGACCATGTGGATTGGTGTCTGAAGTGGTCTTTTAAGGAAAGAACACACAGCTTGCGTGGACCTGTCCAATCAGTGCACGCATTTGTCAGTAATCATGTAGCTCCACTCAGAACTTTAGGAGGTCAATGATTCGACGAACAATACCAAAGAAAGGACATTTGTGTAGGTCGCACAAATTACTCAAACTGCCGGACAATGTAAAAAATTAAATTAGAAGAAGAGAAAACCAAAAAAAAGAACACCCACTTCGTCTTCACATTTACAATAGGTAATTAAAACAATATAATACTTTAAAAGTAAATATTCATGTCATTGTATAAGTAAAATTCATCAATGTCAATGTGTATATAAAATCAGGAAATAGTTCCGGTCTGATCATTTGAGGACCATGTACATGGGGGTGTCTGAAATGGTCTTTTGAGGAAAGAACCATACAGATTGAGTGGACCTGTCCAGTCAATGCACGCATTTATCAGTAATCTTGCAGCTCAACTCAGAACATAAGGAGCACAAAGATTCGACGAACAATACCAAAGAAAGGACATTTTGGTAGGCCGCAATTTCTTAGTAACAGCCCGGAATTTGAATGTTGGCGGTGTGATACCCCCGTGCCTCGGAAAGCATGTTATGCCGTTGGTCCTACGCCTGATCTCTCTCCGGTCATGTCGGATTGCCTTCTCATCGGACTATGAGAGTGAGGGAACAGTGCGTGTCACTTGAGCACTATAATATCACCCGCGCCGATGGCTAGCCTCCGTTGAGATTGGTCGCTGTGACCGAAATACGCTCTGGAGGACTATATTATTTGAACAGTTCTCTAGAGTAGTAGTTTTGACGGTCATCCTTAAGAACTTTCAAGATAAAACTTGATGTAATGTGTATCTCTGCAATATATCACGAGTATCTTCGCTTATTCAAGTTCTAAGAATCTCAAATTCTGAACTCGCAATCTGTTACTACGTTTACTAAAAGAACTTTTATAAAAAGCGCAGTTGAAACTTACATACGTTGAAAGAGTTTCTCAAGTTTACAAGTAAGGTACAGCGTATCCTTATATTTAGGGAAAAAACATGTGATACACATTTTCTCATTAAAAATTCACATAAAAAATTCTATATGGCTTTCCAGTTTGTGTACGTGACAATCTCCCTTCAGACGCACTTCTAATATTACGCACGTAATAAACATTGACTCAGTGGTTCCGGGGACCCTCCCCGGTTGCTATGGCGACGACGACAACAGCCGCACATTTTTCGCGTAAAAATTATAAGTCGCGCATGAATGGTGATCGCTGGGTAACAGGCACATACGCGGACAAATACTGGGGCAAACACATACGAGGGTATCAATATTATGTCTTATGACGTACACGACAGAGAATAAGTCGTCGATTTGTAAAGAAATGTGCCGCTCCAAGCGACAAATTACAACGTTATTAAGTTATTTTTATTACGACTGATATTGAAATGGGTGTCCCATTATTGAAACGTGCTCACGTTCTTCGATAGTTGTTAGATCGCAAAATACAAAAAGCATTATTTTTAAGAACCACCTTTAAACCGAAACAAGGCAAATGCCCGTCCAAAACTTTAGGTTTCCATTTGACTATCAATGGTGCCGATTCTGTTGTACACGAACTAAACTAACTAAACTATCTCTAAAATTCCTTACTTTTGGCTATGAGAATTGTAACGCTATTCTGCAAGGAAAAATCTCTAAATTAAAAAACTATTTTGACACGACTAAAATCGAATTTGACAATCGCGACTCAGCGTGGTATTTTTTTTTCTTTTGTTTTCGCAACGTTTACTTGTGTGTGCATTGCGTAGAATGAATTTTTTGAGAGACGAAGGCGCGTGCTAGGTTGCAGCCTGGACGTGTTTTATATGGAATTTTTCACTTTTGTTTGAAAAATATAAAAAAAATGTTACCCACGTGTTGATATTTAAATGTTCCGGGGTATACTAAGGGGGTCGAAAATTTCATTATTTTTGCGATAGGACACGCCATTTTCAAGATATAAGCAAAAAGAAAATAAAAAATACAGAACTGTTTTTGCACGTGAAGGCAAGGCGTTGTTGAGAATTTTAGTTCATGACCACTAGTTTTATTCCACACCTTTTTAATCGCGCTTAAAAATAGTCAGATTTAGTTAAAATAAATTATTATAGTCAAAATTTTTGGTGAAAACCGGCAAACTCAGAATAGCAAAATTGACATTTTCACTAAACTAATAACTCAGTGCAATCTTAGTGCTGTCAAACTAAAATATAGTTAAGTTGTGTCACTTTAGTCTATTTCAGAATAGGAAATCGTCGTTTGACAGGAATAAACCAAATTTTAGTGATTTTTAGTTTAGTTTAGAGAATTTTGTGACAACAGAATCGGCACCAATGTCTACATTTGAGTATTATGTACAGACGCCAGCAGGTCAAGCCACCCCAATCTGTCAAATTTTACCAATCGAAAATTAACCTTCCACTACTGTGATATAAGGTTGAAAATCTATTAAAGAAATTTGACAGATTGAGGTAAGTTGATGTGCTGGCGTCTGTACTTCAGGTTTCTAATATGACTCAATAGATTCAACAAATCAATATTTGTTGAGTTACACTTCTGAACAAAGGTCTTGTGTTCTTACACCAAACTTTTAACCTTATCATGAAGATTAGATTCCTTTTATTAAATCGAACCTTCACATGAGGTACAGTAAAGTGATAGCAAAGTGATCATATGCACTTCTAACTCCGCAGCATGGCCGTATAGTCGCAGGTAGCAAGTCAGAGACGTGGTGAATATCTGCGCGACTCACCCACACAGATTATTTGGGGCCACGACAACACAGTCAAAGCCAGGGAAATGAATTGTTAAGAAAACTGATCACTAACTTTAATTGTTAACAACAAATAACAGTTGTGTGCAATCACTATAACATGGCAAATTGATGTAGGCTGTGAATTGCCCTGACTATACATACTTATAAAATTATGGTGTTATTTCTTGAAGGGTAATTGTAAGGGTCTCAAAAGCTTTGGGTAAACCCCACAAGGGGGATCTGGTGAAGGTCAAGCGAATGCCCTGGATATACAAATCACAGGACTGGTAGTTGCAGCGATGCTTGGGAGCGGGTTACGCCCAGCAGTAGACATCTTTAGGCTGAGCATGAGGAAGCACGGGTTTCTCGCGTGTTTAAAGTTATTAATAATAAATCATATGTTTTCTTTTGAAAGATTTTACGAAGAAGAAATAGAAGTATTATTTTCATGAGTGCTTTTGTATTTCTACATTTAAACTTTTGAATCTCTCAAGATTTCTTAGACAATTAACACTAGTTAAGAATCAATGGATCAAATTGATAGTACTTAGTTATTTAGATTTTGAAACGAGATTTAGAGTTAAACTAACTAAAAGAGATTCTGAATTTTTAATTGGAGTTGAAGACTAGTTATAATGAAAAACGCAATTTGGCAACAAAACAGAACGAAAATGATTTATTTTCGATTGAATACCTTAACATTTTGAATGTTTACTGAAAATAATAATAGCCGACTTTAATAATGATTGATAAATTAATTATTTGGTGATTAAGAGAAAATTAGTAATGGCATGTACGTATCTCATTTCAAATCGCCGTTCTTCTGGCCCCCATTCCAAGACGACCAAGAATTGAGTTTCAATGGTCTCCACCTACCCCAGTGTGCACTCGTAGCCTTGTCCGGACTAGCCTCGTACTAAGACCTATCATGTTATATTCACATCTCAACTAACTTGAACTACTGACCTGCTGGAAACGTAATGTCGAGTCGTATTCATGATATTTGGTACAGTCCGACGGTAATATCTGTTTCAGTCAGATATTTGGTGTTTTGAACTAAGTTCTTAGCAAGTTGAATATTACTTGGTTGAAGTAACTATTTCATCCATATAAGTTAATCATCATCCGTGTAGCCTTGTCCTAAATATGTTAAGGGGTCGATTTCGAGCGACAGCGGAGTGAACTGACTGCCTATTTGACCTCCACAACTCAGTTAATGGGTAACACGATATAATAATAAAATTAACAATAAAATGTGTTTATTTCTCACCACAAGCCAAAAAAATACAAAAAATGTTTACACTCAGGAAATAGCTAACAGTTTTTGGCTGTGGATCGCTGGTGCCTGTGGTAGGTAGTAACACCTGTAATACAGGTCACCAGGTCCCCACCTATTCGTTATTACACATTTAATTGCTTACATCTGATATCATAGCAAGTAACAAAAGTTTCATATAATAAGTGAGCTTTTTTTTTTTTAACAAAAATAAAAACAATTGTGTATTAGAGTAAAATAAATAAAACAATTGATTACAAAGCAAAAATATGTTCGGATTTTTTTTAATATTTTTTATGAATTTATGTTTGTGTGTGTGTATGGAGGTGTGTATTTGTGTCTGTGTGGAGGTGTATGTGTGTGTGAAAGGGTGTGCATGTGTCTGTGTGTTGGGGAGAATGATAATGAGTGAGTCTGATTAGCCTAAAACGTCAAAGAGAGCTTCCGTGGCAGTATATGTTTGGGTTTGAAGCCAGGCTTGTAAAGCGATTTTAAAATTACTAGTGATCGCCCATTGGTCGAACTTCGTTCATTCGAATAGAAATACATTATTTAATGAAAAAAAAAAAATATAATAATAAATATAAAAAAAAATATCGTTATATTTGACATTCAATAACACTATAGACAAATTGTTGACGCTGTACTACTGTGGAGAGGGTTCGCTGGCGGGATGGTGATGGCCAGGACCAGGACGTAGGTGTAATGAGTAAAGAATACTTCTTCAGGACTCCCTTTTTTATTTTCTTAATACTTCTTAACTGCTGGATATGGAACAAAATGGAATGAATTATCACAGAAAGCTCTGTTTTTATAGAATTGTCCCTATTATTTTTTTATAGCTTCTGCCCGCGACTTCGTCCGCGTCAAATTTTCGCTCCCCTTCCCGTCGCGTCGAATTGCCTGCCAGTTTTCGTCCATTTTTCGTTTGCTGCTCAACTCCTTTTCACCGTAGCGTGATGTTATATAGCCTATAGCCTTTCTCAATAAATAGGCTACCCAACACAAAAATAATTTTTCAATTCCGATCAGCAGTTCCTGAGATTAGCGCGTTCAATCAAACAAACATACAAACAAACAAACAAACTCTTCAGCTTTATAATATTATAGTATAGATTAATAATGACGGTTCGAAATGTCATAATTATAACCAGCCTGTACAATCGTGAGGCATACAACCTCTACAGTTTGCACACGACACTAAGTTTTGTATGGGAAACTTACTAATGCCATACTTGACACTCTCCATAAAACCACAAAAAATATTTCTTTTAGATCTAAACTAAATTCCTATCGTCGCTAATACAAATAATATTAAAGACAAATATTCTCGATATGATCATAGATTTTTAAAATGAAATAGGCTATCTAACCATAAAATTAATTTATTACCTATGGTTATACAATACTTGACATTCAGTAAGACTATAGACACAAAATCAGGCTTATCAACTTAGGGGTTTTTCCAAATTTAGGGGGTAAATAAGAGGATTGAGATTTTTTAGGGGCGTTCCATTTTTAGGGATATTCTTAGGGATTTTTTGCCATCTTACATTTCTCATTGTGTTTTTGATTACAATAAAAGTATTAGCGACTTCTAGTACGGTTCCTCGATACTAAGAATGCAGAGTGAATGATTAACCAATGTCGCGTAATAAATATAGACAAATATTACTACTGTGTGCCGGGTCTATGATTACTGAACATTCGTTGGTTATTTTCATTATAATTTTTTAGCGGATTTTTTTAGTAAGTAATTGAGGCATGTTTAGGGGTTCTTAACTTAAGCTTTAGGGGTAAATATTTCTGGGTGTTGGTAACACTGCACAAAATTATAAAGACAGGGGGAAAGATACAAAAAGTTTTCAATAATTTTATATTTATTAATATAATTCAAGATATGGATGAAAAACCAAATAATGTTGAAGAAATTGATGTTAACAGTTCAGATTTCTACGAAAATGTTAACATTGAAACAGCTGCTTTATTCCACGACGAGATCTATGATTTGCTACTAATTGAGAACGAATCACACGAAAACTTTGAAGATGAAGAATGTGAAGATGAAACGGAAGAGAATACAACAAAAACATAAATACATATTTTAAAGTAATTACTGAAGACATTGAAGCTAAGATTCATCAGTGAAAGCAAATGTACCTATTGTTCTGAAGAAAATGCGGATATAAAACACGTTATATTTGACTGTGAATCGTTCGCCATGCAAAGACTGTTACTTGTCAGTGAAATTAGTGATATAGCAGAACAAAACTCTTTTATGTGTTCCCCGCCACGTTCAGGAATTACTTTCCAACACAGTTTATTTCAATTCATTTTTTAGATATTTACTGAATACTGTAGAAAAAATTTAATTGTTTCGGGGTTCATTAGATTGTTTTTTTTTTATGTTTAACTAATATTTTGTTGTTATTAATTAGATAATTTCATCGCCTCTCAGATGTACTTAGCTCGTATGAGCGGTAAACACTTTTGATGAACTTGTTATTGTTTTATGTATTTTTATTGAGATATTTAACTAATATTTTGTTGTTATTAATGAGATAATTTCATCGCCTCTCAGATGTACTTAGCTGAGAATAAGAGTAGTATGTTTAATGATTACGACTGAAGGACATGTATCCATGGTCAGGAATAAATTAAAAAAAAAAATTATAAAGACAGATTTGGACCATAAACAAAAGAATTTCTATACATGTGTGTATTAGATACACGGTAATGAACAGTAGTGTGTGTAACGTGTTATTTATTGAAAATAATGTATTTTAACTCATCATTTAAAAAAATATTAGCATTCGTCACTTCTTCTCTGTATAAACTATAAGTGTGCGAAATTTCATACTCCTCCGTCCGCCCAATTTTCGTAAAAAGGGATCCAAAGTTTTCGCTTCACGTATTAATATATAGATGTTTGTTCAATGAGTGCAGGGAAAAGATTTGGTTTAATTTATTGTAGAGATAGGGTCCAAGGAAAATAAAGAATCTATGACTAAAGGAAGTTTTAAGAGGAGTAGACAAGACCACGATACGGTTACGTCGATTTGTTTTCTGAGAATAGTAGGAAATAGCGTGTTGTTTAATAGCAGTGGCCAGTACAAACAATTGCCTAACCGTAAGGACCTGACAATATTCATAGAGCTTGACGGTGGGATAAAGTCTTGGCTTGGAACAGCATACCTTGAGAACCGCTCTTTGCGCGCGTTCGATCTGAATATAGTGGGATTTGGTAGATATAGTGTAGATCTGAATATAGTGGGATTTGGTAGATATAGTGTAGATCTGAATATAGTGGGATTTGGTAGATATAGTGTAGATCTGCATATAGTGGGATTTGGTAGATATAGTGTAGATCTGAATATAGTGGGATTTGGTTGATATAGTGTGGATCTGAATATAGTGGGATTTGGTAGATATAGTGTAGATCTGAATATAGTGGGATTTGGTAGATATAGTGTAGATCTGAATATAGTGGGATTTGGTAGATATAGTGTAGATCTGAATATAGTGGGATTTGGTAGATATAGTGTAGATCTGAATATAGTGGGATTTGGTGGATACCCTTTGGTAAGCGTGGTTGTCAGATTCTGGCTTCTTACTACCCGTAACGACTGTCAAACTATCATTTATTACTGTCAATGATTTATTGAAACACAATAAATATAGTACGTTTTGTAACATCAAAATAACTATTTGGAGGGAAGAATTGTATCATCAGTTTTGGAGGTGTACAAATGCAAACCACCTACCCAGGTCTTTGCTTACTAACGTGCTTCCGAAAAAAACTTTAAGGGAAGGCAGGCTTCTACCTGCCAAAATGCATAACTATGAAAAAATCTTAACATTAGCGTGACGCCCGTTACAAGATTTTTAATTATTAAACAAGAAAATCTCAAGAAGAAAAGCTAGAAAACATAAATCTTAAGCCTTTTAGTTTCTGCACTACCGACTAAGACATCATCTTTATCATAATGCTCATAATAATTAACAGTCCACGGAAATTAGCAGAAAAGAAAGCTTGAAAGAAAGCGCGCTCCGTGTGTATTATGAAAAAGATAAGTTTCTTTGTTTCAAAATGCTGGAAAAATAATGTACATTCTACGTCAGAGCGCTCCGAACAACTTCTTAGATATAAATTGATGTTATTTTTATTATTTTAGTTCAACCGGGAGCATAGTCAGAGAATAGACTGTATTATTTTTGCCCGTCGACTGAGAAATCCCTCTCTCACAAACATTTAAAGTATTAATATTAGCTAAACGATCCTAGTGCAACCAAATGATCAACAATCTTGTTACTAAGTGAGGTGATTATGACAACTTACACATATTTACCCTGATAACTGCTCTATGAAGTGAATATCTGGCTTTTGTGATGACTATAATTAAATCAAACCCTACTATAAATTCAGTTCTGCTGCAACTTTACGAGATATCCCGTCATATCTACGGTTGTTCCACATCAAAGTAGGAATTCCTTAACTAATCATACGTATCATCTATTTCATGCCGTAACACAAAACAAAAAAGCCGTTAAAACGAACGACACAACTTCCCCACAGACAATTAAAAATAATTGAATCAAACCATTCCTAGTTCACATAACCGCACGAACTCCGAATAGAAACTCCTATTCACAATTTCGGACTTCGGATTCGGCCCATCGGTTCTAAAGTACGATGTCAGTGGTACACTGCCACACCAAAGTCCATTTAGAAGTTTAACCAAGCCTAAAGTTGTCTCTCAAAGTGTACTATCTTAAGATAGGTACATTTAATGTTGTTAGCTGGTATTGGATCGCTCCCAAAATATACTGTTTTAGTTTCAACTTGGATTATGAAGTGTTGTAAATTGTCAGTTTCATGACTTCCTGGTTGAAAGTTTGAGTTGAAGGTCGCGTCCGTAGTAAACAAGGGCATTATAGTAAATGGTTTAATGTTAAAATCATATAACTACTCAACTTCGCCAAGCTTGTATTACATTAAAGTGTGTCATCATCATCATCCTATAATTTTCCACTGCTGAGACACAGGCCTCCTCTCGGTGAGAGGGAGTGGGCCATAATCCACTACGCGGGCCCAGTGCGGGTTGGTAGATGTCACATGTCTTTCTTTTGACTTTTGATTCTAAGACATGCCGGTTTCCTCACGATGTTTTCTTTCACCGTTTTGAAAGCAGTGGCGATGAAATAATTTACACAAAGTAATGAGCCTGCTTGGGTTTGAACTCACGACTTTCTACTTGTAAGTCGCGGCCGTTACCACTGGGCCACCACTGCTCTCCCCACTATTAAAAGTATGTTCTTATAAAATAACCTGCTAGAAATGAATAGGCTCTCCCTATTACATAACATAACACCTTATTTCCCCGAAGGGTTGGGCAGAAATGTATAATATTTACCTATAGTACACTCACATTTCACCTGTTGTTTAAGTCCTGCGTAATTTGGGTCGAGCCTAGTGCCACTAACCGGACACAAATCCTACTTCTGACTGCTACTGACAAATTCCATAAAGAAAAAACCAATAACACTGCCTGATCTGGGATTCAAATCCAGCACTTCCTGCTAAGCTGTAGCGCTTGCGGCCACTACACATGGTATTTAAACATAACAGGCTAAATGTTGGTGTACTATAGGTACACCTCTACCCTAACCCTTCGGCAAATACAGGTGTAGTGTAATGGTAAGTTAAATTTTAAATAATTGTATTTTAGATTCAAAATGAGTTTTTATGTCTTTAAAGATCAAAGGTTTTTAGAAATTGAATCACATATTTCATACCCGACATACAAAATACGTATCTATAAATACAACCCCCATTCTTGGCATGTTCTCTGCGGTAAACAAGTTGCCGTACTAACTTCGTAATAACGCCCACGTTCCTCCGTCTGATGGTATCAGCGAAGAGTACGTAAAATAAACTAAATTAACAATTTACTTTCAATAGGCCACGCGTGACGATAAAACCAACTGCGTCGATGAGACGTAACGACTGTGACGACGGCGCGCCGATTATACCGAGCCTTTATACAGATCATAGATAGTTGCCTCTGTAAAAAAGAATGGTGTGCAAAAGAATTTATAAAAAAATAAATTTTTGCCCTCCAAATAGTTATATTATGAACATATCGTTCAACCGATGAAAGAAAACAGAGTTCATTCTCAATTTGCCGCGTATATACACGTTTATAAATATATTTTTTTATGAATATTACGCATAACTTTTTACTAATTTGTTCGGTTTTGATCATTATTTTTCTATTGGAAAGGGTATAGTTTTTACGCCGTTTTAAAATTAATATTTTGTATAAATTTAGGAGCTTAAATAAGACAATAGGGTATATTTATATAATATATGATTTTGCCAGCCAGAGATACTATCCATAAAAAAATATTTAATGTTGTCAATATATTACGTTGTGTATTCGTATGTCGGGCTCCTTATGGACATTACGTTGGTAGCGTTTTGGAAGAAAATATTCAGATAACGTGGACATCGGCACCACACAAATTCATGATTTTAGTATCCATTCAAATTATATCAAATCAAAATATTTTTATTTTACATAAACATACATGGGCACTTATGAAACGTCAGAAGCTAGGTGCACTGTTCTAATTTGTTGATTCCCATGGAGAAGAGCCGGCAAGAAACTCCACGGTTACTCTTTTAAAAATAATCGTTTTTTACAATGGTTTCAAATTACAGTGTTAATAGGTATGGGAGGACGGTGTAGGCCTGTCAACAAGTACCAGGTACTGAATAAGATAGAAAATTGTCTACAGCCTACAAGGATATTACTATCTGTAGTAGGGTTTTTATCATAATTTTCTTGCAGGAGTCACAAGCTCAACATCACACCCTCAATTAATTGTGTGTTATTATCTGCGCATAATTGAGTGCATGTATAAGTTATAAAGTAACAGTGTACTCATTTTGGGAAGCCATATAAATAAATCCCAGTGCAGGTTACTATAGGTAGGGGTCACAAAACCGCTGGGATATTAGAAAACCGGTTTTGCGTTTTAATTTCATCCCAAAACCCGTTTTACGGTTTTGTCGGTTATTTCGATTATTTCCATGTTTTTTTTAGAATAAATTGAAACACTCCTTTTGAGTGAATAAACTATAAAAAAACAACAATTATTCTATCTGAGAATCAACAAAACATCTGGCTTAAAGCAACGATATTTTTTTTTTTTTTATAAAATAATCTTTATTTCGAAAAAGTGATCTCATGATGAATTAAACTCCATTCTTATTTTTGTAATTCGACCGTATAATTGAAAGAATGTCTAAAGTGTTATCATTCAGCGAGATTAGGAGCCTGATTTACTTTATTATTCAGACGTATTTTTACAGTCTGTTTAGCGTCGATTAATGAAAATCAAATTATAGAAATAAAAACGTAGCTCATTACCTAATTTCATCGAAATTGAAATGATCATAGTTTGATCAAAATTAAATCAGCAAAATTGAAAAAAAAAATGCCCGTGCCACGGCCTTTTAGGGGGTTATAAAGGTAACCGGCTGATTAGAAGATTCTTTTAGCCTCGACACTCGGAGGGAGGAACTTTAAACAAATTATTGAATACCTGCAAAAGCCTCCATTTTTATAAAGGGTCAGCTCTACTTTAATCACGGCAGTTAAATCATTCTCAAATCTCGTATCAATAGCGGTAGACGTCCTTTTTTTTCGGGTGGGAAATCATCACTTGACGTCTCCCATCTCGACGTCTCTGGGTGGAGCGGAAGGGCGTGTCAGACTTTAACTGACAAAAACCTACCCATGTTTCTTCAGTTGCCTGTGCCAGGGCCACCGCTCTTCCGAACAAATCCGCGACCCTGGCAGGTATCGGTCCTAGCCGACCCCTTCATTAATGCTGACATCTCTTGGAGGCGCGCGTGGAATACAACGCGCCGTTGACCGGGTCTGGTCCTTATCGGGTGGCGAGCTACCCATTGCTCGCCATCCGCAAGCCCGCGCCTACGGTAGCCGGAAGTCCGCAATGGACTCCCGACGCCCGAGGCGTCTCCTGCGGCGGCTAGGGGCGTGAGGGTGCATATATTGCCTCTCCCTAACGTGCTCCGCCTCCTCCTTCGTGAGCATTACTGCCTCGCAGGAGGTAACGGCTACCCTTGCCCTGTCGCTTCGTTCGTGGCCTATATCAGGTCCGGACGCAAGAGATCACCGTCGCCGATCGCCTCTACGAGGACTCGGTGGTGCTCCGCCCAGGCAGAGCACACTTTCACCGTATGCTTCACCGTGTCCTCCAGGCTATCCACACAGTGGTAACACCCAGGCATTTCCTGCTACCCTATCCTGAATAGAACCTCGTGAAGCACCCGTCCGGTGAAGACCTGCGTCAGGCAGAATCTGAAGACGCCGTGGAGCCTGCCCAGCCACTCATCAAAGAGGGGCGTCGTACGTCCGTTGTTAGGTTGAGACTCAGGCACAAACTCTTCAATTGATTGATACTTATATACCCCGGCAAAGACAGCACCAATCGTGTGGTCAATACAATAATTGTAATTATAGATGAGGCAATATGTGTACATTGTAAACATGTCATATTGTTGAATAAGTTAATATATTAAAAGAAAACCGAAATAATCGAAACCTCGGTTTTCGCTAAACTGAAACCCGGTTTCTAAAAATGAAGTGTAGCAGGTTTAACCGATTTTTTCGATTTCGGTGAAACCGGTTTTGTGACCCCTACCTATAGGTGACATTAGTGCCAGCTACCTGACTATGTGTGTGTGTGTGACAGTGTAAACTTATCTGTTAAATAAATACATCATAATGATTTCATACGCGTTTAGTCCTCCAGTAACAGTTTCATTGAACCGTATCTGTTGCGTACCGTTTATTATCTGTGCGCCTAATGGAATGCGCGTGTAACGAAGTGACATCTGACTTGTCATTGTTTGACGTTGACACTTGACAGCTCTCTTAATTTTGCCGCTAAAAGAGCCCTGTTCGCCTGTTGAGTTCCGCGACGCGTTTGTTGAAATTAATCCCTTTAAATCGATCCGTTTGTGACAATTAGTCGTGATCCAATTGTATTAATTGTAATAACCCCCAATTTGAAGACATATCACGGGTTCTGTTTGTTGGAAATACCTGAAATAGTTTGAAGGTCATTCAAGTGACGCTATTGTGAATGAGTGATTTGAAGACCGCATGCTGTGACCTCCTCCAGCCTAATTGGAAGCGGAATCTAACCTGAAGAATACTCGTAACGTCACGACACGATACACATACACTCACTTACACACAGAACTCCAGGTTGGCACCAGAGCAGTGTCCTTCAACCATGAGGTAAGTGCCTTTGTTTGTATATTGTACCTTGTACTTGTATTGTCTGCTCCGCGTACGGCGGACAGTACGCTAGCCACTCTTGTCTCTAGAGCCCCACGATTATAACTCTTCCACTGCGCACTTGAAATCGTATTGTACGGGGTCTAGTCTGGCAGCGTACATTTTGGTATGCAGAGGCGTGGTTTTAACCTACAAAACCACCAAATTGGTAATTTTACAGTAGGCTAATTACTTGGCAGTCTCTATAAGGGAAGTAGTAATTCGCTGTAAATATTTGTTATCGGTAATTAATTGTTTGTTTGAAATAATTTGGAATTTATTGAGTCGAGTAACTCATATTGCCGGGGGTCAACCAGGTTTGCATATATGCTTCAGAGTTGGTTAGATTGAGCTATGCTATAACCTCTTGTTGTTGTTATTTGACCTCTGTTGTATTGAATGTCAGGAAGACATTAAAATATTGAGTTTGTACCATTGATATGGTTATTTGTGAAAATTAATATTTGAAAAATTATTGGCATTTTTGAGTATTACCATTGTTTTGAGTTGGAATAAAGGATTATTATTGTTGTACCATTAACAAAGTGGTTTGTGAACTTAACATTTGGAATTGGATTGGAATTTGAATATTTGAATTGAATTGTGAAATAGAATTTTGAACGTTGATATTGGGTTTGAATTAAAATAAAAGTTTATTGTTGAATTGAATTGAAACCAATTTAATGTTATTTCTTGAGTTGCTGATTAGTCAGTTTGGTAGTTTGATTGTAGTTATTTTGTAATATATTGTTTGAACTTTGTTACTTAATTATTTTGTTTGGTATATTGAATTGTATTGTTTGTGCAATGGCATACAAAGCGGTGAGAGAGGCAATCAGTGGATTGACCACACAGCTGCGGTGGTTCGCTTCAGCTGCAGCGACCGCTGAGCGCCAGGATCTTGAGGGGATCACTCTTGCTCGGTTCGAGCAGTTGAACTTGAGACTCGGCAACGTTGATGCTCTGCTCACCCGCTACAACCAGTACATTTGTGAAGTGGATTTGGAAGTGCTGGATCAGGCAGCACGTGACAAGGTCCTTGCTGACTACGACCAGATCTTGGACCTGGGGGATGTCATTGGTCAACGTGCTCGGGAAATATTGGAGAGCCGGACACCTGTCCAGGTCAAACCGGAGACCTCGGTTGTTTCAGGTCCCGGACTATTGAGTAGACTGCCTACTTTGGAACTGCCACATTTTGACGGTCGTCTGGACCACTGGTTAAGTTTCCAAAACCTGTTTGAAAGTTTGGTTGATGCACGCTCGGACCTCAGACCCGCCCAAAAGTTGGCCTATTTGTTGTCCGTCCTGGAAGGTGAGGCCCGAGCCTTGGTGCAGCATCTGTCTTTGACTGACTCAGCCTACCCTACCGCTGTGGAACTACTCACCCGGCGGTACCAAAATAAACGTTGTTTGGCTGACGTTCATATTGGATTGATTTTGGGGTTACCGGTCATTACTAGTTTGTCAGCATTGCGTACTGACCTGTTGAACCCGTTGGTGGCAGCGACCAACGCTTTAAAGCAATTGGACTTGCCGGTGGACCAATGGTCTTACCTTTTGGTGCACGTTGTGCTGCAACGGCTTCCTGCCGATTTGAGGGCTCGTTTCGAGCAAAAGTATGGTGGGGATAGTGTCACACATCTCCCCCCATTTGATGACCTCGTCCAATTTTTGGAGGATGAGTGTCGGTTTGTGGACAACTCTGGCGTTGCCACTGAGTCATGCCAGCCGTCTTCCCGGCCACGAGACCAGGGACGGACTAGGGCTCGCGGGCCTGTTGATGGTCGCCCCGCCGCTCGTTTTGCTGGCACCCAGAGTCGTCCTGGTTGTGAGTTTTGTAGGGACACGGGGCATGGCATGGCAACTTGCGCGGCCTTTTTGAAGTTGCACATGAGTGCCCGCCGCCGAATTGCCAAAGCACGCCGCATGTGCTTCTCTTGTTTGGGGGCTCACTTCCATAGGGACTGCCCCAACCCCCGCCCTTGTAGAATTTGTAGGGGGTCCCATTTGGACATATTGTGCGCTAACGCGAACCACGCTGGCAGACCAGCCTCTGATGAAGGTTCGCGTACGGGGGGGTACCATGGAGTTGGTCACCGGGCTTCTGCCTCGCCGGTTCAGAACCGGGGAGAGGCCTGCAATTTTGAGCGCCGCACTCCACCCCCCGCGCAAGTTGAACGGGAGCCGCGCGACCGCCATTTGGTCTCCCCGCGTAAAGGTGATTACGCAGTTGTTGCTGGGCAGCGCTGGCCAGACCAGCATCGCCTTCCCTCCCCTCCATTGGCGGAACGTCCCCGGTTGGAGTCACGCCCCCCGCCATTCAGGCATCCGGTGGGATATGCCCTTCCAGCGATGGCGCGTGGCTCGGGACACCGCGCGTACGAGGAATTTGAATTCCATCCTCGTCGGGAAAGACTTGAGCCTGGGTGCGGCGATCGGTCGCCGCCCAGGCATTGTTAGGACATTGGCGCCTGCCCCGCTAAGGTACCCCTCAGATCGACACGGTTTTGTTGCCAACGGCATCGGTCGGGTCTGGGGGCCCACGGGGGACTCTGTTGTGGTCCGTGTCATTTTGGACATGGGAGCCCAGGGTTGCCTTTTGTCTATTGTTTTGTTGTTTGTTTGTATTGTTTTGGGCAAAATTGTTTTCTTGAGCGCCTTTGGACTGCGGGACTTGGCTGGGACGAGCCAATTCGGGAAGCCCTGTTGGAGGATTGGCTCCAATTTGTATCCGCACTCCCCGCAGTCAACGAGGTCGTGTTACCCCGCGCTATCCTCCCCCCTGGGAGCTACACTGCCACCATTGTTTGTGATGCGTCTTCGCACGGATATGCAGCTGTTGTTTGTCTGCGCACCGTCTGCGCAACAGGCCAGGTGAATTTGTCACTGGTCTTGGCCAAGAGCAAGGTGGCCCCCCTCCGGACGGCACTGACCACCCCTAAGTTGAATTGTCAGGGGCGGCGCGTCTTGTGCGTTTATTGAACCACGTTGCTCACACTTTGGGTGGAACTGTGGACATTCGGGCTTCTTACGCCTGGACGGACAGTCAATTGTTTTGTGTTGGTTGAAGACGTCCGTCCACTCTTTGGAGGTCTTTGTTGCGTACCGAGTGTCCCAGATTCAAAATTTTGATACGCCTTTGATTTGGAGGCCCTTGCCTGGAGATTTGAACCCAGGCGCCGTGGCCTCACGTAGGTGCATGGCACCCCGCCTGTTTGCTTACCCCCTATGGTGGGGACCAGACTGGCTGACTCATCCCGAGGATGATTGGCCTCGATCGCCAGTCTTGATGTCGGGTCCTTTGCCCGGGCTCAAGGTGCTCGCTGTTGGAACAAAGGACCCTGAGTTTGTTGAGTCGATTTGGCTCTCTCGACAAATTGTTGGATTGTTTTTCTGTTGTTGAATTGTTGGTGACTGATCGTCACATTGAGAACTCGCATGCCGGTTGCAATGCGCTGTTGGCCATTCTGCAGCGAGAGTTTTGGATATTGTCGGGAGCCATTAGTAAATTGAACCCCTTTTTGGACGATACGGGTCTCTTGCGTGTTGGGGGACGGTTGAGGCACTTAGCCTTCCTTATGAGGTCCGTCACCCCCTTTTGTTGCCTAAGGAGGGCCATTTGGTTAAATTGTTGTTGTTGTTGTTTGGTTGTTTTGTTGTTTGTTGTTGTTTGACCCGCCAGCTTGCCCCCATTGGGGGGGTATTTGAGGCCGCGGTGAAAGCGGCACAGGGACTCTGGCGCAGATTGTTGGGGGACACCGTTCTCACCTTTAAGGAGTTAGCTACGGTATATTTCCGTTTTGAAGCTGTATTGAACTCGCGTCCATTGTGCCCGCTGTCTTCGGACCCGAACGTCTTGGAGGTCCTGACCCCGGGCCATTTTTTGATTTGACAGCCACTTGTCGCCCTGCCGGAGCACCCTTTTGTCGATGTGAGCCAAAATTGGCTATCGCGGTTTCAGTTGGTGCAGCAGCCCGCTCAGAGTTTTGGAAGCGTTGGAGATTGGAGTATTTGCACATCCTCCGGCAGCGCGTCAGGTGGACTGATAAAACGCAACCTTGTCGGGATTGCCAAGTGATTAGCGGACGGGAAGGCCCGTCCGGGGGGGGTAGATGTTGCGTACCGTTTATTATCTGTGCGCCTAATGGAATGCGCGTGTAACGAAGTGACATCTGACTTGTCATTGTTTGACGTTGACACTTGACAGCTCTCTTAATTTTGCCGCTAAAAGAGCCCTGTTCGCCTGTTGAGTTCCGCGACGCGTTTGTTGAAATTAATCCCTTTAAATCGATCCGTTTGTGACAATTAGTCGTGATCCAATTGTATTAATTGTAATAACCCCCAATTTGAAGACATATCACGGGTTCTGTTTGTTGGAAATACCTGAAATAGTTTGAAGGTCATTCAAGTGACGCTATTGTGAATGAGTGATTTGAAGACCGCATGCTGTGACCTCCTCCAGCCTAATTGGAAGCGGAATCTAACCTGAAGAATACTCGTAACGTCACGACACGATACACATACACTCACTTACACACAGAACTCCAGGTTGGCACCAGAGCAGTGTCCTTCAACCATGAGGTAAGTGCCTTTGTTTGTATATTGTACCTTGTACTTGTATTGTCTGCTCCGCGTACGGCGGACAGTACGCTAGCCACTCTTGTCTCTAGAGCCCCACGATTATAACTCTTCCACTGCGCACTTGAAATCGTATTGTACGGGGTCTAGTCTGGCAGCGTACAGTATCTAAGAAAAATGGACAACGATCGCCCAGCCATACCTCAATAGAACTACAATACGTCAGTTTACACGCTACAACTACTAGAATCAGACACGTTGAGCGTTGGCTCGTGTGGCTTTTAAGTTCACTTAACGCGAATATAGTTCTTATCCGTAAACCAGAACTATGTACCGCTATGAAATTATCCAAGAAACTGGTTTAGGGGATTATTTCGTTATTTGGTTTGTCTTTTAGCTAAATGTTTCAAAGTATATGTCGACCGTCACTTTCTCTTGGAGAAATTTGTTACCTACTTCCGAAAAGAGTTGTAAAATTGAACTGGACCTTAAAATTTTCCCTTATTAAAGGCTGAAAATGTTGGTTTGAAAGTAATTTTATTTCTGGCTAGGTCTCATCTCGAAGGGAGACGTTTATAACTAGCGACCGTAGGTATTAGATAGTGCCAAACTTGAGACCATAAAATACATATTTCTATAATAATATTTCCTGCAAGATAAACAAGAGGCAATTTGTCTAAATTAGGTACACTAAAGAAAATACAGCAACTGACATATTAAGTAAATTATACCTACAGACTTATCAATTCCCTAAGAGGTTGTGTTGTTAGTTGTTTCCAGTCCAATAACATAACAGAATAAATATTTGTTAACCCATGTTGTTGACATGTTTATCTAAACATAGTCCATCTCTCTAATTATGTGTACATTTAGTGTTGCTCATAAGATACACATCACATAAAAATGAAGGGTGTCCCAATAAAATGGTAATGGGGTGTTTGTTTCCGGGCGAAGTGTTGTGGTGGTTCATAGGGCTCGTGGCGATAATTAGTAATGCGCCGGTTATGTTAATAGATTCCAGCGTTTGTTGTTATTTATTTGTAGTAGTGCTAATAGGAATGAGTTTAGTTAACACGTTAACTGCCATGGTTAAAATCAGAAAAAGTCAAAAAATGTATTTAGTGTTATTTCACTTTAAATAGATTATTTATTCCATAATACATTATTTATTCCAAAAACATGGCTGCCAGGTAGCAACGAAATGTTCAGTTTTTGTATGTGTTGTCGGTCATATAGTCCGACAAGGCAGTAAACGTGTTTATATTAATATTGTTTCCTGTTGCAGCTGACTAGCTATGTCTCACTATACGCCATAGCTTGTTTTTTTATAATACGGGATGGGAATGGCATGGAGAAGAAAACTTAACAATTTTCGATGTGGAAGTATTTCATTATTACAATTTCTAAACAAACATTTTTTTTTAAATCATTCCCGTATTTTCGTGCTCACCATTTCGAACAGTAAATATTGTATGACAATACAAATGAAATTTGTCAAAGTATTCGCAGCTTCCCTCCACAACAACAAAGCGGTTGTCAGTGAGTCGTGCAAATCAATTCGACTCGTCTAAGCCTTCGCTCAAATCGCTCGCGAAAACGTAAACACAGTATAAAGTATTCATTCTGTTGAGCTCTGTACTTAACGCGACGGAGCCGAAAAACAAATCCCTTCGCACAATAGACACGACCCCACAATAAAACCTATAAAATTTATATCTAACCTCGATATCAGTAGAGAGAATACGTAATGAACATTAGGAACAAAGGCGTGTGAAAAGAGCCGATACCGAATTGTGTAGGTGAGAAATTGATACCATTTGTACGACACGCGAAATGCTACGCTAAACACTTGACAATAAAGTTCCGTTTTAATCGTTCAAAAATGCAACAGAATCAAACAATGTTGCCAACAAAATATATTGGACTTAAGTAAACAAGGAAATAGAGTCTATTTTGGTTTACGGGACATGCACTATAGAAAAAGCAAGAATCGAAGATAAGTGAGGTGGCGCGGCTCTCGCTCTGAAATATTAGTGTTCTGAAGGTTTTCTTTGAAATGGTGTGTTGGTGCAGCGAACTCTTTTGTAGCTTCCCGTTTGAACATTTTTATCAGCTACGGCGTAGCGGGCTACGGCGGCGGCGTAGTACGCTACGGGCTATGGGCTACGAGAGCACTACGGTACATAGCTCTCGTAGTGGGCGGCTATTTGTCAATGAATTGTAGGTATGAAAACTTTTTCTCAGGTTTAAAAATGCTCCATCGTTTGTATGGTGTCATTTCTTTGGTCATGCGTGTGCAGTGGTGGCGCGACGATTATTAATGATAATAGGGTGCATGATAAATCTATGTATATCGAAATAATAATCTTTGTTTAATTTTGTTTTGTGAATTTTCCTTATACATAATACAAATATTTGTATGATCCATAGATATTTATCCTGTCTATATTTATGTGTGTGCATGTGTTTTGTGTGTGTAATGGCGGCCACATTACCAGCAGTACCAGGAGCCATGAATTTGAAGCGTTTATTTATTTATGACTAACATTGTACGGTATTCCCCGAATCAATTTAGATATTGCTTACACACATTTTTATGTATCTAAAGATTGCGTGAATAAGTCTGTAGGTATTTTCTGTGCGTTTGTACGATCTAACTAAATGAAATAATGAATCGAAATAGTTCATGTTATTCAAACAGATGAGTAAATATTAATTTAATATTAAATCATATTCACTCATAATTTCTTTACCCGTCATTTCATGGGCTTCTAAATTAAACTTTTATAGGCACTCAACTCAGCCTATCGCAGTCCACTGCTGGACATAGGCCTCTCCCATATTGCGCCACAACACCCTGTCCTCCGCCTTCGGCATCCAGTCTGTCCCAGCCACTTTCTTTAAGTCGTCGGTCCACCGAGCTGGGGGGCGTCCCACGCTACGCTTGCCGATACGCGGTCTCCACTCCAGGACTCGTCTGCTCCATCGGCCATCGGTCCTTCGACAGACATGGCCAGCCCACTGCCACTTCAGTTTGCTTACTCTGCGAGCTATGTCGGTAACTCCAGTTCTTTTCCGGATAATTTCATTTCTGATCTTATCCTTCAAAGAAACTCCGAGCATAGCCCGCTCCATAGCACGCTGAGCGACCTTGAATTTGTGGACTGGAACTTCAAAATCGATTCGCCCTACTGGAAACCACTGGTACTGTTGACGAGAAGGCCGACGAGGTGGTCAAAGCACTGCGCGACATGTCCCGCAGACTTTTCCCGTCGCAGCGGAAAAGTAAGGTGTCCAAACTTTCCTCGGAGACTCTCGGACTTATGAGGGAAAGACGAGAGTTGCCATCCACGCAGCCGTCTTCGTCAGATAAGAGGGCCTTAAACTTAAAGATAAGGAAGCTGGCGCGACGCGACCTTCGGTGCGCCAACACCCGCGACATTGAAGTCGCGATTGAGCAAAATCGAGGGTCGAAAGTGTTCGCTCAGCAACTAGGGAGGTCCCATCTGACGAAACTTAAAACTGAGGATGGCAAAATCGTTACTTTAAAGTCCGAGATACTTGAGGAAGTCGAGAATTTTTATGGGCACCTATACTCAGCGCGGACGGTGAAACCAGCAGGACATAGTGCAGATGACCATCGAGCCGAATTAACGCGCCACTACACGGAGGACATCCCAGATGTCGACCAGTGCGAGATTAGGGCGGCTCTCGAGCAGCTTAAGAACAACAAGGCACCTGGGGATGACGGAATCACGACAGAGCTCCTTAAAGCGGGCGGGGCTCCAGTCTTGAGAGAGCTCGCGAGTCTCTTCAACTCCGTCATCCAAGAGGGTACAACGCCCGAAGCGTGGAGCAGAGGTGCGGTGGTTCTGTTCTTCAAAAAAGGTGACAAAACCTTGCTGAAGAACTATAGACCCATCTCACTTCTGAGCCACGTATACAAGCTGTTCTCGAGAGTCGTTACGAACCGTCTCGCCAGGAGACTTGACGAGTTCCAGCCACCAGAACAAGCCGGTTTTCGAAAAGGCTTCAGTACCGTAGACCACATCCATACTGTTCGGCAAATTGTACAGAAAACCGAGGAGTACAACCAGCCGCTGTGTATGGCATTTGTGGACTACGAGAAAGCCTTCGACTCTATCGAAATATGGGCTGTTCTGGCCTCTCTGCAACGATGTCGAATTGACTGGCGCTACATCGAAGTGTTGAGATGCCTGTATGACGCTGCCACGATGACTGTTCAGATCCAGGATACGAAAACCAGTCCAATCCAACTGTTCAGGGGGGTGAGACAGGGGGATGTGATATCCCCGAAACTGTTTACCAACACGTTGGAGGACGTATTCAAGACGCTGGACTGGACTGGACAGGGTATCAATGTGAATGGCGAGTACATCTCACACCTTCGCTTTGCCGATGACATCGTCGTTATAGGCACTGCGTGGGAATAATACTGTGGTTTTGTAGTCTTATTAAATATTTTAGTGAAATGTACAATATGTCTGCAATATTTTACATTTCACCAGCATTTTTTTTTTTCAAATCATAGAATACTTAATTTTACAATAATCCATAATTTTATTTGAAGCCAAACTTTACGGATGTTGGATATCCACAATTTAGTTGAAATGCAGCAAATTCGTTATGCACCATTTATAAGACCATTACTACCACATTAGCTTCATTAAATGTATCCTAAAATTCCTAAATGTATTGAAAAATGATCCAAAATTGTTTTCAATAAATCAGTAGTACGAGTAACTAATTTCATTTTGATCACAGAGGATTACAAAATGTTCACTATTGTGGAGTACAGCAACCGCCACGTTATAGCCCTGTATTGGCTTTGGCAGAGTGGCTTCAGTAGTAAGTCATTACACCATTATTCTTTGAAGAGGCTACAAGACAGGTGCCGCTGTTACTGCGACTGTTAATCTCAACAGTGTGTGTGTTTATGTGTGTGTGTCAGTGTGTGTGTATATTCAGTTAGACGTAGAAAAGTCATGTTTGTAAAGAAGACGGAGCCAAAAACTGTGCAGAATCAAACATAATCGAAACTTTGAGAGGAATGTTTCATTGTTAATGAATTGGTCACCCTACTAATTTCATCAAGACAGAACGTTATAATTACACCACAGACAGATTTTATTAAACTAATAAAAATTAAATAACCTGAAATCAAGTGTAGTCGCTGACACAATTATAATATCTTGCAGAGTTAGCAAGCTGAAGTGGCGGTGGGCTGGTCATATCTATATGAGCTGATGAATCCTAAAGTGAAGAACGTGAATCTTCCAGCAAAGCGTGGGAAGACTCACAGCTAGATGGCCCGACGTCGCTAAAAAGGTACTGACCAGATACAAAGCGACAATTGAGAGAGGTCTATGTTCAGCAGTGTAAATTTTGAACAAGTATGCATTTGCATATGTTATTTTGCAATAAATATGTTGAAATAGAGATTAAAAATATACCAATACATTGTTTAATACCATGGAAATTGGATTATCATATTTCGCATCGGTTATTATACGCTTTTCGATTATACGCTTAATAAAATACAAATGTTTGTACTTCAATCTGCACAGTACAAAACAAATTTCCAGATTTACCGAAAGGTTCCATAGCACTCACAGATTTTGGTAAAACTTATTAAATATTTACTCGTCCCCTGCAACAACAAGGTTCCAAGAATGCTCGTCGGTAGAATGAATTAGTGAATCTTTCCGATCGAGAGTCACTTGTTTGATTTGTTAATCGTGGGAGAGCGCGAAGGGCCGGCTCCCCTATACCATTATTTTGAAAACGGCTCTCCACAAAGTAACGCTTGATTCAATAAATTATTAATAGTAGCCCATTCTTTTCATAGTCCGCTTTAACGGCCCGCACTGCAATAATCTCTTAAGTTATTTTTTGTTTCAAGATCAAAGGAATAAAACTGTCCGATGGATAATTATGTGGATCGCCACTCCCATTTATGGATTTGTGGTGGATTGGTTGATAGAGGACAGTTTTTACCGACCTTTTTAGATGAAGTCAATGTCTGAGAGGCATCCAATACAGAACATCGATCTGGGAGTAAAACCTACCCTACGCACCCTATTTGTGACTGTAGGGCTATAGAAGAGCTTTACCATAACCGTTTTTTTTAATTTAAGGACTTGGCGTAGCTGTCACCAATCAGCCAACTGTAGTGATCAGTAATTATGATTCACAGACAAATAATGTTACTAGACATTTTATGAAACGTTTCAAGTAAGTACTTAAACCTTAAACAAAAAGTAAGCAACTAACATTACTATAACTAGTTCCAATATATTCAATAATTCTATTTAACCGAGTAATATTCCGAACAAACGATAATATTATATTCATACGTAGCGATCCATTACTATTTGGAATACGAATTGTGATGCTCTTTTCCTAGCGGATGAGAATCCCCCGAGGCGTTGGTTGAGCTGCGCTACACCGCGGGGTACGTATCAATACATAGCATCGTATTGCCCATATCATAGGATTATGTTATCGGCTCGCCAGATCCGTTGTTCTGGCTATTTTGTTCACTGCACAATATAATATACGATAACAAGCCGTGTCACATGATAAAAGAAATTGAGAAATGAAGCAAAATAATATGAATATGTGTAAATGAGAATGTCAAACCACAGAAACGGAGGGGAGATGATGGCAAGTAGGTCACTTGAACGCTGAATGAATGGAAAAGGTTAAAGGAGACCTTTTTCAACTGGCGGACGGACATACAAATTATAAACGAACTCCAAATACTAGACTGCCGACTACAAATATCAAGCCGTGTGTCGATGGGTTTTCGCATTCGTAAAAATGAAGAAATTCCAGACAAGCTTGCATCCCTTTTAAAGTGAACGAACATTGTCCGCACCGGCCGCAACGCATGTACGGCACCAAACGTTACCCACGTTTGGTGCCGTGCATTCGTCGAACGGATTTGTCAATGGCATGCGTCCACTGCTTCAAGATATAATCACTTTTTCTCAAATTTGAATAGGTATTGCCAATATTTCAGATTACCTATACAATTCTTTAGATCTTTCTGCTAATAGTAAAGAATTCATTCTACAAAATACCGTGCGGCAGAGAGCGAAGCACGCGCTGAACTAATCCACGTGACGTCATCAGCACGCTGCGTATTTTTTCTTCATATATTTGCACTCGGTGCGCCGGTGATAAGGGGGGGTAAGGGGTAACTATTAAAAAATCCTTGTTTCGTGCTCACATTTGTTATTGAGGTTCTTGAGTGCGAAATGTCATGCTTGTAGATCCATCGGTTCAGGCTGTACATTCTGTTTAAGTGAATGGATAAAGATCTGCAACACACTGTTATTTTCATCATCTGTCTGTGACTGGTCACTGGTGGCTAAAGGCCTCTCCAATCACATGCTGCTGATCTAGATCCTCCGTCCCTCTCATCATCATCATTGCAGCCGAAAGACCTCTACTGCTGGACATGAGCCTCCCCCAATTTGGGCGGGTTCGCCATAATCGCCACGCTTGGCAGGCGGGTTGGCGATCGCAGTATTGTTGTAAAATACATAGAGAACACTGCTGCCGATTCTCTACCCACGGGTAGAAATGGGGTGATGATATTCTTTAAGTCCGGCACCACACGGAAAGCCGTCCCTCTCACGCTTGCTAATTTGCGAAGTAACCGCACCAGTCACCCCGATGATTCCCTACTAAAAATGTTTTAGTCTCCACACAAGTCAATCCAATTTGTTTATTTATTCTGAAATACCTACCAACTGCATAAAAGGGTCATAACAAGATAAAAAGAAGAAGATTCATGATTATATATTAATATAATCACGAATCTTCAATACTATATACATTATACATACATCACTTATAGGCATGAACAACATCTTGTAAATAACATTCAACAATGTTATTTACGTAGGTGATTAAAGCTTCACGGTTTAATGAAAACGTTTCAAATACAATCAATAATGTGTATAATTTCATTAACATTCAGACTGATAAATTCGAGATATTTCAAACTAATAGCGAAGGTCAAAACGAATAGTTTGATAGGTACCCAATCAATCAATTAACTCAGTCTATTGCACTCTGTCTGCCAAATTATTGTTTATGGATCGACAAGAAAAGTTCTCTCGATATTGACCTGGCTTGCATGAGGCACCTTGCTGCTGCGACCTTCAGGTAGCGAGGATCTAGATACAGTAGTGGCTGGCTACTAATCACCAATCATGGTAGGTATGCCAATCATGGTAATAACGGGTATTATGCTTTACGTAACACTTGGAACAGTAATAAGATTTGAGAGGAGAGCGCGCAAATTAAAGGCTATTTGTATGGTAGAGGAACTCGATTTATTTATTTATTTATTTAATACTTCAAGCACGTATAGAGGCGGACTTAATGCCATAGGCATTTTCTACCAGTCAACCTTTGGGTGGTGCAGAGACATACAGTGGTAGGTGCAATGATTAAGAGGATATGTAAATATGAACGCTTAACATATTTAAATTATAAACATAAAATATATACTTAACTATATATAAACATAAATACATAAATAAATATACATAAATAATTGAATTTATTAAAACAAACGAGACAAACAATGACGAAATATTACCGTTGTGATGATACTGCCTTCTTGCGAATATGCTCGCGAACTTTAAATTTGAAGGTCGATCGGTTGGATGCCATCCTGTGTATGTATTTCTAGTGACAATTTAAACATAGCATTGGAATTAATCTCAAACTACCTAAAATCTGAAAATAGATCACAGAATGTCTGTCAGAGACGGCATCTGAAAAGGTTTTACCTATAAAGCATGAAATAATTATTGCGATTAACAACAGGGCAGACAGGCCAATTCATTTGGAATTCTTTAGACTAAAATAGTTATAAGCGCAAATCAGTAGCTCACTTCACACAATAGTTGTGCGGCTGAGCCCCGCGAGTGCCCCGAGCGCAACGCACAACTTCTAACTGACGTCTTGTTAGCTGACTCTCGTTCGAGCACAAAACTAGCACCTCGACGCCACCGGGTGAATATTCAACAACTAAAGCGAAGAGTCAGTTGTTCAGACTTCGACCAGAATAGGTTTTAAAATTTTTGAAAGGACTTAATGCTCACTGAAGGATTTTCAACAATTTAACGTTTACAAAAAAATGATAATGTAATAATTTTCGTTGGATTGTTAGTCCTGCTGCCTAGAATACCCTATCTGTTCTGTTTAGATCACAAAATGTAAATAAAAGAATACATGGTAATAAGTTCCATAAACGGCGGGTGGAGAAATAATGTATGAAAATAAGCAAAAACGCTTTGAGCCCGCTTCTTTTGATGTTTGAGTGTACTGAAACGTGGCAAAAAAGCAAATTTTTCATCTACCCTCAACTTGGAAATAGAATCTACATAAGCGTTTATATCTAAAAAGAAACGAACAGCCTTGCACGCGTTTATCATAAATTATTGCAAAGGAGTCATTAGAGGCCGATAAAAGTAAGATAACTAATAACTGAACGAGCAGCACTTAAGTCCTGAGGGTGAGAGAACGACCATTGAAGCTCACTGACAGAGAAAGGTTTCTTTCTGATGTGATTTTTTTTTGTGTGCCGAATTGCAGCAGGATGTGTAAGGGGGTGTGGGCGCGCGCAGGGAGGGGGGATGGCCGGGCTCAGGCGTGCGCACCCGGTAGTGTCTAGCCGGTCGGCGGAGCGCACGCACGTCCGCGCTGTGCCTCATTCGGCTCGGTCCCACGTTGGGCGCCATCAATCTATACCGCGATGTCGGCGTGTTATCGCCGCGTGTCAAATTAAACCTTATCACGTATGCCACTGTGAGGCCAGTGCTCAGTGACGGATCTACTGTAATTAAAAGTTCAAGTGATTTGTGTTTACATAACAAAGATTTAAGAGAAAAAGTTAGAAAGAAAATTTTTGAAGACCGTTAATTGATTAAAACAAATAAAAGAGTGAAACAAAAGTAACAGTGTTCAAGTTCTAAAAGTAAGTAACAATACAAGTGAAGTGGCACGTGATATTTTCCCTCTCGATTGGAACTTCAAAGAATAGGTAAGTACTTTCTCAGTAAGTAAGTTAACGATACATTGCGGATGATTGATAGAGCAAACTTACTGGGCCAGTGGGCCGAACAAATGTTTATTATCAATAAACAAACTTCTGGTTATTTCTGAAAAAGGATCGCGCGGCGGCTCAAAGGAAATAAATACAAACATGTCGTCAGTAACAGATGACAGACGTTTTATGCGATCAACGTTTAATGAACCGTTGCGGAACTGGCATCAGTCTTACTTAAATAAATAGGTCAAGTCGTAACACCAAATTCTCTCTCTTGTATTTGGAGAAACTCACCAAGATCTTCAAATTGTATTTAGAGCATTGTGTTCAATTTAAAAGACGCCAGCCACTGAGGAAATTATGGGAACAGAAAACTTGGGAACAAATTATAAGTAGAGTCGCGTGTCCCCCGAGCACGGCCAGCATTATTTGCTTCCGAACTTAACTAACTTTTTTTTCATATTCCCCAAGGAATTAATTAAGTAAGGATCACTTTGCGAACAAAGAGATTCGTATTTCTTCGGTTCATTATCTCCATTTTGGAAAATAGCTTGTAATTTAATATTCTTTTTTGCGACAATACTTAAGGGACCTTCGTTAAAATGACATTGCTTTAAAAAGATTTTCAGATTACGAGGTCAACGGTACTGATTCTTTTTCTTTCAATTTGCTTAAAATCAGGTCGCAAAGCTCTTTTAAGCACACTTGTTTCTAATTATACCTACCTTAGCTTTGTTTGCAACGTCTATATCATTTGTCTGTTCCCCTCTCGGAATACTGCACAATCAGCGTCAATTCATCAAAATCTCTTGAAATATACTTGTCATGAGTATTATTAAAGAAACAAAAAGCAATTTTCGGCGTTACGCAAAGCAATCTGTCACCGCGCGCGACGAGGAATAAGTCAACAAAACAAAAAGTTGTCACTCCGGGATCCGGAGCACCGATACAATATTCTGTATTGATATTAAATACCGTTTGTACCAGGATCAAGACGAGAGCCGCTTTGTTTGTACACGCACCATGATTGGCGGATGGGTCATTTCAGTTCGTATTATTGCGGGGAAAAATATCATATGAAAGGGTACGGAAAACATTGACATACTCATTCGCGAGGTCCTCGATGAGATTGACGAAGCAGATAAGGGTTTGTTATGCGTTTGTGGGTTCATTACGCTCGTTTTATATGTCAAACAAGGACGCTATGAATGATTGAAGAGTAACCACTCTTCAATCATTCATAGCGTCCTTGTTTATATATGTATCTATATGAAAAGTCTTAATTCTGGATATTGTAAGCACTCGGTGTATTTGAATAGTAGAGCTTACGTAACGCTGCTCATTCGCCGCCGATAACGACTCATTACTGAGTATCAAGCCTGCGCTGTGTACTAACAGACACGGGTCAGGAGGGATTTTCCAAAGCGGATTGGGAGTTAAATAATACTGCATTATACATTAACGTGATCGCAGTAACTCTGTTAAGTTATTATGATCTAAGACGAGACTCAACTCATTAGTAGTGCAACACTGACACTAATTAATTCACTTAATTGTTCCTGTCAATTGATGTCAACGAAGTAGTTATGGTTATCGATGAAAATATTAATTTAGTAATAAAATGTTAATCGGGTCTGAATATTACAATTTCTTCTAATGGATATACATTTTCTGAGGGTTAGTGAGTAATTAATTTACTTTCTGGAACGTTCTGGCTGTCAAATACCAATTATTTCTCAGTTAAATGCTATGTATTTAATGATGAAAGTGTAGGTAAGTTTCAATGAGTATGACCTGTATGACGATGAAACAAAAAAATAATTTAAAACAAAACATGATCAAAGGAAGATCACAAATAAAGTTCAAACACTACTGCATATATCTTTCAGACGTTTACACTGAATCGTTGTTACCTTTCCAATAGAAAGCAATGAGAATACATCATAAGAAGACACACACACATCAATCTTTCTTGAGTAATGTCAAATGAATACCGTTCACCGCACTGACACAAAATAAATTGTTTCTTGAGAATCGCGAGCGAATGTGATCAACAAAAACACGATCGCGACAACGCCGGTAACAATTAACAATCGAATCTTTTATCTTATCTTAAAGGGAAACAAAACACTCTCGATCGAGTTGTTGGGATATAAGGAAACTCATACATCAACATTCGAGCGGCGCTCAAAGACAAAGGATCAATAAATAAAGAGAAACATGTTGGCTGCTCGAAGCTGATTTCTATGGATTCTCGGGAAAATGAGTAGAACAAAGGCTGCCTTAATTCTATCTTTCATCTCATCTAGAAACTGAAGAATATATTGAAATAAAGAAAAGGATAAAAACCGAACTCCTTTGAAGTGGCGAACAGAACCACGACACAATCATTCGGATTCCAAAACTTTGCGACGAGAAATTCAACAACTAATTTCAAGAAGAACCTTTATAAGGACAAGTCTGCTTTGTAACCGTCTTCGTTCTCTCTCATCTCATTTTGTACCAAATGCAAAGTCGAAGAGTATGTGCACGTTTATGGTCCGGTAAGCTATATCGAAGCCGATCGCGGTCAGCGTCGAGACCTCCACTCATAAACAAGCGTATCTGAGGCAGCTCGGAAAGGACCCTTTTCAATACGAGTAGGCTTTCTGTAACTGCGAAAGATTATTTGACGTTTTATATAAATGAGCCAATGCCCAAGATAAAGTATCTATTGTGAAATCTAACCGGGATCGGAGCGGAGCTGATTTGGAAAAAAGTAATTTATCTCAGGCCAGGTTTTACAATTCGCTACGTGGAGGTCAATATCTGGAGAGAGAATAGAATTTAAACAATGGCCACGCCAAATATTGTGATGCAAAACTGGTTTTATTTGTTGAGCTCGATGCGATTGTAGGCAAACCGTTGTACTGGTAAATATTTATTTCAGTATACAAGATAAAAGAATAAATCTAAAACGTGGAATGGTGTGTTAGTACGTTTATTTTGTACTGGACCAGGAGACATGTTTGTTTATTAAAACAAGAATTTAATCACATTTGTGACAAAAAACGGAGGGTAAAGTAATAAATAATGTGAAACAGTGAGCAAAGTTACGATGAAATAAATATGAACCGCTATGGAGCCGAGGAATGTGCGGAAAATGAGGAGGCAATAGAGCGACGATATATTGAGAGACAACGGAGCACGGATCGCGAGCGTCCCATTAGCTGTACAGGAAAGGGATCACGGGATTGGTATAATTGATCTTTCTTGTATGTGGACAGATATTAAAATTAACATTTGCTATTTATGTAGTTATTTTATTAGTCTTTCGCACAAAAAAATAAATGTGTGAATGAAAGTATTATTAAAAAATTATGAGGTAATACAGCTTTGGTAAACTTTTTCGTTATATAATCTTCTTGGCACACGGTATACAAGTCAGTACACATGATATTTTTTGCCAACAAAGTTCTGTCTGAGAAGTTTCAAGGAGTATTACCAGAAGGCATAGAAATGAATAAAGTAAATGGTTCAATTGTGATTGGTACTCTGTGTTATGTGATAAGACGTAAGTCTAGCGTAATTTATCGGACACAGTTCTTATCCTAGGCCACAACGAGTTTTTTCAGGAACATTTACCAAAATCAGAATTATCCAGACGATAGCTTATCGAAGTGATTCTTTCTTGTTACCTCTTGACTGATAAAATTAAACGAAATCACTGAAAATATGTTGTTGATCAGTCAATTCATAAAAGTAGAATACGGCTTTATGAGCTGTACAATGAAAGGATTTTTGTCAACACTGCTGAATTTAATTTGTATGTTAGAAATTATTTAAAAAAGTTTGTTGTATGGCCAAGTCGCGTTACTTGAGTTCAAAGATTAAAAACAGTAATAATGTTATTAAAACGACTTGGAATATTATTAATAGTGAAACAGGAAGGTCTAGTAAACGAAATAATGACTACAGCCTGTCTATCAATGACAACATAGTAAAATCGGACTCACAAGTCGCGGCGGTTTTTGAAAATTTCTTTTCAGATATTCCTGTTTCAACTACAAAATCCCTAAACTCATCACCTTCTGTTGCTGAGTCTTTGCTTATTGAAAATGTTAATGTTTGCGATTCGGAATTTCATTTTGAACATATTACTTGTAAGGATATAATTAAAACCTTCCACACTTTAAATGTAAAAAAGACTGCAGATCTGTGGGGTAATTCTGTAGAAGTCGCCAAGTCTATTATTGACATTGTAGCACCTACTTTAGCTCTTATATTTAATAATTGTATCGACTGTGGGGAGTTTCCTGACCTTATGAAGAATAGTAAAATAATACCTTTATTTAAATCTGGTAGTACATCAGACCCCTCTAACTATAGACCTATTTCAGTACTACCTACCTAAAAACCTACCTTCAGTAAAATTTTTGAGAAATTAATTTTAGACCAATTGCAACGATTTCTTAATAAACATAAATTATTACATACCAAACAGTTCGGTTTCACAAGGGGTCGTTCAACTACCGATGCCGGTGTTGAACTCCTAGGGCATATTTATAATGCATAGGAAGATAAATGCGATGCTTTAGGCATCTTTTGTGATTTATCTAAAGCATTCGATTGCGTTCTTCATGAAACTTTAATCAGGAAACTCCGCCACTACGGGATCCGGAACAGCGCTCTGGATCTTCTTACTTCATATTTGAGTAATAGAATTCAGAGTGTCGATGTCAATGGAAAAAGCTCTCCCGGATCTAACGTAACAATGGGCGTCCCACAGGGCTCAATTCTTGGTCCTTTTTTGTTTCTTATTTATATTAATGACTTGCTTTACCTCATTAAAGATAATCATAATATAGTTTTGTTTGCGGATGACACCTCACTTTTCTTTAAACTTAAACGTCAGCAGCTGGTTACTGACGATGTTAATAGCGCGATTTCAAAAGTAGTTCACTGGTTCAATGTAAATAATTTGCTTCTTAATGAAAAAAAAAAACCAAATGTATTAAGTTTACGCTACCTCACGTTACGCAAGTGAAAACGAATGTGTTGATAAATCCTGAAGATAGCACTGTATTCTTGGGCTTAACTTTGGATGCCAAGCTTCAGTGGGGCCCACATAGTGATAAATTGTCGTAAAAAAGCTAAGCTCCACTGCATATGATGTTAGAAAAATTCGGAATTTAACTGACATAGAGACAGCCCGTTTAGTGTACTTTGCCTATTTTCATAGTGTAATGTCGTACGGTATTCTGTTGTGGGAAAATGCCGCCGACATTCAGACTATCTTTGTCTTGCAAAAAAGGGCTATTCGGTCAATTTATAAATTAAGCCCGAGACACACACTCAGAGAGAAATTTAAAGAAATTAATGCAATGACTGTGCCTTCACAGTATATTTTTGAAAATCTTTTATATGCCCATAAGAATATTATATTGTTTAAAAAATACAGTGATATCCATAGTATAAATACTAGGAACAAACACAAATTTGTTGCACCTTCAACAAGGCTCAAGAAAATAGGTGGCTCATTCAGATGTCAATATATACGCTTTTATAATAAACTTCCAAGCCATGTTCAAGATCTAAGTCTCAATAAATTTAAATCATTCATTAAACGTAAGTTGTGCCAGAAAGCCTTTTACACTGTTAAAGATTATATTGAGGACAAAAAAGCTTGGGATTAAGCTGCTCCAATTTTTATTTTTAAATTATTATTATACTGAATGATATTTTTTATTTTTATTATTAATTACTTTCCTTTTTCTTTATTAATATTTATTGGGAATATACCTTTGACATTTTGATTATTGCTTCACTATGACATGTATATATATATAGTCTGAGGAGTATACTATTATAATTATTTTAATAATTTTGAATGTGAGGACTATGTAGATGTTTGTTTTTTTTTATATATCCCTCTTACTCATTTCATTTTAATGATAATCTGGCAGTTTGAGTACTTAATGCGGCCTCCCAAAATGTCCTTTCTTTGGTATTGTTCGTCGAATCGTTGTGCTCCTTATGTTCTGAGTTGAGCTGAAAGATTACTGACAAATGCGTGCATTGACTGGACAGGTCCACTCAATCTGTATGGTTCTTTCCTCAAAAGACCATTTCAGACACCTACATGTACATGATCCTCAAATGATCAGACAGCGACTATCCCCTGATTTTATATTGACATTGATGAATTTTACCTATACAATGACATTAATATTTACTTTTAAAGTATTATATTGTTTTAATTATTGTAAATGTGTAGATTAAGTGGGTGTTATTTTTTTTTCTAGGTTCCTTTTCTTCTCATTTATTTTTTATCACAGTCTGGCAGTTTGAGTAATTTATGCGACCTACACAAATGTCCTTTCTTTGGTATTGTCCGTCGAATCATTGACCTCCTTAAGTTCTGAGTTGAGCTGCATGATTACTGACAAATGCGTGCACTGATTGGACAGGTCCACTCAATCTGTGTGGTTCTTTCCTTAAAAGACCACTTCAGACACCAATCTACATGGTCTTCACATGATCTAACCAAATTATGTCTGGACTTTAAAAGAGACTGTGACCTCTGAGTTTGTTTCGGCCTTTCTTCTCAGAGTAGTCAGATAGGAAACGCCGACCTCATCTAGTTTAAAAAAATATGATTGACGTGTAAAAGTGTTTGTACAAACCTACTTGCAAAAATAAAGTCATTTATCATTTAATATATGGAGTTCTTCTTTTGTATAAATCTAATATATTTTACCAAAATCTTGCGTTTTAAATGTTAATCATTTAAACCTACATGGAACTTATCTAAATGGAAGATAATGTAGTCGTCTATCGGTGGTGAGGGGCGTGTCTTGGTGGCTCGGCGTGGCTCAGTGGTCTGTGGCGCGGTGTCCATGACGGCTTAGATTCAGGCGAGCAGCAGTCACGCCGCCCGCACTGGCTGCCGCAATTTATTGGATCGCTTGAGAACTGACCGGCTATGAAATATGGCGGCCGTGTGCGCACTGATTTATCACCACCGACACTGTGAAAAATGATACGCTCCCATTGAAAACGTTGAAACTATCGCGACCAGCCTCGACCTCTTTTGTGACGCTTTTAATTATCCCCGCAGCGAATTTTATAAGAACATCTTTCTTTCTGCTTAGCGATTCTTTTTTGTTCGTTAGTAGTGCTTTTGTCGTTTCTTTAAGAAATGAAACGGGTTTGTTATCGTAGTTTGTTTTGTAATTACTTTAAACTTAACCTGAAATATAAGATCTTGAGACTTGAATTTCTTTCGGCTTTATCTCATCGTAGGATGAGTTGAGTTAAATCTACTGTTGTGTTAGTACGATGTTTAAAACTATTTTGAATCACTGCGAATAGACTTGACAAATCTTTATATTAATTTCTTATAGGTTAGTAGGTCGATTTGGTACCTATTCAAAACACACCTCTACCCATTTAAAACTTTTAAAACCATACCAAAACTCATCAGTCAAATTGTAAAACGCTTTCTCTTCCGCAATGAATGAACCAGTCGCTTGTCAGCTGGATATTGATCTCGACAGGGAGGCATACTGCAGTGTGGTCACGTGGCCCTGTCAATATTCTATCGAGCTGCCCTCGGGTAATTTATTGAGCCGAGCATGCCTTTATGAGTTATGGCCTCTGACGGCCTCGCCCTCACGCCCTCCAGTTATGTTTATAGAGAGGAAAAAATTAAAAAGTCTCAATTGAGCGGTCAAGTAGCCATCCTTATTGAATAGCTGCACGAACCTCCACCCAATCGAGGTCAAACAGGTTCTGGAAGTATACCAGCAGATTTCCATTAAAAGGTTTACAGGTACGTAATTTCACAATATCGTTTCATCTTTTAATTACGCCATCAACACGTAATTCTTGTTCTGGGGTGAAGAACTTGTCGAATAATATTATGGTTTAGCACCTAATTGGATAAGATGTTTATAATCGTTATAATAATCATTTAATCGTCTTAATGCTCTGCAGTAAACAACTCAGCTTCAGAACATGAATAAGAGGCTTGAAGAGAGTTTCTGCAGCGGAAATTATTTTTTTTGTTTTTGTCTGTAGCTTGTGCTACTCACTCTTATAACACAAATAGTCTGAAAGAACTGATTGTTATACATAAGGTACGTATACTTCAATAAATTTACCTAGACTTTTCTCAATTATGTTGCAGTCGATTTTACATGAAGTAGTTGCCTATCTGATCACCACAAGCCATTCACTGGGTAACACGATATGCTTTGTAAAGACTGGTCAGATTTTTGGGCTTCTGACTAATCATAACGATTGTCAAAGATCTACAAACACCGGTCGCCAGCGATCAAGCACTTTACGTGCTTTCTGAGGCACTGTGGGTCCCGATATATAATGGACGAGCACCCATCCACATACTGACTTCGGCAAGGGTAGCTTAGCCTTCAATCGACTCGTGCGGCCCTATATACGGTATCTATAATTCATGTTCACTGTGACAAATGCTATTCCATATTCAAATACTAGTTTCTAGTTGAAGTTATATCCACATAAAAATAACATTTATATATTTGTGTAAATTATGTAAGTAGGTTTCAGAATGACTGGAACTTTACTAACGTTATTTTCCATGAACATATTTGTGAACGTGTTTGGCAACTAAATGGCGAACGCAGGCTAGAATAAGCCACATTTAGCAAATAATGCCAGTACTTATCTACACTAGTTAGATTAACAGTATGATTAGCGAAACTAACCAACTACTTCAGCAGCAGAATACTTCCACACTCGGACCGTTAATGAGTACACTGTTCTGCAGTAACGTTATCCACAATATAACTAACGAGACTGTGAAACATCAAAGAGCAGCGAGTTGACCTCTAGACATTAATTAGGGACCCACCGGCCCGCTGCGGCCCGATGCGGCCTCAGCCCGGCCCACAGCGGCCCTGTCAAGCCCGAATCGAATTAGTGGCCAGTCCAGTTATAATATCGAAAATCAGTTAGCAAGAAAGTTTTGCAAGTTAAACCTGTTTACACATCAAAAGCGATGCGAGTTTACCTTATTCATGTCGTGGTGTGTGTGAGGCTTTAATTGGAAATCAAGTAACATAACTACCATATTGTTGGTGTTGCCAGGAATGTGATGTTTTAATGTAAATTAGTCCATTAGGATGTTTGGAATCTGTAAATAACAGACGTTTGTGAGTGTACCGACACAATGTAGCGTAGGCAGTTTCTATACATTTGCTTTTCTTAAACGTGTTCAACTATCTTTTCATTGTTAATATGTGAACTAACTGGTATAAATTAGTTGACACACAGATTCAGACAGTCCTTTTATGACATTTTTTTTTTCTATTTTGAGATAATGTTGACCAATGTTCGTCTGTATTTTGAATATTTAGTCTGTTGCATTGCCAATCCATAAACTTATAACACCAGCGTGAAAAAACCAACTTGCCAGCCGTACCCAACTATGATCTGGTGGGCGTCCAGTCTTACCGGCTGTAGCAAAATATGGTTACTTTACATGGAGCGACGGCGTATCTGACTTCCACAACTCGGTAACTGCGTATTACGTTACTTCTACTCGTAACATCTGTCAAAGATGTAGGAATAGCAGCCAGTTGTCTCAGTGTGTAAAGATGGTCACCCATCCACAGAACGACCGCGGCAAACGTCGCTTAACCTGTTTGATTACTTAGCCACGAGACCCTACCACACCAACATAATACAAAGATTTTTTTTCAATTTGCGATAGAAAAGAACTAGTTGAAGCATCCATGTTATTCCTGAAATCATCCAGAAAAATCGGTATGGAGTGTTTGCGTAATCGTAACAGAATCGAATGGGACCGCACGAATCAAGTCGTTAAATCGATCATCGAATCGTTTGCTTTGCTCTTCGGATTTAAATTCAACACTCCACATATAAACGGACATAGAATTGCGTTCTGCTGTGAGTACCTAAACATATTGATATTCTTTCGCTTTACTTGTTATTATTTGTGTGTTTATTGACTGAGTTGAACAAAGGTGTTACAGAAACATGCCGTTATATATTTTTTTGGGTATATCATCATGCAGGTCAACCTTCATAGGTTCGACAACCTCATGATTGTCGGTTGCTTAACTGGACCTGTCTGTAGATATCTTAATGAATGAAGACTTTCAGCCAGGTCTTAAAACTAGAGCTACTACATACTAAGGGCAGCGCCTGTACGGACGTCGGCTTAGGGCATCACTGGAAGAGGGTAGCAAGGGACGGGCTGAATCGGAACAACACTCGGTGTTTGAGTAACAGTCCAATGTATTAATTTACTAGCTATTGACCGTGACTTCATCCGCGTATATGTCGGAAATTAACCTATGGGAATGTGCTTCCAGGATAAATAGTAGCATATTAGCTAAGTTATTGTGTATAACTTAGCCAGTTTGTACGGTTGTAACAACTTTTAAGCGGGTGGGCTGATCACAATGAAATACTAAAGTACATATTAGCTCAACATACTAGTTATAACTATTTTCCCAATTCCTTTAATATCTAACAAAAGGTACACAAAAATTTCGATTAGACAAAAACGCTGAAACAAATACTACCTGTGTCCTTTATCCTTGTCTTTCATCGAAATCCATTCAAGGTAACATCCATACACATGGAGAGTTAAAATTTCGAATTTCTAATACCTATTATTATGGATTCTAAATATTTAGGGCTTTTCATCACGCAAACTTAACCTACAAATCAGAAAAAAGCCTGGAGCTCTCCCCAGCTCCAGGTTTTTTGCGATTTGAGGTCAGTGTAAAGCTTTAATTGTTTTTTTTTTTTAATTTAAGATCTTTATTTTAGACATTATCCATATTGTTGTTAGTTGTTTGTTAGTTGTTGTTGCTTTATGTTGACCTGAAAATTACAAGAGACGTTAGAAAATTAGAATCTCGCGGTACCTAAGCGCTTTTTGTTTTCCAAAACGATTAAGGGGGATTCTTAAACGTTTTGAAAACAAAATATCACAATATTTTTTCAACTGTTACAATAACAGGAATAAAATACATACAATCCAGTTCTTAAACAATAAGAATATAGTTAAACATACTAATTTCTCAATTTCAGTTTACCTTTATAAATACGAATTCTCTAGCACAGCAATATTTCAAGCATTACGTTTGCATTTAAATCGCAACTACGTACCCAACTTTACAACGAGTACATTTTCTTAACCCATATACCGCGATCCGAATAAATCCCGCAAAATACAGCTCTGAAATACTTCTTGAGGAAGATTAATTAAATAAATTCATACATTACAGTAGGTTGGCGCAAGTAGTGGGTGTGCGGCGCTCGTGAGCCCGTGTTATCGTTAGTTCCACTTCAATCCGGTCGTTTGTAACCTGCGATTTGCTTTCATTCTGCATTAGTGTGATAAAGGCTATGTTTCAATGGCATATATTGGAATAAACTGGCGTTCGGCTAATCTGAGCTGGTTTATCTCTAGCTGGTTTAAATTGGTTTTATATTGGATCTGTTTAGAATAGGCTGTACTGGCAATAAACAGAATATTAAATTCTAAAGGTTCATTCAATACATATTTGATGTGTAAATAAGAGATCAAAGTTAATACGTAGCCCTATAGAGGTTAGTGACATTTATCAGGAAAATTAAACCTCAAGGCCAAAACTGTTTCACATTCCGCAATAGTTTCATTAACAAACTAACCTACGTGTCTCATAAATCAAACACAGAACACCACTTTATGACCAAGACACAGTTTCCAAAAGGTGGCAACAAAGTCTATTATGAAATCGAATCCGAAACAGAACAATAGCTAGAAATAAAATGGAAACGCCAACCGACAGGTAACCCCCAAACTCCATAAATTCCTGCTCGCGAAATTGGATTTAAAAGTGCTGAAAAGTTGAAATTCGACGGCTAGCGGGCAATGGGCAGGGAGCAGTGGGCAGTGGAAAGTGGGCACGGGCCGTTTATTGGAAATTTGTTAGCACTTCCATCACGAAGTGCCTGGATTGTTTTCTTTGATGTTCGGGTGACCGGCATGGAGTCACTTGAGGGCTTAATACAAACTTTTTACGTACATTTTACATCTTGTTGCTAATTAGAAACGTTATATTAATGTTCTACTAAATTAAAATATGACTTTAAAATTAAGGGTAAAAAATATTATTTCTCGTTCAAAATGTTTTAAAATTTCGCTTATGACCTTTAACGCAAGCCTTTTTTAATAATTTCACTCGCACAGTATTATTTTGACTCGCACTGTATCAATATTGGAAAATTCCTTCTGCGATTAAATTTGGATTTTATTAATTTTAAATCAGCAGGCGTAAATTAATTTACGTTGGACGTTCCATCTGAGCTGTTAAATTAATTTATTGGCGATAAAAAACACAAGTGTGATATAAAAATACATGTGGCAATGTAAAAAGGTCAGTACACACTGTACTGACCATTTTATGAAGGTTCTGCATACAACAAAGAGAAATTGAGGTGTTAATAAACTGATCAGATCTTAATTTTATGTAATTAGCTAGTTAAGTATAGTATGGTCTCCCTATCTCTATATATATATGTATATCTATACTTAATATTATGAAGCTGAAGAACTTGTTTGTTAGCTCCGGTGTGATCTCATGGCGACATGGCGGGTACGATTGTCGCAACCCAGTGCTGGGCACGCCACAATTGCGGCGGTAAGTCCCCTCTTTGAGGAGTGGATAGAGAGGCGTCACGGCGTCCTCACCTTCCGCCTGACGCAGGTTCTCACCGGGCATGGGTGCTTCGGTAGGTTCCTGTTCAGGATAAAGCGGGAGGATACGTCCGGGTGTTTCCATTGCGAGGATCGTCTGGAGGACACGGTGGAGCATACGGTGGAGGTGTGCCCTGCCTGGGCGGAGCACCGCCGTGTCTTCGTGGAGGCGATCGGCGGTGGCGACCTCTCGCGTCCGGCCCTGGTGCGAGCCATGGTACGGAGCGAGAGGGCATGGGAAGCCGTCACCTTCTTCTGCGAAGCAGTAATTCTCGCGAAGGAGGAGGCGGGGCGCGTGAGGGAGTGGCAGTCTCTGCGCCCTCACGTCCCCAGCCACCGCAGGAGGAGACGCCCCGGGCGTCGGGAGTCGATAGCGGACTCCCGGCCACTGTAGGCGCGAGCTTACGGGTGGCGAGCAATGGGTAGCTCGCCGCCCGGTAAGGACCAAGCTCGGGTCGACGGCGCGTAGTGTTCCACGCGCGCCTCAAAGAGATGTCAGCAGCAGTGTAGGGGTCTACTAGGACCGATGCCTGCCGGGGTCGCGTGATTGTTCGAAAGAGATACCGTGACCCTGGCACATGGGCAACTGATGGAACACGGGTGGGTTTTAGTCAGTAAAAGTCTGACACGCCCTCCCGCTCCGCCCAGAGCGGGAGAAGTCATTTCATGATTTCCCATACTGAAAAAAAAACAAAAAAAAAGGAGTTTGTTTGTTTGTTTGTTTGATTGAACGCGCTAATCTCAGGAACTACCGGTTCGAATTGAAAAATTCTTTTTGTGTTTGGTAGTCTATTTATCGAGGAAGGCTATAAGTTATATAACATTACGCTACAACTAAGAGGAGCGGAGCAGTAATGAAAAATGTTGCAAAAACGGGGAAAATTTATTCCTTTTGAGAGTTTCCGTTGCGTGCGCTGCGTAAACAGTTTAAGTAACGTAAAAATCATGTATGACGGAATTGTTCCTTTTAATAAGTTCTAAAAAAAATCCGCGAGAGCATATGTCTATCTTTTAAGGTTGACTCACTGTAACTCAAAAGGAGCGAGCAGGCAAATCGATGCGACGGGAAGGGTCAGGGGAGCAAAACTTTGACGCGGACGAAGTCGCGGGCAGAAGCTAGTGGGTATTATAAAACGATTCAAGTATTGAAAATAAATAAAACTCAAGTATAAACCTTATACGTCACAGCGCTCAAATAAAGCCAAGTTTCAGAACAAAAATTAAATAAATATACGCAATGCGACAGGTGAGTTATTTATGAAAACTTAAACAACACAAACATAAACAAGATCCGAAGAGTTTGGAAGGCGGAGAAGATCGCGCCGAACGAACACGAAAGCTTTCGAGTTTCAAACACTCTAATATTAACATTATGATTAGCAACTCTTTGAATTAAGGTAAAGTTTAGGATACACGTGCAATCCACCGAAGAAGAAACATTTGAAAAAATAGCAAGAATAAATTATTGCAAATACGACACTATTCCAACAAAATCTTTATTTATTTAGCAGCATGTAGGTAGCCCTGGTGCGATGGAAAGCATAATCACAAATGCATGGTTACATAAGATAAACCATAAAAAACAAAAGAAACCGCTCCAGCAACATAACTTTATCCAAACTGCGAACCCAAGTGTGCTAAAAACGGATGAGGCGTTTACTAAAATAGTAACAACATAGAGGTGGAAATTGGTAACCACACCTAACGTTATACCTTTTTAACATAGTCTGTCCAAGTATAATATGGGGTGTAACCAGAAGTAGGCTCACCATAAAAGATTGAAAGAAAAATCGCACAGGATCATTCATCATCATATTTATAAGCCAAAAGACACCCATTATTGAGCGTTAGCTTTCGCTATAGAATGTCGAGACTAATGAGGAAAAACGATTTTTATGGCGTGTGTCCCAAATATTAAAGTATTGGAGTTGGCACCGCACGTGTGACCGCTGCCATCTATGAAATCTAAATATTCTTATATACAATATATTCAAACTGTTCTTCGAATTATTTAAGTGGTAAATAAGACAATATACTAACTCTAAGCAGTTGTTGATTTTTCGGCGAGTCGTATACAAGCATAACCTGCATGGTGCTCATATGGCTTGACCAAGATTTTGACTGGACGAAAGAGATCATGACATCTGCGTTCGTTTCGGTTATTCTTCTCAGACTAATAAATTACCCTCACATTCATCTAGTTCTTAAAACACTAGTGGTTTTCCAGTGGTTGAAATTCGACAATAACGCATTTAAAAATTGTTATTTTTCTAATGTATTTCTATCTATGTAAAAATATTTTATTTAAATTTTAATTGTGTTAACTCCTTCGTCCGAGTCATTTTCGTAAAATGGGCGTTTTTGCTTCACGTATATGGAAAATATAATTTTACGTACGTACATTTAAAAGTGTTTCTCAAAACCAATTTACAAATAAAAGTTTACGTTTTTAATTGAATATACAAAGATTGATAGTAGTGTATTTTCAGTAAAACGTTAAACATCCACGCTAGTGCCGTTCTGTTATTCTTTGTGTTGTTCTATTTTTAAATGTTTTGAGTGACAATACGACAAGTAGGTATATTCAACTCTACGATAACATTCTCACTCGTTAACCATTTGCTTTCGGAATGTTAATAAACTTGTATTTTCCTGCGAAACTCATACATACTCGTATGATGATAAAGTGTATGATAATTTAGTCTATATAGCACTGAAAAAATATTCCCCTGAGTCAACAGTTACGGGTGAATTCGGCAATGGCGGCCGTTGGCGCACTCTAGCTTATATATCCTTTTTATTATATTTTTATACAAGTATGTGTGGTTTATTGTGTAATATGCTAGCTTCTGTTTGTAGCAGTGAATCAATTTCAGAAGTATTTGGCGCTCATCTGTCAAGTACAGTGTTCGGTTTGTGTCGTAATGTTTCCATTTTTAAATAATAGTTCGTACCTATATTAATACTAAGGATTACATCATATCATAACGGTTATGAGTATCGCATGATTTTTATATATGCTCAGTATTTTTCTTAATTTTAACCGGATCTGACCTACTTGATGTGTTCACCTTAAAAGCTTGTGATGGAATAAGTTTTTGTGTGCTTACTTGAGAGTATAGTAAAATAAAACCAAAATGGTATTCTGCACAAGCTTGAAACCCAAAGCTGAAATAGGCACCGTAGCCGAAATCAGCATGAGAATACATACTCAAAACATATAAAGTTACAGTATTTGTACTTATAGTCACATTAGATTCGTTCATAAAACATTTGGTAACTGTTGTGTGCTAATGCAGTTTAGTGGGCATGTTGCGGTTTGGCAGTGAAGCGCGCTCTAATCCTTACATAACGAGAACATTTACGTTTGCATGGACAGACGGCAAAATTTATTCTATTTGCACACTTTCAAAGGTGATTTGATAGTGTTCTTCAAAGTGATTCATAATAAAATCCTGTCAATTACAATGCTGACAAATGATAGTAAAACATTCGATATACAGGGTGATTGGAAGATGGGTGCAAAGCTTTAAGGTGAAGAGAGTATAGACAATTTAGAACCATTTAAGCCATGGTTGTATTAGACGAAGTCTTACCAAATTTTTTTAACCAAATTTTTAAGTTTTTTTTCGGAAATTCTCAAAATTTAATGTAAACTGCATAATTATGGCCAAATTGAATGATAAATGAATTCATTTTTTATTTATTTAATTAAAGTAATGTGTAAGCAACCAAGCAAAACATGTTTTAGGCTTCTGTGTCATTAGACATTTTTTTTACAGATATTTAAAGCTCAGAAAAAATAAAAAAAATGTACAATACGTCTTTTAAAACTTATTTTTAAAAAAAACGGAGGGTGCTTTTTTTGTTCAAACCTTTTTGAAGACATGCTTGATAATCGCTCTTTCTTTTGAGGTATCATTTATGTGGATATCTTACAAATTATTGAAACTAGGACCTACAAACCAATTCGAGGGAGAAATTTTAAATTTTAGGCAGTCTAACAAAACACAAAATTTTTGCTTAAAAGAATACTTTATGTGCTCGAAATGATAACATTGTTCAATTCTAAGAATTTTTGGCACATGCAGGAGCCAATTGAGGGGAACCCATTGAAGGGATTCTCTAAACAATGGCCACCGAGCGCGGTGCGACGGCATTTCCAGGTAGAACGCCCAATGAATAGCAAAAAGCGATAAGAGTTGGTTTTTACAGCAAAATGGTGTTAGTTACTGAGGCAACAAAGTCGTTTTTCTTTAGTCAGGATCAGTCGGTCTGTGATGAAGCCGTTACATCTTTTACTTATTAGTCAAACTACTGCCCTTGTGAGTGGACGTTGTCGTGTTGATTCACAATTTACCGTGTTCAGTTGTAGCCCTTTGCGTTCCTGCACGTGTTGTTGCGTTAGTTTTGAACTTTTTTGTTTCACCGTGTCCAGTCGTAGCCTCGCGCTCCTGCACGTGTTGATTTTTGACTTAATTGTGTTGAGTTGACATTTAGTGCGCTCCTACGCCGTTTTTCTTAATTGTTAAGTGACTATGGCTACTTTTTCCAATCAAGAATATGCGGATATCGTATTTATGTACGGTAGAGCAGAGGGCAATGGATCTTTGGCGCGACGGATGTATCAAGAGCGCTATCCGAATCGCAGGATACCGAATGTCCGAGTGTTTTACAACACGTTTCCTCGTCTTGCCCAAGATGGGTTTCACCGCGTGGAACCTGGAGTCAACCCGAGCAGACACGAAACTGCCGTCGACGAAGACATTTTAGCAGCATTTCAAGCGGATCCTACTACCAGTACTAGAGCAGTAGCTTGAAATTTAAACATTTCTCATTGGAAGGTGTGGCATACAATGCACCAAAATGATAAGTATCCGTTCCATGGCAGGAGTGTGCAAGGTCTATTAGAGCAAGATCCTCAAAGAAGAATTCAGTTCTGCCGTTTCCTCCTCAACAGAGACATCGAAGATGCGTGGTTTCTGAAATCAATCTTGTGGACGGATGAAAGTAAATTTTCAAAGGAAGGTATTACAAACTTTCACAACATCCATGAATGGGCCGACGCAGACAACAATCCACATTTTAAGAAGCAGGTGTCATTTCAGATGAAATTCTCTGTGAATGTAGGGGCTGGAATAATTGGCAGAACATTGATTGGGCCCCACTTTTTGCCTGATCCATTGAATGGCGAAAATTATTTGCAATTTCTGCAAATTGATTTACCACTGCTGGTAGAGGAATCAGGTGTCCCGATCTTCGAAAGAGACCGAACAGTCATCTTTCAGCAAGACGGCTGTCCAGCGCATTGGAATTTAAATGTAAGGGAACACCTCAACAATTGCTTTCCTGATAGCTGGATCGGCAGGGATGGACCCATCCCTTGGCCCGCTCGCTCCCCAGATCTGACCCCGTTGGACTTTTTCGTGTGGGGCCGGGCCAAGGAACTGGTGTATAACAACTTAGAAATAAACACTAGAGAAGAATTGATACAAAGAATAAATTCAGCGTTTGAGACAATGAAGCAGGAGATGATGTTGAAAATAACGACTACAGAAGTTAGAAGACGGGGCCGTGCTTGTATTAAGAATCACGGCCGTCATTTTGAACATGAAAAATAAATAATTTTAATTCAAATGTTGTTTTAATTAGTCTGCCTAAAATAAAAAAATTCTCCCTCAAATTGGTTTGTAGGCCCTAATTTCAATAATTTGTAAGATATCCGCATAAATGATACCTCAAAAAAAAGAGCGATTATCAAGCATGTCTTCAAAAAGGTTTGAACAAAAAAGCACACTCCGTTTTTTTTTTAATAAGGTTTAAAAGACGTATTGTACAATTTTTTTATTTTTTCTGAGCTTTAATCGTCTGTAAAAAAAATGTCTAATGACACAGAAGCCTAAAACATGTTTTGCTTGATTGCTTACACATTACTTTAATTAAATAAATAAAAAATGAATTCATTTATCATCAATTTGGCCATAATTATGCAGTTTACATTAAATTTTGAGAATTTCCGAAAAAAAAACTTAAAAATTTGGTTAAAAATATTTGGTAAGACTTCGTCTAAGACAACCATGGCTTAAATGGTTCTAAATTGTCTGTACTATCTTCGCCTTAAAGCTTTGCACCCATCTTCCAATCATCCTGTATAAGGTGTATCTATTCATACACGAAATATTTTAAGGGGTGCACCTGTCACCTACAGGTGCACCCCTTAAAATATTTCGTAAAGAAGCTATAGAAGCAAAAAGAAAATTTTTATCTAAGCGTTTTTGAATTTTCGTAATTATTATAATTTTAAAACTACTTGTGACGTTTTGCATAAAACCTTTACTCCAAATTCTATGAATGGCCCGCCTGACGCTGCGAGGGCGACGACCGGACGGCACGAGCATAGCCGCGGTGTCTCGGGCCGTAAAAAATAAGAAGGACCACCTACAGGTGTACCTCTTAAAATATTTCGTGTATGAATAGATACACCTTATATATTAAATTCAAAATCAAAATTTTATTTCAGACCAGAGATCCATAGAGTGTTAGTAAGAACTTAGCCTATGTTAGTAAACTCAATAATTTAAAAATACAATAATAATACATTAATTGGCTACATGAACATGTGCACGCACATGCCAGCCAGCCCAGAGCCTGATGAATGGTCCATCAACCTTGTCCGCCAGTGTCGCTAATATACTGTTAGGGCTGCCCCTGAATCGCCGCAACATCGATGCGCACCGTTTGCGCATAATAGCATGAAAATCATCTATTCGCGCATCCGCAAACATACCCGATGCACTGCAAAGCCGAGGCCGCCCCAGCAATATCCGCAGCGCATTATTATACTGCACACGCAGAGCGTTGTAAGCCTTCTGCGTATACCTAACCCACAAGCTGCACGAGTAAAACGACTGGCAGTAGGCTCTAAAGAGCGTCAGTTTTATCTCGTCAGAGCACCGCGCAAACCTGCGGGCAAGGATATTGCATCGGGCTGCCAACGCCCTGCGCTCCCTATCTATATCCTGGTCATCTGTGAGAGAATCCGTGACCACATGTCCGAGGTATTTAAATTGGGTGACGACGTCACGGGTGGTATATTCGTGGGTGTATTATTGTGTACTTTAAAAACCACCACCTCACTTTTTGTAGCATTATACCTCAAGCTATGAGCCTCCGCATAACTCTCACATATGGCAACTAACTTCCTCAGTCCACAGATTGATGGGCTGAGCAGCACCATGTCATCAGCATAACTTATGTTGTTGATCATTGTTCCATGCACAGAACAGCCAGCCATAGTGCTACTCAGCTCGCCAACCAACCGGTCTACGTACAGGTTGAATAGAGTGGGTGAAGTCAGCCCCCCCTGCCTGACACCACAGTCTAGCCCATACTGCATCGAGTGTGCAACTGACCATCTAACACAGTTGATTTGACTTTCATACCAACATTTAAATATTTTTATAACCTCAGGTGAAAGCTCTGTTTTATTCCCACATTTTTTGCCACAGAATGTCATAATTCACCAGGTCAAACGCCTTGGACAGGTCCAGAAAACAACCATATACAGGTATCTTCCTGTCCGTGTACTACTGCACAGTCTGCTTGAGACACAGGATTGCAGTTTCTGTCGACAAACCGGCTCTAAAACCAAACTGCGCGTCGTTAAGTTTGATATGCATCTTCAACAGTCTCTCAAGACTGTCTGTCACTTTGCCAATGATTGTACCCAGTGAAATAGGCCTATAATTGTTTTTATCGGATCGGATTTTTGTGTGAGTCACCTGTCTTATTTTTAACTATTGGAACTATGATAGTTTTTACGAGATCGTCAGGCAGGTACGAGTGACCCACACAAAAATTAAAAAACATTGTGAGTAACCTAGGTAAATGCGGACCAGCGGACCTTAAATGCTTGACACTCAAACCATCGCCAGGCGACCTGCCTCGCTTCATACTAGTTAACGCCTCTTTTACATCTTTCACGTTGAATCTAATATGAGGATCACCTTCACACGGGATCCGAATGCCTCGCCTAGATGCCTTTGTTATAGGCGGAGAGACTTTAAAATGGCTCATGAACATGTTGGCTATATCACTATTATTTGATAAGCCATTCACACTCGAGGGATTAAAAGACTATCTCAAACTTTTAACGCAAACTTTACTAGAGATAATATAATTGGATTATCTACTATCATGAATATATTGGTAGATAGTAAGGTATTGATATATTTTGTTCTGTTCTCTGGGTATATTCGAATTAAACTACCGAAATCATAACATCCGATATGTATTTTTTTAGAAAATGATCTTCTGTTAATACAACACTTTGGAAAGTAAATTAAATTCACAACAGTAGCTCCACACTCTTCCCAAATATTTCTTCTTTAATAATTACTTGAACATTTTAAGAAGCTACTATAAGATAAACAAAAGAGCATCGCTCCTTTACCTTAGGACTCAGGAGGCCTTTGAAAACTCGCCTCGGCGGGACGTGTGACGGACAAGCCATTTGATTAGAAGAGCTCCTGTCTTTCCTGGTGCCCTGATAGCTAGGACAAGGCTTCATGGTTGTTTTATAGAGTGACATTTATTAGATTTCTTTGAACTGTTTTTGTTGTTTAAATATGACGAGTAGCCTATTTTAGTAATAACATCAAAAGATTCGAGGAATCAGTTCCCTAAGTCCAGAAGTGGACGTCTTGCGGCTGAAATAATGATGATGATGATTCGAGGAATCATTTTTACTTAGGGAGATATTATGATCGGTTGAAAATTGGCATTTCGGCGATCGATAAATTAGTGTGACAATAAAACATGAACCGTACTAAAAAGAAAATTGGTTGGTTACGGGGGTCACACTGAAAGTTTTTAGAATAGGCCAATATGAAAGCGGCTGATAAAAAATGTATTTAAATTTTGAAGTAATCTCTTTGGGAATTTGTAGACATGTAATGAATTCATATGTCATTTGTTTTTACAAAATGGTGTGAATTTAGAAAGTGTCTGTCGTGCATCAAAATGGATTCCGCAAAATTGAATTTTCGCTCAATAATTTATTACGATTTTCGTTGCGGTCTAACTCAACAAAAATGTTGCGATAGACTTTGATTAGCATTTCATGACAAAACCCCACCCCGTGCCACTGTTTACTGGTTTAATGGGTTTAAACGTGGTCGAAACATACTCACTGATGATTCGCGAGAAGGACGTCCTTCTACGGCGACAACTGAAGATAACGTGAGTACTGTACGGCTAATGATACAAGCTGATAGAAGGGTGACATATCAACAGATTTGGTCAGCTTTAGGTATTGGTTTAAGCAAAGTATAAAAAGTCTTGAATTAATAATTTAGTTGCCACAAAGTTTTGTACTAAGTGGATACCCCATATTTTGATGGAATCACAAACGTCGTCGTTTAGTTTGGTGACGCTCAATGCTACAAGTATGAATGAGGTGATTCAAATGGAGGTGATGATAGCTTGATGTACGGTTATGAACCCGAAACCAAAAGACAATCTGTGAATTGGAAACACCATTCGACGATTTGCCGACAAAAGTAAAGAAGGGCAAAAGTAAAGGGAAAGATGACTGCATCATTCTTTAGACCGACGGGTCATTTGTCCTAGAAGATAAAAGGACTGTTACTGCAGATTGGTACGTCAGTCAATGTTTACCAGTTGTCTTGGAAAATATTAGACAGGAGTGCCCTAGAAGCAGGATCTGCCTCCACCGTGACAACAACCCAAAGGATCGGTGCATCGCACTGATGCATCGGTGCAGATCATTATAGCGCTCTCTCTCTCAACGAGAGGAGGCTTGTGTCTCATTAGTGGAAACATTCTAGGCCGATTATGCATAAGATTTTAACAAAAAGCTTAGTTCCTATCACTTCTGGCGGCCTAGTATAGTTACTAGGCCGCCAGAAGTGATACAAGGTTACATTTACAATGTAACCTATTCTTAATCCTTAATATAGTTATTAAGGATTAAGAATAGGTTACATTGTAAATTGAATGAGTAGAAATTATTACTTTGGAGTGTTCCATAATTAAATAATTATTAATTGTAATAAGGTATATTGGGAAATTAATTGCCTATAGCTTATCATGAAGTGAATAGAACTTATTGAATTCATTATATATTTAAACCTCTTCCCCTATATATTGAGAGCAGTTGCGAAATGTTAAATTATTGTATTTCCTTTTCACCGAGTGGATTTCCTCTGGCTTTTCGTAGAAAAGATCATACAGAAAAATCGAGTTATAGCCATTTTTTGATACTAACAGTTTTGAGCAGGAAAATATCCTCATGATTGTATTTCCGTAGGGGCAAAATGGAACCGAAGAAATTAAATTGAATAAAAAAATGTGTTCGGTCGGGGGAAACCCGTCAGAACAGAAGTTCCGCACACACTCGTATAATAAAAGATACAGTCGAAGAGAGAGAGGAAGAGAGTCGCACGTGCATACCGTTTTTCCTTACGTGACGATTTCTACCTCTCAGGTCTGGATGTGATTAAAACGTTTGGGTTCAGTTGGCTCTAAGAGATTAATGTATAAAAAATGGTAGATATTATTCAGTATCTGGAATAAGATTGAACTGCGTGGGATGCCTCGAAGGAATTTGCCGCCAACCAATAATAATCCCGGCTGTTGCCAGGTCTACCTTAAAAGTTTAATGATATGCTCGAATATACCTACATAATGTATACATAATAAATATGTCTGTATATTAATAAAGTTTCTACAACTGAGCGGTAAACTATCTATCTACCTACAATACAAAACGAAATATTTCAATTTATTTATTCAGACATTTTCCAATCCACATCCACACTTCCACACTAATATATATATATTATATATTTATATATTATATTATCCATACTATTATACTATACTATTTACTATTATTTTAATATTATAAATGCAAAAGTAACTCTTTCTGTCTGTCGGTCTGTCTGTCTGTCTGTCTGTCTGTCTGTCTCGCTTTCCTGCTAAAACTACTGAACCGATTTAAATGAAATTTGGTACACAGATAGTTTAGATCCTAAGAAACGACATAGGCTACTTTTTATCCCGGTAGTATGTTCCCGCGGGATAATTTCCGACCTCCACGCGGGCGAAGCCGCTGGCAAAAGCTAGTACTCTATAAATCTAGTTTGTAATGAAATGGCTAGCAAAACTGAAGATCTTAATGTGATTCCTTTTATTCGAATTTGTCGTTGGACAGTTTATGGTCGTAGTGAGTGAAGGGGACGTGGATAATTTCAAAAAACACACTCTCTACTGCAAAAGATAGGGTATCTTTTGCGGTAGAGCGCGCGTCATTTTTTTTTAAAGAATAAAATATTACTCAAAGAATAAACCGTTAACTGTATAGATAGTGTAGAGAGATAATTGACACCGGCAGACTTAGCACTTTTATCGACGGAAGATTAAACAAAAATGACGTGCCGTGTAGACAGTACGAAAGAGCAAAATTTTAATGCACTTTTTACGAATTTGTCTCTTTTACAAAATTCGAGTTAGAATTCTTTGTATTGTTGTTTCGGAACGAACACTTTGTTACTCTATGCGCTTTCGGAACGCGCCGCCCGAACGGAATGACATCTGACTTGTCAAGTTTGATTTTTGACACTTGTCACTTCCTTTTCCCGCCCTTTTAGTTTGGTCTTTGAGAGCGTCGGACAGATTTTTGCTTCCACGAGTTTTTTGTAAATCAATCCTTGAAAATCGGTCGTTTTGCGGACAATACGTCATGACCTAATGATTTAGTGTTACAATAACCCCTTTTGGTGAAGGAATACGGGTTTAGTTTCTTGATATTAAAGAACTTTAAGGTTAAGTGTTTGAACCGCATGTTGGAGTGAATCTCTGGCGAGTGGCAGCGGCCTGGTGTTCTGGAAAACCCACTTACAAGTCACAACACGATACATACAGACTCACTTACATACAAAGATCCAGGTAATCCTAAGAAGCAGGCGGTCGTCGCCCTTCAGGTGAGTTCCTTTGTTCGTTTTAGTGTAGTTAATTTATTTGCAATTGTTCCCTTTGCATATTGTAGTTTGGCTCCGCGCACGGCGGACTAGTTCGCTCGCCACTCTTGTCTCTAGAGCCCCACGGTTAGCACGCTTCCACATAATAATTAAAACCTTATGTGGGCCTAGCCTGGCAGCGTACATTTTTTGGTAGCAGAGCGTGGTTATAAGACATAACCACCAAATTGGTAATTAACAGTAGGCTAATTACTTGGCAGTCTCTATAAGGGAAGTAGTAATTCGCTGTAAATGTTTGTTAATGGTGATTAATTGTTATTTGAAATAATTTGTTTAAATTTATTGAGTCAAGTAACTCATGTTGTCGGGTAAACTGAAGTTACCATAGTCAGCCTGGTTAAATAAAAAAAAAAAAAAAAAATAAAAATACTTTTTTTTATTCATAAGTTCACATATAAATTACATAGAAGTGACATCAGTGCCCCTAGCACGAACAACTTGCGAAAAAGTATTCGTATCGTTAACGTAAGCATTTTATATGGAAACATGAACAGCGCCTCTGGTGTGCGTAATTTGAACTAATTTTGTGAGCACGAAATAGTCAAGTAAGTGTCGTATCGTATTCGTAACGTAACCTTGAGCCGTTTGTATGAAGATAGCTAGCACGAAGGCATAAAATGACGTATCGTATCGTCATTCTCGAAGGCTGGCTTGCGAGTTTCTCGAAAGTTTATTCACTGTAAATTTGCCAGTGAGAAAACTTTCGTCGGAGTTTATTGGAAGCATATAATGATAATTTAAGTGATTGTGTTACTAAATGTTGTTAGAAAATGCTTAGATTAACAAGAAGCACCCCTCGACATAGTACATTGTACTATTATCTTGCGGGGCGATTGATTGTTGAAAGTAGAAATGTATGAAGAGAAACAAGGTGAGTGATTAATTTCTCCAGCCTATAATAATTTTAACATTTAAAGGACTGTGTATTACAATTTCTATTCTAATAAAATGTTGCCTTCCAATAATTAAGCACATACCTCATCAAAGTTTATTTCAATTTAATCCAAATTTGATTACAAATTAACAAGTTTATAGCCTACTATTTTTGAATGACTCGAGTATACAAATAAACTGTAGCTTTTTATCCTTAACGAAAAAATAATCCAAATATCCCAGTAAAACACTGACAATCAACAGATATGTTTACAATAAAATCTTAAATGGAATTTAAGTAAGTACTTACTTTTCTATAAATTCTACCATAATGGTGTATTGCGGGTGGCTAGTTCTCATTTTGGAAACGTTTTATTGGCTTTATTGCTACGAGAGTTAAGTTTTAGAACTTTTAGATGTAAAGAAATACAAGTACACTTCCAAACAAAGTTAACCTTGAATGAGCATCGCGTCAAAAAATTCCAAGTGTTACGCGTCGTTCGTTTAGGAACACAGTCTCACTAAACATAAAGTTTTAATAATAAATTAAATAATTATACCGTTAATCTTAACTGAATAATAACTTTTACTGCAGTTTCTTCGTATTGCATCAAAATTTGAATAGTTTTAAAGTTTAAAAGGCCCTGAAAACACTAAAAACTAAATACGTATATAGTTTTTGAACGAAACGTTCAATCAATTTTACGATCTTTCGTTCAATTTTGTACATCCTTACTTACATTAGCATGACGTCACTCACGTAATCGCATCGAGGTCTCGATACTAATACGAAAGAGCTTCGTGCTTCCTACTTTAGTTGTATTCCGTTATCGTGTCGACAACTCGATACGTTTACTATAAGAAACCTACAAATGTTCGTGCTAGAGGTACAGTACAGAGTTACATATTAAAATTATTAAGCAAATATTAAACTATGCCTAAAATAAATCTAGTGTAGTTATAACTTATATAATATATTGGATAAAGGCCTAATGAAAAACAATAGCGACCTGCCTGATGTAGGTTTATTCAAACCTGTGTTTCAGGCCTTCACGTAACAACGCTGAGTGTTTTATTGGACTATTAAATTAATGTACATAGAGCTAGCATTGATACATAATAATTATATTATTAAATAAAAATTGCCTTAACATTAATAAACTTATTGCATGATTTCTAGCAATTTTTCAGTGTCTGAGTAATTTAATGTCGCTAAGTATTCACTTAACATTTCACTACATTTTTTACAATTTACACTATATATACTTAGAGACTTATTGATTTTATTATATAAGAACGGACCTAAAAAACCATAAAATTTATTTATAAAAGTATGTCTAGTTTGAGGCTTTATGCAAACTAAGTCTTTTCTTCTCTTATGTATAGGTATGGGGGTATAAGGGAGATTGCTATGCTGGTGTAATACTATCTTTAATATAAATAGTTGACGCACAGTTAAAACCTTACATGCCGTATAAAGCTCGTATGTGGGAAATCTAAATGGGCGAAAGGTGGCTACCTTAAGGATAGCTCTCTGCGCACGTTCTAATGGTAGTAGGATTGTTTTTGCAGCCCCTCCCCATGAAGTTATGCAATATGTAAGAATGGATTGACACAAAGCTAAATAGACCTGTTTAATTAATTTGTAGTCCGTTATATATCGTAAATTCTTAAAAATGTATATTAATTTACGCATTCGAGTGGATAATAAATCAATGTGTTTACGGAAGTTCAGATTTGTGTCAATCGTCACACCAAGATATTTCATATGATCGGCTTTTGCTAAAGTAGGACAATTACATGCATTGTCAGCGTACTTGCCGCACTTATGCGCATAAATGTTTATGTTAGTAGTTGGCAGGTTAGTATTTCTCATAGTGAATAAAATGTGTTTAGTTTTTTCTGCATTTAGTGTTAGGAGATTTTCATGTAGCCAATTAGACACTATATTAAAACCGTTCTGGGCTTGTTTATACACCTCCTCTCGAGACTTGTCTGAAAACAATAGAGCTGTGTCATCTGCATAAGACATTATGACACCATTTTGGAGTGTTAAGCTGCACAGGTCATTAATATATACTAGGAATAAAGTAGGACCCAATATACTACCTTGTGGTATTCCGTAATTACTATTTCGAAGCTCAGAACTGACGTACTGACCAATTTTTACACATTGTTCGCGGTCTCTTAAATAATCAGAAAGCAGTGTAAGCGTTGTTCCTCTTATTCCGAGTCTTTCAAGCTTGCCCAATAATAAAGGACAGGAAATTGTGTCAAAGGCCTTGGCGAGGTCTAGGAAGATCCCAATGGAGTGCATGCCCTGATCCAAATTAGTTGTTATATAATCCGTCATTTGATGTACTGCTTGATTAGTTGATTTTTTGGGCCTAAAGCCAAATTGTCTATCCGAAAGCAATTTGTTATCCTCTAGATATTTCATTAATCTAATATTAATGATTTTCTCTAAGATCTTGGAGAGCCCTGTTAAAACTGAAATGGGTCTGTAGTTGTTAACACATTTTTTGTCACCAGATTTATATACAGGAGTAACCACTGCTTTTTAAGCGACTTAGGGAATACACCATTAGTTAAGCATAACTGAAAAATATGAGTTAGCGGCGGAGCAAGGAGGTATTTGAAATGTTTAAGTATGTTGTTTGATATGTCGTCCCACCCAACCGCGCAAACGTCCTTTAATCCAGAAATGATTGTTAATACTTCATCGACATCCGTATCTAGTAAGACAAAAGATTTGAGTCTGGGGAAAGATTTAGGTTGGTTTTGAGAGAAAGAACCTCTAGATTGTATAGTCTTTTCTGCTAAGGTTTTGCCTAAGTTAGAAAAATAGTAATTAACTATATTTGTTGATTCTATTGGGTTGTTCTCTATAGTCAATAAGTCAAGTGGAGGTTCAAGTTGTTTTGATCTAAATGTATTTGTTTTTATAAATTTCCAAATAAGTTTACTATTTTTGCCTGCTTTCTGCAGTTCTTTTCTGTCATATTCATTTTTTATTTTTTTCAGAAGGTTGTTGCAGAAGTTTCTATATCTTTTATAAGTAATGGAAAGAATTTCATTTTCAGGCTCAAGTTTGAACTTTATGTGAAGTTTGTCTCTATGCCTAATACATCGAACAAGTCCGGGTGTAATCCAAGGTTTAATGCACTTGTACTTCCTTGGCGTTATTTTGGCGACTGTATGCTTTATTATTGCAGAGTGAAGTGAATTTATAAAATAATTAATAGCAAAGTTTGCATCGGTGGAATTATAAACTGGGTCAAAATTAATATTACGTATGTCTTTTTCGAGGTGTGTCATGTTGATATTGGTATAGCTGCGTAAACAATTTTTTCTTGGTAAAGAAACTTGTAATATTAGTAAAACTGCTTGGTGATCAGTAAGCGAAGAGTAAGTAACAAATGTTTTGGCTGGTTTATTTGTTTTTATAATGAAATGATCTAAGCATGAACCACTTTGATGCGTGGGGTGGTAATGAGCTGGCAAGAGTCCGTGGAATGAGCAGATATTAACATAGTTATGTGCATGAATGTCCATTTTCCCGGAAGCAATGTTGATATTAATGTCCCCCATTAGAATTATGTGTTTAAAAGTTGTAAGACTTTGTAACTGTACGTTTAGTGAATCTAAGAAATTTGCGACATTTTGAGAAGGTGGTCTGTATATAGCCATAACTACCGTATCTGTATTAATTTTAATGAGTAAGCAATTACAATTTTGTAGCAAAGGTTCTTCTACAGTTGTACTTAAATTATTGTTGACAAATACAACTAAACCATCATTCTGGTTGATGTTTCTGTTGGTTTTATGCGAAACATATCCGTCTAAAGATGGTAAAACAGTGGTTTGGTTTGACAGCCAACATTCTGTTAGGACGATAATGTCGCAACTTATACCCAGGTTCTGTAGCAATATTTCAAAACCATTTATATTTCGATTTATGCTGCGAATATTTTGTGTGAGAAAGGTCAGCGGTTTCTCTCCCAAGGGAAAGTGGTGCTTACACTCATCAATATTACAATTTATAACTTCAGACACAGAAAATTGATCTAGGTCCTTAAGTAATTGATCAGTCATGATAAATAAACACCCAATAAATATAAACAAACAAAAACTACTACTAGTGTGCTTAAAGGATAGGTTAATAGGTAGCGCTCTTAGGCGCCTTCATAATCTATGGAATGGATATAGCTGTCCTCGGCATATTTCCGTGCAGGACAATTTACATCACCAGTTTTATGATCACTTTTCCTATTAAAACGTTTGCACGTCGCACAGTTTGGTGGACTGGACTTTGTGCAGCATTCCTTAAAAGTGTGGCCAGTCTCTCCGCAGTGATTACACGTCGGGTTAGTGTCACGGCAGAACTTGGCCGCGTGTCCAAACTGCTGGCAGTTGAAACACCGAGTAACGATCGTGAAATCTCGAACTGGGCATGACGTCCAATTGATGAATATTCGTCCTTGATTGACTAGGATCTTCCTGATGCTAGCTGGCACTTCTAGAATAAAATTGCAATTAGGGAGGTCTTTTTTCCCAGATTTATGGCTCAATTTTATTTGTTCTTCAAACGACTCACGAGTTGTATTGGTCAACTTATCTGAGAGGTTTTGCTCGTAGATGCAATCCAAAACATCCTTATCAGTCAGGGATACCGGGACTCCAATAACAGTGATTCTTGGGCGCCGCTTTGATGGTTCTTCAATCTTAAGGCCCGAAGAGACGAGTTTTTCTAAGCTTCTGAGCTTTTGAATGTCCTCTTTGGAGTCGGTACTGATAAGAACACCTCCATTTTTTACTTTCTTAAGGCCACGGACATGTAGTTTAAGTTCCCCGGGCGAAATAATTTTCTGTACGAGAGACTTGGTATCGTCACTAGATTTGGTTTTGTCGCTGGGATATATGGCAACTGAGCTTAAATTTGCTGGGCGCACAAAATTATCCGAGCCTTTTTTGACCATATTTGCGTACGAAGCGGGTTCTGTCGGCTTTGAAATGCCTTCAACTACCTCTTTGAACTGTAGGAGAGAGTTCGCGATGTTCTGTTGTTGCTGTAAGTGCTGAGCGGAATTATGGGCTTGAATCGTTTTTTGCTTTAAGGCTTGATATAAGACAGCCATCTGAGATGCGCCATGTGAGACACTACGGCAAAGATTGGCTACACGTACCTTTTGGTCTGCGTTCATTTTTCCCTCAGCAACTAAACTGCATACTTCATTTAGGATTTTTTCTATGGACCCCATCCATTTCTGTACCTCCGGCGTAGAAATAACTTCGGCTGGTAGCTCATGTTCCAAGGGAGGTTGTGGCTTTGGGTCTACAGGCTGGAAATCTTGAGTTGGTGTCGGCGGTGGACTTCGCGTCACTAGCTGGCTACGGCCAAACGGGCTAGATCCAGTGTTAGACATATCTAACACAGAAACACTATATATCTTTAAAAATACTTTAGCTCATTCTTACACAACGCAAGTAACCTCGTAATGCTCACTCGTGACACACTTATATCACTGACGACGCAATTATTTCTAACAAATATATTTATAATTAATTAATAGTATCATAATAAGCTAAGCAAGATACGTCCGCGCGGTAAGAAGGCGCGATTGACTCCCAATTATATGCTAACAGTGTTGATTGGCATTATTGGGCATTAAAATTGAAAGTTGGAATAAAGGTTTATTATTGTTGTACCGTTGACATTGGTTTGAATTAAAACAAAACTTTATTTTGTTCATTAAATTGGAACCAGTATTTTGTTATTTCTTGAGTTGTGGTCTACCAGTTTGGTAGTTTGATTGTTTGCTTGTAGTTATTTTGTAATTGATTGTTTGAACTTTGTTACTTAATTATCTTTGCTTGGTTTATTTTAATTGTATTGTTTGTGCAATGGCACTCAAAGCGGTGAGAGAGGCAATCAGTGGATTGACCACACAGCTACGGTGGTTCACTTCAGCTGCAGCAACCGCTGAGCGCCCGGATCTTGAAGCGGTCACTCTGGCTCGGTTCGAGCAGTTGAACGTGAGACTCGGCAACGTTGATGCTCTGCTTACCCGCTACAACGAGTACATTTGTGATGTGGCTCTGGAAGTGCTGGATCAGGCAGCACGTGACAAGGTCCTTGCTGACTACGACCAGATCTTGGACCTGGGGGATGTCATTGGTCAACGTTCTCGGGAAATATTGGAGAGCCGGACACCTGTCCAGGTCAAGCCGGAGACCTCGGTTGTTTCAGGTCCCGGACTATTGAGTAGACTGCCTACCTTGGAACTGCCACACTTTAACGGTCGCTTGGACCAGTGGTTAGGTTTCCAAAACCTGTTTGAAAGTTTGGTTGATGCACGCTCGGACCTCAGACCCGCCCAAAAGTTGGCCTATTTGTTGTCTGTCCTGGAAGGTGAGGCCCGAGCCTTGGTACAGCATTTGTCGGTGACTGACTCAGCCTACCCTACCACCTTAGAACTACTCACCCGGCGGTATCAAAACAAACGTTGTTTGGCTGATGTTCACATCAAACAGATTTTGGGGTTACCGGTCATTACAAGATTATCAGCATTGCGTACTGACCTGTTGAACCCGTTGGTGGCAGCGACCAACGCTTTAAAGCGATCGGAGTTGCCGGTGGACCATTGGTCTTACCTTTTGGTACATGTGGTGCTGCAACGTCTTCCAGCTGATTTGAGGGCTCGTTTCGAGCAGAAGTATGGTGGGGATAGTGTCACACCTTTTTGTAATTGCACGTGAGTGCCCGCCGCCGAGTTGCCAGAATAGAATAGAATAGAATAGAATAGAATAGGTCTTTATTTGCTTAGAATGTAGGTACATATAAATAAGTTGTTAAATTAAATAATGGGATCCATGTACATTCTGCCTTAATATAGCATGCAAATGTCTTACAAAGTAGAGAATAATAAAAATAAAATATTACAAAAAATTATCATTTAAGAAGTCCTGCACAGAATAATAACATTTATCTACAAGTAATTCTGTGAAACGTTTTTTAAATTTGCGCAACGGTAAGTTTTTAATTCGGTCAGGTATTTTATTAAAGATTATAGGAGCCATACAGATTACATTTCTTTTTAATAAGCTAGTCTTATATACGCCCGTGCATAATAGGTTCTGGTATTGAGATCTCATAGGTGTACTTCGTTTTCTAGTTTCTATTAGAGTTGCAAATAGACCTCGATTAGTTATTACAAATATTGCTAACTCAAGGATATAAAGGCATGGGAAGGTTAGTAATTTCTGAGACTTAAATATAGGTACGCAACTGTCTGTCACTCCCAAACCAAATATAGCTCTTAGGCAGCGCTTTTGAGCTTTAAAAATGCTTTCTCGTTCACTACAATGACCCCAAAATATTATACCAAATCTTAATATGGAAACTACTAGACCATGGTAAGCCACTAATACTGTCGGTAAATTTACTTTTTTAGACAAATTATGCAACATAAACGCGGCTGTGCTTAAACGTTTACATATTTCTTCTGCTTGTGGCTTCCAAGTTAGCTGGCTGTCAATTATGATTCCTAAAAATTTTGTGCTGTTAGCTTGTTCCAAAGTTTGACCATTGTAATTTATATCCATACCTCCCGTGGATATCCGTTGGCAAAATTGCATGATTTTCGTTTTTTGGAGATTAATTACTAAATTATTATTGTCGAGCCACTTTATTAAACTACTAATTGTATTTTTAATGTCATTTATATATGATTCTTTATTGATACATGAAACAATTGTTGTGCTATCATCTGCAAACAATATCATAGGATAAATTATATGACGTGGCAAATCATTTATATACAATAAAAATAATAATGGTCCGAGGACGCTGCCCTGTGGGACACCATATTTTATTTCTCTAAAAGATGATAAATATTTTAATTCCTTTTTAGATCCTAAACACAAGCTAGATATCTCCGTACATTGTCGTCGACCTTTTAGGTACGTTTTTATTAAATTAAGAGCATTGCCACGAATACCGTACGCGTAAAGTTTGGTTAGAAGGGTATCGTGGTCCACACAGTCAAAAGCCTTCGACATATCGGCATATATTGCGCATACAGGTGTTTTAGAGTCTACTTTTGGCATTATTTTATGGAGAAAGTCGAAAATAGCCATATTGATGTTTTTATTTTTTCTAAAACCCTTTTGTTCGTCACATAGTATGCCCATACAACCATTTTTGGTCGCAGATATGATAAAGATGTAACAAGTCGCAACAGTTTCGTAACTGGTACGACACAACGCGACTGTGTAGGGATTAGCTTTTATGTGTTGTAACGGTTCAGTAAAAATGTGACGGAAACTAGATTCAGTAACTTTGTGTCGTCGCTGTTTCGATATTTTACAGCTTAATTTGTAACCACACATTTTAGAAACTTTGCGTTTGGTTTGTAACCAGTGTGCAATGTTGACACAATGTGTTGTAACTGGGTAGTAACATGTGTAGTCGATGTTCCAGAACACTTTAACACTAACTTGCATATATAAAAACATGACGAGAGCCAGTCATTCTCAAACTGTCTATGTTTTCTGCCGTTATCAACCATTTAATGAAATTTAAAATGAGTAAACAACCAAAAACCTTACGTAAATTCCGATGGACTTCAACTTTTTACAGAAGAGTTAAAGAAATTACGTCCCAAAATATCTTAAGTAATTGTACTCGTACATGTAAGTCTTTTTTTTATTATAATAATAATTGTTTCATGATGTTGCATTGTTGGTAGGGCAAATTGACAGATATCCATTTTATTGAACTTAAAACTTATTTTTTTCTAGGCCATTTACAGGAAAACAGTGCGGAATTTCGTACCGAGGAGCTTAATGGTATAGTCCCTAGTGCCAAAGTTTCAACTTTCGACTCTGTTGGGATCCCTCCTATTATATTATGTGATACCAATAAAGTACCATGTACTTCCAAATACGCCCTAGAAACCGAAGGATGTGATGCAGAATCATCGGATTCTGACAATGAAACACAAGCTTTAAACGTAAGAGACGAAATTCAACAATGGGCATTAAAGTATCAAATTCCTCATAATGCTTTGAACGAATTGATTGGTATACTAAGAGATCATCCAAACACAGATTTCAATAGTTGTTTACCAAAAGATAGTAGAAGTCTTTTAAAAACACCCAGATCTAACAGTATATTGCCAATGGGTAATGGTAAATATTGGTATCATGGATTAGAAAATTGCTTAAAAGATGTTTTACCTCAAAGTATGTTAGAATTACCGACATGTATATATTTGACATTTAATATAGATGGTTTACCTTTAGCCAAAAGTACGAAAAACGAATTTTGGCCAATTTTGTGCAAAATAGATTGCATGGATATTCCTCCATTAGTTGTAGCAATATATTTTGGAAATACAAAACCGCCTTTGGAAATGTTTTTGCGTCCATTTGTAAACGAGCTATTAAAATTACTCACAGATGGATTACTGATTCATAGGCAAACTATTCATATTAAAATTCGTTGCTTCATTTGTGATACACCTGCAAGGTGCTTTATAAAAGGTGAGTTCAACAATAATTTCCTAACGCTTCTAGTTATGTAGACCTAGTATAGGCGTAAATTATAATCAGAAAACTAACCACTTATTCAATTTTGTATTCATCAAAAATACTGATTGCATATCAAATTAAGAGACCTAAGTATTTTGCTGCGCAATCTGTATTTTTAGGAATTGGGTATTTTGAGGTACAAAAAGTACATATAAAATACTTACAAGCCACGTGGTAACATGTCAGAGACAATGGCAATCTAATAACTAGCTAGCTTATGTAAATCCCATACATTTTTGACTTTTCGATTAGCGCTATCGTTAGTAGATTGCCATTTATCTACAGCCTAAGATGAGACTAGTATACTATGCTAATGCTACGCTCTACTACTATGCTATGCTATGTTCCTCTTTTTACTGCAGGTACTGTGGGCTTCAATGGTTATCATGGGTGCATGAAATGTACAGTTATTGGAGAGTTCGACAGAAGAGGTCGACACATGAGTTTTCCCAGAACGGACATGCCTTTGCGTACTGACCACTCATTCAGAAATCGAATTGATCCAGATCACCACAAAGATAAAAGTGCAATTGAAGATTTACCCATTGATCTAGTGAATGATTTTACGATTGCAGATGCTCTTCATCTGTTAGATTTGGGTGTAATGAAGAGATGTTTACTGGGATGGTCTAATGGCAGTTTTAATTTTCGAACCAAATGGTCAGCAAGGGAAATTCAAGAAGTTTCGAGAAAGATAATGGAAATAAAATTAACAACTCCAACTGAAATACAACAAGGAAGGATGAGAGAATTAGATACCCTTCACTTTTGGAAAGCTGCTGAATTTAAGAACTTTTTGTTATACTTCGGTCCAGTCGTGCTTAAAGAATATTTATCGTTAGACGTCTATCAACATTTTTTGACATTGTTTTGTGCCACCACTATATGTTATTCTGATGCTTATATATCTTACCGTCACATAGCTGAAAAACTTTTCATTAATTATATAGAAAAATTTGCAGAAATTTACGGTCAAGACTCAGTAAGTAGTAATATTCATAATTTATGTCATATAGTTAATGACATCTCGAGATTTGGTTCTTTACCTTCTCTAAGTGCATATCCATTTGAAAGTATGCTATTTCGAATAAAAAACCTGTTACGAAAAGGTGATAAACCATTAGAGCAAGTAGCGAATCGCTTACAGGAGCTTTCAAAATTAAATGTCGAGAACCAAAAATGTAAACAGGCCTATCCTGTCGTCAAATGTGAAAGTTTCATAGAAACAGGTGATAAAGTATTTAATACTGTCAAAATTAATAAGAATTACGAGTTGTCAAAAAACATTAAAGATAAGTGGTTTTTAAGTGTAGGTAATGACATTATAGAAATGAAATACGCAATTTCTAAGCATGATAAAATTAAAATCGTTGGAAGAAGTATAAAAAACAAATTTGATTTTTTTGAGCGACCGTTTAATTCTTCGCATATCAATATATACGCAACATCACTTGATTACGAAGTGACAGAACCACCAAAAGAATATAATTTGAAAGATGTAAAATGTAAACTTTTATGTATGGTTTGCAACACGCAAATGGTATTTATTCCAGTATTGACAACGTTGGGAGTATCATAAATAAAAAACATAAGTAAAAATAAAGTTTTTTTTTATTTTAGAATCAGCCATTTTGTACTACAACTTTGCGTTTTGTAGACCCACTTATTAATTAATTCTTCACCCGTCACATCATGGGCAAAGAACACATACTCCAAAAGTTTTAAAATATAGATGAAAAAGAAGTAATTAATATAAAATATAATTTGACATCGTTATGTACTTTTGCTTCATTGTGCATTTTCATTAAAATCTTGAAAATTTATTAAGTTAGCAGAACTTATATTTGCCATTTTGGAGTCATGTTGCAAATCCATAATCTTATTATTTATTTTGACGTCGGAGAGTACAGTCACTTTTTTCGATGCTTGAACTGACTGATGATTTGCACATTTTGTTGTGCCTAACGTATCGTCTTCTGTAAATCAGAAAATAAGTTTAGGATAAGTTTATTTCGCAAGTGCATATCAGTATTTATGAGTTGATACTAATTAGACGCTAGTTTTGTGTAAATTTGGCTTGAGCGCTTCGTGCGTGCCAGCGTTTGTGTTTGTGTGTATGTGTGCGCGTGTGTGTGTAAAATTAGGTACAGACCGATTTCATTTTCCATCGGATCTAAGTTTTCATTTACTGTAGATTCATGTGATACAGTCCTCATTTTTTTTGATTTGCTCATGTTCATGTCACACCTACAAATAAAACACGTAGTTTTAATTCAGTTTATAGACATCAAAAATTATTCTATTTTAGCCTAAAAATGTTAAATAGTAGTAGCTTAATTAAAAAGTTAATGAAAACCGAATTCATATTTTTTTGTGTTCTTATATACCTACACTCCTTTTTTTCTAGATCCATGCATGCCTACATTAATAAAATAATATAGAAGCATAAAAGTTGATTATACTTACGATTTTCTTTTGATTCGTTGGCCACTATGCTTAATGGCACTGTTTTGGAGAAATGAGTCTGCTTCTAAAGCAGTGCAAGAGTTGTCAGCAAGACGTATAATTTTGTAAAAACAATTTCTTATATTTATATATGGCATAAAAGGTGGCTTAGAACATCCTTTTATTCCTCTCCAAGTAAAATGGTTAAGGAGTTCATCATTAAAAAAAGATTTTGATATTTGTAATCCTATTTTGCTTATTTTATGATGGCCACTTGTGCCAGAAATTGTCGAGAATTTTTTGACCTGAAACAAAATGTAAAAAATGTAACCTATCTTCATATTACAAAAGAAATATACCATATTTATTTGGAATACAAAGTTGGATAGTTAACGTTTAAAAAAAAATTATACCAATGCTTTTTCGAAATTCGCGTTTGTGAGTTCGTTTTCGAGTGAGTCTAACTGCTTTACAGAGTTTATTGGGAATTCTATATTTTTCTGAGCAATCAGGTCATCTATCGGTTGTGTGTTTGCTTCCATATCATCGTTATTTGAGAAGCTTTTTGATTTAATAAAATCAAATATTTTATCTAGCTGAATTTGAATTCCAGCAAATCCCCTTTTTGTGTCCTGTTCAACTGAAAAATGCATCAATATTAGTATTTTTTAAACTGTTAATCAATCAATCGGGATATCACAGTCCACTGTTGAACATAAGCCTCTCCCAATGTATGCCACAACACACGGCCTCCTACCATGTCTACCTATGTATTATAAAAAGTATGAAAACTTACGATTTTGGAAGCGTTGAATTGATTCCTTAAGAATTTGGTTTTCGGTGGTCAGAGCTCTATTTTCTGATATGATTTTCATTATGTTCAGGGACGGTATCTGGATTCATCGTCACATTTTCCTCAGTTGTTACTTTGGTAACATTGTCGGTTTCTATATTTTCAGTGATAATGTAATTATTATGTAAAGTTTGCTCTTCAGTAATATTATCTTCTTCTGGGTCATTGCTTCTTTCTTTTTGGTTTTCCATAATTAAATCAAAACTAGCGTTCAAATCCATTAAATCGTCCGATACAAACTTGAAAGTGGGATGGTTTTTGCTGTGTTTTTTATTTTTATGATATCTGTAAAAAAATAATGTAGGTAAGTGTATATTCAATCTGTGTAAACTTAATCGGCGATTTTTAAAAATTGTGATGAACTTTTTAAATACGAAAAAAATACCTACTCAATGGTTTGGATTACTTTTTTCATTTTCTTTGTTGTGAATTCAATTTTACATTTAGACTCGTCACGCAACACCCAAAGTAAGTATTTTTACCTGTCCTAAGCCAGGAAAAGTAGTAAGGAAAAGTTATGTTACGAGAATTATGTAGGTACATACGACAGGCAGCGATTACGTCACTCGGGCTATCCATTAATTCGTGGACGATGTCGGATCATAACTCACTTAACTACCTTATTATAGTTATCAAATCAGATTAAATTTTCAACAAAGTATGGTGTACTTACTTAGGATAAATAGGTAATTATTGACATATTATACTATTGTCATTGCATTAATTTTACAACAGAGAATTAGTGGAGATAATAAGGACTGTATAGTTGGTTTACTGCACGTGTGAGCCCAGTGAAGAGACGAGCATAGACTAATATAATACAATGGAGCGGTCGCCGGTCGTGTCGCGGTCGGCCAGCAACGCGCGAGTGCCCGGGGGGGAATCCCGAGCGCCCGCGCCCGCGCCTTTCCCGCTGTGTCCATGTTTGGGATGGCGCCGACATAATACTGTCATTGGTGCCAATTCCCTTATTCACAAACTAAACTAAATTTAAGTTCAGTGCATCTTTTTCTTTGTATTTCATTAAGAAGAGGACAAAAGAAAAATTTTAGTTTAGTCCTGTCAAATTAATCAGCGCTTGACGTAAATTGACGTAATTTTAGTAGGCAAGTTTTTAATCACGTCTAAACTTGTATGGAGTAATGACAGGCGCTGATTAATTTGACAGGACTGTACTAAAATTTTTCTTTTGTCCTCTTCTTAATGAAATACAAAGAAAAAGATGCACTGAACTTAAATTTAGTTTAGTTTGTGAACAAGGGAATCGGTACCATTGTCTAATTCAAGCAAATAAAACTTACGTCTCTTCGTCTTCAGTGTCTTCGAAGTTGGAATAAAGTTCCTCTAACTTCAGACCCTCTGCGAAAGTAGTAATTCCTTTGAGTTTTATTTTGCATATCATTTTCTTCCAATTTTCGCCTGGAATGCTATTTTCATCTCGTCTCAGGAGCTCCAAATCGCTGTTTTTTCTTTTTCTCGGCCAAAACAGGACGTCATCATCTTTAACCCAAGTACTCGGTACAAGCGATATTAGTTCTGATGAGCCTTCTTTGGTAAGAACAATGCAAAAAGGCATCTTGTTTAAAACTTTGGAAAACACTGTAACCAAAAGATATGAGAAACCATCTTAAAAATCTAGTAATTTTGTAACAACTTAGCGTAAAATGTCGACACGTGTCGACACATTATCGTAACTTTGTGACTAGTTGTGACGAGCATATTTTTCATAACAAACATCAAAAATGTATTTTTTCATAGTTCATTATTTATCAATTTTATGGGTAAATCTTGCTAAAATAATTTGTATTAGTATTAAAATTTGATATTGTATTTAAATGGAAGCTTTTGAGCACTCGATGTGCATTTTTTTATATTTTTCTTTTATTTATCAAAAGTTTTTCTTTCGCCAGAATTATTAAAACATGATATTACGGTGGCGCGTTGGAAATATCAACATATTCAACGAAATTACACAGTAAACTTTTTTTCCCAATAAGATTTGAGCATTATAAACCATAGTAATTAATGAAAACTAAATCTTTGTTTACTTACCTTGAGTTAATGATGGGATTTCTTGTATTTGTATTATTTCGATGCCACTCACGCAGAGGCAACGAAATTGAGCGAACGAATGAATGATTGAATGATTAATGCGAACTCTGGTTAAAATATGGTAACAATGTTACGACACGGCGACGTAAATTAGAAACCAAATGTTACTGTGTTTATTGTGTCGAGATCTTCCCCATTTTTAGTTGCAGCGACGGCGCTAACACGGAACGTCGACGAGATTATGTTTCGAGATAGATCAGTGTCGACGCTAAGTGTCGAAACGGTTACGTTATGTTCGCAAAAATGGTTATATGGGTGTGGTATTTTGTGAGAAAATTGTACAGAGATTCATAGATAAGTTTTTCTATGACCTTTGAGAAGATGGGAATTAGAGCAATTGGTCTATAGTTTGCCATGTCGTCTTTATTATTCTTTTTATGTAGTGGTTTAACAATGACAGTTTTTAGGCTTTCTGGAAATACTCCAGAGTTTACGCTTACGTTAAAGATATGAGCAAGGGGCTCAGCAATACAAGTAGAAACAAATTTTACAACTGAGGTTGAGATGCCATCATAGCCAAAGCTCTTTTTATTCTTTAAGTTTTTTATTATACGCGTGACATCTTGAGGTACAACTGGAGTCATGAATATTGAATGTGCGTTGCCATTTATGTTAATTGTTTCACCTGACGTCTGTTTTGGTATACCAGAAATCTGGTCCGTAAAGAAATTATTGAATGATTCGGCTATTTCACTAGGGTTTGATATTATTTTATCTCCTTTTTTTATTTGAGAAATAGGTTCTTTTACAACTTTATTATTATTAATAATCTGCCAGGCAGTTTTGGATTTATTTTTAGAGTTATTGATTAAGTAGCTATTCTGAGCTTTCTGGGTTAGTTTAATAATTTTTTTAAATCTCCTTGAATAATTATTAAATGTGCTTTTATTTTCACAAGTCGGTTTTAGTCTCTGTTGCCACAATAATTGTCGTTGTCGTCTGCTACAAATTCGTATCCCCCGAGAAACCCATTTTAATTTCTTCTCAGATTTTATAGTCACCCATTTTTTAGGGAAACAGAGATCATATAAAACCAGAAAAATTTCCAAAAAGTTATCATAGGCTTTGCTCGAATCCTCTGTGCTATATACATCAGAAAATGATAGGCTTTGGAGGTGTGTTCTAAATTTAATAAGATTTTCTTTAGTTATGTCTCGTCTTAATGTTCGCCACGATTTAATTAGCCTGGTTTTATTAACTTTTATTTTCATTATTTGAGCTGTGTGGTCAGATAATCCAAAATCGATTACTTCATGTTGGCAGCCTTGCTTAAAATTATGTGCAAAATTGTCCAAACAAGTACTACTTATAAAACGTGTCGGTTGATTAATTTCTAGTTTGAGGTTGTAGCTCTTAAGAAAGCATTCAAAATCTAACGTCATTCTATTCCTGTTTAAAACATCTATATTAAAGTCTCCACACAAAATTACTTTCTTGGAAGGTTTGATACACACTTTTTTTAAAATAAGATCTAAGTTTTCGTAAAACAAACTTAGGTTACACCGTTTAGGAGGTCTATAAATACATACTAAAATAGTTTTTTGTAAAGGTATTTCAACGGCACAGCATTCTATAATTCCTGATATCGAGCACTTCATTATGTCAGGTAGCTCTTTATACTCATGGCCAACTCTTACAAGGATACAGGCACCACCACGTTTGCTATTCTGCCTAGCATAGCATGCCGCTAACTTATAATTAGGTAAATATAACAATTTTTCTTGGCCTGACATTATAAAATGCTCGGTTATACATATTACGTCCACAACTTTCTGATTACTTAACAGTTCTTGAATGTTAATATTTAATAAGTCTGATTTATTTAGAAGTCCAGCAATGTTTTGGTGTAGCACATACATATAATCAAAGAAAAAACTCACAACTCGGAGACACGGTGCTAATATGTTCATTAACAATACCTTCACATTCTGTGGGTGAGCTCTCAGATATAGTTAGTAGTAAGTTGCGAAATATATTACGCATTCCACGATCGTTTATCTTTCTATTGACTTTTGAGAACATTGTAAAATCATAAAGTAAATCCAGATTAGAGTCAAATGCAGTGGCGTAGTCATATGTTTGTAAATCAAGATGTAATAAATTGTTAAAAGTCTCTATACGCCAATTAAACATAGTTGAGTAATTACTTAATTTAAAGGTGGGAACACATAAAATAACATTTGTATGCTTAATCTCTTCTAGTATCTTCCTTACTTCTATTATTATTTCCACATAGTTATTAGTTTGTTGAAAATCTTCCTCTCCAACCAAAATGACACAATGATCATTCATCGTGTAGTCCATAAGTTTTAGATGTAGGTTACTAATAAGTTGTAATAATCCACAGTTTGGTGAGATGTAGTGACATATCTGATAGTTCTGAAATGTGTCCTCTGCAATGGACAGAATATTATTTAATTTATTGGCACTAGCAATGCATAGTTTATTCCTTGCAGATCCTGATTTGGTAGCTTCGGTGTCCTTACTTTGAGTAGTTTCCTTTTTTGACGCGTTTACAGAACAGTCCTTAGATGTTTGGTTTGTTTGTTGCTGTTTATTGCTTTGCTTCTTCTGCGATTTTTTTTGAGAATTTCGCTGTGAAGTTATCGTTTGTGAACTTGTACTAGGAGAACCTGTTACATTTGTTTCTGTTTGTGTCTCTTTTGTGCTTGAACATCTTTTTTGTAACGATTTTTTTGGTGTAGCTTTTAGTTTAGCTGGGCTGTTAATCTCTTTGAGAAGCTTGTTTCTTTTCCGTAATTCATCATTTGATTTCTTTAAGTTGTTATTCTCTAATGACAATAGTTCAATTTCTTTATGCGCACCGTTTAGTTGGGATGTCAGGTTCTCTATTTCATTTGTCAATGTTTTAATTTGTGTGTTATCTTCGTCCTCAGACAAGTCAGGCATGCTATTAATGGTTTCGTTTATTGTTTGTGAAATAATACTGTTATCGTTTGGTTCCGAGCGTGTGCGCGTGCGACGGAACGTAATATTTTCCAAGAAGTTCACAATTAAATTTTGTTGAAATAATTTTTATTTCAAAAATTTTTCTTGTTTTGAGATTCGAACTCGAACCTCTTCACGTCGCAGTCTGACATATTGGCCTATTGGCTATCTGCTTAGTAACTATGTAGGTGAAATAGCAGATCGTATTAATATTACAAACTTATTCCCTGGGTAATAGATGTCGCTAATTACAATATAAATGTAGGTAGTTTAATTATTATTTTGGAACCGCAACACTTTCTGTCATTTGTTTTCTATTAGTCGTGTCAGTTCAAGACTTTCCTACAAGATGGCGTGGTTGTCGATGTATTTCAAATAAAAAACGAATCTGTAAAGTGTTACGATTTTAGATTTTGTAGATTCCTTATGATTGTTCAAGTTTACTTTAGACTGTTCTTTACCATACAGGATTTGGGGTCTTCACAAACTTGTACCTTATAATTTATTGGCAGTGTACACTGATTTGTTAGTCATTTGTGCACATAATTTAGATGTTACTTTTTATTGTTATTTCACTACGAATATCACTGATAACACTACAATAGTTGCTTTTGGTGTCCTTTTTCACTTTTATGCACTATTCACTGTCTGTTGAGCACATTTAATATTTTTAGAAATTTAATTTACGGGAGCACTATGAAATTCTTTGTTTACCACGCAGCGCCACCTGTGCACGCCGTCTGTGCTTCTCATGTTTGGGGGCTCACTTCCATCGGGACTGCCCCAACCCTCGCCCTTGTGGAATTTGTAGGGGGTCCCATTTGGACCTATTGTGCGCTAACGCGAACCACGCTGGCAGACCAGCCTCTGTTGAAGGTTCGCGTACGAGGGGGCACCATGGAGTTGGTCACCGGGCTTCTGCCTCGCCGGTTCAGAACCGGGGAGAGGCCCGCAATTTTGAGCGCCGCACTCCACCCCCCGCGCAAGTTGATCGGGAGCCGCGCGATCGCCATTTGGTCTCCCCACGTAAAAGTAATGACGTAGCTGTTGCTAGGCAGCGCTGGCCAGACCAGCACCGCCTTCCCTCCCCTCCTTTGGCGGAACGTCCCCGGTTGGAGTCACGCCCCCCGCCATTCAAGCATCCGGTGGGATATGCCCTTCCAGCGATGGCGCGTGGCTCGGGACACCGCGCGGACGAGGAATTTGACCTTTATCCTCGTCGGGAAAGACTTGAGCCTGGGTGCGGCGATCGGTCGCCGCCCAGGCATTGTTAGGACATTGGCGCCTGCCCCGCTAAGGAACCCCCTCAGATCGAAACGGTTTTGTTGCCATCTTCTTTAGCGGGACAGGTGGGCCTTGATGTGCGTGACTTTTCACGCAAAATAAGGGGAGTGGGCGAAACAGATGTCACCCCCAACGGACTGGCTTGGTTTGAGGTCACTCCTCTGAATTGTCTGGCACCTAAAATTGTTGCTTCGGCCGTTGTTCTGACGAATATTTTGGGTAGTCATCCTCAATGTCAGCTGTCTTCAGAAATCGTCCGGTTGACGTCAGGCCTGGAATTGGCTGACCCCCGGTTTGATTCCCCTAGTACAGCGCATTTGTTGTTGGGTTCCGATGTACTAGGGAGAATATTTTTGGGTGATATAAAGGTTCTGCAGCCACGCGGTTTGGTGGCTGTCTCGACCATCTTTGGCTTTGCGTTGATGGGACCAGTGCTGAGGGTCCTCCCTACACCTGAACCTGATTTTGTGTTGTCATCCGGCTCCGCCCTCTCTGACGCCGTTCAGAGGTTTTGGGAGGTTGAAGAGCCCCCTCAGGTAGCCCGTTTGAACCCGGAACACGAGGAGTGCGAGTTGTTCTACCAGAACAACACAGGTCGACTCCATTCCGGCCGGCTTGTGACCAGGTTGCCTTTTGTTGCGGTGCGACCACCTCTCGGCGAATCCAGACCTATGGCCGAGAAGAGATTGTTGGCAATGGAGCGCCGCATGAGCAGGGACCCAGTGCTGCGGCAGAAATATTTGGATTTCATGCGGGAATACGCAGATTTGGGACACATGTCGGTGTCAAATTTGGATTGGCGCTCAAGTGAGCATTATTTCCTGCCGCATCACGCGGTCCTCAAGCCATCCACCGGTAAGCTGCGCACGGTGTTTGATGGGTCTGCGCGGACTTCGTCTGGTGTCTCCTTGAATGATTGCTTGCATCCAGGCCCCAAATTGTTGAGGGATCTTTGTGACGTCATTACGTCTTTCCGTCGTCATCAGGTAGTTTTTGTGGCCGACATCAAAATGATGTTCCGCCAAACGGTTATTCACAAGGATGACCGACGTTATCAGTTGATCCTGTAGCGAGAGAATCCCGAGGATCCCATGATTGTGTATGAGCTCAATACGAATACGTACGGCCTCCGATCGAGCCCTTTTGTTGCTATTCGTTCCCTTTGGGAGCTCGCGGACCGAGAGCGTTTGAAGTTCCCTCGTGCGTCCGCCATCTTGAAAACGGACTTGTATGTTGACGACGTTTGTACTGGAGCTCCCACAGTTGGGGAAGCCGTCCTGTTGCGTGACGAATTGATTGGTATTTTGGCTTCCGCTGGCTATGAGTTGCGTTAATGGGTGTCCAACTCGCCAGCGCTATTGGAAGGTTTGCCGGAGGATCATAGGCAGGACCCGCTCTTGTTTGAAAATGTTGACAACCCTGCTATGATACCAGTTCTCGGCGTTCAGTACCGACCAGTCCAAGACATCTTCACATACGATGTCGACTTGGAGTCACCTCACACTTGGACTAAACGACTGGTGTTGTCTACTGTCGCGAGGACCTTTGACCCGAATGGTTGGATATGCCCGGTATTGTTTTGGGCGAAATGTTTTCTTCAGCGCCTTTGGACTGCGGGACTTGGTTGGGACGAGCCACTTCGGGAAACCCTGTTGGAAGATTGGCTCCGATTTGTATCCGCACTCCCTGCAGTCAACGAGGTCGTGTTACCCCGCGCTATCCTCCCCACTGGGAGCTACACTGCTACCCTTGATGGGTTTTGTGATGCATCTTCGCACGGTTATGCAGCTGTTGTTTATCTGCGCACCGTTAGCGCGACAGGCCAGGTGAAGTTGTCACTGGTCATGGCCAAGAGCAAGGTGGCCCCCCTCCGGACGGCACTGACCATCCCCAAATTAGAATTGTCAGGGGCGGCGCTTCTTGTGCGTCTATTGAACCACGTTGCTCACACTTTGGGTGGAACTGTGGACATTCGGGCTTCTTACGCCTGGACGGACAGTCAAATTGTTTTGTGTTGGTTGAAGACGTCCGTCCACTCTTTGGAGGTCTTTGTTGAGAACCGAGTGTCCCAGATTCAAAATTCTGAAACGCCTTTGATTTGGAGGCACGTGCCTGGAGATTTGAACCCGGGCGACGTGGCCTCACGTGGGTGCATGGCACCCCGCCTGATTGCTCACCCCCTATGGTGGGGACCAGACTGGCTGACTCACCCCGAGGATGATTGGCCTCGAACGCCAGTCTTGATGTCGGGTCCTTTGCCCGGGCTCAAGGTGCTCGCTGTTGGAACGAAGGACCCTCCGTTTGACCCTGAATTTTTGTTGAATCGATACAGCTCCCTCGACAAATTGTTGAACGTTACCTCGTGGATCAGGCGTTTTGGTCATAATTCTAGGAACTCCGGGAACAAACGCCTGTCTCTGGTTCTCTCTCCTCAGGAGCGACAGGAATCACTCCTCCTTTGGGTCCGCTCCGTGCAGGCTGCACACTTTGAGAAGGAGATTGAAATTTTGAAGTCTGGTAAGGCTAAATTGTCGGGAGCCATTAGTAAATTGAACCCCTTTTTGGACGATACGGGTCTCTTGCGTGTTGGGGGACGGTTGAGGCACTCTAGCCTTCCTTATGGGGCCCGTCACCCCCTTTTGTTGCCTAAGGAGGGCCATTTGGTTAAATTGTTGGTGACTGATCGTCACATTAAGAACTCGCATGCCGGTTGCAATGCGCTGTTGGCCATTCTGCAGCGAGAGTTTTGGATATTGTCGGCCCGTCGTACTATTCGTAGCATCGTCTTCCGTTGTTTGCCGTGCTACCGGACTAAGGCCTCTACTATGCAGCCAATGATGGGAGACTTGCCGGCTGATCGTGTCAATGAGGCGAGACCCTTTGCAGGCGTCGGAACGGACTTTGCTGGTCCCTTTTTGGTGAAGACGTCTCCTCTTCGGAATAGCAAAATTGTTAAGGCTTATTTGTGTGTGTTTGTCTGCCTGTCAACTAAGGCAGTGCGCTTGGAGTTGGTAACCTCCCTCTCGACGGAGGCCTTTGTGGCGACCTTGGATAGATTTGTGTCTCGCCGTGGGTTACCTACTTTGATCAGGTCTGATTGCGGTACTAACTACAAGGGTACAAGTAACTATTTGAAGGAGGTATACGCCTTCCTTGCTGAGAACCAGGTTGACATTGGTAACAAATTAGCCCGCCGAGGGGTCACTTGGTTGTTTGACCCGCCAGCCTGCCCCCATTGGGGGGGTATTTTTGAAGCCGCGGTGAAAGCGGCAAAGGGACTCTGGCGCAGATCGTTAGGAGACACCGTTCTCACCTTTGAGGAGTTAGCTACGGTATTTTGCCGCATTGAAGCTGCACTGAACTCGCGTCCATTGTGCCCGCTGTCATCGGACCCGAACGACTTGGAGGCCCTGACCCCGGGCCATTTTTTGATTGGACAGCCACTTGTCGCCCTGTCCGAGTACCCTCTTGTCGATGTGAGCCAAAATCGGCTATCGCGGTTTCAGTTGGTGCAGCAGCTCGCTCAGAGTTTTTGGAAGCGTTGGAGCTTGGAGTATTTGCACATCCTCCAGCAGCGCGTCAAGTGGACTGATAAAACGCATCCGCCCAAAATTGGAGACCTCGTCCTGATTAAGGATGCCAACCTTAAGCCGTTGTATTGGCGCCGGGGGCGCATTCTCAATCTGGTGGCTGGCACTGACGGGGTTTCTCGTTTTGCAGAGGTTTTGGTGGACGGATCGGTCGTGAAGAGAGCGGTCGCAACCTTATCAAGATTGCCAATTGATTAGCGGACGGGAAGGCCCGTCCGGGGGGGGGGGTAGATGTTTCGGAACGAACACTTTGTTACTCTATGCGCTTTCGGAACGCGCCGCCCGAACGGAATGACATCTGACTTGTCAAGTTTGATTTTTGACACTTGTCACTTCCTTTTCCCGCCCTTTTAGTTTGGTCTTTGAGAGCGTCGGACAGATTTTTGCTTCCACGAGTTTTTTGTAAATCAATCCTTGAAAATCGGTCGTTTTGCGGACAATACGTCATGACCTAATGATTTAGTGTTACAATAACCCCTTTTGGTGAAGGAATACGGGTTTAGTTTCTTGATATTAAAGAACTTTAAGGTTAAGTGTTTGAACCGCATGTTGGAGTGAATCTCTGGCGAGTGGCAGCGGCCTGGTGTTCTGGAAAACCCACTTACAAGTCACAACACGATACATACAGACTCACTTACATACAAAGATCCAGGTAATCCTAAGAAGCAGGCGGTCGTCGCCCTTCAGGTGAGTTCCTTTGTTCGTTTTAGTGTAGTTAATTTATTTGCAATTGTTCCCTTTGCATATTGTAGTTTGGCTCCGCGCACGGCGGACTAGTTCGCTCGCCACTCTTGTCTCTAGAGCCCCACGGTTAGCACGCTTCCACATAATAATTAAAACCTTATGTGGGCCTAGCCTGGCAGCGTACAATTGTCATAAGATGTATTTTTCTGTTTAAATTTAATTTGGAACAAAAAATATTACTGCCACAACGATTTCCTTAGTAATGCCCAATTAACTAAATGATGTTAAATGGAAGAAGATAGCTTAATTCTTCAATTAAATATCACAGTTTAGCGTTTGAAATGCTCTCCTGTAAAATTATAATATTTTTAGATAACCGTATATACTTTGTGGCCGTCGAGTAAAAAGTTCTCTACTGTCTTTAGCATGCTGATTACAAAATTAAATTGTCTTCACTGCCTTCGACAACTGACAGTTGTCAGTGTGATTTTGAAAGTTAGAGATGAGAAAAATTTCTTCTGAAAAAGTCTACATAAAAACGGACCTACGTAGATAAAGATTGTTAAAAACTACTATTTTCTTATTAAAAACAATTTGTTACAGAAAATATTCTCATCCTTCTCAACTCTGATAAAGTAAAAATCTGAGAAAATCACAGCCAGTTAGTGACGAATTTAGAGACAAGTTGCAAGAGTTAACTGAAGAAATAGGTCACCGTGGAGCGGTTCGATTGGCTGCTGCCGCGTAATATTGATGGCGGCGAATCTTTACAAACGCTGTCTATTAGTACCTCCCTGTACCCGCAGTTGGCAACGCTTACCAATAGCGCAGGAAACCCGGAAATGTTTGATGAAAAGTAAAGACTACTGAATTCATTAGTTATTGACCTGCACCTAGCTTCTGACGTTTCACAAGTGCCCATGTAGGTTTATGTGAAATAAAAATATTTTGATTCAATTGATTTGATTTGATTTAGCAATAAATCTAGTTATTTTTGGACAAAAAGTAATAGAAAGGTCTACATCTTCTTTACCATAATTATGAACCTACTCGTGATCTGACCATCTATTTGAAATTTTGTCTTTTTATTAAGGATGGTACACAAATATCAAAATATCACAGAAGGTCGCAGTGATCAAAAAGAGAGATCCCCTAATCAAAAAATATCGATTATCAGCGAGAACTCGATCCTGTGCGAGTATTCGATTACTCGATACTCACCACTGGAGCGCGCCAGTGTAACTCCACTCATAATCGGAATGCGCGTCAATAGCCTCATCTCGGATGTCAAACGGAACAGGAGCGACATGAGTGCGAACTGATACGTAATATAGTGGAGATCACAGTGCTGAGTTAAGAAACAAAGTAATTTAAATTAAAACGTGAAATTTGAAAGTGGCGCCAGTAACGGAAAATCAAGAAATATCTTCTTTGAATTTGAGTTTGGTCTAATGTGGGCATTTGATGCAAGGAAATAAAACACATTTGACTAAAACAGTGATGAAGATGTCGATGAATGTAGATGGAGAGGACAGTCAAACCAAAGATGAAGGGATTTTGAGACAAATTATGAAAAAACAGAGAGTGAATGATAGCGCGATTGTTGACAGAAAAAAGAAAGAAAACGAAAGAAGAAAACGTCACGTGCCGACCCAAGCTACATGGGACAAGGGCAGGAAGATGATCTTTGCGGACCACTACTGCAGACTAGCGTGGAGGACCATCTCAGTCATTCATGACTATCACTAAGTTACGCTAAAAGAGCACATTAACGATAAAGGCAACCATCGTAACGAACCTTGACTTTCTGAAACTGCTAGGACGTAGTAAGAAAACGTTGTAACCTTGTTCTATGTCTGTTTGAGAAGATCCTAGGATGTTTTAGGCCTAGTTCCTAGGTCTGAAATATTCTAGGTAAATTACAGAAATAAAATGAGGAAATACATATTTGAGTGACATGCAGTATTATAAAGAGATTTAAATAAATAAAATTACAGTGGCTCACACATGCCCCCATTCTGTCAGCGAAACTTCTTTGTTAGTACTATCACAAACTACTCACTGTGAACCACGCGCCCGAACTTGACGACATTTGCGTGTCAGTTTATTAAATACGATATTATTAAAACAATGGGTAGAAACGATGCATTTTCCTAGAAATACAGAAATATCTCCTTTCTGGCTAATGAATAGGTCTTTGTAACGAAGTGGAACTAAATTGCTAGACTTCATCAAGATACGCACAGCGTATAATAAATGTTTATTTGTTAAGGTGGCTTGTTGGTTCATAAAAATCTTTATTTCAGCTGTTCATAACTAAAGGTCAGAGCATACATCAATTATAGTCCTAAAATTATACCTGGGTTAATTATTTTTGGTATCATTAAATTTATAAATAGGCACCTCCTTAGTGTTTTGTCGTGACTTCTAGAACTTAAAGTAAAGGTTACAGTTAGCATATTTTGTATTCATCATATCCACCCTTAATGATTTCAGTATAAAAAATAAAAATAATAATTGTAACACAAGCAAATGCGTCGTCAGAAAATCCAAGGGCTCTAATGCTCTAAGTTTGTTCAATGAAATATTCAGACGGCTGGTTGACACTTCCCGCTACCCAATAGCTGGCTTTTACTATAAGCAGAGCTTATCCATTGCCATACAACGTGGCAATGGCGCCAGTCGCCTGGCGATGGGAAGGAGTTTTTCGACGCTATATTTTAGTTTGATAATAGTTTTAGTTAGGTTGGCATATTATATTTTAATTTTTATAGTTTGTAACGAGTGCATACATTTTAATTGCCAAACAAAACATTAAACATTATATCATTGTGCCTACAACGGTAGATGTGTGTGAATAAAGACGAAAATATAATTTATATAATCTATTATTTCCTCTTTATGAGAAATTCCTATTCAGCTTTGATAGATCATGCACAAGCAACCTTCCTCAACACGGAAAAGGGACTTTATAAAACAAAGAGTTTCAACAACAAATTAATCTTCTTCATTTTTCCACATAATAATATAAGTTACATGGTATTCCACTTCTCGCACATTATAGTACAAGGCATTTCACTTTACTGTATCGAATGATACTTATTGTTCTCTTTGGAGAGTTGTCGCAAATCTGCGGGAATTAGGTCGGGGACACACGAGCGGGCTGCCCGTCCGTCTGCCTTGAGATTATGAGGAATGCCCACAGCTTACTGTGCACGCACCCTTATGTTATCACTCTATCCGTCGTTCATGCCTAGATTTAGGGAATTGTCTGTGTGCGGAATACCTATTTATGTTATTAAAACTATGAACTATTGGACTATTTCGTAATATCACGCCTGTTTTCCCATAATGGTCAAGCAGAGGTGTACCTATACTCCCAAAATGTAGCCAGATATGTTGTAATGCTGCACCGCAGACCTGCCCGTGTAGCCATACTACAATGCCGCGCGTGCCTCCACTTTAAGCTGCCAGGTTCGCCAGTCATTCCACCATCGAATAGCAGAAGTCGATTCCTCAACATTTGTAACTGTAATTTAAACTAACTTGTAACAAATGGTACCAGTAAACGCAATGACCATTATGTTGAAGCTCATAAATAAGCAATACACAGCGGCAGTGTGCGCCACTGAGGCTCGCAGTAGTACACGCCACCACTCGACCAACGAGGCAATCATATGAAAATAAAGGTGGAAGGAGAAACTATTGTCATTTTATTGAACGTGAACTTTCAAATTCTAGTTTACAACAAAATGAAGAATAAGAAGAATGAATTAACAAATGTACAACGATGTAGATTTTTTCACTAAAAATAGCGTTCCTTTTTACATTGTATTTTATGAAGGCCCCGTTTTCCTGTCGTGAAAAACAACGAAAAACAAAAGGAAATTGCTTTACCCAAACAAAATTAATTTCACTTTATGGTCCTTACGGAAATATCAATAAAAACCGTTTTCGCCACGTTTTCGTTCCAATTTTCATAAAAAAATTAAAATAATAAGCTCTCGAAAATACATGCTTTCATCAGCTATCTCATCTCTACGTATTTTCGAGGAAAATGTTCAGTTAACAAACAAAAGTCCCACATGCTTTCAGAGGAAAACTAATAGGCCGGATCACGAGCTGCTGAAAACTTTGTGTATACGCTCCAAATGAAAAATATATTCCCAATTCACGAACAAAAAAGAAAGTATTAAATACCTATTCTTGCTCTCAGTTTGTTTTCTTTTAAAGCAATTTGGGAAGTAATAAACTTGTCCTATTCTTGTAAAGTATATTATTTTCCCATGCACAACACCTTATCAATCGCAATGAAACTGTTGTGATTCTGGCAAGATTAACAAATATTTTACACACTTTTGATGGCCCCGTTTTGTTTTTGGGAATTACTCATATCTTAGTAAATTTAGGCCTCCAGCCAGGGCTTAAAACTTAAAAACTAGAGCCACTATTCGCCAAGTGCACCCCTTTTGGGGTACGAACCTCGGCTTAGAGCATCGCTGGTAAAGAGCAGCAAGGGGCGGGATGGATTCGAATGATTATTATTACGGTACGAATTTAACGCTCCTCGGTGGCTACCAGCCTGGGCTGGTTCGAGCAAGGGATGGCAAGGACATTGATCGGGACGTCGCAGAGGACCTCGACGGCGAGGACGGTGCCGCGATCAGGGTATTGGGGTGCTTCACAGCAGAGTCGAAGAAACGCTTGGAGAGGCGTTTCATATACTGCTCGTTTCGGACATTTCTAAAGAAACGGTTCTGTAGGGTCTGCATCCTATGCATGTGGTAGGGCTTAGAGTGCGCGTCTGACTGCGGTGTGGATCCGCAATTTGCACCTAAGGGATAATTTTCTACGGGCGGTCAAAATGAAGGGAAACCTACTGAGAGCGAATGCGGCACGCGAACGAGCCGTCGTTAGATGGTCCCTGAAGAAAAGTTGGTGGTCGAGGATCATACCTAAGTATTTGGCTAGCTTCGCCAAAGGGATTGGTTTACCGTACATAGTGATTGGACTAGGTTTGGTAGACCCACAATAGACCATCATTATTAATCAAACTGATTGATTTATTGTAAGCTGATGTACCTATCATCCTTCGTCTTCCATCTTTTCATTTATTTTTGTCATATCTTAAAATCACACACATACAATCACGCCTTTTTCCCATGGGGATAGGCAGAAACTACGGAACGCCACCTACTACGATCTCTACACACTCCTTTTGCCTCGTTTAGATTCATACAATTGGTCATACACATACGCCGGCTGCGAATACTACGCACCTGACCTTTCTGAAGAACATCACCAATTAAGTCACTATATGTCCTCCTAGGGCATCCGTCCCCTCTCTGTGTTTCCACTCACATCTGCCTTGTAGCCTTTTTTGAGCCGTTTTTCATTCATCCTCTTAACATGACCATCCAAATCTTAAATCTTAAAATCATAGTACCATTTTAAGATTTGCTGTCTGTTCTATAAAAATCTCACCGTAAAATCTAAGTTGAAGTGAGGTGTTAATAGCATCAGACAGAAATGACAGCAAATGGAAACGGTGACATTTTCACAGAATAGCCCAGTTGTAGTCAACCACGATAATTTTCGTATCGAGGAAGAAGTTTTCATTTCTCAAACCAACTCCACTTTTGCCTTAAAATAGCTCCCTTAAATTCACTTGTATACCTGACTAGCAATTCCTTCAAACATAAGTACCCATTACTTGCGCTATTAAGACCTCTATTTGCCATTTCACTAAATTCGGCTTACACTACGGAAGATATAAGAGATACATTGTACCTCCGCATTTAGTTAATATCATACTTATTGTTATCATTAAGGTTTACGTCTTAAAGGTAAGCAGTATCACCGCACACATACTTGTGTAAGCTTACCAAATGGCTCTGTTATCCAGCAAAGAGTTAACTCTTCCAACTAACTGTGGACCTTATTGAACTGTCACAGAGTTTACATTACAACTGAGACGTTAAAGCATGCACGACAAGACTACTGCCCTCCATTAAAACTAAACTTCTCACTAATAAAGTTATCCGTAACAAAGTCCATTTCCGAGTAAACAAGACACATCTACTCCGTCGGCCGTCTATAGCTAGCCATGTATAGCGCTCGGATCAGAGTAGCCGTTTGGAGTGCGAGTCGTTGTAGTTTCAGGATAGGGGGTACGAGTTAGATTATCTTTGAAATCGTCCCACTAGTGCTGACCCTTTGTTTAATTATGCCATTTAAGTTTAATTTGATTAGACTTGTGTTGATGTGTTTACTTTCAATATAAACAATTAGTGTTAATATTTCAGAAGTGGCTCGCAAACGTCGTTAATATTCAAATACTTCGTCTCAGATATTAGAATATTGGCAACACTAAAGTACGTCATTATGATAAAAGAGGTCGTTCGGTAAAGTATATCGAGTCCAGGGATACAAGGTTAAACATACTAAGTTACTTAGATAAATATACCGAAGAAAACGGGCTCGGAAAAATCTCCGCGATTGCTTACATAACTAAAACATTTTTTGTACATACAATTTGGGTATCGAGGGTATTTTTACAAAATGAAATTGGGAATAGGTACACTACTCAAATATAAATATAAAAAAAACTCCAATATACTTAATAGATGAGAATACCTTGTAGCGGGCGGAAAAAGAAAATGTCGTAGGTCTTCCATGTGTAACTGTTTATTATCTAAATAGGGTTTTTGAATTTGACGTGATGTTTTTAAAGAACATTATCTACTGTTTCATACGTTATTATAGCAAGCAGATTTCTTGAATTCTAGTTCCCTGCATCATAGTATTAATTACCGGCTAATTAGTAAATCGAAAATTTAATCCCCAAGTTTCTTGAAATTCGAAGTTGAAATTATTCAATCAGTCTAAGTTCCTTGTGTTTAGTAGTTCAAGTTCATTCCAACTCAAAATCACAACCTGTATTATATCAAATCCACGCGTGACGCCTTAAGTCAAGGGTTCAGCATGTCGATTCTGTAAAAATCTCACCGTGAAAAGGTGCGTGGAGTGAGCTGTCACTGCCATCCCAGTGCTGCTAGGGATTGACCAAACATAACATTTACAATCATAATCGAGATTGAAGAATCAAGAAGTTGAAGCTCGAGAAACAGCAAGCTCAGTAGAAAAAATGTATTAGCAAATTTTTTTGTGTTTGTGTTACAAATCTTATATATTTATGAACAAACTTTACACTTAATAAAATAAAATACACAAATCACAAAGGATCTGCGTAAAACATAAGAAATTTCTTGCAGCACATCTGCAATTGGGATGAGAAACATAGACGCATTGTGTAAAACGGTATATGTGTATGAAAACAGATTAAATTAGGCTATAGCAACCAAAACATACATAGTTCTATCGGCTTAAAATAATAATTGTACTTACATACAATGTTTATTTACACATTTATGAAATAAAATAAAAAACAAACATAAAATCACGCCTTGTTTTCTCGAAGGGTTGGGCAGAGGTGTCCCTTATAGTACAAAAATAAACGAAAATCAATACATGAATAATGTTGAAATCTTGTTAGCAAGGGAGATAAGCAATTTGCTTCTCAACAGCACCCCTAACTAGATTATTGATATGCCTAAATATTTTGTGTATTGTTGTTATAAGGTTTGTATCTTGAACTGTGTATCCAAAATCTAGATGATAGCTGTTTAAAAAAACCTTTAGGTATGTTATTTACATAAATATTATGTAAATAATGTTAACGAACACATCACCAATCACTGAATACTGGCTTTGCACAATTTAATGAAGTTTCTCCATCTCGCCTCATCATCTGCCTGCCTTTGTCCAACTGTGTTGGGGTCAGCTTCCAGTCTTAACCGGTTGCAGCTGAATGCATAGGTATTTTACATGCAATGAATGCCAATCCGACTCCGACAACCCAGTTATTTGGTAATATGTTACCCCCTTGGTAAGACTGGTTGTCAGAGTTCCGACCTTCGAGGTCTTGGTACGTAAAGATGGTCTCCCATAGATGGACAAACCGAGGCAAGCGTAGCTTAGCCGGATCGGTCGGACTGTGCGGCTGTTTTTATTTAGCTACAAGCCTCTCGATTCACCGAATACTCGCTCTCACACCTCTCAAGTAAGTACCTAATATTAATTTGTTGAAAACATCTACACTTCTACACTAATAATATTATAAATGCAAAAGTAACTGTCTGTCTGTCTGTCTCGCTTTCCTACTAAAACCACTGAACCGATTTTAATGAAATTTGGTACACAGATAGTTTAGAGCCTGAGAATGGACATAGGCTCCTTTTTATCCCGGTAGTATATTCCCGCGGGATAATTTCAGACCTCCACGCAGGCGAAGCCGCTGGCAAAAGCTAGTAATTTATCATTTTGAAATGTTCAACAATGGCTGGAATTGATATTAAAATATACTTCATTGGCTAACTGCGAATACGTCATTGCCTGTAGCAATGACTTGAAAGGCTGAAATTAAAAAAAAAAGCTATCTTGACAATGACAGTGTCGGTCACCTCACTTCACCCGAAACCGTTACTCACACGGTGTTGTTGCCATAGCAACCACACCGAATGAGTAACTGCTTGCTCGACGTGAACACTCCACGCGATTCTCGTCACATTTAGTCAAGGTGGAGTGAACTCACGCGGGCGCGCTACGCGAGTTTCATTTGAAACGTTGATTTTTGACATACCTAGTAGGTAGGTATCAAGATGATGATGATTTGATGAATATTCTTTTATTAATAATACGATTATTAAGTAGGTAGGTATACATGCATCTATATGAATGTTTCGAATACTTGCGTACTAATTATTCTCAATCCGATTACGAAATGGCTTCTGCACAAGGTGATAAAAAAAAAGTTGATACCTATTGATGACAGCGTCTAGCGCGCATGCGCGGCTTGATCACGCGATGCTCGCAATTTCGTTGTCATGGTAACATCACTTCACCTCACGAGCACGCGGGTGACCGTTTTGAACTATTGAATTTTGACATTATTATCAAGATGATGACGATTCGATGAATATTCTTTTTTATTGTTTGCAACCAAATAGGTTACCTACAAACATTGAAATAAATGAGTACCTAATAATTTTGTCTGAACTCTAAATATGTACAGGCACATGGTCATCAAAACAAAAATAAAAGATAAAAAAAAATGTATGACATTGAGGAACTAGTGACCTAGTGCGCTTGCGCGGCGTGAGCACTTCACGCGATTCTCGTCGCATCATCGCATGTATTCTCGGTGAAGTGAACACGCGCGGAGACACGCTACGCGATAGTCATTTGAAGCGTTGAATTTTGACATACCTACCTAGTAGGTATCAAGATGATGATTTGATGAATATTCTATTATTATAGACAATGAGTTTGATGAGAATTATGGCTGATGATGATGAGTGTTTATTTACACATGCACATCATATTTTATCTCTCATCATCGTTACCTTACCAATCAATGCTCACACTACGAGAAGATTCTTTGTAGTGGGTAGCTGTACGGTACTTCATGGTATTGCATATTCTTAGCGTGCAGGTGTCACCACGCGATAAAGGTTAAATGAGCAGTAAGTAGGTACACATAGTTTAAAAAAAGTGGATTAATTGTTGACATCAAAGTGTAGGTACTAAACTGACATTATACCTGTATAAAAAACTGTTGTATTTAGATAGGTACATATCTACAAGAATTGAAATAAATCCTTGCGTACCTACTAATTATTCTCTAAACCGAATACGAAATGGCGTCTGCACAAGGCAAACAAAAAAAAAAGTTGATACCTATTGATGACAGCGTCTAGCGCGCATGCGCGGCTTGATCACGCGATCCTCGCAATGCCGTTGTCATGGTAACATCACTTCACCTCACGAGCACGCGGGTGACCGTTTTGAACTGTTGAATTTTAACATAATATTTTCAAGATGGTGACCATTTGATTAATTTTCTTTTTATTGATAATAACGACATAAGTAAGTAAGTAGGTATATGTTTATCTATAGGTACTAATATTATAAAGCTGAAGAGTTTGTTTGTTTGTTTATTTGTTTGATTGAACGCGCTGATCTCAGGAACTGCAGGTCCGAAATGAAAAATTATTTTTGTATTGAGTAGCCTATTTATCGAGGAAGGCTATAGGCTATATAACATTACGCTAAAACCAAGAGGAGTTGAGCAGAAATGAAAAATGTTGCAAAAACGGGGAAAATCGCACGGGTAGGCGATTCGACGCGACGGGAAGGGTCGGGGGAACAAGAAATTTAACGCGGACGAAGTCGCGGGCAGAAGCTAGTCTACAATAAAATGTTAGTTGGCACATTTTGGACGTTGGTATTGCTTTTTCCTGATGTTCTTAGTGCGCATACGTGACGATACCTACTTAATAAAATAAAAAAAACAAATGTCAATGTGAATATGACAGTGCCTAGATGTTGGTTCCCACATAGTATGTGTGAGATTGTATTCTATGGTCCGTCAGTCAGGCACGGCCAGTTCCTTTCATCTTTTTTTAATAGATTTGGGTTAGTAACAACGCTGAAGAACGTTGCACAATCTTTACTTGAGTCGATCTACAATCGCTTCTCCAAGACACATCGTGATTAGCCCACGTGATTGAAGACACATCGTGATTAGGCCATGTGATTCCATTTACGTATTTAATTTTAATCAGTTTACAGTGGGTTCATAATAACTGACAATGTCGATTCGCATTTTCTGTTGTAGCTATCTTATACATGTACATGTGTCTTACTATATTCATTAATTGTTCGTGCGTGTCGCACTTGTGCGTCAGGCAATAAAGAGCTAGTCGAAGAAAAATAGAAAAAAAAACAAACATGCGATTGTCTGAATTTCGGTTTCGCTATTTCATTTGAAAAACTGCCCGAAAGAGTAGTATTGTTTAGACACTATGCTAGCTTTGAAATCCTTATAAAAATAATCAATAGAATTAGCATAAGAATATTAGGTATCTAAATCTCGATCAGGATTGTAAATATGATAGTTGGTCATCCCTAGCATCAGGTGGAATGACATTAATAGCTCACTCCACGCTCACTTCACCCGGTGAGATGGTTACAGAATAGCACTGCAGTTCCATCTGAGCCAGTTGATTGATACTTATGATTGAAAGCTCTCGGATTACTTCATTGTGATCGTTGATTATATATACGAGAATATTATATTACGTATAAGAATTTACTCACGGTATATACAGAAAATTAACAGGAAAAATACATGATACATATAAAGAGTTATGTTGACAGCTTTAAGTTTAAATCTTTACAACATATATAAGGTACCTACTCACATCAATGCCCAGATGGATATTGGACGATGCTTTACAGGTAACTGAAAAATACAGAGGTAGTAAACTTTCAGTTAAAACTGTTAATTTTAAAACTGTTTAAAAGATTCAGATGGAATCAGGTCAGAACATAGAACTACTAAGCCCTTGAGAGCACAGACGGAAGACGTGATATAACCTTCTATACGCTGCCCGTTTACTTCATGCTGACTTAAACCTTGACACTGTTTGACTTAGGTGCACTCTATATTGCTAGACCACATGCTACAACAATGTAGGGAAGATCCACTCAGTAAACACATTTAAAGTGAATGACTAAAACATCAGAAAACCCCGACTATTGGCCATAAATGAAGTTATATTCCGCGTCCGTTGAATTGTTTAAACACATTACGTTGTTTTTCATGAGACAACAGTGAAACTGTTTGAAGGTAACAGTGTTTTGTATATTATTGCTTTAAGCAACTGCCTATAAATAAACGCTTACTTTGCTCATCGCAACACAAGATGCGAGCCGACACTAGGTCGTTCAAAAGGTTCTATTCTGTACGGGCTGAAGCCTCTGACTTTTTTGCCATTATCATTCAATCACAATAATTATTACATCATTATTACTAATATTCAATCACTATTTAAACACTACACTTATTCAAATAGTTTATTTTTCTTTAGCCAACGCACATTTACTCGTGTTGTCTAGTGTCTGTATTGTTTCTACATTCACATGTCGATGAAAGCTGTGTTCGTGGGCTTCAGCAAATTTTTGGATCATGGCCGTAACGGGTTCCATTTTTGTCATGGCGGAGATTGTCAATTTTAATGTACAGACGCCACCAGGTCAAGCTACCCGAAACTGTCAATTTTTCCCAATGAACCTTGAACCTAATGCTCTAGAAATAAAGTCGAAAATCTATCAAAGAAATCTGACAGATTGTAGTAGCTTGATGTGTTGGCGTCTGTACCAATGTGTATTTATAGTGTCAGTTTATTTTTGAATTGTTGGATAATTTACCATTGCTTCGTTTAGTACTGCCCTAAGTTGTATTACATACGTCCAGTTTGGCATAAAAATGTCCTAATTAGACAGGTTTTCCTTCCAAGTAACCAATCCATACTTTAATAATACCTATCTAAGTATGAAGCAAGGAAGTGGTTTGTAATTCTTCGATAAGTTTTTTTTTTAAAGTTAAAAGTTTCAACAGGCAGCCTAGCTCCCCCACTAACCCAATGAAGGTTTTACCAAGTAACTATAGCTTGAGCCAAAGTAAGTCTAAGTGAGACCGCTTCAAGTCGTGTTTTGCAATAACTAATTAGGTTTAAAGTATGAGCTGAAGTTGTCGCACATACGCTACGTTTACTTAACGCTAACTATACCAACTGTACTCTAACTACGCGTCAACTAATACACGGACGGGGGGGAGCTCTTAGCAAAATTGCTGGAAGATGAACGCGTTTTATGATATTATAAAAATATTAGGACCGTCGTACCTAGGCTTAATGTGGTGCCTTCTGTAGTTCGGAAGGTAAGTACAGTCGTAAAATAGTATATTACATCGATTAAATCTGTCGCAGTCTATTTATAGCGAAGGTAACGACTATTTATACCTTATTTGTGGTTGCTCACTGCCTGTGGATGATTTAAGATCGTTAAGTACAGGTTTTAGGACCTTATATTAATGATTTTACCAAAAATAAGTGGGTCTTTAGAAATGCCATTTACATAAACTTATAAAACGGGCGAAAAGAATAGCACCATCCCATTTCTTCCCGTGGGTATTGTAGAAGGCAACTGAATGAGCAGCAGGCTTTTTTTATGCATTTTACTACCATGCCGCTCGCCAACCCGCCTGCCAAGCGTGGCGATTATAGCAAAACGTCCCAAAATCCTTTCTTTTGTTCCGGATGGGAATTCATTAAATGACTTCTCCCGCTCTGGGCGGAGCGGGAGGGCGTGTCAGACTTTTACTGACTAAAACCCACCCGTGTTCCATCAGTTGTCCATGTGCCAGGGTCACGGTATCTCTTTCGAACAATCACGCGACCCCGACAGGCATCGGTCCTAGTAGACCCCTTCTCTGCTGCTGACATCTCTTTGAGGCGCGCGTGGAACACTACCAAAATGCTTGACGGAGGCCGATGTCCAGTAGTGGACATCTTCCAGCTGGAGTGAAGTGATGTAACGGACAAATAGTGTGATACATGCCAGATTTTGCCAAAAGCTGTTGTTCATGGTCAGGTACTTCCAGTAAAAGAAAACAGAGCTCAATAATCAGGATAAACATAACACAAAACGTTTGATAATACACGACCTCCTCCCGCGTCAAATGTGCACCCTTGCTATGTAATAGAATGGGATGCCTTATCTCTGCTATATACATACATATAATATATGAACATTCCAAATAAATGCCATCAGCTCGATCCTGACACCATTGGACCCCATAACCGACGACCCGCCTTCTTTTACGAATTACTTTTCGATCCCATGCGATGTATGTCAATATATATGTAAGGTTTTATGTTAGTATATTATGATCCAAAGTGTGGGTATGCAGTCCACCGGACGTCGGTCCATGAACCAACTGGCCTAACGTTGGACGGAGTTTCAATAGAATAAGAGGCCAGCTTATACAGGTTCTGTTGCCACTGACGTGGGTCCTACAAATGGCTTTTTAACAATAATATTATTAATGCTAGGGATTTGAGGATACGCACATAGTCAAAATATGCATAGACTACAAAATAGTACCTTGGTAATATTATAATAGTTTGAATGTACCGCAGCCAACGTTTCCACTGTGTGAACACACAGTGGATATTATTATAAATCTCCTATATTTATGCTAAGCAAATAGAACAAATACATAGGTGTATTCGTACAAAATCTCTTCCCTTTCCGACTGAAATCCCAAGCATTACAGGCTTGCGGCCACTTATTACAAAAACTTAACAACAAAAGAATAACACGGATTAAATACGAGCCAATTACGTTGACAGCATCCCGCTCGTTCGGCGTCTATTTACAAGTAATACAACAAAGAACGGACAATCATCTCCATGTCATAAGACCGACCGCTGACCGCACTTGACTCACTGCTACACACCCGATTTATACCTACCCACATTAAAACATGACCGGTGTAACTAGACCCCTTCACTTACATTGTCAGACCCCCTGCGCCCTCCGCCCACACACATCTCCGAGGGAAATGGCAGATAACGTTACAGTGGTCACGCATAGAGTACGTAAGGTTCTGTAGGATTTTCCCTTTTCGCTTTCACTCAATAATCCCAACAAAAGGAATACTTGAAGGGTCCACCCGATGGGGTTTTGGCAAGAAGTAGAAAATGTATACGCTATACAAATAATTGTAAATATCGGCGTGGGATAGCATTTATTCCTATTCTATTTTCTATCTGAAAACTTCAGGAAAGGTCACTGTAGTTCATGGATGGATAAAATAAAGTAAAGCAATTTAGAATCTGTAAGTAGGCTACCCTGAAGCCTTTAAATGGCGTAAACTTTTAAGTACTTTCACAATGTTCTAATTACTTCAGTACTTGAAAATTGGAGCGTATTCATTTTAATTATATTTTCAGAAAATATTGTTTCATTTTGTAACTCCCTTCAGTTTTTAGATCCATTACTTACACCATTAGTAGTCATCAAGAACATTGTTTGAACTAACAAAGTTTAGATAATACTGTGGATGACTTCAAACTATCTAACACTTTCCTCCTGGGCACGCGTTACCTTGGCCGACGTGGAACTCTAAATGGACTTCGAACCCAAGTAGGCTGGAGCAATGAAAATCTCCACCGATGGGGGTTCACGAGCGGCTCCGATCTCAAGTGCATATCATCCTGCACCGCATGCCCTGTCACCTGTGCACTGAATGATCTTATGAGTGCATCAGGGTTCGCGCAGCTGAAGTTTGGGCCAAAGATGTCTGAACTTGTCATCGATACACTAAGAAGAAGAAGGCATACTAAAACATATCAATTACCCTATTTGTTAAGCCCTGAAATGTTCCACTATACTAAGTTTTTATTATTGAGACTCGGTATTATTTCTATTCAGTGAAACCAATACAGCTCCATTAAAGTTGTTGTGGACGAACTAGTATTAACTGCGACCAATTACTTGAGATTTGTTTTGTTATTGGTTATTTCGATTTTATGCCGAATCACTAGTTAAAATTTATACATAGAACCATATAAGTGGGTAAATGTTGATAATTTCGTGATGATTGTTTGGGCTTTAAATTTACTCTACTCATAATGATCGTTATCTACTACATCTAACTGGCTGTCCCTACATGCATAAAACCCACAATATAAACAACATCACTCCCGACTAAGATAACATCTACAAGCCCCACTACCGACTAACATTCTCACCCGGATGACCCACCCAAATTAAACAGCTTTAAAATCGTTAACAAGAGGTCCGGTATTCCGTGCATTTCATTAAGCCGGGTAGTACCGGGTAAGATAATATTCGCGTTTTCGCGGTGTGTGAATTTATGTGCGGTTCATGTGCGAGTGAGTTATGAAGTCATATTAGGAGTGAAGATATTACTATTGACGGATAACTCCAGGATGGCTTTTGCCTTGTTTGTTTCTTTATTATTCTTGTGAGGAATTTTAAGATTTTTTTTTCTTCCAACTGTTTTCTCATTGCCGCGGGTTGTTGGAAGAAAAAAAAACTTATACTTGCAATAAATTGTTCTTAAATGCCTCGTTAGTTTAATGGTCACAAGCCCAACTGCTGAGCATGAGATCATGGGTTCGACAAGTCGAACAAAAGTGTTATTGCGTTTTTCTATCGATCAGCCCGAAGTCTGAATTTGTGATTATTGATGGCGATAGGCTGGCCCCTATTACATGGGACTCAAGTATAATATTGTCATAATGTGGGTGTTCTATAGGTACACTTCTGCCCAACCCTTTGGGGAAACAAGGCGTATTGCTTAATGAGTAAATTCTTATATTAAATCACACATCTTTATTTGCGCGTTTACTTATACTTTGAATCTGTTTGGGTATTACTGACGTTCAGTTGACCGCACGCCCTTCTAGATATCTCTATTTAACCTATGGTCTATTTTCTAAGTAATCTTACAGTACTTTATATTCTCTTTGAAAGTATGACATTTTTACTTTTTCAAAGCTAAATATCTTAAAAGAGAGACTTGGCACGGTATCCTGGTAAGGTTTTGTACAAGTTTCCGGCTCCGTTTCTTGGGGAGACTGTCACCGTACATTTCGGCACAAAACGTTAAATCACGAGAATACGCGTTATATCTATAATAGCTGTAATATTTTATTCCGTAACGAATAGTTTCGTCCATTTCTGGCTAAAATGATTGCCAAAAACGCATAATATATTTTTAGGAGATATCACTGTACAGTTTTGTTACATACTTGTAAATGAAATAAAATAGATCCAGTAAAACCTTGCTTTGCTTGCATTACCTAAGATATCCAACAAAATAACTTGCTATTTGTTCTTTATGAACTGTAATTACACACTGAAGTGCTAAAAAAAATAATTGTCATCAATTTTACTTAACCATATCGGGATTATGCTAAACCAGACACCAAAAAAAAAAAAACCCTATACCTATCAGTTATCACATCAATTTTTAAAGAAATATGAGAACCCAGACAAATTGCTGTTGACATCATCAATTTAGTACTATTACCGATACCAAAGAAGTCTGTGCTCCTAGATTTTTGGGTCTCCAGTCTATTTTCGTACTCCGAATAGGTATATTTGTTGAAGGTTGTAGTTCAGTAGGTATTTTGGCACAAAGAAGACTATTAGGGTTGGTTCTATACAATCTAATGGGCTCGGTGAATATATTTGTGTCTTCATCTTACTTTTTAGCTAGTTATATTTTCACTGAGATGGTTATTTTTATGACAGCTCGTGACTTTGCTATCCGGCAGAGTACAGTCAGCAGCAGTTGAGATATACATCGTGAATTCGAACCCAGGCAGGCACTTTACGTTTTGTAAATAGTTTCATATTCGCTGCTCTCAAAGCGGTGAAGAAAAACATCGAGAGAAAACCGGCATGTCGCAGAATTAAAAAAGAAAATGAAAAATTAAAATGATTACCAAAATTACTTTTTAGGAGAACTCGTTGAAGGTTAATTAAAGCTATGAATACTCTTGTAGACTCACTTAGTTTTAAAAAAGAATTGAACAATTTATCCTGAATCAGAACAATTAGCTATCACATTTCAATTTGATAGGTCCAAGGACAGGTCTACACCGTCACACGACGCCCGGCGCCTGCAAGGTTGTCTAATGCGGCGTGTAATAGAGGCCTGTGGGCACACTCAGCCGGGCACGGTGGGCAACTGGCCATAGTGGGCACGACGCGCTACGCTGCCCACTTACACGTGTGTGCAGACTTACGTACTATTTCGAGATTTACACTTGATGACGTTTTCGTAATGAATGATAAGAGTGAAAGTTTTTTTTTATTACTACTAAATACTACATTTTGTTATAAAACATTTTTATGAAGAAGTTGAAGGTCAAACTAACCTACGGTTAAAGATATTTATTTTCTCAAAAGAATATACATACATTCACTTATAGAGAAAACGTAAATATAAGTTTAAAATAATGTTATCCGCCAGCGAGCGTAGATAATAAATAAACATAAACACGAGAACTTAAAAAAAAAAAAAAAAAAAGCAACCAACATTATACGAATACTTCGTCTAGGAAACTTAAAAACTATCATAACACTAATACAAAATAAACAAATCAAAACAAGGTAGGACTACACACAAGAAACGGCACAATAGTTGAACGATGAGGGTAGGGTGCAATATAATAGCTGTGGCGTGTTTACTAAGGCCTACACCACAGTGTAGAACTTAAGCGAGTCATTATTCCGGTTTTTGTAAGGATATTTATATGCCTATTTTTATTTATTTTGTTTATGTAGACTATCATGATTGATTTTTTGATTGTATTTGTTTGTAGGTTTTTTTTTTTGTTTGTAGGATATTTATATGCCTATTTTTATTTATTTTGTTTATGTAGACTATCATGATTGATTTTTTGATTGTATTTGTTTGTAGGTTTTTTCCCTTTAATGTTTCATTTTATATTTGTACATAAGTTTAGGATAAGTATTTATAAATGATTATTATAAATTTACAAATATATATATATATATGTATGAATTATATATGTATATATATGTAACTTTGTTAGTTTGTCACAAACTATCACATTTTTTTTTTAAATTAATCTAAAAGCAGGTTTACATCTCGTAATATATATGTTTTTAGAGCTTTCTTGTAAATATATGACGATTTGATTTCTTTTATGTCTTTTGGTAGTTTGTTATAAAAGTTGGCCCCTTCATACATAATATTCCTCTTTCCATATTTCGTCCTAGGCTGGGTTAAGCAGATGTCATTAGCTTGTCTTGTTAATATTTTATAAGTTTGTGCCCTTTTTGTAAATATTATATGTGAATGTACATCTTTATTTAGAATTTTTCTTACAAGTAAGCATGTGTTGTATTTATATATTTGACGGAGATTCATAAGCTGTGTTTCTTTGTATATTTTTTCAGTCGGAGTTAAATAGTTATACCTAAATAGTGTTTTGATTATTTTATTTTGGGCAATTTGGAGTACCTTAAAGTTTGATTTCGCAGCAGTTCCCCAGACCTCAATCAAATAGTCTAAGTGAGATTTAACCATGGAGTTATATATAGTATAACGCACATTTCTCGGAAGACACCGCACTAAACCACGGAGCGCACCTGTTAGTGATGTGAGCTTGTTTTTGATACTCTCTATATGTGGTTTCCATGTCAATTGATCATCAAGCATGAGACCAAGATATTTTTCTTGATGAACTCTCTTTAGAATTTGACCATCGATATGTAAGTTACTGTGCTGACCAAGCTTTTTGTTTTTTGCTGCGAATATAATATAATTCGTTTTAGAAATGTTTATTGTCAGTAAGTTTGATTTAAGCCAAGTATGTAAATCGTTTAAATCATGTTGTGCTTGTTCTATAATTGAGCACAGTGTGGTGCCTGAATAAAATAAAGTGGTGTCGTCAGCATACAGAGCTATATCCCCCCTTAAACCAATTTCGTGGATGCTATTAATGTATATTAAAAATAATAATGGCCCGAGGATTGAGCCCTGGGGGACTCCGTAGGTGATTTGTCGAGGTCTACTTTGCACTTCACCGATTTTCACAATTTGATACCTGTTACTAAGGTATGATTTTAACATTTCAAAAGCGGATCCTGAGACACCTAGATGATTAAGTTTTAACAAAAGTATACTATGACTAACAGTGTCAAAAGCTTTTTTTAAATCTACAAACACTCCCAGTGTAATTTTCTTACTGTCAATATTTGATTTGATTTTTGTCACTAGATCAGTTGCAGCTGTAACTGTGCTTGACTTTGGTCGGAACCCATATTGTTTTTCGTATAAGAAATTTTTTGATTTTAGAAACGTACTAAGTCGGTTGTGTAATACTTTTTCAAACACCTTTGATAATATAGGTAATACAGATATCGGCCGGTAGTTACCTGGATCTGATTTGTTTCCAGACTTATAAATGGGGCTGACTTTTGCTAATTTCAAGGATTCTGGAAATTTTCCTTCTGTTAGACATCTATTAATACATAGAGTTAGGTTTTCCGCTATTTGATCTTTAATACATTTTATAGTTTTTGCACTTATTCCATCAATGCCAGCGCTTGTATTTGTATCTAAATTTTCAATTATTTTAAGTACTTCTGCAGTGGTTGCAGGTTCAAAATTTGTTAGATTGGCCGTACTATCTATTCTGCTAGCGGGTATTTGTAAAGCTTGATTATTATGATATGATTTTGGGATTTTACTAGCGAGTTCTTCACCTATATTAGAGAAAAATAAGTTGAAACACTCACAGATTTCCTTAGTATCAGTTATTTGGCCTGTTGGCGTTTCTAATTTTACAGGAGTAGAGTTATGTTTTATTTTGTTGCTAGCCAGACTATTAATGAGTTGCCACATTTTAAGAGGATTTTTTTCACAATTTTTAAAGGCTTTGTAGTAATATTGATTCTTTGTTGATTGAATTTCTTTGTACACATTATTTTTCTGCTGTATAAACTCGTTTTCTAGCTCTGTGTCTTCAGGTGAGGAATGTTTCAGTGTATGCAACAGCATATTTCTTTTGTTTATGGATGTTATAAGGTGATTATTGATCCAGTCTTGTCTTGGTTTGTTTAATATTTTGTTCTTTTTTGTTTTATTTTTGGTGATAGCATGCAATAAGTATCTTTCCAACGTTGCAAAGTCATTGTGTATGTTAGATAAAGTATGATCTTTTATAGTTTTGTATAGTTTTTCATAATTAATGGCTTCGTATGTTGCTTTTTTAGGTCTTTCCGGTGCGATTCTGTTTACCTCGAAGTAAATTTGTTTGTGATCTGACATAGCGCTTTCTACTAAAGCCATATGAAAAGTATTGTCTTTTAGAGTCGTACATACATGATCTAATATTGTGTTAGTAGTTTTAGTAATACGAGTAGAGTACGTTTTATCAATTTTATTAAGTGTTCTAAGCCTGTTTTCTTTTAGCACTGTCTTATATTCCTTAATAGATTTTTCTTTACTTAGTAGATTCAAGTTAAAATCTCCAAAGATTATAATTCTTTTCCTTTTGATTAATTGATTTGTATATATCTCAAGAAACTTTTGTACATTTGCCGCAGGCTGTTTATAGACGACTCCAATATCTAAAGAGAGTTTTTCCAGGTGTATCCATAAAAAGTGATTGTTATCTTCGCAATGTTCTTCCATTAATTCATGTTTTAGGTCATTATGCACATAAATCGACACTCCACCGCCCCTTGAAGATGTCCTGTAGTTGTAATAGTGTGTATAGTTTGGTAATTTTTGCCTCAAGGCTTCATTTTCATTCCTTATCCAGGTTTCGACCAGCAGTATAACATGTATAGTGCATTTAAACGTTTGTATGATACATTTAATTTCATCAAGTTTTCCTGGTGCAACAATACTGCGAACATTTGCGTAGAGAAAACTAATTGATTTCGTTTTAGTTGTGATATTTGCATAGTTGTTTGCTAGTTCGTAGGTAATTGAGTTTTGCTTTGTTACAAGTTCTCCTAAGCCACTTAGTTTTTTGACTGTTCTTTGACTATTTTTGGTGTTCCCTTTGAATATTTTATTATTAAATCCTTTTCTCCGTTGTCTTTCCTCTGTTGTAATTCATCTCTTAGGGTTTTCATGAAATGTTGTTGTTGGGGAGTCTGATCAGAGTAAATTCGTAAGCCATCTACATTCAGGTTAGCTTTATTTCGCAGTATAGTCTTCGCAATGTCCTGGGATGAAAAAGATAATTTAAGTGGTCGTATTTTCTTGCCATCATATTTACCGACTCTGAATACTTTTATTGCTGTAGGACAATCTGGGTATATAGTTTTTATAATTCTTGTTGCTTCATTCCTGTCTGTTTCACGTCTCTCTTCGCTATTACTTGTATGTATTTCAGGAACGCCTACGATAATAATGTTCTTACTGCGTTCAGCTCGGTCTTGAAATTCCTCAAAGAGATCTGCATAAATAGTCTGTGGTGTTGCCTGCGATTGTGCCGGTGCTGGAGCAACAGATTTTAACTGTTGCACGTCACTTTGGAGTGATATAATTTTTCCTTCGTTTTCTTTAACGGTGTCCGAGAGTGTGCTAATTTGCGTTTTGAGAGTTTTATTTTCTGCTATCAGCTCTTCGGTTGTAATCTTCATGTTCTGTAATGTTTCGTTGATGGAAGAAATATTATCACATATTGTTTTTATATTTTGGTTCTGCTTTGTACAAGAATCTTGTAGTATTCCAACTATTTCTTTCATCATTTCCTTTTTAAATTCAGTGAACTGATTTTCAAAGTCGTTTTCAGGCGATTTTCTCTTCCGGTAAGACACATTTTCTGAGCACAGCTCTTTCGTTTTTGACAAATCAGGTTGAGAAGTACTGGTTTCTTCCGAATATGTTGCTTTCACCGTAGAGGGATTTTTAGTAGGCGAGCGGAAAGCCTTCATGTTGTTGTTAATAACAATGTTGAACAAGAAGCGTCGATAAACAATAACTCCGCTTATCGCTCCGCTTAAGCACTGCGCGCACCTTTATAATAACACCAACGCTACGCGTACTGCAAACTATCTCTTTCGCACTTATGTGTCGGTGATTAGTTAATTGCACACACTTTCTGAGCAATTTGAAAAATCAACTGTCTTTATATGGTATTTAAGTTCTAACTTGAACGATCGTATTAAATATTTATTAAAGCAAATCAGTAAGCACGTCCACTCACTACGCTCGCTGACGAGTTTTATATTATATTAGATACTAGCTTTTGCCAGCGGCTTCGCCCGCGTGGCGGTCGGAAATTATTTCGCGGGAACATACTACTGGGATATAAAACATGAACTCTGTGTGTTAATCCAGGTAATAAACTATTTGTGTGCCAAATTTCATCTAAATCCGATCAATAGTTTTTGCGTGAAAGAGTTACAAACTTACATCCATACATCCATACTCAAAAACTTTCACATTTATAATATTAGTAGGATTTTTGAATTTTGTTTTTATGTGTTCTAGTTAGTCTAAAATCGCGAATTTAATTGTACTCACAATGTTAAACAGTCTTCCACGTAAGACATTAATGACTCAGCAGGTAAGTATGAGCTGGGCCCAAAATATATTCTCCAAAAACCCCACTTAAAGCAGAACGGAAGTAATTAAATATTGTAGTACTGAACCCGGGCGCGCTATAAGAGTTCACGCGCGACCGCCGTCGGACGGCGAAGTAATCCGCGATCATCCCGACGCGCGCTCGACGGCACGATTTTACGAGTTGCGCTACGGAACCCAACACCTAGAACACAGTCACTGAATACCGGAATTGTAAAGTATTTCCAAAATGTGTTTGTATATTTTTGTTTTTAATTTAATAGCAAATCCGAGAGCAGGAAGTATTTTCCTTATAATGTTCTTTTTTTTATCTAAAAATTCTTAAATTCCCACAGTCAGATGAGGTCATAACGGCCAATTAGTGTTTCTATGCAGAACCGTCAAGCTAAGGATGAAGATAATTACCTTTTCTGAGCAAAACATTTCTGCAAAACTCGGCAATTTTGTAAAATAACCCAAATGTATACAATCATAATAAGGCACACCTCTACCGCGGATATCGATCACTAATTATGCATAAATGATCATTAGTCCAGGTTTATTGTAACTAAATAAATAATTTGACAGCAATAATACACGGCTATCATAATTAGCTAATCCTTTATTACTAATTAGTGCAACATTGTTTTATCCCAACTACTAGATTGTTCATATGGGCGTAAAAATGATTGTAAATACAATTCTTCTACTTTGTGCACCGTATTACATTATGAAATCAACTAGATACGCGGCTACACATCAAGCTATGCATTTGTAGTGTAAATTGATCTCACATTGTATGGGATTTCCGTATATTGAGACGTCAGCTTAAACTGAAAATGCATAACTCAATATGAAGCTGAGTGTACCTATACTCTGTTCCAAAATATCTCCTTAAAATGTAAATAAATGTATGTCGTCATCATCATTTCAGCCGAAGGACATAGGCCTCCTACAATTTGGGTGGGATTGAGATAATCGCCACGCTTGGCGGGTTAAACAATACCACCATCCCATTTCTTCCCATGGAGTCGTTAAAGGCGACGAAGGGACTTAATAGAGAATGGGCAGCAGCGTTCTCTATGCATTTTACCACCATACTGCGATCGCCAATTTGTAGTGCCAGTTACAAATTGAGTGCTTGAATTAGATTATTTTAATAATTAAACGCGACAATCTGATTTAAACACCTCAAAGATATTATTATTTGCATAATATTGAAGTTAATTGCATAACCTTAATGTTCGTTGATGAGTTTTCAATTAAAAGTTAAAAACATTGTTGGAAAAAGCGTTAAGAAATAATACATATTTACTAATTCTCTATAGGGAGTGATTGCGTAAGAATTAAACCAGACCAAGGTTTTTTCACATTTTCAGCACAGACTTTTGGAGCAGACACTGGTTCCCATTGGTTTACAGACGATGAGATTAGGCTATCAATAGAACGAAAAAATTTACATTAGGTTTAGTAGATAAATATAATTTGGTAGGAGAAACGAAATATCACCTTTATACAAAGGAAAGTTAGTAAACTTTTCCTAGTATTTTCAGACAATACATATTGTTTGGAACCCCAACACCGTACACGACTGCCGGAGGAATTCCTTTGGCAATACATAGGTAGATACTCGTTCAGTTCCTATAATGCATTCCATACGATGCCAATACTGCTCACAGTAAAAAATCTTTTAAAAAAAAAGTTACACGTGCTACTCATAACTAGGTGCACACTACATAAATCGCGGTCCACAATAACTTCCGTACTCCACGTTAAAACGAACACTCGGCAAAATTAAACATACATTGTGAGCTCAAAAGTATACAATGAAAATAAACATGGAATATAAGAGGAAATGAAAAGCGTTCGTAAGCGAGCGTCGCTAATCGCTTAGCTTATGGCTCGACCGGCCTTAATGTTGCATTTGTTTTAACTTGCCAACGTTGCTCTTTTGTTTTACTTTGTTCTGCAAAGATTTTGAAACGAGAGATTTATTATAACTGGACTTGAATAAGTTTTTTAATGAAAAGGTCATAATGTTTTGATTGTACAAGTTTTTATGTGTGATTTTTTTTTTTTTTTTTGTTAAATTGTCCCTCTTGATTAATTTAGCCTGTAAGTGTGCGTGTACACGAAGGGTACGTAGGCTCGTGTGTATGCACACTACGTCTTGTATCTTTGGTACTGTTTTACAACCACTCAGACTTGACTTTATAGAAGCTAGGCTACTGCGATCTAAACTATAACGTCAATAAAGCCTTCAGTTATTTTTATATAATTCCTTGATACTAAGAATGACGCTATAAGATGCTCTTCATCTTACAAGAGATACGTACCGGTCTCAAAATAATACCCATACCTATTCATCAAAATACAAAAACATGATTAAGTACATAAAGCCATACATTACTGGAATTATACTCAACAGGTCGATCGTTCATACTTATACTTAGATGTCATCGATCAACACTCAGGTAATAATATTAATATGGCCGATATGGATGTGTTATGAATATAATAAAAGATGGCTGAACGCGGTGGCAACAAATAACTCGTTTGATTGGAGAGTCAATTGTGATGCGTACGGTTGTAGTTTTGACTACCTATGTAAAGTTAGTTCAGAGAAGGTTCAGTTTGTGCCAATTATTTTAACAACTATCTTCTGCCCGCGACGTCGTCCGCGTTAAATTTCTTGCTCCCCCGACCCTTCCCGTTGCGTCGAATCGCCTACCCGTGCGATTTTCCCCGTTTTTGCAACATTTTCCATTACTGCTCCGCTTCTCTTAGTTATAGCGTGATGTCATATAGTCTATAACCTTCCTCGATAAATAGACTATCCAACACAAAAAGAATTTTTCAATTCGGACCAGTAGTTCTTGAGATTAGCGCGTTCAATCAAACAAACAAACAAACTCTTCAGCTTTATAATATTATTAGTATAGATTAGGTTGCGGCAGTGGTGGCCCCCCTCCAAACTGTGGGAGGCCTATGTCCAGCTGTGGACGTGGTTTGGCTAAAATTTCGAGTGGTAGCCCAATAGTATCGGCCCTAACTTTCAAGTTGTAGGTCGTCAGTGCGAACCCAGACAGGCAGTTTACTTTGTTTATATATTTTCATCACTAGTCGTCTCAAAACAGTGGAGAAAAACATCGTGAGGAAATCGGTATGTCTTAATAAACTCGAAGAATCGTGACATTCATCAACCCGCACTGGGCCCACGTGGTGGATTAAGACCCACTACTCTCTTAGAGAGCAGGTTTGTGCCCCGTGTGTGTGAGAACGTTACAGGCTGATGATGTATTCGGCTGCGGAGAATGTTCGTAAGCCATCAGTGCGTGGTTTTACTGACTTTGTATAAATTGGAAGTCCACTGTTATAACTTCTTAGTATTGTATGTGTCAGGATAACACATTATTGGGTTTAGACCTGAAAGAAATTGCACTGACATTGTAAACTGAACAAGCTATCGTGTTTATCCTCAATTAACTCATTTCTTAACAAGATGTATCACAAAATCGTGTTACAAACACAAAAACAACAAAAACATAATGAATAAACTTTTCATTACATTTTGAATGTTCATTGTAAGGGGATAACTTGCATCTTTTGATGTAATTGTACCTTCTGTTTTTTGTTCTCTGTGAATATTGATTGTCTTTTTTCGGTCACTATCAATATTCAAACGACACATCAGTATGGAAATGATTTTTTGTAGTATATTTGTTCGTAAATATTTAGTTTTTTTAAACTATCCTGAAACGAATGAAATTAAAATAAACGTCATATTATGAAACAACAAACAACTACTACAGTATAATTTCCAATATAAAAGTTTTACTTTTTCACACGAATAGAGTATCGATATTTCGGAGAAGTTTTTTAATCTGCCTACAGTTTGTATTATTAAAAGTTGGAGACTATTTATAGATGCAAAATAATTTGGTCTGTTACGCGAATAGTTGGTCGGTTTGTAGGTTTTATTTCAGTCACTCAGTTTATAAGACCGAAAGAATCTTGGGGAGTATTCCCCAAGATTCTTTCGGTCTTATAAACTCCTTCCTTTTTCTCGCACGAACCTTATCAAACTTATTTTGATATTCTTTGTTCTCCCAGTCTCCAAAGCACATAATTAAACTTCTACAAACAACCCAAAAATTGTTATAATAACTCAAATGAGACGAGCAAATCGCAGCACTCAGTGTGCGCGGTAGGTCCCGGTCACGTCCTGTACGTGGCGCATTACTCGCGACTTGCGTCATAAATAAAACAAACCCTATTATAAACGTGGCTTGTGTATCATACGGACACAAATACACACAATATGACTTACTTTGAAAGTCGCATGGGCTTTTGAAAGGTCTTGAATTGGATATTGTGTTCATGTGTAGCTTATTTCGGCAATAAAGAAATGTGGTGATGACAAACACAACAAAATGTTATGAGAAAATTTAAAAAAAATTACAAAGTTAGAGACATGTTCGTAGATACGCTCCAGTATGTACTCATAAGATTAGCAAACACGACATCGTACGGCTATTTGATAATACCCCAGATTACATTAAGGATAATGCCCGCCATTTTATACAAAAACGAGCAAGCAGCCGGATCCTAATAAAGAAGGTAAACATTAATTACCTATTATTTACCAAAATCATAATCTTTTGAGCAATCCCAAGCTTTTCAAATAAGATTAATAATGATTCACAAAAGCAACTTGTACCAGATTGTTTCTAGAGATATTCGCAAAGAAACTCACGGAATAAGATTACGAGCTCTCAAAGTCAGGAATGAGAATTATTGAGTGAAATGCATTCCGATTTACATTGCTTTTCTCTCTGATTTTTTGAGAATGGAATATTTGACCTAGTTTCAGATCTCTGCACTGGTGTCGACTTATACTACGAACAGAGCTTTGGGTATCGTCAAACTTGAATTTTTAAATGTAGTTTCTGAAGATAAACTCAAAATCCAATAAGGTTCATATTTATTATTTGTGTAAAAGCCTAAGGCAAAAATACTTCCAATTTGGGTCCAATGGAAAGTCGTCTTAGGTGGAAGGCGATGATTCTACTATTGACTGTTTACCAAGAAACAAAGAAAACCCTTTGTCAATAAACACAACAAATCGTCAAACGACACAAACAATCCAAAGCGCCCAAAACAGATGAATACATAACAAATGACACAAAGTTCCAACCAATAGGCGTACATTACGGAATAAGTTGCTGTTGCTCGGTAGATAGGAACTAAATAACTGTACTTAACAAGTATATAAAGTAGGTGGTTATCGCACAATGGGCGTTTCAGTCGTTAGTGATATAGGTGCGGCCCGTGCTGAAAATGTGGCCCGATAAGTTGAGGTAGCGGACAGAGTGACAAGCGGAGCGGGGGCGGGAATAAGTCTCGGTGTGTCGAATGGAGAAGTTTTAAAGAGACGATAAGAAGTTGAATGTTTTGTGGATACAGCAAACGTTTTGTTGGTTATTTTTGTACCAATTTAAAGCGCTTACTATTTCACATAACATTGAGATGTTAAAGCTATACAAACCATTGCAGCCTCTATCACTCGCTTTCCGATATTATTCGATTTCTTGACAGTTTAATCATTTTTTTAATACGAGCCGATAAACAGTATACCACTTAAAGAAAAAAATTAAAGTGACTTTTTTCAAATGCTCAACTAATTGTAACCGCTCTCGCTTCGCTTTTAGCAGTTCTCTAAATCGGTTCGGATTTTCCCAGCGATATCTAAAACCGAGGCTGGCAATTAGGATAGTTTGCGACCGCTCCATTGCCAAATGATCTGTGAGTTTTAACTATGTGCCGATACCGGCAGGGCCCGGGGCCCGGGGCCCGGGGCCACCCGTCATTACCTACAAACTTTATACCAATATATATTTACACTCTCGAGTTACGCTCCGAAACTGATGGAACTGATTTTGTTAGAGAAACTTTGACTTTTTGAACTTTGCCGTTGTTTTAATTAAGTTTACGTATGCGTGATATTTTTATTAGAGTAGCTATTCCCGACGAATTGTTGGGGCGATACCTATATTGTTAATTTGTTATAGAACGAAGTTTTGCTTCAAGTTTAAGCGTGCATTATATTCTGTAAAAATTTCTCCGGTGCGGTAGTTGCAAAGGTAACTTTCTAATCGTGCAACCAATTCTGCTGATTCATCATCATCATCGGGTGATGATGATGATGAATCAGCAGAATTGGTTGATTGGTAGGTGGAAAGCAAACAAGGTACCTTGTTTGCTTTCCACCTACCAAGTTGAACAAGAAGAGAACCATGCTACAAAAAGGAGAAGGCCTATAACCATAGGTCTTCTCTTTCTTGTAGTATGGTTCTCTTAATAAGTACCTACTAAGGCTAGTCAGTTAAAGCAGTGCCAAAGTGTAACCGACGAACGAAGTTGTCTGCATAGCAGAATGATTGCATGATTATTAAGCATATAAAAGGGTCACAATAGGGATGTTCTTATTCATGTTCTTTATATTATCTGGCTACTAGTTGACTCGTATCAACCCTCACCACCGTGACGTGACGTTCGACCACGTGTTTAATAGTTGACAAATCAGAATGAGGAAGGAACTTAGGTTGGTCAGCAGATTGAGATCGGTGATATAAGGTTGCAGAATAAAGAGGAAACTGATAAATAAGACTTCCTTAAGGAAAGAAAATCCGTACCTACAAAGTGTTCTACAACAAATGTAAATTGGATAATCTGCTAGAAAGTAGCCCCACGATTAACTTCACTTATTATCAAATAAAGACTGCCATCAACCTCATCTGCTCCACGTATCCTCAGATCAGTGAACTGCTCATCATTACGTGAGTCCTTTATCATGCGAGCTTCCCTCCAATTACGTGACTCCTTGTGTTCGAGATCTTGCTCCGTGTAACGTTAAAAACCGGTACATTGTAGGTAGGTACGTCACGCGCGCAGGGGTCGGAAAATTGAGGTCATACGCAACTCGTCTTCAGGTCAATTAAACCCTCAACGGATGTGGTGATAACCCAAGTGGGATGATGTAGCGGGCACAGGAATTATGGAGGTAGTTTGTGGGGAATATCTGATTGAGTCATACGAGTACGATGAACGGATTTAAGTCCTTCACATACTGACGACAAGACTGCCTTCCGATCGTATTATTTCGTAAAAATGAGGTCTGATTTCTGATTTTAAATTAAAAATTAACGTTAATTGTTTTAAGAAAAACACGCATCAAAAGAGGCAAGCACTTAAAATGTGATTGATTAGCTATCTGATAGTCATAAATCGCTTCAGCCCCCGTCTCAGGCCATGGCTGTCCGTTCAGTGTACAGTCATGAACAGTCAGCGTATATCGCGCGGTGAGGGCAGCTTTGTTAATTTTTAATGAATCGGATAGGTTAGAGTAGTTTGTTGCCTTTAATAATACACCGCTTTACGTGCTGACATCGCAATTTATGTTAGGACTACACCGAAACACCGCTCCACTGGTTTCACGCTAAATTTTTAAACTACACCACACTAAACGAAGCATGAAATAGAGAGGTGTAGTAAAACAGAGGATTACGAAGGATTAACCTAGTTTCTTGGGCGTACTTTCGTAAGTCAAAAAGTGGATCGTAACTTTGGCAACATCAATAGAGGACTTAAAATTTCCTCAACCGAGATTCTTTATTATGAAAGGTAGGATACCGGCCGCATACCGGGAATTCCCAATACGTACCTACTTTTTCTAAGGAGCTGCGGAGAACAAGTGGGAACTAGTGTCGGCGTCAGCAATGATTAATGAAGCCGCTGAGTTATCTGTGCTGACCGAGGGTGTCGGACGAAAAATCATTAGTCTCGGCGGCGTCGGGGTCTCGTCGCGAAAATCATTATGTAGGGACAAAAAATCATTAACTGCGAAGCTGTGGGCAAAAACTAATGTTTCATTAATGGCTTGGTCTTTGGAGAGGGAGAAGGATCGGTATTTATTGACTAACCTATTTATAACCTGACTTTTCGCAGAATTTCTTGGAACGTGTGAATACAAATGGTGAGACGATTTTTTAATTAATTGCGGGTTTATTACTAAGGCTTACAAAAAAAACCTAGCTAAAGTTATGTTTTTAACGGCAACTAGTGGTTAGGTTAAAAAAAAATCTTAAGCTAACACGCCTGCTTGAAAAACATTACACGAAAGTAAACTTCGACTATTATGCATGGCTATAGTTATTGTTTGGTATATTTTCTAAAATAATTAACTGAATGGTGCAAATAGTAGACTTGTGACTCACGGATTTTATACTACAGCTTAAAGGCTTATTCCAATCCTGATAATTTTATTCAGGTAAGGGGTTACATTGCGGCGGTAAGTCCCCTCTTTGAGGAGTGGTTAGAGAGGCGCCACGGCGTCCTCACCTTCCGCCTGACGCAGGTTCTCACCGGGCATGGGTGCTTCGGTGGGTTCCTGTTCAGGATAAAGCGGGAGGATACGTCCGGGTGTTTCCATTGCGAGGATCGTCTGGAGGACACGGTGGAACATACGGTGGAGGTGTGCCCTGCCTGGGCGGAGCACCGCCGTGTCCTCGTGGAGGCGATCGGCGGCGGCGACCTCTCGCGTCCGGCCCTGGTGCGAGCCATGGTACGGAGCGAGAGGGAATGGGAAGCCGTCACCTCCTTCTGCGAAGCAGTAATGCTCGCGAAGGAGGAGGCGGGGCGCGTGAGGGAGTGGCAGTCTCTGCGCCCTCACGTCCCTAGCCGCCGCAGGAGGAGACGCCCCGGGCGTCGGGAGTCGATTGCGGACTCCCGGCCACCGTAGGCGCGAGCTTGCGGGTGGCGAGCAATGGGTAGCTCGCCGCCCGGTAGGGACCAAGCTCGGGTCGACGGCGCGTAGTGTTCCACGCGCGCCTCAAAGAGATGTCAGCAGCAGTGTAGGGGTCTGCTAGGACCGATGCCTGCCGGGGTCGCGTGATTGTTCGAAAGAGATACCGTGACCCTGGCACATGGGCAACTGATGGAACACGGGTGGGTTTTAGTCAGTAAAAGTCTGACACACCCTCCCGCTCCGCCCAGAGCGGGAGAAGTCATTTGATGATTTCCCATCCTGGAAAAAAAAAAAAAAAAAAAAAAGGGGTTACTGGTTGTAATAAAGTCTTACAATAACCTTAGTCAACATCAATGTAAGCCTATCATTCTTACATGATTTCCCTCCAAAGGCCCTCTTCGTCCATACGCTACTAATTCCGTCGCAATAAGTTTTAATGACAGCACTCACACGCCGCTCAGCCCGACAATGGCGCTGATGGTTCTGATGTCGGTCCATTTTCCGCGTTGTTGGCTAAATGTCGCGTCAGGAGCACGCGCGTCACTCTCCTGGCCGGCTGTCCGCCCGTATTCAAATAATTACGCACGATTGTGAGGCTCTCCGTACTGTTATACTGTATCACGTTTTATTTAATAGGTCCTCGGACAGGTACACGCTTCCGATCGATTTTTATATAAAATGACGGTTTATTGTTTAAAATATGCCAATCGATAGTTTTGTCGCGATCGTGATCCGTCTAACTTTTCCAAACTATGTTAATGACGGCTTTCAGTCGAACCGGATGCAGCTGATTATTTTTTTTTTGCGTAGAACGACTGACTATCTGAATTCCGCAACCAAGATACTGGGTAACACGATGCCCCTTGATAAGACTGGTTGTCAGACTAAAAATTGGCTTCTAATTACCTGTAACGACAGTCAAAGATCCAGGAATAATAACCGGGCCTACGGCTTAACGTGCTTGAGTGTACGAACCCTTTGAGCAGTTTCAGCGTGAGAACGTGTTTTAATTTATATTATTAAGCTATTAAACGTTAAAGGTTTTATACTATTTTTGTTTTTCTTATGTTAATGTTTTGTTTTTAAGATTTGTGTATTTAAAATGTGTGTGCTTGAAATATGTGTTTTTAAAATGTGTGTGTGGATTTGTTCTGAAATAAATGTAATTCATTGATTGATAAGGAAGGAGCTTAACTGATGTACAGTCACAAGCATAAATACCTTACTCTTACACAAAATGCTAAAGCGATTTTCTCGTATTAGGTACTTAAAATTATGGTTATGATAAACCATGATCGTAACATTAAAACATTTCTTTCAATGTTACAAAACCAAATTACTTTGAATCTCGCGTAACAAAAATCATAATAGTATATTATTGTCCCACTAGAGGGCGTGGAGCTTTATTATAACCTTGCGTAATTATAAGATACGATGCTCCAGTACTATAGTAGTCTTTGCTTGTGACTGTACTTACGATGATGAGAAACCTCCCGGAAACTCCAAGCAATCAATCCCGGCTGCCGACGGATCTTTTCGGTACCTTGATCAATGCGGGAGGAGCGAGCATCGCTAACGCATACAGATTCACCTCTCTCCGACCACTTCTAGGGATGTGCCCTCATCTTGAGGAAGGATTCCTTAAATATTCACTAGAAAGCATAAGTTAAAGAAGTTTATCACACACAGTTGTATAAAAAATATCAACATTTCAATTCACTGAAATACTAGCTAGGTTTACAAATGTATATTTATATCAATACTAGCTTTTTCCAGCGGCTTCGCCCGCGTGGAGGTCGTAAAATATCCCGCGGAAACGTACTACCGGGATAAAAGTAGCCTATGTCCTTTTTCAGGCTCTAAACTATCTGTGTACCAAAGGACAATGCCAGAAACTCTATAAAGCTTTGACCCATAAAATAAAAGTTTGTTTACAAGCATGCAAAATGTAGCTTTGTATTGCTGCTTTATTAGAGATATCTAAATTATGTTTAAATGCCTTTAGAACTTGCTTTGTCTGTTTATATCTACAATTATTATTATTTAGGATTTTTCGCTACAGTCAAATACGATCAATAAATACCGTAGTATTTACATACCTGTTACAACAATTTGCATGTTGCGAGAAGAGTTTGCAGTGCAGATTGTACGGAAGACACAACATATCTTAGCATCCTGTCGACGCACAAATGACAATTTATGCACCTCAACATCGTTACCAAAGTCAATAATTGTTCAAAATGGAAGCAATAATCAGAATCCGTTTACAAAAGCAAAAGTCTTCAGGATAATATAACAGTAATAATATTGATCACGTTGAGATTAGGGAGCGTAAAATACAAACAGCAATGCAACGGCAAACAGAACAAAGCGAAGGTCAAAAGTAGTCATGGGCAAAAAATATCGATATATCAAAATATCGATATTTTTCCATACAATAATCGATATATTATTTCGTCAATATTTTTAATCGCGATATATCGATATTCGATATTTATTTTAGAGTATCGAATTCGTATCAATTTCGATTTATTTTTTAACGCAACTTTGGTTTCGTGTTTAATGTTATTAGATGCTCCTTCAGCCGTGAATCTGACAGTACCGGACAATAGAAGCTGTTTGAGAAGCGAGCACATCAAACAGAGGGTGCTCCTAATGTCCATATCTGATGACTTTATTTTTACGAAGTTTGAATGCTTTGGGAATATGTATGAATAATCATGATAAAACTGACGATATATCGATATTTTTCACTCGATAATTATTGGTACTGTTTAAAAATATCGATACGATAAATATCGATATATTTTTTTCACTTGCCCATCCCTAGTGTGGAAGTGTGGATGTGGATAGTGTGATAGTGGATAGTGTGGATATTATATTATATATATTATATTTATATCAATATCGATCGTTTCAGTTCTTACGGAAAAATAAAATGTTATGTGTTAGTAGTTACCTGAGATTACTTCTTACCTCGTGCCAACAGCTTAATTCATTGAACACAACTTAATCATGATTAAAACTACAATAACTAGCCCTCGTTACCTAAGTCCCGTGTTCCAAATGCTCCGACATAGTATTTAGCAAATTTCAGCAACACTCACTAATTCGGCCAGTGTAGGCGCTCCACGTGATGTCCATACATCAGCTCGCGGGGAGGGGGGTGCCGTGGGGGGTGAGTACTCGGGATAGCCCGCTTGCAACACGTGCCCGACACAAATTAATCATTCCTATGTCGTATTTGCTACCTGCCCCGCACGATACCTCCGTCATTTTAATTATATCAAGGACTCTCTCTCTTTTTTGGGAAATTAATTTCCGGCATAATGAGGGAAATGTAAAAATTCGTGATTAGGTTAATTGCGATGTGATTAGGTTAATTACGAAGGACATTATGACAAAGGGAAGACGTTTCATGATTTTAACTCGTGTTACAAAATTAAATGTCGCAGGTCGACGCTTCGTAGGAATCTGTGGAGAGGTCAAGAAATTATAGGTACTTTGTGAAAACTGAGATGATATTTTCTCACGACTCTCAAAAATTAGATGAAACGTCTGATCTATAATCATACAAGAAACAAAATGCTTGTTTTCGGTCAAGCTGAGACACGTAACTATGGGTAAATGTAGCCTAGAATCTGATGTAACAGTGCCAAATCTCGGCGAGTATTACCCATTCCTTTCCATCTTTGTTTCCCTCGCGTCGAGATAAGCTGATACTCTATTACACTTGCGTCCTACTTTGTGGCAAAATAACTTTAAACTTTTTAAGGTCTGAGTAACTGCAAAGCTGTGTAATATAATGTTACTGAGTTAAATAGTCGGTGTTCTGAGGGCGTGGCGGGGCGGGGCCCGACTCCGCGATTCGGTGGATTTATATCAACAGTCGGTTACAAATCTTTGGTGAGCCGCAGTCGAAATACAGTTCACTTTGTACAGGATTTACGTTTATTAAGCGAGTTTAAGATGCGATACGTTCCTCGCAATCTGGCGAACAAAGCGCCTCTTATAAAGTAGAGATGTACCCGTGATTAGATCACGGTTCTGTTTGCTGTATTTAGTGACAGAATATGTAGAAATTGAACGTCAAATATGATTCAGTATTTTAATAGAGATTTGATCACAATTTGACGACTTGTTTAGCTGTGTAAATAATGAAAAATGTCTCAAGTTTTTTAATAATGCCAAGTCAATATTAAAAAAAATCGATAAAGAAAGTATAATGAGACAGTTAAGTAGTTGCTATTTTTATAACAGTACGCGAAGAAACCTTGCCACTGATAGGCAACCACGTTGCTAACTGTGACAATACCGACTTTGCAAGTTGTCAAAAGAAATTATTTTGCATTTTTAACCCCCGACGCAAAAAGAGGGGTGTTATAAGTTTGACGTGTCTGTCTGTCTGTCTGTCTGTCTGTCTGTCTGTCTGTCTGTCTGTCTGTCTGTCTGTCTGTCTGTCTGTCTGTGGCATCATAGCTCCCGAACGGATAATGCGATTTTAATAAAAAAAAAACGTATTAAAGGGTCACCTTTAATACGTTTTTTTTTACGTTTATCTGCGAGTGTTCTTAGACATGTTTGATGAAAATCGGTTGAGCCGTTTAAAAGTTGTGGGGGTTCCCCCCCACAACTTTTGTGTACAAGTGGGGAAGAGTAACCGAATGTCAGCAAATATACTCGAGTGGGGTCTCAAATGAAAGCGCACTGAAAGAGAATATTGATGAATTAATCGAGAGTGTTCTTAGCTTCGTTTGATTCTACATTATATTAAGTATATACCTGTAAAAAGTACAAAATAAAAAATTAAATTTAAAATTTAAAAAACCCCCGACACAAAAACCTAATTTCCCTTTAAAAAGTAAAAAATAATAAAAAATAACTCAATCTTAAAGTACCTAAGAATGTATTAATAATTCAAAAAAAAAACGTCGCGTTGGGGGACCGCTCCGCGAGTGCAGACGTCGTTAACTGCTTAGTTAGGTAATAAGACTATTGGTAATTAAATTGTTAGGTTTGAAGCGGTCCCCCAACGCAGCGTATTTTTTTTTGAATTATTAATACATTCTTAGGTACTTTAAGATTGAGTTATTTTTTATTATTTTTTACTTTTTAAAGGGAAATTAGGTTTTTGTGTCGGGGGTTTTTTAAATTTTAAATTTAATTTTTTTGACTAATTCGTTCTGTCTCGATGTTTCCAGCCTGTTTGTCACTGATCCCAGTAGTGGGCGTGACTACAAAATAGTCGTAAAAATATACAACTGAAGTGATCGCCCTAGAATTTCCGTCGCCTCTTTAAACTACCCACTTCACTAAATGAAAGACAAAACTTTAAGTAACAAACAAGACACAAACACAATCTAATTCGAATGCTGAGGACTAGAAAGCCGACGAAAAATGAGGACAAACAGGAAAAACATAAAATGGCTTCAAGAAATTGACGTTACTGAAGTTGTGCACAACATTTTTGACGAGTCCTGACTTATTTATATTCATTAACTTGTAAATAAAAACTGTTATTGAAAACCATTACAAGGTAGGTACCGCAAACAAAACTACATCCTGTTTTTTTGCGGAAGGCACGAGAAGATTCAGCTTCACTTAAATATCTAGAACTAGTTTCAGTCTTTGAAATGTATAGGTAAAAGTAGTATTGGGAATCTATCGACGTCCCTGGTGAAGTTCAGTCTTCCTCAAATATTGGAAACTTTTGACCTATTGGCCGCGATTTAAAGTAAGCTTTTTCGTGAAATGGTGTCGAGAGCAGAAAAAGCTTTTAAAGTATTTTTGACAGTCCAGTACTGACCACTGCAGATTTTTGTTTCTTAATAGTCATTACATTGTAGTTAGGTAAAGCTTTGACTCTAATATAATATAATGGGCACAATTTTTCTGTCTGTATTTAGGTATTAAAGCCAGAAATGGTTATAGAATAATCCTACTAATATTATAAATGCGAAAGTTTGTATGTATAGATGTATGGATTTGTGGATGTTTGTTACTCTTTCACGCAAAAATTACTGAACAGATTTGGATGAAATTTGGAACACAGTTAGTTTATAACCTGGATTAACACATAGGCTACTTTTTATCCCGGTAGTACGTTCCCGCGGGATATTTTCCAACCTACACGCGGGCGAAGTCGCTGGCAAAAGCTAGTAATAATATAATATTACCTAGTAACGAAATTGTATGAGAACTAATTTAAACTTAATTTCGTTGTAGGTATTTCTCATTGTGTAATGTTCATGACCCGCTTACAAGCGTAGTGTCGTATTTAGAACAAGAGCCAGCTCCCGAGCAAACCTTCCGGTACACGGCTCGCATCCAACACGTCGTGACTGCAAAGCTGTGTAATATAATGCTGTGTAGCTGTGTAACTCACTGCTCAAATTAATCTAAATGCAACTCTTGTTTGTTCCTCAGTGCTCTTCGCTTTATTGCTATTTAAATTCAAGAACAGCTTCACTCAAGTGTCAGTGGGCACAACATTCAATTTCCATCAACTCATCGATTAGAAGCCACGTAAACTCAAAGTTAAACGAAAAATTAACAAGTACAAGGTTCATTAACGTCTGTCTTTTGTAAAGTTCATTGAGTTTAGTAAGAAGTAGAACATTTGAGAAACTCTCGCCGACGTCGAATTCGCCTTCTTCGGCAACTGCTTTGATTGTTTAACGATAAATCGGAAGGAATTTTGGTGAATAACTCAGCTAATTTTCCTTCCGAAGTTAAAGCGTAAATTGTAATGAGGAAAATGACGCCCGCTGTTTCATACACCTTCATTTAAATACAGAAAGTTGTCGTGTAATCACGGAGAGCGCTGTTGGATTATTTACTATTTTCCTTTACCCGGAGCTGGCTTCTGTATCCTCTAGAACGGTAAGTCAGCGCTGATTGACAGATTTATACCCGTTTTAGACCTTCGTGGCTCTTATTGCGTGTTCCTTGTTTTAATCCTTCTCGCGTGAGTGAAAAGGAAAGCCAATCGAAAGGAAAAGGATAACATGCAAACACAAAAAATACCGCCATAAAACAAAGGATGATTGAAACGAATCAGAAAAGATTGCATGTTGAGAGGACAGAGAATGTGGCCCTAAAATATAGCTGAGAGGGTCGCAGGGAAAGTTGTCAAATCTGGAAATACAAAAGCGCGGGTTATAAAAAGTTAACTCGACGACACTCGAGTTCATATGGAGAAAGTTAGTAGAACACTTTAGCAAATGTGCCGATTTCGACACCCCGGCCCGCGCCCGCGTCCCGCACCCCTCGCCACGAAATAACAAAAAAGTTTTTGACTTATTGGCGCATGAGGGTCCCGGTTTGGCGTAAACATGTTGGATGTTTTTTAGGCAGCATTTAGGCCAACTAGTTTATAAGTTACAGACGTTTACGGAATGAAATCAGGCCAAGCGTGAAGTAGTTGTTTGTGCACAGAAGCATACAGTAACATACTCATAACTTTGGGGAGAGTTATTGTAAATCAGCCAATTGTTCCACATCATCGGTTTTACGGTCATCTGTCCAAACTTCAGGGATACACTAAACAAACTCATGAGTGTCGATAAATTAATAATACTTTATTGATTTTAGGTCTCCATCAAGTTAAGTTTTTTGAATAAACGTACAATCTTTGGAAATTATCGTATTATTTTAGCTCCAAATATAAAGTTTCGTTAGACTTAAAACATTACGATTACCTAAGTCACACATGTAATAAATGATTTTATTTCTGTATGTAGGTTTGTACAAACACTTTCACTTTTTACTTATAATGTATGTCAAAAAAAAATTATAAACTCATCTGAAATGGAACAAATCTTCCAGTGGCCATAAGGTATAGTTGAGAACGTAAGCGGGCACCGCAAGTGGGACTGATAGGGTAGTGTTGAGCCAACCCACAATCGTTTTGTATCGATTAACGTAAACGAGCTATTCAGCCGGCAGTACAATAGTCGAGTAAGCCGACCTCTATTTACTAAGGAGCCACATTATCAATCCCATTACCTTCGACTTGAATGAACTCCTGAGGCGGTTCTATTACCCTTTTGTAGTCGCCGTCATCCCATAATTCTTGAACTTCAAACAACGTCTCAGTTTCCGCATACTTGTTAATTAACGAACTAATTGAAACATTTTTAACAACGCCCAGTTTAACTTGATTAAGCTCTGAAAATTCCTCGTCGACCGAACTTTGAGATCCATTGTCCTATCTGCGAAGTTTTGCTCTGTATAGAAGAATTGACTGCCCGGCTCCTGTACTATATAGAGTGAACTGTCTGATATTATATAAGTTTCTAACTCCTTAATCGCTATTACTGCAAGTCTTTTACTGAGGAATTCAAAGAAGCCGTTTCTGTTCCTGATTGTGGCTTTTGTAAATGTTTCAATAACTTAAAGTCTTCTTGTGAATTTGGCCTAGATTTCGTTTGGAGAATATTCAGGAATCTTGCCAAAATGTTGAAAATATTGCAAGATAATGCTAAGTTACTGGAAATTATCGCCTTGGATATAGTAGCCGAGTGTAATAGTGCGCCAGTATTCGTTGTTAGAGGCAGTTAATCCGCAACCAATCACTTGTATTGGATAGTGAGGGAGGCGCGCGGATAGCTTTGTTTTATTAGTCATCGTTAAATAACTTTGTCTGAACAACTTGTATTCAAGCTCGTAGGAAATTCTGTATCGTAAACTGTTCACTTGTAGAGAATATTTACGTAAACTGTATTGAATAAGCGATATGTAGTTTTATCTGCGTTATGTTCAAAATAAGATTTTCGTGCTTGTATAAATAAAATAATTGTTTTGCTCTCTGAATAAAATACGTACTCTTTTACATTTATTTTAATAACAGTTTCCATTACTAAAAGTGGACAGATTATGGCGTTATTATTAGTATTGTTAAGTTGTGAAGTAAATTCAGTATGAAGAGGCTTATTATCAATATTAGACTAGATTTTTCTTATAACATACGAATGCTATCTTTTTTTTTTTTGAACACTTAGAATAAAGGTTGCCTGGAAGAGATCGCAGAAAGCGATAAGGCCGCCCTTTGTATGTTTTTATTGTGAAATGTTTTTTGTTGTAATGTATTTTCTGGTGTACAATAAAGCATATATAAATAAATAAATAAATAAACATGCATATTGCTAAGACCGACGGATTTCTTAGAGATATTTACGTTATCGTCATCTGCCTAACCTTTTCCCTACTATGTTGGGGTCGCCTTCCAGTCTAACTGAATACCAGTATTTAACATGGAGCGACTACGTATCTGACCTCCACAACCCAGGTAATACGATACCCCTTGGTAAGACTGGTTGTCAGACTTTCAGGCTCCTGACGAGCCGTAACGACTGTTAAATGTTAATATGACAGCCGGTACCAACGGCTAACGTACTTCCCGAGGCACGGAGGAGTCTTGGTATGCAAAAAATGTCACTCATCCACGAACCAACCGTGATGTGGCTACTTGATCATAATATAAAATTTAAAAACTATTTCAGTCAACATTTTAGAACGTCAATATTACGGCACCAGCAACTGTTTGTTCAGTCACTTGAATATTATTCAATTCCCACTTATAATCAAGAAGCCAAATATTTAATTTTCGAATCAGCTCACTACTTATCCTCAAATCAAGTAAAACAATCCCCAGTCACAGTGTCGTATCTAATTGAAATCGCACAGCCGTTCACCATCTTCCCGTATTTAGCTAAAATGGCTATTTAACAATTCGCCGGCGCCTGCGATCATCAATCATGCGAGCGATTAACGCGGCACGGCGATAACTCACGGGAAGCCAATCGTTTAGCGTGCTGGGGGTACTGCAAGGGCCGGTATGATTCATGCGATGCTCAACATAATTTAGTGGACGAAAATATGGTCCAGTTTGCTAGTTTTGTGAGAAGAAAGTTGTTTATGTTTCTTGGGTTGGTGTTTGGGTATTGCGACAATATTTCCATTCCTGAAGGAAAAGGAAGATTTAGTAGATGTATATATGGAGGATATACCAATGTATATACTACTTATATACATACATACATCTGCTAAATCTTCCCACTTCCCAATCTGCTGTCATTTGTGGATCATAGACAGTCGTTACGAGTCGTCTGAAGCCCGAAAGTCTGGCAACCAGTCTTATCAAGGAATACCCCTTGATATTAACCAGTAACTGGGTTGTGGAGGTCAGATAAGGTAGTCGCTCCATGTAAAATACTGGTATTCAGTTGCATCTGCTTAGACTGCAAGCCAAACCCAACATAATTGGGAAATGGCTAGGCATGATGATGACGGTGATGATGTACGATGTACAGTGATATTTAACGCTACGAATGACGCTGTCAAAAATGGATTGCGTTTTATCTTTCGAGGTTGTATGAAGTATGGTATCGACTATACAGCTCTAAAGTCACAAATGTGACTTCACAATTTTAAAGATCTAATTGCAATTTCGTTGTTATTTGTACGTAGGTACTTAATTCTTATAATTTCAAAAAGCTCAACGAAAAAAAATCCTGAGTAACTTTTCTTTTTCGCACAATCCCTAAACATCTTAGATGAATCCGTCATAGTTCCCATCAATCAATCCTCGTACAATACTTCAAACGGCACAATCATGAGGCAAGTGCCAAGTCTGTCGCAACACGTTAGAGACGCGCCCCCTGGCGGCTGCACCCGACACCCATTGTTCAGTGACGGGGAACCCATCTCATTTGCGTCGAGTGTGGCTGCCGCTGATCTACGCTGAATTATCTTTTCAATTATGAGCTAGATCTGTATGGCTGATAGTTTTGTTTGGTTTTTGTTGTATATTCTACAGGTACGTCAGTTCATATAGCTGCGATTGTTTGTGTGTTTTACGTGACAGAGTGTAACGTAAATGACGGGGACTTTACAGAAGAGCTCTTTGTAAAAAAAAACATACAGCACCAATAACCAGCATGAATCAAAGGTTCCATCGGTACTTAAGAGATTAACTTTACTGACCATGCCACCACACTAACTTTACAGACATGTTCCTAGCACGGCGTGCTGTGCTGGCGCCACTGCTGCTCACCCTTCAAGCGACGTACATACCTTATAGGTAACTACAGTTTTGACCCGTTTGGGGTCGTAAAGCTTGGGTCTTGGGGCCCGAGTGCACGTTTTAAGGATTTTTTCACCGAGTGGTCGATGCTTCACGTGATAGCCATCAAATAATCAGCATTGCCATCCAACGTGGTAATGCTGCCAGTCTTCTGGGCAGTTTCTGGACGAGTAGGTACTTTTACGCTTAGTGTCCTTTTGTTGTATATACTTAGTTAAAAAAAATGAAATTTCATTTTTATTTAAATTGAGGTGGCTGAAGAAAATTGAGGATAAGGACACGTTTATTAATTAACAAAGCAAATGATTATATCTACACAATGTCAGCTCAAAGCTACAATGGTTCTTTCTTCAAAAGGCCCTTCCATACATGGCCCTGCATTGTTAGACTCATATAAAATTCTAATAATATAATTTTAGGACTTCTGAGTTTGTTTCGCCATTTTTTCTCAGGGAACAGTCAGCTTGGAAATGCCGGCGCCTGCTAATTTTAAAATTTTTGACCAACAAAATATTTACGTATAAAAGTGTCATAATAGATCTACTTACATTAAAAAAAAACATTTCATTTCAATGGCAAAAATAAATCAGGCATTGATTATACCTAATTTTCTCTCACTTCTAAACTTATCCCGCCTCACCCTCGGATACCTAATAACAAAACCTAGTAAATTGTTCCTGTAAAATTAATGCTGAACGAACTTTGGAACAACAAAGTTGAAATAAAAAGGCTGCTTCATATCGGAGGGTGTATCGCCTTTGCATACGCGAGCTTCAAAGAGCGAGCAAATTGAGTAAGAAAGAACGGAAATTAAAGTAACAGGACTTTGTGAGCGAAGCTGACGTGACGCGGAGCAGCGAGCACTGGATGCGGTATTGGAGATTAGCTTCAGTGGCATGCACGTTATTAGTAATCTATACTTCTACACTAATATTATAAAGCTGAACAGTTCTTTAATTGTTTGTTTGGTTGAACGTCATCTCAGGAATTATTGGTTCGAACTAAAAAATCTTCAAGAGTTTTGGTAGAAAATTTATCGAGAAAGGCTATATAACATTACGCTCAATACGCGCTCAGACGTGGAGTTGCGGACACCAGCCCGTTCTACCTATTACCTACCTATTAACATTACGCTCCAATCAAAAGGAGTGGAGCATCAATGAAAATTGCTGCAAAAACGCGGAAAACTTATTCCTTTTGAGAGCTTCCGTTGCCTGCGCTGCCTTTACGTTTAAAGTAACACAATAATTATGTATAACGGGATTGTTTCTTTTAAAAAGTAATAAAATATCGCGATAGCTTATGTTTAACTTTTAAGGTTGGCTCAATATAAGGTTTTTAACTGGAATCAAATCTAAATATTATAAAGCTGAAGAGTTTGTTTGTGTGAACGTTCTAATCTCAGAAATTTCGTTTTGTGTTGGATAGCCCATTTATCGAGGAAGGCTATAGAATATATAACATCACGCTAGGAACGTAAGGAACCGAAGAAAAACAAAAAAAATACGGATACGAAGACCTCACATGGGCAGGCGATTCGATGCGTCGGGGAGGGTCGGGGGAGCAAGAAATTTAACGCAAACGAAGTGGCGGGCAGAAGCTAATTTCTCATAATAATAGTATAACCCTGTTTTGTAAAACGAATACCTATGGAAAAATCATGATGATCATCTAGTGCAGGACTGAGCGTGTTTAGAAGGTTGTTCATCGTAATTATACATCTCAGTCATGATGAAGCGATTCTGAAGGTAAAACTTGTGACCAGCCCGACCAGTAGCTTCAAGAGTAGCAATATTCATCTACCGAGACAGAAAGTTCCGGAACCGTGTATTCAGAGACAGAAATCTTAGTTCTGGTTTACGTCTAAAATCGTAAGAACAATTCCGGCCACTAAATATGTGCCATATCTTAAAATTATATTAAAGTAATACTTTCATAGTTATATTGCAAGTGCACGACCCATCTGACACATCTCCAACCCGCTTCACCCCGTTTTCATTCAACTGCGTGACAATTCCGTAACATCCTCTATTTGTTGCATCCTCAGGAAATTAAATTGTCCTCCGTTTCCTTTGATAAAAACATCCGGGTTACAAACACACTCAACTTTAACACAGTTTTACCTTTCATGAGCCAGACTGTTGTGGCAATTCTCGTGTATCGTGGATGCCTTTAGTGATATTATTCTAGGAATTGGATAGGAACAGACACCTAGAGTCGACTAGGTATGTAGGCTACACAAATATTATTTCGGAGATTAAACATAAGGGTTCGAGGGTTGGGATGCGTCGTGGCCTTCAAGAATTTATGGAGTCGTCGGTTATTAATATTTCACTATCATCGCCGTAGCTTGTCGATAGCAATCCAAAATATGTCAGCTCAGAACTAAGCAACGTGTTTAATGCTGCAGGACTAGTCCGGTCAAAATAGATATTTCAAAAACTTCCACAGAACTAAATTTTGATAGAGACCTTGGGTACACCAGTAGAATCAAAGTGCTACAAGTTCCCATCGATACCGTGTGTGCTAAAAACGTTATTCAAGGTCAAAGGTCAGAATTTCCGGTTTTTTGGATTTTTCTCGAAAACTATAAGTTTTATTTATTTATTTATCCCTAGCTTCTGCCCGCGACTTCGTCTGCCTAAATGTCGGTTATCGCGGTTGCAGACAAAGTCACGGAATAAAAAGTAACTTATGTCCTTTCTCAGACTCTAAACTATCTGTGTACCAAATTTCATTTAAATCGGTTTAGTAATTTTAGCAGGAAAGCGAGGCAGACAGAGTTACTTTTGCATTTATAATATTAGTGTGGATGTGGATTATTTTTATTTCCAATTTGACCGGACTATATCGTCATTTGGTCCCATGTCATTTCAACGTGTTCTTTGCCGTCATGTTAAAGTACCTATTTATTCATCGTCACCAACATCTTATATATTATAGAAAATATACAAATGTATTCTAAAAACAATGATTTTCACACTATTAACACTAGAAATAAGGACAAACTACGTGCTCCCTTTCACCGGCTTCATAAGGTTCATAACACATTTGTTGGGTTTGATATATATTTTGTAACAAAATACCCTCCTCTTTGCTAGATTGGCCTTTTAATGCAAAGCTGAAAACTTTAAACGCACTAAAATAGTATGCCTTTAAAACAAAGAATTTTACTTAAATCAATGATAATTGAAACGATAAGAGTAGTTGGTCGTTGTGATTAACTCAAGACAATGTTTATGTTGTTCAGTTCTCCAGAATAAGCGAACCTAGTGGCAGTTTAAATGGGTTCGTATAATTTATTATTTTTCTGTTCAAACATTTTACCATTCTATTTTTGCCTGAGCAACTGTCAGCAAGTTGGTCATGCTCCCATAGATGTCACTACTTGCGGTAGCGTCGGGGGTCAGATTGCCTCCTTCGCTCAATTATGGCATGGGGGGTAATGGCTGATCTTTGGGCCTGCTAGTGGTGACTGGTCATGATTTTTTGTCATTTCTATTACCTCATTGGTCATTTACTTTACATCGATGGTCCTATTTTATCATTTGTGGTCTCAAATTCTAACTAAGGTCGTTACAGCCATGTGAACATAATCCGATTGCTTACATTTTTACTTATAATTTTTTGTTTGAGTATAGTTTTATTTTATTTGTTGGTATGTTTGTATGGCAAGCTGACATAATTATGTCAAATCATTTAATTTAATGTTCTGTGTCTCGTAATGTTAATTGCTTTGATACTATTGTACAGAATCAAGTTTAAGAAAGGTAAGTAGGTTGACTGGTAGAAAATGCCTATGGCATTAAGTCCGCCTCTGTACATTTATGTGCTTAAAGTGTAAAATAAATAAGTAACTAAACAGACAGCTGTGCTGCTGGGGAGTTTGTTGCGCCACTTCTTATTCCTAGGTAAACCTAGTGCTGTAATTACTAGTGGAAGTGGTGAAGGCGTCCTCACCTTCCGCCTGACGCAGGTTCTCACCGGGCATGGGTGCTTCGGTGGGTTCCTGTTCAGAATAAAGCGGGAGGATACGTCCGGGTGTTTCCATTGCGAGGATCGTCTGGAGGACACGGTGGAGCATACAGTGGAGGTGTGCCCTGCCTGGGCGGAGCACCGCCGTGTCCTCGTGGAGGCGATCGGCGGCGGCGACCTCTCGCGTCCGGCCCTGGTGCAAGCCATGGTACGGAGCGAGAGGGAATGGGAAGCCGTCACCTCCTTCTGCGAAGCAGTAATACTCACGAAGGAGGAGGCGGGGCGGGTGAGGGAGTGGCAGTCTCTGCGCCCTCACGTCCCTAGCCGCCGCAGGAGGAGACGCCCCGGGCGTCGGGAGTCCATAGCGGACTCCCGGCCACCGTAGGCGCGAGCTTGCGGGTGGCGAGCAATGGGTAGCTCGCCGCCCGGTAAGGACCAAGCTCGGGTCGACGGCGCGCAGTGTTCCACGCGCGCCTCAAAGAGATGTCAGCAGCAGTGTAGGGGTCTACTAGGGCCGATACCTGCCGGGGTCGCGTGATTGTTCGTCTGACCGTGACCCTGGCACATGGGCAACTGATGGAACACGGGTGGGTTTTAGTCAGTAAAAGTCTGACACGCCCTCCCGCTCCGCCCAGAGCGGGAGAAGTCATTTGATGATTTCCCATCCTGAAAAAAAACTCTCTAATGTCATTTTGACATTCGGAAAGAGTTGATTCTGGACTTAATTTCAATTAATGAATTTTCATTTTGATTAATATTGCAAATCAATCCTCAATAAATACAAAATAAGCCAATGATCAGGAGCAGTGGTGGCTCAATGATAACGGCCGCGACTTACGAGTAGTAGGTCGTGAGTTCGAACCCAAGCAACCGCTTTACTTTTTGTAAATTATTTCATCACCACTGCTCTCAAAACGGTGAAGAAAAACATCGTGAGGTAACCGGCATGTCTTAAAACCAAAAATTCAAAGACATTTGACATCTACCAACCCGCACTGGGCCCGCGTAGTGGATTATGGCCCACTCTCTCTCACCATGAGGAGGCCTGTGTCCCAGCAGTGGGAGGTCATTGGCTGCTGATGAAGCCAATGATCTCCACTAATATTGCTTACCCACTAACTCCACAAAAATCGCTACCTGCCCCAGTTCTTGCATCAGCTCACCGGACATCATAGACGAGCAGGGAGCGACACATGTTATTACCAGAGAGAGCATACCAAATAATAAATTTATAGTTTAAAAAACAACAGAAAAACACGCTTTTATAATGCACGTAAAAACCAAAAACTTAATTGTGGTCAAAGTTCATTACAAGACCTTTCTAGCAAGTCCAAACACGGCTATGATACGATATTCCATCATGGAATGCCAGTGCCTATCTTCCGGCTTCATCATCAGACCTTGAAACTTAATCGTGGTCAAAGTTCATTACAAGGTTTTTCTAACAAGTCCAAATATAGCTATGATACGATGTTCCATCATGCAGTTCCTGTTCATATCTTCCGGCTCCATCATCAGATCAGTTTGACAATACCATATTATTGTATTGTCATCAGAACTACATACAGCTGCCAATTTTCATGACGCTGCGATCCTTGGAAGATGGTTAAATTAGTTACCTTAGATTCCATTACATAGTTAGTTACATACAGGTCGACCTAATAAAAGCGTGTTAAAAAACAATCAACTTCCAAAAAACACTAAATAAGTTTTCTTCATTCGCACTGTGAAGTTTTCTTATTTTTGTCATGTTTTATTGATGGTCACTACTCACATTTCTTCGTATACCACTAGTGGCCAGGCAAACAATAGTGACAGGAAGTATAAGAACATCATCAAAGTCATTAAATTTAGCGGGCATATCGGTGAACATAAAATTTAAAACAAAACAATTGGTTGAACATAGAAACTCTTTCTTTTTGAAGTCATTTAACAACTCTTTACATGTATAAATTGAAACGATTCTGTTAGAATGGAACACGTATATTGTGGTACCTGGCTAAAATGGGAACTAAAACAAACGCTTATAGCCCAGTTGCAGTGGTAAGACTATGAGGAAGCCAACTGACCAAAATGGCCCCGTCGTAGCTAGCTCTCGACACCAGCTCATAATAAAAGGTATCATCTGCAGCTTATAATGTTCTCACTGCTGGGACACAGGCCTCCACTCGGTTAGAGGAAGTGGGCCATAATCCACGCGTGCCCAGTGCGGGTTGGTAGATGTCACACGTCTTTGGATTTTTTGGCTCTAATACAAGCATGTTTCCTCACGATGTTTTTCTTCACCGTTTGGAGAGCAGTGGTGATGAAATAATTTACACGTAAGCGCGTCTACAGGTGATGGTGTCTGCGGGTGAACTAAATAAAATAAATAAATAGTGTTTTGTTGCAGGCATAGTACCCATATACAAAAATTACAATAAATAAAATCAAATCTAATGATAATCAAACAAAACTAAAATTTGAAATCAAAATTAAAAACATAATCAAGATTACAATGAAAAATTCAAAATTAAAATCAATATCAAAATTAAAATCAAAAACAAAATTTAAATCAAAAACAAATTTTAAAATCATAATCAAAATAAATGCAAAATTAAAATTAAAATCAACATCATAATCAAAATAAAATCAAAATTAAAACGTAGAGGTATGTATAGGTACCCATAGTCTTCAAAAATTTGTTCGTTTCATTCGTCATTGTTTTGTTCCCGCTTAGGTGAACAGAAACTGAACTGAGAACTGTCCGTCGCCGCGCACTGCGCATTTAACTCGAATACAAATTGAAGCGTCAGCGCCCCTACACTAATAAAAGGTATGCGGTGGTTTATTAATTTTATTTCTGCCGAAATGACGCGTTGTTCTTTTCAGAAATACCGTTGCAAAAATATGTATACGTAGTTTCTTGGTAAAGTGGAAGAACACTGCTACAGAAAAACCCTTTGCATGTACAGAATACACAAATTATGTTATTAATGATATTGCCAAAATTGATCTAACACTCTATTAAAATTTACATAGACCAAATAGTATTCAAAACGTAGTATTTCGTTGCACCTTAATGAGTAGTCAACTAAAACATAATCCATAATGATATTTGCAAGTCGTTAATCTCTTTCTCTCCAAAATTGGGGTAAGCCAATGTCCAGGAGTGGACGTCTTTGATCTGAAATGATGATGAAAAGCCTGTGAAATTAAAATTTTCTCAAGTACGTTTTTGCATTTGCTAGGTCAGTGTATGATACACAAAATAAGATTACTAGTATATATCGTAAGTAAAAAGTATGTATTTACCGACATATATTCATAGAAATTATCTATACAACCTTCTAATTTCATTTAATTCTATTAAATTACTTTAATTAGTCAAATAGCTTTAATAAATTACTAGCGGATGGAAACTTTCCTGAAACGCTAAAAATAGCAAAAGTCACTCCTATCTACAAATCAGGAAAGCGCCACTGATTCTGGTAACTATCGTCCGATTTCAGTATTACCTGTAATGTCAAAAATACTAGAACAAATCCTCCACAACCGACTAGAAACGTACTTAAACTCTATAAAGTTTATCACCGATCGTCAATATGGTTTTAGACCAAAAAGCAACACCAATACAGCTACAATTGATCTCGTAAACAAAATAAAGCACAATATAGACTGTAAAAATATATGCTTAGGTATCTTTATAGACCTGAAAAAGGCATTTGTCACGGTTTCTCACAAACTACTTTTAAAGAAACTAGAATCCATTAATATTACTGGAAATTCTCTAAAAATGTTTGAATCATACCTAACCAACCGCAAGTAGTTAAACTTGGTAATAATCAAAGTGGCTCAAGACCTATAACATGTGGCGTTCCACAAGGATCAATTTTAGGACCCTTGCTCTTTTTAATATATATAAATAATATAAATGAAATTAAGTTACACGGTCACCTTACCTTGTATGCCGATGACACATGTTTATTTTACTTCGGGTCTTCGATTCAAGACATTATTTCACAAGCCCAAGAGGATTTAAATTCGCTATCCATGTGGTTTCAGATCAACCTTCTTACAATAAACATCTCCAAGACATGCTATGTAATATATAAGGCAAAAAATAAACATATTCCCCCATTTAACCCACTTACAATTAACGATACGCCGCTACAGTTAAAAACTTGCGAAAAATATTTCGGTCTTAGAATAGATAGTTCCCTTTCCTGGAATGCTCACATCGAATATATAAAGAACAAGCTCTCAACATTAGTCGGAGCTCTGCACAACATAGTTCGATGTATTCCACGTTACACCATCTATAATTCCCTAGTGAAGCCACATCTACTGTACTTAGTCGAAATATGGGGTAGTGCCGCAAAAACAAAACTAGCACAACTAAAAATTTCCCAGAATAAACTGATAAAAATGCTCTTCAACTATCCATACTTAACATCAACTACAAAAATATACAGAGACACAAAAATAATGAACATAAAGCAACTTTACATTTATAACACATGCCTCTTTATCAGAAAAGTTCTAAACAAAACCATCCACACAAATATCACACTTACGCAACATAGACAAGTTAGCCAACGAAGCACACGACGAGCAAGTCTATTAGTTTTACCAAAAACCAGGACCAACTATGGCAAAAAAATGCTTACATTTGAAGGAGCACAGCTATACAATAAGCTACCGTCACGCATAAGAAACCTACACTCATTCAATGCATTCAAAACTCAGCTTAGCCAATTTTTAATCGCAAACCAGACATTACTTGAAAAATGAATGCGTTGGGTGAGTCGGGTTTCGTGTAGCTTTTAATTCGTTTGTGACGGATGTAGTCGAACCTAATATTAGTATTAATTTAAGTAATAGTTATTGTTCTCAAGTAAGCGACATGTTATGTTTTTATTGAGAATAAAGTTTCTTTAAACCTAAATAGAATTCTGAAAGTGGCGCCAATAACTGAAAATTTGTGTGAGAATCGGTTATCATGGTATGGTCACGTTTTACGGAGGAATGAGGAAAATCTCGTGAGGAAAGTATTGAGTGTGAATGTGGATGGCTATAAGAGTAGAGGGAGATCAAAGAAACGATGGATGGACTGTGTGAATTACGATATGGCTAGAAAGGGGATGACTATTGAGATGACGACTAATAGAGAAGTGTGGAAGAAAAAGATACGTTGCGCCGACTACAAATAAATTGGGATAAAGGCAAGAGAATGATTATGAGTCAAATAGTATTCTGAATGCAAAATTCAAAATTAAGGCTGCCGTGGCACTTCCCCTTTATTGCTGACTTACCTTACATACTTAAACATTAACAAGTTAATCAGTATACTAAAAGCCTATCACACGTGTAAACCCTTACACGTGTTAGTGGGAAGTGACTGAAGTATCGCCCCACGGCCTGCGGTTTACAAGACTCATACCGTCTTATTACAAGCGCGATCTAACTTTTGTTCTAGCCTAAAACTCAGAGCTAGTTTTTTCATTTCCAACTTTATTTTGATTCGGGTAAAGTTCATAATACAAAAATTACAAGTTAGGATCTGATGAAGTTGTCGGTTTTCTAAAAAGAACTGTATTTCGATTTTTGTTAGGTTCTTATTGCAAAAACGGGCTCATTAGTTAAAAACATATCCAAAGAAAAACCTTGTTTGAATACACGGGGAATAGGGAATATCTTTACATTTGAATAAAATCTATACGTTCGTTTTTGCGTGATGTTGGAACACACATTCAAACTAACATCCAAACAAATACCAAAACCGACAACATTTTTAAGAATCGATATTCATCATTAGTATCGTTCCCAGACCTTGCAAAAATTACAAAAACATAATAATTCTATGTATAGTTTTGACTTTGCTACGATTTTGTTATATTTATGTATTTATCAACCGACGAAAAAAACGGAGGAGGTTCAATTCGACGCGTATATTTTTTTTTTTTTTTTATGTATGATCACGCATAACTTTGTACATGGTAGTCCGATTGTAATAATTCTTTTTTTATTGGAAAGGGTATACTCCCAAGGTGGTCCCATATAAATTTGGAAAACAAAATCGAACCCTAAAGGTCGGAAACCAGGAGATGATTGATTGTTGACTCACTGATTGTAATGTATAACCACGCATAACTTCATACAGAGTAGTCCATTTTTGAGAATTCTTTTTTCATTGGATGGGGTATACCTTGCCAAGTATTATTAGTACATTCAAGCCACAAAAAATATAAAATAAAAACTTTTTAACAAAAAATTAAACCGCCGAAAAAACTGAATAGCAAAAAATAATAAACCTTAAAATGTTGAGTCGGCGATGAAAAATCAATGAACAAAGATCACTCAAAGCGCCGACTCAAAATTTTAAGGTTTATTATTTTTTGATTTTCAGTTTTTCCGGCGGTTTAATTTTTTGTTAAAAAGTTTTTCATATCTCCTTAACAACTATCATGAATACAATAAGAGAAAGGGTGAAGAATGAGAATAAGTGGTAGATCAGACGTAATGTTAAAGTGCAAATTGACTATTTATAGTTGTAACGTAATCTATAAAGTTAAACAATTAATTAGTCTAGATTGCGATAAATTATTGAGAGCTTTAATTTAGAAAAATGGAACGAAAAGGTTTTTTTCCAGGAGTATGTTAGGATTTCTTTTAAATGTAAGTTTGTATATCCCACAAACCTATTACAAAAAGAGTACCTATTAACAAAAGTTAGACGCGTGCTTTGCAGTGCTACGCGTTGGGCTACGGCGTAGCCTGCACTGCTACGAACGCACAGTAGTCACACTACTGAATATTTTTAAAAGAGTCTAGATTCACTTTATTTATTTATTAACTTTGTTTTGAACGCAAAACAGACACCGGAAACAAGAATAAAATGAAGATTGAGCGCAGAGGTACCTTATAAGAACTTACTCCTGTTGTAGTAATATGAAAAGAATAAAGTTGTTAGCGTACGGTTTAATAATTCAAGACTATGAATTCTATTCAATGTTGGAGCACGTTTGAACAATCGTGATACTCAAATCCAACTGTTATTACTGTACGTGGTGTTCTCGATTCTGAATGCCAATGAAAGCGTAGGTATAAAATAGTTAAAATAAGTATATCTCTTAAAAGCAATTCAAGTTCCAAAGGGTATATCAATGTCCTAAGTATTTTACTCCAACTACTAAAACGAGAGGGTTTCCTTTTACCTTTACCTTTCGCTTAAAGGCTTAGAAAATCTATCTCATATATAAACAAGCATTAAGTACTTAGTGCTACATTCATTAGGAGTATTTTGGTTAACCTACAGGTATGAGTACTCTTGTGGATTATATTGGTTCAGTATTTATAATTTAAGACTCAACACGGCACGTTGTGTTCATATTTCAGTTCGTAACCTCACCGGCTAACCAGCTGAAAACAATAGCCTTCGAATCAAGTACCCTGATGAACCCCAAACCGAAAAACCGTACATTCTCATAAACACAGGACCCTAGGTGTATATTTACTGGTAACCGAAAGTTGCACATACTCGTATACTTCCATTGTGCGTGGAGTAGCGACCGCCCGCGACCTCGCCGCGATTGATTCGGCCGGCCCGCACCAAATACGCACATTTATAACAAACCACCCACACGCTCTACCCTAGTCACTGTATAGATGGACCCAGAAGGTGTACTAGGTATCACACCTAAGTATTTAATATAGAAGCTGGTCGCCTAGTTGTCGAAATTCAACCGTAATTGATTTAAGACTTAAAGTATTCCTAACCTATACAAATAAATAAAATTGGAGTGTCTGTTTGTAATATTAAGATAACAACTTTTTACTAAATGTATATGGATGTATACACGGTACATATACGAAAACAACATTTTTTTTTAATTTTTGTCTGTCTGTCTGTCTGTTTGTTCCGGTTAATCTCTGAAATGGTTTGACCGATTTAGACGGGACTTTTACTGACAGATACCTGATGTAACAAGGAGTAACTGAGGCTAGAAAAACCACACTTGTAACGGCAGCTCGATCACGGTGGTGACGGAAGTAGCTGGTGCTTATCGCACAGGAGTCCTCAAGCCCAGTTGCACATGTTTTGTATCTTGCCACTAACCTATATATTCTAATTTAAGATAAATAGGTTAAAGTCTTGAACAAATAAATAGAAAATTTAATCATAATTATAAACTTGAACTGTGCCTAACTTGATACCCCTCCGTCCGCGTAATTTTCTTGATACGGGGTACAAAGCTTTTTGCTTCACATAGTAATATATAGATTCTCGTGCCGGTTGATGATATCGTAATATTTATCAGCAAATATTTTTGTTTTATTCTAAGCAAACATGATAGATAAATGGAATACTCTATAATAATGAGCATATTTAAACAAGCCTCTATATACACCGTGACATTTTAATCGTCTTACAAAGGCAGCCCACTTCATGTATCCAATGGCTAGTATACATCTATAAGAAAAAAAAAATTAACATTTGAATAACTAAAAATAAAAATATCATTCATTATGATGACGCATGACGTAGTTTGTAATTGATATTTTGTCTCATGGAAAATGGAATGATCTTGTCGACTCGTGCGCTGGGTAGTTATGTTCTTTTCCATCTGATACGTAAATATTTTTAACAGGATGTTTCATTATTCTAATGCATCATTTATTTTTCTTAGAACTATTTTCTTAATTTTATTAATGGTAACAATTTTTTCATCACGCTTATAGGTATATTAGGTCAGATACATTGAGTGGACAATCTTTGTAAAACGACTAAAATATCATGGTGTATATATACACTTAATTACTCCCAATTAAACACATCCAATAATTTGTAATAATATTAAATTGCTTGAATTGCTACTTAGCCCTCTTCCTCTCTCCTAATTCAACTGTGCCCGACAGGGTCCATATTGATCTTTTGTTTGTTATACCATGCATTTAATACATATGGAATGGAATAAATAATTGAGTATAGAGTTTAAACGAAATTTAAGATCATCCAGCCAGGACAAGGTATCGGGGGCTAACTATCTAAGTGTGCCCTGTGTGGAGGTCTAGCCTCTACTGAAGTACTCATACTTCGTCCTGGAACGAGACTTAGTAGAAATTACGTTTGCATGAGGCAAACACACACTTATTAACTTGAGATCTAACCATGCATTAGATTCGTATATGCCATATTTTGGACATTTCTTTCCCCTTTTCTACATTTCTCAAAGACATCTTCCTCTATTGTTTGTTCCGGTTTACGCTGATTAGATGTATAAGACTTCTGTCGTGTGTTATATGGTTTGTCGCACCTGTAGCTCAACCCCTGTGTTTTAATCCCCCCCCCCCCCCAGTTAATATCCTTGGGTGAAGCAGGAGGATATAATCAAATAATTCGGCTGGAACAATTGTTTGTCCGCATATAAGTGAAATATTAGGATAGGGAGCTTTTTATCATCTGTTTGTGTTGAACCAAAAGTTAAGTTTTATGTTTGTTCATGCAAGATATTTACAAACTTTTCTGTTTTGGGTTTGTGTAGAGCGATATCACAGTGTGTACCTTATATTCTGTTTTCTCTATATAGGTAAGTAACTGAAACTGAATTCTGTTTCGGAAAAATTATACTGAATAATCAAGGGATACCGTTTACCTCAAAATATGGGTTTCGATATTTTTCCAAGTTTAATTTATCTTGTGATATTATTTCATGTAAATCATTAAATACAAGTCGATTTTTTTGATTTGAGCTCTTGTTGGTTCTCTGTCGGTAGTCTAACTACCTCTCATTGGACTTTTTTGTATAATTCTTGACTAAAGAAAAGTTACCTGAACTCATCATCACCATCTGGCTAGCCTTTGCCAACTATGTTGGGGAAAGCTTCTAGGATAACCAGATGCAGCTGATTCCAGTATTTTACACGGAGCGACTGTTTATCTGACGTCCACAATCTAGTTACTACTAATACGATACCCCTTGGTAAGACTGGTTGACAGAGTTTCGAGCTTCTGATGACCCGTAACGACTGTCAAAGACCAACTGCTTAACGTGTTAAAAGTCACGTGAACTGTCTCTCATAATATAACATAACATCACGCCTGTTTTCCTCAAAGGTTTAGGCAGATATGTACTACCTCTCGTAATATAAGGGTATATTCTATATTATGTAAGTATCACTATGATACTCTAAAGTTATAACCGCTATTCTGATACGAACAAACTTGAACTACATCCTGTAAAACTACACAGTTTAACAACTCCACGTTTGTCAAATTAAACCGGCGACACTTGCATACACCGGTTGACATAACGCGCCAACTTTCGACTCAACCCGACATAAATCATCTTCGCCCCCCTCTCGTCACCGGGGGATGACAGGGGGTGACGGGGATGGCGTTATCTTACCAAATTAATTCTACTTACAAATCTTTGTGCCTGCTCCCTTTCACGATGAATGGAACTTCGAGAGGCAGAACTTTATGTGACTTGCTATCAGTCGGAGTTATGTCTTTGGTTTGTGTGATTAATTGCCAATGATGTGTGTCAACGGGCTCTTGGGTTAATTACTGAAAACTCTATTATACGGTACGGTATTCAAAAATGTATTTCATTTCAAATTAGACAGTCATCTCTATAACCTTCATTGTAGTGACAAATAAGGCCCGCAATGTAACACGCAGTACTGTTCCTACATAATGTATATATAGACATACATGTATATATCCGGCTCAGTACTGAAATCGTTTTACATCGTGTCTTCCAATTTAACATTTTACCGCTCGCTCGTAGCTCTCTCATTGCAAGTAATATAATTTGATGTCAGCCTGTAATGTGTTCCTTTTCTTTACATATTGTTTCCATTCGTATTTGTTACGCAAATCAATCCCGAAATACCACCGACGATGAAGTCAACAAAAAGATTCGCCAAAACGGATCAGAGAGATTCACGTAATTTGTAAAGGCGAGTTTTTACTGACATTCATCTATAAAAAAAATGGCCGATCCTCAGATCACATTTGCATAATGTGGGCTAGGAGGCGGTTTTGCTCCGTAGCCACGAGCTACACACACAAGCAACATACATAAGTCTTACAACAACAATTACAGAGAAAACAAATGAAAGAAGTTGTTTAGAGTTTGCCATGAGTCAACGCGAACATGGACGGAAACAGGTGCAGTCGCGTCGCAAGTAACCAATGTATCGCTCGAGGCTGTGAACGGGGTCTTCACTTGTCAGCCTCATAATACAGGACCGACACAAAAAGACCTACCCAGCAGTTCACAGTACACACGCAAAGCTCGTCTTAATCCCTTTCAAGAATTGTTGTTCAAATATCAGAGAATGGACCCTTTCAATTACAATCAGGCGCTTAATTAGAAGGGAGCGGGCGACTGTTTATGAAGGTCTGCCGGGGTCCGAATCAATGGGCCACTATTTAGGACTATGTAGGGTTTTGTCGTCGGAGCATAATCTGCCAGCTTTGGTTATTGGTGCGATTTTGTTAACCTGTTATTTTATCAGCTGGTTCTGATGTGTCGTACCTTATAGCGTCTGGTGTTTATAGAATTTAACTTTTAGTAATGTTGTCAAACAATATCTTGATTAGCATTTTATTAAACAAATAAAGGAAGAAACTTGCGTTGAAAGGCACCAAAATAAATAAAAACATTTTACATAATTACATGGGATACTACCCCCATGGGAAAAAGGCGTGATTGTATGTATGTATAATTACATAAAACCACATCATCATTTCAACCGAAACACGTCCACTGTTGGACATAAGCCTCCCCCAAGCGCCGCCACTTCTCGTATACCACATAAAACGGCATGCCTGTCCTAAAACCACCAAGTTCTACCGGTGTTTTTAATCAAATGATCAAATCTTGTAGATTATAGAAATAGCTGATTTGCTATTTTCTCTCTATCTTTAAACGGTCTTGGCTCTGACATGTCTACCTGAGTTTATTAATATACTTTCGGGAGTAACTGCTTTTTATAAATATTGTACATAGAACCTAAAATAATCAGAATATAAACCTATACGGAAATTTGATAAGATCATTGACCTCCGAAAAGTGAGAGATCATTTCATTAATCACCTGAGCGTGGCGTGGTAAGCAAAACGCTTGACCTAGTCTCCCAGAACACCGGTAGCTTACCCTCGTGACAGGTGCGCACTTAACGTCACTCTCAGGACGCTCATACGATAAGCACTCGAGTGGGATTCCTTACGATAGGCTTTAAATCAACACGAGAATATCTGCTTTAAAAGTGGGAAACAAGAGTTTAAGGAATTAACCTGGATTTTTCATTTGAACGTATTTTTTTTGTCATGTATCTAATTGATGCTATGGTGAAAACATGACATGCCCAAGCATGTGAGCAAATCGTTAGGTAAATATAGTGTCGTAAGATTTTGTAGAGATTCTATTAACAAGCGGTCACAAAATTCAGAAATATGACATTACATTATATTTTATACTACACACGTCCAAAAAGACAAAAAAACAAATGTTGCATAGAGATGGTTTTCTTTTCAAAAAGATCTTTAATAATACGTATATTTAATAAGTAAATGACACGCGACTTAGCTTGTTGTGCCAACTTACTGAACTTATAATGAGATGATGAAGCCGCCCCACAACTCGCGACGTGTGAGTTACGTAATTAGCAGCTCCTAATGAGCCGATGCGTAACACAGAACGTGGAGTATTTAACGAAACATGAGTAATTATGTAGACATAATCTATGGCACGCGTATTTGCTCGCATATCCACTTAATTCTACACCCTGAAAGAGTTGCTCAGAGTTTCAAGATTTCCTTCTTAGTCCCTCCCTTTCTCAGTGTATAAATTGTTTCCATAGTATGAATAAAGAAAATAATCTTGAGCCATTACTCATTAATAAATGGACGTGTACGATTCATCAATACGATCATAACGTACAAAAATATGTCACTACATACATAGTAACACAGTACTTCACTTTACGTAAAACTCATACAAATGGTTGTGTGACTACATTTCTAATCCCATTCTATGCCCGTACACCGCGCGTGCTCCATACCTCTGAAATGTCCGTTATATCCACACAATGAACTTTCATGCCCAGTTTTCTATGCCTAGTATTTCAGCAAATAACAACACTTTTATGTATGAATAAACCTTCAACAGTACAGAATGGGGTACACTTTCACATCTAATGTTTTCCCTTCTGAATGCTACACCTAAATAAAATTCATGTACCGGATAAATTATTCCGCAAACTTTATCTTGTTTTTGTAATATCTTAAGCAACGGGCAATCACTTCGGCCGTTTGCCTAAAATATTGCGCATTGTGACTTACCCGAGCCGATATTTTTATACGGACATCATAAAAAAGCTGTTCCTCTCTTTTATATTTTTTAATAACTTCTACCTGAAAGTATCTCCAAGCAAGTAAAAATTTTACTGCAATCAATAAATAGAAAATATTCCATTAGAATATCGACGCGGGAATAAAAACGAATAAATATAAAAGGGTGTTGGTATAAACAGGCGAACGCACGTAAATTTGGCGATGCGATAAACCGCGGTCCAATATCGTAGAGAATGAATCCCGAAGACAAATTGTGTGGGATCGCGCGATAAAACGCGCTTGTCGGCGCAATATCGCGCGCCTGCAAATAAACTCGCGCCGCGACTGTTTGTACGACGGAATTAAACGCCGCCAAGTGATCGCCTTGTTTATGTACACGCGACTATATGTATTGGGTTAGCATACGCCGCATGTTTTTAGGTTGTTAGAGGAAATTCGTATCGAGAATTGAAAATTCTATTATGCATAAATATTTTTATACAATATTTCGCGAGAGCTGTTTGCTGTTAATGGTCAACCTGCACCCTAATTGCGAAACGCACAATTTATCAGAATCTGAATGGGATTGAAGATTATTTCTAAACCATTGCGTCATTTGTTCGAATAAATTGTCGGCTCAGCAACGAAAATAACGCAATTAATGTAGTTTAACTATGAATATTAAACCAATTCCTACCGATAAAAAGTAAACTTTTGAAATACTATGAAATTTTTTTTTTTCAAAGAATTAATTAAATAGTTTTGATTTATTTATTTAAACTGGGGTATGGTCTGTTAGGGATAAGTCGAAAAGAAAGTTACAATTACTTTATTGAATCTGGCGTTCTAGCTAGCTTACATCGTAACCTGTATGAAGGTTTGCCAGCTCAGGTTCCCATACGAGTACAAACGTTTTAATGGAAACTGCTTAGGACTATAAGGTGCAAAAGTATGTTAACCTATACTAAGTGTTAGTATGGTGTGTATACGTGTAACGGAAGTGAAAGAGTTTAGACGCGGACTGTTAGAGAAGCCACTAAGATCATGTAGTGAAGTCAAAACTATGGCAGTAAAACATTCCCGAACAGAACTTCTCTGCGCTAATAGAGCAGAGCTACAAATCACACATCCAATAAGAGTGCGTGATTACATGTACCACAAAGCGCCACGGCCGCCGGCTTGGCAGCGGCCGGCGCATCAATCATACGTAATTTGACGCGGCTAAAACGCGCCTTAACGCGGCTAAGTGTGGCGCAAGTGCAAGGTTGTAGCGAGGGGAATATTTCTTGCAGTAAACACATCCACAGTCGAAGTTTTTCTGTGAACCTTTCAAGATACCTGCGAAACATTGCAAAGACACATAATGCTCATAAATGAATTTCCATACTAAGTTAGTTTCAAGGTAATATCGTCAGAGTTATTATAAACACGTATTTCGTTTCACGAATACAAAAAGCTATGAAGTAGAAACGGCGTAATAAAAGTACCACAACAAAAAAATCTTTTCCGTTCATGACTCACATAATTCAAAAGAAAATAAATTTACACGTTGTTCATATTATTATAAATGTTGATTTAACTGTACAAAATAAAGCAATTACTGTAGCGCGAAGAGCGGAACAATTTGTTGTCTACAATAGCTGTGCACGCGTTTAAAGAGATTGCCAATCAATCCCGTTAACCCGGGATTATGAACCGTGACGATTTAACGAGAAATATTCGCGGGCACGGGACGCGGGACGCGGGACTGCGCATTGTTTTTATTTTATTTTATTGTAGGTGAGCCTGTGCTGATCGTTACGATTTGTTCCTTATCGCACACTCCACGGCTCCTCAAAGAAGTATCGACAAATTACAATTGAATAAAAAATCTCCTTTGTCGCGTTTCCAATTTGTTTTGTAAAAATATTACAGCCTCCGAGTTTATAATAAAATTGTAATAAAGCTGTAGCAGTCGGACCAAAAATGTTGTGTTATCCAGTCCTCTAGGCGTCGTTAACAAAGTCGCCAGAGGATAATTCCGTCTGACCTATGTAGCTATTTCTGCTACAGATTTATGACAGTGGAATTCTTGCAAAAGGACAGCGATTATTACTTATTTTCGTTATAGTACAGACAATAAAGTCCGGTCATCTCAGGGGCGACATAAAACAAAACCCATTAGAATCCCGTAAAGTTACGACCCTATAAAGAGTTCTTCGTCATTAAAACAAAAAGTTAATAATCATATGATAATTTATACGGAACAGTGTAGCATGCATTTTAATTAGGACAGTAACTCAAGTCTGAAGTTGGACCGCTCCGAGTTGCCGGGTATCCGGCGCTGGAGTTGAGGTGATAAATAGTGCTCCCGGCCACTAAATCACACCTTTATATGAAGGCATCCGAATTAAGGCGCTTCCACAAACGCTATTCTTATCCGGGATTGTAGTGTCACCTTTGTGTTGAATTAGAAAAATATACGAGGGCTCGTAATAAATATTAGGAGCGACGCCTTTACGAAGCTACGTCTTGATGAATTACAAACGTAATATTTATGCGTTCGCATAAAAAATAAGTAAAGAAATTGTAGACGGCGTAAATTAAGATTTTAGTCTTGGGATTTTAGACCCAAGTTTGTAATCTTATACACTTTGTACAACTATTAATTTTTGTTTGCTTTAGTAATCATTTATCTTTATTTTCAACATTGTGAGACTTTTTTAAGAAGATTCTTCGCGCTATTTAAAATACCTATTCTATTTTACACTAGCAAGCACAGTTTTGATTCAGCAACTACAATGCTCTAATTACAAATTAAACAGCAAACAATTAGCAATTTTCATTATTATGGACCTATTGTGTCCCACTGAAGGGCAGGTCTTTCCAATAGATAACATTGTATATTTTTCATTCTGGTAGGAAAATCGTTCGAACGACTCCTTTTAAATATTGGTCGCTGCTGCAGGTCGCATCCATACCCGACGCCGTGTGCTTGGCGGCGCGTGCTGTGTGTCTGCAGCGCTATTCCGGCCACGTGGCTGTAGCTAAGTTATGACGCGCCCGTGAGCCCTAGATATTGTTAATGCGGTACGCAGACACCTGAATGGATATTGTGTGTCGACTACAATAATGAGTCGTTCGGTGAACGTGCGTGAAGTAGCGAGCTTCTAAAATAATATGATTGTTCAACTTTAGTACAACAATATCGTAAAGTAAACCGGCTTATTTCAAGATATCGGTCGTCAGTAACCTGAAGGGCAATTCTCGTAATTTTGATAACGTTCATATTCAGGCATTGGGTGATCCCGAATAAGTCACGCGCCTAAAGCCATACATAATTACTACTTCTTAACATAACTTTGATTAATATTCACTCCTCCATCAACTACAAATAAACGATATTATTATAAACAACATATAGGATCCCGAAACGTTTTCCAATTTCAAGGAAATTATGTAAATCAGTCAGCTACAAAATACACACTCAATGTTTTGTTAATAATTAAAGTTTCGTGTAATCTACACGCTCACTGCGTTTGGCAAGTAATATCTCGGGGCAACCCTAGCTGTGAGGTCGGGCGCCCATTACCGATCGAGTTGGCGCGTGCGGCAGATTGTACGGACTCTCACCGTAACACCGCGACTAGGAACTTGAGAGGCTGCGTCTTGATCACAGCAAGAATTATCGGGTACACGTAACTAGCATAACTTCAGTCGTAAGATGTTTTATCTTTGTAGGCCATACGGCGTGTAGTCGCAGGTAGCGGTACAGTTGTCACGTGTAGAGTAGGCTACGTGATGCTCTAGATCTTAATACAGCTTCAGTAATAACACGTCGCTTATATCGCTTACCTAGAAGATTGCGAACTGTGTGACCCGATACAGGCCCGGGCTCAGTTAAGTTAGAAGATTGATCTTGTAGAATGAAAAGTATTATAAAGTCGGATAAATATGAGTATTTTATGTAATTTTGCATGATTTCAGATAGTTAAGAATTTGTTATAGAAAACTCTCACCGTTAACAAACTGTTTCACAAAAAAACTGTAATTTTTCTTTATTGTCAGTTTTTTGTTTTTTATGGCGTTCAAAATGAACGAGTGCTCTTACAATTTGCTTGTATTGTTACAAATAAGTTATAACTTGAATCATTTTACGAGCTCTTCCGTAAAAAACAAATTCCAACAGACATTTAATCTGCAGCCTACAAAGCCAATAAACACTATCATCCACTCGGTGCTACGTAAACTCGGTAACGTTTACATAAGTACAGTAGGAGCGGCCGCGCGACCGCAGCGCCACCGCGCCGTCGTGCGGTGCGCTCTGGCACTAAACCTGCGTCGCACTGCCAGGGCTGCCACAAGGAATTACTGAAATAAGACATTTTATTTTATAGTAGTTGCAGTGTTACGGCAAAATTATATTTAGGCATAGCTAGTTAAGTAATTATTTTAATTGGAGTGCCCAGAAAATGAAGATTATATATTTGTTTGAAATATAATTTCATGTTCCCCGTGGCGTAACGATACAGATTTCTATGAATCTAATTCTAAGATTTGCCGACTTCGCAACATTAAAGTGGAGAAGTCATTAAAATGAATTCAATTTTATAATTCTACAAAACGTATAAGAACTGCGATTTTCTTTAATTTTATCTAATAGGCAACATGCAATATTTTTATTTTAGTTTTCATTTTAAAGATTTCCATGTAGAATAGACTACAAATATATTAAAAAATTAAAACATTGTAATTTGTCGGAAAAATGCAGTTTTAAATTGACAGTTTGAATTTTCGCGCGAAAACGCACCTATAGTTCCGATGACGTCATTCTTGTCTGTCACTGGTCGTGTTTGTTCGTCGGCTTTCATACTTTTGCATATTTTTTCAACTTTAGAGATATTTTTTTGTAAAAATTTAAAACTGACTATCCATCAACAGCAGGTGATCATAACCATACCACTAATAATCCGCGTTTATTCATGTTTTGTGCCAATAAGTCCGTGTCTACTTCAACAAAGTTTCCAAATTAATTGTTTTTGACTGGACCTTCTGGCCCAAAACTTTCTCAGTTTTGGGCCGATGATGATGAAAGATGGTTTCAAGCTGCGAAAAGAAATTTCAATTTTCTCCAAACACCACTCCAGAGCACCAAGTACCATAAACCCATGTTAGACCAAGTTATGACAAACTGGTACTTTGAAGGCATAAAGCGTTTTCTAGCTACCACACACTCCATGACAGGTGAGCTCCTACCAAATTATGCCAACCTAATACTTTCAAGACATAAAGCGTTTTCTAGCTACCACACACCCATGTTAGGTGAGCTCCTACCAAGTTATGTCAACCTGGTACTTCGAAGACATAAAGCGTTTTCTAGCTATTACACACCCATGTTAGGTGACTTCCTACAAATTTTTCATCTTTATAATATTAGTGTAGATAGGTGACAACGGTTGCTGTTTTTTTGAAGCATTTGCATTGGACCAAGTTTCTGGTTCATCATCTGAGGACGAGTCTATCGCTAGTGCATATTGTTCAAGCAGATCTAAAACAAATTGACATGGTGTCCTTTACATACCCCAAAAGATTATAAAAGTCATATAAATCATAAAAGCTTATTTTACCTTCACTCGCCATTAAAATGTGCCAAACGCCAAAAAATATCAATAGAAATAAAATCCATTTACAAGACGCTCAAGATTTTTTTTAAAGTTATGTCCGTCCCATCGGTCAAAGCCAAATTAAGGGATACTGGTATTCTTTTTTAGGAAAAACCGAAATCAACCTTAAAAACCGATTTTAATAAATTACTAATCGGTTTAAACCGGTGTTAAAAATTGTAATCGGTTCACATCACTAGTTGTCATAACAACACCAATCAGCGTTTAGTGACGTCACTGCCGTCACTAAAAGCTGATTGGTGTTTTGAAATTCGTTTCGTTTCAAGTAATTTTTAATTTGTAATTATTGTAAAAAAATCAACATTATGTAAAATAAAAATGTTGCAGTAGCCCTTCTTTTATATTTTTTTACCATTTTACATACATACATACAATCACGCCTTTTTCCCATGGGGGTAGGCAGAAACCACGGAACGCCACCTGCTACGATCTCTACACACTCCTTTTGCCTCTTTAAGGTTCATACAATTGGTCATACACACACGCCGGTTGCGAGTACTACGCACCTGACCTTTCTGAAGAACATCACCAATAAGGTCACTATATGTCCTCCTAGGGCGTCCCCTCCCGGTGTTTCCACTCACATTTACCTTGTAAATACCTTTTGTGAGTCGTCCTTCATTCATCCTCTCAACATGACCAAACCATCTAAGCATACTTTTTTCAATTTTTGTCACTATATCTTCTTTTAAACCACACCGTTCTCTTATCACATCATTCCTCAGCCTATCATTCATAGTCACACCACACATGCTTCGCAAGGAACGCATTTCCACAGCATTTATTCTACTTTCATGCTTCTTTTGCCACACCCAACATTCACTCCCATACATAAGCGTAGGCACCAGTACACCATTGTGAACAGCCAGTCGAGCCTTATTGGACATCAGTTGGTTGGTCACAATTGCATGTAGAGCACCATTTACTTTATTTCCCGCATTCACTCTTCTTTCCACATCTTTATCAATCTTTCCATCCCTTGTAAACAAACTCCCCAAATATACGAACTCACTTACTTGCTCCACATTCTTATCATTTATTTTCACATCACACACCGATACGTTCTCTTCTCTTTCAAACACCATGACCTTCGTCTTATTCACATTTATATTCATCCCTTTCATCTTAAATGCTTCATCCATTACAGTCACCATGTCTTGCAACTGTTCTGCTGACGATGCAAGTAGAACTTGATCGTCTGCGTATAGAAGGCATTTGACAGGCAACTCACTCATAGTCAATCCACACTCACCCTCTTTCAAATCTGTCAGACAACTATCCATGTACAAGTTGAATAGCCACGGTGACGCTACACAGCCCTGCCTAACACCCCTCGAGATGCAAAACCAGTTCGTGTATGCCCCATTTATCCTAACACAAGCACTGGAATCCTTGTATAAAGATTTCAGTGCCCGTACCAAGCGCCAATCCACACCGTACATGGATAGTGTTGACCACAGTTTTTCTCTGCACACACTGTCATAGGCCTTCTCCAAGTCAACGAAAGCGCAGTAGACTTTCTTGTGCTTTGCCAGATGCTTTTCGGCTATGCACCTTAGGGAGAAGATCTGATCCATACAGCCCATCCCCTCTCTAAATCCTGCCTGCACATCCCATATTTTCTCACCGGTCACTCCTATCACTCTATTTATCAAAACCTTCGCATACAGTTTGCCGACAACACTCAAAAGACTAATGCCGCGATAGTTTTTACACTCCTGCTGTGAGCCTTTTCCCTTATATAGTGGTACGATTACAGCCTTACACCAATCATCCGGTACACGGCCATATCTCCAACACATATTAAAGATCCGGCACAACAGGCTTGCTACCACCCCGTCACCGCTCTTCAGCATTTCAGCAGACACTCTGTCATATCCTGCAGCTTTCCCAACTTTCATACCTTTCAGCGCTCGTACTATCTCTTCTATTTCTATTTCATTATCTTCATCTACTTCTAAGTTAGGGTCTTCTAAACTGGCATCTGCCCAGTTGCCCACTTCTTGCACACTGTCCTGACAACTGAATAAACTTTCAAAGTATCCCTTCCAGCGTTCCAAGACCTTACATTCTTCATTTAGTAAACATCCATCTTCTGCTCTTATAACATTCATACTCGATGTTCCTGTCACTCCGCGAGCCAATCTTACTTGTTTCCAAAACAGCTTAACATTGGCCCTGAAGTTATCAGAGAACTTCCTGTTATACTTTTCTTGCCTTTCATGCTTTTTCATTTTTACCATCTCTTTCACACTCACTTTCATTTCGGAGTATTTCCTTTTCACTCTTTCCAAACCATCCGTCACATTCGCTGCCTGATTCACCCTATTTTGAGCCTTATTGGCTAACACATTAAGCCAGGCCTCTTTCTTCTTCCGCACAACCTCTTTAACATCACCATCTACCCAAGAATCACTCATTCTATTACCATTTTTTCTCCGTGCTACACCACATACTTTTGTGGCTACTTGCACCATACTATTTTTCATAATATCCCATACTTCCTCCATACTATAATCATTCGTATCATCAAATATTTTATCCGTCTTCACCTTTACTTCCTGCTTGTATTCCTCTTTCACTTTCACATCTTGCAGTCTTTCTACTTTTATTCTTTCAAGTGCAGTCACAGGAACTCGAACTCGGTGACGCCAATGTCTGAACAGACCATCCATCCGACACATCACCAGATAATGATCTGTCCCTACGTTAACACCCCGATATGCTCTAGTATCTGTCACTTTACTCTTTAATCTTTCATCCACAATCACAAAGTCAATCATACTTCTACTGTCTTGCCTTTCCCACGTATACCTATGAACTTTTCTATGATTAAACATAGTGTTCATAACTGACAAATTCTTCTCTATACATATCTCTAGCAGACTCATTCCATTCTCATTCACTCTGTCATCCCCAAATGCACCTAATACTTTTTCATACCCATTCCTCTTCACACCAACCCAACCATTAAAGTCACCTAGCATAACAATCTTCTCGTTTGCTCTACATTCATTCACTAGATCCCTTATGCTATTCCAAAATACATCCCTCTCCGACGGTGAGCTTCCCATATCGGGTGCATAGACGAATAGCATAAAGATAGGGTTTAGGCCCACCTTCGCTCTCAGCCATAAAATCCTAGGACTCACACAAACATATTCTTTCACACATTTCATCATTCGCTCGGAGAGGACAACTCCCACACCCTGACAGGCTCTTTGTGTCTCTTGAACACCAGACCAGATAGCGGTCAGAGATCCGTGTTTAGTCGTGTCCACTCCCTTTCTTTTCGTCTCATTCACACATAGCACATCAATCCTTTTATCTTTCACTATGTCACACACCTCATCCATCTTATCTTTTATACCTCCCTGCACATTCAGCGTTGCTAAGCGACATTCCGCTGCTCGCTTTTCGCCCCGTGGAAACAAATGACGTGGTGTGTGGCGAGCATCACCGCCGCCTCCGAGTTTTATATTATTATTTATGCTCATTGAATTCCCACGAAAAGCAAGGGAATACATTCTGTCGGCACCCTACAGAGCCCCGCATGTAGGGGTAAGGCTGGTTAGTGCCTGGGGACGCCCGATCCCAGACAACAGGCACGCTCGCGACTAGGCTCCCCCCTAGCCATGCAGCTCTCGGCACGGCAACCTTAGCTTGGGTGTGAGGGAACTAATGACATCCTCCAGCAGCTACCTTAGTCGCCTTTTACGACACCCACGGACTGTGATGGGTTGGCCCTATTCTACTACCCGGAGACCAAACGAGGAATTTACCATTTTAATCATAAAATTTTCATAAATATTATACTTGCATCTTCCCTATTGAGTGCTATTCAGGTTGCCCTTAATGATAAGTAGGCACCGCCATCTGCGGACAAATGGGAGACTTACCAAAGGCATAGCAGTGTATTGTGCACCCTAGAGACAGAGTTCAAATTTTTCAAAGGCCTGTAATTACACCAGTGCCTGTAAAAGCCTTCAAACTGCACCGCAGCAATGCGGCAGAAAAAGGTACCTACCTATGGTGTTACCTGTAGTACTTTCCCGAAGAGGTTCTACCACTCCATATAAATACGGTCTTCTTTAATTATTCTTATTAAAACAAAACAAATTTAAGAGATTTAAACATTCTAAAGCACTGAATTGAAAACCCGGTGAAGTAAATTTGTCTCAAACATTTGTCCTACAATGGATTTCAGTACATTGTGTCAAAAACTCATAATACAAAATGAGCCATTACTTCTCTTTTGATGGGTAGCGTTAAGCCGAAAAATTAAATTCAAAATCACCGCCCAAACGTTGAAAAGGCTCTAAAGTTTATTTAACAGGGGCTTTAAGAAATTCCAGGACCCACTCACTTGTTTATCCGAGATGAAAGATTTGATGGTGCAAGTGGTAAGCGATGTGATCACAGTTAAATAGTTCCTATCGCCTTTAAATATTGCTGGGTGATGTCTTAGAAGCTGTTGGAAACCGTGTGGGTGTACCATTTTAATGGAATTTTCTTTCAGCGCGTAAAAATATCCACAAAAAAGAACATAATTTATTCTTAATAAATAAAATAATCTCTATGAGATTGCTTTCACCAGTTCTGTTTTAATACCGTCCCGAATAAATATGATTACGAGTACGTAACGTGATAAAGAAAAAGTCTCCTTACGCGAAATATCTACCTCCAAAATCAAATCAAACAAATTGCCGGCATGCTTACCATTTTATTAGTAAGAAAAACATTTTACGAGTGCTCGCCCTTCACGGGGCGAGACAGTTTTCATGATTCATTAGCTACAACAGCCTCCCGCTGGCTCGTCCGTGTTCGCTGTTCGTCTCACACTTCCACCGCGGCGGGCACAAAGCACCGTTGTATTAAGTCGTAAATTAATTTCACCTTCATCCCGTGGAGGCGCGGCTCTCCCAGTAATGAGGTGCACCCTATACTCCTATTTACACATATTTCTTTAAAAAACTTAGCAGTAAACAAACGTAAAGGAAAATGGGTTTAGCGAAATTTTGCTGAAGCTCTTTAATCCTATTTTACAACGGGCCTTACTTCATTAAAAACGGAACAGATAAGCCCCAGTTCACATTTCAAATATTCGTTTTGTTGATCTGTTTTTAGATAAAGCATGGCCTGATATCTGTGCAGTTCAGTTGAATCTCTTCTCCCGCTATAAAAATGCGGTGAATTATATGCTTCAGAAAATTTTGTGCGATCCGAATCACGTTTTATTTTTCTAACTCTGTTTTCGTTAAGATTGCTTGCGATATTTTTTCTCCTAACTTCATCAAACAAATTCCATTTTGTGCAAAATGAAGCTAAGAGCGCTCGTAACAGCATCGATGAAAATTCAATTTAGAAAAATCACAAACTTTACGACTAGTGAATGAGCGTCGAGATAAAATTATTATGTAATTTAAGTGAATAGACACATAAAATCATCGTTATAATAAAAGGCATTCATTTCATTTTAAGCCCAAAAGCGATAATAATTTGTTCAATAATTTTATGATTTCAAAAGGAAATACCATTTAACGAATAACATTGGACGAAACTCGTAGGAATGTTATTGTTCGTAAACCATGCAACAATTGATACAAGCTAATGACTTGCGAAATTAAATCAAACGAACGAGTTAAAAGGACTGAAATCGCATTAAAATCCAAAACGACACCAACAAAAAAGGTTTTAACTCCAATTATTACCCATTCCGTATCTGTCTTACACGGGACCGTGAGCAAAAAAGGGACGAGGGGACAAAAAGAGCCCGCGATAATGGTCCCACGCACTACCGACAGCCTCGGGCCATTTTAGGGTTTAGTACAATGGGAACGCTTGAACGGTAATCGACGTTTTATAAGAAGCACTACAGAGCGGTTGCGTCACCGCGACCTTTTCACTGTACTACTTGATAGCCTTTGTGTTGCTCTCATTAGAGCCACTTTGGATTCTCTTTCAGTGGCTGAGCTTCTATCGGATAATGCAGTTACGACAGATATAGGCCTTTTGAGTGGCTTGTACAAATTTCTTACTTATAAACCGTTTCTTTAACCTTTTCACAGTCAAAGAGTTCTGCAAGTAATACAGTTTTATTTAAAACGGGCTTTGAACGCGGTCCAAGAAGTCAATCGTAAAGCGTTTTCTCGCTGATTCAAACAAATGTGTCGCACTGTGTTGTCGCAAGAAGTTGTAACTCACTGGAGCTGTTTTGCCAATGTGGTTATAAAATATGAAAAAACGGTGAGAAAATTGCTACACTCATCATCATTACTCACGCCAGCGACAAAAGAAAGACTTCTAGGCTTGGAAGTGAAAATTTGATATCCGATCAAACATACATTTATCTCCGCCATTTGCGGGCAGACAGAGAAATTTGATAAGCACCACTCGCAAAAAGCCCGATTTACTTAATGCAAGATAAAATTTAGACATCCTCACGGTAAAGGTGAGGTTGTTCTAGAAAATTCTCTTTAGAAGCGGAATATTCGAAGCAGGAGAGGGGAGCACTCAACGGAACGCTAATGGCATCGTTTTAAAAGGAAACGAAAATAATAAATTATTGACATCATCTTTTCTATCGCGCCATGCAAATTATTTATTTTATCTGTACAGTGTTAATGCCCGCGTCAGTTGGGAGTAATGCTCTTTGCACCGGTCAATGAAATGGAAACAGATGTTAAATGTATGAAATGCTGATGGAATTTCCGATAGCGGTGAGATTTATTCCGTGTTTTCTGCGTATATTGTGATCGGATTAATACTGCGCCACACTGGGTGGTGGGATCAGATTAATATTGAAACATATTTTTTAATAAAAACCCGAATCGTTGTTTACGATTCATTCTTAAACGCAAGTACATGTTTATGAATAGTTTGATAGTGTTTGTAGATGTCATGATCAAATGATTTAATCGCAAAATTTTCAAATTAGTGGAAACTATTTTCATAGTTATGTGTCTATTTAATTTATAATTCAACAGCTATGTAATATTATTGCCACAGTTTTGAAATGCAAACATTGAACACGATCAGCAAACATTAACATTACCGAAACGAAATCTGTAACTGAAACAGACGAAGTACCACTGAACTTACAAACTCAAAACAGTTCAGTTAAACTAATTGTACAATACAAACAATGCGGTAACCGTGTGGCCCTAACGATCGCTGCAGGTGGAGCTGTGGAGCTCGGAACTAACAGGACAGATACAAGTAACAGAGTATACAATACGGTCACACAAAGGAGGCATCGTATGAGATAACAAGGGGGAGAAGTAGCGGCCCCATTACGCTGCCTTGAGGTACTCCACCCTTTAATGAACGCTAGGACACCGCTAAAGTGAAGTGTTCTTGTTGCTTTAATGGTTTTATCACACATTTGGTGTGGCTTTTAATGACTTTATAATAATAAAATGTGACATTAACGTTTTTGTGTTTCTTCGGATGGTTTTACGAGGTTTAGGCGTATGTAAAGGAACGATTATAAATATTTTTATTTTAGCGCTGTAATAAAAATGGGTTTATTTGGCAACAAAAGTTGATAAAATAAGTTTTCATTAGTTTACTTACGAACTTATAAATTGGTGTTGACAGATGAAAATAAAGAAGAGTGGGGTGCACGGGGCTGGTGCCAAGTGGCGATTGGTGCAAAGACCCACTGGCGACTAACAATAATCTGGCTTTGGCACGCGTCCGACTCAGCGCAACCGTGTTGGGATATTAAGCTTCGCAATGTGATTTGACTCGCCACATTGGTCTAGTGGCATACCACAGCTGCAAAACATGTGGACTTGAGTTTAATTCTAACGTTCGCAAAAAGTAACAACAACAGAACAGTAATATAACAGATTATTGTGTCAAGATGGCGACTAATAGAGAAGTATGGAAATAAAATATAATCTGCCGTTGGAATTGTTCACTGAAAATAGCTTAGTCATAATTTCAATTGTAAGAAAGTATGTATCACAACGGATAATTTCCTACAATTTAAGCAAAACAATAAATTAGTATAATCAGAGTAAACATTATTATAAGAAAATTGCTGTTATTCATATAGTTTTCACATTCACAGCCTCCTTTATTACATCTTAATTAATTCAAGTAAACGATGTCTGCAAACATAATACTTGAACAATGTATGTGTTTGCAACAAGTTTGTGAGCAAAATAAATTTATCGTGAGATTAGTGCCAAACTCACTCACGGATCGATTTAATCACGAGCCTCTTCAAACTAATGGGTGAGGCCCACTTAATGTACAAATAGGCCGGTCGGATTGTAATCTCGATAGAGATTAGGCAGGGATTGAGGAGGTCATCGCACAACTCTCCCCGCCGCCGCCGGTCATCAATGTAGCACACTATACAATTATGGTATTAGTTTCAGCCACAAGATTCACTTCAATGTCAGCTGATTGCTGTATTGTTTCCATTACCAATCCAAGATTGACTGAAAGATTTACGTAAACTTAAACTGATTAAATATGACACCCTTTTATAAGAAAAAAAATTGTGAATCATTCTAGGTACCAAAAATTTATAATTCATTTACGGCAGATGTACGAGTACACCTACACAGAAATAGGAAATAGACTTAAGAAATTTTATTGCATAACTCGTTTTATTTACCAACAAATTACTAACTCCTCTTTTTGTCTGTACGACTAAGAACCTTATGAATACCTTCTTTGTAACTATTTTGCGGTTTGTCTGTCTGAATTACAGATAAATTAAACGAAACTACCTAAAATGTTCTCAAAATAATTTAATCTAATTGTATAGCACGTTTATGTAACTTTTTGAGGGTAGACTCATAAAATATAATTCAAAATTTAAGGTCACATTATGAAAAGATAAATGTCTTTAAAAAATTTCTTCTTGTCAGAATCTCTTTCATAAAATATTTAAGATAAGTTTTAACAAAATAAAAGTAATATTCACAAGAGACGCATCCGTACAAAATAGTTTTCTACAATATACAGAGAAAGACAAAGATAGTTTTCCATTAACTTATAGAGAATCTTCTTCGTAAACAGACACAGTGTTTAGTTGGAAAACCATTGAGTGTGTGTGCTTTATGGATGAATTTGAAATTGATCGTAAACTATGTTAATTATTCCGCTGCGACAAAGGAGTGCGGCGCTCCGGCTTTGAAGTTTGACATATTAATGCCCTATACTAAGTCAACGGAACTCCGCTGTGCTCATAAAAGCTTTTAAGACGTGTATCCTCTCGATAATCGACTTAGTCTGGCGGGTATTGATATAGAATTACATCGAGAGAAAAATAAAAATGGAATATTGTTAATGAATATCCATTTAATACTAAAAGTTGCTTTCGAATTGTATAGTGGTTTTCATAATTTGAGCGCTGAATAAAAAGTATGTTAAGTATAAGTTGTAAGTACATACTTTCGTGTAAAATGAGAATTACTTTTCCCTAAACTGTTTAACTAAGCTAAGTTTTATAATTTGTAGATAAGGTCAATGTGGGGAAGACCGGCATAGTTTTTAAATAGTTAACTTTCATTGGAACTAACTAATGGAACTATGCATTCTAGGATATCTCTTGATAGTTACAAATGATGAAAATATTATCTTGAATATTCTAAAAACACTTGTATTGCTTTAATGTCAAATATCACTTAAATAGAGCATTTTTTTTCGTAAATCGACGATTATACGGACTTGCCTTGCTCTTTAAGGTAAGTCCGTCTAGTAGTCATTTTACACCAGATTTGATAGATTACATGATGGAAACATTTTATTTCGATAAAGTAATGAATGGCATTGAAATATGTGCCTTACAGTCGTACTTATAAGGCTGCAATTAATTTAAATAGCTAAATTTCTCATACTTGAGGCAAGACCGGCATATATTTGTGTGATGGGGCTGTAAACATTTTCGATAAAATAAAATAAAAATATACATTCTGAACCATGATTTATTTTGTTACAAAGCAATTACTAACTGCTAATAATTAATGTATCCGACATGAGGAGAAATCGAGATTTTATTTAGTACGGATTCAATTGTTTATTGCACATAGATAAGTCAAAAAGCAGTTGAATCCGTCCAAAATAAAATCATGATTCGTCATGCCGGATATACTTATGTGAGAATAAACCGATAGAGTCTGGCAAACGAAAGTTGATCCTGAAAACACGCGCGAAATTTAAAAAATATATACTGTTTATCCTCGTACATAGTGCGTTAATACGTGTTGACACTTGACATTTTATTTTATTTAAATGAAATTAAATTTCTATTATCAACACGTGTTATCGCACTATGTACAGGGATAAACAGTCTTGTTTTTTTAAAATTTCGCGCGTGTTTTCAGGATCAACTTTCGTTTACCAGACACTAGTTATTATTTTCTTACAAAAAGATATAAAAATAAACAGTCTTCTTACTTATTTATGTAAAATTAAATTATTAAATGATATTTGGTTGTAATTTACCAGTTATATAGCTTTAATTTCTTACAAAAAGTTAACGAATCATTAAAGTGTTACATTTTTTTTTAATAATAAGAATAATGTTATTATTTATCCGAATTATTCTCTATAAAATCCGTAAAGTACGTAAACAACAAAAACAATGCAATCTTTTCCCTTAATCATGCACACAGCCGTAAATTTAACAAATCACTAAAATCAGTCTTATTTGTTTTATTAAAAATAAGAAAATATAGTTACCAGAATGATTCTCTATGAAATCCGTAAAGTACTACAAGTAGTAGTCTTTAATCACACAAACCCGTAAATTTAGCCGAAATAGAAAGACAAACTGATAATAAAAAACAATATTACATAATTATTGACTACAAGGTATATTTTTATTTAAAAATATACCTTATCTTCAATATTACATAAGTAATATTGTTTTGCATTCACAGTCTCAATTTCAATTTTTTTAACTATCGACACTGTGGGTACATCATCACGATCTTTTCTCTTTGTCATACTAAAAACTAGTTGTGGTTTCTTAATAGTTTTTAAGAAATCTATGGAATAGTATGTTTCGTCATCCACTACTTTGATTTTCTCGATAAATCCAATGTAATAGTTCCACTTTTGTCTCATACGGTATCTCACAAGCACGGAATCATTGATACTGTAAGTTTGCTGTAAAATGTCATTGTCACTAGGATTATTAATTTTATCAGAAACAGTAGTTATGGAGTCGGATGATGGCAGGCGGTTTCTTTTCAATGACTTTCCTGTTGAAGTAGTTGGACCAGAAAATGAAGTAAATCCTTTTGATGTTGTATCTGCATGAGATGCAGGAACGGAATTTTCTTTGTCGTTTTCAGGATCACTTAACGTTTTGGTAAAATCGTCGTCACTCGTTACGTCAGGTGTCGATTCATTGAAAGTTGTTTTTCTTTGTATTTTATTTTTTCCTTTCTTGCTTAGGTTAGTCTTCTGTGGTTGATTTTTGCTCATGGTCGTATTTTTCTTTGCTTTCGGTTCTTTTTTTATTCTTTCTAGAGCTATTGTTTGTTGTTTACCTGTTACGTTAATCTGTAAGATGTCATTGTCACTAAGATTTTCTTGATTCACTATATAATTGTCTGCAAAACAACTGACTTCATTATCGAAGTCATAGTCGAACAGTGATCTATCGCTGATGTTCGTATCGCTATATAGACTCATTATATCAGATATACTAGTTATGGAGTCAATTGATGGCAATCGGTTTCGTTTCCTATTTCTTGTTATACCCGTCTTTCCTGTTGAAGTAGATGGACCATAAAATGAACTATCTCGCTTAGTTGTCACATCTGAATCATCGTCACTCGTAATGTCAGTTTTGTTGGATGGTGCTTTTCTTTGTGTTTTCTTTTGTTTTTTTTTGTTTAGGTTGTTAGTCTTTGGTTGTTTTTTTTTCATAGTTGTATTTTTCTCTGTCTGTGGTTCTTTTTTTATATTTTCAATTTTTTCTTCCATTTTACGCTTAACAACGTCATTATGTGTTATAACTTCGGCTCCTGCAGCTATTTTTTGTCGTTTACCTTTTACATTAACTCCAGCTTTAACTTGCATCAAAAGTAGTTCTTCAAAAGTTACTAGTCTGTTTTCTAATATTTGGATTCTATTACTACTATTGTCAACTCGTTTTAAATCCTTATTGGATACGAAAGATTCTTGTTCCAGTTCTTGATGAGATTCTTCTCCTATAAACTGGTTTTCTTTTAAACTTTTGGCACCCTTTTTCTCTAAATCATCATTCTGAATACGGTCGTCAGTTACAAAATGTGCAGAACAGTGCTGATTGCTAATGCTACGATAAGAATTAATGCCAATTACTTTCATGGTGCAATTTAAGGCTAACGAAAGCAAACTTTGTGGCTCGTATGTTGTAGCAACGTACAAAGATTCGTCATTGTAACAAACGAGTCTTTCTTGATTATTGTGGTCATATTCATGTCGTTCTTGGGACTTAAGAACTTTGAGTTCTTTCCAACGTCTTAGCTGTAACGAATCAAACAGACTTTCTTTGATTTCTTCAGAATTGAACGGGTAAATTCCAGCCTTGCGGAAGCCATTTCTTAAAACTTGACTATCAATTTGAGCCCAAACCACTCCAATTAACCTCGCAAACTCTTTCTTTGGGAGCTTCACTCCGATATTTGAACGCTGCCATTTTACGAGCATTGGATCCCACCGATCTTTAAATGATTTCATGACCGCTACATCCAGCGGTTGTAATATGTGACTAGTATGCGGAGGTAGTTTAAGTATTGTTATATCTGCTTTACGCGCTTCCTCGATTATATTTAATCCTACATGAGTAGCGTGTCCATCATAAATAAGAAGAATCGGACGTTGATCTCCAACAGCTGGCAAAAAAACTTTTTTAAAATACATTTCAAAGACGTCGGTCTCCATCCATCCTTTTTTTGTAGCAGCGTAGGATGTGCCGGGATAAGCATACGGAGATGTCCATTCATCCCAAACGTTTTTGCCCTTAAAAATTATTAGTGGGGGTGTTTTTTGTCCTAATGCACTGGCGCCAAGCAAAACAGTAGTGTTTTCTCTACCAGGCGAGGAAATGACTCTTGTCGCGGCGTGTCCTTTCATGCCAAGAATTTTTGATTTTTTGGGATCATTCGAAAAACTAGTTTCGTCTAAATTCCAAATGGCGGCTGGTTGATTCAATAAATTTAATTCTTTCAATGTATTATTAAGCAATTCAAAATATGGGTAAACTATAAATGGGTCTACGGCTTTCTTACGCGCGTATTCCACTGCCTGGGGTTTCTTCACGGAAAAATGATGTCGTTTTTTGAATGCAGTAAACCACGCCTGCCCTGGAGCTCCATTTTTGAAAGGCGTCGATATGAGATTACGGTTTACATACTGGCCAACCATTTCTAGGACCTCTTTTTTGGTCAAACCGAAACCATATTTTTCCATTAAATGTAGTAACGAAGCTAATTTTGTTTCGACTTCCAAAGTCAGCGCAGTGCTTCTGCCAAGAGAATTGGATTTAAATCTCCTGTTTTTCACATGGTCCATAATAGTCATGCGAGGAATATTATAAATTTGCGCAGCTTTATAGCCACTCAGATGGCCATTTCTAACAGCTTCTGCTGCTTCTTGTAACTTTTGTTTCGAATATGATCCTTTGTTTGTTTTTCTTTTGTAATTGCTTACCATGATTGCAAGCAAAGATATCTGAAAAAAAAAAAAAGATTTATTTCTCCAATATAATGTGGATACCGTAGGGCAGTCTTATGTGCAATGTTTTGTATCGCGCTAAACCTTTTGTATCGGCCGACCCAAAGCAAAGAGGGAATAGGTACCATTTAGGCACAGGAATAAAAAAATACTTGAAAATGAATTAGAAGTTAATTATTTATACGTACCGTTTTTTGTGGAATGAAATAAGTAGGTTAAAAACAGTAAGTACATTCGTCTTCAGGGTAATGATCGTAAATTGCCATATGCAGACAGCTTTGACACCAGAAAAAATCAAAATGTAATAACAATTGTAAGTTCCATTTATGTATCATGAAGTGGGGTGGTAAGTTTAAGTCTGTGTAATAACCACAATGATAACATCTTCTAGACAGTATAAAATGTGTCACAAGCCATGGCCATATATGCTGATTTAAAAGTTCGAAATCATTTCTAGATAAAAAACGATCAACATCCAAAGGCATATCCATTATTTTTTAAGTATTTCTGTAAAAAAAAAAACATTTGTTGGTTTCTCTCGCATAGTCACTATACCTATCTAACGTCAGCAACGTGCAAGCTAAACCGCTGCATTTGGGGTGTATATAAATCGACCCTTCAGGTATAAAAGGCATCAGGGCGTTAGGTAAGGCATTTTTACACTCACTATCAATAATTATCTAGAAACAAAACAAAATGCAAGGCATTTTGTTTTGACCCTTTGAAACCTGAGAAATCGAAATATAATGATTTAAGAATACGCGCACGCTACAAAAAAGGTTGACGATCTGTGCTTCGAGGCAAGACCGGCTTATGACGGACTTACCTCGTGCGTCTTAGACGGTCTTTCCAACTATTGCATTTTAAGGATACATATTTATTACACTTGATATTTCAACATTCTTAGAGTCATTGATCAATTCAATAAAAGAAATATATAGAAGGGCTATTTAACTACTTACGTAATATACACTCTACGCTTCACTTTGTTGGATTCGGTACTTTTTTTCTTTTTCACCGCAACACATGACACTCGTTGTTTGAGATCACAACACGACTAAAAAAGGAAGTCAATTTTCTTCCGCAGTACGACTTACAGCGACATCTATGATTCTGAATTCGAACTAGAACCACAATACTGTTTTACCGAACGAGATGGAGGCGGCATAGATAACCATAACCCAGCGCTATGGCGTTCAGACGGAGATGCCTTGTGTACGGACTTCCCAGCATTGACCTTAAATACCTATTTAGAAAATTATAAACTTTATTTGTACTTGCTCCTTCGGGTAGGGCGCAATATTTGAGCAATTTCTAAAATTACACGTGCAAGAATTTGAGTACTCCAAGTTCAAAGTAATATAACTCTGAGAAGCTACAAGTAGCAACTAATCGAGGCTGATGAGCAAGGTCAACAACTTTTAATTATTACCTACTCATGAAAGTTGACGTAAGAAGACTTCGGTTCAAACTCTTTCCACTAAAACATTCATTTACTAATTAGGGGAGCGAGTGGAGATAAAAACCGTCCGTTCTCTGCCGGAAACAAATTGTTTTACAGATGAAACTGTGTACTTTGTTCTTACTGAACTTTCTAGAAGTAATGTCAGTGTTTTTAAATTCCGCGAGGGCGTACTTGTACATCTAAGTTTTGCTGGAAAATAATATTTTACAAAACGCTGCTTGTATTTTTTTGACGTTGACGTTACATTTTTTGGAAGCAATAAGATCCCTGCAAAGTTTATGAAATATTGTTTTATTCTACGTAAAAGTCTTTACATCTCCATTTTCTGCATCGGTAATACAAAGAAATTAGAATTAAATGATTTGGTAATAGATGAAGTGTATTTTCACAACTCAGGCATGTGTAAAATGTTGATACGACACGTAAGAGTTTAGATAGAAGTATCTGAGGGAGTGCTAAAATCTTACTTAAAATAAACTCAGAAAATTAAGCGGACGATATAATGTTATTACGCGTAACATCGCCAAAATGTATGGTAACGTCACACCATCGCACAGTGCTCGTTTACATGGCGCGATGGCGGCACTCGTCGTGGGCTGGCAGCACAACGCGCCCCCTGGGGCATGTTTGACAAATAGAGATCTCGTGCACTGAATTTGGCTTGAAAAAAATTGTCGCGGAACGAGCTCACGAAACCTATATCTACAACCAAATTATATTGACCTTCCCTGCCTCCATGTGCCCGGATTACGACGAGAAGAAACGGGTAAAGGTTCTCATGCTGACAGGTCACGGAGCATTGGCCGTGATACGTAGACTGCAATAAAGTAAATTGCTCGCATTTGCTATACGTATTTGGTACAACGAGGATCTTTATGGCGCCGATAATGTTATGGGCAGGTAATGTTCTGTTTCGAATGTACGAATGGACGTTTCATTGTTTTACGATCGTCTTTGTGTTTTTGATATTCCTTTGGGTGACGCAAAGTCGTTGTAAGGTTTAACAGTTTACGAGCACATTAAAGATTTGGCTTTTGAAAGTACTCTAATTATCCTGATATTTGGTATTTTATGGGTTACGGTATTACAACTATCAAGATTTCGCTTAGGTTTTAGTTATAGCTTGACGATATTTTGGTATTCTGTTATTTCCTTTTATTTTATTTTTTTACGTAATAATATGAACTAAGGAGGATAAAGTTTTATTATTAGGACAGTCAAGTAAAAGAAACAATACAGCAACAACTATTTGGGTGTAACTACTTACGTTTCAAAGTCTCGACATCTTTTCCTCACTACAAAGGTTCTGAAGCCATCCATCTTGAAGCCAGAACCACTACCTATCTATTAGAACTGTTAATTAATTGATCTCTTTACTTTGTTTCTCTAAATTCAAGGTACGCGGAAGGTCGTAGTTCCCACCATTGTTCAGACTCCCTATTATTCTAGTTTAGTAATTGGTAATTCCTGGAATCTTGTCGAACCGTGCGTGAGATTCCATATTAGTTATATTATGATTATATACAATTTACAGCTCACAGTAGTTAACCGCACACACCTAATGTTAATTTATGTTTCATCTTTGATCGTAATATGTTGCTAAGGGTTTTGTTGCTATGGAGTTGATTAATTCAAGTTCCGTTACTTAGAGAACTACATAACAACGTTGATAATTAGGAAAACTATAGTACCAAGTCAAATAGACGATTTCTGTACTTACTTAATAAGGAAGGTTAACATTTGACGCCCACAAAAATAATAATATCATTCATAGTAACATATAATATGATATCTACAAATTTAATATCTCACAGAAGATGACTAGTGACGTTATATTTATTTAGTTTGGTCGTTGAACCTCAGCCGGTGTGTCGGTAGCCAACTACGACCCACTCGCGTTTCTGAACTTATCTTCTAAAAACTTTTGGCATGAGTTTATCCAGTGCCAAATCAGTGCTCATTTAATTATATAACTCCACACGCTCTCTGCTGCATTTATTTTTCACACTTCATGTCCTAGTTCTAGAAAAAGTGGATTTTTCCGTTCTTTTCAAGTCTAGGCTGTTATAAAATTTTATCTCCAATTGATAGGTGCTAGCAGTGCAATGTCGCAAGCCGAACAAAAAGGAAGGTAGGGAAGTAAGAATTTCTATAGACCGAGTGAGGCCAATCGAGGTTTATTTCAGTTTGCTCTTCGGGGATAAGCTCTCTCTACAGGAGGCAAGAGGTAAGCGAGATAACATTGGGAAGTGTTCACGTTCCCGGAGGAACTGAATAGAGATGAATTTAATAAAAACTTGTCTTGCCTTTGCATGTAAATAAGTAATTACTTTACCGAACGACCAATATAACATACGAGTATACCTTTATTCATCTATTAGCTACCTCTATATTTAACTCTTCATTGTACGAGGTGACATTGTTTTTGAATCTGTAATAACAATAATGTAATGAGTATTCAACCTTATTGCGTTAAAAAAAAAAAACTTTATTTCTACAACTTATGTAAACAACAATATAATTATAGGAAGTTCCTTTTAAGCAAAGCATTGCTTGTATTAGGTACTACCACTCTTCTGCTTTTAATTAACTATACATGAGTGAGGAATTAAACAATAAATTCAGTTACAATATTAAAATAAAATAAAATTAAAATCAAATAAAATTAAAATAAATCTGAAAGCAAAATTAAAATTACAATCAAAATAAACAATGAATTCAATTGCAATATTAAAATAAAATTAAAATTAAATCTAAAAGCAAAATTAAAATTACAATCAAAATTATACAATACATTCAATTACAATATTAAAATTAAAATAAAATAAAAATTAAATTAAATCAAAAGCAAAGTTAAAATTACAATCAAAATTCAAAATAATATAAGACGAAATCAAATTATTATTCAGATTAACATTAGAATAATTAATAACAAAATCAAAAACAAATTGACAATATTATTTATTAAATGATTTTTATTTTAGCTTGCGCATGGGAAGTTTATGTGATTGTGTGTGTGTGTGTATGTATGCGTGTGTGTGTGTGTGTGTGTGTGTGTGTGTGTGTGTATTTTGTAGAAATGTACCTCTCGAGTTATGTGATCATATGTGGGATTGACTCGATTTCTTCGTAACTTTTGTTTGCAGTCGTGGAAAGTCATGGAATAAATGTTTTGCTCTTTATTTAGAATATTGTAAATACGTGATGATTGTTTTGTGTACTGTCTCATGGCAAATGTGGTTTTGACTGGAGTTTCAGGAGCAACATTATTCTTTCTCCGAGATTGTGTCCTGGAATGGATGTAGGGAAGGGATTCATGCTAATTTAAAACAAGCTGAAGTATGTATAGTTTTCTAACTGACAAAACATTCGAGGCCTCGTAAAGGCTTTTAGTGGGGAATCTCATTGGTTTGAAAAACATGACCTTTAGTAGTGCTCTTTGAGCTCTCTCAAGCTCCAAAAATTTTGTTTTTGTTGCACCACCCCAGATTGGTAAGCAGTACATAATTATAGATTGGCCAAGGGAGATGTAAATTTGCTTAATTTGATCTTTAGTAGCCACGTGACGAAGTAACTTGAATGTCCATATTAGTTTCCTGACTCTACCCATTATTAAATCTAAGTGCACATGCCAAGATAGTCTTTGGTCGAGCATAACACCAAGGTATTTAGTTTTAAGGACCCTGTTTATTTTTAGACAAGTGCAGGTGTTGCTGGATGAGTCGGAGCATGTATGGATTTTAATCTGAAGGTCTTGTGATGGTTGGGAACGATTTTAGATGGAGAAACAGATGTAATTAGTCTTTGAGACGTTCAATGTTAAAAGACTGCGATCGAGCCAGGCAGCTATAGTAGTTAAGCCACGTTCAGCAGTTTGGCTAACGATGTCCCATGATTTTCCCGAAAAGACTATTGCAGTATCGTCAGCGTAAGAGAATAAATGAGCATCTGCTATAGACAAATTACACAGACTGTTAATATAAACAAGGAACAATGTCGGACCTAGCACACTACCTTGCCCTACTCCGTATGTGACAAATTCCTCCGAACTAATGAAGGATCCTATTTTTACAGCATATTTTCTCTCACTCAGGTATTCCCGAAATAGTTTAAGTGGGACACCTCTCACGCCAATGTCTTCTAACCTGTGTAGAAGTATGGGAACCGAGACTGTGTCGAAGGCTTTTTGGATATCCAAAAATACTGCCAGGCACTTATCTCCACTGTCTACTTTTTCAGTGACAATGGACGCCAGCGCCGTGACTGCATCTTCTGTAGACTTACCTTGTCTAAAGCCGAACTGTGAGGGTGATATAATTTCATTTTTCGATAGATATCTTACCAAGCGTTGATTGACTATTCTTTCGAATATTTTAGACAAGGATGGGAGGATCGATATCGGCCTGTAGTTCGACGGGTCAGTTCTGTCCCCACTTTTGAACACAGGTGTTATTACACCTTGTTTCAGGGCGGTGGGAAAAGTTCCCTGTTCAAAGCAGAGGTTGATAAGGTGAGAGATAATTGGCGATACAACCAGATGTGCAGACTTTAAAAAACTTACGGGAATTTTGTCCCAGCCGGTGGCACTATCGGATTTTAGGCTCTTAATTACGGCTGCAACCTCATCAGGGTCCGAGTTTAGTAAAACAAAAGATGAGACTGGCGGATGCGGTTCTCTCAAAGGTACATCGCTAGCTGGTCTATCAGGGTTATTTAATATGTCATCAGCGAGGCGCTTGCCTATGGTAGAGAAGTATTTGTTCACTTTGTTTACTGATTCGCTAGGGGTACCGGCTGATTCCAATAATTCTGTGTTTCGCGTTTTAGGTGGCTTTCGTTGGGTAATAGTGTTAATCGTGTGCCATAAGATTTTAAGGTTTTTGTTTGCCTTATATAGCTGTTCACGATCATATTTACGTTTTTGTTTTTTTTTATTATGCAGCTGCAGTAGTTCCGGTATCTCTTAAAGGTGATTTTCAGAATTTCATTGCACGGGTCTGATTTCAGCTTTTTTTGCATATGGTTACGGTTTTGTATGCAGCGCAGTAAGCCTATAGTCATCCATGGTTTAATCAGTCTATTTTTTAAGGGGATTTTTATAATAAGACCTTATAAGTCTATTACAAAAAGCACTCATTGCCAGCACGCAATGAGTGCTTTTTGTAATAGACTTATAAGGTTGTCTGCTAAATCATTGGGGTTAGTTAACTTTAACAGATCTTGAGTGTTGTACGTTTTTAAGAGTTCGATTGCATTATCCACGTTTATAATTGTTTTAGTCTTACTTACTTGATGTTGTTTAGCCACGTCGGATAGTTTTAGGAAAATCATAAAATGATCGGTAATAGTCGTGTCGATAATTCCAATAGATGCGGTTCTTTTGTTCGGTCTAAGCTTTAGAATGAAGTGATCTAAGCAACTTTTGTCTCTCGTTGGATGTGCGTGTCCGGGGAGTAGGCCGTGCATTGCCAACATATTTAAATAGTTGAGTCTATTTGAACGCTCGTATGATTGTTCCTCTTGTCTATGAATTAAATTGATATTAATGTCAAGTTAAATGCCTCATCATTTAACATTTCATCGCACTCATGTTAGTTAGCCAACAAATTGTTTTTTATCTGGAGATAATTAATTTAGTTGATGTTTAGATAATTAAAGATTTGTGACTATAATATGGTGGGTGGAAAAATGTCATTCGTATCATGGGTGAATGTGGTGTTTATTTTTAAAAGAGTAACAGTGAAGTTTCTTTCCCATTCTTCGCCATAAGAAACTACCTTTTTGAATGGGCGACTGGAATCAATTATACTTTAATGTAAGCTAGCTTTTGACAGCGACTTCGGCCCGGCCCGCGTATTATGCATAAAAACATTTATATTCAATCACTATGTCTATTGAAAACCGCAATAAAATCCGTTGCGTAGTTTAAAATATCTAAGCGTACAAACGACTTTGTATTATAATATGTAAAGTTGTTGACGTTCAAAAGTACCTTTTATGTGTCTATTTGTAATAAATGCTTTAACTTTGAAGGATACGAATGACATTAATAATGTGTTTGGTGGTAATTTCTAGCGAGCCGTTTATAAACAAGACAAATTCACGTTACGACAAATTACGCTCATTAGAGACCAATAACATATCTCTTGGAAGCCATCAACTAAATTGTCATCAAACCAAACATTGATCAAGACTGAGATCGCTTAATCCCCATATCGGTTGAACACACACAAGCCACGCACTAGCGAGTACCAGCCACGTGTAACATCAAAGGAATGCTGCGTATGTGTCGTCAATTATCTCTGGTTAGCATCGAGTTTGTCGAGACGATCGGTCTGCGGTCAGTGGCGGGGCGGCTAGCTTAAGGTCAACGCACATGTATAGGTACTGCAATATGTCAGCTTTGCCTCAACTCGAGATTCAACATGAACTTCAGGATTATTGCTATGATTCTCTATACTGGAACGCGTACTTATAAATATGGTGCTACAAAACGTGAAAGCCTGAGGGGTCGCTGGTTAGGAGTTATGAGCATTGATAAAGTCAAATTATAAGTCGCATCTGGAGTCAACCAAGGCTATAAATTTTAAGCCCTACATCCTCCAGGTTCTCACAATGCAGAAGGTTGTCTTCCGTAGTTCAGATTTCTGGCCAGTAGGCGTTGTGTACAGACGTTGCAGGGAAAGACGACCGAAACCAAGCTCCCAAGTGTAGTGGTTTTTTTTTCTATAATTAAATATGTATATAAGTCTATTAGGTGTTTAGGTGTTCTTGGTCTTTGTAGTCAGAATTAAATGATTTATTATTATTATTAATACCTTACGGCAACGCAAACTTCAAAAGTGATTTTATCTTGAAAAGAAAATACCTATTTCTTAACAGTATGGTTTCGAAAATATGTAGTTTGTTACACTATAAACTTTTAGTTGACGCCTGGTTGACGACGAGCCGATATGTTGAGGCGACGCCTATCCGGCGCAGTGTGCAATGAGCTTTAACTATAGGATGGCTCGGGACTAATGACGAAATAACATGACTATTACAGTGTTGCTGCAGTTCTGCAACTATTACTCTTTGTTTAATTGAATTAGTGGGTGGTTGTGCAGTCTAGTCTAGCTAGTTACAAGGTATTGATAATGTGTGATAATTATAATTTATATTGCTTTGCACGATAAAATTATTTGTACTACCATTGTGACTACATATTATGCGCTATATATTTATCAATGCGGTTTCATGCGCTATATATTTATCAATGTGAATTTAAAACGGATCTTTAGTTATTCTTCTAAGTCCTTGCTAATAGTCTGTTACCTTTAACGTCTTAATGGCTGAACGGATTTCGATGTTTGGCACACTGATAGACCAAAAATCCGGTAATACATTCCCATGTGAGATTACATCCGACCTCCGCGTGGGCGAAGCCGAGGGCAAAATCTAGCTTTACGTAATTAATGTTACTTATCGAATTACCAATTCATTTTCCCTAATCTGAAACGCTATTTCATTTCCTTGTTGCAGACGTAATTTCGCCTCAGTGATGTAACGGCCACCGTTCACAATGAAGGTGAAAGTGAAGTGAGCGGCCAGCCTGGGCTCCGGACTCAGCGACGATGAGGCGAACCTGAGCTCGACCTGCGTTACCATGACAACCAAGATGCTGCTCTCGTTGCTACTGCACTGCTTCTGTGTCGCCACCACAGCCTCAATACCCAGTGGAGGTAAGTGATAAGTAGTGATAACAGATAAGGACAAAGAATTAAGCTATCTTACAGTTAGTATGTATATAACCTATGTTTGTGAAAATATAAGTATGGTTTGACAGTTTAACTTGATACGACGTTTTAGCAAATCAAGATAATTAATGAAAAGGCGGGATTATGTGACTTTTTATGTATAATAAACGATTCAGATCGCGGAGAGAAAGATATTTCAATAAGTTTATGTAGATGACATTATTTTTTTCATCACGTGTATGTCATACACAACATATTTGATTTTAAATGAAATTTTTGGATAGGCAAATAGGTTTTTTACTAAGTGCTTATCATAAATAAGTAGAGTCCACCAATATTAATAAGTAAAATGGGGAAGTGTAAAAATGCTGTCGAAAAATTTAATTTATTTTTCAAGATACGAAAACTGAAATAATAACTTTGAGCTCATGTACAATAAATATTTCAACTCTTGGATGTTTTTAACAAAAATAGCTGCAAGTTGAACAGATAAAGAAACTTGCGATATTCGCTGAGAATCTCGCTAAAATATTCCCTTAAACCCCGGCCATAACTTATTCTATTCGGGAAATAAAACAAAGACCCCACTATCCAGAATGGAAATATCTCAAAAAACACGTTCTATTGCGCGTTCTGAATGAGATGGAAAAAAGAAGATTCGTACTGGAGCAGAGGTTTAACATAAAATTCTAGTAAACGGGAGTATGTAACAAAGTTTTAGTAAAGGGTGCGAGATTCGCGAGTTTTAGTGTGTTAATATAAAATATGACTACATGAAGGTGTACTATGAGACAGAGGTAATTATGTAGCGCGACAAAAGGTACTTGTGAGAGTCAGCGTGAAAACTTTCATGTTACACGTGTTCCACTAAATTATGGAGTCTTTAAAATGTGAAGCTTGTTATTAATATAGGAGAGTAATGCTAATAGGGTTACTCTCGAATATTATCTATTCGGATCCAGTTAGACAAGATTGGTCTTAATAAGACAGCGGCAATAGCTTTTAGCTTTAGATACATAACATGATTTATCGATCTTACCGCTAAAATTAAGTATTTTTTAATGAAGTTGGGTAACTATAAAGAGTTAAGACTAAACTTCTAAATAGCACTGTGGTGGCGCAAAACTGGAAACCAAAAATAAAATTTCCAGCAAACGTCCAAATCACAAAACCTTTCATTCGACGAATCTTTGATTCACGTTACGCAACAAATCATGTGCGATACATATCAATCATAAGCGATGAACAGGATGGGCAAAAAATGTTCCTTGACACAGAGTAATATCAATCGGAGCGGATCAATCCGACAGTAGAGTGTCCCGCGGAATCGGCACGAGTGAATGGATGCGAGCTAGATACCGTTCGTTCTTCATTCGGCGCCAATCGAATGGAATGAATCGTGTAAAACCTGTTCAGAGTAATTTTTTATTGAGAATATAGTAAGTATGCGAGGTAGGTTAGCTACAGCGATTTCGGGTTGCAGGAAACATTTTTTATTCGGAACTGCGGAATTGGAAACAAAGGGAATTAAAGCGAGGACGCAGCGATACAAAAAAGGAAGCATTTTATTGTCATACAATGGCTCGTACATTACATTTATGGTCCTGCGCCGCTCAGCCAGCACCTTGTGCGACGCGGATAAGGTCTTCTACGTTGGAGGTAACATTGGGCTCCATACCAAGCTTTATTGCATTTGTATTCTCATTCTTATTTTCCGTTCCTAAATTTTCAGTTTTACTATGTGAAATCACTTCTGTACCTAAAATAACATTTGAATGGATATTTTCTTATAAATAATAATACAACAGCAAAATGTCTGCATCACGAATTAAAAACAATGAAAACAAAATGGTTTCCTTCCCAGTAACGCGATATTTTGCACAAGGATTAGATACAGGGAAATTGAATCTTTAGCGGAATTAGAATAATAAGGAAAAATTCGTATGAGATTTCTCGGGATCGTAAATTTGTTTGTTTATAAACGCTTTAGAGTTTTAACGCTAAAAGGTTCTACCGTAAATTATTTTTGTGTATAAATAATATTTAATAAACTAAATATATTTGATTTAATTATATACTAGCTTAAAAACTGCAAATAAATAACATTTTTAAAACAATAAAAAAAATATGTTAAATTTTATTACTGCAGTTTCCCAAAGGAACAAAATAACCGCATACTTGGATATTTTTATGAGTAAAATTGTACCACTGCTTAGAGTTTATTCTCAAAATGTTCTTAACTTGGATGTTATTTCGACTTAACAACTTTGAGAGATCCTAGCCGATAATCATGTTACTACTATCTAAACAACTGTCTGTGTCTAACAACATTGTTGGGTAGAAGCTGTCTATTTCAGGAGATATTCTGAATTGTTGGTTCTAAACTGGAACATTTCGATATTGTTTCTATTTCATACAATGGAAATAGGATTACTAGTAGCAATCACAAGCTTTGCAAGACTCTATAGTAAATATTATGAAATACTAAGACAACAAATGGCAAAATACATTATTAAATAACCTTATTTGGAAAACATTTTTGTTTGAAATCCCTCAAGTGGCAAATCAAAAATCTAAAAACACAATGAAAATCTAATAAAGAGAGCCAAACCAATACTTAAAGAGAGAACTGAAAAGGCAAAAAACACAAAAGCAATTTCTAAATTCCGGCCGCGCCGAATGAAATGGACAATTGCACGAACACAGTCGTTGAACTCGTTGTAGTTTACAGTACATGGCGCAGGTAAACAACCTATGAATATCGGTAAAACAAAAGGTAAGGGAAAATGCGAGCAAGATTAGCTTTTTTGCTTAGAAGATTATTTGGCGAAGCAATGTCGGAACGTTTTGCAAGTCGGGAGAACCGCACAGAGATCGATATGAATACGATTTGAATTGAGGTTGAAGTTATCGAGAGATGAGCACTGGCAAGTGTTCGTTAGTGTACCTACTATGTGGAAGTGGAATAGAAATTTTCAGATCGTTCGAGCTTGATATTATGGGAATTTTCAAATTGAATCTGAATATATTATTGGCATTCTAGTGCCATGTGGATTTACTTGGGAAATAAAAAAGGCAAGTGAGATGCTTGGGAGCAGCATCCCACTTTAATCACGCAAATAGAAGTTATCTAACTTTTCAAAAACCTGATTGATAAATAGATCATTTCCTCTCGATCTGACACACTAAGTTTACTTAGAGATTCAATTTACGTAATTTAATCAATTACTTTGTTAAAAAAAATACTTATAATAAGCGAGGAACACGACACCGTGCAAGCTGATATCATTATTTTTTACTGAAACAGTAGCTGGATAAAGTGTTCAATAATTTTACACAACAAGAATTTTTGCCGGAAATTTTTGGTATTCATTTGCGTCGTAAATCGTCGTTGGGATAAAAAAAACAAGATAATATCGTTGAAGTGAGCTGCTGAGAGGCGGGTCAGCAAGATCAAAGGGTCTGCCGCACCTTTGAGTTCATCTCAGCGTCCGTGTGTGCAGTTATCAGTCTATTTATAAAATTCCACTTTCGGAGGGTTCCGAGGAAATTGTTCTGTCGGAATCATCGGATCTTTTCAGGAAAACGAATGTGTATACAAAATATTTCTGATGGAATTAATTTGGGAAAAACGTCCAGCAGTTAAGTGTTGGCAAATGTTTCAATAAGGAAAATGTAGAGTTAAAATAACAACGTTGGAAAATGGAATAATGTAAAAGTAGTAGGTTATAGCAGTAAGTATTCTGTACATCAAAGACAATAAAATACTCTAAGAAACAATAACTTAAGATTCTTTAAGCATTTCATTGAAAATTAAGAACAATTATTATTAACTGAACAAATAAACGCGAAACAAAAATTTCGCACACAAATGAAAAGGGTATCTACATAAATATAACTTTCTATCAACATCAAAAGGTGAAAAATAATTAACAAATTGATGTGTCACAGTCGAATTCATTGATATTAAAGAGTGTTTTCATTTTAATTATTGAATGGTTGTTCTTTGAAAGTCAAGCTGTCTGGAAAATTTAATAAGAAACCGAAAAGAGCTGAGTTGAACGACCTATTTGATGGCAATAACTAAGCGATAATAATAACAGCAGACTGATTTCATCTTTTTACAGCTTTTGAGCAATGTATACGTCTTTAACAAACGCAAATAAATATCTGTATTATACTCTTCTGATACTGAAAGCAATTAAAATAGAACACCCAAAACAATTTGCTTAGAAAACTAACCTGCTCAAAGTAAACATTCATCGTCGGCAATGTGTTTGGTATTCCTGCTTCCTTCTGTAGCTAAGTATGTTGCGTGTTACAAGAGTCCTATTTCTTCCCGTGGGTGTCGTCAAAGGCGACTAAGGGCCTTACTAGAGAATGGGCAGCAGCGCTCTCTGTGCACTTTACCATCATACTGCGATCACCAACCCGCCTGCTAAGCGTGACGATAGTAGAACCCCTCTCAAAATTGAGCTATGTCCAGCAGTGGACGTTTTTAGACTGAAATGATGATGATGATGATGAAGAACAGGAGTGTGTTCAGAGAGTAGATACTTTCATCTATTCCGTGATTTAAATCACAACTGCAACGGTCCAGGATTGAACTCGGGACCAGACTTGGCTGGGTGAGACGTTCAACTTAACGAATTATATTCTTTTATAATATTAATAAAGGTAATGTACGTAGAAGCATCCTTCGCATCACATTAAACACAATAAATACTCATAAAAGGATGTATTAGTTCAAGTATGTTCACATTAAACCATGGCGCGCTATATTATAGCCCGCGTTCCGCACCATTAGTTGCCAACAGTGTGGTGAGTCAGCCAGGTTTGGGCTATTTGTACACTGTAACGTACCGTGTGTGTGTTTCTGTTGTTTAGGTAAACACATGTAATTGGAATATTTTTGGCAAAGGAAAGGCAAAAGAAAAAGTTTTAATTTGTAACTCATATAAAACTAGGTAATTGGAATTGATTTGCTTGGTTAGAACATTATTTAAGTATACCAATTTCAATTTAGAATATAATTACCTATCGAAAATGTTACTTCGTTTGTTTTCAAATAGCAGTAGTAGGTTACATTTACGTACGTAGATATTTCTTAAGTAGGTAGAGCTTGTAGAAATATGAGGTATGACATTGAAACTTAATAATTATTTAAAAACACAAAATCATAGTCACTGCAATAAAATACATGTGTTTACTCCGTTGCCTCACCGACTCAATGAATAGAATAATAATTTTATTAAAAACTTCTATGTATCGACAAACATGCCCTATGTTGTAACTAGTGTATAAAGTTGCCCATTTTCCAGTTAGTGGCACATATTACACCGCAACGTGTCTAAGTCCCAATAGTTGTCCTCACATTGGAGCGCTGAGCCATCGATCGGACCGAACACCTTCTTGTTTGTCCGGGACATTCAGAGCTGACTCACGTGTTTAATCCTGCTAAGTGACTGATGCGTACCAAGAGCTTCCAACAATCAAAAAATAAAATGAAAATATTTTACATAAACATACATGTATGTTTATGTGAAATATTTTCATTAAATTTTTCTTTTTGCCCATGGGCACTTATGAAACGTCAGAAACTAGGCGCACGGTTGTCAATGTTTTATTCCTATGGAGAAGAGCCAGTAAAAAACTGCATGGTTACTCTTTTAGAAATAAAAAGCTTATACAATGGTTAAACTTTTCAGTGTTAATAGATTTGTGAGGATAGTCTAGGTGTTTAAATTAGAATTAAAGTATGTAATTTCAAATAATGTTTAGATTATGTCAAATACGTATGTAAAAATAACATTTAACATCCGTATTTTGGAAGCAGTTATTAGACATTTACATATTTTGCCGTTGATATGTTACCAAGGAAGCCACATGTGAAGAAGGAATTATGTGTTGCCAAAACTTCCTTGTATCGTTGTAGGTACCGCACTACTTGCAATTGGTATGTCTAGATTTTTTAAACACTGTTTTTCTGTTTTGCTTGACCACTAAAGGCGTAAATTACTAAATAGTTAGCCCAATGCATCTCAAGACGCGTTGAATACAGTCCTTTGTTGGTTTTTCATCTAAATTTAGTGTTTTCGTCATTATTGTATTTTTTATACATAGTCACATAGAGCGGCCTAATTTCTTCACAAAAGTATAATAGGGTCGTTGCTGGGTTAGCCTATATTAAAAGAAGTTTCATTTTCTATTTATATTTGTCTGTCTACACCACATAATTATTAATGATGTGCTACAAACAATCTAAATAAGTACTCGAACCACCAGTACTAGTAGGTTTCATTTCATTGAAACATTTTTAGAGAAAACTTCAGAGAATCTTCATGAACCCAACATGCCGACTATCAGCTAGATCTAAAAATATAACCTTTAGCATCAAAGATGGATTAATTCTATTGAGGTGAACGAGTCTAGGTCGCCACAGTGTAAACAAATTCAAAAGATCAGCGGGCCAACGGGCTATTGCATATTAAAGAGTTATGGAGAACTTTCTCAGAAATTCTCCTTATGGGGAAAATTAGCCGCAGTTATTTAAATTAAAGTAGCTCCTGTACGTTATTTTACTTGGATTGTTGAAAACACCACTTGCAATAAGTAAACCTACCACTGATTCAAGGATTGGTTTTCTAAATAAAGTTGTGTTGAACCTCATTTGAGATTATAAGCACTATCCCGCCGTGTAGTAATAAAAAATATACTTACTTAATTAATATAATAAAATACTTTAAATTTTAACTATAAATCCACTAAGTTACAGTGATATAAAATTCTTGCAATCAAGTAAACTAAACTCTTATTACATATAAATTACTGAAAAATTAATATTACAAAAAACCCTAGTACTCATATCAACCTTCTTTACTGCTCAGGATCATAACAAGCCTACATGGCGTGCCTACCGCTTTAATGAAGTAGATCGAGCTAACTACCTGTTCTCACACATTCACTGAACATTAAATACATTAGCCCCCGACAGTCACACGTGGTTTTATGAGCTAAGTGCTCTTACAAGACGATCGTGTAACTTACTCAGTGTTCATATTAATTTCTTGCTAGTTCATGAATAAAAGGAAATTGTTCGACTGTTTATGGGTACTCTGTGGTGTTTATTTTGCAGAATTGACGTCATTTGAAAGACATGGATAGGTACTTTTGCAAATTGTGTTTGGATTGTTTATAAATATTTTGTTTAATTCAAATATTATAAGTGGCTTCATTTAATGGGTTTTCTGGGTTTACTACTTATCTTACAATTTATTCATCGCATTATGATTTCTAAATATAATAAATGTGTGTATCAAAATGTCAGCGATGACGTAAGCGATCGTAATGTGGAGCTTAGCACAGATCCTATTACATAATGTATCGTAACACAGCTTACTATGACAATATTGCCGGCCGGTTGACAACCCCTGACGGCTCTCTAATAACGCGACTACTGTGAAACATGATTGGGCTAACAAAAATAGTATTATATTTACATTATATAGGATAGGACGAAATAATGGAACGTCAGATCTTGTCACAGTTATTATTAAACATAATTTTTTGTTCCATTTGATTGGTATTTCTTGAAAGTTTTATACTTTTATTTGAGGTACTAAAAACATATTGATAAATAAATACAATTTCTAAGAGGGAATATAAAAAAGACGGTAATACCATTATTACTCAGTAAATATTATAAACATACATTTGGAGAGCACTCGGTGTATATGTATGTGGTTTGAGCTGAAAGCCACCGTGTTTTTGCCTCGTCTACCATTTGTTGCATGACGTAAAAACTACCAAATGGATTTTGATGGGGCTTTCATTGCTCTGAAGCGGAAACCGCAATTGAAAAATTGGAGCACTGCATTAAAATGCTGTGTCTGAGCGAGAGAATAAAAATTCAAGACCAACAAAATAAAGTACTACCAAATAAAATACTCTTTTACTGAGGAGACAGCTCTCTGTAAAATTCGAGCGCACTTTAGAATCTCCGCATATTTTATCACAGATAAGTTTTCCGTGCCGTGTCGCTACTAACAAAAAAACATGTTCTCATTTTTGTTAAAAATATCTTTAGGAAGCTCGTAATATTGAAACTCTAAAATCTGTATATACGAATACCGCGTAAAATTGACAAAGCAAAAAAATATACTTGTTTACTCAGTCATTTATACCAAGTAAAAGTAATTTAATAAATGGAATACGGAGCGCGCCGTAGTAGGATAAACGTACCAACATAATGTAATAATATACGGAGCTTTTGAACAACAGACACAGATGCGCAAAGTGTTTCACTTCAGGTTTTTATAGAGCTCGATTTAATCAAAATTACAAATTTTGTTTTCCTACAATACGATCGAATTAAAGGAAAATATAGAGTGGACACCAGACGTGTGTGTTCTCACGAAAGTTTTCTTTTTGGAAAAGGATACTTTGATGCTTACGATTGCCCCTTATTTCCGAACTATTAACCCTGAGCTACGCTTACTGGAGGTGCGTAAAAGTTTGTTGAAATCACGTACTAGAATAAGGTCGTGGTAGGCAGTAGTGGCTGAGTAATGACATGTTCTTAGGCCATCACTCGCGAACAAGTTAATAGGCCGTAACCTTCAGTTCTCTTCGAAAGTGCGCAGAATGTTAAGTAAGCTCTAAACAGATTATACAGCGCGACGCGTACAAGGGATGTTCTGTTTTGATGACTGAACGAAATACGAAATATATGCGGAGGCGAGATTTTATGTATTTTATGTACAGCTACATAAGTTTTATGTCTTTGTTAATATTTCAAGCGATTTCTGTTGCCATGGACAAGGAAACAGCCAAAAATTAAAAACTACGTACCAACCATCGATGTCACTTTACGGTATCAAATTAAAATGTTTACTTCAAAAGTCAAATAAAAAAGTATACGGAATTCATCTCATCGTCTGAATCTCTTCCTGCGACAACTGTTTCAGATGAAAGGCTCCTTGAAAACATTGATTTACAACTAAGACATCACCAGAGCCAGCCAAATAGGGATGTCAGTTTACGTTTCTATACCAACATATTACATGGTTGTCGACAAAAACACGTAAAATTATGCGCATACACGGTGAATATTTGGCACAACACTATAGTCCCGGAGATGGAGCACGATATTTGCCAAAACGTTATTTAATATGTAAACACGTGGAACGTTTACACACATAAACAGATTTCTATTGTTTACTTTGCTTATTGTGTGCTTACATAGATGGGAGTTTAAACTATTTTGTTTGGTTGGTAGAACGCGTGTTCTAATGTGAAACGTTCGCAATCCGCTGGTATTCGCGATGTTATGATGATTTCAGATTGATTGAGTGCAAATACTGTGCCTAATCTATTGGAAATAATTTAATAATTATTATGATGTCTAAGTTAATTGTTTTTTCAGCGCTATGTGGACGAAAATTTGTACTAAATCATTGATTGTTTTGATATAACCAAATAATATAAATTCAAAATAGGAACGAAAATTCTACTAGTGTATGGCAAGCCGTAAATAAATAAATTTCAAAATACTGCGCACATAATGCAATTTCTCGAGAACTAAGAGTATAAATTATTGCTAATTATCTCAATAACGTAACGAGGCAACAAAGTAACAAAGAGGCCACAGTTATAACATATTCTTAGAAACGTGTCGGCTACGACCTAGATTACTTTTATAAGCAACTTTGAAAGGCTCTTTTCACTTTGTAGAGGCAAAAATAAATATATTTACGTGTAAAACATATACAATTTATAAAAACGCTTGATCTGTAATAAAAATTAGTCGGTCTCCGGGCCTAGGCTGTTAAAACAAAAGGGTTTTTTCCTTTGTTTTTCGTCTGAGAACATTCGTCCAGAGGTCGCCGGGCCAGCGTCCATTAGGAGACTCTTTCAACAAATAAAAATAAAAATGTTCAGTAAATAAAAGTGAGCGATTAAAATAGAAACGTTTCAAAATGGAGTCGACGAAGGTATTTGTGTAGGTAATAGTTTCTCTAATTAGTTGCTCAGATTCTCTCTATAAATCACGGAGAAAGGATTAGTGAAGAAGTTTTAGTGCTTTAATGCCTATTCAGTTTTTATGTTAATGAAGGAAAAACTTATAACCCTTGTAATAACGAATAATTTAACGTTATTATTGGGCAGTCTACGAGTTACATACAGGGTGACAGAAACATCCATGAGCAAATTGTTGCGATGAATTGATAACATAATCCTATGCGTAGTATATTTTCATAAGTTATTAAATAAAAACATTCACTGTTTCATAAAACAATTGCAACATCTACACGGTGAAAGTGTATGGGCACAGTTTTTTTTTTAAGCAACCGTAATTATTTTGCACTACTGGTGAGTTTGTCACTTACACACTTATTGAATTCATGGTCTCACATTTCACGTCGATGTCCTACTTCGTTAATAATTTCAGAGCAAACTACACTAAACGATTTTTTTTTATGTCATCACATCACTAATAAGAGAGTATTTTTTTTTCCTAAAAATATTATAGATCGAATAACAAGTCCAAAAATGTATGAATTACAGAAACACCATTTGGCGATGTCCATTGCACACAATTCTCGTACATATTCGTGTTCCGAGCTGTCTCCGCCCCGTGCGGTCTGTTAGGCATTTCTGGAGCAAGACGTGTAGTTCCGCGAGCTGAGGCAGGCAGACCGCTGACCTCGTTTTGACTATCTGCCGAATGTATTGCAACGTTTCGAGACTTCGTTGAGAACTCGGGAAGGAATGTTCAACATGCTACTAAGATTTTGAGTGAATGGTTTCGCTAACCAGCTTGTGCCCGTGATTACCGTCGGTGAAGTCAACCATAAAAAATATCCTCATATACTTACATACCATATACAGACAAACATTGACACACAGACACATAACACACATCAAATACACACACATACACACTTGCCACGCACCTGACAATAGTGTAGCTCTAGATCACGTTAGAGATGGCCTGTTGCAAACTAAAAAACAAACCTAAGAAATTGGTTTAATATTTCGTCAAAGTCGTTATTTTTATTCCATACCGTTGCTTTATTAACTCATTATTTCCGAAACAATTTCAGGTGAATTATTTTAGTAGGCCGCATCTCATCACCATCAAACCTCCTGTACATGTTCGTCGTTTATATTGTGCTGTCCCCACACCATAATGTACATTATTATTCTCCATTAAACGTCCTTAATCATCGCTTTAATAATTTATTCTTCATTACCGCGGGTGCTAAGTAGCATGTGCTCACTCCGAAATATTTCTCGAAACATTTGTGTGAAAAATTCAGCGCTTTTAAAAACTCGTTTCCTGTAGGTGCTAGCACGTAAGAGGATGTTGTGTGGGTTGTACTTGTTACTGTAAGTTAGAATACAGTAGATTCGTTTCAAATAATTTAGTTCTTTACAAACACTATGGACTTTCTACACGATCGGAAACATTTAGGTGGATCTAGAATTAAACACTTGGCGATGAACTTGAAATTCTTGTTTTATAGGTAAACATCACAAGCACTAGTTTATTTCTATAAACATTACTTCAAAATAACTCTAATACTATCAAAATACCTACTGCTGTACTTCAAAAGCGTTTCGTTTCGTGACTTCCGTTGCAACTATAATATAACAAAATTATTAAGTTTATCTTCTTATTACACATTGGCTCTTCTGCTAACTTATTGTTGGTCACACTATTACTCGACGTGAAATCTGGCTTAAAGGATGGCACTGTGTACTCATAACATAAGTCGACAAATCCCAGTTTATTTCATGCAACAAGCGTGCAGTAAGACTTTGTGAAATAAATTCGTAGAGTCAAATACATAAACTTATGTCTTGTTACCATGGGGTAGAAATAACAATAGTCATGTTAGTATGCAATTAAACCAATATTGCAGGAATGACTTCTTGCCTTTTGTGGTTATTAGGATTGCCGGAATACTATGTTCCACGAATATATTTCACGTTTATTGCTATGGCACCAATACTAGTCAAAGCATTTCACAGAAAGAAATATGAATATGAAAAATTATTGTTAACATATTTAAAAGTGTTGGTGTTTGTTTATTTACTTTGAATGGAGGTGTTTATGTACCTATTCAATCATTGATGTAGTGCGAGGAAGAGAGAGAGCTACATTTGCACCTCACATAACTTCCATATAAAACCGGAAAAGTTTCAGCTCAAACACGTTCAAATGTCGACACCGAGTTACAAAGTATGCCACATTACTTGTATATAACATCTTTATAATAAACTCCCTGTTAAAGTTGGAAAGGTATATTCCAAAAAAAAAAAAAAAAACAAAAACACTATTCACCAAGTCGCTGAGAAACACTAAAGGAAATCACGCGTGTTGTGTGGTGGGAACACAGTGCGGGCATAGGCAGAAGTTCTAGTGAACAATGATAAGTTTGGGAACTCTTACATTAGTAGACAGAAGTACAAAACGAAGTTTGAAGGCCCTATCACGAAAGCGTGATGTTAACGGAACGGAAACCCGATCAATTTTTAAATTGAAAATAGAACTACTTCATAGCATTTTCGTGTTGCGACAAGCCCAATATAGCATCACCCATAACTTTGAATAAACTCTTTAAACTAAGTAAATGTCAAGTGCGAAGCAATTAGGTATATTCAATTTTAAAATCGTTTAAATATACACTGGTTAGGTACACTCGGCTACATATCAAGCTGTACATTTCCAGTTTAAGCTGACCTCGCATTATACGGAAATCCCAAACAATGTAAGATCAGTTTATACTGGATATTCACAGCTTGATATGTAGCCGTGTGTACATTTACTACGCACGTTCGTACACACGTTCGTTCACACGCCACCGGAGTGTTGCTATTTCTGACATTTAGGGTTACCGATCGTTTTTTGACTAACGTAAAGCACTACAACTTCAATATCAAGCATGCTTTCCTGACGCCACAGTCCTCTCTTTTCGTCGTCATTTCGATATAAGTGCTAGCGACACAGCGAGCTCTGGTTAAGCAAGAAACATAATTTAAAGCAATGTACTAAGTCATGAAAATTAACAACTTTTTCTGTGGAACTAACGGAAAGTGCTACACTCACTTATAGTAGTAATCGTTCGTTCGTTGTTGCATGTGATATATGTAATTATTATGTGTCTAATATTGAATTATGGAATTAGTAAATGATTTTTATTATAAACTTATTTTTGTAAAACTCAAACACTGAAATCTGATTCAAAAACTGACAGCTTGACAACTCAAGCTGTCAGTTTTTGAATCATACTTGTTTGTTAACGGGTATAAAAGGCCGGAGCCACAGTGAAACAGTCAGCCCCGGCTGGAGGCCTAAAAAGGTAACTTTTTAGAACTCGCCGGGCTACCATCCGTTTAAGTAGTAAGAATCTTTGCAGGATTAACTACGAGATGTCCTACAAAAAAAAAAAATGAAACAGTCAGTTGCTTGGCAGATGTTCAGTTGGCTAGTTCTAGTGCTGTCGTTGTGTGGAAGGATCGTCCAGAGGTCACGTAAGTTAAGTAATTGATATTATATCCTAATTATTGCCTATTATGACAATGTTGTTGTACTGTTCATAGTGTTGCCAATATTGCTAATGTTTTAAATCCTATAAATGGAATATTCATATTCTTTTCCTAGATATTATTGTTATATTTTGATAATATTGATATTATTCTGAGTTCTCTTGGACAATGGTCCAAGAGATAGAATTAATGTATTTAAAATAATGATAATGTATGGCAATGTAAGAAATGTGTTGATATAATACTTCAATACTGTTTCCATGGAGTTTCTTGTCCTTCTTCTCCATGAAGACCTAGTTTTGGAACGGACGACTAGCTTTCTGATTAATTGCTGACAAGCGTAATTGAAATAAATGTCTATTCTTGTCTTTCTGTGCTATACTTAATGAAACCCTTTCCTATACACAGTAAATAAGCCGTTACCATTCTGACATTCAAAGCTTGATAATTAGTACATATACATACACTTATAGTTATATACTGCTTAATATAACACATGCTTGCTATCTATCAAATATTCATTCACAGACTACACCTTCTGACCCGACACATTATAGTCAGAAGGCTGGATTCACGAGGACCGGGTGTGCTAAAGCAATTTAATAAAAAGCTCGGGCGGGCCCTGGCCGTATCTCGTCTGTTACCGCCTTTACTCCGCTACAACCTATTACGTTGAAATGATGCAAAGTTCCGCCATATGGAAATTGTTTACTAAGTGCCAACAATTGTGTTAAACATTTTTATTAAAAATTCTTATTTTCATAGAAAGTATGTACAATTTAGGCATAATGTATTGTGTTACACGAAATATTTTTGTAATTTGGTTTTTGTTGAGGGTTTGGTATTTTTTACTCACGGTATGGTAATGAAAATGAAATTAACGTTAATTTTAATATTGTCGTGCGTATACATGTTACACATTCTAAAAAAATTGTAGTAAATAAATATGAATGGAGAGCCTTTACCAGAAATCTCGTCGTATTAGTGGTTCAGGCATCTTAAATATCATTATGATTGTGCCAGATTACATCAGTTCTTTGTGAACGTGGTACCACAGTGGCTCTTCAGACATCATCTGTGTCATCCCAAGACAGCCGCCGCGCAGCCATCTCTGCGACGCTCTGCGAGAGTGACAGTAATCAGCCAGTGTCACTCCCATCTGACCTTTTAGGTATTTATAGTAACTTTGTAACAAAACTAGACGGCGCAACATGCTGCGTCATCATGTATATTGAGAAACCTTTGTTGAAAGCCCAGTTTAAGACTTTAATACAGAAAATTATATCCTCAGGCATAAAAAATACCACTAAAAAGTCACCGTCTCTAAATTCAAATGCACATTCCCCGTACAAAGACTACAAGCCAACGTGCCAGCCTCTTCAACAAACAACACGCCAACGACATAAGTTAATTCGGCCGAGCGGATCATGTCCTCACAAATACCACTTATACTGAATTTATTTAGTGCACAGCACATAAATACAAGTCGCTGGCAATTGAAAGTAAGTGTAGGCCACGCCTCCTGTCGCGTAACTTTAACAGAAGATCCTTTGCCGCGATTTCCGACGACTGAATGATGGCGATGGGGGAAATGGGGGTTAAACTAATGAGGATAATGTTTGGGAGGAAAATCGGGGTATAACCGGTTTTGAATGGTAATAGGGTTGTAATTTATGAGTTTGGTTTGATGGTAGCGGTGGTTTTTGGAAATATTCTCTTGACAGAGACACAACATGTTGATAACTACAATGGTTAATGAAAACTTTCACCAATCTTTAGAAGATTGGTGAAAGTTTTTTTTTTTTATGTCCGAGAAATTATCTGCTATAAACTTTATCTCGATCCACTTTAAACGATTTATGAATAAATTGAAAACACAGTTTTTCATTTTAAAATGCTAATTCACAAGTTAGCGAAGAGTTAACATAAAATCAAAACAGATAACATAACTATACTATATTAATCTCGATCATTATAGCGCCGCTCCATTGTCATGGATGCCCGCTCCGATGCACAAACTGGAAATAATTAACAAACAAACGAATACAATTCTATCATCGAATTAACAACAAAACAGACTTTATTACAGTAAGCTCATTTTGTTATTAAACTCACATAGGTAACTCATTTTAATAAATAATGTAACTGCATTAGTTCGTTAGTAAAACTAATTTCAGCACTTTGTTAAATTTACTTTACATTGTACGGTTGAAGTATGGGGGCCATAATTGGTCGCACGATAAATTAAGGGGTGGTTTGATGCCGCGTTATTTGATTAAAGTGCGAGTTGTGCCAAGTGCTATAAAGGCGTTAAATGGTGCAATTATGCGCTCTTAAGCTGTGACGTAGCGCGATAATGTATTTAGCTGGACGCTGTGTCCAGGCAGTTTTATTATGATTGCATATTATGCATTTTTTGTTACAAAAAATATTTGATAAATATGGATTTGTACACTTTGTAACTAGTTAAATTATGTTCGTCCTAGGTCATTCAATTTCTGAATAATACGCGTCTCAGTTTAGGGTTAAACAAATAAAGTTTAAGAAACTAATCTTAAGTACCGTCTGCAAATTATAAAAGATAAATAATTGGTAATAAATGGAATTTAAACATTGAAACTAAAACTTCGAAAACATTTCAAAAAGATATCGGATGACAATTTTCGTCAAAGCAAAATCTTAAAGTGCACTCACGTTACGGTTTACAGATAAAGCAAAGTTGACTTCAGCCGACCTCGGTCAACTTCGAAACACTTCGGCTGTACTGAAAACACACCCATTTTAACTAGCCAACAAGTTAGAAGAGGTAATTCTTCACTTAGTGTCGGGGTGCGTTGCGAGAAGGAAGTTTTCTGCGTGATTGAGTTAAAGTTTGTTAGTTTCATGTAGTTTATAAAATATTTATATAACAAAGCGTGTTGTGGGTGAGTTAGTGACTAAGCTAATAAGGAGTAATGAGAGCGAATGAAAATACAATTGTATGAATGTCCTGTGTAGTTGATTTTGATTTTAATCTCGTGTAGTCTACACGAAATGTAATAAAAATAATACTGACGCAAACTGTTCACTGTGGGCGAGGACTTTTGACTCCAGATCCCATGGCGCCACTCCGGCAAGGAGGCTCGCCGCCTCACAGGAGACCGTGCGGTATCCCTGGACTAGCCGGATGGCCATGACCCTCTGGGCAGCACTCAACCGGCTCGCTGGGCGCAGTCTCAATGAGGGCGCCCACACCGGTGCCCCGTATAGGGCCATGGACCGCACTACCCCCGTTTAGAGCCTCCGGCAGGAGGCGTTTGGACCCCCCAGATTGGGCAGGAGCCGCTTTAAGGTAGCCCCATCCCGCTCCAGTCTGGGAGCCAAACGTCGGAAGTGCTCAACGAGGTTCCACCGGCTGTCGAGGACAAGTCCCAGGTACTTCATCGTTGACTCGACGCCGATGTGAACCCTTCCTACCGTGAGTTGGGAACCCGCAGGTGGCGCGTTCTGAGGACCATGAAAACCAATGGCCTCGGACTTGCACTGAGAAAACTGACAATCATAAAAGAGGTGAATTCAGCTTAAAGTATGATGAATTCACTCAAAGGACGGAGCATAGTGATTCACCAAAAAGAACGATGATAATACTGATGTTGATGATAACAGTATTTAAGATGATGTGTCACCATGGATTTAGTTTTAGTTACCTACTATTTTTCGATGCCTTCCTCATATATCCAGTTATATCCTATTAGTTTTCCTACAATTTTTCGGTGACTTCCTCACATATTCAGTTATGTCATACAATTTTTCCAACTATTTTTCGGTGCCTTCCTTATATATCCAGTTATATCCTATTATTTTTCCTACTATTTTTCGGTGACTTCCTCACATATTCAGTTATATCATACAATTTTTCCTACTATTTTTCGGTGCCTTCCTCATATATCCAGTTATATCCTATTATTTTTCCTACTATTTTTCGGTGACTTCCTCACATATTCAGTTATGTCATACAATTTTTCCTACTATTTTTCGGTGCCTTCCTCATATATCCAGTTATATCCTATTATTTTTCCTACTATTTTTCGGTAACCTCCTCGTATTTTAGGTTAGGTCCTCTTACTTTTCCTACTATTTCCTCATATCTCTGGTTATAGCCTATTATCTTACGGAGGTCGCCCTCAATAGGAGGATTGTGTTTTTTAATAAACCAATTAATATCTCTATAATACACCAGTGATTAGTTGTAGTTCTACTCATTCTCCATCAGTAGGACTACAACTAAATACTGGTGGATTACACAGAAATTGTTTGGATTATTAGAAATCACAATCCTCCTATAATTGAGGGCGCCACTGGACTTACATGATCCCCTTATTTTTAAGTATCCAATATTGGTTCTTTCCTTTTAAATATTATTAGGTGTGAGCTCAACATTAAAAAAAACTGAAGAACCCTAAACTTGAACCTTAAAAAAATGGAGAGTAAGTAAAAAAAATAGAAAATAGTACCTTGGCAAGAATGGTAAGAAGGTGAAAAGGGATGTATGTATAAATTAAACAGAAAATTGAATGGTATTTTTATTTCCATAGTATGAATGAATAATTATTATATACTCTAAACATTTATATTCAGTATAAAAGAAGACTGTTTTGTTTAGAAACATCCTCGCCTTAATGATTACAGTATCTATTTGTCGGTCATTATAAAGAATCATTATATACATTATGTTCAATAATTCTAGTTTTTACAAATTAAAATAAAGGTTGAGACGAGTAGAAATTTAATTTACAAAAAATAACAAACTTTACATTAATGTACCTATAACTAAAACATTTTTGCCCTTAAGGTGATTGCTTCAGGGTAGCCGTTTTTTGCAATTTGCAGGCCAGTGCTAGGTTGTATGTTAATTAAATGTTGCACGCGGGTGTAAGTACATAAGTTGTACTACATACGTCTTACACCCGCGTCTAACATTTCAATCAAAACCTAGCACTGGCCTGCAAATTGCAAAAAACGTAAGAAAATTTGAATTTCGCGGGCTACCCTGACGCTTTCACCTTAAAGCTGCATACAATAAATTGGTTATATTATTATAGTAAATATCTATTTTCAAGTAAAGTGCTACTATAAACACTCCGATGAGACTAATCTATCCCTCATACAAATACTTTACTTTAAAATCTATTACTAAAGGTGAACGCACACTTTTCAGAGCCAAAGGAGGCGAAAGAATCGAATTTTAGAATTACTTGTATGAAATCCTATGGAACCTCGCACACTTACCGAATCGGACGAATAAGGTCGTACGATTCGGTGCGGATAAGTGTGCGAAGTTACATTGGACTTCATTTAAGTAATTCTAAAATTTGATTCCTTCGCCTCCTTCGGCTCTGATAAGTGTGCGTTCACCTTAAACCAGCTATTGGTGCTGGCTCATACCATTACTTTATGCGGACACCGTTATCGGGCCGTCTTTATAGGATATCCTAAAGGGATATCCGATAAATACCGTAACTAAGGGTAGATTACTAGTTGAGCGCACTCTGCTATAAAAAAATAACTGCCCTTGGACTCTGCAGTGCCTCAAACTAGCAACGCCGCGTACGGTATAAGTACATAATTAATAATTATGTAAACGTTTCCAAAAAAAATTGATATTACTGGATTCAAAATAAAAACACCTTAAAAATGAGCAAACGAGTTAACTCGTTTGCGCATTTTCAAGGTATTATAGCAGCGACCGTAAGCCGTTAGAATACCTACAGAATTTTGAAATTTTTACTCTAGGTACCATCTACTTGTAATATATGACGTGTTACCTCGCATTAGAGTGAGCGTGTTAGGACACGGAGAAACGGCATTTTGGCAAGGAAAGCACAGATAATCATTACCACGTTTAACTTCATAAGAATTGTAATGAGAATTAAATTCAATAGTTTCAAACATACAGCAACGGAAAAAAACCTCTTCAGTATCTGTCACCAAAATTGCATCAATTTGGCCAAAAGTGGGTAAGAATTGTTCATCATCTATATCTACAGTAACAATAGAGTTCCGCTGCCATATAACACCAGCTATTGTAGCGGAAGTAACCGAATATTTGAGGACAACGCCAGTGCCGAGAGAAAACTTGACAGTGTCTCCTGAATTTAATGCAGATTTTTTTCCTAGTATTTTTGTTGTAGGTATTGTATTTTTCACAAACAAGTCATTGAGCATAAGTTGACATTTTATTGCTAGAGTCTTGCAAACATTGACTCGATTAAAAGATGATCTAGCCACTAACTTAGATACCCTGTGCTTGGCTTCAAAACGCATAGCCCACATGTTACGTACGGGGCCGAACTTCATTAGCATGGTAGGATAATGAGTCAGAAAATGAAACTTTGGCTGCAGGGGTGATTTTGTTAGCTCCGTGTACAATTGATTAAATTCTGCTATTATAACCCGGAGTTGAATATTGGTGTCACTGAAGACCCTATGACTTAATAACCTGTCGGTGATTTGCCGCAACATAATGTATAATTTCCATACTTTATTTTCTAAAGGAATGTAAAACCCGGCTATTAGGCTGAAGTATCTAATAAGGGTAAGCATTTCTGATGCTGAAGTTTTCAATTTTACTTCCGAACCTTGGACAACTAAACAATTACTTGGTTTTGAATTCCTATCTGGTCCATAATCAAATGAAATTATTCTTTGTTGCAATACTGAGATCTTTAAAAGACCTTCGGCAAGGAAGTGGTTTATGACAAAGGTCATTACATAACGAGCTACACCTTCTAATATATCATACATTGGGTCTACTGCTACATTTTGAAATAAATCAAATCCTGTCACCTTAAGCCAACAGCATGATTCTTTAATGCCCGTGTTAGGTGTATCGTTTTCTTGCAATTGAGCGTGGTATGAAGTCATATTTCTAAGCAAGTTACTGTTTTCATATAGAGCAGTTTGCAAACCTTTCTTGTCAATGTTACAGATTCTGCAACACTTGTTAGCTGAAAAACTTTCAGTAAACCCGAGAATTGAATTCAGGCCTAAATTATCGCCAGTTATAGCAACAACCTTCAATTTTACGGTTCCTTTAAAAAACTTATTTTCTATAAAAATTCCTTTGTTTTGCAAGTAATTCAATTCCTCAATAACAGGGTCAAAAATAGCTTTGTTTCCATATTTAGTTTTGTCAGCAGAATGGCAAATAGCTAACAGCAAAATGTTATTCAACAATGAAAATAAATGTGGTGGGAGTGCTGGCAAGGAAACGTATACACCACCAAGCTTATGCACCCCAGCGTGGCTCCCCAAAGGATTTCCAATTTCAAAATCATCATAGTATACTACTAAAGGAAGAATAATGTCCGACGCCTGCGGTGTACACATTGCCAGCCATACAGATCCCTGCATTACATTTTCTAGACACATTGGCCTCATCGGATTTTCTTCACGGATTATTAAATTACCCCTTAGGTGGTTCAAATAATCCGTTACATCTTTCCAAATAGTGTCAATGGAAAAAAAATTCTTCAAAACCTGGCGAAGTTGAATTACTTGCATTGTACGTGGCTTGGTGTGTAATGTTAAAGTGTTACTCCTTTGTGAAATGTCAGGACAATAACCAACGATTACTTCATGTGGTGGTATAAAAGAACCTAATAAATTCAATTCTCGGAATCTCAAATATTCTGAACGAAACGGAAAAAAGAGGCCCTTCAAAGCTGCGTTGAACTTATGAAGTCGTTTATTAATTTCGCTTCCAGACATGCTTTCCTCATCAGCTAGCACAGGGCCGAATACGGACATTAAAGACGGTGCGATATTGTCAAGAAGGGTTTGCAAATGACTAACCATAGCTTGTACAGACGATCGAGATACAGAGGGATTTACATAGAGCGTTGAAATAAATTTCAAAACTTCTTTATGAATAATACTATCAGCATTATCAAGGACTTCCGGTTCACTATCAGCTTCAATGTATATGTGCTCAGTTGCTACTTTGGTAGTCTCTGTTTCACACATAGGAACTACGCAAGCCTCGTTTGAGGTGGATGGCAAATAACGAGTGTTTACTTTATTCAAATGTTTTAAGTTAACATGTTTTCTAAATTGTCTAACGTCCGTGAAATACCGGTAGCATGCGTCTTCACCACATTTATAAACTCCAGTAATATCAATTTTTTCACATTCTTTCCTTATGTGGGTAATAAGTGAAGAAAACGTGGGAAAAGTCCTTTTACAACTGTGACACTTCATCTTAATTTAAATTGTGACTCCGAGAGTAACTAATATCTCCTTCACAGATTGTGACATACGATCGTACGATGTTTTGACTTTGTAAAAACCAATTTGGATAATAAGCCAAATGTTATAGCTTTCAGTAGGATATTTAGCCGCAGTAGCATGAAATATTTTAAAAGTCACATCAACAGCCTCAGTTAGTGTTGTGAACTTGTAAAACGTATTGTCACATACTGTGAAGGAGACACCTGACTGGCGGCACCAAATTATAAATGGTTGGAGGCTAATACCTAGGTTTTGAAGCTTTTGGCGACGCTCCTCAATTACCACTTGCACGTCTGCGTCATCATCCACGATGGTCACAAATCCATCCAATATCTCCGCTCGTGAAGCTTGCCAGTCTTTTCTAGATCGACGGGCAGGAGGAATATTAAAGAGACAGCCGAGTAGCAATATCGCTGCTATTAATTTTGTCTCCGGTTGTTCATCTGGAAAGAAAATAATAATAGTATATTTGACACAACACATCATCATTAACTGAGCAAATAGGGAAAAGTATCAGAACAAAATAAAATCTATCTATATAAGTAAAAATGAATTGCCGAAATGTGTGTCCGCCCGCCCGTTACTTCTGAACGACTGCACCATGTTAGATAATTTTTAAATTCTTTTTTGTCTATATATTTTATAACGGGTTCACCGACCCAGGGAGGTCGAGCACCTAGAACTATATAACAGAATCATTTCCTTACCGTCACAAATTGCCAATGTATCAGCTATTTTTCGACGAAGAAACGAGTCCTTTGTGGTGTTAAGCTTCTGCTGAGCAGCTTTTAGTATGTTTTCCGATGAAGCATCCAAGGCGTCGAGGCCCCCGGATTTATCAGGGAACAGTGCTTCGTAGTCATGAGTCAGGAGTCGCCATCCATCACTTGACTTCAGGATAGGATACTTATTGAAGTACTCCTGTAATGTCCCTTCCTCGTAGTACAAGTACCGGAGGCGAGCTCGCACCGTCTCCCGCCACAGGGCACTGACCTCCTGCCACGGACCAGCTGAAGGACTTGACAGCTGCTCTAATGCTGACGCTACGTCCTCCACTTCACCTGCACACAAAAATTAAAACGATTAATAATTAGTACAATGACAATAACGGTTCTTAGATTCAGATATTTTGTAATTTGTAACGAAAATTTATACTAATTCAGATATTTTTCTCAATAATTTTGTTCTTGATAATTTAATTCAATCTGAAAACATAAAATTTCTTGAAAAGGAGTTACCTTCTTTAAGTCCGGTCAGGTCGATTCCAGCGAGTGGAGGGGTGTCTAGCCTAGGACTGGACTTGGAGCGAGAACGTGACTTGGGCTTTTCAATAAGGCCCAACGAAACTAAATGCTGCCGTCGAGCCCTTCTGGCGGTGACTAACCAGCCAGAGATATTGCGCTTAGCCTGGTAAGCATCAGCCGGCAGGTACGGCGCGTAGTATAGGGGTGGTGACTCCTCTTTAAATAATCTGCCAATGTCGTAGGATAGAGCAAGCAGCTGCGAATCTGTCAGAAGTACCGGGTTTTCGGCCGTAATGAGCTTCTCCATAAGCAGCTTGCATAAACGCCCACGCACGTTTGAGGGTAAGGTGCCCGTTTTCTGCCCAATTGCTATTATTTGTTTTCCCTCGACTGATGAATTCAGTATGGTATTCACCTGAAACACAAATAGTATAAGTATGGCATTACAAACTAAATATGCAAGGTAAAAGTTAAAAAAAAATGTCACTAAAATGTTGAAAATACAGGTTCAATACCTACCTTCCATTCAGTATAATGATCAGTTGGAGTCGGTGCCAGTCTAGGCATCATGCATTTAGTTGTTAGTTATAGCTGTCACCAACTCCAAATATATTACTGATCTTTGTGACATATAGTATAGCTCCTAAACGGCCGTCCGTACACACATACAGGACAGGACAGGTACAGACGTTAAACATATCTGTTTACGCCGGGGGTTAACAATATTGAATGTCAATTTAAATTCCTTATCAAAAGTACAGGATAATAGGCAATAACTTACTAAATTGCTCCCGGTGGACTCTTGTCTAACTGCTTCACCCACTGACGACGACGAGTCCAGTGGTATCACCAGTATGTCACCATCCTAAAATAATATTTACTTTGAGACAATGTTATAATAGTACATGTAACAAAAAGGTGTGATAATATGAGTATGTACGGTCAATTAACCTCAATAATCGTTGAAATAATCACTAAATGTGTCCGAGTGCGACCGTTAACTAACAGGCTATAGCTAGCCCTAGCCGGAGATAACTCAAGGGAAGTGTTATATTTTTTTACTAGTAATCGGTTCAGCATTGCAGGTGTGAACGGTCCTGCCCTCGTCCCTTGATCCGGCCCTGATAAAAACTAATCGATCAAGATCAGGACTGATCCTGGTCTCAAAGAATGTCTATACCAAATTTTGCATCGGTTCAGTGTCTTAGGTATGAAAATGTGAAAAGGTCCTGCCCCAGCCGACAGATAGACAGACAAACTTACTTTCGCATTTATAATATTAGTATGGATGTAATTACAAATTAATACATATTGCTCTTGAACCAAAAAACAGTAAGTACGAGTACTTTTCTACAATTTTGCAGAACTTACCAAATTTTCCTGGTTAAGTCCTGCTTCGCAGTCTTGGTTGAGGATTGAGCTTTGCAGTCCTTCACACGGTGGCAGAGGCTCTAAGTTACAAGGTAGACTAGTTAACAAGTCATTCCTCAGGACCTCTTCAAAGAGTGATGAATTGTAGGAGTTATCCTGAAATTTAACAAGAAATTTAAAAAGGTAATAATAATGTACTTAGTTGGTAAACTAACAAGACTGATGAAAAGTTATGATTTTATTCCACTTTTTAAATAAATACTGCACCGGTTAAATTGTTAGGTATCTTAAGAAGACTTTAAAATAATAAAAGTTAATAAGTAGGTACCTACCTACCTACATGCAAGTAGGAGAATGTGCATTTAAGCGACGCAGGGCATGTGTAAGCAAAAAGTTTAAAACAAAATTTACTTTTTTGAAATACAATTTAACATGAAAACAAACCATATCTTTTGGTTGGTCGCTTTTTAACATGGCCAGAGCTGCTTCAAACCGGAGTCTGTCCCCTATTTGAGGGAACATACTATGTATGTCTTGTTTACTAAGCATCTGCATTGTTGCGATATCAATTCTTTCAGCTGAAAAAAAAAGGTAAATTTAACAGCGCCCTGATTGCAGCTGTGAAATGCACTACGTCGCATCGACTTTATAAAATGTAGGTTGGTAGAGCTCGTCTAAGCTGAAATGACGCGCCCCACTACTTAAATTTGTATACGTACACTACGGTAAATGCGGTAGTGGGGCGCGTCATTTTAGTTTAGACGCACTCTACCTATTTGTTTTTTTTTGGGTTGCAGTTGCACATCGAATCTAGTGTATAATATAAATATGAACGTATATCTAGGTAGGTGGGTAGGTACCATACGACAAGACTATTCTTGGTTGGAGTGTACAGCGGCCAAAAAAGTGTTATTTTCGCAAATCGTTTATTTTCTCGATTCTATAGTATGTAACACCTAGAAAGGCTAAAAGTGTCTGGGTGTTTTTTGTCTCCGACCAACCGTTTGTCGTAAAAACGATGTCGAAGGGATCCATAGGTAAGGTTATGTTAGAACTGTGACCTTGAAATTGGTCGCGAAATTTTTTTAAGTATATTTTCATAGTGCCTCTAAGACGACACTCTGACCCTATTCTTGCTAGAAATTAGAATGTGTGAATGTAATGTGTGAGCTCATGCTAGCAACTTACTAGGTAGGTTTGTCAACTTACTTTCAAAACGATCGATGTAGCGTTCCAAATTCCACTTCTTCAAAAGATCACGCGTAGCCATATCCATTTTTGCACTGATCAAACACGTTCACTGGCACTAATGGAATTGTTATTGCTATTGAGAGAGGGAGACCTCATTATATAATGCCGTCACCTTAAATTTGTAGGACATCATTCAAATGCTACTCATAAATGGGTCTCTGTAATAATAATTTAGTAGGATACACATAAAATAATATGACTATATTATTGAACTTTGATGCTTACTCTAAAAATATGAGATTATTTAATCGTATTATCATAGGATTCACATAAAATAATATGACTGTAATATTAAAAAATGATGCTTACTTTAAAAATATAAGTTTAAAGCATTATAATTTAATATAGTACATTAGGGGGAGGTCATCGTATTTTTAGAGATACTTCTTCATATTAAACTATGAAATCTATTTATATTACGGTGACTGTCATTGTGTTTTTTAATTAGAATCTTATTTATAATTATCATACTAATTTATGGGACAGTGGACCATTTTCTATTACATTGTGTTATTATTTGAAGAAGACAATGTTATTTCATAATTACAAATTTTTACGATGACAAGTATCATAATATTGCATTATTTACCCAAAAAATTCGATTCCATCTTAACACATTTCAGTTCTAGCGTAATATTTACTTATTATCAACATATTATAAGACAACGCATCTATTTTAAACCAACGTCACGATATTTTAAGATTATGCCAAAATGACATTTTTCTCAGTGTGTGCAAGGCCACCTCGAGTCCCAATTGCCGGATCCTTTAGACGATTGTCGCAACCCCGCGTGTCAGTAATTCGGCTGCAGCCTCGTGCGACCTCAACTGCGCCAGGACCAGCGTGTCGTCAGCGTAGCAAACTACATTGACGCCGCTAGGGAGGTTGGCGCGCAGCACCCAGTCTTACCCGATGTCCCACAGATGCGGCCCAACGACCGATCCCTGTGGGACACCGCATGAAATAAATCTCCTCTACCTTACTTTCACACCAACATTTGGCAATCCTGTCACGATTAAACTATACCTGCCAGACAATATTAATTCGCAAATTAGACAAATACCATAAACAATACAAAATACAGTACCCACTTCACCTGCTAATTTTATACACTTTTTTTGCAAAACCACTGAGTTTTGTCGTAATTAAACCTATGTTGTTTTGTGCTTATTTTATCTAAATTAACGCGAGGAATTTCCTGTGGGAGCTCACGACTATATTTTAGAGTTCGTTATCAGAGTAAAAAGAGTGACTCTCCTGCATTCATGTAATACTATTTATTTATTTGATGTACACTTTGTAAGAAGTTAATTTACGGATGTTTCATTTGTTCTGTTGATTATTTTTCATTTATCCAGCATGTATTTTGGTCATGCCCAAAATAACAATTTTTTGAAGACATTTAAAATACAAAACATGTGTATCAAGAGAGTTCTTATATCTGCCCTTATCCATTGGGATTTCGGTTTTTTTTTTGCTTCATATTAAAAAAAACCTGACTTTCCTACACGTTTCAAAACCCAATTTCAAATCCCCATCGGTTTCGAACAACACATCATCATTATCACGACCGCATTAACAGATACCCACTAAACACTACACACACGACGAGCCCAATAGACCATGTACTACAGCCCCCCTTACCCCACCACCCTTTGGACAATAAATCCCTAGTTATGGGCGTCGAAATAATTAGTGGGTTCATTAAGGAACACACTGAGTCATTATCCTATGTGAGATGTGGGGCATTGACTGATAGCTGGCGCCACCTGCCGTCTAAGCTCTTGATGGTAAGAAGTGAGAATACGGGTGTTGGAATTCTTACGGAAATCATAAAAAAAAACATTATCCCAGCATTGCCCAAAGAGTTGGGCAGAGGTGCACTTATATTACACCCATATTTTGCTAGTTATGTTTAAGTCCTATCAGGGGGCGAGCCTATTGCCATCTGGGTGTAATTTATGTATAATATTGTTACGGGCTGGGGTTCGGGATAAATTAATAGAAACCAATTTACCAAAACACACAACACAGTTTAATTAACTAAACACAAATATCGCAATCACAAGAAACGTCACTTGGAATCACTTGTTTCGCTTCGCTACTGTATCACTCGAATCGTATTCGCTCGCTTCCGAAATCGAACTGCCTGTCGGCCCCACAATCCGCTATTTATATTCCGAGCAGAACATTCGGGAACATTCTATACTGTGCCACAGTCCACAAGTAGCGTAGAAGCTTCGAGTCCTTTCGGGAGCCAACTGTTTAATCCCACTATTAGACGATAGATGGCGGTAGCGTCTACGTACAATTTAGTGTAGTACTTGCTACTTGACAACAGATGGCATCAGAGTGTCATTTCCAGTAGTTTCTAACACTGCCCCGTACTTAGATGGAATTAGCGTGATGTTTCTAGACTTTTCGATTTACGTCACACTGCCCCTTTCTGAGACGGAGTTAGCATGATGCTTCTAGACTTTACGATCTACGTAACACTGCCCCCTCCTTAGACATGCTCGTCCCGAGCATCATTATTCCCGTAGTATCATGCCAATCCATCTACATGAACAATTTTAGACGCCGTTCGCATATCCTTTTACCGCCGCACAACTGGTGCATTTGCGACACCAATCCTCAACATCCTGTCGACAGTGGATCCAGTAGAACCGTTCCCTGATCTTCAATAGAGTCCTTTTTACACCCCTATGTCTTCCTGAACAACCGATGTGGTAGTACTGTAGAACATCTGGTACCTTTGCTTTCGGGACGACCATTTGCAAGTGACAGCTATCCCCTCGAACATTTTCCTTTTTGCGGCACAAGACACCATCCTGGAGCATCAAGCTCTCCCATTGTGCCCAATAATTCTTTGTGGTGGTACTCATCGTTGCAACATCACACCATTTCGGTTTGGGAGCATCAGCTTTAATCCACTCGAGAATTGGCCTGATATCTGTGTCACTCTGCTGGGCATGCCGTAGGGTTTCCTTCCACTCGTCACGAAGGTCCGATCTTAGCACCCTAACAGGAACTACTTCCTTAGCTTCCTGTCTGACACAATGTTTGTACTGTACAGGAGAAGGTCTTCTTGATAAAGCGTCCGCGTTGCCGTGGGGTATGCCTTCATTGGCCTGTGACATCGAAATCCTTGGGGCTCTATTAACACCAACCAATACTCGCCAATTCTCTTGCTGCTGCGCTGTGATATCGGACACCCTTCTAACCTGGGTGTGATATTCGCTGGCAGTGTTTCGCTTCGGGCAATTTGACCGGAGGTGGCCCTTTTCTCCACAAGTGTAACATCTAGGGCTGTACCTAATACGGTCACAAGCAGGTGACTCCACAACCTCTCTGAAGCGATGGGCTCGATGATCATGCCTCACTGCTTCCACCTCCAACGCGTGGGCCAAGGCGTCCTTCAGCTTCTCATGGTGCCCAAGTCTCACAGCAGCTCTTACTTCCAGATCCCGTATGCCATCTATAAATACTTGAGTCAAAGTCCCTTCGATGAGTGCAGGCGCAGACCGATACGCCTTTCGGACCAACTTTTCAATTTCTAGGGCCCACTGCTGCAGATTTTCACCACTGCGCTGCACACGATCCCTCAACTGGGCGCGAAATACGTGCTCTAGGTGTGCGTCACCGTATCTGGATTCTAACGCCTCAACCAGCTGCTCGTAGGTAACATTTTTGCCAAGAGCCTCTAAAACGGTTAAAGCCTGGTCGCGAAGGGCCAAAGTAAGCGCGGTCATGGCCTGCCCTTTTGTCCAACCATTTGCATCCATAACGGCTTCAAACTGGATTTTGTATGCCGACCAGGAAGATGTTCCATCGAAGGTTGGCACTTTAAATCCACGCGCGGAAGGTACAGCAACTACAGAAGCCACAGTCCCATCTCCAGTCTTCAGATTTTCCAACGCTTTTTTTATATCAGCCACCTGAATTTCGACCTCGGAGATACGATTTTCGTGTAGCTGAACCTTCTCCTTCATGGCTTTGATCTCTTTGCCAAATGTCGCGTGTAGATCTTTCAAAAGGAGAACCTGCTCCTCTTTATCACGCTGAAGCTGTTCTTGCAGGCGGCGGGTCTGTTCTTCCTGTCGGCGGGCCTGTTCTACCTGTTGGCGGGCCTGTTCTTCCTGTCGGCGAGCTTGCTCCTCTTTGTCCAGCTGCAGCTGTTCCTGTAGGTGGCGGGCCTGTTCTTCCTGTCGACGGGCCTGTTCTTCCTGCCGGCGAGCTTGCTCCTCTTTGTCCTGCTGCAGCTGTTCCTGTAGGCGGCGGGCCTGTTCTTCCTGTCGGCGGGCCTGTTCTTCCTGTCGGCGGGCCTGTTCTTCCTGTCGGCGGGCCTGTTCTTCCTGTCGGCGGGCCTGCTCCTGCAGCATCGCCATTAGCGCAGAAAGATCCATGGCTGGTGATGCTGTAGGAACACCAGACGCTTGGGAGACTGGCTCCGTTGTCGGCTGATTACCCCCAGGTGTCTGTCTAGAAGTTCCTTCAAACCGCCTCTGATCCACCTCCTGCTGGCGCTGACTCCTGGTACGGATACCTTCCGTATCCTCCTTCGGTAAAACTGGCATAATTTATCCCACTTCTGACACCAAATGTTACGGGCTGGGGTTCGGGATAAATTAATAGAAACCAATTTACCAAAACACACAACACAGTTTAATTAACTAAACACAAATATCGCAATCACAAGAAACGTCACTTGGAATCACTTGTTTCGCTTCGCTACTGTATCACTCGAATCGTATTCGCTCGCTTCCGAAATCGAACTGCCTGTCGGCCCCACAATCCGCTATTTATATTCCGAGCAGAACATTCGGGAACATTCTATACTGTGCCACAGTCCACAAGTAGCGTAGAAGCTTCGAGTCCTTTCGGGAGCCAACTGTTTAATCCCACTATTAGACGATAGATGGCGGTAGCGTCTACGTACAATTTAGTGTAGTACTTGCTACTTGACAACAGATGGCATCAGAGTGTCATTTCCAGTAGTTTCTAACACTGCCCCGTACTTAGATGGAATTAGCGTGATGTTTCTAGACTTTTCGATTTACGTCACACTGCCCCTTTCTGAGACGGAGTTAGCATGATGCTTCTAGACTTTACGATCTACGTAACAATATGTATGTATTTAGAAATTTATATGTATATTTATCAGTTGTCTGGTTGCCATAGTACAGGCTCTGCCTAGTTTAGGATCAGGTAACGGTGTGTTGGTTGTCCCAAGATATTTATTTGTTTATTTATCTACTGGGCACAAACTAGATGGCTAAACCAAATAATACTTGCTCGACCTAGGAAACGAATCCAGGACCTCATGCTATTGCTGAGTATGAGGACCTGATTCGTGACCTCGTTGGTCTAGCAGTCATTATTATTGTAATGATTGCTAGATCAACGAGGTAGGAAAACTTACACATACACAAAAGCGACTTAAGGGCCCACCTTGATATTGAATGATAGTAGGATGGGCGTGGTTTATGGCGGGTCAATCTATAGTGGCCGGCCGCCACAAACTTATATCTGAACCGTTTATAGAGAATAGGAAAACCAGCGGCCAAAAGTTGAACTAATGACAAAAAATGTCTCGAAATAAAAAAACGTTACTAACTTAGCATAGCCTTGCTGTAAGCACTATTCCTGTCACTGTTGCACATCTATCAAACTACAATAGCAAGGTAGAGACGGAAACATCTTAGAAAAAAGTACGTGAAAGAAGCATTAATTTAGTCGGTCTATGAAATTTTTGCACATAGCGTGCGATGGAGTAGACAAATAATACAAATATTTAATTATAAGCAATAAAACTATCTTACAGCAAGAAATTATCTTCTTTATCTATACGTAATATTATAAATGCGAAACTAACTCTGTCTGTCTGTTACGCTTTCACGACTAAACCTTATTCGTTACCCATTAACCATATTCATTCCGCGACTTCACCTGCGTCCGCGTAACGTAAGATTTACGCAGACAAAGTCGCGGGAAAAAGCTAGCTAATATTTATGTACGGATGTTGGGTTATACGAGATTGATTAACTCAAAATAATTTAAAATATATAATAAACAATTTTAGTATTAATTAATTACTAGTGATCGTCCATTGGTCGAAATTTGACCGAGCTTCATTTGAATAGAAATACATTATTAAATGAAAAAATATATGTAACCAGTCAATTACCGTAATTACAGACACAATTAAAAAACTATTGTGTCGATACCAAATGTGGTATCTCAGGGACTTAGAGGTTAATAATAAAAAAATAATATGGTTAAATTTGACATTCAGTAACACTATAGACAGATAATATTAAACACAAATATTCTCGATATGATCATAGATTTTAAAAATGTAATCCACACTAATATTATAAATGCAAAAGTAACTCTGTCTGTCTGTCTGTCGGTCTGTCTGTCTGTCTGTCTGTCTGTCTCGCTTTCCTGCTAAAACTACTGAACCGATTTAAATGAAATTTGGTACACAGATAGTTTAGAGCCTGAGAAAGGAGACAGGCTACTTTTTATCCCGGTAGTATGTTCCCGCGGGATAATTTCCGACATCCACGCGGGCGAAGCCGCTGGCAAAAGCTAGTAGGTTATATATCTATAAAATTAATTTATTACTTGACATTCAGTAAGACTATAGACTAGAAAAGAACATCTATGCATGTGTGTTTTATTAAATACACGGTAATGAATAGTAGTTTGTGTAACGTGTTATTTATTGAAAATAATGTATTTTTACGCATAATTTAAAAAAAATCACTTCTTCTCTGCATAAACTATACGTGTGCGAAATTTCATACTCCTCCGTCCACCCAATTTTCGTAAAAAAGGATCCAAAGTTTTCGCTTCACGTATTAATATATAGATTTACAACATGAAATTAAAAAAAAAACGAATTAATCTTCTAGAGGTCTATAAATAAAATATATGATGGTATTTAAGAGATTAATAAACTTCATTTTCGTTTCACCGATTACTATACGTTTATTCGGTAAATGACAATTACAATATTTTACATAGACCGTCGATCGTCCATTACGTAACACTAGTTATGAGTTATTTTTTCACCTTATTTTAAAGTCATTTATATTTCTTTCAAGGTCAATTTCGTATGGCAATCAATGTGTATGATAAATGTCCAAATTACTTGACTTATACATACATGTTTTAGTAATTACGTGTGACTGCGGTTAGAAAACCAAAACCGATATTCATCATCATATCAGCCGACAGACGTCCACTGCTGGACATAGGCCTCCCCCAAGCACCGCCACTTCGACCTGTTCTGTGCCTCCCGCATCCAACGCATTCCTGCGGCCTTCACCAGGTCACCGGTCCATCTTGTGGCAGGCCTTCCAACGCTCCGTCTTCTAGTACGCGGTCGCCACTCCAGAACCTTCCGGCCCCATCGGCCATCCGTTCTGCGAGCAATGTGCCCTGCCCACTGCAACTTAAATTTGGCAATTCTTCGGGCTATGTCGGTAACCTTGGTTCTCCTACGGATCTCTTCATTTCTGATTCGATCGCGTAGGGAAACTCCAAGCATAGCCCTCTCCATTGCTCTTTGGGTGACTTTGAGCCTTCTTATGAGGCCCATTGTGAGTGACCATGTCTCAGTGCCATATGTCATCACTGGCAACACACACTGGTCAAAGACTTTTGTCTTGCGACACTGCGGTAAGTGGGACGAGAAGATATCGCGTAGCTTCCCGAACGCTGCCCAGCCGAGTCGGATTCGACGATTGACCTCTTTCTCGAAGTTGGACCTGCCTAACTGGACAGTCTGTCCTAGGTACACATATTCGTCCACAACTTCGAGTGTAGCGCCTCCGATATTCATTGGAGTGGGTATCACATGAGCATTGGACATGACCTTTGTCTTGTCCGTGTTCATTCTAAGACCCACTCTTTCGGAAGCTCTACTGAGGTCATCGAGCATTGTACTGAGGTCCTCCATAATCTCAGCCATGACTACTATATCGTCGGCAAATCGAAGGTGAGTGATGTACTCGCCATTGATGTTGACGCCAGCCCCTTTCCAGTCCAAAACCTTAAAGACATCCTCCAGTGCAGCGGTGAACAGTTTCGGAGAGATCACGTCTCCCTGTCTCACCCCTCGCTGCAGAAGGATAGGTTTCGAGGCTATGTCCTGGAGCCGGACTGACATAGTGGCGTTTTCATACAAACACTTCAGCACCTCGATGTACCGATAGTCAATCTGGCACCGTTGAAGAGACTGCAATACAGCCCAGGTCTCGATCGAATCGAAGGCTTTTTCGTAATCCACAAACGCTAAGCAGAGAGGCAGGTTATACTCTTCGGTCTTCTGTATAACCTGCCGCAGCGTATGTATGTGGTCTACGGTGCTAAAGCCTTTACAGAATCCGGCTTGTTCGGTAGGCTGGAAGTCGTCAAACCTGCGCGCGAGACGATTTGTGATGACTCTTGAAAACAGCTTGTAGACATGGCTCAGAAGTGAGATGGGCCTATAATTCTTAAGTAGGGTATTGTCACCCTTCTTAAAGAAAAGTACCACCACACCTCTGTTCCATGCCTGTGGCGTTTTGCCCTCGAGTATGACGGAATCAAATAGCTTCTGAAGGGCTTTTAGGACGGGTTTCCCGCCGGCCTTCAGGAGCTCAGCCGTAATTCCGTCATCACCCGGCGCCTTGTTGTTTTTAAGCTGCTTCAGAGCCATCCTAATCTCGTACAAGCTGACGTCCGGGATATCTTCAAACCGATATTATTGCCGATATTTTGTAACTATGTCTAGATATATACCTTTTTATTTGGGTGTTTTACCCCCCGACTGCAGAGGGCAATGTGGTTATCAGTCTATTAACTCGTATGTATGTTTGTTCTTTTATTAACTTTATTTTTCATTACAGTTATTTTGGGGTTAGGGGTAATTCAGAGATGGAATACACAAATAATTTGCTAAACAGTCTTCATAAGATTATAGAAGTATGTTTAGTGTTAATCAAAACAGAGTAAAATACCATTGTTTTGATCATCCATAAAATCTTGTAGGAATGAATAATTATAAATAGCCAATATGTTTTCAGAAAGCACTCTTGTAGACCTTTGATTAGACTGATATCAATTAGATATCGAGAAGCAGTGGTGGCTCAGTAGCAACGGCTACTACTGACGAGTTCGAACCCGAGCAGGCGCTATACTCTGTGTAAATTATTTCAACACCACTGCTCTCAAAACTGTGAAGGAAAACATCGTGAGTAAACCGGCATGTCTTAGAACCAAAAAATCGAAGACGTGACATCTACCAACCCGCACTAGGCCCTCGTGGTGGATTATGTCCCACATTATGTTCGTCGTCGATGAGCCCTACTGGGCGACTGGGCGACTGATTTATGAACGAACGAGAGTGATGACACTACTTATGATAGGCAAAAGAAGAGATGGTGATAATGTGTGTGCGCTTGGAATTAAATAACGTATGTGCCAAAACGAATCGCCGTTTTTTATGAATAAAAAGTATTATTTAAACGAAAACTGTTTTACAAAAACTTAGACACAATTATAATCAATATTTTAAAGTAAACTATGTTTAATAATACATACGCATCGCACCTTGAGGCTAAAAAAATCATAATCATAGATAGAACTTTGCGATTTTTTTGTAACGAGAAAATTTCATCGTATCGTGTATTCCTTTTACAGGATACTAGATCATATAGTCAAAAAACATACACTAAAAGGTTAAGTACGGATGTCATACGGTAAGAAAGGTACGCTAAAAAGAAAAAGCACGTTAGTCTCGATACGTCACCTTAACTGCTACAAAGTAAAGGTTACATATGTAAAGCAAGTCACACATTTCCAGGAATAGAAATATAACTTATTTATGTCTGATATTTCGTTTGTTTTATTTAGAGCAGAACAAAGAGTACCTTTTGAGCTAATAATAACACACAAAGCATTACTAGGCCTTTTTTTTTTTTTTTTTCAGGATGGGAAATCATCAAATGACTTCTCCCGCTCTGGGCGGAGCGGGAGGGCGTGTCAGACTTTTACTGACTAAAACCCACCCGTGTTCCATCAGTTGCCCATGTGCCAGGGTCACGGTATCTCTTTCGAACAATCACGCGACCCCGGCAGGCATCGGTCCTAGTAGACCCCTACACTGCTGCTGACATCTCTTTGAGGCGCGCATGGAACACTGCGCGCCGTCGACCCGAGCTTGGTCCTTATCGGGCGGCGAGCTACCCACTGCTCGCCACCCGCAAGCTCGCGCCTACGGTGGCCGGGAGTCCGCTATTGACTCCCGACGCCCGGGGCGTCTCCTCCTGCGGCGGCTAGGGACGTGAGGGCGCAGAGACTGCCACTCCCTCACGCGCCCCGCCTCCTCCTTCGCGAGCATTACTGCTTCGCAGAAGGAGGTGACGGCTTCCCATTCCCTCTCGCTCCGTACCATGGCTCGCACCAGGGCCGGACGCGAGAGGTCGCCGCCGCCGATCGCCTCCACGAGGACACGGCGGCGCTCCGCCCAGGCAGGGCACACCTCCACCGTATGCTCCACCGTGTCCTCCAGACGATCCTCGCAATGGAAACACCCGGACGTATCCTCCCGCTTTATCCTGAACAGGAACCCACCGAAGCAGCCATGCCCGGTGAGAACCTGCGTCAGGCGGAAGGTGAGGACGCCGTGACGCCTCTCTATCCACTCCTCAAACAGGGGACTTACCGCCGCAATTGTGGCGTGCCCAGCACTGGGTTGCGACAATCGTACCCGCCATGTCGCCATGAGATCACACCGGAGCTCTGTCCGCCGTGCCGCGATTTGTCGCGGCAGCGGAGTTTCGCCCCGGCGTTTCGCCTCCTCGCGCCACTCCCACATGTGCGCGAGGACCTTTGCCTCCAGATCCCATGGCGGCACTCCGGCAAGGAGGCTCGCCGCCTCGCACGAGACCGTGCGGTATCCCCGGATTAACCGGATGGCCATGACCCTCTGGGCCGCAAACAACCGGCGCGCTGGGCGCAGCCTCAGTGAGGGCGCCCACACCGGTGCCCCGTAGAGGGCCATGGACCGCACGATCCCTGTGTAGAGCCTCCGGCAGGAGGCGTTTGGACCCCCCAGATTGGGCAGGAGCCGCTTTAATGCAGCCCCAGCCCGCTCCAGTCTGGGAGCCAAACGTCGGAAATGCTCAACGAAGTTCCACCGGCTGTAGCATTACTAGGCCTCGATTGTTGATTATTGACTTTATCATACCTATTGTTTAGTACAATGAAACTCCTGTAGGTATTTAAGAACGTGGGTTGGCTGTCGGTGAGACTTTCATTCGAGGAATTATATACTTTTATGATAAAATCCGTAAAGTTTTAATGGTACGAAAATATTGCTTCCACGTTAATAAATATAACATCCAAAACGTAAGGATTTAAATGATTGATTATTTAATATTATTATATCAAACAAACTGATGACTCGTTTCTGCTAATAATAATTATCGGCAATGTATCATATTAATAGCTTGTATAACTTCAAGAATGACACAGGATAAGCTGTTTGTAATTAAATAATTCAATAAACATAAAACAAATAATTACGCAAATAACTCCATTAACAAAACAATTAATTAAATAATTACCAAAAAAGGAACAAACCCAAGACGAAGTTACCAGAAATAAAATAATATAGATAATCTGATGAGATAGCAAAGTGTTAATTTCAATAAAAATAACAGTTAGACTCGTTACGATTCACATTAACGGTTATTGTAGCAGTTACAGTAACTATAGCGTTATAACCACGTTATTCGCACCATCGGGCAATTAAAAGTGGTATAAATTGTAGCTAGCGCGGTCCGGCGCCAATTATTATCAAAAACAGAACGATAATTATAACGTTTCGATGTATTTAATGATTTAATTAATGGATAACAGAAAGTAGCTCGTTAACGTTTATTTACGAGCATATGCGTAGTGACGTTGTTGAAATGCAATAGTTTTATTTACAACTTGTCGTCGTTACAGCAATTCAGAGAAATAAAATGTCAATATTTTCATCCACGAAACCTTAAGAAGACTCCTGGAAAACCATTTATAAAAGTAAAAAAAAAACCGGCCAAGTGCGAGTCGGACTCGCGCACCCTGGGTTCGGTACAAACCTGTAGGTATTCTCGGTTTATGCATAAGGTTTATGTTTATGAAATTAAATGTTTTTTTTATATATATTTCAGTTGATTAAATGAAAGGTAAAATACGGTTTACGATTTATGATGTATTAAAAAAAACCACTTAACGAGATCTAGTCTCGTTCAAACCAATTTTCGGTGGAAGTTTACATGGTTGTGTACATCATATATTTTTTTTCAGTTTTATCATTCTCTTATTTTAAAAGTTACGGGAGGGGGGGGGGGGGCACATTTTACCACTTTGGAAGTGTCTCTCGCGCAAAATATTCAGTTTAGAAAAAAAATTACACTAGAAACCTTAATACCTTTTTTGAAGACCTATTCATAGATACACCACACGTACGGGTTTGATGAAAAGAAAATTTTGAGTTTCAGTTCTAAGTATGGGAAACCCTAAAATTTATTGTTTTTTTTTTCTATTTTAGTGTGAAAATCTTAATGCGGTTTACAGAATACATCTACTTACCAAGTTTCAACAGCATAACTCTAATAGTTTCGGGAAAAAATGGCTGAGACATACGGACGGACAGACAGACAGACATGACGAATCTATAAGGGTTCCGTTTTTTGCCATTTGGCAACGGAACCCTAAAAACTGTTCCTCTCAAGTCCACCAGCCAATGCCAACGAATTACTTGAAGCACTTCAATGCCAACTACTTGGATGGACCTCTTCTATGCAATCGGAACGATGAATGTAATACTCTTGATATTGGCTCCGCTTGTTTGCAAATAAAAACTCTGTTTGCACATTTGAGTTTTAAAATAAAATTAATGGTCTGTGATATTTGACTTACTAAATATGATTATTTTGATTTTAAGTACCTACAAATAAAGTGTGTCATCGTCATTGAGAACTACATTCTAGACAGCAAATATCAATATATATATTTTGAAAGAACGGCCACTTATTTGACTAAATATATTTATCCAACTATAAAAATAGTAACAACCTATAGTAATCGACATTTACTGAATATACCGATAACTTAATTACACCGAACTCCACAAATATCTAAGAGGCAATTCTCATAACTTTAAGAACACTCTCAGTCTGATCTATCATTCTGTCAAAAATACCTTGAGTTTCCATACATTTTTGACATATGATTGTCACCAAGATGAGACTGCGACTAGGTTTTAAATGTTTTTAATTACGAGAATAGGCCTTCTGTTCATAGAGTTGCGGTTTTATTCATAACAAACAAGGAGGAGCCGGTTGAATCCACGCCGTTTGCTTTTGCAACTGTAGCCAGACCTAACCTAGTGAGAGCAGTTTTCCTAAACAATCCTTAGTCATTGCAATTTTCATACTTATATGTACGAAAAAGGAAAAAATTACAGTAGCCATACATATTTATAGGGATAATGTATTATTTAATAATAAAATTCATGCGAGACGGATAAAAGCTGACCAAAAGTTTAATGTATTGGATAAAAATGTTCAGCTTAATTTAACTGTTTCTTTAAAATATTTTCAGTTTGTTAGTCATTATCATACCAAGCATGCTTGATCCAACGGATGAAAAGTGGTCACAATCTTAACGATGTGATTCTCAAACTCAGCTTAGCGTAGCGGGTACAGTTTTGTGACAAGTAAGCGGAGCGAGCCTACAGACTATACGAAAAAGCAGAGCTCACCTATCCAAGCAATGAGCGAGCGCAGCGAACCCTCTCACAAGAAAACCGAGTGCAACACGCAAGCATATTCTTAAATCTATCGTAACCATTTACGCTACAAGTCATCTTTCACACCAGAAAGCCGTCAACCGAAGTATCTTACACAGAGTGGAGCAAACATTAATCACAGGAGAAGTGAGTTGAAAATGACTACTTTCAAAACAAGCGAGCGAAGCGAGCCTACATTCACCACGTGTGAGCGGAGCGTAGGCGGTGGCACTCACTTTATTCGAAAGTGAGCTCACTTCATTCTCTTGTAATTAATGTAGATTCACGAAACTAGCTTTGCCTTTAATGTGGCTCGCTTCGCTTGCTCTTCGTATGAAAGCGCGCCGTTCTCATTAGTTATGGAGCTCGATAAGCCAAGCAACACTTTGATAAAGTTTGGGTTTCATAAACAGTTTAGAAAAGTAGGTTTATAGAACGTACAAGTGCTAAAATGTGTTTAAGAATAACACTTTTTGACCAGATTATAGCAAGTTTTTAGATGTTCGATAACTTTTATATATAAGTCCGTAACTATCTAGGTATATAACTTTAATACGTGGAAGCCTGGAGGGGTTCGTACACCTGGCAACAGCCACTAATTATTATAATTGAATCTTTCTTATCCCTTTTCTTTTACAATGTTTTTCCGCCGAGATGCTTGTGCTGAAAATTGTATAAGATTTTTATGTTTCGGATTAAGTTGGAGCGGCGAGTTCAGGGTTATTTTTTATATTTTTAAGCAACGAGTAGTGGAAATTTCTTTGTAAATCTAAAGTTTGCTTTGTTTCGTTAAAACTGGTAAAGTGGGTGAAGAATAGAAAATTAAATTATGGTTGAGGGAGTTCTATACCTAACTGGGGGATTAGTCTAAAAAAAATAACTAGTGTAGGTAGAGGTCTAAGATTGAATCAACGAAGTAGGTATAGCTTTTGATTCAGTTTTGATTTTGCACGTCGGAAATTGAAAAGAATAATGTTTAAGCTCCCATTACACTGAAACTTAAATTGGATGTGTATCGACTGCACGTATAAACGAAATGCCTCTAATGTCAATTCAGTGTAGCTATTAAAATATTTTTTAACTTCCTATATACCAAATGCAAATAAAATCATTTGATATACATTCTAAATATTCCTAAAAGTAACATTTTATTTACCTAACTATCTGTCATTACTCAAAGTCACAATATTAACTGATAATCAACCAAGAGTTTCCTCAACAAATTGTCAATACAAGTAAAAGCCCTCATGGAATACAGACAGAAGTGTGAGATTGATAATACTAGACCCAAAACTTAGCAACTACATACATTTGGGACTACGGCGATAGAGCAAATAATTTGGACGATCAAACCGTTCATAAACTGCTGTAACTTGTGTCTGAGGGACACTTTCTTAACTCTTGTTTTAGTACTTTACATGTACTGATCAAACTTGGGTTTAGTTTAGAATAGTTATTTGTTAGCCTAGATACCCTTCATTTATTCTTCGATTTACAGCATCCAATCTAAAAACTATCAATAAACAGAGAAACAAAATGATGCAACATTCTTGTAGCAACAACTATTAAAATTAAATATTAACTCAATACAAGGAATGTTTCAGAATGAAGATAGTACACGACTGTATTACTGTCATTCTGATAAGAACTTTATACATTTGAGACAAAGTTTAATTTTCTTAGTTGTTGTGATCATTTTAAACAGTCTGTTAACCCGATATTTTTTACCCTGACTGTACTGAAAGTTACTAAAAATGTGTTTTCCTCAACACAAGCACATGTTGCTGAAATAATGTATTGAAACTCGTGTTTTCGATAAATACGGGGCTTTATTTATAACATAACACATATAGCGAGGAATAAAAACATATCCTTTGCCAAAAATATAATGCAACATAATATTATACCAACTCTTTCAATATATCTTAAGAATTCTCCGTAATTTCGTAAAATTTCATACATAAATGTACGAAAAAGGCAAAAGTTATAGTGGTCATACATATTTATAGAGAAAGACAGATAATGTATCATTCTATATTAATATTCATGCGAAACGGATTGTAACTGTCAAACAGTTTAATGTATTGGAGTTGCGATAAAAATGGCCGGCTTCATTAAACTGTATCATTAAAATATTTTAAATTAAGGATTCAATTTAACTTTGATATCGACAGATTTTGACGTTAAAAGGTGCTTACAAGATCAGAAGGATTTAAAATGAAACAATGTATTCATTTTCGTTGAATATTTAAAAATAAATAAGTTACTTTGTCCCTTCTCGCTACAAACTTGTCACAAAACTTGTTTCACTTTTTTATACCATGCATACTTCACTATTCGAATAGTAAAGTTTAGCTGGCTTTAGCTAAATGTAAATTGATTCAAATTTTACCTAAATAGCTTGTGCCTCATAACTAACTTGCCTATTCTAGTTTACAGTACATCTGTTGCCGAAGAAATTTTTGCTGTTGCTGACTACATATGACATGCTATTTTCAAAAATATAATTAGAATATTATTATCAGCTCTAGTTTCTGAGTTTCAGCTAAGTAAGTATAAAATAGAAAAATATTTGTATTTACTAACAAAAACTTTATTTAAAAAAAAAAAAAAAATCATTGTGTTCTAAAAACTTCGTTTTAAAGCTCTTCTCTGATGTGTAGACTTTGGGAAATGACGTATCAGAGACCAACAATAGTCAGACATCATGTTCGTATCCCAGAAACCCTGATAGCGCTCTTCCATGACACGTAAGTCCTGATGCATACGGTCACCCTGCTCTTCGCTCATATCTTTAAAATTTGTATTGTTTCAAGCTGTTTATCAACAAGTTTTTTATATCTGAATAAAAGGTGATACCGTTTTCTTCGGGAAAATAACGCCATAATTCTTTATCCCTTTCTCGATGCTTATTTTTGTATCTGAGGAAAGAATTTTTTTCTTCTTTCAGTCTTGATGCTACCAATTCTGAAGCTTGTTTAGAAAGATTTAAATCTCTTACTAGATCATCATACTCATTTTGGAAAAAGCATTTTAGCTCATTTGACATACCTTCAAAATCTTCAATCATTTTGTGACGAGGTTGGTCTTTAATGTCTTGTTCAGATATATTTTTAGGCACTGAAGAGTCAGGTGAACGCTGCACTGGACGTTGGACACAACTAGTAGGTACTTGGGTATTGCCATTTAGCTCGATTTTTTGTGTTTAAACCGTTTACGTTCACGCACAGTCTTCGAGATGATTTCGTGGTTCTCGTCAAATAGTCAGTGTTCAAAATTTAAAGGCACTCCTTTTGCCACGTTTCCATAATTATAAATATTCCACACACGATTTACAAACAAAATTGGGAGCCCAAGACTTCTCATTTTTATCCAAGAGCATCCCAAAATACTCAAAATAGGTATTTTTCACCAACTCTGATATAGGCTTTTACAATCTTTAAACACATATTCTCCGCAAATATAGCAAAATGATCTGGATTGTTTAAAAAATATCTCCTTGAATTACTCATGACGTAAAACCTTCAGATACAAATCTTAACAGTAAAATACGCCTGTTACCAATTAATAAATATGCTTAAATGATAAAAATAAAAAAACAAAGGAACTCGAGCTGCTCAAAAAAATTGAGGGTAGACTTGACAAAAACAAGTCATAAGTGAACATTATCAATCAAAAAATACTCGGCAACAGACAAAAAGTTGAATTTTGTAAACTAGATTTTCCCACCGCTGGGACACAGGCTTCCTCTATTCAAGAGGGAGTGGGCTCTAATCTACCATGCTGGGCTAGTGCGGGTTGTAGATGTCGTATGTTTTTTAATAATTGGTTCTAGGACATGCCAGTTTCCTCACGATCTTTTCGTTCACAATTTCGAGAGTAGCGTTGATTAAATAATTTACAAAAAGTAAAATCGTAAGTCACGTCCGTGACCACTGGGCTATCCACGGGCTACCACTGCTCTTCGGAAATTACTCGGAAATTTGGTAAATAACGTGAACTTCGCTTGAACGTGAGAGCAGTGCTGATGACATTATTTAAACCAACTCATATACTTGTCTGAGTTCAAACCCATGACCTACAACTCCAAAGTTGGAGCCGATATCGCTGGCCCACCACTTCTCAACCTGCTGACTTAAGAACCGCCAAAATTTAATATCTAAATAGACCTACCACATAACTCCTCAATAAAGGATGAAATTAACAAAAAAAGTAATTGATACCCGACAAAAGCCCCATATCACCGAAAAGCAATTATTGAAAAGTATTTTTCACCGCAGCACGAAAAACCAGCATGAATTTGCAACTATTCCTAGCGACTGTCACTTATACCTGTGCTCTTTGGAGCTCTTCCACTGAGGGTCGTTGGGTGTTGATTTCCTATCTGTTTGTCACAACGCAATTTATTTATTGTATCGGCTCTGTCGGCACAATCCAATTGTATTTGTAACAAATAAAGGGCTAACCCGATTGAGGCATGTTTGTAGGATTTTGAAACTAAAGCGTTCACAGAATTGTAAATTTTTTGTTCAGTTACTTTGAATTCCTAACAATTGGATTAGCCATTCGACTGATAGATTTTAAAACCGGTACCATCTTGGTATTAGCTATGTTAATATCATATTTGTTCTGCTTACAAAATACTTTCGTTTTTTTTTTATTAACTAGCTTTTACCTGCGATTCGTTCGCGTAAATTTCGGTTATCGCAAACGCAGATGAAGTTATGGAATAATAAGTAGCCTATGTGTTTTTATGGGGTTCCAAACTTACTCCGTACTGAATTTTATCAAAATCGATTCAGTAGTTTAGTCGTGAAAGCGCAACGTACAGACAGAGTTACGTTCGCATTTAAAATATTAGTATAAATTATATAGCATACATTGAGAAAGAGAAAGCTCTTTTTATAACATTTTGTTACATAATTTCTTCTATGAGATCACAAAATTTATCTCCTATTTTCTTCAATGAGAAACAAGTTTCTATTATCTCTCCGAACATTTACTGAAATGATTCGAAGCAATCAACTATAATCCCACTTTACTTTATATTTGGCCTGGCGTAGCACAGCTGCTACACGCTACAGCCTACGTCCGCTACGAGCTACGAGGCTAAGAGTGCTACGGCGTAGAGGACATGCAAACAGTCGAGTCGGACAGTGATGTTAAACAAACTCAATTACTGCTACGGACTATCTGGCCTCAATTTTACTACTGTGGGAATTTAGTGGTGAATTTGAAGGTAAATCTAAATTATTCACTAATTTTAACTAGTACTATGTATGTAAATGTGCTTGGGTGGTCCTGATGCAGTTACTTGTTTAAATTATATATTGACGTCTTATACGTTCTATATCGATAGTATTTACTATTAGTCAATGCTATGAAGGGCGGGCTGTTTGGGAGACTGTCTTTTGTAATTTTGACGTTCAAAAAGTGCTGATCCTCAGTCTAATTTGAATAAATGACTTCTGATTTTGGTTTTGATTTATTTATTGGTGTGTAAAAGTAATACCGAATAACTGTTTGTAAACAACATTTTTATTAAAAACTGCACTGTATTGCATAAAATCGAGGATTTACTCTTATCTTGTTTCTGTAAAGTATTAAAAACTCTTTTTGAATAGCTTGAACTTTGTAGTGCTTCCACCCTCGGTGGAAGCACTACAAAGTTCAAGCTATTTTTATTTCGTTCAAAAGGTAAACACGCTTCATCGAAACACGTGCATCTAAAATAGAATCACCACCTTCTGGAGCTCAAAATATAATCCTTACAAATTGTCCAGGCAATCAGAGTCTAGGCCAATTAGTGCTAACTTTTGTTGCTCTTATGCAACAAAACCAATTCCACTTTTAACGAGAAATCTCTTCAGCAAACAACACCAGAGCAGTTCAACTCAACATCTGTCAACTTACGTATGACATACCTACAAGGCCTCCAGAACATAAGTTTAGGCAGAACACCACAAAGAATTTTGAGCTTTAGCTTTCAGTAATACAGGTGGTTTTCCTGTGTTAGTTAAGTGTGAATGTGAGTAATTTGTATGCAGATCGGTACATGTCAACAGTGAGTTGGGACCGGATTCCAAAGGAGCCTTTTAGTGACGTTTAGTACTTGTGTAAATTTTATACCCTTCCGTTGATTGTCGCCGAATTAATGTACGCGGGTTTGTACTTACAGTCGAAAGGCCTGACGAGTACCTACAACTGTACTGATGTTTATTAAGATAAGAACAAGCTGTTGTTTTATTGTTGTGTTGGAAGATGGAAATGGTTTATAATGGTGACTGAAAACTGGTCATAAATATAAACGTTAGCGTAAAATGTCCGATTAGAGACATATACCTAGACACGTAGATACGATCGGCGGCGGCGACCTCTCGCGTCCGGCCCTGGTGCGAGCCATCGTACGGAGCGAGAGGGAATGGGAAGCCGTCACCTCCTTCTGCGAAGCAGTAATGCTCGCGAAGGAGGAGGCGGGGCGCGTGAGGGAGTGGCAGTCTCTGCGCCCTCACGTCCCTAGCCGCCGCAGGACGAGACGCCCCGGGCGTCGGGAGTCGATTGCGGACTCCCGGCCACCGTAGGCGCGAGCTTGCGGGTGGCGAGCAATGGGTAGCTCGCCGCCCGGTAAGGACCAAGCTCGGGTCGACGGCGCGCAGTGTTCCACGCGCTCCTCAAAGAGATGTCAGCAGCAGTGTAGGGGTCTACTAGGACCGATGCCTGCCGGGGTCGCGTGATTGTTCGAAAGAGATACCGTGACCCTGGCACATGGGCAACTGATGAAACACGGGTGGGTTTTAGTCAGTAAAAGTCTGACACGCCCTCCCGCTCCGCCCAGAGCGGGAGAAGTCATTTGATGATTTCCCATCCTGAAAAAAAAAAAAAAAAAAGACACGTAGATAAAAAAGTTTTGAACTGTCACATTGTTTAATGGTAATACCCATAGGTATACTTAATTAATCTATCAGTCAATAAAATATGTAAGCCTATGTATTAATTAAAGTGTCACGATCGTTAATGATCTGTCATAATACTGCAATCATCCATCCATCTCACTTAATAAAACGTAAATAATTTTTTATGTTCACACATCCAAAAGACTTATTCGGGGGTTGGTAGACTTACTAAATTGTTTCAAAGGAACGTAACCACTAGCTCAGCAACATGTTATGTAAGTACTGAAGCGATTAAGATTAACTGGTTTAATTAATATTATCGGATAAGGCGTATGATATCATTAACATTACCTAATAGCAGCTAATCAGTTTGCGGTATAATCCAGTACACTGATGATAATCAGAGTTCTCACAGATTTGGATCTTAGAATCCCATAAAAATTGATATAAAATAAAATTTCTCAATAAATTAAATAAGTGGTATAAAGTAGAGGTAGTAAAACACCTATAAAATAAAAGAAGATCAACAAAATCGTAACATCTACTTGAATTTGAACTGTATTGCATTACACTAAGTGCGGATTTCACCAATAAAATTGAACACAATTAACATGTCTAATCCATTTTAAAGAGCTGTCTGTGCCAATTTTCCCCAACAATTTTGACGCCGACAGCTACGCAGTGTGGAGGTGCTGAACACGTTCAGTTTCATAATTGAAAATTATCTATTCTACGAGTTAATGTAAATAAAATATAAAAAGATTTTTAAATAGTAAAGTAATAATATTTTGATAACGAAAATAAAAATAAAAAGTATATGGGGAAAAATATCATATTTGAATAATTTTTGAAACGCTGAGTTTTAAAAATAATTACCGCTAATACATTTTCTGAGTCTGCCCTTAGAGACTCTGCGTTTAGACCGATTTTACTGAGTCTACATCCCCATGTATTTGATATTGGCGACACTGTTGCAATAAAATACGCAATTAAGAAAAGTATACAATTAAAACGATTAAATAACTAATTAAATACAAAATATTAACCCCGCATACGATATCGATCAAAGAAACAAGAAAGCAGAATTAATGCCGTGGAAATGCGTTCTTTGCGAAGCATATGTGGTGTGACTATGAATGATAGGCTAAGGAATGATGTGATAAGAGAACGGTGTGGTTTAAAAAAAGAGGTAATGACAAAAATTGAAAAAGTTTGTTTAGATGGTTTGGTCATGTTGAGAGGATGAATGAAAGACGGCTTACAAAAGGTATTTACAAGGCAGATGTGAGTGGAAACACCGGGAAGGGACGTCCGAGGAGGACATATAGTGACCTTATTGGTGATGTTCTTCGGAAAGGTCAGATGCGTAGTACTCTCAACCGGCGTGTGTGTATGACCATTTATCTATACTAATCTATACTATATACTATCCACACTTATATTATAAATAGCTTCTGCCCGCGACTTCGTCCGCGTTTAATTTCTTGTTCCCCGACCCTTCCCATCGCGTCGAATCGCCTACCCGTGAGATTTTCCCCGTTTTTGCAACATTTTTCATTACTGCTCCGCTTTTCTTAGTTGTAGCGTGATGTTATATAGCTTGTAGCCTTCCACGATAAATAGGCTACCCAACACAAAAAGAATTTTTCAATTCGGACCAGTAGTTCCTGAGATTAGCGCGTTCAATCAAACAAACAAACAAACTCTTCAGCTTTATAATATTAGTATAGATGCAAAAGTAACTCTGCCTGTCTGTCTGTCTGTCTCACTTTCCTGCTAAAACGACTGAACTTATTTAAGTGAAATTTGGTACACAGATAGTTTAGAGCCTGAGAAAGGACATAGGCTACTTTTTATCCCGGTAGTATGTTCTTGCGGGACAATTTCCGACCTCCACGCGGGCGAAGCCGCTGGCAAAAGCTAGTAGTATATGAACCTAAATGAGGCAAAAGGAGTTTGTAAGCATCGTAGCAGGTGGCGTGCCGTGGTTTCTGCTTACCTTCAAGGGAAAAGAGCGTGAGTTTATGTATGTTTGCTTAATTTTATAACCATACTATTATAATTTAAAGTGATTTTATTTTAGGTCAATATTTTTTGCCCTGAAATGTTATATATTCAGCAAAAATGTAAAAGCTAGTAACATTATATACATAAAGAAAAGCCATTAGCTAAGTATCAAAGCCACCTCCACCACGCAGTCAGAATAACTAACCGATTAAACTCCAGTTTAAAAGCGGTCGCTTAAACATTAACCATAGAACAAAGATCGCTAGAACTACTTCTAGTTACATTACGAGTGGCATTATTTCACTCTTTAGTTATTCCGCTACGTGTAAAATTTACTAGTGGACTCATTAAAACTTGGCCTGGGTCCAGGGCCCGATATTGTGTGGCCTGGCCTAAGCACATTTCGACTCGTTACGTGTGTCCGAATCAATTTTGTGAATAGTTTCTCTCTGGGTTCATTTAAACTTGTTTCATCTAGTGGGCATCGTAGTGTCATCGGTATACGCCTGTTTTCCCCGAACGGTTAGGCGTAACGAAATTCTAGATGGCAAAACACAATATCATTTTGCACGACCGGGTGGTGCAAAAACCAGCACCTCATTGTCAGTAGTAGCTAGGGATTGCAATCCAGCACTGTTTTCAAGCGAGAAATTAGCTAGATTGAGTTCAATTCAGTGGGATCCGGTACTAGCAGTAGCATTAGTTACCACTGAATGAAACGAGGCGACAAGACGAAGAAGTTAATAACAAAAAATCATTTATAGCAATATTATTCTCCACAATTTATTCTATACCAAAGGCACCAAAAAATACACCTGAAATATTCGTCGTCCATATTCGTAACATATTCCGACTTTCTCGTCAGCAGTTAGAGTATGTAGGTATAGGAATTTTTAACATACATTAACATAATGCATATTCAGAGTAGAGCCTTACCTGGCATAATTACTAATACATATGTATGCATATTAGAAGGATATTTGCAAAATGAGCGGAAGGTATTAAGGTGGCTGTAATCCGCCGTCTTATGTTAGCTATATGGCTGTTCTTACGTTTCACTAATTCGTTATTAGATCGTTACTTATACTAAGTTCATAGAGGTTAATTTCACCATGTTGAAAATAAGAATCAACTAGAGTATGGATGTTACGTATTAAATAGGAGGTAATAGGGGAACATAATTATAGTGCCCTTATTGGTGATGTTCTTAAGAGACTGGCAACCGGCGTTCGTGTATGACCAGGGTGCATTCGCTTACTCTCGAATGTAATTCCAATAGATCGACATTGGAATTGTCAGTCAAACGTCAGGGATTGGCTGGACTCACTGAGTCTAGCCAATCCCTGACGTTTAACTCAACCAAGTGACGTTTGACTAATGTCGATCTATTGGAATTATATTCGAGAGTAAGCACCCAGATGTATGAAGAAAATTAAACCGCCGAAAAAACTGATAATATGAGATGACAAAAAATAAGTTTTCAGTTTTTTCGGCGGTTTAATTTTTTGTTAAAAGGTTTTTATTTTATAAAATATTTTTGCGGCTTTACTGTACTAATAATACTTTGCAAGGTACGCCCTATCCAATAAAAAAAGAATTATCAAAATAGGACTACTCTGTATAAAGTTATGCGTAGTCAAACATTACAATCAGTGAGTGAACAATCAAACATTCCCTATTTTTCGACCTTTGGCGTTCGATTTTGTTTTCCAAATTTATATGGGACCACCTTCGGAGTATACCCTTTCCAATAAAAAAATAATTATCACAATCGGACTACGATGTAAAAAGTTATGCGTGGTCATACATAAAAAAACAAACAAAATAAAAATATACGCATCGAATTGAGAACCTCCTCCGTTTTTTTCGTCGGTTAATAAACGAAGCATAAAGTTTATGTAAGGATCGTAGCACGTGGCGCTCTGTAGTTACTGCGTACCCCATGGGACAAAGGCGATTGTTCGTGTATGTATAGTACGTAGGTAGGTATATCCTACTAATAGGATAAATTATAAATGCGAAAGTTTGTATGTATGGATGTGTAGATGTTTGTTACTCTTTCACGCAAAAACTACTGAACGGATCTGGATGAAATTTGGAATACAGTTAGTTTATAAGCTGGATTAACACATAGGGTACTTTTATCCCGGTAGTACGTTCCCGCGGGATATTTTCCAACCTCCACGCGGGCGAAGCCGCTGGCAAAAGCTAGTCTTTCATAATTGTACAAGCTCGTGTCTTAGTAATAACAGCCGCACGGGTTGCTCGCTCAGGTTAAGCTACACCTGCCGAGGTTGGTCCGTGGATGGGTGACCATCTTTAAACACCGAGACTCTATCGTGCCTCGGAAAGCAAGTTAAGCCGTTAGGCCGGGCTGTCATACGTGGATCCTTAACAGTCTCTGCGCTTCGTCGGAAGCCCGTAAGTCTGGCAACGTATCTAACCAAGGGGTATCGCATTACCCAGTCACTGGGAGTTAAAGTCAGATAGGCAGTGGCTCTTGTATAAAAATGGTATTCAGCTATATCCAGTTAGGCTGTAAGTTGACACCATCAAATCTAGGCTGATTGATTGGTCGTTTATGATTGTACAATATAATAACTTTTGAGTGTTATAGCATTAATATGCGTATCATCACATAAATTACCCAAAATTTATTTTTATCGGTTCTACAGGAATCTACAGTAATGATCTCATTTTTTTTTCTCATAAAATAGTGTACAAATTAAACACACCCACATTACATTACATTTTAGGGATTTTACTGGTGGTTTTTCATTCAATATATAGGTCCATATTGTACCTGTATTTACCAATACTATTTCCTTTAAATAAAATCATAACCCTTCGTCGTGTGACGCCTGTAATCCCAAGCGGGTAAGGGATGGCCTTTTGTCGGTCATCCTCTTTTGTCGATATTGTGTGCCCTGTCGTAGGGGATGAGTTTAACGCTATTTACACAGTTCCAACCCTGAATATACTACTGCATTTCATAAAAACCAGATTGCAATACTTTGACTGCTACGTGTTAAGTTAAATTATTTTAAGCTGCCCTTAATGATACATAATAATTTAATATCTGGTTGACCGAGCTTTGCTCGGTATTTTTTGGTAAATTGCGTTTAAAATAATAAGCTTATGTTCAAGTTGATTATCAATAAAGTTGGTCATTGAAAACATGAATAAAACGACATTTAATAAAAATGATTCCTAGCTAGATTGATTTATCGCCCCCGAAACCCCTTGTATACTAAATATCATGAAAATCGTTCGAGCCGTTTCCGAGATTTAGATTATATATATATATACAAGAATTGCTCGTTTAAAGATATAAGATATACAGTTGTCTAGTTGTTATCTATATATTAATACGTGAAGCGAAAACTTTGGATCCCTTTTTACGAAAATTGGGCGGACGGAGGAGTGTGAAATTTCGCACACTTATAGTTTATATACAGAGAAGAAGTGACGAATCCTAATATTTTTTTTAAATTATGCGTTAAAATACATTATTTTCAATAAATAACACGTTACACACACTACTGTTCATTACCGTGTATCTAATACACACATGCATAGATATTCTTTTGTTTATGGTCCAAATCTGTCTTTATTATTTTGTGCAGTGTTACCAACACCCAGAAATATTTACCCCTAAAGCTTAAGTTAAAAACCCCTAAAATTGCCACAATTACTAAAAAAATCCGCTAAAAAATTATAATGAAAATAACCAACGAATGTTCAGTAATCATAGACCGGCACACAGTAGTAATATTTGTCTATATTTATTACGCGACATTTGTTAATCATTCACTCTGCATTCTTAGTATCGAAGAACTGTACTAGAAGTCGCTAATACTTTTATTGTAATCAAAAACACAATGAGAAATGTAAGATGGCAAAAAAACCCTAAGAATATCCCTAAAAACGGAACGCCCCTAAAAAATCTCAACCCTCTTATTTACCCCCTAAATTTGGGAAAACCCCTAAGTTGGTAAGCCTGATTTTGTGTCTATAGTCTTACTGAATGTCAAGTATAACCATAGGTAACAAATTTATTTAATGGATATATAACCTATTTCATTTTTAAAATCTATGATCTAATGATCATATCGAGAATATTTGTCTTTAATATTATTTGTATTAGGGACGATAGGAATTTAGTTTAGATTTTTAAGAAATATTTTTTGTGGTTTTATGGGGAGTGTCAAGTATGGCATTAGTAAGTTTCCCATACAAAACTTAGTGTCGTGTGCAAACTGTAGAGGTTGTATGCCTCACGATTGTACAGGCTGGTCATAGATTGTACAAGCTGGTTATAATTATGAAATTTGGAACCGTCATAATTAATTAAAAATAATAGGGAAAATTCTATAAAAACAGAACAAATTTCTGTGATAATTCATTCCATATTGTTCCATATCCAGCAGTAAAGAAGTATTAAGAAAATAAAAAAGAGAGTCCTGAAGAAGTATTCTTTACTCATTACACCTACGTCCTGGTCCTGGCCATTACAATCCCGCCAGCGAACCCTCTCCACAGTAGTACCGCAATTTATCTATAGTGTTGCTGAATGTCAAATATAACCATATTATTTTTTTTTATTTATTATTACCTATATTTTTTCATTTAATATTGTATTTCTATTCAAATGAATTACGGTCGAATTTCGACCAATGGGCGATCACTAGTTAAATTAAATACATCATCCTATAATAATTACATACTAAACTGATTACGAAGTGCAATATAATCAAACAATCTTTAAAGATTTCGACCGCAATCAACAATTTAAGTAATTAAGAAATAGTTTGTCCTGTTTTTCCCTTTCCCAATATGTACGGCCCAAGTTAGAAATAGAAAGGCAAACAAATCGGAACCGCTTCTCGGAATTTTGTTCAGAGCGTTTTCACACTACGTCCGATCCAAAGCTGAGAAATGTTTGTCCGAAGTAGCCATAGTACTATTTTTATGATGGGTTGCGAACTAAATCCGAACTCCATCCTCCGAATTTAGAACATTCTCAATTGGGATTCAGCTCTGATCTTGAATTCGGATTCGGATCAGACGTAGTGCGAAATCGCTCTTATCATGTGAAATTTGGCAGCCTATAATGTTCCCTCCGCTAAGACACAGTTATCTTTTCAGAGGGAGGGAGCAGGCCAGGTACCGTGTGGTGCCGGACGTAAAGAATAGCAACACCCCATTTCTTCCCGTGGGTGTCGTAAGAGGCGACTAAGGGACTTACTAGAGAATGGGCATCAGCGTTCTCTATGCATTTTAACACCATACTGCGATCGCCAATCCGCCTGCCAAGCGTGGCGATTATGGTAAAGCCCCTCAAATTGGGGGAGGTAATGTCCAGCAGTGGACGTATTACGGCTGAAATGATGATGATGATGATGATGATGAGCAAGCCATAATAGACCACGCGGGCCCAGTGCGGGTTGGTAGATTTCACATGTCTTTGAATTTTTGGTTCTAAGACATGCCGGTTTCCTTACGATGTTTTCCTTCACAATTTCGAGAGTAGCGTTGATTAAATAATTTTCAAAAAGTAAAATCGTAAGTCACGTCCGTGACCACTGGGCTATCCACGGGCTACCACTGCTCTTCGGAAATTACTCGGAAATTTGGTAAATAACGTGAATTGATTTACACGCTTCGATCGCTAACATGTCAACCACTACATACTGGGCGCACAGACGTGCACCAATTAACGGGGCAGCGTGGCGGAGCACAGCGCACCGTGCTCAAACGAGGCTCGATGCGGGCGCTGACAATCACTGCGATATTACGTGACGGCAGGTAAACACTGACATTTTAACGCATATTGCGGGGGCACAAGCTGCGACCTGGATCCGGCACCCATATTACGTGTTGACGAATCGGTATGCCATCGTAACTCGAAACTGTGAATAACCTACGTTTTCATCGTTTTATTTAGTTTTATTTTCTATTTAGTTCTTCAGAATGAAATGAAATGTTTAATTGTGTAAGTAGATCTTATAAGACACTTTTACACGTCAATATTGTGTTGCTCAATATTATCTTAAGTAATATAGGTATTTATCACTAATCGTGTAGCCCAACCTCATTTTAGGGAGCTCAACGACCCGCCAAAAGCCGATACCAGATCTGCAAGACATTTACATAGGACATTTACAAAATACTCAAAACCGTAATGCTACTAACTAGGTGACTGAAAACGATTTAATGTTGAAGAAGGTAAATAATGATTTAAATTGGTTTGTTTCAATATTATTCCCTGGATTGCGACATTTGATCCCATCCTAGGTCAACTATTTATCGAAAGGGCTGAATAACAAGTCGATTAAGGGCAAATTTTTCATTCTTCAAAAAACTTTTATCCTTTAGATCTTCTGCAGATAAAAGCATCCTGGCTATAAAAGTTTAAACTAACTGAGCTTGCAAACTTTAAAATAAACCACTTAACTTACAAAATTCAGTTTCTTGTGAGACATTTATAGAGACAGGACAATAGAGACAGGTGACTATCTTAGCGTTAAACTGTTAATCCACGCAGCTGTCAGTTACGTGATCAAACCTATCGCTCCGGTGGCGCTCCTGTCATTGGTGACGTACCGGGCTTATGTCAGTCAGCGGCACTCGAGTGACGTCACATGCAGAGTGCGTCTTGTGAGATATGGCTCATCAATATTTTAGGAATACATGTCTTCTTAATGCCATAGTGAAGTGTATTGCCGTATTTGCAAAACCGTGTAAGTTGTGATTTGGATATGGGCAATAGTCAATTTAGTAAACAATTAATTTCCCTTTCTTAATATGTGACTTCCAATAGATGGTTCTGTTGTCAATTTTATCGCAAGATAAAAAGTGTTGTCTGTGTCGAAGCTACGAATATGTAAATGCATGAAATTCCTTCGCTTTTTTAACTAACCGACGAAAAAAACGGAGGAGGTTCTCTATTCGACGCGTCAATTTTATTTTTTTAATGTTATTTTTTATGTATGACCACGCATAACTTTTTACATAGTTGTCCGATTGTGATAATTCTTTTTTTATTGGAAAGGGTATACTTTGAAGGTGGTTTCATATAAATTTGGAAAACAAAATCGAACCCTAAGGGTCGAAAAACAGGGGATGTTTGATTGTTCACTCACTGATTGTAATGTTTAACTACGCATAACTTTATACAGAGTAGTCCTATTTTGATAATTCTTCTTTTATTGGATAGCGTATACCTTGCCAAGTATTATTAGCATATAAAAGCTACAAAAAATTATAAAATAAAAACTTTATAACAAAAAAATAAACCGCCGAAAAAACTGAAAAGCAAAAAATAATAAACCTTAAAATCTTGAGTCGGCGCTGAAAAATCAATGAACAAAGATCACTCAAATTTTAAGGTTTATAATTTTTTGCTTTTCAGTTTTTCGGCAGTTAAATTTTTTTACACATACGTTTTCTGGTTTAAGTCCACAATCCAGAACAAAACAAAACAAAATGTTTCTCATTTCAAGGCAATTGTTTGAGAGAAACGTTTCATGTTACACCCCGGGATCCCCATATATACCGTCGTTTATTTCATGACGTTTACTACAATCTGACAGTTGAATCACTATGTTCACTCGCACAAAGAATTTTGAACTGTGTCGTAATGGATTAAGGTAGATAATTTGATGGGGAAGTAAGGACTGACTCAAACAATAGTGCAAGTCAGGGATATGATAGCGTGTATTGGAAGTGACGGAATATCGTGCATGACGTCACAGGAGTGACGACTGATTGTTTAGTAAGTTAACTGGAATATGAATTATTTTTTTGTATTTATTTTTATTATTGCCTGCGTCATTGTATCTGGAAATATTTGTCAGATTTAAATAAAATTGTGTTCTTTCATTTAGTAAGTAAATGGATACTGACGATGATATGACGCAGCCCAAAGTCTGAATTTGTGCCCGATTAATGGTTCGCCCCCTGACATATGGGACATAAACATAACTAGCGTTATGCGAGTATACTATAAGGTCCACAACGCTGACATATCCGACTTTTAAAACAATCTATTTCATCGATTTTAAATAGTGTTACTAATTATATCGTTTTTTTTTTTACCCGACTGCGTCAAAAGTATTTTATGTACTTAGTACGTATATTTTTTTGTCACGCTCCGTAGCTTAAACGGCTTGACGGATTTTAGCTTGAGAGGCATAGTTAGATACGTCTCGTTTATGAGATTGACTTTGGGAATTTCAAAATGGTGGAAATCGAAATGATAGACATTATTGTCTTCAAATTTTTTATTTTTCTCAAAATCTGTCGAATAGAGGATAAAATCTATTTGAACAGGTAATTTAAAAAAAAAATAGGTTTCTCTGGTCATTTCCCATTTTCAACCGACGAAAAAAAACGGAGGAGGTTCTCAATTCGACGCGTATATTTTTTTTTTTTTATGTATGATCACGCATAACTTTTTACATAGTGGTCCGATTGTGACAATTCTTCTTCTATTGAAAAGGGTATACTCCCAAGGTGGTCCCATATAAATTTGGAAAACAAAATCGAACCCTAAGGGTTGGAAAACAGGGGATGATTGATTGTTCACTCACTGATTGTAACGTGTAAACACGCATAACTTGTTATATAGTGGTCCGATTGTGACAATTCTTATTCTATTGGAAAGGGTATACTCCCAAGGTGGTCTCATATAAATTTGGAAAACAAAATCGAACCCTAAGGGTTGGAAAACAGGGGATGATTGATTGTTCACTCACTGACACTCACAACTTTTTACATAGTGGTCCGATTGTGACAATTCTTCTTCTATTGGAAAGGGTATACTCCCAAGGTGGTCCCATATAAATTTGGAAAACAAAATTGAACCCTAAGGGTTGGAAAACAGGGGATGATTGATTGTTCACTCACTGATTGTAACGTATAAACACGCATAACTTTGTACAGAGTAGTCCGATTTTGATAATTCTTTTATTGTTGGATAGGGTATACCTTGCCAAGTATTATTAGTACATTAAAGCCACAAAAAATCATAAAATAAAAACTTTTTAACAAAAAATTTAACCGCCGAAAAACTGAAAAGCATAAAATAATAAACCTTAAAATTTTGAGTCGGCGCTGAAAAATCAATGAACAAGGAACACTCAAAGCGCCGACTCATAATTTTAAGGTTTATTATTTTATGCTTTTCAGTTTTTCGGCGGTTAAATTTTTTGTTAAAAAGTTTTTTGAATGATGCTTTACGATCAATAATGACTGCATATAAAATGAACTTTAAAAAGTTGGAAACATACGTCCGACTACACAAGATTGCTTATGGTATTAAGTTTTAAGTTAAATATTTGGTCTTTCCATTTTTAAAAGTGCCGATAACACGCAGTCGGGGTTTTTTGATTTTTAAATTAACTTTTTTTAAATTCTATTTTAAGTTCAATCAGATTTATTTTTTATTCATGAAGTGTTATTGTCTATAAACTAAACGAAATTAAAAATCGCATGGAAATCCCTTTCATAGATTTATTACATCAAAGTAAAAACAAAAAAACTAATAGGTAAATCAATCACAAGGCAACCAACACACACGTATGCCACAACATTTTCTTTTATTTTTTACGTTTTTGACTTATTGTACGGACACAAGCTTCCCTGTGAGTGTATTATTCTAGCCATAGAAATAAATATTTATATCTATGATTTTACCGTACGGGTCACTATTGAAGCTAGAAATTGTGTCAGGCATTTTTTGGCAATATTTTCATTTTAAAAAAATGTTAAAAGGTTTTTTAATGCTGTAATGCCAACGAACGCATTTCTATGTCTTATCCTATATAAATATACAGGCGTGTCCAATCCAAATTAAAACAGAAAATTAAATTAAAGGCCTCGTGATATTTCATTTAGAACGATAATCGACTTTTTCGTATAGGTATAGCATTATATACTCAGAAGTCGATTATCATTCCAAATAAAATATCACGAAGCATTTAATTTTATGTTTTTATTTGGATTTGATGGAACAATTCACATTTATTGTAATGTTTTAATTACTATTTCTGAAGCGAAGAGCACTTATCTATAAACTGCAAGCATCGCAAACGTCTCGAAAAGAAATAAAAACAAATGAACGTTCAAGTTAAGAGAACTTGTCCTTTAGTTTAGTTGAAACAGCACTCGGTTGGAAACCTAAAACGATGATAGGAAAATTATTTTCACTACCTACTTGTAAATATTAAAGTATACGTAGTAAGAAACAAAGTCACTTTTCGTCTGTCTTTTTGACCGTTTAGTGCTTCTGAACTATCCTATTGATTTTAATATGGTTTTCATCATTAATTAGGGTATTATTCCGGCTGGTATGAAAGTCTAAAAATAGTAATATTAATTTTAGATACAGCATAGAAATCTCGAATCTTGGCAGCATGTTGCAACAACAGGCGCTTGTTACGTATAATTTAGTTCCAATTTAAATGCAAACACTATCTTTTAAGCCATCAGTCGTCCCGTTGTAACTCATAAATGTAACGTCACGAGTACATCACTGCCGCAGAGACAGACAATCAATTCGAAACTCCTCCATCCATTGACATCCATCAGAAACTATCGCAGACATTTCTATAGCGAACTAGTGGAAAAGCAACGCTCGCAAGTGGGACGACACAAAGCGATGACGTCATGCCACAAAGCGCCAATGACTCCACAAAGGTGGCTCAATGACGCGCGGCACAGACGCGGTACGGCACGGCATACATGCCGCATTCATACCGCGCTGTGATTAGTGCGCGCTGCTTACAGTAATGCGGTGCGGTGATAACTTGTTTCATGATTTTCAGTCGTGTAGGCTCTGTTACACGGAACTGGGGAATGATGTTACGTAACTGCCTACTGTGGTTTCCAAAGCAAATCGTCAGAGTCATAATCACCATTAAGATTACGGTATTTCGAGAGTAGCCCAATTAATTTGAGAGAGAATATCATCATTGAAAATCAATCTGTCGAATTTCAATACCTTGGTTTGAATTAATGCCTTACTATTTAGGTACCCTTCTTTAATAAAACTGCAGAAAACTCATGCTAATAGAAAATATAGCGATACAGGTATATTTATCAGCTGACTACATAAACTTGTGCGCCTGAATACATCCTGATATATCATAAGACTCGAGACAAATCGCTTCGTAAGGTAGAACACTAGTCTAGCAATATTTCCGACTATTCGTATGCAGTTTGTATCCCCAGTTTTGTTTCCTGCGATCCATTTCACGATACCGTTGTCTCTAGATTGGAAAGGATAGAGTTATGTTGACTTGATTCAATACATCGGCAGATTTGCTGGAGTCAAAATAACTAGCGAAGTTGGTAAGATTGACACTATGACTAAAAATAACTGAACAATATTTTTCAATTATAAATTTATACACAGGCCTAAAAGTGTAATTTTAAGTGGAACATTCAATTATTTCAAATAATACAAAATAGACTTTTATGTTGAATTGAAAAGCTAAAAATAAAATTAAGTGACTTTTGTTTTTATCTAGATTCTTCCATTTGTTAAATTGAGTTTTAACTTGGTGACTTTGCACTATAAAACTGATTGTATCACTCCTTTTATTAGAAAAGCCTACTAAATTGTGTGTGTTTTATAAGAAAGTACCTATTATTCTGCAGAAATCTTATCTATATCTTGTGTAAAATTCTTTGAAGTTTTAATTATAGATGATCAGCTAATAAAGCACTAGATATTACATTTGTTGCCTAAGTAAATTTTTAAGTTATTTAATCGGTTAGCCAAGAATAATAATAATAACGCAACCGATCTTTACGTTGAGGTCGTGGTGAGGCTCGCGCGCTCCAAACTTTAGTTATGTGCTGGTAGAGTTTAATTTGTCTGGAGTGAGGAGCTAGGCCAAGAGAGACACAGAAACCCGTACGGTAGCATGTGGCAAGTTGTTGGGCAGTAGTGACCCCAGGGACCTATAGAGATATGAGGGATGCAAAAAGTTTACTCATTCTCCCATTTGCATTAAAGGACATGGAGGTCCAAGTCTAATTTTTAAGTAATTTTTTTGTCTAGGAAAGGATTTTGATTCGCCTACTTATATTATTACCAGGCTCAGATTTTATTACAGATGAAGCCGCTTACCAAAACATATCTTCAGAGTCAGTCTTGCAGATCCTGCCAGACCGTTTTAGAGACAAGTCAGAAAATAGAAACCAGAGGGGCCTAGGCAAGTGAAAAATGTTTTTAAAGCGTTTCCTATTTTACTTTGTATAGGTAAAAACTCACCTACAGAAAAGACATGCTGACATAATTAAAACGATTTTAACGAAAACAAAATCCAGCTAATTCCACGTTCGCTCAGTGAATGGTAGTGACCTGATTGCGGGGCGCACGGCGTCTTATTGTGCCGAGCGCAGTCGACGCGGCATTGTTCAGCGCCGACTGAGGAGCAGTTGCGACGCATTCAGTACTCACGTGCAGCTTTGAATTTAGAGCTGTGTATTATACCTGCTTGAAATTACGTGTTTTGGATGTGTGTTAAATTTTGGATTTGTATGAAAAATTTACTTGCGACTAAGCTTGTTACTTTGATGAAGATGGAAAGTAAAATAGGTTTATTTCTCACAGAAACACATGTATGCATAATCTATAATGATCCCACTGCTGGGCACACAGGTTTCCTCACTAAGAGAGAGCGGCCGTAATCCACCACGCAAGCCCAGGGCAGACTGGTAGATGTCATGTTTTTTTTTTTTTTTAGGTTCTTGTACAAGCTGGTTCCCTGACGATGTTTTCCTTCACCGTTTTCAAAGCTAAGGTGATGAAATTAAATGTGCAAAGTAAAGTGCCTGAATGGGTTCGAACTCGTAAATCCGGGCCGATACCACAGGGCCACCAAGGCTCACATCACATGCATCAAAACAAATAAAACAAAATGTCTACCTACATATCGCTAATCCAAAAAACATTGACATAATTTCACGTTTTCACTATTTTTCTGGAGAGATATTTGAAATTTTGGAACGCAAAATATATTCAGTTACACATCGTAAATGTGGCTTGACAAGAAAGCTTGCAGTCAGCATGATGCTGAGATGTGAGTTCCCCACAGCACAGCGCTTACTATCAGTTATTAACTTGTGAGTAATAATTATGACATACACAGGTTCCTATGTTTATTTCAAGGGTTAATAATGAAAACGAAATCATTTCTGACAAAGCTTTATTTGTTTGGTTTCTCACAAAGATTTCCCTATGGTGCCCTTCCTGTTAATTGTATCAATAGCTATATAACATATTGCTTTTCTGAATATGCTTTCAGTACTATTAATAATGGGTTTGATTACCGTCGTTTTTAACCCCCGACGCAAAAAGAGGAGTGTTATAAGTTTGACGTGTCTGTCTGTCTGTCTGTCTGTCTGTGTGTCTGTCTGTCTGTGGCATCATAGCTCCCGAACGAATGATGCGATTTCAATAAAAAAAAAATGTATTAAAGGTGACTTATCTGCGAGTGTTCTTAGACATGTTTGATGAAAATCGGTTAAGCCGTTTAAAAGTTGTGGGGGGAAAAGTGGGGAAGAGTAACCGAATGTCAGCAAATATACTCGAGTGGGGTCTCAAATGAAAGCGCACTAAAAGAGAATATTGATGAATTAATCGAGAGTGTTCTTAGCTTCATTTGATTCTACATTATATTACGTATGTACCTATAAAAAGTACAAAATAAAAAATTAAATTTAAAATTTAAAAAACCCCGACACAAAAACCTAATTTCCCTTTAAAAAGTAAAAAATAATAAAAAATAACTCAATCTTAAAGTACCTAAGAATGTATTAATAATTCAAAAAAAAAACGTCGCGTAGTCAACGACGTCTGCACTCGCGGAGCGGTCCCCCGCTCCGCGAGTGCAGACGTCGTTGACTGCTTAGTTATGTAATAAGACTATTTGTAATTAAATTGCTAGGTTTGAAGCGGTCCCCCAACGCGGCGTATTTTTTTTTGAATTATTAATACATTCTTAGGTACTTTAAGATTGAGTTATTTTTTATTATTTTTTACTTTTTAAAGGGAAATTAGGTTTTTGTGTCGGGGGTTTTTTAAATTTTAAATTTAATTTTTTTGCAATCTAATAATTACCAAATCATTATCAAAATTCGTTTTAAGTCTTAATTCATTTGGCTTCGTCCGATTTCATCCCACTCCCAACTCGCCCGGTCCATCTTCTAATATATAAAATTCTCGTGTCACAGTTTTCGTTGCCATACTCCTCCGAAACGGCTTGACCGATTTTGATGAAATTTTTTGTGCTTATCCGATATCTATGAGAATCGGCCAACATCTATTTTTCATCCCCCTAAATGTTAGGGGTAGTCCACCCCTAAATTTTATTTTTTATTTTTTAGACAAAATTTTTAATTTCTATTTTTTTATGATACAACATACAAAAATACATACAATCCTCAATTTTCACCCTTCTACGATCAACCCTTATTTTTTAATAGCCATTTTAGTAATTTAATCATTTTTCCTCTCCGGTCGAAAACTGATCAATCGTCATTTAATTAGTTATCCCCGCCTAAGAAATTATTTATATGGCAAAACAACGTTTGCCGGGTCAGCTAGTTATTTATATATATCTACCTACATGTAAAGCTAGAAGGTGCAAAAGTACTAATGGTAAGAAAAGTGCTTGTATGGTTTGTATTTATTTTTATTCAGTCATCACTAATCACAGTTTTTATAACAATTACAGATATCTGTTAAAAAATCACAGTTTGTATATTATGAAATACTTTAAACTATCTAAGGTAAGGTGCTGGCAATACTGGCAGCCGGCCGTCAAAAATTTTGGTGCTAGAATTAAATTGTAAAATTGATGTAATTTGCGTTTAAATATTTAAAAACGTGTTTAATTTCGATAGATAGATATTTCAATGAAATATCAATAAATCAGTACTAGCTGTCATCCAACGGACGGATTTGAAATCACCACCTAACCCGGGGAGTATTTCTTTTAATTTAAGCTTATTCTATTAGCTTATTTGATTTGTTGATTTAAATTCGAATAAATAATCTGAAATTAAATCCGGAAATATGTTTCAAAACATGTTAAAATATTTATTACGAAAAATTATAGTAGGTATTCCACGCAGGTGCACAGCTACGTTGGTGAAGTAGTAAACAGATATTTATTACCTTTCTTGTGCTCCTCTACTTGCTTTCTTGTAGGTACACACGTCTTCTTTGCATTTCAGCAAAAATTTTGTTAGCGTTATTTTCCATATTTGGCACACACTCATTTACATGTTTAATTTCACTAAATAACACATCGGTGTCATTGTGTAAAGACACTGATCCGTTGCACTTAATATTTTTTTCCTGTTAACACACATCCAAATACGAGACGAATTGTTTACACGGCGTTTATAATATGTATGTCCGGCGTACAAAAGAGATAACCCCCGTTTGTTTTAACAGTTTCAAAATTTCGCGAAACGTCCCGAGAAGATCCATCCCCTGACATGTTGCCGACGCATATGGACACATAAAATTACTTATTACGCACTGGGGCAGCATCGTGATGTTAAAAGAAAGGGATATTCATCTTAGAAATGTTTCTGCATAATTAATAAATTAGATAGAAAGATACCAAAAAGCTCTATGTAATGACAAAAACCAGCTATTACAATAGCATCAACCGATGCCACCGACATTTGCTCACTGCGGTTATTGACTTTTATGATTGTTTTGTTCGGACACATGCAGGCTTAGGCTTATTGTAAAATTTCTAGGAAATAATTGTTTCATAATTAATAACTAACTACTTAATTGCACGGAATCTAAGTAGGATATTTCGTTAAAAATATATATAATAAGATTAAGAGCAAAATTTATCCATGATAAGTATTTATTTTCTACATCGTAGAACTTTTTCAACAGACTTGTACCCTTGCATCTAAAAGTCAGTTAAAAAAGCGGGCGAGTTGGGACTGGGGATGAGATGGGATGAAGCCATTCATTTTGCACTAAACCCTTCTTCTGCATACGACACTACAGAGAAATATAGAAGAACGTTCAAGCAAAACTGAACCTATTTGATATAGATACGTATTTCCAATATGGCTACATTGTTATGCGGAAGTTATCATTTGGTATGTATTCAGTACCAGAATCGATGCTTAAGAACAACAAACAAGCATAATTCCCTGCGCACCAGGTAACACCGGGTAGAACCGGGTAGTAGGTACTAAATAAGGCCGCCTACAAACAAAGATCGCATAGATTGCAGCTAATCGCTCTCTAGCGTAGTGTTCACGCGGCAAACACTACAATATGAAAGTAAAGTAAGAAGCTCAAGTATTAAAAAGCGAAGAAATGATACGTATGACAACGTGTTGATGAAATGTACAAAAATTAGAAATTTAACTGGTATCGCTGCCTTCTAGGTTACTAAGACCTAAAAAATAAATGCTGGATCAAACTCTGACCCGTTGATATACCTAATTCAAACAAATTGGTTCAGCCGTTTCGGAGATAGGCCTGAGAAAACAGATATATTAACAAAAAATAAAATTCGATATTTTTTGGAGTTTACTCCTTAAGAATCAATTTTCGTATATAAATCCGAGGCATGAAAATTTATGGGGAGTAAAATCAAACTATCAAAATATACTATAGTAATCTATATATATTTTATAATTGTCCGTAAGTAGTAAACTCTAGTCGTGTGTCGGTGTGTATATCCTTTCACATGCGTTAATTAAAAGCTATTATTTTGTTATTACGAGTACGCCCTTAAATTTGATAAAATTGAAGGGCCTGGTTTAAACAGACTTAAATAAAATACAAACCAATTCATCAATACAATTTGTGTTTTGTTTAGGTATGTATTGTGTAGTTAAGTTGTTAGTAGTGGTATTTCTGTGGTATTGCAACATTGTGGTGCTAGAGAGGCGCCGTGAGCCAGATCGTCGGACAATAGTGCGGGGACAATGCGAAGTTTGCCACCTTTTGTGCAATCGATGCTTTTCGTTTAGAAAAACAACGCTTTTTGTGGTTGTGTCGTCACGGTGTCGGACTTTATCGATGCCTGTCTACAAACACGGCGGAGTGTCTCTATATTTTTTTTTTCAATTTCAATTAGTTATTGGAGATGTTTACAGTGTAATTTATTCGTGTTCTTTATCCCCCACGATAAATTGGTTTAGTTTTCTTTTTCGTATTTTACATCTAATACCTGCTTGAAATATCTAAGTACTAATTTATTGTTTTTGACTGTCGTGATGAAAGTAATATCTGTTATAATTTCGAAATAAAATTTGGAATTCCCACGGAAAGTATTTAAGACAGATGAAGTAGGTAGTTAATAACAATAAATCTAATTTCCTAATTTCAATTGCTCCAACTATTATGAAGCGCGTTCAGACAGTAATTCCTAACGACCTCCTGAAGGCCATGTTTCGTCAACTCATTAAGAACTAAACAACATCGTTATACCGTCACAATTAATCATGAATCAAATCGCGCGACACGGCGACAGCGACAATGACGCGACGGCGACGGCGCGCGCGACAAAACGCCTTGACGCCGCAACAATAACCCGTCAGCTCCGATACTACGAATACAATTAATATCCTCACACTACCCAACCAAACGACCCTCACCCCCTAATTACCAACACATTTTCAACCTTATTCTTATTAGAATAAAGCCCTAATTCGGCTCATTATGGTATTTAGATAAGGTTAAGTTAAGCGTGTAACGATGAATGGACATATTAAAGATTAATTACGATAGCTTGTTGTCGTATTACTGAATAGATGTTTGTTTCAGTAATTTAATTAGGAAGAGGATTCTTTTTTCTTGTTTTGTACGTTTTGAATGATTATTTGCCATATTTTTGTGATAATATGCAAGTAATTTCACTTGAACTGCCATCTCTGCACTTTTTAATGAAAATTCATCTGTAAGATTTTCAGTCATTAGTAACTATTTCATTAATCATTATGAAATTCAGAAGCTACAATACTATAATTCTCAGTAATTATGACACTACCAATTCAGTTTCTTTCACCGCTATTTAAAGGGCTGACGTGCCCCATAAAATAATGCATTAAAAAAACCTCAAAAAAAAAATCCAAAATCTAAATCTACACCTTTTTAAATCTATCATTAAACAACTTCTAGAATTCAATCTATGAATCCCAAATCTATCAAGTGTCAAATTCGTTTCTCAATTAAATTGTGAGTTCACGTGAACCCTACAACCGCTACGTTAATTGTCAGCCAAGTATCAGCTATGACCGCCTGACAGCCACAATTTGGTCATGTCAGAGAGCTGCGGCCAACGCTCCACGATGACAGCTGACGGCCGATGGCGCGCGGCGGCCGGATCAGCTGACAAGCAGTTTTGTTTAGCCAGAAGTTTGGACCCGCGTGATTCGATTAATCTCGGGTGAAGTTAAAAGGACTTATTTAATCGAGTTTTATTTACCCAGCACTTTGCATACTGAGTTGACCTTATTGATACCTACCTACCTACTTACGTTAGAATTATACCCATCGATTGATAACCTAGAGCTTTGATATATATTCATTTATTTACAGTTGCTGACAATGAAATTAGAAGTACTTAATATTTTTATTTATTTTTACTCATTGCTTGCTGCACTGTTCGACGTCATCACGTCAGCGCCGGCTGTCACTGATAACCAGCGCTAGGGTTCTGTCTCGCATAGGGCACAGCATTATGCTGAGCGGTGGCCGTTTGATTCGATGTGACGCATATTTTCCCCCAGCTTTTATATATTTTTGTTGTGTTTTGTCTTTCTTTGCGTCATGTTTCAACCATATTCTCTTCAATTCTTTTTCTTTCTAAGTCTCACAAATGCTTACTAATTAGATTCTCTAAACGAAATGGGTATTAATTTACGCCTACAACGGAATATGAAACTGAAACACGAAAAGTAAAAAAGAGGACAACAATTGCATCACTTGACACAACCCTCCACCCCATTATCAACCTTGACGTCCAATCAAACGTTACAGTTATTACGTGTCGAATGATTTCCAACCAAACGATTTCATGTCGGACATAAAACATATTCAACCCTTTGAATGGACAGAAAATGTGGAGTGACAATACAATTCGCGAACGGGGTCGCGCGGAACGACGGGCGCGCGTCGGGTGTTGGCAGCGGGGGTTATGAGTGACGTGGAATACATCGAGTAACGCGCCATCGAGTGTCCTATCGATTTGATGTCAATCATGTACTACCCGGTTATAGCACGTCTTGCGAATTGTGATAATTTGAGAATCGGTTTCCATTTGATTAAGTCAGAGCAGGTGGTGTTTGAAGGTTAGGGATTTCTGGCCATGGTGGATTTAATACATAACGCAATAGTTTAGGCAAACGAACATAACCAGCCTATACCTGGGACACAGGCTCTCCTTCGGTGAGAGGGAGTGGGCCGTACTGTACCACGCGGGTCCAGTGCGGGTTGGTAAATGCCTCAAGTCTTAGAATTTCTGATTCTAGGACATGCTGGTTTGCTCACGATGTCTTCCTTCTCTGTTTTGGGAGTAGTTGTAATGAAATTATTTACTCATAGTTAAGCGCCTGCCTGGGTTTGAACCCACGACCTACAACTCGTAAGTCGGAGCCGATACCAGCGGCCCAACACTGTTCTCGGCAAACGTAATTTACGAAAATAATTAAAACTATTAGGTGTCGTGTACTTTCAATTGGAATTGCTATTCAAGGATCCCATATAATTTGTGAAAAATGAATAAACAGCTACTGATACTCGCTTCTGTTTTTATTTTATTTCTAGAATCAGTTTTATTAATAAAAATATATATTTCAAAAGCTGTGAAGTTCAATTCAGGCATTACAATATTTAAATGAACTCCACGGGTTACATTTATCTAGACTATAAAATAGATTTAATCTCTCGAGCAATCCTCTTTGAATTCAATATTGTACTAAACCAAGTTTAATAACGTAAAAAACTCTGAATCGAAGCTGCCCATTAAAATCGTCACTCGGTTATATTGCCAGCGGAAATTAAACCATACGTCTTCTGCATAAAATAGAATTTAGTGTAAAAGGATGGGGTTATAACTCTCGGTATTTTTGATATTTTTATTTGCAACAGAGGCGCATCGGTCCGCTTGGAAATGCTAATAATGGGTTCTGCAACCTTTTGCTGGGAACCAAAAAGAAATAGAACGTTTCTAAAGAGTTTTTTGTGATGCTCCCCAGATTATTTTTTGTCCATTTTGGAGAGATAACAGATTATCTAGGAAGGCTTTTTAAGGTTGAAAATGGTTTATACATTAAAATTTCTTCAAACACAACACTATGTTTTCTTGGCTCTATGAGCAAACCCAAACCCTGCCACTTCCTAATTATGCCAGGCATGCACCGTAAAAACTAACTGCCACAACTTTTTATACGAAAAACCAGCTCAAGCACAACAGCGCTCTTCCTTCCGTACACGAAGGAGAAACTTCTCGCATTTCCGAAGATATAACTCAACTTAATGCAATCCCATAACGCTGGCTTAAAACAATCAATTTCTAGCAGGCGAGAACATTTTTTACCGAAACAAGCGCCCGTTCCATTGCTGCGGCCGTAACTATAATCGTTAATAGTAGCCTGTTCTAAAGTAACAAGGAACATCGATGTAGATATATAGACAGACTGGATGTTGTCGCCACTATTAACGAGAGCGTGATGAATACGAGATGTAATTTATGTGGTACGTAAGTATTTGTGTATTCAATGTTAAGGATTCATCACACGATGGCTTATATTGGTATTCATTATTCGTATATCAACGAACACAAACCTACCTATTACTAACTCTTTTAATAAGTAGCTTATTAAAATAATCGATATTTTTCGTAAGGGAAACACCCTGTTTTGTCCGGTTTTAAGGTAGTCAGTGTATGTAGAGGCATTTGAGCTTTGCATCTGGAATGGCTATGCTTGTGACCTCTTACTTTTAAATGGGCTACCTGGCTGCTTGTCACCCATAACATAATTAGAAAAAAAAATAACTGACTTCTAAAAATAACACTGCGAACTGAAAAATAACTTTGTCTTCGGAAGTCAGTACCAAAAATATGTACAATCAAAGACACCGACTTCCGAAATAAAAATTATTCTTCACTTGAAAGTGTTTGAAGTCGGCTGTTTTATTTGGAAATTAACTTTTATTTTTATGTTTTAGCTGTGATACCTATCCCTCATAAATTCCTCACCTTCCAACCCTTCACTTGTTAAGTAAAAACTGTTACAGGAAGTTATTATTATCTCATCAATTTACACTAATTAGAAAAAAAAATCGTAGGTGTTATTGAAGCTAACTCATATATCACAAATCAAAACTAGACCAATTTTTATAGGACCACACCATAAGTAAAACCACCCTTTAAAGCAAAAGAAGTTTTTTTCTTTAAATTATAATTACCGCCGTTTAAAAACAACTAAATTGAGAACCACCTCCTTTTTGAAAGTCGGTTAAAAAGTATGTCTGTTCCATCCTCTCTACCTCTGTTTACACAGAGGTAGAGAGGATGGAACAGACATACTACTATTGGGCCAGACCGTTACCGCGCTTATTTGCAAGCGGAACTTGGCCGCCCAGCGTTATGCCCGCCAGTGCGCATTGCCATTCAACGACCAAGAGTCCGGACGATCCTGTGAGCACTTTGTGAGAGCGAGTGTGTTACGTTCATGTAATGAATGTATTCGCTTGCTGCAATGGTGTCGATATAAATGGTTCTGATATTATTGAACATAAGTGCAGAACAGTGTGTATTCTGTTAGTTGATTTAAATAGCGGATTTTAGTAGAAAAAACTAACATGACTAACTAAAATAACAACTGTATGCCTGGTTGTTCCATAATTAAATATTATGAAAGAAATTATGAAACATTAATTTGACTCAAACACCACATTATTAATTTTTATGGGTAATAGGGGATATGTGAGAATTGTTCCAATATTATGGAACACTGAGTAATCCTAGTTTTATATAAAACTAGCTTCTGCCCACGACTTCGTCCGCGTCAAATTTTTGCTTCCGTGACCCTTCCCGTCGCATGGAATTGCCTGCCAGTTTTCGTCCATTTTTCGTTGCTGCTCCGCTTCTTTTTATCGTATCGTGATGTTATATAGCCTATAGCCTTCCTCAATAAATAAGAAACCTAACACAATAAAGATAATAATTTGGACCAGTAATTTCGGAGCGTTTTTACAAACAAACAATCAAATATTTCCTCTTTATAATATAATAGTATAGAAAACCCACCCCTGTTCCTTCAGTTGGCTATGCCAGGGCCACGGTAACTCTTTCGAACAAATCTCGCAACCTTGGCAGAAAGTTATGACCACCTGGTACTTCGAAGGCATAAAACGTTTTCTGGCTGACACTGCTGTTTGATAAGCTCATACCAAGTTATGACCACCTGGTACTTCGAAGGCAACTTTTTTGTCATACCATGTTTTATAGTGACTTGTATTCTCTTTGACGTTTTATGTCACGTCACACGGGAACGCGGTCGAACATATAAAAAGTATCCTTCGTCCGTCTCCTTGTTTTAAGCTACCTCCCCACCAATTTTCAGCCAAATCGGTTCAGCCGTTCTTGAGTTATAAATAGTGTAACTAGAACAACTTTATTTTATATATATTATAGATTGCGATTTAAACATTCACAAAAAAAAAAATTGTAGCAGTTGGCAACGGAAATAAAAAAGGTTATGATTTTAAATAAAAAAATGACCTTTAAGTACTACAACACCTTTATGTACCTAAATAAATACATTATATATATTGTTTTTACTTTTTTGTATTGCGATTCAAGTATTTACTGATTTAAAATTTCAATTACTCTTAAATGTTTTCATTAAATTAACATCCACAGAGTTTAAATATACATCTGTACTTGAGTAAATTATATGATTTTAAGGCATGGCTAATATTTTATAAGACTCGAAGACTCGTAGTCGGTCTATGCTAAGACGTAACCACTGCGTAGCCGGTATTACAAGTAAATTTCACACAAACCTATATCATAGTTATACATAATGGCCATAAACTGACGAGAACGTAATAAGTTTTGATATCAAGCTAACATAGTAACTTAGTGCCTACGAGCTACGCCGTAGCGTCGTAGCTTCGTAGCGCGTTGCTACGAGCGCGTAGCACCGAGTTTCCTCGTAAACGTCAAGTATTATTTGATCGTTCGTCGTTATTAAAGGGTAATGCTGTTTACTTAACATTGATTATTTACTTTGGAAACTGAAACAAAGTAAGTTAGCTTAGTTAAATATAACTTGTACTTACATACGACTGTTTAACTGAAGTTGTAAAAGATTGAAACTGGTTTTGGAATTCTTTGATGCTTAAAGGTATTATTTTATAACTGTTACGCCTGTTTTAAAGGTTGTGTTTTTAAGCTTCTAAGAATTTACTTGCTGAAATTCTTTAAATTGCTTGACAAACTTCTTAAATACTTATAGCGAAATAAACACCTAAGTAATATAGTCGTAGATAAAAAAATTAAACCTGGGCACACATTGGGCACGTAGGAATGCTAATCATTTGGACTGTTTATAGGATATATTTTCAATGTTGTAAAGCTCTCTTTACATATTATGCACAAGTCACTATATTCTCAAGAGAAGTGGTCTAAATGGATGTTTTAGCCCTCGACGGTAAAGGAGGGGTATTATAACTTAAACGTGTCTCTCTGTGGCATCGTATTTCCCAAACGGCTGATCCAATTTTGATTCGTTTTTTTTATTTTGTTTGACCTTTCAGACAAAATAATAAACGAAACTACAACAACTGTCTCTTTTCGTTTTAAATTAGAGTGTTTACTGCTGTGGTTCAGGAAAATCTTTTCAGCCATTTGGAGATTAGCATTTTTCTGATTGATGAAGGGATTTGAGCATCTTCCACGAGTCTGATGAAGTTGTTATCATATTTGTACAATATTATTAGAAGAAACATACAAAACTTGAACTGATACTGCAGTACTACTTGAAATTAGTAGAATTCGAACAGACGTAGAAATAAAGGAATAGTTGTGGTTGTAGTTGTATCCTAAATAAAATTCGGAAATAAATAGTTTTTACTTGAATGAATTGACTCTAGAAATCACTTTTAAGTAGCAGCTAAAAGTATACATATTACTGCTCTTGAAATAATTATACACACCTCACTTTTAAAATAGGAACATCTTACAACTGCACCACCAATCATTTCATTAATTCAACCGATTCCAGCAATCAAATCTTAGAACTTCTGGTCACCCGCCTCCCCCGCCCTCCTCCATCTTCTGTAAATCATACCGGAGTATTGACGACGTAGGGCTGCGTCCGGTGCCATCTCGAACAATGGCGGGCCGCGGCAGAAGTCCGTAAATCTACACAAATGGCCGCCACAAGGATGGCCGCACTCTCAGCCACTTGGGCCTCTGCATCACGATATTGTAAATTGAATCTCGAAATATTGATTTTGCAATTTTTGTGAGATGCTCGATGTGATGATGTTACAGATGATCGTGTATTTTAGTGTGTAATTTCCTGCCTACTGAAGTGTACATTAAAAAGTACCATATATTACGTACAAAAGTACGTACATGTACTCAATTTAAGTCTAGCTAGCAATTTTGTGTCAAACTTTTAAAGAGTTATTCAATTAAATAGTTGGTCCTGAGTTATCGATACTTTTCATAAACAGACTAATATTATATTAAGCAGTAAACAAGACCCGAAGAAACTTAGATATTGTTCGAACAGTTGAGTTAATAAACTACAATCGTGCACGAGAAATGAAAACTCCCTCCTTCCGCGAACGGCATTAAGTTACGACTTGAGACTGGGAACTTAGCGGGAATATGGCAAATACTGTTTATGTACAACAATGTTGAAGTACAGAAATATTGAAGAAGGATTTCTTGTTTTAGCGCCACCTTCGAAGTTTTTCGAGGAAGTTTTTAGTTTTTCTTTTTCATTCCCGTGTTGATCAAAACTTTGTTACGTGAACAGTATGGTAAGTGATATCGGACTCGTCTTTAAAGTAAGTTTCTGTAACCGCAATCGATAAAAATGCCGCCATTATTTTATGAGAATATCGCAGTTATGCACTAATTAAAGTTAACATGTTTCTGTTTCCTTTTTACTAACACCCAGTGGTCTAGTCTTTTCTTGTACTACGTTGAATTTTGTTTTAAAAAGAGACCAGTATATAAAGGCTATACTTTAAAAATCCAACGCTGGTGTTAAACCCGGATAAGCTCGAGAAATTAGTCACGTGTGTCGTCAGAGGGCGCTGTGATGACGAGCGATCATTTTTCACGGACCGCCCTCCCTTATGTAATGCGGTACGGAAGTTTAGGTACTTTTCACGTGATCTAGTGATTTATACTTTCTAGTTTAGGATATTTATGTCAGAATTAACTCTTCCTGATTTTAGAAAAGACGTTAAACATGAAACAGGCGTGTATCAAAACATTTTGTAAATTATGGTCATTATGAATACAATAACGCAAGGATTTTTTTTTTGTTAACTTATGTACTATGAAATATACCAAACCTAAACACATGATCATATCGCATTACATAATTACACTAGCTTCTGTCCGCGACTTCGTCAGCCTTAAATTTCTTATTCCTCTGACCTTCCCCGTCGCATCGAATCGCTTGCCTGGGCGATTTTTTCGTATTAGTGACCTTTTGCATGGCTCCTAAGGGTCCTAGCGTGATGTTATATATCCTAAAGCCTTCCACAATAAATGGGCTACTCACCACTAAAATGTTTTTCAATTCCAATCAGTAGTTCCTGAGATCATAGCGTTCAACCAAATAAACAAACAAACAAATTCTTCAGCTTTATATATAGTATTGTATAGATATAGTATTAATTATTTTCTGTAGATAGTGAGGTGCTTAGGCTTAAGATTGTAATGCTTAAATTATAAAATAACAGTATACTCATTGATAAGAAGCCTCATAAATAATTAAACAAGCTAACACTAAAATATATAAAATTATGTACAAGTATAGAAAGTATAATAACCAGTCTTACCAAGGGGTATCGTATTGCCCAGTGACTGTGGAGATCAGATAGGCAGTCTCTCAATGCAAAATACTGGTACTCAACTGCATCCGGTTAGACTGGCAGCCAACCCCAACCTAGTTGGGAAAAGGCTAAGCAGATGATGATGATGTACAAGTATATAAAAAATGAGAATGAGCGAATGTGGATGACCAATGCGGTCATGAAGTTATTCGTCCACATTGCTGTCAATGAGAAGTGGCCAAAACGCTGGCAACAATAACGTATTATTTTGTTAAATGCGATCAATACTATAAGTACACTTTAAAATTGCATTCATCAGGCGTTGGTTTCAAATAACCATATTTAACTTTACTCAGCAACAAGCTCAGTATTTTATTAATTCGGGGACCATTTTAATGTATGGATACATTTTTTTTTTTTTTTTTTCAGGATGGGAAATCATCAAATGACTTCTCCCGCTCTGGGCGGAGCGGGAGGGCGTGTCAGACTTTTACTGACTAAAACCCACCCGTGTTCCATCAGTTGCCCATGTGCCAGGGTCACGGTATCTCTTTCGAACAATCACGCGACCCCGGCAGGCATCGGTCCTAGTAGACCCCTACACTGCTGCTGACATCTCTTTGAGGCGCGCGTGGAACACTGCGCGCCGTTGACCCGAGCCTGGTCCTTACCGGGCGGCGAGCCACCCATTGCTCGCCACCCGCAAGCTCGCGCCTACGGTGGCCGGGAGTCCGCAATTGACTCCCGACGCCCGGGGCGTCTCCTCCTGCGGCGGCTAGGGGCATGAAGGCGCAGAGACTGCCACTCCCTCACGCGCCCCGCCTCCTCCTTCGCGAGCATCACTGCTTCGCAGAAGGAGGTGACGGCTTCCCATTCCCTCTCGCTCCGTACCATGGCTCGCACCAGGGCCGGACGCGAGAGGTCGCCGCCGCCGATCGCCTCCACGAGGACACGGCGGTGCTCCGCCCAGGCAGGGCATACCTCCACCGTATGCTCCACCGTGTCCTCCAGACGATCCTCGCAATGGAAACACCCGGACGTATCCTCCCGCTTTATCCTGAACAGGAACCCACCGAAGCACCCATGCCCGGTGAGAACCTGCGTCAGGCGGAAGGTGAGGACGCCGTGGCGCCTCTCTATCCACTCCTCAAAGAGGGGACTTACCGCCGCAATAGTGGCGTGCCCAGCACTGGGCTGCGACAATCGTACCCGCCATGTCGCCATGAGATCACACCGGAGCTCTGTCCGCCGTGCCACGATTTGTCGCGGCAGCGGAGTTTCGCCCCGGCGTTTCGCCTCCTCGCGCCACTCCCACATGTGCGCGAGGACCTTTGCCTCCAGAATGTATGGATACATTACAATTGGTTTTAACATACTATCATACCATCGTCGGTCGGGTAGCACAGACGCACATAAAACTACTACTATCTGTCAAATTTCTTTAATAGGTTTTGAACTTTATCGCTTAAGCATTAGGTTCAAGATTGATTGGGAAAATTTGACAGTTTCGGTTAGCTTGATATACTGGCGTCTGTAATTGTACATTTATTTTTCACATACAAAACATAATCTTATTTTAATAAAAGATTTTTTTTTCCTATATTCTAATGTATCCTGAAGTATTGTACCACATCACGTTTCCGGTTAATAACAGTGTGTGAATGTGGACAGCCCCCGTCTATTTGGGGCATACGCTAATTCTCACGTGGCCTTCTGCGATGTATCCCTTGTGTATTACACGTGTGGGAAAAATACGATGACACGTGTTGATTTTATCTTTACAAATGAATACAATTCATGTGTCTGTTCGTAATGTCAAAATATTGTTATTTTGACATAACAAGTATATACGGTGCTTATTATTATTATTTATTCATAATCAAGTAACAATAGACTCATTAGGTATACAATTATAAAAACAATACACATACAAATTTAGAATTGCAATCAAAATTAACAATCAAAAATTAAACCATTAATATTAAAATTAATTCACCAAATTTTTATCAAAAAGTAAAATAAATAAAACATACAATAATTATAATTTTCTAACCGGCATCGGAACAGCAACAAACTTGTCACATCCATGCCGGATATAAGGGCAGTCCAACCGGTCAACGATCATTGCCAGGATAACATTGGGGCTGTCCCGCACCCGGCGCACCAGGGACGTACACCGCTTGCGCATAACAGCGTGGAAACAATCAGTGCGCGCCATCGCGAAAATTCCTGATGCGCTACAGAAACGGGGCAGCCCCAACACCGCCCTGAACGTATTGTTGTACTGGATACGGAGGGTGCTGTATGCCCTGCCAGTGTAGTCAACCCACAGGCTGCAAGTGTAAAGGGAAGTGCAGTACGCTTTAAAAAGCGTGACCTTCACAGCAACAGAACAACGCGTAAACCTGCGGGCTATCATGTTGGCTCGCACAGACAGCGCCCTCCGCTCTCGCTCCATGTCCGCATGGTCTTTAAGGTCCTCGATCCATTGGAACACCCTCGAGATGAACAGGCGGTAAATTCATAGGACTCGACACACCGATGGCCTGAAAGACCATGAAGTGACTTTTCTTCCCATTATACCTTAGACCATGTCCACGCGCGTATTCAGTACACATACTGAGAAGTCTCCTCAGCCCACAAATCGACGCGCTCAGCAACACCATGTCGTGGGCATAACTAATATTGTTGACACAAACTCCGTCTACATAGTATCCGACATATTGACTGCTGAGCGAGACGATCGGCTCGTTCATATAAATGTTGAACAATGTAGGCGAGGTCAGACCACCTTGTCTTACGCCGCATTCGCTAACATAAGGGTCCGACATTGCCCCCGCCCATCTGACACTATTGACCTGGTGCCCGTACCAGTACCGGAGTATGCTGACGAGTTCCCCTGGTAAGTCCGTGCTCTCCAGCTTTTCCCAGAGAACGTCGTACGAAACGAGGTCAAAGGCCCTGGATAAATCGAGGAAGCACGCGAAAAAAAAAAAACAAAAAATCGGGTAAGCACGCGAAAAAAAAAACAAAAAAAAAACAATTTTAATTTTTTTTATTTGTTTTTCTATTCGTTTGTTTTGACGGGAAATTCACTGATATATAGCTGATATTACAACATAAAGAGTAATAACAAAAGATATATTTTTTGTCTCAAAATAAAACGTTTCCGTGCGATAATTTCTGAAATCGACGCGGGTGAAGCCGCGGGCAGCTGCTAGTAAGCTATAAATATGTTCGATATAATTCTTCGTAGTTACTACGTTTGTGTAGATTTAGTTGCTGCCTTTCATTTATATTGATAAATTAGTAGGAAAGATTTTACACAGTTTTCATTTAATTATTCACCATTGTCATAGTGAGCAGAAATTCATGTTAGGGGCAATATTTGGGGCTTTCTTAAATTTTATTGAGTTTCTAGTTGTGCGGTTTTGCTCCCGCTTTGTTCTTTTAACTTTACGTATAATTCTTTGATTTATTCGATAAGTCAATGCTTTTTTTTCTCAATTCGTTATTGCATACCATAATGTTAAAAATAGTTGGAAGGGAAAATATTATTTTAGTCACAATTATTGACCCTGTCGGGCACAGCAAGATCAAGTAGGAGAGAGGAGGAAGAGAAGAAACGAAGAACACTGGGTGCTTAATTGTAAATTATATTTTTAGTTACCTAGTTAATAATATACGTATTGGTTTTATAATAAATTAATAATGTATAGAATTTAAGAATTTTAGCTATTGTTTTATTAATTATATACACTTGTTCAATTACTTACTGTAATCTGATAAAAAACTATATATATTTTTATATTTTTCAACTTATTAATTATTGTTTAATTTATTATTATAATGTATTGCTTATTTATGGTAAGTTTATTTAATTGTATCCTTCACATTTATTAAAATAAAAATGTATATTATGCATTATAAGTTGATAGGCTTATATTATAACGTTACTTATAATTTATCATTTAAGTATTCGCCCTCCTGCTCTAGGCTGGAGCAGGAGGGCGTGTCAGACTTTTACAGACTAAAACCCACCCGTTTTCCTTCATTTGCCTTTATGCCAGGGCCACGATAACTCTTCCGAACAGATCTCGCTACTATGGCAGATTAATTAATGCTTACTAAACAATAACAATTGCACAGACAAAAACACTTCCACATTTTTCCTCGCTACGAACGTTCGATCACGACAACCCTCTAAAATCCACGAGAACTTCACTCGTGCCCCATAAAAGTCCGCCATATTTACAGCCCATTTAAATCGACCCGTAAACAAAACACAGCTTTAATCAACACCTCGGATGCTTATCCCGGGCATAAACAACGGCTATCTTTATAGCCAATAAAACAGCTAAATAGTTTTATATCGATTGTGTGACGTCATTTGTCTCGCGCCCCGTCGCCTGCCAACAGATTAATGGCCGAATGTTTGTTTTTATTTTTTTGGGGGAATAAGGATAGGGCTGGTTTTAATTGAGAGCTTGGACTATCATTTTCGTTCATAATATAGCCTTACTTTAAAGGAAAATATTGTTATAGCACTATGTGATCTACAACTGCACTTAAGTTACGCTGTTCTGTGACTTAACATTTTTACACAGAGAAGCGTGACTGACGGGTTTATCGGTCTCGTATATTATTTCATAGCACGTATGACCACATGTGACGTAATTTCACGACGTGCAATAATATACTGTTACCCATTATCGCCGCTAATTTTCTCACTATTATTTTTCACCGTCCCATATTCTTAAAAAGTCACATTGTGACTTAAAAAGTCACATTTTGGCATTTCTATATTCATAGAAATGAATTGTTTAAATAAACTAAGTACCAACTAGACAAATCAGAACTGTCACTCTTTGATAGTTGCATGGAATTGCCATAACATGGCAAATGGTTTAATAAATTGAAACACTACATGTTTCATTTTTTAAACCATTAATTTCCCTGTACAGTGATTAGGACTCACAACTAACTGATTTAAAATTTTCCAATTAAAGTTTAAAATAAATTGCTACAGAAAATCTGCCTAAACATCAGTCTCATTTCCTCGTTAACAATAAAAATTAGTTTGGAAGCCATCAGCCATCAGCTCGGCACTCAAGAGTCTTCCCATCGACTACTCAAGTGTCAAATCGTATCAGCTCAATGAAACAGCGCTTAAGACCAAAATAAAGCGCCCTCCTGTTTTTAGCCGTAACGTTTGAGTGTAACTTAATTTTGGAGCCATTATTGCCAATGGGGTGGCACTTACTGAGGGCGATAAGCTCGCGAGTTTTTGTGTAAATAGCTGTGATTGCGTAGTGGAGGAAAATGTATGTAAAAGTAGTGTAGGTTGTTTAGTGCACTGCATTGTAGTATGTAATTATCAAACTAGAAATGCCATAATATCCAGTGCAGTGCAAAAAAAGTAATCAGAAAGTATAAATTAACATACAAAGGTATACATTATGCAACAAATGTTTAAATAATCAGAAATAGAGTTTTGTTACGAAGTAATGGTTGGAAATACGTGGTGGTTTGGCTTCTTCTGAATGTCTACTATGCAGCAGTAAAACTCCAGTATTTTGGGGCGCCAAATCACTCCAGAGACTGGAGTAAAGCCCATCGAAAACAAATGAAAAAGGATCACAGTTCAGATTAAATATTTGTAAGGGTCGTCTTCATTTAACGATACCAACTTCCAACATTTAATTGATCGACCGACACATAAGGCAGGGTTTCTCATATGCCACTTTTTGCTCACTGAAGTCACACTGTGATACTGGCACTCACAAGAGTGATCCCTGGAGTGTCGTAAGAAACTAGCAATCGATCTACTTTTATGACACAGTTGGACCCACCATTTTATGGCTAGGCAAGTTACAAAGTAGTTCACTCAAACTGTCTACTTTTCTGGTTGCAAATGTGATGACATATTATTTTTGCCCGACAGTGTATTTTGGTAACATAATTTTAGGTAATTCCAGTTTGTATTACGAAGGCCCAGTAGTAATTAAATAATTTGTGTCCAAAGTTGGCTAGACGTAATATTAAGAAAGCGTGCCCATCAATCACGGGCATGTTCTTACTGCTTGTAATTAGCACCGAGTTACACCCTCAGTTATAGCGATGACGCAGCTGTACGGTGACCATGGTTTCAGACGGACGGATAATCATTGTTTGTGAACTTTATATACAAATTAGACTTTAAAGCTTTTATTTTTTTGTAAGAATTGAAACATAAAACATTATTGTTTTATCTTTAATTTCATCTATTTTTCTTTAAGTCTGTAAACTGTGAGTATAACTATTAAAGAAAAGAAATGTTTTATTTTCGAAATATAACAATAATTCAAACGAACAATCATTATTTACTTCACTGCTTGTCTCTGCATTACCGAAAGGTTGGGAGATAATATCTCTCTATATTTCTGTGTTTGAAGTATTATAAATATATCCAACATTTTTAACCGTCTCAGGCAACAGCGCTATGAAATTACAATTAGTATTCTAATATTAGTGCTCACTGTGTCCTGCTATTTACTCTCTGAGGACATTTGTCGCTATTTCATCATTACAGAGCCTTCCCGCATCAGTAACACTACCACCCGTATTTCTGACGCATTACAGAAAGTATAATATTCGCGTGTCACGCACACTTTAAGTGCTATTAACGGGTACAATATTTTGTTGAGTGGACCGAATGAGTATTATAAATGGATGAAATATTGTTTCATGGCTGATTTTAGTGATGAATGTAAAAAGAACAGTCACGCTTGTGTAGCGCTAATTGGAGCTGAGTTTCTGTTTTTTTTTTTAATGGCAACATTTATTTTGATTTATGGAAAACAAGTGACGTTAAACATCGGCTTTTTTAACATACATTTCTGTGCCCCTTTTTCTGTAGCAATTTTTTTATTAGTACTCAGCGAAATAAACAATTGTCAATTTGATTAACAGTTTTTGAAACAAATACATATAAGACCTATACAGAAAACATTATTACAAGAAAAAAATTAAAACCACTTACTATCTAAATTAGCAAAAATAAATCACGGAACCAACCCCACTTTTTAACAACAGCGCTATACTTCCCCATAACCTAACAGAAACAGACTCAAGTGAGTTAGAAAAGCTGGCAACCCCAGCTAATACACTTGTTGTGCTAATGCAATGAAACAGTCATTAGTAAGCGTCGACTCAACAACTTTTTGTTCGCCAACAGTTAATCGAACAGTGATTGCTTCTTGGCTTGTTGGCTCACAACTCATTAAAATCTTGTATTAATAATGAAATTGTGTTCGTACACGTTCATGTTTGCCTAGTACATCAGGTTTGGGTAAGCGAGCGTGACAATGTTTTTAATTAGTAGAATTTAGGCGTTCCTTGTGGATAGTAATAAGTTTAATGTTAAAGTTATCCTATCCTACTACAGCCATTTACCGCTTAAAGCCGGGGTCGTGTTATTTTCATTCCTTTTTTTTTGTTTATTGTTGCTTTAACATAAAACTGAGGCTAAAGGTCTCAAAATCAAACACAGTGAATAATAACGCTCCAAAATTGTTAACGATTTCTTCTAAAAATCTCATATCATCGCGGTAAACATGATACCAGAAGCTGATATATAAAATATCCAATAAGCCATAACTCGATAGAGAACCACTCACCGAAATCATTGAAAGTAACGTTCCGGTCATCCGCTCCCCTCATATTTGGCCATTAAATAAATCTAATATTTTATGGTAAACTAACTATCAGCGCTTCCTCCTGACCTTGCAATAAAAAACTTATATAATGAACAGTCCGGAGTTCCAAATAAATAGGGTGTCGCAATAACAGGGGAAATATACCGCCATCACGGATAATGTGGCCATAATTTGATGCGTTCGGGGGACAATGGCCACTTTGAGCTTTGTTCTTCGCCCATCACAGAATTATTGACGAAGTTTCGATATTATAATTTTATTATTCCCGTTTTTATAGGCGTGTTTAGTGTAAATTATTGTCACCGTAGTTTTGTATTGGTGTACTTAATAATTTGTTTGTTCTATTGGGAAAACATGGTCATAATTTTGTTGATCGACTCGCTTGGCCGTCAGTAAGTCTACAGTTTATGGAAATTTATTGTTTTTTTAAGGCGGAATTTTTATCTTCATCAGAACGGTACATTATTTATTACATTTTGTTATTTGCTTATTATTTTTTTTCCATACTTACAGCTGTATTAAAAAACATTCCATTGAAAATTGTTATACTGAAATTACTGAGGTAGCAAATATTTAAATAAAGTTTTTTATGAAACTGCTTTTTAAGTTCAAGATACGTAATTTTTGTTTCAAAATGACTGCTACAGCGACAGTAAGTACAAGTAATTTAAAACACAATTACTTTCCCGAGTGCGTGCTGCAAGTGAGCCAACTCTTACAGTGATTACGATAGTTTTACGAACTACTATTATTTAGCCATTACTCGTTGTAGCTACAACAGCTAACTCCACTTTTACGCACCTACCCATAAATAAAGCCGGTAGTCCACCATAAATTAAGCACTCTATAGCATCGCTTGCCCAAAATTATTTAAGTGTTGCTAACATCGACGCTCGTTCCCCACGTTTTGGGGAATATATAGTTAACAGCGTTATTTACGCGCTGATTTATTTTATTTGCTCGACGTTAGTGTCGCTTTATACATTGTTGTTTATAGCTTTTTTGGATTTCTATCTTTCGCTTTCGATGGAAATTGGAGCTAATGTTATAGGGCTGCGTAGTTGGATTTATTGTTTGGATCTAAAGTTATTGGTTGACGAAAACACTCTGTGATCAATGTTTATTAGAGTTTATGTAACCCGAATATTACTAAAGTATTATAAGTCTTAAACTAATGTGGCAAGACTTAAAATTAGTTTTAAAGCAGATCTTAAGGTTTACAGATTTTATCAACTTCAAATATTGTTTACCGTTCTATCGTCTATTGTCCTCTGACCTACCCTCAACCTTTAAACACACACTTAACATTGTACACAGAGACAGACAGCAAATAATACGCGGTGCTCTACGTATTTACTTGAAGAAAATAAGTCATGCTTTAAGTGTCAAATAAGACTGAAGACGAATTCTATACTATTCATCAATTTAAGATCTTCAAGCCACACACAATATTTGCTAAGCAGTAAAGTCTTTCAAATAAAAAGCAGAAGTCAAATCTAATATCAATCAAATCAAAAGAACTCAATCTCACGTTAAACCAAATACAAAAATAATATTCTTCTCAAAAAGGATTTATCTCAAGTAAAAATTCTTTATAACATTTCTTAGCAAGTTAAAAAGAACATAAAGAAATGTTCTTCAGAGGCCCATAACCTTTAAAAAAGGTATATATTGTAAAGGTACAGGCTGCGAGTATAAATTCAAAGAAAAACACGGCTCATTTCAAATATTAAAACGCGGGAACTTGGCTTGGGAGTCCCTGGATGATAGGTAACGCTAAGTTTGTTTCAAAGAGTTTTACCAGGGTCCCGTACGAAATATAAGAAAGGAAGAATTTAAAGTCATGGATGAGTACCAAACTTTATTTTATTGATATTTTTGTAAAATAATCAGTGGGAACGTGATTTTTTGTCTTTAGATTCGCTTTATGTTATAGAAGATTGATTTCTTTAGTAATTAGTAAGTTTTTAACAAGAATATAAAATATAACCGAATTTGAGAAAAAAAGGCATCTTTTAATACTCTTTTATTTTATGTAGGAAGGTAAACCCTACATTTTTTGCCAACGTATCATAAACTAACATTTCCTTCTGCCCCACAAATGCCCAAAGGGCAGAACATCAAAAAAATACCCCTCACGGGTAGCTACAGTAGGTATTATGCAAAACTTGGAACTTCTCCCCCGGAGCTAATGTCCATAATCTGGCAACTTTTAATAGGACAGTCCCGAATTTGACGGCCGTTATTCAAGAAATATACTCAAGTGTGTCCCGCCATCTGTGAAAGTTTATTTCATTCAAATTATGTCGAGTTGAGTGTTTGAGGCGCCCTTGTGTGTCAAAGAAAAATGTTTTTAGAAATACAGAAACATGTTTGTTTATAATATACTTACTTTCGTAATTATTTTGCTATGGTACGCTTTGAAAGTCATGAACTTTCTTCAAGTTATTACGTCGCTGTCATATAAAGGGTCAAATTAAATTAGCTGGCAATATTTTACCCACGTGTAGGGTATCGAAATCGAAAGGATTGGAATTTAACAAAAAAAAATACATCTTTCGTGGGATGAAGGTCAATGATTCAGTACATAATTCTGAACCAAATAAAAAATCGCTATTCCACATATTTCAAAATGTATGAAATAGCGATTATTTTTTAATCGAAATAGCGTGTTACACGTAGAAACGTGCAATACGGTATTCCAATTTAAAAAATCGCTATTCCATAGAAATGGAACAAAACTTTTTTTTATTTTAACGCATTACGAATACCAATATACTAATTCACGGGTTCAGAATTGATCAGCTGTCATCAGCAGCCTATAATGTTTCCGTGTGTATGTTTAACTATAGTACCAACACTGTATTTTGAAATAGGTATGAATAGACTTGCACCACCCACTTCACGTTATTTAAGTATGTCTAAAGAAACGAGTAGACAGACATTTTATTACAAATCCATTTACATTTTTTCGTATCCTAAAACAATAAAACTAGATCCGAACATCAAAGACCTAGTTCTGTAGCTCAGCTGTTTCCAATGGCTACAGATAAAAATAACATCTTGATCGCGTCCAGACAAACCTTTTTAAACGAATGAATAATATTGTCTACTACTACTGATAAAACTCTTGAATGAACAACGAACGGATTATTCCACGATTTAAAATAAATAAGCGTTAGAAATCAATTTGAACTCATTCTTGAATAAAAGATAGGAATTCTCATCATAAGGTTTTCTTTCACACTACCTACATAAATAACGAGAAGATCCATACTAATATTATAAATGTGAAAGTGTGTATGTCTGTTTTTCCGCATTTCACGGCAAAACGGAGCGACGAATTGACATGATTTTTAAGTCGAGATAGTTGAAGGAATGGAGAGTGACATAGGCTACTTTTTGTCTCTTTCTAACCCCCACTTCCCTAAAATGGAGGGTGGAACGCGCTAATCTCAGGAACTACTGGTTCGAATTGAAAAATTATTTTTGAGTCGGGTAGACTATTTATTGAGGAAGGCTATATAACATCACCGTACGATCAAAAGGAGCGTAGCAGCAACAAAAAATGGACGAAAACTGGCAGGTTGCGATGCAGCGGGAAGGGTCAGGGGAGCAAATATTTGACGCGGACGAAGTCGCGGGCAGAAGCTAGTAATATTATAATCTTGAAACAGCTGAACGTTAACTTTCGATCTCCTCATCATCATCATTATCATGTCAAACAAGAAAAGCCATAGGACTTCCACTACTGAACTAGGCCTCCCCAAAAGAGGGGATTTGCCATAACCGCCACGCTTGGCAAGCGGGTTGGCCATCGCAGTATGGTGGTAAAATGCAGAGAACGTAGCAGCGTTCTCTGCATTTTCATTTTCTATCCCATTCTCTAGTAAGTCTCTTAGTCGCCTTCTACGACACCAACGGGAAGAAATATGGTGGTGTTATTCTTTACGTCCAGCATCACACGGAACCTACTACCTTCCGATGACTTATGAAACTTATAAAATAGTGACGAACTCAAAACTGTATAATGAATATTTTTGAATAAAGTTATAGCCTGGTGTGGGAACGAGTCTATTGATGAAAGTTAAATTTGTCCGTTTGTCTGACGGATTGCTTGTAACATGGGTTAACACATACGTTACTTTTAACCCCGTTAGTACATTCCTGTAGGATATTTCCCGACATCCACGCGGACAAACCCGCTGGCAGAATCCAGTGTTCTTATATTTTCAATAAACATTATTGATATTTGATTATTCAGTTATTAACTGTGGTCTCACAACTAAATCAGACTTCAGTTCCGAATAGGAATTAAACTAGGGCAACAAATAATTTGAGTCTTCTACAAATTATTGATGAATGCCTCGTTGGACACAAAAGAAAGTATCTCCAGAAATATAATTAGGAGAATAAAATTATTCATATAAGGCTGAGAGCAGCCTAACCACTGACAAAGCACTGTAGGGCTACCATAAACGTGTGAAGTAAACGTAACAATTCGAAAGCACAAGTTACTATTCAAAGCGTTTTGTTTAAATTCATGACACAGCGGCAATATCAAACATAGCTTTTATTAGTTATCAATAAAGTCTTCAAACTAAATAAATATGTTGTAGATTATAAAAACTGAGCGATAATAGTGCCTCGGTTGATTGTTGTAGTACTAAGGTGAGGGTAAACGCCGTGACGTGCTCGGTAGAGGGGGCGGGCGGCACGTGGACAGAGTCGAGTGAGGGCAATTGACTGCAGCAGGGCAAGCACAGCCCATGTCACAATGCTGGAGTCACACATTTTTATCACACTTTGGGAGCACAAACCGTGATAAAATGCGTGACTCAAGCCTATGGCAGAGGCCGAGCTCTCCCCGCAGGACGAGATCCGCTTGTGGTAAGTATATGTGCATGTTCTGGGGTCTTGGGAGGCAACGAACGAGTGTAGACTTCCACTTCTCCTACGCGAAACAGTCGGTTTGCCCAAACTTGTAAAATAATCCGAGACTGTTATTAGTATTGTATTTACCACAGTACAATACTAATAACAGTCTATGAAGTGAAATTCTAACTGATTTGCTGTATCATCGTGTTTCATTGTAAACCTGAACTATGGATTCAGTACCAACGAATCAAGATGATGACGCGCTCTCATTCAGCCATCGCTGATGCCGACAAATTTATAGTACAAAACTATCCAATTTAAAAATCTTTTGCATTAACATTACGTTTACTCCGCACGTTCGTACTAGGCTCACAGATCTCCAAAACACCGTTAAATCCGTTCCTATTTACGCTACAACTATCACAATAAAAAGCTATTTTGAATATAGGTCAGTCGTCCCGTAACTGGCGAAGAGTCAGCGAGGCCGATTGATAAATGGCTTCCTACACGAAATAAAGGGGGCTACATAATAGGAGCACGAGTTGACATTGTGTAGGCGAATAAGGACCACTTCAGCCATGGACAGATGTTAAGGACTGCGCAACTTAGGATGGTCTACGTACCTCTTTATATATACTTAAATATTACATACGTAAGATAATTAACCATATATTATCTACCTAGCCTTTTCCTAAAAAAAATTGAGGTTGGCTTCCAGTCTAACTAAATGCAGCTTAATATCAGTTTTTCAAGTAGAGTGACAGTTTTATTTGACCTCCATAGCCCGGTTACTGGGTAACACTTTACCTCTTGGTAAGACTGGTTGTCAGACTTTCCGGCTACTGACGACCCGAAACGACTGTCAAAGATCCATGAATGCCAGCCGTCATAAGTTGACTGGTGGAACTTAAAAAGCGATGCCTATCGTCATAAGTTGACTGGTGGAACTTACAAAGCGATGCCTATCGTCATTAGTTGACTGGTGGAACTTACAAAGCGATGCCTATCGTCATAAGTTGACTGGTGGAACTTACAAAGCGATGCCTATCGTCATAAGTTGACTGGTGGAACTTACAAAGCGATGCCTATCGTCATAAGTTGACTGGTGGAACTTACAAAGCAACGCCTATCGTCATAAGTTGACTGGTGAAACTTACAAAGCGACACCTGTCGTCCATGTACGCGATTCGTACACGTTGCAACCAGTCACAAACTAGTTAATAACGAAAAAGAAAGTCGTGTCGTACGGTACGTGCAGACCGCAATAGAAATTCTAGTGCTGTGCCATTCCAGCTACACATTGGTGATTTGATTTTGGAACTCTTTATTTTTAAGCTGACCATGGAGCCACGTATGTATAATGATTTCGCAAGAGAGTTCGTTACTCAAATACATACTTATCCTGCATAAGAATGTATTAAAGTAATGTATTTTGTACGTAATCCTGGGTTAACAGGGCTATATTTATAGCAAAGCGAAATCTCTGCCCATTTGTAAATAGGTATTATTTCGACTCGTAGGAATAAGGAACAGGACAATTTACAAGCAATTAAGGTTTACACGTGGTGAACAAGGACAATGTATCATTTACCTGCGTAGAAAATTAATTGGTTATTTTTCCTTTTATTTAACACGTCTTTTAAATGGCTCGTTTATATGTCAAAGAATTTAGTTTATACTAGCTTTTGCCAGCGGCTTCGCCCGCGTGGAGGTCGGAAAATATCCCGCGGGTATCGTCACTGCTCAGGTCCTAAAATATCCCGCGGATATCGTCACTGCTCAGGTCCTATGTGTCTTAGCGTTATGTTATATAGCCTATAACCTGCCCAGGAGTATGGACTACAATCGTACCAAGTTTGGTTAAAATCCCTTCAGTAGTTTTTGACCCATGCGTGCACATACAGACAGACAGACAGACAGACAAAAAATTTACTGATTGCATTTTTGGCATCAGTATCGATCACCATTCATCCTCCAATATTAATTTTGAATATACTTTCAATGTACAGAATTGACCTCTCTACAGTTTTATTATAAGTATAGATAACTGATCGGAACAGTAATCAAAAAGGTCGCGCTGAAAAGCACGGTTTAAAATTACACGCATACAATATTAATTCCACGGACGACCGCTCGCCACACTGGACACGTCCGCTCGCATCAAAATTCAGAATTTATATGGATCGCGCGGCGTTTTTTTTTTCATGGGGCATCTCGTAGTTAATCCTGAAAAGATTCTTACTACTTAAACGGATTGTGACCGAACGGATTGTGAGTTCTAAAAAGTTATCTTTTTAGGCCTCCAGCCGGGGCTTATTATACTAAAAACTAAAGCGAAAGCTCTAAGGGTTACCCCGAGGGGGGTACGAACCTCGGCTTAGGCAATCACTAGTAGGGGGACAGCAAGGGACTGGCTGGATCTGGGTTAAATTATTTAGGGACTAATTTAAAGCTAACGGCGCAGCATCGCGGGCTGGCTCTTGCAAGGGTCGGCAGGGACTATTAAGTCGGGGTCGCGACGACGGACCTCGGCGGCGAGGTCGGTACGGTTTGTGTTTGTGTGCTGATCTAGCTGTACTGGTCTCTTTTCGACTCTCCTGGAGGAGAGTAGTGGGATCGTCAGGATCGGTAAGAAGCATCGCGCGGCGCGGAACGCGGCTCCTTATATAGGAGTCGGGGAGGCGTGGCCCGCGTGTGCCGCAAACGGTTCAAGCCAAATCCAACTTTCGGCGCTACAGGTTACGGCGCTGAATCCACTGCGGGTAATGCAACGTGTGTTCGCGGTTCTACAGAACAATGTCTATGAATAAAACTGAAAAATAAGATTTTTTTTCTACGTATTTTTCCAGGATAAAAAGTATCCCATTTTATGCCCAGGATAATAAGGTATAAGTATACCAAGTTTCATCGAAATCGAACCGTTAGTTTTCACGTGATGCCTGCATATACAGACAGACAGACAGACAGACAGACAAAAAAATTTTTAATAACATATTTGGGTTTGGTATCGATCCAGCAACACCCCCCGCTATTAATTTTTTCGATATTTTCAATGTACAGAATTGACCCTTGTACAGATTTATTATATGTATCGATAGATGTGCCTATGTGCTGACCCGGCGAACTTCGTACCGCCATATTTTATTTCTCTAATCGCAACAGAGGAAATAAAACCCTTCCGGTAAAATCGAATTAGCTAAATTGAAAATAAAACTGGAGTACTCAATTGAAAAATTCATATTGTCGTACAAAATGCGTAGGGTGCTTATTATAATTACTACAGGTATACTAAACTATCGTTAAAATATTTACAGCAATGCAAATATTTACACCCCCCACGCTTTTTGTACAACAATATGAATTTTTAAATTGAGTACTCCAGTTTTATTTTTAAATTTTTATTTTAGTTAATTTCAAAAACGTGTTTTTTAGATTCTCAAACTATAATTTATTAAATGTAGATTTTATTTTTCTTATCTTTAACTATTCTTTATAAACAATGACTTATTTACAAAATACATGAAGAAAATAAAATAAAATGCAAGCAAAAATACTTACATGTGTATAAAGTTATGATTTTGCACTGATTAATACTTGCAGAGGTTATATACTTGGTAAATGCACAGGTATATTTACGTAGAGACTGACGCAGAGAGTAGTACTAAGACTTGCACTGAGATTTTACTGAGACTATCACTTTCCGGGAGATAGTATTAATTCACTCGGTTAAAAAGGAACTGTACTGCGGTGACACTCGGCGCCAGTATTTATACCTGAACATTGAATTTCCCGAACGTTCTAGTTCGCATTTGAAACTTTGATTAAAATTTGGCGCCAAGACTTTAATAATTCTCTAACAAAAATTGTACATTTTTTTTTTTTGTTATTAATGGTAATAATATTGTAACATAATACGCAGCATAATTATAAAAATATCAGTCACAAACCATTAAAATAATACGCTTATATCGTGAACATAAATAAATATTACGTGAAATAAAGTAATAGAATTTATATTCTAAGAAACAGAACACAGCGCCATCTATTGGGTGTATTTGTAACCTAGATGTCAAACAATATTGAAGAATTTTATTGATGAATCAACGTACACCGCCATCTTTTAGTTTTATGAAGTTCTTATAGATGGCGGTAAATAAACACTTGCTTAAGAAACAATTAATTGATACATTTTATTCGTTTACATTCACGACATAAGCGAATAATTGAGATGATAACTATCCTATCCAGTAAGTTAGACCAAAATACGAGTACATGTGAAATTTGATTGAAATCGGTTCAGTAGTTTTGGAGTTTATCGGCAACATACATCGTGACACAAGATTTTTATATATATAATAAGATGTGCAAACCACATGCATAATACTGTAGAGGTAACTGAGACCTCTAAAAAAATTCCTAAAATTTCTAGCCGATAGTACTACACTCTCTGCCTAAGATTAGTTTCTGTCACAGTAGGAGTTCCATACACATTTTACCTAAAACTATTCCTTAGCTACTTTAGGCATAAAACGGACTCTCCTACTTGTGTTTGGACTTAAATGTTCTAACTTAAGTTTGGCATACTCTGAGCTACTTACAAACTTGTGTGCCGGCCAACTTTTACAATAACCCTTTATCATCACTTAAGTACCTATTTGAGCCTTGTTTTTTACTTGAGTGAGTTATGGAACTGACTGGAAGCATCACAAGTGATGGACCTTTGCACAGCTACAATACTTTTGAGGTCACATGCACTAGTTAGATTGTAAAATGGCTGCTACCCGCTAATAAGCATGGTTGAAATCGCTCACGTGCTAATCATACCACAAACACGCGGGTTTTATTGAATGTGACATAATATTTGTCGACAAATGCTGTTTAATTAAACAATTTGAAAACAAAAACAAAATTATGTTATTAAATAAGGCCCTGCTCTACATTAAGAAATATGTTAGAACAATTTAATTCAGAACACAACAATGCTGCTATGAACCTTCATGGACGATCTCTTTTGAAGTTGTAGCTCTATTTTTTCCAAAATTAGTTTAGTTAGATCCATACAGTTAAATATCACACAAATATCTTAGTAAATATTGTTCAAGATCGAATAAAGATGACATTAAAAGTCCACTCAATTTAATGGATAATAGGACTAGGAATCAATTTCACGCGCCATCTAGGTGTGAGTTAGTTTCGGTCTAAAGAGTCGTTAATACGCTCCCTGCGATCCAATCTAGCTTTACTGAATGATATTAGTGTTAAATCAGATGATATATTATAAACGTTTTTGATATTCATTTTATTATTGAGGTAATATATAATCACGTCGTGTGTGACTTTAGGTAAAGAATACACTGAACTGTTGTTAAATAATTGTGTGGTGATAAAAGAAGTTTTAGCCAACTCGTCTACTCCTGAATGTTGGGGGAGGCCTATGTCCAGCAGTGGACGATTTTCAGCTGAATTGATGACGATGATGAAAAGAGCTTTTGAGATTGGCGCTATCTATTTATTTATGACGTACTCAGGGTTGTCAGCATCGCCATCATTATTTAAAATATATTTTTTTTAATTATTATACAGTTATAATATTAGCTTTGTCATATACATATGTCGTTCTTTCCTCTACTAGACAATGTCATGTGATATAAACTTGCAGAGCAAATTACAAACCCACATAAATGTAGCTCGGCTATTTTATGGGCTTCGTACCCAAGGGTACCAATGGGACAGTCGGTACTACTAAGACTGCGATGTGTATCTGTTTCGGTAGGCTCTTTTTCCGCAACTTATACATTATACAATTTATACTACCTTCAGAAATGGAAAAAACATAAATCCTCCTGATAAATTTCACCAGTTAATATGCTTGTCATGAGTCAAAATACATACAATGGTTATTTTAATAAAATAACGTACCTATTTACCTACACGTTGCTAATAATCCGTTATAAAAATACTCTGTAAGGCAATTTTCGCGCATCTCGTATTCGATTTTGTCGTTCGATTCGTACGATTCCCTCAGTGGAACGTCAGGACGCAGCCATTCTGAGACTAGCGGGTGAATCGGTCCAAACAATCACGCTTCCTCTTTTCTATCTTGACCAGCCTTGTTATTAGTTAGGTAGTCATCAGGTTACTTATAATTATCATTGGCAGACATTTCCTTTATATTTAATTACATCATTTATGCACATTTGACCACTGTAAACAAATATATCGGTGGACATTGACAAAATGGCATCAGTAATGCATCCGTTGTAACTTATAATAAGAAGGACTTCTTTAAATGTTATTAATAAAAATAAAAAGATATTGATGAATGTTTGTAAAGTACGTATAAAATGCAGCTCGTAACACGATTTTAACTAAAAAAATCATGGATTACTGCGTGTGACGCATAATGGCAACATATTTGTCCCTAGACTCGTAAATTACGTACGATTTATATTGAGAATAGATGATCCGAGATAATTTCACAATTTTACGAACGACAGTGACAAATGTGACGTGCCACGAGTTAAAACGCGAGAATTGGCTTCCAGAACATGATTCAAATCTTACAAATTCAAATTACTTGCTCACATATACGTATGTTGCACGTTAATGTATGTATATATCACCGTATAATTCTGTACACCGACAGTTCATAATGTGTCTGAAGAGATTGTAAACTGTCAATAAATTGTGAACCATACTGCTTACAACATAACGTATTAATTATCGATACATTATAAGCTAAAAAAGCGTCAAATTGTGATCAAAACTGCAGTTATCGACACGTTCACAATCAGTTATTGTCCGTAAAATTGTAGATTGCTCGCAGTAACTAAGCTAGGGCACCATGAGTTGAGGTCAAATGAGTTAGGTTAGATTAGAACTGTAGCAAAATGCGCGCGAGCCGAGCGAGCGAAGCAAGCGATCCCATGGCGGCGGCCGGCAAGCGCTGCTTCCAAGTTGATTGCAGCTACTTGTCTAATTAGTATTAGCGCAAGGTGCAATCCGTCACGTCTCGCATGTGATAGCAGTTCACAATTTATCAGTTTACCATGGACAAATGATAAATTATTATCGAACAGTAACGCATTAAATGGTAAATGGTTCGTTGCAGTTCACAATTTTATGGTAAAACATAAACTAAGGTTGTTCATAAATTATATACGAAACATAATTTTATCTTATCTAGACGTGCCTGTCTTGTCTAGACACTGAATTCGCCAATTTTTAAGGTGTCTTTTGCGCTAACATTAAGATCATTGTCCCAATAAGAGCATCTCTATGACAATAAATGCGCACATTATGGCACAGGTGTCCTACAAAGCTCCGCTTATTAAAATTAACAGCGGTGTAACGAAGGGAGCCGTGAATGTAATGGCGTGTTCCAACTTAACTGAGTCGTCATTCCTGTGCTTAATTTCTTGGATATGTTTTATTATTTGTTGTGGTTTGTGACAAATTTTCATTAAAGGAAACGTATGTTTCTTTCCCTACATAAAGGAATGCTAAGCATTGTTATCTATTTCATTCTAACATGTAAAGTTTTTAAAACCCAGAATTTGCCAAACACACTTAAAAGCAAACCAAAATTTGCCATAAAAGTGAAAATATCGCATAAAAATAGACCCTTGATCGTACAATGCAAAATGCAATCCTTTCCACCAAAATACTTCGAACTACAAAAAAGACACAACGTCCAATGCAATATGGTTGGAAAACTGAATTTTAACGATATCTCGTCACTGCAATATGTCACAAGACAAAAGTAACAGAAAACCTACATTTTTCAATGCGCAGTGTATAACTTAGCTGTGAAAAAGATTGTTAAGTCAATTAAAATCTCGATTCTTTTGTAAAGTGACATAACTTGACGCAGTCTTATAATATTTGGTTACATTCAGCGTTTCTTATACAATATTGATTAACAAGCTTTGGCTGTTGAAGCTGTCATACGATGATACCGAACGTATTCTTATAATAAACTCATAACATCTCACACACACAACCTCACACACTCACTCTCGTACACAATTACACAACTCTCTATAACGACGTATCCTTGTAATAAACTCATAACAGCTCACACACACATTATATAATCACACACTCACTCTCGTACACAATCGCACCATTCCCTATAACGCTGTATTATCTGCATGATAATTATATAGTGTAACGCTTTAGTATGAGACATTGTTACTCGGTGTGGAAACCTGGTGTCCTGAAACATAAGGTTTTGGAACAGCTTAGGCACCAGTCTCACAGAATATTGTAATGTGTATCAATAGCTTAATACTACATTTAATCACATGAACCTGTTTTTTTTTAAATATTGTGGTGAGAAAATAAATAAACTGTATGATATTGTAGGTAAACCTTCTGTTCCTACTTATTTACCTCTATAATATCGACATTGGTCTCACGTACATTATACATTTATAAATACATAAGTCTTCGCTTCTGTGATTTGTAAATACCAACGTGATTTGAATAGCGAGCGTTATTACGGCCCGATGTGTATCATAGAGCTCATGTATGTATAGTGTAATAATTTTAATTTAATAGGTTGTTATTAATGATAATAATATTTAGTTTCAAGTTTATTCAAAATTTTATCGTGATATAGCAGCTGCTTATATTGTAAAGATCGGCTTAACAAAATAATTCACATAACAGTTACTTGCCTCGGTCGGTAAGGCAAACATCATCATCATCATTGCAGCCTAAAAACGTCCACTGCTGGGCATAGGCCTCTCCCCCTTTTTGTGCGGGTTTGCGATAATCGCTACGCTTGGCAGGCGGGTTGGCGATCGCAGTAGTGATAAAATACATTAAGAACGCTGCTGTCTATTCTCTAGTAAGTCCCTTAATCGCCTCTTACGACACTCAGAGGAAGAAATGGGGTGGTGCTTTTCTTTATGTCCGGCACCACACTGAACAGAAAACCCTACGACCTAATACTAACATTTCCTGAAAGACCTTGTACTAAAAGAGTTCCCTACAAATTGTGTAGAAATTTTTTTATACGTCTTGCATTCGTACAATTCAATAAGTATGAATATTTCTTTAAAATCTTTAAAATTAGTTGCTATGTGAAATTGAGAATACTTTTCGAATTACCTTTTATTAGTAGGTACAAATTGGAAATAAATAAGTATTAAATCACTACCTGCACTGAAAAAGTTATCAATATGTAGGTATTTGTTTAAAAATATCTGAGAACTAAATAAACTATCCTTCTACTTAACAAAATCCCTACATTTAGGTGGCCGGTACTGCATATAAAAGCATAAAACTAGTTTTACGAAGCAGCAAAAAAAATTTGCATGTATAAATGTACAAAGGTGCGATACCCAGGCTCAAAAACATGTTGTTGCTCTTTTACCAGCAATCCGTTGAAACGGCACATTTTACGTCACCGATGGAAACTTAACGCATTTTGTGCGTCCACTCTCGATGCAATAGACTCACTGAGCGTTTTATGTCAGCGCAATTTTTCGCACAGCCGACGACATAAACGCTCGTCCGGCGTCCGCCTATCAATTCCACGTAAAATGGCCGCTCTCACTACTCTATTTATACCTTTTGTATTGTTATTCACACCTCGACGGTTTTTATTTTACAAACTAACTTACTGTTTGTTAAACGAAAGTTTTGATTGAATTTTGAAAATTATTTTCAGGGCACCGAGTAAATAGCTCTTAAGGTTTGTGTAAATATATTTGTTGGAAAACAGATGAAGTAAAAATTGTTCGTTGATCAGTGTTTAATATAAGTAAATCTCATATAGAAAGAGGCTGTGAAATTGTTTCTATATTAGTTGAATATTAAGGCGTGATTGTATGTATGTATGTGTAGTTGAATATTCACTATTCAACTAATATAGAAATATACTATTGGCAATTAATCTATTAATGTCTCTTTGCCGGACAAGAACCATTTTTCACGTAATTAGATAATTAGAATAGATTACTATTTGAGATAATATCATCAATTTATTATAGTAAATTCTTTTGACCAGAATGTATTTTTTTGCGATACAATATTTTCCACCTGACTGTAGGTAATATTGTTCTGCTACATTAATATTATTTCTCTACAAACGTTTATGTTAATTATAGCATTTTCTAGATTTTCAAACTTGTTATGAGTAAATATCAGATCAAGAAAATTAAATTATCTAGGGTATAAATAACAGCGTAAAATAAAGTTATTTCTAAAATTAATCACAATAGATAAGTAAGTATAAGTATTTATTTCCCAAAAAACATAGCACTTTGCACTGTATACATTGTTTGAAAATATATTTACATAATGATGCAATATTAGACTCTATCTCTTAAACTAGGACTAGCCTGTATCTTAAAAGATAGGGTTCAGCCAAGTGGATTCTGTTAATATTCACAACCAGAAACAAGTGAAGACAGTGTCAATGATTTGTACTAACAGCTGTACAGAAATAAAACTAAAATAATAACAAAAACTAATCATAAGTAACACAAGGAGTGTGAATGAGCAGACATGCAGTGAGTATGTGTATGTATGTATATGTGGGGGTGTGTGGGTGTGTGTGGTATGTTTGGGTTTGTGTGGTATGTGACTGTGTGGGTGTGGGTGTGTGGGGATGAGTGTGGGGGGGAAGTGATTCCGTGAATGTAATGAATATATAATAATTCGATGTAAAGTGTGATCTATGAATACATATATTATATTATGAGATGTAGGTTAGCAGATTCTCTGTTGCCACATAGTCCTGTTGTAATAGCCATTTTCTTAATTCTTTCCTTAACGTATATCTATTTAAATCCAGTATGTTCAGCTTTTTGTGCAGATTTTTGTATAAATACTTGCTTAAAACGTAAAATTGGTGTTGGGCAAAAGAGGTTTTATGTTTAACGCCTGAAGGGACATTTATGCGCTTTTTAGGGTTTGATTTGGGCATGGATCTATGAGTCCTGAGGGCTGACTGCAGAATGAACAGTTGTCTAACAGTTAAGACCTCGCAGTCCTCGTAGAGTTGTTTAGTTGGATATCGGTATGGCTTTTTACACATAACCTTTAGTACAGCTCTTTGAGCTCTCTCTGCTCTCAGCAAGTTGGTTTTTGATGCACCACCCCAAACAGTAATGCAATATCCAATTATAGACTGGCACAGTGCAAAATAAACCATTCTCAGTGTGCCCATATCAGCGGGATCTCTTAGCGATTTGAAAACGTAGATGAGCCGCAATATTCTGGAAGTAATCATATCGAGCTGTTTGTCCCATCTAAGGCATTCATCAATTTGCAAGCCTAGATATTTGACACTATCGCATCTGTCCAGTGTAGGGCAAGTACAAGTATCAGATGGGCTCTGGCATGAGTGGGCAATTATTGTGAAGTCTTTAGAGGGCATAGTATTACGTCGGATTGCGAAAGGGATGTAACAGGTTTTATCTAAGTTAAGGGTTAGTAGGCTATCGTGAAACCAGTTCATAATCTGACTTAGTGCGTTTTCTGCCATTGATTTAACCATATCCCAAGTTGGTCCATAAATGACGATTGCAGTGTCATCTGCATACGCGTAGATCTTGCAGTTAGGGAGAATCATTCTGCAGAGGTCATTCATGTAAACCAGGAACATAGTGGGCCCTAATATGCTTCCCTGGGGCACGCCGTATGTCACAGTTTCTTCAACACTAAGATGGTCACCTATTTTAACCAGCTGAGAGCGATTTTTAAGATAGTCTTTAAACATATCTAGTGCTGTGCCTCGTACACCCAGACGCTCCATCCTTGCTAAGAGTTTGGGAACAGAAACTGTGTCGAAGGCCTTCGAGAGGTCCAAAAATATGCCCAAACATTTAGACCCACCATCAAGTTCCTTAGCCACAAATTGTGTAAGATCCAAAACAGCATCCTCTGTCGATACCCCAGCTTTGAAACCATACTGGTTATCCGCGATGATGTGATGTTTGTTCAAGAAGCCTTTGAGTTGCTTATTGAGGACCTTCTCAATTATTTTTGAAATTGCTGGCAGGATTGAGATTGGCCGATAGTTATTTACACAGTCTCTGTTCCCAGACTTGTATATTGGGAGAATGATAGCCTTTTTCAGTGCGTCAGGAAAAGTTCCAGTCTGAATACAACGATTGCAGATATAGGTTAACGGAGGCACTAGTTCCTTGCGACATTTTCTTAACAGAGATGATGATATTCCGTCCCAACCCACTGCACAGTCATTACGTAATTGTGAAATGATCGAGTCAACTTCAGTTTCACTGACTTCAAGTAAGACAAGGGAGTCAATAGGGGTTAGACTTTCGCATCGATCGTTGTTCCAAGGTGTCGTGGTTTGCCTATTTGTTTTAATTATATCATCCGCTAAATTTTTACCAATGTTACTAAAAAAAGAACATACCTGATTCACCGAGGACTGGGGACTATCGCATATTTTCAACAGCTTGTCAGGACTGGTGCGTACCTTACGTGTATTTGTTATTTCTTGAATGGTTTTCCACAGTTCTTTGGGATTGCATTGGGCTTTTTGAAGTTCACATTTTTCATAGGTTAGTTTAAGCTTTCGAAGCAAGTCATTGCAGAAATTTCTATAACGTGTGTAAGTTATCTTTAGGGTTGTATTGTTAGGTGATTTATTTAATCTCTTGTGCATTCGATCCCTATTCTGAATACATTTCAACAAGCCAGGCGTAATCCACGGTTTTAAGATTCTTTGTCTCCTTGGAATTATAATTTTAGATGTATTTTTTATTATTACGGTAGTTATTAGTGATATAAATGTGTTAAGCAATTCATTTGTGTCTTGAATGTTATAAATATCCGTGAAGTTAATATTTCCCAAATCTAACTTAATTGCGTCTAAGTTAGAACGGGATTTAGAGAATTTTGGATTTTGGGTTCTTTTGGCATTTGCTAGCATCAATAGAGTAGGTTTATGGTCTGTGATGTAAGATTCGAGTACTAATGTGGTAGATGGTAATTTTGTCTTTAATAACACATGATCTAAACAACTTTCTAGTCTGGTGGGCAATAAATGAGTAGGTATTAGGCCATGAGAAGCGTTTAAAATCAGATATTCCAAGCTATGTGGGTTACTATTTCCAGGCTTTATATCAATGTTTAGATCACCAATCAGTGCAATGTTCGGATATGAAGAGAGACCCTCTAATATATTATTTAGGCTGGAAAGGAAATTTTCTATATGTGCCACAGTATTATAAGATGGAGAGCGGTAAATAGCAACAAATGCAAACTTGGAATCTATTTGACACACCAGAGTGTTTGAGTTAGTCAAGCAGGGTTCCCAAATTGTGGCGTTAAGGCTTAGTTTAGAGTAAATAATTACACCTTCATTTTGATTCGAAGTTAGTTTAGTCGAGTGAGACAAGTAACCATTTAGTGCTGGAGGGTTGTTTATTTTACTAAGCCAACACTCGGTTAGTACAATAACATCAATATCGATTTTCGTTAAGCATACTAGTGCCTGTAATTGAGCAAAATTTTTCTTAACACTACGGATATTCATATGTAGTATTTTAATATTACTCTCAGAAGTAACAAAATAACTTGCGCAATCCTTTGGATTACATGAAAAGGAACTGCCTAGCCCAAGGTTGTCCAAGTCATCGTTAATGGTTTTTATAGAATCCATTTGTAATTTAAGTGAAAACTAAAAATTGGTTCAGGGTAATTAGGTATTACACAGAGTAGAATATGTGCGATATATCTCATTATAATATATGTCAATATAAGTTGTTGGGTGTATATGATAGTTTTGGTGTATAGTATCGTGAAAGAGTTTTGATTTGTGTATGTAGTGTTTAGAGTGTATTGTATATGTTGCGAGTTGTTAACATAATTAAGCAAAGTAGAAATAATTAAGCAAGAACTAAATGTACTAATGTCTGAACTCTGAACCAATTTCTAACTAAAAAATAATAGAATTGATGTATAATATTATTATTCCTCCGCAGCTTTATATTGGAAAATAAGATAATACAAGATGGGACATATTGCGAACGACTTCAAGCTCGTAAGTTGACATGAGAGTGTTATAATATTAAATGACCTATGACAAGTTTATTGCCCTTTAAAAAACCCATTCAACGATGCCAATGAAGGATAAAAATCCCCCATTGCACACGTTCGTGGAGTCCATTAAATTATGTAGGTATTGTTTTGAAGCTCATTTATCTTTTTTTAAATACATTACAGATTTCATTGTTCTTCTTTTATTTAATAATTTTCACATACTTTTTTATCTTTTTCAAAATTGGTTTGTGCTCCAAAAGGTTATTTGAGTGCAGGTTTGATCAAATTTCGTCAGATGTTTCTCGTTAAACATAAATGGAATATGGTGTTACATGTATTAGGGTGTACCCTTTACAGCAGATCTTTTATGTCATATTATTATTTTGCATAATAGCGGATAGTCTAAACTGCATTTCGCATAAAAACGTTTGGCAGACACTCATGCTAAGTGTGTTATGCCAAATAAATTTCGGATCATTAAGATTCTGCCAGATAGAGGGGACCCGCTATATTAGTTTTTCTTCCTGTTAATTTCATGTGCCAGACTGAATATAATAACAACACTGATGATAATACCTGAGTCCGAATGACAAAACTCATTTACTTTCATCTCAAACTCAAATTATAAACTAAGTACGTTTAAAGACAGGGAATAACGATATTCTCCCGTTTGTTATTCTGCCGGGCTCGAAGGCGGGATCTTTATGTACCAATATAAATAGGCTTTTAGTAAGCAATGGGCTATTAATGTCCCATTGGCTTGCAAATGCCCGATCGATGTTATCACCAAACGAGGCCCGTAATCACCACAGCCTGTAAATTTCGGAGGTCACTCGGCGGATAAATATCACTTTCGCATACCAGGCGTTAACTACAGGTTTACTTGATTTGAATACAGATTAAACGTGAGGAGTTTGCTTAGTAACTTCCTTAGCGTTTTAATTATATGTATATCGTTCTTGGTTAGTGATTATAACACTAAATTGTTATTAGGATTATTTCTCACTGGGCCCTGACCGTAGTTTGGTGATACATAAAACTGTGTGCATTACCTGTGTTGCCGACGTTTAACATTTTCTACATATAACCTTCCAAAAATAAGGTATGGATCGTCAAATAAGCATCATCCGGAATCATAACTGTTTTGACTATGTTTATTCTTGTTATAAATAACGTAAAGTTAAAGTGCAGTGTATACCCGAAAGGTTTGGCAGAGGTGCATACATTGGACACCCATATTTCAACAGTTTTGTTTAAGCCCCATGTAATAGGGGGCAAACCGATTGCCATTAACCGGGCAAAATCCGGACTCTGGGCTGCTACTACTTAACCCAAACTGGGAATCGAACACAGCACTTAGTGAGCAACAGCAGCGCTTTCGACCACTCGACCAGCGTATAAGTAAGTCCGTCCATGTTCATAATAGTTTGTAATATATAAATGTGGGATCGTTAAAAAGTCGCAATATTCTGTTTTAAATTGATGAATCGAACATTCACAGTCTATGAGAAGTTTTGTGAATGAGATATATTGTTGTGGAGATAAAAAATTGGATTTCTAAATAAAACCTCAAAGAGGAAAATAGAAAAGAGAAATTTGGCACACAGACACTTTATAACCTGTTTTAAGATACATACGGTGAGGTGCTAATGGCTAAATAATAGCAGACGCAACTGTCTGTAAATACCAAGACCCCCGGGTCTCGGAAAGTACGTTTAGCCGTTGATCCTGGCTGTCATTCGTGTGTTATTGTCAGTCTTTTCAGGTCGTCAGAAGCCTCAAAGTTTTACACCCAGATTTATCAAGGGGTATCCTGCTACCCAGTAGCTGGGTGGTGGAAGTCAGATAGGCAATCGCTCCATGTAAAATACTGGTACTCAGCTGCATCCGGTTAGACTGGAAGCCGTCCCCAAATTAGTTGGGAAAAGTCTAAACAAAAGATAATTTAGATACATATGGTACTTTTAAACCTGGCAGTGCGTTCCTATGGGGAAATCCACGTGGCCAAAGCCACAGGCAAAACCTAGTCTTTAATACGCACTTAGAGAATTTACCCAAACTCTAACCAATAATAAAAAAAAAAAATTGAACTTCAAAAAACCGCTATCGAAAAGAACGACAAATCAGGGACAGCTCACAATTCTACGCGTGATAAAATCGGACAGATTGTGAACCCTGTCGTAAGTGCAGGATCATTCATAATTTGAAATTTTCTAAGTGTGATTATAAACTTATTATGTCCATTGTAGAAGTACCTACAGTTCACAGTTTATCTAAAATTTCAATCTCGCGAGATCGATTATACACTCACGGTGTTCAACTCACGGTGTTCACAATTATATGGTGACGTATACACAAGAGACAACATTTATATTGCGCCAAAAAACCCGCCGGCGTTATTGATGACAAGTGAGCACCAACCCTACATATCACGTGCTGAGCCCGATAGGAATTCAATTACGGGCTGAATTACCGCCAGTGTGCGCTGCGGTTTAAACTAATAGCTGTACATATCATACTACACGGCATTTTGGGGAAAAAATTGAGTTTTTCGTGCATTGTGTTTGAAATAGGAACCGATTTGATTTCGACGGTTTTTCTATTTTCGGTCAATATGTAGTACGAATGAATTACTTTTTTTTTCGTGTTTGAAAAACGATTTTCATACCTATTTTTCCTACCTGCGTCTGGTTACATAATACTACAATAATCTTCCGTTTAGAATCAATGTACTCCAATATATACGTAGCGCTGAAGCGCTTCGGGACGACACTGCACAATTTCCGTATAAATATCAACATCAGATGTAATTTAACGAGAAACAAACGAAGTGACCTATGAGTAAAACCTTATCCCACTTCTATCGTCGCACAAACATAAAATTTAATGAAACACTTTCATAATATTACTAAAATCCGCGCCCAACTTATGAATATTCACGAAAATCCAGCAAAACAAGTAAATAGAAGTCGCGGCAAGTTGCTGAAGAGGGGCTTGTGACGTCATAACGACGGTAGTTGATAGTTGTAGTGTTACAACCCCCCGGGGGGCTATCTAGGCGGGATTGCCAGGACAAAAACTGGGACATAGTTGAGCCATCAATAAAATATTACGGGCTTACTATTTTGTTTCCTTTTTGGGCTGAATGTTGGGAAGGATTTGTCATTTTGTAAAGTTAGAATTTCTTGTACGAAAGCTAAGTAAAAAATACAGAGACCGTTTAAGATTCTTCGAAGTTAACAGAAAGTAGCCAATATGGATCGAGGTGCGACCATTTTTTTTACAATTATGTAAGTATTTGGAGTGTAATTTTTTTTTATATTATATTAGCATGTTATAAATAAGGAGCATTTTATAAATAAGGCTTGCATATTTCATTCTAAAACCATAAATTGTTAAGTAATTAAAACATGTTTATTGTTGTATAAAACAAAAAATCATAATCAAATTGCGTATTGCGTGTAATGCACACGTTATTTGTGCCAATTCGCAATAATGATTTTAATTAGTTTTCCATTAACTGATGGATTCATTATTATAATCAGCGTGACAATATGAAAAGCATTTTAATTGGAGGATTACTACATATTACACATACTAATAGTAGTATCTGTAGGTAAACAGAGTGGTATAGTGTGTCCGAGTTTGTCCAACTGAGGAAACACCACCAATAGATGAAGGCCACAGCGCATATAGTAGACGCCGCGCCGCGCCAGCAGCGTCTAGAGCCAGCAGTGCTCATAAAATTTCAAACGCACAACTTCTATTAAGGAGCGCTTTCAAAACCGTCTATTTCTATAGGTCATTGGTTACGTGGTGCGGGTAAACCGACACAAGTATGGTTTGCATGGTTGGTAGTGACAATACCACATCCAGATCGGACGATAAGGCTTCTCCGTGGTCTAAACTTATTTCTGTGTAAAAAACTGGCTTTGCTGACTACGTGACCAGAGATACGCGAGCATAATTTTTTTCGAGAGCCGGCATTTCCTTACTGGTTTTTTATTACTTAGTTAATTCACAGTATTGAAGGTTCATAGATACCTTCGGTTTTCGGTACAGCTCCCATGGACATCGCCGTCAAAGCCTCAAGCAGCGACGTTGCGTTATATTTTATTTAATCTCTATTCATGCAGCATAAACTTTACAGCAAATTCGGAGTGTCGAGAGAAAACGGTGGACCAATTTAAAGTTTATCTTCACGCCAACCCGTTTGGGAGCCCGGCTGTGTAAAACATTTAATTTGAAACTACGTCATACAGATATTACACTAAACGAGAGACGGATTCTGTTATAAATACATTTGGAAAGTTGGTGCACAGTTCCGAGTCTGAATTAAATGCACGAATATAACTCTGTCAAAATAATTAAGACCAGTTTATAATGTTCAAGTTTTGAATGGACATATTTTATGTGGCTTTTTGTTATTTTTGTTACTTAAATGTATGCAACTTCATAAATTAGTTTTAACTTTATATGAGTTATCTGAACAATGTAAACAATTTAAATAAATATTTGAATTGTTCACATCTATCTATGTTCAAGTGACTATCAGCGTATTAACGACCAAACATAGAATCGTCCAATAACTTTCGTCATAAATGCGTCGAATATTTATCATTACCTATAAATAAATACCTTATCAATTCAATAACTCTGAGTACCTAATATAAGACTCAAATACTTATAGGTAGGCATATCTACTAAGAGAAACAACAACGGAATACCAAACAAAGAAAAATGTCTCAACAAATAATTTGTCATACCTTTGATTCTTCCCATCATACTTCGTAAAGCGCGAAAAAGTCAACATTTCACCGTCTTAAATAAACGCAAACAGACATAAAAACTTAAAAGCGATCCGTACGAATCGATATGAATATATAAAAGGTAATACAAAGACGTCAAAAGGTAAGGATGAATATTTGAAAGGTTCAAACGTAGGGAATGCTGGGTGGGACGTGTGCGGGCACTTTTATTCGATATTTTCATTTTTTGCTGCGACTTTGTGCGCGTAATTGACATAAATTGAGCGAGATGATACGCTGAGTAGGGGAGCCACGCGTTACTACGTCGAGATACTGCCTCGGGCGAATCCTTAATGGTGGTGTGATGGACCGCTTATTGAAGCTGATGGGCTTAATGTGGCAAACCGTGTTGGTGTAGTGGAGGATTTGGGTGAGGGATTAAGTGTGTACTCATTTGTTTTTTCATACCTGATACCTTCAAGCTAAGTTTAAGGTAAGTGATAGAGTGGGAACTGATTGAGGATTATTGCAACTTACGTAAATCATTACAGTTGATTACCTATCTATTCATGTTCACTACAAAGTCCTTTCATGCGTTGTCAGAAATCTGTTTTTTGTTTCGTTAAATTAACCGACCAAAAGTAAAAAATATTACTTAATGAAACAATTCATTCTGTTGTGAAGTATCATCAAAATCTCCTACACAACTCCGTCTTATCAAACATCAGCGGAGAGCTCCGAGGCCTAAATCACTCAAAGCTTTACAGAGGCTTGGCGCTGTACGTATCCATCTAATTCATCCTTTATGAAGTACTCAATGTTTAGGACTGTTTTGTGTCCTAAGCTGAGCTCTATGTCCCGACACGTGTCAGCATTATGCTTTGAATGTTTCAGCTTGTGTACGTTTGTCTTAATTTGCATTTAGTTTGAAGATTATGTTTACATATGAGAGATTGTTATAAATGTTTGTGGTTTGAGATGCTCGCTATGTGACACCTTACACTCTTGTACATACCTATATGTTCTGCGGTTATGCTGAGTTAGTGTTTTTTGTCTGAAGGATGATCTTTTGTATGCAAGGGTCGACAAAATATACCTACTGGCGATGACAATTAAGATTGCATAACATGCAATAAATTAAAATAAATAAAACCTGTTACACTAAAGAAGACATAGGAGACACTCGTGATAGAAATATAAGTAAAAAACTCCATGGAATGGACTTAAAACAGAAACATTACAGTGTAAAACTTACAAGGAAAATGCCTACATAAACAAAAGAAAAGCAAACAAAGTAAGAAAAACACAATAATAAAAACACTACTGTCCAATAAAGTTTGAACGAAACTGTCGGCACGCAAAATTAAATATACTGCATGATTTCCGCGCAGAGATCAAATATTCCAGATATCCGCAACGCGTGGATACCGTAATAATGTCAAAAAGAAATATTTTTAATGAACGTGGCTTTGTCCGGCGTTGCGCGAGCGACGTGTGGACACTGCGACCTGAATACGTTGCCCTGTCTCAGCAATATTAACATTTTAGAAAGATATATTTATGTGAGTGCAAAATAATATAATGCTGCGAAGTCAGACCACACCACATCACTTCCCGGGAATATTGGAGTTTATATAAATCATTTTTAATCGGTGTCATAGCTCTTTCTGACGTTTTCGCTATCTATATTATCAAGCTTTTATTATTCTTTATTTATAAAGATATTTAGTGTTGTGGCAGTTAATGATAATATGAGAACGTTTGTATACACTACAGCAATTATAGAAAGCAATTAAAAATTAAATATTACAAAAACTATGGCTTATGTTTAACTTACCACCAGATATAGTAACATATAACAGACAAAACTAGTAAATGATCACCAAAATTAAACCCGCATTTTAATGTAAAATTATAACCAAAATTTTAACATCTTGCTATCCTATTTAAGCAAATTGACTCCAAATAAATTATTGTTAATCCAAAAGTAGTAAATGATTACCAAAATTAAAACAGCATTTCAATGTAAAATTATAACCAAAGCTTTTACATCTTGCTATCCTATTTAAGCAAACTGACTCCAAAAAAATCATTGTTAACCCAAAAATAGTTAGTGTTAGCGCCATCTATTTTATTTTGTTAAACTATTACGCAAGATGTCAAGCTAGTCCTTTCCCGCCAATCACAATCGTGCACCTAGCAAACTTCTCGCCAATGAGCGTCGCCTTCTTTATGGCTCGTTCGAGAAGGACATTGTGACAGTTCAAATATGGATTCCAGCGTGAGCGCATCTCGCTGTGCTTTTTTTTATCCGCTGTGTTAATTTTATCGCAGAACGATATAATATGAATATTATAAATTCATAGCAGTCCCGCTGTTTCTTTAGTGGTGTATTCTGTGGCTTCGACGGTAAAGCTGAAGTGCTGTGTTTGTGCCTCTGGACTTTGTTCGACACGTGGTGGGCCGAATTGTGAGGACTCCGGAGCAGAGCTGCTGGTAGATCGAGCGGCGTCACGAGGAGGTAGGTGCACGATTCCCTCATCCCTGGTCCTAGGCGCGACACTTGCGTTCATCAGTTTTTTTCGGTCCGCGTCGAAGGTACCTAATTTTCGCCTTCCGTCGGAGCCCCACCAGTTAGTGAACACGAAATTATTAAGAGTGTACTACGTGAGTTCGACAAATGGGTGTGCGAATAACACTTGTGCGACAAAACTGTACTGCGACTCACCATAGTTCGAATGCACGCTTATGCGACACACTGAATCTAGTCGTTTCTAACACTCGCCGGCCGCTGCCGCGGCACCGCTCGCTTCGCTCGCTCGGCTCGTGCATAGGAGGTCACAGTTTTAGCCTAACCTAACCTAGTGTACTATGTGAGCTCGAGTGTATCGCACAAGCGTGCATTCGAACTATTGTGAGTCGCAGTACAGTTTTGTCGTACAAGTTATGATTTGGTGATCATTTACTACATTTGGTGTTCGAATACAATTTAAAGAGCAGTCGTGAATAAAATAGCTAGTACTATTGTAATTTTAGACTTTATTTTTCTGGTGTCAAGTATATATTTTTGGTTAAAGAACTAAGGGTATCAAAGCATTTTATGGTGATCATTATATTTAATCCCAAAAACTATTGGTAAATAAAGCCGTTTCGTAACATCTTATTACATACTTATTTATTTTTTAATTGAAAGAAATAATATATTGAGCGAATTCAAATGATTATAACTTGCAACACACGTGATCAAAAAGCTTAGATTGAAATCGACCAAGTGGCTCCATGATATGTTATTTACTAGTCATTGATATAAGTTTAAATTAATCTTATTCTTTTTTCCTTTTACCACGTTTCTATTAGACTACGCGTGACGCTCTCATATGGATGGATGGATATTTACAAAGTGAAATATATTCAAGTTCAAGGCTAAGAAAAGGCAACCGCTTTCATCGTGGATCTGAATTGTTAATGGAAAACGAGTTATAACGGTTCTCGTGAAAGATGACCGAGCGAGTTCAGCCAAGCATTAGGATTTAGAAGCCTTTCACTTCGGTACTGCGTGACTTTCAGCAATAAGTATTAACGTTAACAACCACGTAAATTTACCTTGTACTGATATGGCAGATTCTTTTCAATACTTTTTTGCGGTATGCTAGGGTGTTGACCACCAATCAAAAGGTTCTCGTTACATTTTTTTTAAATTCTTGATGAAATGTCCTTACACAATGGCATTACAGAATAAAACTCCATACCGAAAATAAAACGTAAATGTAGCAAATACGGTATTTAAAATAGCATCATGAATGTTTTAATCCTTGTAAATCAATTTGTAAGAATACAAGTTTATAACGAATTGGATGGCACAAAAAAAGGGTTCACTTCATTAAAAGTGTTTTACTCACATTGTATTTACTTCACTTAATTAGGACTGAAAGGGTTACTAAGGGTATTTTTCAAATCGGGGGCAAATGGAATATTTCCGTGTGCAGACGGTACCGTTGCTAGGTAACGTAACCGTGACAGGTAGACTCTCGAGAGCCAATGGTCAATATTAATTGCGGCAGTCTAGAGTCTGACTGATACTGTGATGTGTGAATTACAAAAATTAAACCATTTTGCAAAAACGATGACAAGTATAAATAAGAGAAGTTTGCTTTATAATATTTAAGTTGGGTTTATCCGAGCTATTATTTTTGAAGCACTCATTATTTATTCTCGATATATCAAATGCCTGTGACAGTGTCCGCCATGCAATAATGATACATTCATTTCACTGCCAGCTCGATGAACACACTATTGTTGGAAAAAATATTATTTTATTCAATGAATCCAATCTCAAACGCAATTATAAATGCTGTCTATTATGTCCAATAGCTTTATCTAATGACACATAAAAGTAATAAAGTTGGAGTACCCCAGGGTGATATAATGTCTCCAATACTATCATCGTTTTTATTAGGTACTTTTACAGAAATTCTCTTTTGTATTTTAGAACTAAATTATCTTTGTACCCGATAAGATAGAACCTGTATTGTAGGATAGAATCTGTGTTAAGGCATACATTATAACATTTTCTATAGGGAAACGTTAATTTTACTTGAAGAACTTTCAAATTACTTTTCATTGTTGCATTTGCTCGTTCACCCTCGTCTCGTCCCATTCGTGCACATTTAACGAGTCGTCTTCGTTGTAGAGTGGTTGCTGGTTGGTTCTGTCTGGAGTTTTTCATCCACGTCTCCTGTTCGAGTGCCCTTCGTTTAATGAACGCAGACAACTTTCGAGTTCTCTTTAACTTACAGGACATGTTTCAAGTTGAGTTTTGATGTAATTTTAATAGAAATACTTATTTATATGAAAGGTTTTCTGTTCACTAGTAATCTTTAGTTACTTAATTATGAGAAAAAAAAAATATTAATGTCATTATTAGAGGCCATTTTGCTGAAAGGTGAACTAACTGCAGCAGTGAACTTAACTAGGATAGTTACGCAACAAAACAAATCGAAACCACTCTAAACTAAGTGGACTAGCAGACTGTGGTTTTAATTAATGGAAATGTGGCACTAAATATCACAATGTATGTAAAGTATGTAAAATGAGTGTCAAATTATAGTAACTTAGAATGAAATATACTTTTCCACATAATATATACTCCAAATAATAAAATAAGCAGCACGTAAAGAGCGGTAAATGCGGTTGAACGTGAGCAATAAAATAAAGAGCACTACTTGATAAGCAAAGTAAATAGCAGGGTATTGTACGGATAAACAATATCCGTTCTATAACAATACTGATTGCGGCTGCACAGAGATACTGAATACATTTAAGATGTATCTTGTTATTAAAGTAGATAGAAGAGGAACTAAATAAAAATTATATTTTATTGTTAAAATGGAACCAATAGAACTCATCATCCACAGCCCGACTTCACCTACTGCTATGCACAGGCCTCACTTTTCTTGCGTTGATACCCCACGCTCTTGTGTGATAAATGATGATTATAAATCCTTTTACCTTTATTTAATTTAACAACAGTAGGTATGTACCTACTAGATAATTAATCAAAATCTAAAATTAATTTAGCAAAACGCACAACTTTTGATTGCGATGAGCTGACTGGTTTACAGCGAAATCGTTTGTTTTTTTACAGATAAGAATTAAACGAAAACAAATAGGTTTATTTAGAAGGTAACTTGAGTTAAGTAAGTTAACTTGCTTCAATTCAGTGAGATCTAAAATCACGTCAGTAGCGATAAGAAGGTCAGTAAGAGTTTTCCAAGTTTTTCTACACACCCACTGCCCCTCAGTACATACAGAATTTGAAATCCAATTGATATTACGTATTATACAGTTCCCGAAGTCGGCAGAAGCCGTAAAATGTAATTCGAAAACTTGATCGGATCTCGAAAGTCATTTTTGTAAATCCCACAAGAACACGCTGTGAACCTTTTCAGAGGCGTTTACTAAAATAAATCGAATTCAGTTTAATTGGTAAAGTTGGCGGTTTCCTCAAGTTTCTCACGAAATTAGCGAAAATTTCGCCATCGTATAATAAATTAAGAGCTGAAACTCAAACAGAAGCTGCCGACGATATCGAGTATCGCTTTGTGAGCTGGCAAAAAATATTTAGCGTAATTATTTGAGCGCTGCGAGCACTCCGAGCGCATCTCTCGCTCTTCGTAAAATACAAATAATGGCGAGGCGTTTAAGTGTTTTAATAAAAGCGAAAATGCCAGTACGATGAAGGTAATTTGATAAAGTCATGCATGCAGTAATTAAAAAGGAATAAACGATAAGGTTATCGTAAAATGGGCCGTGAATTCTCTAAATTGAATTGGGCATTTTATGCTTCACCTACAGTATTCATCCAAAACTTTATTTACAAAATTACAAAGCAAATGAACATAGGTTTTTCGACTACGGAGCAATCTCTGTTCTGCATCACTGCCTCAAACAACAACCGTTTAGAAGCGCGATCAAACCCAAACGCAAACACGGTTCCCCATTTGGTTTAAAATGCAAACAGTTCGTAGGGCTTGTTCAATCTGTCACTGCGTATTTATGTGCACATAAACGGACATAACCTGACTCAATTAACACCAAACAGTTTTGTTGATAGTAACCTGTAGCCTAAACTGCAAAGTCCATTTTCATAGATTGGACCTTTACCTAATCAAACTTCCAACTAAAAACATCGAAGATATCTGCATCCTTTTTGCACGGCATAACATGCTCGTTCAATATCAAAAATTCTTCAACATTTGTAGTAGAGTTCTCTTTCGTCTTATCTGTCATGTATGCTAAACATTGTACGTCAAATCGGTACAATCCAGTTATCCAATGTTCACATCGTGATTCATTGGTGACTCCATCAAAGTTGGAACAACGATAGCAGCAACAGATATAAATTCCATCAACGTTGATCTGATATTGTGATTCGGAACGGGTTTCATAACTCCATCTGTTTTATAAAAGGGTTTTGAAACTGATCAGCTATCTTGTTTCGTTCTTGTTTTAGACCGGAACATTGATGAGCATTATTTATGATAGAAGAGTTTCAACACTATTTCAACGTTGTGACAATGATTTTATCACTCTCAAAGTTAGAGTGACTGAAGAAGAGTTTGCTATGTTAGTGTAAAAGGGATCGTGTTTTAATAATAACAAAAGTTGTGAAACACCCACAAACTTATTGAAGAAAAAATAATATTACTCAATTTCAGAACGATATAACCAAATCTAAAATAACATTCCGAGAGATAAACAAATTTTGCATAAGCTCGTTATATTTTTGTCAAAGGAAACGAAAGTGGCTTGAATTTCCAGAAAAATATTATCAAAACGTTTTTCAATAAAGGAAATTTGTTAGTCGAGATACGCGGACAGCCTGGACGATTAGGCATAATTTATTTCTTGTAACGTGAATACTTTTTAAGGATAAAGGTCAACAAGATTCCTGGCAATAACGATAAAATATATTGTACCGACCGAGAGAACATTTCGGCCAAAAGTACTGATTAAATCACGACTAGATGATTTTATAAATACTTACATTTTGTCACTTTTAAAGAATGGACGATGTCTGACGGCTCTTTACTATGTATAAGGGAGATTTTCCTATTATTTACTTTTCCCAAAACAAGTAAAATTGTGTCACCGTGAAAAATTATGTAAACTTTCCCAAACGCCGAATAAGCACTCCAAATTCAAAAGCCTTATAAATAAATTATAACATTAACACTTACTGTCAACCATTATTAAAATATACATGATTTTTAAAAAGAAAATTCTACAAAATGAGTGAAGTATAAGGACCACTAGACAGCACCAAGTCCCCACTTAAACACAATCTTGAATTGTAAATCTTCTGTCGCTCCGTGTAACGACCACTACATAGTATTGGTGCACTGTTCACAATTGGATCTGAATACATTACTGCGTCTGCACCGTTTTATATTGCGGACTTTTATGGTCGGGCAGAAATGTAAAGTGAAATCTAACCGGCTGGTGCCAGCTCGTAATTCGTATGGCTAACTTGGTGGAGGGACTTTTCGCTTCATGAATGTGCATTGGCAAGAATAATGTGTGTAATTTTTATGCAAAATTGGTGGTGATGAAGGAAACAATGGCGTCATCTTAAATATTTATTTTCCACAGGAAGTGTCTGATAAGATATAGCAACGAATGAACTGACAGATAGTCTAAACAAGCTTCGCTTTACAATAAACGATCAATACAGTCCCGATACTGAAAATGAAAATAAAAAGCAAATGTGTGCAACAAATGCTATCTTGATGCAATAATTTGGCTGTGAAATGTTTTGTTTTACCAACGTTTTCAATACAATTTGAAACTGCCAAGAAAATAGGTTCATGTAAAACATTTACGACTTTCCAATATTTGTTTCCAACGTCTAAGTTAAATTAGTTGAGAAAATTGTGGGCTATGAAGCAATAATGATTTTTGCAAAAAGTATATTATGAACAAAAGTAAAATAAGAAAATACAAACTAAGCCAACAACGATAAATGCCTACTTACCGTCACAAATTATCAAAATTGGTGGATGAAAAGACAGTCATTTGCATTGCAAAAAATAATTATTAAAAATGCTTGAAATCACGTCATTTGACCGATACAATACGCCTTTTTTTTAGATGGGATATCATCAAATGACGTATCCCGCTCTAGGGTGGAGCGGAAGGGCGTGTCAGACTTTTACTGATGAAAACCCACCCGTGTTCCTTCAGTTGCCCATATGCCAGGGCCACGGTATCTCTTTCGAACAAATCTCGCGACTCTGGCAGATACAATATCCCTTGGTTATACTAGTTGTCAGACTTTCGGATTTCTGACGACGCGTAACAACTGTCTAAGACCCTCGAATGTCACCCGGGACCAACGGCTGAATATGTTTTCCGAGGCATGGCGGTGTCTTGGTATCCACGGACTACCCGCTGCTATTAGATACTTAGCCACAAGCCTGCGAACACATGAGGGAGATGAGAATAACGTTGTATAATATGAAAATACAATAAAAGGGTAATAATAAGCTAGTCTTAAAACACCACAAACGGGTAAATGGTGTAATTAAACCACAAAACTCGGACACAGAATCAAAAATTCTCCAGTATCAAATACTAGCACAATAATGTATCCAACCCTATCTGCGGCCCCGTGCGAACATCACAATAGCCCCGATATTCTATCATAGGCAGTAACCACAAGAACGCACGCCATTACGGCGTAACGGCAGCGCGGCGGCCATTTGTCGCGCAACATTATCTCCCGCCGGTGTGGCCCCTCCTTTATCTCTAATGTGCACTATTATGCGACGTTTACTCAGCTATTTGTTAGGATTGCACTTGAGTGATGGTATTTGTTCGAAGTATGAGGGTGTTGAGCTTTTAGTAGCTGGTCTTATTTGTACGATGGAACTGAAGTACATTTTGATCTTTTAAATTTAATTTTATGAGCGTAATATTAGGTCGTAGGTACAGTTAAATCTGAGCTGAATAAACTTCAATACTGCACTGTCTAACTAGTTGATTGTGTACCTTCCCCACGAAGTAAGTACAGAATTTGATTCAGCATTTCATGAAAATTATGAAGTTACGTGCTCGTAACTGAGTTACGGTAAATGAGGAGTCATTTTTATTGGAAATAGTTAAATAACAACATTTCTGTAAAAAATCCCGAAGTTCAGAAATGAAATGATGAAAATAAGGACATCATTTAAAATGTCCCAATTAGCGGTATGCGTATAACATAATTATTATGAATTTCGTATACATACTCATTGACGTAGTGTTCCCGTACGAAATGTAAATTCAGAGTAAAATTTGTTAATTTATGAAAATAACTTGCCAAGGATTTCTGATACAACTTTGGATTATAAAGTAAGGTTGATTACGAATGTTTTCGTTAATTAGAAATTGAAAAGCAATGGCCTTTTCCTAACAATTATTTACATAACTCATTTCAAACCAATATTTGGACACTTTGTTTCGTATTGTTCATTTTGCTGGAAATTTACACTTTGTGATGTTATGTCAACCATTTTACTATAAATCCAGCACCATACGGACAGGTATTTCAGTGTATGTATAAATTTGATGTAGGTGCCTATCTATGTTTGTATGTATTTTCGTTTAGGACGAAGAAAATAAACGTGAAACGTGCATATGATCATACATTCAAAATTCTGCGTAGAAATTGTAATGATTCAAAACATTGCCTTAACCGTTTAAAGATAACTTTGAATTTCAAATAACATGTTTGTTGTTTTCAACTTTTCAAGGTCTGAAGTTCTGTTCTGGGCTGAGATTGTTTTACTTATGTGTTATTATCATGATATTCTACGCAACAACGTTGCCTCGAGAGCATCTCATATTTTTGAAAAAGTAAAATATGTTTAGTGTTTCTGGAAATCCGGCCTTCCAAAGTCACCGCTTTCATGAATCGTTCGTTTCTCACACTTTAATCATATTTAAACTAGATGAACTTGGCGTTTCATATCCAACTTCTCTGAGAAGAAACGTCATAACAACCTCAGAGGTAACAGTTTGTTTTAAAGTAGACATAATCTTTTTCACATCAAGTAAAGACCATATAAATAGGTATCTGCAATGGCCTTTTGAGAAAATAACCACAGAGATTTGAGTGGACCTGTCCAGTTATTTCACGCATTTATCAATTATCATGCAGCTCAACGATTTTACGAACAATACCAAAGGACATTTGGGTAGGCCCCATAAACTAATCATTCTGCCAGACCATAATCAAAAGTGAAACAATGACCCACACAGTCCAAAAACTCACGATAATTTTATTAATAAAATAATTAATAGAAACAATATTAATGTCATTGTAAAAAAGAGTAAAACATCAGATTGTACCTATAGCTATAGATACTCAATTAATTTCACAAAATAATATGAAAGGTAATTTGGAATGAGTTCAGATTCTGACAAGCTATAATAAAACGTACGTAAAAAGGTGTGTTTATATTAATGATCGTTAAAAATGTATATCCGCGGATATAGATCCGAATACGGATATTTGGTATGAAGATCCGCGGATACGGATCTTAACTTTCTTACTTGAGTGGTGTCGATGCGAGTGACCATTTCAAACGATATTTGACGCCACTTGACAGTTTTCTTGACAGGACAGGTTTCGACTTGCATTGCGCGAGTCTTTCTTTTGTTTTGTTTAGTCACTAAACGTTTCATTTTAAGATATGAAAAATAACCTGAACGAAATTTAATAGTTTTTCATTACTATCTTATCAGGTATATGTAGAATTTCATTGATGTATTGAAAATTAATAAGGTAAAAGATCCGTAAAAATCCGCCTAAAAAGTAACAGATACTGATGCGGATCTTTCTTATCCATTGGATATCCGCGGATACAGATTCGGATACGGATATTCAGCACATCACTAGTTTATATGTATATTGATAGTTAATTTGAAACACTATCACGTACGGAAAACACACCAATTATCATAAAGAGAAATATAAATATTTTATTATTACTGCCTAATTAATTACAGCAGGTATCGGAGTTCAGTTATTAGTTATATTCACTCGTAAATATAAAGCATATTCATACCATAATTATAACATTAAAGACATGTTTACAATACTGGACCAATCATTTGGTTACAATTATTATTATGTCCGATAAGCAAATGGAATACAATGAATATGTTATAATTGATTAAGCAGGTATTCGCCGTTCTGATAATTCAGCGATGAATTGGCTTAAAGGCCCCACAAACAGGCGCTACGCGACAGCGCGGCTCTCGTAGAAAAATTCCTATGTTATGTTCATGGAAATAAAACAATTCCTGTTATGTTCATGGAAATAATTCCACAAGAATCGCGTCACACTGTCGCGTCGTGCTAGTCTAAAGAAGCCTTAAACCGGGTAAATTGGCTACTTTGCTAATGACTTTTTGCTGTGGGTGAGAAATCATCAAATGACTTCTCCCACTCTGGGCGGAGCGAGAGGGCTTGTCAGAGTTTTACTGACTAAAACCCACCCGTGTTCTTTCAGTTGCCTGTGCCAGGGCTACGGTAACTCATTCGACAAACCCGCCAAACCTTTGATAATGGCTGGATTCAGCCCGAAAAATCCAGCAGGGTAAATAGAACTGTCAATAGCGTTTTACCTTGACGGAACTTTAGGGAATTAAAATTCCCTAAAGGTAACCACGATTGCCAAAGAAGGCCTCCACGAATGCATCATTGCGCATTCTGAACACCAAACTGAGTTTGTGTGGAAATAGTAAAAGTACTTGTACTATAAAAATGAGCAATGCTGGGAAACGTTAACATGTTCTGGTGTAAATTCGATTTTAGTCAATTTATAGTCAATTTAGAGCTGACTTTATTCCAAGAATTGTTAAAATATTCATTACATTCACCATAATTCGTTGAAGGTATTTGAAGGAATTATAATCATATTTGAGGAATTATTTGTGTTTGTAGCTGGAATTTCAGACCACAACAGGATTTAGTTAAATCTAGTTCATAAACAAAATGAAATTGTATCTAAATATTATATCAGTTTGTATATTACGCACTGATTTATTAATAACATTGTATTATGTTCGTACCTACCTATATATATCGCGGCAAACAATTAATACAAACATGCTGTACATATTAGTGTCTGCTGTATTGATTAATATTAATAATTTAAGGAAGTAATCATAGAGTAAATTATAGGAATTGATGGAACAGGTAATCTGTTAGCAATGATTGTAGAATATCATTGAACTCATTTATCTTTTCCTGCCATCGCTTGAGTTGTTTGTATAATTTATCTGTCGCAGAAGTATTTATTAAAATGTACGAAAGATACAATGTAAATGGTCGAATCGAAATAAAGTCTTTAAAAGAATTGTATATTGTTTTAATTATGTTAAAGGAACAAATTTAAATCATACTCAACACTTTATTGAACATAGTTGCAAGAGTATTACCTAATAATGAAGTTATTATGTCGTCATTCGTTCGATAAGACAGGTTCAAATAAATAAATTCATTTTTTTTTTGTATGAACTTTCTAATTCTATTAATATAATACACTAGCTTCTGCCCGCGACTTCGTCTGCGTCAAATTTTTGCTCCCCTGACCCTTCCCGTCGCATCGATTTGCCTGCTAGTTTTCGTCCATTTTTCGTTGCTGCTCGCACCTTTTGAGTTATAGTGAGTCAACCTTAAAAGATAGGCATATGCTCTCGCGGATTTTTTTTTAGAACTTTTTAAAAGGAACAATTCCGTGATATTTGATTTTTGCGTTACTTTAACCGTTTACGCAGCGCACGCAACGGAAACTCTCAAAAGGAATAAATTTTCCCCGTTTTTACGACATTTTTCATTACTGCTCCGCTCCTCTTAGTTGTAGCGTGATTTTATATAGCTTATAGCCTCCCTCGATAAATAGGCTATCTAACACAAAAAGAATTTTTCAATTCGGACTAGTAGCTCGTTCAATCAAACAAACAAACAAACTCTTCAGCTTTATAATATTATAGTACAGATATAAAGATATAATAAACATATCTACCTATGTTTTTGACAAATATATTATTTTGAGTTTTCGTCTTTTACTGGTAAAAGTACAATTGCGTGGTTATATCACTGCTTTCACAATTTTCTCCCTTGTTTAAACCAGATTTCCCACCGCAACATCCGGCGTAAACAAATACAACTTTCTTTATAAAACAGCTTCCATCTTTCTAATGTCGCTCAAAGAAGCTCGTACGAACTTTATGTGAAGTTATACGTCTTCATATAAAGTAGGTTCTTTGACTTGAAGCCAGGCGGATGCAATAATCGACACTGCGTCGCCATGGAAACCTTTGAGGGCCTTCTTATAATACATATGCACTACAGGAATTGATACTGGATATTTTGCAATATTTTTTCCTATGAGACGCCTTTTTGTTTGAAAAACGTGGGTATTGAAAATGTGGAGGTATTGAAGGTTTTTATTATAATTGGAACTTGATATAGTAACTGTACCTATATCAATACAGTCAATATTCTATAAATGCTCAGAATACGACAACATTCAATTTCTCTTAGAAACTCCAATAAAGCCACAAGGTTTCTTCATTAAATTCCTTGAAATTCTATGAACGTCTTGCTGAAAAGAACAATCCGGGAATACTATCAAATTCATCACGATCAACACAAAGATCGAACCAATCCATAGAGACAAGTTCTAAATAAAAAAATATAGCCACATAAGTTTATGCCCGCAATAAAAGAAAATACTGGCAACAAAAATATAACGAAATATGTCACCTAAAGAAACGTATCGGTTCAGCAATTAACCGTTTTCTAAACTATCGTATAAAAGTAAGCCGTAACGCGACATATAGAAGGGTATCGACGCGCGACGTGAGGCGCATGTTTAGGGGCCCGCGTATCGACAATAAAACCCAAATGTCCCGCGGTCCCGTACTTTGTAGCACGTTTTATTACTTTTATTTACTTTTAGGGTTCAAAGATTGAAACTTGATGTTAGTTTTTAAGGGTACAGTGATATATGTGTTGTCGTAAAGGTCATTGGTGAACGGCAAACCGGTGATTTTCTTTTGACAAGGCTTTGAGATAAATATTGGCCTCATTAAAAATAGCGTAGTTTTGTTGTGGAGCTTAGGTTGAAAATCGCACAAGCGATTCCCTTAGTTTATTGACTGAAAGTCACAACAAATTTTCAGTAAGCGGTTGTTCTCTGAATCTTTATTTCAATAAGAAACAAAGGCTTACAGAATGTCATTAATTAAATTCATAAAAAAAACAACGTTTAAATGTCAAATAAACATGACTAAAACCATATAAACAATCATTAACCAAATGAAAGCACAACTTATAATTACTACAAAAAAAAAATATAATTACAAATACCGGCTCAAATAACAACTTTATAATGAAATTAAACCATCAAACATAATTATAGAAATAATTACAACAAGCGGCCGACTGCACTACAGAGTGATTAGTGGGCATTTCACGCCATTGTGTGAAGAGCCATGCTTTATGAAAATTAATACTGGCTTCAGTGCTCAGCTACTAGTAATTTCGGTCAGTTTTAGGTGATTCACAGGGTGCAGTTTTCCACAAGTTAGTAGGTTAGTTTTCGAATATCAGTGAGTAGTTTTAGTGAAGTAGTTTTAACTAGTCTTGGTAAATTATAGTTGTGTGTGTACGTGTGTGTGTGTATGGAATTTTTCGTTTTACTTTTTAATTAAAAGTATAATGAATTTTAGGGCAATGAGTAGCGTATAAAACATTCGTTCCATTAGTGGGGTATCAATGATCATCAAAAAGCTGTTGACGTTTCAGTTTTGAGTAATATGGAGAAATCGATCTGTTATAAAAATTTATATAGCTGCTGGATACTAAAACACCGCAAATAGAACTAGACATCCATTGTGGTTGTGTTGATTGATAAGCTATCAAGAATCATTAAAAGAGAGAACTAGATAAATGATCCGCTGAAATGCTCAGCAATCAGTTTATCTGCGAGTGCTATTGCACTATATACACTATGTATATGAACCTGTTTAGTGAAGACACAAATAGTTAAATATTTGAACAAAACCAGTAGGCAAATTTTATGTCTAACTTTAATCTTAGCCTCCTACACAAAAGCACGATACAATTCTGGAGGGAATAATGCTAAAACCATTGCGCTAAGCGGTTAAAAATACTTCACAACGTTCCATAAACATTTAGGTCAACATTTAGCTGTATGAGATCTAGCAGTTTCTACGCAAGATTTTGTTTACAGATTTTGTTTTCTACTGTAAGCAAAATTAATTTACGAAAGTGCCACTGCCATTTTTATAATGGCAGGGATCACTTTTTATCTTATTTCATTAGATTCAGTACACCACTACAGTGTCCTGTTAATATTCATTAGTGTAATTACTGCCTCTGCCCCTCCCCCGCCTGCCTCCTGCCCTCCCCCTCTGTCGTCCCATCCCCGGCTCTTTGTCACCGAAGCTCTGAAATTCAGCCACTTTGCAGACTCAAGTGACTTATTATTTATGAAGTGCCCGATATGATTTTTTCCTAAATAAAATTCATGATCTTTTTAAAAACGGTGAATTTCATAAAATTTGTGTTTTGTTAGGGAGCTTGTCAAGTATTTCATTTTGATATTTTTGTTGCTGGCTTGTTATCTTGTCTCGTTTTAAGACTAGATTAGGTTGTTTAGCTTTTGGAATCACAAAAACAAATGTAAGCAAAATTATCGTTTCATCATAATCAGCCTATATTGTTCCCACTGCTGGGACACAGGCCTCTCGGTGAGAGGGTGTGGGCAGTAATCTACCACGCGGGCCTAGTGCGGATTGGTAGATGTCACATGTCTTCGAATTTTTGGTTCCAGGACAATGTCGGTTTCTCACGATGTTTTCCTTCACCAATTTGAGAGCAGTGGTGATAAAATTATTTACTCAAAGTAAAGCGCCCGCCATGGTTCGAACCCACGACCTACAACTCGTCAGTCGGGGCCGATACAACTGGGCTACCACTGCTCTCTTAATATATCTTAATAATCTTAATCATCATATATGCAAATAATATGCCAAAACGAAGAAGTGATATTGAAACCCAGTCATTTAATTACATGTTCCATAGTTAAAAGCTCTTCGTGATTATCACGTGAATAAAGCAGTACTTAACTAAACACTAAAATGTTAGTTGAAACATCAATTTAAAAAGTATTTATGTAAATAAAAAATATGCCAGTTCAACAAAGGTGCTTGCGTGACGTTGGTTGAGGAAACAAAATGCAAGCAACACTTTAAATTACTTTAATTTTAGACTTTTCAGCTAATATTAAGACTTGGCGAAATAAAATGTACCGTAAATGGTGTCGGACGTAAAGAATAACACCACCCCATTTCTTCCCGTGGGTGTCGTAAAAGGCGACTAAGGAACTTACTAGAGAATGGGCAGCAGCGTTCTTTATGCATTTTACCACCATACTGCGATCGCCAACCCGCCTGCCAAGCGTGGCGATTATGGCAAAGCCCCCCAAATTGGGGGAGGCCTAAGTCCAGCAGTGGACGTCTTACGGCTGAAACGACGAAATAAAATGAGGTTTTAAAGAGTTACTTAGTGTTATTTTTGTGTCAAACTAGTGACCCGCCTCTGCTTTGCATAGTTTTATGACTTGACAAATCTTCAAGGTTTCGGTTATTAATATAAGTTAAACACTATGTTCCGATATGGTCAAAACAACATCAACATCCATCGCGTAATTTTGAAGAACAACGCGGTTATAAATAGCCACATCAATTTATAATATGTATACAGATATAGAAGAATGCACACAGACGGACGTCTCTCCTAGGTCTGCTACCAGTCCAATAGGATGCAGCGAAAAACATGAAGCAACTGCCCATTGGACCTACACAACCCAGTAACTTGGTAATATGATCTTGTAAAGTTTTGTTGTGACTTTTGGCCTTTCCAAGACCCGTAACAATAATCAAAAGCTGAGGCCAACGTGCTTTTCGAGGCACCCATCTGCTAACCAACCGCGGCAAGTGTAGGCTGATCATTGATCCACCCGTGCGGCTGTTATCATTTAGCCACGGGCACCTTTCAGCCGAAAGACGTCCACTGCTGGACATAGATCGCCCCATTTTAATTTGATTTGCCATAATCGCCACGCTTGGCAGGTGGGTTGGCGATAGCAGTATGGTGGTAAAATGCATAGAGATCGCTGCTGCCCAATCTCTGATAAACCTAATTATATAAATGAAATTTTGTTCTACCCATCCCGCGTTATATCCACTTACACCCCGCGTTACATTCGTAATGTCGGTCGCGAGAGATGATTAGTACCAAGTAAGTAGTACATTATACACGCAGACGTATTAGTACGGCTATATAGTAATCTGGAATAATTATGCAGTGGCGAGTTACTGCGTATTAACGTAGTCAGTAATTTGCGGTACTATTTGTGATATTATCTGGTTTGACTTATTGGGTTATTATGCTGAACTTTTGGGCTTAAAATGAACATAGCTGGTGAAATTTGGATGCACTATGACCTACAACTCTACCCTTCCTATCCCTTCGGAGAATGTGTGTGTTACTATAATGTAATTTCATGTTAGACTAGCTTTGCCCGCGACTTCGTCCGCGTTAGATTTCTTGTTCCCCCGACCCTTCCCGTCGCGTCGAATTGCCTACCTGTCCGATTTTCCCCGTTTTTGCAACATTTTTCATTACTGCTCCGCTCTTTTGGTTGTAGCGTGGTGTTATATAGCCTTACTCAATAAAAAGGCTACCCAACATAAAAAGATTTTTCAATTCGGACCAGTAGTTTCTGAGATTAGCGCGTTCAAACAATCAAACAAACAAACCCTTCGGCTTTATAATATTGGTATAATAGATACTGAGATCCAATAATTAATGATTATAACAATTATACGTAGAAAATATATATTTTACAATTCTTAAGTAACCGCTATTTCGTTTCAAGCGAAAGCGATTGGCGTTACCCCACGAAAGTCCAATTTTCAAAGTTACCTCGTTTCCCCTGCGGATCGATCATTTGTAATTCAAACAGCGTATTTTTTTTTAAATAAACATCGAAGAAAATCAACGTAGGGTAGTTCAGAATCTTGATATGTAGTACACATAGCTACATATCAAAGCTATACATTTCCAGTTTTAGGTGAGCTCGCATTGGATACATCTTTCGTACAATGAGAGATCAGCTTATACTGGAAATAGCTGGGCCCGCGGCTTTGCCCGCATAGATGTGAAAATTGACGTGGAACCGGGATATAAAGTAGCCTATGTTACTCCTTATAATATTACCTATCTGTGAGTGAAAGTCCCGTCAAAATCGGTCCAGTCGTTTTAGAGATTAGCCGGAACAAACAGACAGACAGACATAAAAAAATAAAAATTGGTTTTTTGATGTAAGTACTGTATATTCTTTTATATGCATTTAATGAAAAACTGTTAATTTGAAATTACAAACGGACTTCAAATTTATTTATTTGTATAGATTGTATAAATGTATAGATTAAAAGACTGATTTACAATTTGATATAGTTTTTCCCTTAAATCGCAACTTGGTGATTGTGATGAAAACCGTTTTTTTTTTTTCTTATGTATCCTGCAGTATAACAACAATACTATAGTTATATTCAGTATAATATTATTGCGCCGTATTCCTAGATATTTGACAAGCATTCGACAAATTGTGACATAGTGGGCTACTATTCAGAATTTTAAAATATTTACACCATTCCTTTTTTCCGCTGATAAAATCCTATCTCGAAAATATATGCTACGAAGTAAGATACAACTCCAACACACTGCAAATGCACTCAAAAGTCTGGAGTTCTACAGGGCAGTATACTGGGACCAATTTTCTATTAAATATTTACTGCAGATCTACCCAGTTATGCTGATACCATTACAGCCACATATCCAGCATATAAGATTATAGTTTGTAAAAATAGATAGCTAAATAGTAGGATATGGAAACCTAATCAAATTTGTTTTATATGTTCTAAGTAATATTTGATCATAGCATCATCGGGTTGGGGCCTATGATACTATAAGCGTCACGTAAATTGTGATTGAATAAATGTCAAAAAGCGTGTTCTCTGCAACAGCCGTGAGTGAAGGTAACACAACTGCTTTGAATTTACTTTTTTGTACTTACTATTCTGTTCAATAATTTTAATGTTATCTGCAGTGGAGGGTGGTATGCAGAGATCCTCGCAAAGGTATATTAAATTAGAGCGTCATGTTATATGAGTTCAGATAAAGGTAGTGTTTGAAATACACTTAATAAACATAACTAGACATCCACAAATAAAATCTATAACGACACTAAACTATTTAACATCACCAAAACACATCAATATGTAGTAAAACTCCGGTCACTATGTTTTATAACTGTTTTATTATTATTCCACAAGAATTTTACACCACAAAATCTCGCTGATACACGTCCACACAGTACACGTCCGCTGTCAGGTCTGAATCCCGCCGCTCGCCGAGTGTTGCCGACTCATCACATGTATTGTAACGATTTCTCAAATCGATTATACCTAGCATTTTATTTGGTTTATTTTAAGTTAGGCATAATTCGAATAAATCAATTTAAAATGTTTAATTATTTGGCATTAGACATCATAAACCTTACAAATATAATACCTGTATATTAATAAGAAAAATCCTAACAAAAGAAATACACACGGAAATTACATATAAAAGAAATAACGAAATGCAAACACGATCATCACGTCGGGCAAATGACCTAGTACTATTATACAAACCTAGAGAACAAAGCACGGAAAGAGACATATTAAATACGAAGGAGTGCAATTATACAATTCACTACCAAAAAACATTAAAGAAGCTAAAACTAACTTATAAATAAAATATAAAATTATTAGTATTGTATAGTGTGCACGGTTCTTTATAACAGTAACTGATAAGAATAGCGCGCTCGATGGATGGGTAGATCGATGCACGCCTTATGAGAATTTTTTCGATGTACCCGCAAGACCTACCATATTTATTAAAACAACTAAATGTAAAATGCTAACTGCATTACGAGCACTCTGCACTTTCTTAATGTTTATAGATGTTATTATTAAAACGTTGTTTCTCATTAAGTGATTATGTAAATCTTTGAGAAATAAATGATATTTAACCGTAACCGTAACAAACCATTAAGTTTTCTGCGATGATAGACATAATTCCGTTCGTGATTTACAAGTATCCCTAGTAAATTTAAAGGAAGCAGAACTTATTCATTACATTCCACTCGTCGTCCCTAATAAACAGACACGACAGCTACATAGATTCCACAACAAATTTCGCTGTAAATAGTACCAAAGCCATACCGAACATATAAACTAGCACTGTTGAAATGAGGCAGTTCCCTCGCGTGCCACACTTTTTGCCCAATCGCGTGCAACTGACACGACTAACGTTCTGAAATCGCCTGCTAACATTCTAAATATGCACTGTATTGCACCAAATATGCACAATTGCACTGTTTTGCACTAGTTCAGATCGTTGTTGACTGAAATATGTGCTACTAAATGGATGCTGATTGAATGTGTTTGATATTGTTGCTGTTTTTATGTTAGAACTTTATTAGTATCATCTAAATCGAATTATGTAGCATAATTTGTTTTGTGTTTTGTAGAAATTGGCAGAAATAAAAACTGTTTTTTTTAATCCAAATTATGAATTCTACTCAAATTGAATACATTTAGTTGTGCACACGAAGGTGTTATAATATTTATAATTTTTTAATCTTTGTCCTGCCACCGTACAACAAACAGAACAGAACTGGAACAGAACTGTTCATTCAGCACGATGAATAAATTTTATGAAAGTTTAAGTAGTTCCGTCCTATACTTTTAAAACCATGGTAGAGTAAGTACTCAATATAAGAAATAATAGTGAATCCGACATGACCATAAAGTTATGCCAAGTATTTCACAAAGAACCGTATAAAAATAATTTCATCCATTTGCTTCGCCAACACCCATTTCAAATCGGAACTCTTAGCAATAACTCCGCCATGCAATATCAGAAAACGGTTAGTATCACGAAAATTGTTCAGCTTTCATCGTTATAAAGTGTTGCTTCTACCTCGGTTTAAATCCATTTAGAATATATCTTTTCAGGTACCGAGGATTTTGAAGCGAAGTGCAGTGAAGCGAAGCGGAGGGTAGCGAAGCATGCTTCTGTAAATTTAGAGCTGTGTGGTTTATTTCTTTTGGCACCCGAGGACATGCCCTGAACGTCATTGTTATGGACGAGAATTTTGTGTTTTTATATTATGTCGTAGTGGTTTTTCGTGATAGTCTGCTCTGGAAAAGCGTTATTTTAACATTTCTTTTTTATTTTGGATTGCCGCTAGTGTAATGAAAGTTTGTGGGTTACCTTTTAACTTTCAGAGTGAATACAGACTGAACAAGTTTGTCAATATTATCAGACAAACCGAGGTTAATTATATGATATAGTGGTCCTTTAGTCTTCAAAGAGAATAGAGAATTTGATCGTCTGTTTTTTAACTCCCCTCTCAAAAAGGATTGTTTTAAGTTTGACTGCTCTGATGAACCATTATGGGTTCAGTTTAAAAATAAAAAAATAGGTTTCAGGCAGTGGTTTTTAGACTATGTTTTATCAATATCGGTTCAGCCGTTTCGACACGACGATCTTTTGATCAAAATATTACCTACCGCTTCTTATTATTTTAAACTAAAAATTCAAAATTTAAACTTAAAGGGCCAATATCTATATTATTTTTCTTTTTAGAGGTTTTTGTTTTGATCGGGGATTTTTAAAATTTTACATTTATGTTTTTAGCATCATTAAAGAAAAATCAACAATTTAAAAAAGTTACGATAAATAGGTGTGTGTGGTTTACGAATTTCACTACAAATAAATGTTTAGATGTTAATGTGACCAAAAGTTTAGATTTTACAAAATATCGTGTTAAAATCAAAAGAGATTTTCATCAGCTTTTATAAATGAAAGTTATGAATTATTATCTCATTAAAATTAAGTCAGTATTCCAGGAAATAGCTGAATCTGCTTATAACAGTTTTCTCAGAACCAATGTTCTCAACAAAACGAATACGTACAAATGCAGACAGTTTCTTACATTGAGGGTTTTATGAACGAAGGGAACGAAGACTGATACCAAGAAATTGTAATTACACTGTTTACAGTAAATCCTACTAAGCTTTTCAGACTATTAATTATTTCTACTTTGGCGTTTGATTTTCTCGAGTAGATTACTTTTCATGGAATTTGTTTTAGCTGCTGATAATGTTTTACTTGAATTATGACTAATACACAAAAAAAAATCCCCTTTGCGTTTAACTTTAATTAAGTATGTTGTTATTTGTTGTTTTCCGTGTGGTGCCGGATTTGAATAATAGCACCATCCCGTTTCTTCTCGAGGGTGTCGTAAGAGGCAACTAAGGACATTGGAGAATGGGCAGCTGCGTTGTCTATGCATTTTACCACCATGCTGCGATCGCCATCCAGTCAGCCAAGCGTGACGAAAATCTAAACCCATCAAATTAGGGGAGCTCAAGCTCCAGCAGCGGACTTCGTGGTCTTTCGGCTGAATTGATGATGATGATGTTGTTATTACTACCAAATCTATAAAAAAGAATTAAAGTCAGCCACGAATTCATGAATGTTGACATAAATTATTGCCTTTGGGAGGAATGTAAACTGAATTCATATAAATAGTTTTAGGACACCTTTGTCAAAATAATTTGAGTACAGATTTACCAACTTGGTGGGTTCGAGCACCAGTTACGTAGTAAGAAAATCTATACTCTTCTGAAATGAACGACACGAGAGGAGGAAAACGTAATTATAACATACATTTAATACGCTTTTATTAGTTTACCTTACATCTATCTATACTATATTACTATATATATCTATACTAATATTATAAAGCTGAAGAGTTTGTTTGTTTGTTTGATTGAACGCGCTAATCTCAGGAACTATTGGTCCCAATTGAAAAAATATTTTTGAATTGGGTAGCCTATTTATCGAGGGAGGCTATACGCTATATAACATCACGCTACAACTAAGAGGAGCGGAGCAGTAATGAAAAATGTTGCAAAAACGGGGAAAACTTATTCCTTTTGAGAGTTTCCGTTGCGTGCGCTGCGTAAACGGTTAAAGTAACGCAAAAATCATGTATGACGGAATTGTTCCTTTTAAAAAGTTCTAAAAAAAAGTCCGCAAGACCATATGTCTATCTTTTAAGGTTGACTCACTATAACTCAAAAGGAACGAGCAGCAACGAAAAATGGACGAAAACTAGCAGGCAAATCGATGCAACGACGGGAAGGGTCAGGGGAGCAAAAATTTGACGCGGACGAAGTCGCGGGCAGAAGCTAGTTTATCTATGTGACTAAATCGTTGAACGTGATTTTCACCGACTTCAAAACGTCAGATCAAATTGAATTAACACACTTATTAAGAACCAATGATATAGTACAACAACTTAATAACTTTTTACTATTATCTTGACCAGGACGGTTAGGGTTAACAATTTATATTAAATTTTCCGGAGAGAGAGCCCGAGAAACGGCTTCCACATCCAAGGAAAGCAGCAGGCGCGTAAATTTCCCACTCCCGACTATTCGAACAAAGAAACCAACGGGCAATCAAACTATAAAGATAAAAATAAATAATAGTTTTAAATACAAAAAAAAAACATACACACTTTAATATAAACCAAACTAAAATGTCACGTAATTATTATTATTATTTCAAACTTGAAGTTAAGTTTTTAAAATGTTAAATTATTTTTTTACATTCGTACGCTACTAAGCAGTGTTCCAATTCAGTAGTGTCGTTAATAAACAATTAATTAAACAACAAATATTGAATTAAACAACAAAAATTACAAATTAAAATCATAACACATTATTGGAATATAAAAATGTACAAGAAAGTTATGTAAATGTGGACAGAGTAGATGTAACGAAATTTCTAGGAATATTGATTGACAGTCAACTGACATGGAAAGCACAGGCTGAAGCAATCTGCAAAAAACTTAGCTCATCTGCATATGCACTGTATAATCTTAAAAAAAAGTTAATATCAAAACAGTATTACTAGCATATCATAGTCTTGTCGTTTCTACTTTGCAATTTTTGGTTTAAAAGTAACTGACAGTTGTGTTCCAATATTTAAAACGAATAATTTGTTGACATTTCCTTGCCTTTACATTTTAGAAATTGCTCTCTTTTTTATATGTAATCAACATTTATTTTTAAGTTTATCGGAAAGCAGACATCGAGATGTAACCTTGCGATCTCAATACCAAAACCTGTTACGCACAGGTAGATACAGGACTGCTTTGTTGAGGAAAAGTGTTTTTGGTATGGCACCGACTATCTTTAACCACATTCCTAATTCCATAAAAAAGGAACCAGTAACAACTTTAAAAAAAAAGACTAACTTTACTTCTTTTAGATAAATGCTACTACTCCGTATCCGCTTTCTTAGACGATAAATTTTAGTTGTAAATATATCATTGTTTGATACATACTTTGATGTTTGAACTGCATCAATATTTGCATGCCAAAGTGGTAGAATGTACAAGGATTCCTTAAATCACATAATGTAATCACCTTATTGTAAATACCTACATTCTGAGCAAATAAATAATATTCTATTCTATTCTATTATATTATATTCTGTACTTATTAACAAAAAAAAAACAACTAAAAAAACACAACAAAGTCAAAAATAACATTAATTTCGAAAGTCGGTGTCTAAGGATCTGTATTTAAGGTTTTTTGCCACCGACTTCCGAAATTAAAGTTTTTTTTTGGCTTTGTAGTATTTTTTTTAAGGAAGTCGGTTGTTTTTTTTTTTTTGTTAAAAGTTTTTATTTTTAACTTTTTAGTTATGGTAGATACCCCGCACTAATCTAATCGCGTTATTCGTTCATTTGTCGCGCAAATACTTAATGCAAATTTAAGACTTACATGGTTTTCACATGGACCCCATTGTCCGTAAGGAACCAAATTGGACCATTCGGGAAGCATCCGCTTTCAAAATAAAAAAAGAATCACCAAAATCGGTTCACCCAGTCAAAAGTTATGAGGTAACAAACATAAAAAAAAAAAAAAAAAAAAAACAAATACAGACGAATTGATAACCTCTTTTTTTGAAGTCGGTTAAAAACATAAATAGACAGACATTGCTTGCGTCACCTGTGTAGCAATACGCGCTACGGAAGAGACACGTTACGAGACAAAAGACTCAACCTTGGTACTCGCGGACTGAAGTCACAAAAGAACTTCATCGCTGTCATTTCCATTTTCTTGCTGCACCACAGACTTATCGTGTGTGGCTAGGACGACAGCGAGATAGGTGCGCTTGTAAATGTTTGCTTACATACGTCGCATATAAAATCATTTGTGAACTATTTAAAATTAAAACACCGTTGTATAGAGATAATAACAATACCAGGTATTGCCCCCGACTTCGTCAGCACGTGTTTTATATTTCATATTTATTAAATCTAATATCCAGAATAACAAATAGCCCACAACCTTTTTCATATCCCAAGCTTTTAACTTCTAAACCACTACTAACACAGCAGTTTTTGGAGGCAAAGATCCTCGCGCACATGTGGGAGTGGAGCAAGGAGGCAAAACGCCGGAGCGAAACTCCGCTTCCGCGACAAATCGCTGCACGGCGGACAGAGCTCCGGTGTGACCTCATGGCGACATGGCGGGTACGATTGTCGCAACCCAGCGCAGGGCACGCCATAATTGCGGCGGTAAGTCCCCTCTTCGAGGAGTGGATAGAGAGGCGCCACGGCGTCCTCACCTTCCGCCTGACGCAGGTTCTCACCGGGCATGGGTGCTTCGGTGGGTTCCTGTTCAGGATAAAGCGGGAGGAAACGCCCGGGTGTTTCCGTTGTAAGGATTGTCTGGAGGACACGGTGGAGCATACGGTGGTGGTGTGCCCTGCCTGGGCGGAGCACCACCGTGTCCTCGTGGAGGCGATTGGCGACGGCGACCTCTCGCGTCCGGCCCTGGTGCGAGCCATCGTACGGAGCGAGAGGGCATGGGAAGCCATCACCTCCTTCTGCGAAGCAGTAATGCTCGCAAAGGAGGAGGCGGGGCGCGTGAGGGAGTGGCATTCTCCGCACCCTCAAGTCCCTAGCCGAGGCAGGAGCAGACGCCCCGGGCGTCGGGAGTCGATTGTGGACTCCCGGCCACCGTAGGCGCGAGCTTGTGGGCGGCGAGCAATGGGTAGCTCACCACCCGGTAAGGACCAAGCTCGGGTCGACGGTGCGTAGTGTTCCACGCGCGCCTCAAAGAGATGTTAGCAAGAATGAAGGGGTCTGCTAGGACCGATGCCTGCTGGGGTCGCGTGAATGTTCGAAAGAGATACCGTGACCCTGGCACATGGGCAACTGATGGAACATGGGTGGGTTTTAGTCAGTAAAAGTCTGACACGCCCTCCCGCTCCGCCCAGAGCGGGAGAAGTCATTTGATGATTTCCCATCCAAAAAAAAAAAAACAGCAGTTTTATCTGAAACAGACAAAATTACTTTCTCATGTTAAATGTTTGGACAAATAATATTTGAAGCAAACCCGTAATTAATTATATTTTAGATTATGTTGTCAGATAATGTTGACTCCATCTAGCTTATTTTTTAATATAAAGCGTAAAAGTACTCGTAATTCCGATATTTTGTTTACAGAAGAACAATTTCATTTCGTTGGGAATATATGGAATTTAATATATGTATTTATATTCACACTATAAACTTGGATTAATTCACGGTGAATATTTTTTTTTAACTTTCCTTGAAGAATCTTCGGATTAAGTAACTCTGTTGATTTATAAATGGAAGATCATCAACAATCATGTTACTATTATCTATATCAACAGTTATTTAAGTACTATCACAAACAAAAAAAAAGAGAAACATGTAACAATTTCATAGAAAACCACTCAGCCCGCAATAAATGGCCGTCTCTGCGTTTATTTCCAAATGAAACATAGTTTTCCGACACTTTTCCTCGTGGACTGGCGTCTAACAATTCCCACCGCGGTTCTAGTGGCCCGACCGCAACTTTATGTGCTCTGCCGTGTTTCCTTTATAAGAGGGCGGGCAAAGGCTCCGTTCTTATTTCCGGTTCGGTGGTGTGACGGCACGTAGCCGGCACGTAACCGGCACGGAACCGGGAACGAACGCCGCTCACCGACACATTACAATAATAATATGTTGTGTTCCTTTTCTTAAGATTTGAATTTGAATGGAAAGTGAAGTTGGTTTTGATAATGTAGAGGTTTTAATTGCAGGTATTGTGGGAAACTAGTATAGAATAATAGATCGTGTCATTACTGCAGTAAATTATAATTATACTAAGTGTTTAAACTACCTATATAACTGAGACGAATATAAATATAGCTTCTAAGACCTAGACACGTAGCAAACGCTTTCAAGCGTTTCGTATTTATACAACAACTTTCAACAACAATGACATAAGTAACGTTATTGGTAGCTCATATCAGTCCCATACAACACTTACGAGATGGACCACACCATACACGTAAACAATTACGAGGTAGACTACATGACACAGGTAAACAATTACGAAGTGGGCTAGACCAGAACAGTAAACAATTACGTGGTAGGCTAGACCACACAGGTAAACAATTACGGGTTGACTTCACCGCACCGGTATACTATAGTGCTGTCTAAGCAGAGATTAAAGGAAAAGTCCTTTCTGAAGTATTTTTTTTTGTGTGCCTTGATTATTATAATGTGCATTAGGAGGTAATGTTATATTTGACTAATAAGAAAAGAAAAATAACGTAAGTGACTGGTGCTAGGTGAAAGATACCTAGAACTTCTGTTTGACGCCAATTTAATTTATTTGCTTTCTTAGTATGACATGGTAGGTGTAACTTGAGCTTCTTCAGACAAACACGTTTTATATTTTCATTACTTTAAGCCTACTCTTTAAAGTAGTTTCGTGCCTAAGTCTGGGTGCGTCTCATAACGTATAAACTCATTTGGTCTAATTTCATTTTATTATCGTTCTCAACGTGAGATATACCAACTGTTGATATAATTTCTTTCCATATAATATTTATTTATTCTAAAACTTAATTATTATAACGTTGTTTGATATAACGTTTATGTAATCGAAAATCATTTGGTCTAACGTTTAATACGTATATTGTTTATTTAATCGAAAATCATTAGGTCTAACGTTTAACATATATAAAAAACGTCATTATGGTTAACACCCCGACTCGGATAGGTTAGGTTAGAAGGCTAAGGCGGGAGCGAAGCGGAGCGGAGCTCCCGCCGTCCGTCGTGGTAATTTTTTTTTAAACCACCCAGAAATAGGAGCCGGCTCCGTCGACCTATCTTAGCGCAGGTGGCAATCAGTTACTAGTTATGTTTAATATGTACTTAGGTTACTATTCATATTAGACCAAATAAGTTTTATATGTTTTGAGTGGTATGTCAAACGATGTTATATTTAATGTATGTTATGCTTATAAAAAATAGTTATTTTAAAATTATATCAATCGTTCATTATATTAACTAATCGCTATTTTAAATAAAATTATAGGTTCCGTTGTTATATGTTGTTAATATTAGAGATTTTGTTGTTATATCATCTATTACTTACCCCCTAAGTCTAACAGAATGAAACCTTATCATAAGCAAAAAAAAAAAAATTTTGTTTCTATTTTCACGAAATTTGATCTTGAATTTAAAACATGAATCGTGTTTAAAGGCTGCTTAGTATAAAATTTTATAACTCATTTTTTATTTACACTCTTCTCTCTGAAAGTTCAATACCTGCTTTAGAAAGGTTAAAACACTCATGAATATTAATTACTTTTCTTCCTGCTTTTGAGGGCAAATCACGTAGTGCAGATTTTTTAAGCAAGTAAATTTATCATTATTTAAATTGAAAAATGTAACCTTCAATTAAATATTTATAAATTGAGTTGCTAGGCAAACTTTTGTTTTTATCGAAATCCAAAAAAAAAATCTACTAAACTATTTCAAAGTCAATTTCTTGTAGAATTATCTCAGCGGATTTTGTATACGATATTTCCGTACCACCGAATACAATAAATGTTCGTAACTTAAATAATCAAGTTATATTTGTGTTGTCAGATATCTCGCGACATGTCTTAGCTAGCAAACACCGCTGCGGCATATTACGTTGGTTGACGGCTCCACGCTGGCGCCAATGTTTGGCCAATATCGCACGTACGATAGACGCTCAACCAATGTTTTTTTAGTAAAATTGGAACGCTAGGGATGTCTAAATTGAAAACTTGGACCAAGGTGAAAATTTAAAATTTACGGAGATACTGTTCTAGCGAAGTGTGTTCGCGCTGGATGGGCTAGTATGACTATATTTAGCCTCCACTAGCAATCGACTTTTATTAGAGAATTGCTGTTTTCAGTTTGTGGTCTCAGGTGTTTACGGGTCTCTTGTTGTATTATTTTTACATAAAATTCTTGCAACACTTATTAAAAGTTAATAAATAGTGGAATACATTATTTCTTTGGCAGAATACATTACTTTGATAAATTGATGGGTTACTTTGTACAATACGATTACAGTTGGGTTATGGTTTGATTCGTTAGAGGTAGCAGCAGTATTTCCTAAGGTCCTTTAAACAAATACCTACGCATCAGCCCTTACCCAAGATTGGTTCCAACATATGTAGTTAACACAAACAATATGCAAATCACGTTGGTCTCAGGTGGCGACCTGTCACTCCTATTTGCTAATTTCAAGATTTCATTCAACTTGTCGTAAGGGATAATTGCTTGAATCCCAACTAATCATATGAATGATTTAGTAGAGAAACGACATTTGTTTGTTTTGGAGGATTTTACATTTAAATTCACGTTAGTCTAAGTATTCTTTCATTATTTATTTTTTGTAATGTGATTTGTTTTTTAATGTCACTCTGTGTAAAATACTGGTACTCAGTTGCATTAGGTTAGACTGGAAGCCAACCCCAACATAGTTGAGAAAAGGCTAAGCAGATGATGATGATAATTATTTATGTTTTAAAAGGCTTGATTTTAATTCACGGTGCTAAAACAACTTCTACCCGTGTAATGAAAAAGCCATTAAAACAAACCCAGAATCCTGTCATTCAAAGTTTTTAATTATTTATAAAGTTTCCTATCTTGTAAAGCAGTCACTGAAATAAGTTAATTGTGTTTGGAGTTTATTATGAGCGAATAAGAGAGGGTAATAAACAAGAATACGAAATAAACAGTAATTATTATTAATAAACTAATGCCCGTGACTTCGTCTACGATCTAAGGTTAAGTAACCTATGTCCTAACCTCCCTCAAAGAGGAGATCTATGTCATAGCAGTGAAAGCATTATAGGCTAATTATATCTATGCTAATATTATAAAGCTGAAGATTTTTTTTGTTTTAACGCTCTAATCTCAGGAACTACGTTTTGTAGTCAATAGCCCATTTATTGAGGAAGGCTATAGACTACATAAAATCACGCGAGGACCCTTAGGTGCCGAGCAAAAAGAAAAAGTCACCAATACGAAGAACTGGGAAGAAGATTCGACGCCACGGGAAGGGTCGGGGAAGCCAGGAATTTGACGCGGATAGCTAAAAGCATAAGATAACTAAAATACATCCTAATATGTCACTGCCTATAAATTTGCAGCAAGTGATCGAACAAAATGGCATAAATATCAAATTATAATCAAATGTATTTTTTTTTCTTGAACTTCTATGAAAATACGAACCACCTTTTTTATTGCGACCTAATAATTATATTCAAATATTTAATATTATATTTCATTAATAAAGGATATAATAAGAATACTTAATAACAAAGATGCTACAGACAAAAAAAAAACTCTGCAAACGACAAGTCGTCTAGTAGATTTGAATAAGCTAGAATTTATCTTCAAGTTCTTTCGTTTCCATTGTGGCAGGTGTGCTGGCGGGCGTGAGCGGCGGCGACGGCACGCGCGCGGAGCGGCCGTACTTCGACGACGTGTCGCCGCGGAACGTGTCGGCTGTGGTCGGGCAGGCCGCCGTGCTGCGCTGTCGGGCCAAACACATAGGGAATAGAACTGTGAGTATATTTTTATTCTACTTATAATGACGCACGTATCCTTTTTTTTGGGTGGGAAATCATCAAATGACGTCTCCCGCTCTGGATGGAGCGGAAGGGCGTGTCATACTTTTACTGACTAAAAGCCACCCGTTTTCCTTGAGTTACCGTGGCCCTGGCACGGTAACTCTTTCGATTAATTCTGCGACCTTGGCAGGCATTGGTCCCAGCGGGCCCCTTCAATATGTGCTGACGTCTATTTGAGGCGCGCGTGGAACACAACGCACCGTCGATCCGGGCCTGGTCCTTACCGGGCGGCGAGCTACCCATTGCTCGCCATCCTAAAGCCCGCGCCTACGGTGGCCGGGAGTCCGCAATTGACTCCCGACGTCCGGGGCGTTTCCTCCTGCGGCGTTTAGGGGTTTGGGGCGCAGAGAATGCCTCTCCCTCACGCGCTCCGCTTCTTCCTTCGCGAGCATTACTGCATCGCAGAAGGAAATAACGGCTTCCCATGCCCTACCGCTCGATACCATGGTTTGCACCGTTGGTGCCGGACGCAAGAGAGCGCCGCCGCCAATCGCCTCCACAAGGACTCGACGGCGCTCCGCCATGGCAGGGTACACCTCCACCATATGCTCCACCATGTCTTGCAGGCGATCTACGCAATACTACTGCCGCCTTATCCTGAACATAAACCTCCCGAAGCCGCCATGCCACACCTATCTTACGCCTAGAATCTGACCCTAATATTAAAAGGGTCCACCCTTTATGGCAGAATTTTTTTCGTCATAATATTATTTTGCATAACAGCGGATGGCATAAACTTCATTTCGCAGAAAATCGTTTGGCATACACTCATTTATCATACATTCACAACGCATAATTTTATAAGTCAGAATCATCTTTAGGCATAAATTTTATTCCATAATAATTAAAAAGTAGAACCATCATATCGCAGAAAGTTCGCAGTCAGAATCGTCTCTTGGCATAATTTCATATCGATAGTTATTAAAAGGCAGAACTATCATATCTCAGAAACTTTAAACTTAGAATCATCTTTTGGCATATCATCATCATATTGGCAATCATCTTTTGTGCTGCTGGGGAGTTTGTTCCGCCACTTCTTCTTCCCAGCTAAAGCACTAGGAAGTGTCGAAGGGCGGGCGTTTTGGGGGGACTGTCTTGTGTAACTTTGACGTTCAAAAAGTGCTGACTCTCAGCCTAGTTTGAATAAATGACTTTTGATTTTGATTTTGCATACATTTCATATCGAAGAAGCATGCAGCATGCAAACAAGCATGCAGCATGCAAACAAGCATGCAGCATGCAAGCAAGCATACAGCAAGCAAGCAAGCATGCAGCAAGCAAGCATGCAAGCAAGCATGGAGCATGCAAGCAAGCTTACAACATGCAGGCGAGCATACAACATGCAGCATGCATGGTTTCTGTCACGGCTTCGGCGCTGCGGGGCTCCGGCGGTCCCACGCGTGCTCATTGTCGCCGATGGTTTTACGCTCACCACCGCTGCTTCGGCTTGCTGGCCGGCTTAGCCGGCCAGCCTCAGCCGCGGCGGCGACCGTCAAAACCACCTGCTACTCAGCTCGCGGGCCGCCTCGCCACTCCGCGCCTACGCGGGCTTAAATTACACTCTAGGGGTAGGGCAGATAAGACTACGTGGAGTCGGTTCTGCAGCGATTCGTTTCTGTCAATCATTTTTGTAGCACAACATATACTGACTTTTTGAGACACTATGTCATTTTATTTAAGGTTAACATGCAATTTAATAGAAATGAAAATATGCCTAATAAAATTATTCTAAATGAAATTCTGCCATCTTCAACTCGCTTGTGGATAATTTTTATTATTATTGACCATACTATCTTAAAATATATACATAATTTAAAATCTAAGTAAAAAATATGTAGTACATGTATATACAATATAAAAATAAAAGATCATAAAGCATCAAAATATTCGTCTGCATCGTTGTCAACAGGAAACGTGCCCAAAAGGCTGGCAGCATTGCCACGTTGTATGGCAATGCTAATTCTTTGACCAAAAAATAAGCCAGCCCTCTGGTCACGTGAAGAGTCGACTAGCCGCTTGGCAATGTCTCGGAATACTATGTGAGCACTCGGACCCCATGGCCCTAGAGTTTCAACCCCAAACGGCTCGAATATATAATTTCCAATTAGGTTAGAATATTTGCGCCGTTTGAGGTTTTCAGCACCTGCAGCAGCCGCTCCAGCACAGCCCGCCGTGTTGAGAAGATGGGATGGCGCAAGGGTGTCGACACATGTTGCGTCCCACACCAAAGGCCGACCTAGCTTCCAAGGCATTATGGTCATTCCGTCAGGTCTCTTCCCACCGTCGCGTGCCAAGCCATTGGGTTCTAGAACAGCTGGCACCCCAGCGGTGACAAGAGCACGACGGATGATGTCATTGATGCTGGCGTGCCGTGCTATCCGGCCTGCGCTCCTACTGCAGGATAGGCCATGGTGTCCGAGGTAGTCGACACCTTCACCGCATTGGCAGCGATGCAGAGCCATGCAAGGAGCGCCCAGACGCAGGCATGTAGCAATCCGGAAGGTGGTGTCACTCAGCATAGTACCTATGTTGGGTGACGGTAGTGCCTGAAGCCAGAGGCCCGACTCCCACTCGCCCACAGCTAGAAGGCGGGCACGCTCAGCAGTATTGGTGGACGTATTTATAAGATTATTCCGTACCAACCTGCAGAGCGGCTCATCCCACTGTCTCTGGGAAGATGGGTTCACGGGCCGATCTGTATCCGGGCAAGTCATTTTCTAGGCATTCACTGCATCTGTGAAGCACGGCACTTCAGAGTCAACCAAGGACGGAGCTAAAATTCTCCCGGTCAACTTTTCAGTGCTATGGACAGAGGATAGGAATGCCGGTAAGCTAATACTAGTAATTTTACGGACGCCGAGACCACCAAAGCGGATGGGTAGTGTGGCTTGAAGCCACGCTCGGTCGTCCAAGGCCACATTTAAAATGGATGTTAGTGTACTGCGAATAATTTGGTCAATTTTGTCCAGGAGCTGTGGCTGCTTCCACAAGGGGGAAGAGCGAAGAAAATATATAAAATTTGGGCCAAAACTACAGTATTTTATTAGGGTGAATGCCGAATGTATATTTATTTTGGAAAGCCTGTCCGAAATATCGTTGAAATTTTTAATTTTATCGTCGATGAATTGAGAAAAGCAAATATTGCCATCTTCATAGTATGCCAAGTGAAATTATGCCAAATAATCATTGCTCTAAATAATTGTTATGCTAAACGAAATTATGCGGAATTTTAATTCTGCCAAAGGTAATTATGCGAAATAAAATTCTGCCATCTTAAACGTATGCCAGCGTAAAGTCGAGCATATAAACATTCGGCCAAACAATGATTATGCTAAACATTTTTTATGCCTTACAAATATTCGTTTAAATAAGATTATGCCAAGTGTGTTATGCCAAATAAAATTCGGAGCATCAAGTTTCTGCCAGATAGAGGGAACCCATATTAAAAACCTTTCAGTATCACAATTTTTTTGCCAGTTAAATGTATGGTTTATTGAAAAACAGAAAATACATTTATTTGCACAAATACAGCTGTGCAGTAAAAAAACACTTACTGTACAGGCTAGTTATGTATGATAATAACTTAAATCGCATTCGAACTTTTTTATAATAAGCTTTTAAATTTGTTTGAATAAGCATGTTATTTCAAAAAGGCAGAGTATTACGGCAGGCTGTAAAAACGAAAGCTTGAAATAAATGTCATCATTTTAATCTGATCGGTGAATTATTTATGCTGCGTGCCACAAATACTTTACACACCAATCAAGCCATCGCAGTACTACCTACTGAGACTGATTCTCAGCTGCAGGTTAAGACTACCATACGCCCGAATACGTTTAACAATAATATAGACAACAATTTATATACTATCGTCGGTCGTGTGTAGGGAAGGTCACCAACAAACCGTGCACATGATGCACAACTTCGCATCGGAGCTGCCACAGAACAAATACCAGTTGCTGTAAACATAGAAACCGTATATTTTGTTGCTCAATTACCATTTGTGTGAATATGAAACCATACACCGAGCACCATGGGTTAGCAGATATTATGGATGTCGTTTTTGCTCAACCAACAGCTGCACAAACTGGATGCTACGCCTGACTATGTCATCAGCCACGTGTGACGGTTATGGCTACAACCTCCTATGTTATAGCAGTCAACCTATAGAGGTAATGAGAGCTCCTAACCTATGGTAACGTTCAGCAGTGAACGAAAAATGAAAAAGACGTGACTCGTCACACCAATTTGCGCCATAAATCAACTGCAAGTGCACTCGGAATCAGCTGCAGTAAACTAGTTACCTAGAATAAATAGGAGTTCATTGAGTGACAACAAACCGAATACTCAACTCCTCCGTCGCTTTTCGATTCCTCCCTCCATTCACCCTGTCCACTTCAAATTGCAAACTTCTACAGTATCAATTACAAACTGAACCTTAGAACATTTACTACTATATTAATTACAATTTCCTCCAACTATTTCTACTCCTAAATCAAAACTTGGAATCACTTAATCAAGATTTACAACTATCGTTTAAGACATGTTAGTAGTCCAGGGTATTCCATCAGCATAATCCGCAACATAAATTACTATTATTAGAACAATGATTGCGGCCATATCCCCTTCGGTCAGCCGAGCGAGATATTAACCCAAGCAGTTATTATGTTAGTCATTAATACCTTGATTACTATGCTCCATACATACGCTTTGTTACTAAGTCAGAGCGCACGTACTGACGCATGAAGTAAGATGGATGAGTGACGGAACAGGGAGATGTTACTGTTATTATTGAGCTAAGTACTCTCGGTAATGGAATTTGAAATCTTCGGAAACTTTCCAGAGAGATTTTCCTATTATACTAAGTTTACAGCTGCTGGACCACTGTTCACTTTGAAACTTTTTAATATTGCATCTTTCTCAATCTCATCTTTATTATCCCCCAGTAATGCCACCGAAATGTTATATGCCATAGAAATGTCTAACATTATCTAAAGTCTAATCGTCATTCAGTCACCTACTCAGTGACTTTTACTCTACAGCTAACAAAAATCCTCCAATAATTTATCACTTGGCTTGCCCATAATATAGATACCCAAACTCAGCATTCCAACCGCAGTCACAGATTGAATCATACAAATCAAAATATCCATGACCTTTGCCCCTTAAGCCCTGGCACCACCTGGCATCCTCTCGAAATATCATTTTTCAATGTCGATGTCCTCATTGGTTCGATATCCCTCCTCAGGTTCGCTTCACTGGCCACCATATTAATGGTGGAGGGCTCCCTAACCCATTCGAGAAAATAAATAGCCATCTGACATGTCCTACGATGCATTATAATATATTGTTCGGCATGGATTATCTGCCGTCATTTTCTTGTAAAAAAGCCGCGTGGATTACGAACCCTTTTTTTGGGGTTTTTTTTCTGTTTTATCCCGTTTTGATGGGGTTTCTGTGTTGGATTAGAGAGTGCTGAGTGGTAGAGGGTTAAGTTATTGGTGTTTCTTGAGTTGTTATGGTTTCGGATTTACTGAATTGCAATTAGGAACTAGAAATATCATTGAAGAAAATAAAGTTTGTTAAATGAAAGTTGGAAATTAACTAAAATCTGATGAACAATGACGAAAAAAAGAAAATTAAACATAACTGGTGAAACGTTAGTAAATTCAATACTTTTGTTTAAACCTTCGGGACATAACGATGATATTGTATATCTGATACATTTTACTGTCATTTAAAAGCAACTGAAGCTGAAAACTGAAAATGATACAATTTACTCAAATGTTTCCTCAATAATAAACATTCTTCCAATCGTAAAATTACTGGAAATCAGCGCTGAAATTGCCCTTGTAATGTACTGATATTGTCATAACGATCATGCTCGTTAAAATAGCTTCAACAGCAATTTGGCACAAGTGTAGTATTTGTGTCACCGCAGGCGATACTGCGCACCTTTATGTGTAGTTGTATTGTCAGTGCTTCCTCTTGCTGTAGCTGCGGAAATGTTTTGTACAATATGAGTCCATGTGATGCTGGACATAAAGACTCCGTGTGGTGCCGGACGTAAATAATAGCATCACCCCATTTCTTACGGTGATCGTAAAGAGAGAATGAGCAGCAGCGTTCTTTATGCATTTTACCACGATAGTGCGATCGCCAACCCGGCTGCCAAACGTGGCGATTATTGCAAGGTCCCCCTAGTAGGGGGAGGCATGTGTTCAGCAGTGGCCGTCTTGCGGCTAAAATGGATGATAGTGTTATAAACATTTGCATTGATTCATGTTGGCCATTTTAAAGTCTCTCGATAAATAAAAACGGCTGCTATCTTGTTCTATGCCATCTTTAGCATCTTACTCAATTAAGTAGTATTTCAGTTTTCGTATCAGATTCCACAACATTCACTTCCAACAAACTTAATTAAATTCTAAGATAAACTGTGACATTTCTCGAATATAAACATTTAGCGCCGTCCCTCGTCATAAACTGCCGGATGATCATAGTAAATCCTACACATTTCCTCTTCAGAAGACAACGTGAGCAGGACAGAATAAATCTTCCTTAGCCCTTGACGAGGATAATAAAATAAACAAATATCCTACACACTTTTGCGGAAATATAAAACGACGTTGGCTGACCCATTTCAATGCTGAGGTTAATTCATCAAATTTCTGCGAGCGCTCAAGAGGAATTGAGAGAAAACCTCTCGGTCGCTTAGCCGTTACTTAATTTTATTATTTTAAAGGCTGTAAACAGTCTGAGGACGTTCCATCTTGCTTAATTACAGGGCGGGCTTACAGGCTCACCCCCAGCTTACTCTAATTACGTAGAAAAACAAAAACCCAACAAAAGGGAGGGGAATTTATTTTCTAATTTCTCAGTCTGGAGAGCTCTCGAATTAAAAATATAATTCAAACGTTTATTGTCGGTGTAATTTTAATCAAAGGGCACCGGCCTATCTCTTTGTGATGTAGGCGCCTTACGGAAAAAGTCACCCGGAGCTCTTGAAGTGGAGGTAAATAGCTTGTATGGTTTATCTGTGTCACGAAAACGATATGGCAAAACGAGTAAATTAATTGAAACCAATTAAAATGTTGGATAGTTTCGAGTTATCACATAATTTCTGCATACTAAACCGTCTTCAAAACGTATTATCGCAACGTAGTCAATCGTATTATGATTTCTACAATACGATTTACTTGCCGCAAGTAAAGGTCTTCACTTGGAGATTTGTCTATAACTATTTCGGAGCACGTGTGCGGGAGTCCCTACACATTCAGTGGTCGAGACAATTGCCGTCTCTCAGGAGATTCTAAGAATAGAAGGAGGGTACGAGTGAGGAAAGCCACATACTCCATTAATATTATATTAATAGCCACGAATCAATATCGAAGGACTTCTAATCAAGAAGGGACCTGATCAACCTTAGTATATTGAATACTGACGTAAACGACTTTCATCCTAATTTTAATCGACACGAGAAAGGCTCAACGCAATATGGAGTGGATTCTAATTGATATTCGACAGGTAAAGTTGGACTTAAACTTAAGGCTGGCTTCACTCGAAAATTGTGGTGTTTGAGCCAAGTTGGCCGGTTTTTGAGACCCTCGGGACTTAAGTTCGTAATTTACGTTCTTAGTAAGCTTGACGTTTCAAATTACATTTGACGTTTGATAATTGAGTTATTATTGATGTTCTGGAATGTAGCGGGACTTAATATATGGTTGATGTTGTGCTGTTCCCAATTAAATCAAAATCAAAGTCAAAAGTCAAAGTCAAAGTATTTATTAGTGTGATTTTTGGTGATACAGGTAGGTCTTATAGTTAGGTAAGGTGAGCTCAAAAAACTACCCGTTAGAGCATACACTATTTAACAATATAAAAAATTTAAATCGATTTTACATGCAAAATAACAGAGATTACTATTTAAAAAAAAAAATACTAAGCATACATCCAATTTGAAATATAAATATTTAGAATACAATTAAAATGTCAAATTATTTAATTTTCATGCATAAATACATAATTATCATTTAGTATACTTTCTAAATTTTGTCAAGAAGGAATTCGTCAATGGTATAGTAGCATTTTTCAATTTAAAAAAAATAAGTTGCCGTTTAAATTGTATCAAGTTTAGATCTTTAACGTGATTTGGTAGTTTATTGAATATTTTAGGAGCCATGCAGAGGATGCTTTTGTGCATAAGGGCGGTTTTTGAGGCTCTTAGACATAGTTCGTGTCGATATTTTTGTCTTGTCGATCTATAGCGTCGCTCTGAAGCTTGTTTAGATAATTCATTGTTTTTTTTGACGAACAATGCGGTCTCGTATATGTAAAGGCAAGGTAACGTTAGTAATTTTAGAGATTTGAAATGCGGTTTACAACTTTCCGTTGGTTTAAGACTACACATCGATCTAATGCACCTCTTATGTGCTTTAAAAATGTTATTTTTTCGCAGGAATTTGGCTAAAATATTACTCCGTATCGTAATATGGAATCTACATAGCCGTAATAAGCGGCTACAACAGCTGCCTGATTAACTATTTTCTTAAGTTTGTATAGAGCAAAGGCGAATCTACTTAATTTTGTTATAAGACTTGATGCATGTTGTTTCCAAGTCAGTTTAGAGTCAATTGTCAAGCCTAGAAATTGGATATGCTCTACTTTTTCAATTTTATTATTGTCAAACGTTATATTTAGGTCAGGAGTGGTCAATCTTTGTCGAAACTGCATAATTTTAGTTTTATTTAAATTTAATTTTAGATTATTATTCTTAAGCCAGCTAATTGATTGTTGCAATCCGTCTTTGATATCACATTCATAATTTCTAGTTTTATTATTTTTTACAATTATCATGCCATAAGCAAAAAGAACCATTAGAAAAGCGATATGTTTTGGAAAGTCATTTATGTATGCTAAAAACAACGGCAGACCCAATACGCTACCCTTTGGTACGCCAAAAGAGATTTTACGTTTTCCTGATATATATTTAACTTCTTTTTTATCCTTTTTAGAAATCTGTCTAATTTCCGTACACTGCGTTCTATTGTCTAAATAAGATTGTATAAGAGAAAGTGCATTACCCCTTATTCCGTATGCATTAAGTTTCTGAAGTAGTATTGTATATTAGGATCAACTAGATCGAAGGCTTTCGTCATGTCCATAAATATAGCGCATGTCCATAATAGGAATCCTTTAATTAATACCTGTCATTATAACATTAAGAAAATCATAGATAGCCAAATTTATGGATTTGTTTTTTCTGAAACCCTTCTGTTCCTTCACCAAGATGTTGTGTTTCGTGAAAAAGGAATTAATACGGTGATAAATAGCCTTCTCAAATATTTTTAATATTACTGGTATTAGGGCAATGGGTCTGTAGTTATTAATATCAGTTTTGTGATTTTTTTGAAATAAGGGTTTAATTATAGTAGGTTTAAGTTTATCAGGATAGATTCCAGAGCAGATACTAGCATTAATGATGTGACAAATAGGGCCAGATATCACATGGGAAACAAATTTCAATACTTTTGTTGAAATATCATCTTACCCTACGCTCTTTTTATTTTTTAGATCCTGTATTATTCGATATACTTCATTAGGTGTAGTCAGGGCCAAGAATATTGATTCACAGCATGAATTTGGGGTCTCATAGGATTTTGAGCCTTTCGAAAGCGATTCTGCTTGATTCACAAAGTTATCGTTAAATGCGTTTGCGATGTCACTGGGATTTGTTATTGTTACCCCGTTATTCTGTATTTCTGTTATCTGTTCAAATTGCCCTCCCGGCAATGTTTATTTTCATTTATGATCATCCATGTATCTTTTGATTTATTTGTTGATGTCAATATCTTATGGTAATTTTTTGCTTTTTGTGTCAGTTTTATTATTTTCTTAAGTCTTCGTGACTAATTTTTAAATTTAGCCAAGTTATAACTATTAGGTTTTGCTCGTAGTTGCCAAAGAAGTTGTCGTTTATTTTTGCTACATCGTTTTATACCGGGAGCGTTTTATACCATTTCGGATTCCTTTTTAACTTAATTTTTTTGTTGATCAAGGGGAAACATAAATCATAAAACAGCTGGAATACTTCCAAAAAATTATCGTACCCTACATTAGGATCATCAGCTTGATAAACATCACAAAACGATAAAGGACATAAACATGATCTAAATTTCATAAAATTGTCGCAACTGTAATCACGCGCCGTAACATTCCAGTTGTCTATTGTATAAGTCTTTTTAACGGGGACCTTTAAGATTTGGGCTGTGTGATCTGACATGTTAAGGTCAATTACATTGTGGACACACTTTTGCTTAAAATTGTGCGCAAAAGTATCTATACATGTGTTGCTTTGTAATCTAGTAGGCTGGTCAATTTGCAATTTTAGATTATAGTTTAAGAGATAGTTGGTAAACTCAATGGAAGTTCTATTTTTTTTTTTCAATATATGTATGTTAAAGTCACCACATATAATGACATTCTTGCGCGCTTTGTAACAAATCTTTGGTAAGAGAATATTTCATTTTGAGTAAAACGTATCAAGATTATTCGATTTAGGTATTCTGTAAATACATACTACGATAATGTTATGCTGTGTTAATTCGATAGCGCAGCACTCGAAAACTCCCTTGATTGAAAGTTTCTTGAAATCTTCAAGCTCTCTATATTGGTGGTCGTATTTTATCAGTATGCACGCTCCTCCTCTTTTTGTATCCTTGGAGTAGCAAGCTGCCAATTTATAATTTGGAATGGTAAGAAACTCTTCATATCCATTTTCCATGAAGTGTTCGGTCACACAGATGACGTCAATGCGGTTTTGAAAATCAAGTAGGTGCAAGAGTAACTGGTCTGCTTTATTAATTAATCCAGCGATGTTTTGATGCATTATTGACAGATATTTATAGAAAAAAAATGGTTTGATGTGTCTTCAAATGTGTCCTTCGTGTCAGTATTACTATTTTCCATTTGGATTCCATAAATAGTATTTTTGAGATTCGTAAATACGTTTTTCATGCCTGTTTTGTTTAGGAGACCTTGACGACCCGAAAACATAGTTTTATCATAACGTAAGTCAGCGTTTGAGTCCAGTAAGTAAGCATATTCGTATGTTGTGTTATGCAGATGTAAAAGACTATTAAACATTTCTACCCTTCAGTTGTATATTGTTGTGTAAACACCACACTGTCTATAGGTTGGGAGACATATAATTATATTGGTATGGGTTAGTTTTTCGATGGTATCTTTGATGTTGTAGATCAAATCGTGATAGTTTTTAGTTCTTAAGAAGTCACTTTCTCCTATTAATATGACACAGTAGTCGGTGTTATTATAATGTTTGATCTTATTTTCTATACCTAGTAGAAGTTGTTCAATGCTACCATTTGTATACGAGTAGTGGCAGAAGTCATAATCAGTTGCAAAAGAATCTTCTATTATGCTGCAAAGGCCATTTCTGTTGTTAGCACTTATTATACTCAGTTTACTTTTAATTTTTACTTGGGTCAGGTGTCGTTTGTCGATGAAATCCTCACGAATTGAGTGTTTTAATCCATGGTTGTCACATTTTTTTTTTTTTTTTCAGGATTGGAAATCATCAAATAACTTCTCCCGCTCTGGGCGGAGCGGGAGGGCGTGTCAGACTTTTACTGACTAAAACCCACCCGTGTTCCATCAGTTGCCCATGTGCCAGGGTCACGGTATCTCTTTCGAACTATCACGCGACCCCGGCAGGATGGTTGTCACATTGAGTTGTCTTATCAACCATCTGGGATATAGCTACCGGCGTTGAGTTACTAGCCATTTTGGGAGTAAGCTCCATAATTTTTTTTGTCGACTTAGGAGTAATGCTGAGATCTATTGTAGGAACTGTTTGAGAAGATTTTTTCTTTTTTGGAGTGTCTTTAATAATGTCCGTTTTCAATTTTTTATAAATGTGTTCCTTTTTTGTTAAATTTTCGATGGTTTTTTTGAGATTGTACTGTCCATATTTAAGGATTCAACTTCGCGGTGTGCGGTCTCTAGTTGCATGGTTAATTCCTTTATTTTGTTTTTAAGTTGAAGAATTTCTTCGCAGTCCTCATCGTCTGATATATTCGGTAGACTGTTACTAGTGGTGCCATCTAGTTCCCTATTTGTGAAATTTAAATCTTCACTTTTGGTTTCCGAGACTCTTCGATTACGTTGCGTGATTTTCAAAGAAGTTCATGTTGATTTAAATTTGAATAATTAGAAATTACATGAATCGCAAAAAGTTCCACGGTATGTGAGATCCGAACCAGCACTCAGTGGCACAGCAATCCAACATGAAATACTTCGGCTATGAGAACATTTCTTCAACTATTGAAATTTGTAAGTGTTATTGAGAACATACTTCAAATAGTTAAGGAGTCGTTAAAAATGAGTCATCGCCTAAGAATTTTTCCACACAAGACCGAGTTCAATTTTAACTTTCCACATAAGTTTTTTTTTCGGTTAATATACACTTGTCACTTTGCTTGTAGCGTATTCCATGCAAGTAATTGTTTATCACGTTATTATTTAATGTTAATTAATGTTATACTCTGTTTCGTCACTTCACATAATTGTCTTTACTTGTTCTAAAAAACAAATATCACATAGTTTATTTAGATAACGTTTGTGCACATAATTCACGTCGAAATGGACTTATCACACACAATTTAATATGAGATTTAATCTGTTTTATAATTTTAAAGTAAATAATATATCGGAGAACTATACTTTAGATGTTTACTTCATCAGCGCCATCTAGCGGGATGTTTATATTAATTTTGAATTATCTCTTGAATCATCTAAATGTTTATATTAATTTTGAATTATCATGACAATTAAAGCGAATTGTTATGATAAGATGCTATTGAAATTATTAATGGAATTGAAATATATACACAAAATATATTACAGAAAATTTATTAATAACCTGTATATTTAATAAAGCGTGTCCAGGTGAAATAGGGATGTTTTTTGACCCTCCTATTGAAACAAAGGCGCTACACACTTGGTGAACATTTGTAAAATTGATTTGTGAGATGTATTGAAAAGAAAAGCCGGCCAAGTACGTATCGCGAGACCATTCACAATTAATGGTTCCGTAGTTGGATTTTTTTTTGGATGGGAAATCATCAAATGACGTCTTCCGCTCTTGGGCGGAACGGGAGGGCGTGTCAGACTTTTGCTGACTAAAACCCACCCGTATTCCTTCAGTTGCCCATGTGCCAGGGTCACGGTGCCTCTTTCGAACAATCTCGCGACCCTGGCAGGTATCGGTCCTGGCAGACCCCTTCAGTTCTGCTGACATCTCTATGAGGCGCGCGTGGAACACTACGCGCCGTCGACCCGAGCTTGGTCCTTACCGAGTGGCGAGCTACCCATTGCTCACCACCCGCAAGCTTCCGGTGGCCGGGAGTCCGCTATTGACTCCCGACGCCCGGGGCGTATCCTCCTACGGTGGCTAGGGACGTAAGGGCGTAGAGATTGCCACACCCTCACGCGCCCTGCCTCCTCCTTTACGAGCATTACGTCTTCGCAGAAGGAGGTGACGGCTTCCCATGCCCTCTCGCTCCGTACCATGGCTCGCACCAGGGCCGGACGCGAGAGGTCACCGCCGCCGATTGTCTCCGCGAGGACACGGCGGTGCTCCGCCCAGGCAGGGCACACCATCACCGTATGTTCCGTTCACCGTTTATGCCGTGTCCTCCAGACGATCCTTGCAATGGAAATACCCGGGCGTTTCCTCCCACTTTATCCTGAACAGGAACCCACCGAAGTACCCGTGCCCCGGTGAGAACGTGCGTCAGGCGGAAGGCGAGGACGCCGTGGCGCCTCTCTATCCACTCCTCAAAGAGGGGACTTACCGCCGCAATTGTGGCGTGCCCATCCGTAGTTGGGCTGAATTTATCTTCCGAACAAACTAAAATTTGTAGTGTTCTTCGTGCATCACGGTCTTTTTAGGGTTCCGTTGCCAAATGGCAAAAAACGGAACCCTTATAGATTCGTCATGTCTGTCTGTCTGTCTGTCTGTCCGTCCGTCCGTATGTCACAGCCACTTTTTTCCGAAACTATAAGAGCTATGCTGTTGAAACTTGGTAAGTAGATGTATTCTGTGAACCGCATTAAGATTTTCACACTAAAATAGAAAAAAAACATTAATTTTGGGGTTCCCCATACATAGAACTGAAACTCAAAAAAAAATTTTTCATCAAACCCATACATATCTATGAATAGGTCTTCAAAAATGGTAATGAAGTTTCTAATATCATTTTTTTCTAAACTGAATAGTTTGCGCGAGAGACACTTCCAAAGTGATAAAAACTTTTTTACAAAAAAAAAAAACAACCGACTTCCTTAAAAACACTACAAAGGCAAAAACCTTAAATACAAATCCTAAGACACCGACTGCCGAAATTAAAGTTATTTTTCACTTTGTAGTGTTTTTAAGGAAGTCGGTTGTTTTTTTTTTTTTGTAAAAAAGTTTTTATTTTTAAATTTTTAGTTTTGGTATCTACCCCGCACTAATTCCAAACAAACAATGCATATTAATGCGATAGCAGAAATCGCGGTTGATTTGCCGTCATTTTTTAAAGAGTTCCGGTGTCTGTCTCCGTAACTCATCATCAGATCTACATGAAATTTATATGGGACCATTTCGGAATAAACCCCTTTCGAACAAAAAAAGAATTTTGCAAATCCGTTTATATATGACGGAGTTATGGCCGAACATACATAAAAAAAATATATATATAAACATCCGAATTGATAACCTCCTCCTTTTTGAAGTCGGTTAAAAATGTGTGTCCCCCCCGTAACTTCTAAAATAAGAGAATAATAAAACTAAAAAAAATATATGATGTATATTACCATGTAAACTACCACCGAAAATTGGTTTGAACGAGATCGAGCGAGTAGTTTTTTTTTAAAACGTCATAAATCGTAAACCGCAATTTACCTTACATTCAATCAACTGAAATATTAAATTAAAAAAGAAACATTTATTTTTAAACCGAGAATACCTACAGGTTTGTACGGAACCCTCGGTGCGCGAGTCCGACTCGCACTTGGCCGGTTTTTTTGTATGTGGTGTAACTACAAATTAACAATTTGCTTATGCTTGCGCCAAATTTTGTGATTCCAGGTCAATTGAAAGATTTATTTGCAAATCTATACTTTATATATATATTATATATAGGTATATATATTATTTATATATATATATATATATATCTAATATATAAAATTCTCGTGTCACAGTTTTCGTTGCCATACTCCTCCGAAACGGCTTGACCGATTTTGATGAAATTTTTTGTGCTTATCCGGTATCTATGAGAATCGGCCAACATCTATTTTTCATCCCCCTAAATGTTAGGGGTAGTCCACCCCTAAATTTTATTTTTTATTTTTTAGACAACATTTTTAATTTCTATTTTTTTATGATACAACATACAAAAATACATACATCTATAAATTTTCACTTTTTTTCACCCGGCAAAACAACGTTTGCTGGGTCAGCTAGTATATATATAATATTATAAAGCTGAAGAGTTTGTTTGTTTGATTGAACGCGCTAATCTCAGGAACTACTGTTCCGAATAGAAAAAATATTTTTGTGTTGGGTCGCCTATTTATTGAGAAAGGCTATATATAGGGTATATAACATTACGCTACAACTAAAAGGAGTGGAGCAGTAATGAAAAATGTTGCAAAAACGGGGAAAATCGCACGGGTAAGCGATTCGACGCGACGGGAACGGTCGGGGGGGAATAAGAAATTTAACGCGGACGAAGTCACGGGCAGAAACTAGTATCTTATAAATGGTCGTATTTTTTAATGCATTGACTTAAAATCTTGATTTTTGTAAGCGCCCCAAGGGACCTACATTTCTGATAAAGAATCAATTTAAAATCTTTACACGTTCCTGGAAACAGAATACTGATAGACAGATAACAAAGTAATCCAGTAAAGATTCCGTTTTTCCTTATGAGGTACGGAATCCTAAAAATAAGATAGCAGCGTAATTCCTTGTACAATTTTAAATACATTTTTCTTTCGCTTCTTAAATGACATAACATTAAACTACAATAATTTTCCTCTTTACCCAGGTATCATGGATGAGAAAAAGGGACCTCCACATCCTAACTTCCCACATCTTCACATACACTGGAGACGCAAGGTTCAGCGTCCTACATCCAGAGCCCTCAGATGACTGGGATCTGAAGATAGACTACGTGCAGCCAAGAGACGCAGGGGTCTACGAGTGCCAGATCAATACAGAACCCAAAATCAACATGGCCGTCATTCTAACGGTCGAAGGTAACTTTTTAGCAATATTTTTGTAGAGGTCAGTTTAAATTGGTAGTAATAAATTTGTGTGAAAGACCAGTTGGAGTTGACCTACGTTTTTATAGTTTGCGTTAATTATACATAATGAAATGCTGCCTTTTAGAAGATTATTATTTTTCAATGTTTTAGGTACGTCGTTCTATGTTACACTTATTCATTGGTCATTTAAATATTTGTCTCGGCCTAATTCATTTTTAACTTTATTCTATGTTCTAACAAATCTTTATCATGGTAAAGGAATAAGCAACTTGCCATTTAACATTAATTCAGAAATTAAAATAAATTAATGAAACCTTCTAATTTGATTTAAAAAAAAAATGCTAAAACTTATAGTTGAAAATAAATTAAAATAACGGATGATCATAAGTACCTGCCAACTCGAAATTAAATAAAAATATGCAAACTGAAAATAATCAAGTGTTTTATATTATTCAAAGAAAATAGAATTATAATCATTGCCAAGTGCTCGAAAAACCTTTTATATAATTTAATATAATTTCTAAGAGCTTTTAATTTACGGAAATATCATGATTTGCCAGCGGCTAACGTAAATTGAATTCTTCAAATAATAATTTAGTCTAATTTGTAATGCGATACACAGCTTTAAAAACAATTTAATTTATGTGGAACGTCTTTTTATGACCTTTAACATAATTAAAATATAACTATGAGTATAAAAATATTTACTTAAAATTTGAAGCTGAGCTCAGGCTATTAAATTAGGTACTAGACTGCTAAACGTTTACTTATAGTAAAGTTCGCTGTAATTCACAAAATTTATTGAATTCAATTGAACATTTTTTAATATTCACAAAGCCTTCAAACTTTCACCAAAACTTAATGCTTTAGTTTACCTTAGTGCGTTACGTCATATAATATAATATAACATCGCAATCTGCGTCTAATGTATCGTTCTTTCGAACAACTAGAAGTTATGTTTATTAATATGTGGATAACGTTGTGAGTAGTGTATTTGTTACCTCTATTATTAAGTTCTAACCTATGTCTACTTTTAGTACACTGCTGTTTGTTGTCCCTAAGTAAATAAATAAATAAATAAATAATGTTGCCACTTTTGTGACACCTGCCTCCCCTCTGTTAAAGATGAGTAAGACAGTAAATAAAATTACCCTGACGTTTTATAATAATATCATATTTATTTTAATAAACCGTATTTTGTTACAAAAACATATGGTATACTCAAACGGAATGTATAATGGCACATTGAAACGGTTCCTACATATTTTACGAAGGGGTCAGGACGACCCTCGAATTACAAGCGGGGTAATCATATCCGGCAATGAAAACCAAAATAAAATGAGCGAAAATAGTAAAAGGGTAAAATTGAGGGTACTTACGAAAAATTACATGTGCCTTCATGGGCTTGAGAGTAGCCCTTATTTACCTGCTTGCAATTGTTATAAGCAAAATAATAGAGTTCTGTCTTAGCAATTCGCTTATGTTGAGTGCATTACGCATGTTGTTTATTTTTGCAGTTTGCACTAGAATGTTTTTTAATAAATTAAAAATAATAGAATGGTTTAACACGTTTTTTGAAAAATACTTACACTAGCTTTCATGTAGCATATCTCGTAAAATAAACAGTATAAAAGTATTACTATCCAGTTATGTTCACAAAGAAGCAAGCCGCGTGCGAAAATAATATCACAACAGCAGGTTTAAAAAGAAACATATCAGGCCATTATCCACAACGTCCTCGTATAACAAAGATAAACAATACAAAAAGCCTTGGTCCTCTAGTCCGGGATCGTACACAACGCGTGAAAAGTGACGATGGAGTAATCCGGCATTCATCTCTCGTCATATTAGTAGTGGCTCTAATGCCGCGGTACAAAGTGGAACACATCTATCTACGTCATAGGAGCCGCCCCTCGCCTTTGTATCACACTTGTTCAGTTATTTTAGTTGGCTTAAGTTTCATCGGATTTAATGGACTTTTTAGTATTAAGAGCTGTGAAAATTATATAGCAGGAAACGGTAGGTCTTCATACAATAACTAGTTTATACTGTTACCACTGGTGGGACCTCAGGCCTCCTTGTTGTGAGAGGGAGTAGGCCGAAATCTATCACGCGGGCCTCGTATGAGCGAGTTGATGTCACATGTCTTCGAATTTTTGGTACAAGGATATGCCGGTGACCTCACGATGTTTTCCTGCACTGTTTTCAATTCACACAAAGTAACGCGCCTATCCAGTGTCAAATTTCGAAAAAAAACCCTCAAAATTTGAAACTATTTATCATTTGAATTTTCACTTTCCCGGACCTACTAAGAACACAAGCTTATTATACTCGTAGTTTCTTAGAATCTTTAGTTATTCCTTGAATAAAACAAGGTTCCAATAGACCTTTTAAACAGTCGATAATAGGTTATTTATAAACGGTTCATATTTTAAGCCAAGCAATCGCAATACGTTATTGTGGAACGTGACTGAGGGGATATTACTCGAGTTACGGAGGCTTTAAATGTGGAAATTGGCAATGCCCATCGACCAGAAGCTATCAAAAAGACCAGCTGGTTAGCAAATGCTACAATTTGATAAGATACAAGCAATATACGTTGTTCTGTCCCGTTTATTATCTGTGCGCCTAACGGAATGCGTGTGTAACGAAGTGACATCTGACTTGACAGTATTTGACGTTGACACTTCTCTTGGAATTTGGTGGGAAGAAAGGGAACACGTCGCCGGTTGTATCTCGCGATCTTTTGGGAAGTTATCCCTTACCCCGGTCGTTTTGTGGACAATCTGTCATGACCCAATTGTAGTGATTGTAAATAACCCCTAATTTGACGTAATAACACGGGTTTTGGACATTTCTTGACATTGAAATAGTTTGGAGGTTAAGTGTTTGAACCGCATGTTGGAGTGAATCTCTGGCGAGTTGCAGCGGCCTGGTGTTCTGGAAAACCCACTTACACGTTACTACACGATACATATACACTCACTTACATACATAACTCCAGGTTGGCACCAGAGCAGTGTCCTTCAACCAACAGGTAAGTTCTTTTGTTGTATTGTAAGTGTTTGATTTGATTGTCTGCTCCGCGTACGGCGGACTAGTATCGCTCGCCACTCTTGTCTCTAGAGCCCCACGATTATCACACTTCCACTGCGCATTTGAAATCGTATTGTGAGGTCTAGTCTGGCAGCGTACATACGTGGTGTAAAAGACCTATTCCATAACCGTTATCTATTATGTACATCAAACGAATTAACATTAAACAAAAATATTGCTAGGAGACTACTTTTATTTTTGGTGTGAAAATCCCTGTTTAAGTAATCGCTCAATGTTACGTAGCCAAAATATTGTACTTATGGGTACAAGCAACGGTACGGGAGTTATGGGACTATTTAAAGTGAAGTTAAAACATTTTGGGCGGACATAAAGAGCACCATTACATTTCTTCCCGTGTCTGTCGTAATAGGCCATTAAAGTACTAGGCAGCAGCGTTCCCTGTGCATTTTACCAGCAAACTGCGATCGCGAACCCGCCTACCAAACGTGGCGATTATGACTAACCTCCTCGAATTGGAGTCCAGCAGTGGACATCTTTCTGCTGAAATTATGAATGCTGAAAACATTACTAAACTTGGTATTTATTAATAGTAAAATAATATATTGGAACTTCAGTTTCTGTAACTAAAAGCTTGACAAGTACCTATACAACACAAAGGACACTTGGACAAAGGTTAAAATACTGACGCAGAAGTAAAAAAATGTAACAAGTAAATAATATCCATCAAGTGCAATGCAGTATAAAAGTGACCTTTATATTCTGTCCTTTATCATTACCCCCACGATTATGAAGACATAAAATGTATTATTGCTGCAGTGAGTCACTTTCTTACACACGCACATTATCGTATTAATTAAATTTATGACCTATGTTGTTCTCCAGGGCCCAGGCTACTTGTCAAATCTCATAACAGTCAATAGACAAGCGAATAGATAGAATTACATTCACATTTTCAACATTTGTATAGATAAGTACATAACACAAAACATAATTTTGTTATATTATATTTTAAATAATGTGTATTTTATATTTGGAAACTTAGTAGTTATAGTAGATATACTGTTTTTTTTTTTATTGTTCGTAGTAAGTTAATTTTAAGACCGTACTAGCGCATTAGGTGTAAACCTGTACGGATTGTTGTAAGGGAGATTTTCATAAATAAATAAATAATTTCATTTATTTTTATACAGACAAGAAGAGAGAAACAGAAAAATACGTAAAAAGCTTCCTGTGATAGGACAGAAGATAAAAATAGATATGTTTCCCTTCTACTATAACAACGTGTGTGTAACGCGTGTGTGTTTTGTGTTTCAGCTGTTTTCAGCTGAATCGCTTGTATTTGGGTACCGTTTGGCTATTTTGACTGAAAGAATTGACAAAACGCGAAAAAATTTTCATTTTTCGTCATTAACATAGAAAAATTCAGAACATTTTTGTACTGAACCACATTTTTATTTTTATTATATCTCAAAATTCCTACTGTTAACCTTGTTTTTATTAGTTTAAATAGCAACTTACTTGCCTTACCTGTATTCTGGTGCGCGTTCCGCGAGCTGGAGTCTTGTTCGGTGGAGTTATTAGAAGTTTTTCAAAAATCTTCCGTTAAAAATCACGTTTTTGGACTTTAATTTTGAATTTTCCTTCCGTGAAAACTAAAGTAACACCGTAGTTAGCTGGCCCGCGGAGACGCGTCTCTGGACACCTCGCCTGTGCGTCTAGCTCAAATAGTAAGTAGTTTTGCGTAGAAGCGAAAACACAAAATCTAAAATTATACTCTAATTTAACGGGAACAATTTGAAAATATACATACATACACACTTACTTCTTTAGCATAAATATTACTCAAATGTATATGTATAGTTAAAATGCAATTTAGTTTTTTGTTTTAATACATGAAGTAATTATGACAAAGTGGAGAGATAGTGTGATTACTCTTATTTTAAATACTGCAACAGTATATTAGTCCCATGAGTCAGGTTGAAGAGAATTCCGAACCGTATGCACAGTGAAGGAGTAGGAGTAGATGTCGGTTGAGTGGGGAGGGAAGGAGAGTTCTGAGATGCAACCTGCAAGGTGTAACAAAGCGAAAGCGCTCCCACAGATAGGATGGGGTTTTATTGGGAAGGTTGATAAATAGCCAATACAATATCTGAGAGTTCGAAGTCGAATCTTCAAAACAATACTATCATGAAAACATTTCAATAGAAATTGATCACTTCCTATCAGATCTGTGTCCTGCCTTAATGAACGATCAAAGAGAGGCATCCAATATAAATGGAGGGCGCTGGTCCTTTAGTGAATAATTTAAAGTAATCTTTAAGGGAGTATCGTTCCGCCATCAATTCTAATGGAATTATTTATAAAATCAGTGTACGTGAATTAAATATGATAGCTTGGTTCAGTGGTCTTTCGGTCCGAAGTTATGCAATGTTTTCTATTCATTAATTGATACCGAATGTTTTGAATATTTATAGGTTGTTACTCATTCCGGTTTGATGTGGTCCTAAATGTAAATTAAAGGCTGTTTCGTAAAGTTTTATAGGAAAACAATATCGGGTTAAAGTTTCATTGTCAACAGTTTAATTCTGAAGAATATGACATGTCATTTGCAAACATAACTGACGCGCACTGATAGTGCCAACATCCAAGTGAACATTTCAGTATTTATTTTATAGAAAAACCTGAAGGGTAATTGTGTAATACACTATCAGCAGGAATCGTTTTTATTTTGACAGCTTCACAACATTCGTGACGTTATTTACATTTCTAAGCAGACAATTTTTTTTTGAACGCGTTAATAACTTTCAAAATGATGCAGATTCTGGGAGACACAATTAGGATGCTGGCTCCCTAATTTCTGCTTCAAAACTAAATCAAACTGTACAATACCCCGTTGAATCTGTAGTTAAAGGCATGGTAATTACTATCACTCAGCAAAATATCTCAGCTCAAACCATTAGGGACAAAACGCTGGGATTTTTTCATCCGATTATGAATCTTTAGAATGAAAGCGGCCAGTGGGTTCTTTATAAAAACTTTGGGACAAAGCGGGTCAAGGCCCAAACAATTGAGTGGGTTAATTAAACAAATTGCTACGTTGAAAAAGTATGTAATTTTTTGTTGTTTTCACAAAATTTAATTTTGCACAACAGGTCAAGGTTCAGAAAAATGTGTCAGATTTTATTAATTGCAGGCGATAAATTCTTACGAAAATCACGAAGGCATACTTAATAATGTTATATTTTCGTAACAAAATATAATGGTTCAGTCTCCAGTCTATTGAAAAAAATAATTACAGGCTCTTTGTTAGTCAACAAACCTGTTTCTTCTATGCTTGTTCAATCAAAACTTTTAATATTGATTTTCAAGAAACAATTTTTTTAAAGTTTTAGTGATAAATTTTAGTTTTGATTTATAAGAAATAGATTTTTGATTATTAAGTTTTAAAGGAGATGTTTCATTTTCGGCCATCATATGTACATTTATCGAAAAAACTTTTTAACAAAAAATTAAACCACCGAAAAACTGAAAAGCATAAAATAATACTTAAACCTTAAAATTATGAGTCGGCGCTTTGAGTGATCATTGTTCATTGATTTTTCAGCGCCGACTCAAAATTTTAAGGTTTAAGTATTATTTTATGCTTTTCAGTTTTTCGGCGGTTTAATTTTTTGTTAAAAAGTTTTTATTTTATATTTTTTTGTGGCTTTAATGTACCAATAATACTTGGCAAGATATACACTATCCAACACAAAAAGAATTATCAAAATCGGACTACTCTGTATAAAGTTATGCGTGTTTATACATTACAATCAGTGAGTGAACAATCAATCATCCCCTGTTTTCCGACCCTTAGGATTCGATTTTGTTTACTAAATTAATATGGGACCACCTTGGGAGTATACCCTTTCCAATAAAAGAATAATTGTCACAATCGGACCACTATGTAAAAAGTTATGCGTGGTCATAACCTCCTCCGTTTTTTTTCGTCGGTTGAAAAGAGGAAAAAATACCACAAATTGGGGAAAAATATTCTTTTGTTGTGTACAAAAAATAATAGTTTTTTAATTATTGCCATGTTTTATTCAACATAGCGTCTCGTTGGCTTGCAGACTTCATTCGTTCTGAAATCATGTTTCATCAAATCAATGTTACGTAGAAAATAATTAAAAACTGTGTGTATTCTTGTAGTGTTAAAATAAATTAATATTATTCTCATAGACATATTTTTGAGTAAACATAATTAAGTGTGGCCATTTCATCGTTACAAAAATCTTTAGTCTCCATTTTTGAAGTGTGTTTCTAAACGAGTTCAAAATAACCGCTTGCTAACTGTTGGGACAAATGTCAAACATTTTTAATTTTTATTTTGTACATAAAAACCATTTGATATTATGAAAAATATGTTACTTTATTCTATTCAGGGGTAAGTTTCCCAGCTTCGCTAAAGGGTACATGTTATGGCCGGAGCCCCATATTAAAATGAAACATCTCCTTTAGTTTTGATTTTCAAGAAACAGGTTATTTGAGATAAGTTTGGTTTCCATTCCCCTCAATCCGTATGAATGTATTATTGTCACTAACAGAAGTAGTGTTGTAGATTTTTGTAACCTCCGGTAATTATGACCTACATGTAATTTTTTTTTTCAAGTCATATATGTCTTTTCACATATTACAAAAACAACAACAAATATGAGAATGATTTCCCGTTTAAAGACCGTGAAGGACGTTAATTAAACAATCATTCAATTCATAGCAGACTCACATGACTTGTCAAAGTAAAGCTCATAGGTGCGTTCAAATCAATCCCCGTACGGTAGATCGGTCTAAAAGTACCGACCAGTGGGACTCACACAGATTATTCAGGAAAAAATATATACGGGAAAAATTCTGTCGTTGTTTTGTTTCAATGGACTGAGAAATTCTTCTGTCCCTGCCCATGTAGCAGGAAAATGCTTTTATCTTGCAAATATGTGCGATATTTATTATGTCTTATAAACTGGTGGAAGAGGAATTTGCTGTATTATCATTTTTGTTTTGGTTGTATGTCAACTAAAGAATTTTCTATAGTTGGTACATTTTTATGAAAGTTTGTGTCCTTTATCTTAATTATCATCATAAATATATAAGAGAGTTCTAAGTTTAAAAGCGTTGTGAAATATTTTATATTTTTTATTTGGTTTAGGAATAATTAATAAATTATTACATGGTGGGAACCCTTTGAAATTCAAGTCATCTTAGAGAGTTGATAATTATAATAGGGACAAAGTTGTCATTGTTAATTATATATTAGCTAACGATGATTCAGATACAGCCAAGTGTACTCCGATAAAGAATATTAAACAGAAAGAGTTTTAATAAACAAAGGCCTCGTTTTAAATTCACTGAGTAAAAACAAACTAGAACCCAGAACGAAAACCGTAAGCTGCTGTTCATAATGCTTTTAAAATACCATCTCATCCTTTTATAATCCAGAAGAGATAGTTAACCACTACGACAGCCTGCCACTCACCCAGATTATAAAATAAAAAAGCTTAACCCTTTTAACTTAACCGCACCACGGAAAGTTTAGCGCACACGCTGTTGTTGTCACTTAAATTTTATTTCATCGTTATGAAACATTAAAAACTCGCCCCTACAAAATAACTCGCTCCAACAAAATAACTCTATTGCTGAGTGTTTGCATCACCCGACGCTCCGCAGCTTATGTATTTAATTATACAACGTGGATTATGGAAACTTACCGTAAATATTTTTGGATGGATTTCTTTATGTGCAAGTTTGAAAGTATAATGGACTAGCTGTGTTCCACGGTTTCATCCACATGGAGATTTGCACGGGAACTGTATAGTAAATGGACGCAGAAACTATCCACTATGCCTATTGTAGATGTCCAATTGTCCATCAATAAAATATTTGTTGTAATCTGATCAGCATTTTCAGAGATTACATATAAATAAGGTCAGATTAGATCAATTTAAAACAATCAACTTTAACTCTTGGTAAAAGTATAAATTTTCAGTAAGCTGTATTCGATTATAAAAATATGAATGTTGTTAGCTGTCCTGATTCTTGCCGAGAACAAAAATCTATACAGCTAGTGGGTGTTCTATTTTTAGCAATAGATTTACTTTCGTGTTCCTTCACGGATTCTGTTTTCCTTTTTTATCAGTTTAATGAATATGCCTGACTTTTGTTTTTGTTTTGAACATTAGAATAAAATATAATTAATTTCTAAGTATTTAATAAATTAATAAATAAATAAAAATAAATAAATATCTTAGGACAACCAACACAACGTTATCTGATCCCAAACTAGGCAGAGCCTGTGCTATGGTAACCAGACAACTAATAAACATACTTATATATTTCTAAATACATACATATTATAGATAAATAAATTACACCCAGACACAGAACAAATGATTGTGCTCATCACACAAACATTTGTCCTGGGTGGGAAGCGAACCCACGACCTCAGTCTTAGCAGTCAGGATTACTAACCACTAGACTAACAGGCCAGTCAAAAGGTACATTACGATACAGCTGTATGTTAGCACATAAAGAAAAAAATTGAACTCATTTTTACGAACATTACGCAGACGGAGCAATATGAAATTTGGCACAGTTAAATCAAATATTTTTGACTAGCTTCTGCCCGCGACTTCGTCCGCGTTAAATTTCTTGTTCCCCAACCCTTCCTATCGCGTCGAATCGCCTACCCGTGCGATTTTCTCCGTTTTTGCAACATTTTTCATTACTGCTCCACTCCTCTTGGTTTTAGCGTGATGTTATATAATCTATAGCCTTTCTCGATAAATAGGCTACCCAACACAAAATGAATTTTTCAATTCGGATCAGTAGTTCCTGAGATTAGCGCGTTCAATCAAACAAACAAACAAACAAACTCTTCAGCTTTATAATATTATAGTATAGATATAATATATATATATATTACTAGCTTTTGCCAGCGGCCTCGCCCGCGTGGAGGTCGGAAATTATCCCGCGGGAACATACTACCGGGATACAAAGTAGCCTATGTCCTTTCTCAGGCTCTAAACTATCTGTGTACCAAATTTCATTTAAATCGGTTCAGTAGTTTTAGCAGGAAAGCGAGACAGACAGACAGATAGACCGACAGACAGACAGAGTTACTTTTGCATTTATAATATTAAAGTATAAAGTATGGATATATATATATATATATAATATATAAATATATATAATATATAAGTAATATAAGTAATAAGTATATAAGTATGGAAGTATGGATAGTATGGATTGTTTATTAAAATTTAAATAAGTCATAGTTAACCAGTGGCGAAGGCACCATATAACACGATTCCTACCGGTTTGCCTTCGGGGATTCGCATTGGTAACTCTATCACTATTAAAAATACAATAGTATGTAAATAGTGGCTACTATTGTCAATAAATATAGTTACACTATGGGTATTTAATTTACCATAACATTCAAACAACAAAAAAGGTTATTTATACCTTTGTATTACAACAAAAGAGAAATGTTCTAAATTAACCCGGCGCCAAAACGTCATAATCGGGAACTAAAAATTCATACAACAGCGATCCCGTGATGATGTCACTTTAGGTCACGTGGCACCGCTTGATATGTACGAGAGCAAGCCGCTGTACAACGGGTTATGATAGAGACAGGTATAGAAAAATGCGTCAGTGAGAACGAGATAGAGGAATATTGCATATTTTATTCGTTTTCATCTGTTCAATTTAATTGTATTTAATTCATTACATTCCTATATTAATTTTAGAATGATAGTAAGTATTCTTTATTGATGAGTCAGTAAGTTAAGGCCGACTTCGCTTCGGCTTCTCTTTTAGAAAAATTTACGCCTCGCAGCGGTAGTTAACCATTAGTTACGGTTTAATTATATAAGTTAAGAACAATAGTTAAAACTGATTTTTTAAGCCTTATCTTTTTATAAAAGAAAACGAAGTTGTAACATAAGAATTATCATAGAATTTAATATTTTGCATACGGATTTCTCACAATGTTTTTTTTTTATTCAGAGAAATTAGTATTTAAATGAAATCTTCGAGAAATTTGATAAAAACTGTAACTTTCTTAATCTGGAAACCATTACAATAAAATGATTCGTGAAAACTGAAATTAATATTTATCTGTTTCAAATTCATAAGTTTTGGGAACCTAGTCTCGATTAATTACCGCGTCAAAGGAATTCCGTACGATACAAAATTAAATAAATGCCGACAGACTTCAGATTTAGGTCTGTGGGATTCGTACACGCGGCGTAAATGTAATTAAGAAAGGAAAGACAAAAAGAAACTACTACTACATACACTTCTGCCTAACTCTACGGGGAAACAAGACGTGATGTTATGTAATGTTTATGTTAAATAGTTTCTTAAGGGTGTGACAGTACATTTTGGTCCTTCGAGCCGGATCCGCTTTGCCAGATATTTTTGTTTATTTTAGTTTCAAGGCTTTAATACTAATATGTATGTCTCTATGACTATGTTTATAACAATATCCTTCCATACCTGAGTAATTCAAATAATTTTATCGACACCGATTAAATTATTTTTTAAAGAATAACCGTAGGTTTTCTTGGCGGCTCTTCTCCATAGGAAACGACTACGCGAAAATGACATCTGGGGTTTCATAAGTGTTCATATAGGTTTATGTTAAATAAAATATGTTGAATCTGAATTAGTGCTACTCGTATTGCTTATTGCAAGAATGTTAACGAACATGATATGGAATAGTTGTTGTTTTCACTATAGAAACATTTGTATTTACGTTACGTCTACGTCATGGGTCTTAGAAAATCAAAGTATCTGTGACTGTGACAAAGTATCCACTGCCCCAGTTTTATCTAGACGACATACTTATAGAAGCATTATTTCTAGAAGAAAAATCCAGTCCATCTATTCCAGAAAATCCAGAGTCTAGGACTCAAAGTCCATTATCGATTACGTGAGTGATGTGCCGGAACAAATCCGTTTCGTTACCGAAACCGATGTTGCCTAAATGAGCTCAATTTTTTCCCCGACTCGTTTTCATAGTGGCCAATTTGTTAGTGCACGCTCCGCTGCTAGATACATCATGCGAGCCTCTCAAATTCACCTCACAGCCAATTACAGCGCTTGTTATTGTTGAAAAATGTCCGACAATGCCTTACTGAGATTGTTTCGTGTACTTTTATGGATAGTTGATTGTTCAGAGTATTAAATTGGATAAGAGTTCTCAGATGGTAAAGCATTAATAATTGATTGTGTTTGAAAAACAAAGTTTTTTCTTACGATATTATACAATTTAATACCTATTATAATTTTGTAACCGGCATTTCCGTTGATTTTATAAAGAGATAATTGGCCATCTATTTACCAATTAACGGCCCCGTTAATAACATAACAGGGTTTAACGTTTTTACTTTAGGGAGCGACGGAGAAACCCGAAAGATAAGACGCTGATGTTGCCATGGTACTGGGCATAGCAACCAGTCACTAATTTGATTGTTCAAAGGAGTCGTTATTATTTTAGAAAAAAAGAATTAGTAAAAGCTTGAGAAGAAAACTACCTTTAATTTTTCAAGTTTTATTTTATTATCTCTGATTAAATAAACCATTAGACCAACTCACATTGGTGTATTTTTGTTGGCGTTTTAAGGTTCATTTTAATTCTATAAGTAAGAATTTCATATGCTGTTTCTGCAAAGTATGTATGCAAAACATTGATAAGTGCACGCGTAGAAATATCACTTTTAGCTCTCGTCTGCAAATTACTATTCTCGGCGGGGTCTTAACTACTCTAATTGATAATCTCTCACAAAATTCCCAAGTTTAACTCATCTGAGACACAGTTTTAATTCTATCATGTCATCTCCCATTTTCTAGTCCCTAGACTTCAGTATAGATTGTGATTTGAATAATAAACACCGCATCAAGGTCGTCTGCCACAGTTTGCAAGTCTGTCTTCAGTTCACTCATTTCCATTCCACTACTATCTCTATCGCTAATTCTACTAAATCTAATACTCGTACTATGTCCAACTCTTTCAATGCATCTCTGGTAGGGTCACATTCTGTTTTGTATTCCTCGCCCTCTCCTAAGCTGTTGTCTTGTGAATTCCAGATGAGTCCCTCATCCCCGCGACCTCGGCCCCGCCCCGCTCCTCAGGTACCGGTTTCGTATCCTTCTCTTCATTTTTAATTACATTTTTCATTTGTTTATTCATTAGTACTTCATTATACTTTCATCTGTTCGTAGCGGCTTAATTTTCGTGTTTTCGTTGACAGCACGTGATGTTTTGTTGGATACTATTAGACGGAGTATGGTTGGTGGTGCGGCGTAGCGCTTTTTGAATTTGCATGAACTCGACGCGAGATGGTCCATGCAGTAGAGTACAGTTTGTGTAGTTCATGTTTGTTTACCTACATCGGATGCTCTGGTTGTCACTAAAGATACCAAATACAAGAAAGTGTACCTAAGAAAATAAATATTGCCGTAACAAAATTAACTCGAAACTTGGCCGACGAGCTATTACTGTCAAAAACTGTGCCGCAGAAAGTAGAATAAAATTTTATTGCCAACATCCAAATCGGTGGGTTGCCATAATAAAAATAAACGTTTTAGTCGTTACGTCAACCAGTGTTTGGAATTGAGTAAGTTACAGAAAGCCATAATGCTAAGTTAAACACTTTTTAAAGTCAAATTAGGTTTAGTCGAAGTGGAATTGGCTCGGCTTGGCTTTTAAAGTTGCATCATCATTATTGTCTTGTTCGAGTAGGCTCTTAAAAGAGTTATAAAGGATTTCAGTTGAGCTTGGGTGCCAGTGATTTATTTACATTCAAACTTCAATTTATCTTCATACGAGTGTAACTGTGTGGAAAATTCCATAAGTAGAGAACTAAGAACACTTTACGTCAGTCGTCTTGTGAGATTAATGTTCAAGTTATTTTGCGCGTGACATTAGGCATTGAAACTCATTGATTGACGACTTTTGCTGACCATTTACAACTTGAAGACCGTATGTTATTAAACCCCGAACCGGTGCGGTGACCGCATAGCAACTCTTAAACGTTACTAGTTTCATTACCCGAGATTTGAAAACCTTACCTATCAACCCTGAATTCCCATTTGCATACGATTTGTAAATATGCAAGCATTTTCTTGTGCTTGTACTGTTACTGTCATTGGATTGTGTACTTTAATGTTATGTAGTGAAGGTTCTGTTCCATTTGTTGCAGCTGCTGCGGCGACCATATGGGGTTCGCAGGATGTGTACGTGAAGAAAGGCAGCACAATATCGCTGACGTGTTCAGTGAATGTGCACTCGTCGCCGCCTTCCACCGCCTCCATTTTATGGTAAATCTTATTGTTCGTAATATTTACGTGGACGGTGCGAATATCTGCATTTCTATTTGGCTGAGTTTTACTTGTAGCCTTTGACGAGCTTTTTGGGCTTCTTATCTTATCTTTGGAATGCTAGCGAAATTAACGTTTCTTTCTGAATCAATATTTGTGGAAATTAAACTTTCTGAATCTCTTTACTCTTAAAACATTATTATCGATGAGTTCTTATTTGATTACATATACAAGAAACTGCAAAACGAATCGCTCCCGTAAATAGAGACATTGAAAATATTTATCCCAACAACACAACCAACACTCTGAACAAAATTAATTCAGGCGTAAACGTTGTGGAAGCAGAACGGTACTATTCTATGAATTCTATCGTCAGTAAAAGTTCTATACCAGAGAAAACTTCGTGTTTCACAAAGTCAATTCCAATCTATTTTTAACAATCCGTGCTCATATACTTTGCAAACATTTCTACTTTGCCACCAGCTTTCAAACTATTTTACTCTTATGATAATACTATTAAACTTTGCTCAATATCTACAAAAAGGAAACATAACTATTTAAACATCAGTAGCTGGCCCTTCAGACAGCAATGTATCATTCGTATCAATACGTAGTACCCCTTTTCCCCCAGGTATCACGGCAACTCAGTAGTAGACTTCGACTCTCCCCGCGGTGGGATCAGTCTGGAGACGGAGAAGACTGAAGGTGGCACCACCAGCAAACTGCTGGTGACCAAGGCCGCCCTCACGGACTCCGGGAACTACACGTGTGTGCCCAACAATGCTCATCCTGCGTCTGTATCCGTGCACGTGCTTAATGGTGAGTCAGATAGTTATTATTATTTATTTGATCAGAACGAAATAAAGGCAATAACACTGATGAACAATATGTGGAAAATGACACTGAGGTTTTCTGTGTCAAATGAGTCTACTTCATTCCCACAAGGTAGGAAAGTCACCAGAATCTGCTGGATGAGGGAAGCATAAGGACCAGTCGTTATGACGTTATTTGGAGATATATATCCAACAGTGAAAGTTAGTCTGCTGAATCAAGATGATGTTGAATTTCAGTTATTTCAGAGTTTCAGGTAATTTAATGTTTTGGTTATAACATAGGTCTTCTTTATAATACCTACCATCACCTTCTATTGGTTAACTACAATAATAGCCTTTCTTTTATATTGTGAGATAAACATTTAACATCCGAAAAATAGGCACAAGAACAGGACATTCTGTTTTTTTTTTCTACCTTTCTCAAAGATAATAATAAAATTCTCATACTCAATTAATAAAATTCACATTCTTCAACATATATTTTCCTTTCGTCCAGGCGAGCACCCAGCAGCGATGCAGACGAGCAACCGAGCGTCGTCCTACCTCACGTCACAGCTGAGCTGTGCCATCGTCACGTATCTGCTGTCGTCTGCCGTCTGCAGATGATCGGCTTAACCGCCACTGGTCACGGGGGCATGGAGCGTTCTTTATTTAAACATTTAAGTACACGGGCAACTGAAATTGTGCAACTCTTGGCAACTGTTATATAATCTTGGCAGTTCCTTAAATTGATCGGTGTTGCTGAGAAGTCTCCATTTTCAAGAGTTGCGCAGTAAAGTTGCCCGTAGGTATAAGCGTACCTTGATATTTATCCATTCCATTTGATTGAAACACGACATTCCATGCACGAAAATGGAATAATTTATTCCTTGTTCGTAATTTTCGCAACGTTTGCTTTCTAAAGCCAAAAATCTAATTTTATAACTGAAGATATTTGATTAGTATAATTAAATGTACAAATCCTCTTGGCATGTAATACAGTTTCAATATTGAAACAGGACTCGGATGTTGCTCTCACACCTCTTCCACTGTTCGCACAAATATCAGTTTGTGTAGACGGACCAATTGAAGTACTTCATTCAGTTAGAAGCTAAAACACTCTTCTGAACGTTAATACAAAGTGGAATAAATTGTGATATGTTATTTTAATGTTTACATTTATATTAGAAATAACAAAAAAGCTCCACACCCTCTAAAGTTGTAGAGTTAATATTAAATTAAATAATAGTCTTAATTTAGGAATTGTTATAAAAATAATTGACATTTTCGCAAGATTTGAATTCGTGATTGTATTGTTACTCGGCAGTATTATTGTATAATTTATTTTAAATAAAGGAAATATAATTTCATTAAACTCGTTTAATATTTCAATGAAAATTATTATTTGAGAAAAAAAATAGGTATTTTTGTTGACGAAATATTATTTAAGAAACAAGTGAATGTAAAACATTTTTTGTAAATAAAGTAAACTATACGTAATAATGTAGAATAAATAAAGTTTATATCAGATTGCATTGTAAATATTTCGTATTGTTGTAAATACAAAATAAACGAGTTTAATACATAAGATTGGATATTATAGTACCTAGTTTATATTACCATTCGAGTGGTGAAAAACTGTTTTCCTTATTTTGTTCTTAGAACGACCTATTTAAAATTAACTAAAGCCTCTTATCGTCGGAAATGGCAACTTTACCTAACGATGGATTAGTTAATGTAGAGTAACGTTTTTGCTTTATTTTTTGTTCCTTGGAAAGATTTCTAAATTATAATTAGGTTATTTCTTGAAGTGTGTGTTTGTTATATTTCAGGCATATAATTTCCTACCTTGATATTTTGTGCTTATAAAATTCATCAATTTTAAAGTACGACTAACGAAATCTGATTACGAAATGGCGAATAATATTTAATTAAAATAATATTATCATGCACATTCACAACAACGTTTCCTGTTCTCAACCACAACATACCAAAATATATTTAAATTCAATTGAAAATACTTTTACATTCCAACTTTTTACATGAGAACAATAATTTCTATAAAATTCTTTAGTGACACTGTAACTACACGAACATACTCCATTGGAGTGTTTATTCTTAAGCAGAGTGTACACTGATTGTTTAAATTACGCAGAATGTTCCGTAAAGACTCTGTTTGACGCAAACAAAACCGCGCAAACTTGGCCCGTCCTCCCCTCCCCCGACTAATACGTGATTCACCTGTGGGTGTTGCAGTGTCAAATAAGTTTGTGTTGAGAATTCCAAACAGGCAACTTGGCCAACAAGCCTACGGTGAAACTTCGCTTTTACACGCTTACGCAAGCTCAGACTCACCTTTGTACCAAACTTTTCCTTTTGATATAATGAAACATTCTAAGAATCCGTATTTCTGATGAAAAGAGGCTTCAAACTGTAATTACTAGGGAATAAACGACAAATAATTATTAAGAATCTATTGACTGTTTTCCACTAAAACTTTTATGTATAATCTGAATTTTCATCGCAGGTACTAGAATTTAATTTCCATGTTAATCTAGATCCGTACAGAGTCAATTTACGCTGCGTAACACGAGACTTATTAGGTTTACGGCGTGGAGTAAATTTGGGGTTATTTAAGGCGGAGTGTCTAATTGATTCCCTCGCGCAGCTCGTTACTCGCGCGTACATTGAGCTCTCGTACCTACCACTGGAGCGACGCCACGAACTGTTCACTTTTTCCATCTTCTTGTATACTTGTAAAGTAGTTAATACTGAAATATTGCGATAGTACGGTAGCTGAAATATACCTAGCTATGTTCCTTTAAATAAAGCGTAGTATGATGTTATTGAAATGTAATTGGACGACATACATTTGTACGGTTGAACGGGATGACGTTTTACTAGTGGGTATTCGTGAGGATATTCGACAACTGATTATTGAAGGGTTGATTTTGTTTCTTTTGTATCTTGTACATAAATTGTATAAGAAAAAAGGGAGTATTAATAAATATTATAAAAAATTCCGCATTTTATTTCATCATATTATCAAGAGACCATTAGTAACGGGATTCCAATTCGAATGAAATACGCAACGTAAGTATCTGTAAACAAAATCGTGGATGATACAAATTGATATTTCGAAATGCAAAATAATGAAGCCACACAATCGCAGCAAAGCCAACATATCGGTTACGTTATATCAGGTGAAAACAAATTTGATATTATTATTATAATTTTTGCATTCAAACGAAAATGTCTAAACATGCAAAAGCAAAATGAAATCCTATATGCCACGTATATGAAGCACTCACGTGAACATCTTATTTGCCTTCTCATAATAAAATCGCATTAAAACCAACCCAGGAAAACCGATTTAGTACGAGAATAAGCAAAAATATGTCTTTACTCTTTTGAAGTGGAGTGCCAATCTCGGAAATTATATTTTTTCTTTCCATAATCTTGCTAAGTACAATATTTTCTTTAGGAGGAATAAAATCGTCGGGTGTATCAACTGGTTGGTACCTTTTTAAGCCGTCGTCTCGATGTGATGACACACGCGCGCGTATATTTAGGTCGGCGGATTACCGGCGAGTATGCACCATGCTTTATTTTACTTTGTTGAAATTTTTATAGGAGTCTCGTAATCTCGGTTACGGGGATTTATGTAGCGGGATTTAGATTGGCGATTTATGGCGTTCTGGTTTGGTGGCTGTCATTGGGCGCATTATACCCTATAGTTGGTAGTCTCTATTTAACGAGGTGAATAGCAGTTTTTTTTTAACCCTTTCCAGCCTAGTACTAACTACCTTTATTACATTACAATTTTTTCCATATTTAGCTGCCAATACCAGTAACGTATGTTTTTGAAAGATTGCTCTTACTTTGTTCGTCTCTGATAAATCACTAAAGACTCTATCCATATTTGCAAGAACGGAAGATTTCACCTAACTAACTCCACAAGTCTAACCCAGAGGCAGTATCCTGAGCATCGCTCCACATTGATTTATCTCCCCGAGTGGACAGCAATAGACAAACGTACAAATAATTCCGGCTCGGCCCGCTATCGGGAATGTTCGACCGAATAAACATGGCTTGTTCGCACAAGATTGCACAAGACTCCGACCAGCGCACAAAGACTGGACACCTGCAGTATGAATAATACAAGCTGTAGAAAATGTCTTTGGAAGCAGATACAGTACTGACGTAGCGGTTTTAACGTGATGGCTTTATCAGCTGACGTCCATAATTTTTTGATAATTTTATAGTATTTCAAATGCAGAATGAAAAAAAAAATAGAGTGAACTCCAGTGGCTGACAGAGAGGGTATTGTTTTTAAAAAATTAAAATACACTGTCAGTTATGCATGTTTTTCATTTTATTTAGCTAAAACGTAACTGTAGGTATGTACTGTATAAAATCCATACTAATATTATAAATGGGAAAATGTGTGTGTCTGTTTGTCCGTCTTCCACTGCAAAACGGAGCGACGAATTGACGTGATTTTTTAAATGGAAATAGTTGAAGGGATGGAAAGTGACATAGGCTACTTTTGTCTCTTTTGACCCCCCACTTCCCTAAAATGGGGGGGTGGAATATAACGCAAGCGAAGCCGAAGGCAGAAGCTAATATTACATACTTCCACGCGCACATACTGTTATAAAAGACATTCTAATTGACAATCATAACAATACAACTGCTAAGTGTCATAATGCTTGAAATGTTATCGTTTAAATCAATATCGTTGAATTGCAAACTCGAAATATCCATCCCTTTCGGATTTCCATTTTGATTTTGCTACGCAACGAAAATGCTGTAAACGTAATAATATTCCACTTATGGGTTAAGTACACAATTTGTTGGGAATGGCACAAGATAGAGATAATAAGAATTAATGAACAGAAGAAAGGTGACTTTCAGTTACTGAAAATGCTACAAGCTTAGCTAAGTTCTGGGCGAACATAATCTAAATGTCCGAAGAAGACGAAGAAAGTGACGGGACAGATAAGTAGCGCTCTACTAGCTTCATACTCTCAGTCCTCAACTGTGAAACTGCAGAGAAGTGCGGCGCTGCGATTGATGAAACGTTCGGCTATTGTGTTTAGCAGGTATATAGTTGTTGGATACTTTGTACGAAAGTCTCCAGATAGATAACTAATCCTCTCAAAAGCAGGTACGTTGTTGTGTCATAAAATATTGGCTCGTTACTGAATTTTGAAAGCCTGGCTTCATCATTTCAGCTATAAGACGTCCACTGCTAAACACAGGATTCCTCCAATTTGGGGGATATTTTGTCAAAATCACCACACTTGGCAGGCGGGTTGGCGATTGCACTATGGTGGTAAAATGCATAGAAATTTCTACCGCTCATTCTCTAGTACGTCCCTCAGTCGCCATTTACGACACTTCACGGTAAGAAATAGGATGGTGCTGTTCTTTACATCTGGCATCACACGGAACCTGGCTTATAACGATGAGACAAGAAATTTCTCAGGATAAAATTATAGTAACCAGTTTTCAAGCATAGACTCTGACCTGACTGCTAAGTGTTTAGGTACATATTATAAGTATTCACAAAACATTCCATGCATACCATGGTCTGTAAATTAAATAATATGAAGTAACGACAAATTATTTCGGTAGTCAGAGACAGTACCTATAAAAGCTAACACAGATAGTGTAGCTTTCTACAACTAAATCAACGCTACCACAATATCATATTTTCGCGTCGCTACACCACTGAAGTTGATAAATTTCAGCAGATATTTCACAGTGAAAAATACCGCCGTAACATGATCCTAACTTTACTTGCAAACTGCGCGGTTTAGTGCAGCGCCTGCTAAACTTACCGTTACAATATCATAACTTTAGCTCGTAGCTCCTACGGCGATGTTATAACATTCACCATTTCTACGTAAACTGTGGCTTATTTTACTTTTATCTTTTTTTTAACTAGAACGTAGCTGCTTGTAAAAAAATGTAAACATTTAGGACGACTTGAAAAAACAAGGCATGTCATTCCATGAGGGCAGCCTTATGAAACGACATAAGAACAAAGAAATCCTGAAGCTTTTTAACCGGTATCATTGTGGTTTAGTAATACCTACAATATGTAACCTGCCGAGCCTTTGGCAACTATATTGGGGTGGTTTCTAGTGTAACCGAATGACGTCAGACTTCTGACGACCCGTACGACTGTCAAAGATCCCCGAATTCTGCTGAGACCAACAGCTTATCGTGCTTTTTGAGGGACGGAGGGATCTTGGTATGTAAAAATGGTCAGCCAATCACGGACCGACCGCGGAGAGTAGCTAAGCCTGATTTATTCACCCGTGCAGGTTTCTATTACTTACCCAGTAGCCCCCTAGAGCCTACACTAAATAACATGCAAACAATAGACTCATAAGGAGAAGCGGTAATCGTAGCGTTATAAACCATAAAAATCAAGTTTTTTTTAAACAGTACCAATATGACGAAATAAACAAGTTTTGGATTTAATAGTCTAGCCTGTCTAGACATTTAATAGGCAACAAAATACCTACCAAGTGATTCTTTATTCCTACAAATCTCCCGAGCGACTTAACAAAAGAAGTCCAATAGGAATATGCTTAGTCATAAAAAAAAACGTGAAAATCTTCCGATTGTTTACTACAATCAAATACGGTCGAAGAACAAACAGTCTAACCCGAAATATAACCGCGTTACACAACAATCTCTAAAGCGATTCGTGAAGTGTTTGCCTGTCGTGGGATAATAAGCCGCGGGATACGCCCCGAGGAGGCCTTAGCTGATGACGTAGTGATGTGGCGGGATGTCGGGGTGATACGATGTGTGACGTCACTACTGACGCAGATCGTCTGGACGGTTTGATCGTTTATTGACTGATTACGCTATATTAGTGTGACGTTAGTAAGTTCTGTTAGGGATAATGATTTTTACAACGGTTATTTAAACATAACGGAAGTCATGTTGACAAAATTAACGGGTTTTTATTTTTTGGCAGTTTTTAAATTAGTATGAGCATAAAACATGATACCAGTGCAAGAAATACTCAAGTAGTGTAATAAATGAATGGGCAGTAAAAATGTTGGAATGGACGATTAGAAAAAAGTTCGGCAGTTCATAGTAAATTATTCAACGTAATGTAAATTATTTACATTACGTTACGTTTAGTTCCCTTATTTGTATTTACGAATTATCTTGAATACACTATAAAATTAAATTAAATAAGTAAAAGGTACATATATACGTGTCAGCTAGTATCCTATTTATTAATCAAAATAATAATATAATATCCTATGACTACTAACACACTAACAGTCACGAGCTTTAATTTGGGACCCACCTAAGGTTGAATATCGTGTAGCAAACTTTCGCCATTTAGAGCTATTATGTTAACGCTGTCATTGCACAAACAATAAACGTCATAATGTTTACCATCGACAACTTTACGTTTCTAGGGGCTAACGTCAACTGGAGCGAGGGCAAACGATCATTACCGATTTCCGAGTAATAATTACTTTTTGGTCCTGTGGTCCCATAAGAAAAAAGAAACAAATAAAAAAGAACAAAATTATATTGTCAATATATGATAGCTAGTCAACTAACCCGCTTATTCTTCAAACCTATATTAGTTAAAAAGTTTTGTCTCTTTCTCAAACATAAATATCAAAGTGACGGACCAAAACAACATATTTAAAATAAAATAGGTTTAAAGGCCGTTTATGATTATGGGGGCTTAAGAATAAAAAACTTTGTTTTTCTAAAGATTGTATTAATCAATATTTTAGCTGAAATCTTCAGCTAAAATATTGATTAATACAATCTTTAGAAAAACAAAGTTTTTTATTCTTTATATTTATTAAGACATTTATGACACAAACCTCAATCTTAACACAATTATATAGAAAGCATGGTTAGCGGTGCACAAAATAAACACTTATCACCGAAGGCTACGACTAAATTAATTTAAATCTCTCCAGTAATTTTTTTATCATAAATATTCAAAACCGCGTATATCCACCTTCATTGTCAATCACAGCCTGGAGCCGGTTACGCATGGATCCAATCAATTTGTCACATATGTCAGTACCCCTTAAACTTTCCCAGACTGTGAGACAGTGATCCATAAGTGCTTCTCTAGTTCTTTCGTTTCTATTTGACCATTTTTGAACCATTAAGCCCCATAAATTTTCTATAGGATTTAAATCGGCACACTTTGCAGGCCACGGAATACGATTTAAATTTGCTCTATTATTGTCGAACCAAGTTCTAACGATTCTTGCCGTATGAATTGTTGCGTTATCTTGAACAAAGTTTATTGGAGCAACATCTTCTTGTGGATAATATAGTTGCAATGTTGGAAGGACACTCTCGTCTAATAAATCGACATAATCTTGAGCAGTGGCCCTGGGTGGTAAATTTATTAGTTCTCCAATGCCGGCTGAACTAATCCAGCCAGACATGTTAACTGTAATGCGACCAGACGCGTTGTTAGCTATGACGTGGTCTTCCGTGTATCGCGTCCTGTCAATTCGCCACAAATGTAGTCTGCCCGTTTGGGAAGATTGAAAAGTCTTTTCATCGATGAAAGCCGTCGTCGTCCAATCAAAATTTAGATACTGACGTGCGAAAATAAGTCGAGCAGCTTTATGGGCATCCGTCAACGCAATTTTTTTTGCAGGCCGCCTGTGATGCAGTCCCATAGCTTTAAGATGCCTTCTAACTGTTGAAGGGTGGACTTCAAACGCTTCCGCAAAATGCCTCGTTGGCGTAAATCCATTCATCAGGTATTGCCTTTGCATCAAGCGGCTGTGCTCTTGTGTTATAACTTGCGGGTGATGGTTGTTTCGTCGTAAGTCAATAATATTTTCCTCGTTCCCGTGGCGTCGAACCCAGCGGCGAACTGTGTTTCTTGTCACATTTATTCGTCGCGATATCTCGTGAATGCCTACTCCTTGTTCGTGCAAATCAATAATTTGGAGCCTTATTTGGTCACGATTAGCCGCAAGCATTTTATTAATTGGTAAATTATATTTTGTGAAAATATCACATTAAACTATTTTCTTAAATGACACTGACACGACACATGTTCGTAAGTAGAAAATCGTAATGATAGCTTTTTGCAACGAGGTTATCATTTCATAGGTCGATTAGATAAGACATTTTATGTCTTAACTTGACATTCAACATTTCAAACTTAAAGCAAAGTTTCAAAGTTTCGACCTTATTGCATTATGATTGTTCTAACAACATTTAACGGAAATGGGTCCCAAATTAAAGCTCGTGACTGTACATGGCGTCGAAAATTTGTCCGCATCACTTTCGAGTGGTTTTAACTATAATTTACTGTCAAATCAGTTAATTGTTAGCATTTTCGTAAGTCTTTTACTTTAGACGTCATAAAATAATCCTCTTTCACTTAAAAATACAAAAGATCTTTAAAAATACCACATGGGAATCTAAAGGCCAATGTTTATTTCGCTAGACCACTAATCGGGTTCAATCGACCACGGCCTGCAAGGAGTTGTCTGAACAAACAGATTAGCGGACATAAACACTCACTATTTACATATAGATTCAATGGACACACTGGGAGAGATATACTCTGTGGGAGGTACTGTTGGGGTTTGTTCACACTCGATTGGATGCACTACAAAGAGCTTTAGGACATCTAACGCGCCTTAAGGAATTACTCTGAATTTGGAAAGAAAATAAATTAAGTTGATAATTATGTGCGAAAAAATTACACATAAGTACCTACATCTTTAAGTTTTTTTGATTAGAACGGTTTGAATTGCCAGGATCCAGGAGAAACCATTAATCACAATAATTTTTATCGTCCTATATCGTCGTATATACTTAAACCTCAAACCAAAGATTAACCAACAAGTTTTAGTTTTAAATAGGAAAAAAACCGGCCAAGTGCGAGTTGGACTCGCGCACTAGGGGTTTCGTAAATTTCAAAGGAATCGGTTGGGTAGAACTTATCTCAAGTTCTCATATCATGTCAAACACTTAAAAAAAAGTAGTTTCGAGAAAAATGCGTTTAAAGTTTGAGAAACAATTCCAGTAGAATAACTCGTATAATAATATTTTATAGTTACCAGAGATGTTAAAAATGGTTTATTAAAAGTATTTAAATACAAAATGCAAATGCATTGGTACATTAGTATTTAAAATAAAAATACAAAATAGTTTTAAATAAAAGTATTTAAATACAAAATGCAAAATACGGATTTCAAAATAGGTTTTCCAAATAAAATACCTTATTAATTATTTAACTGATTTTAATACTAGTATTTGTACAAAGAGTTCATCTTTCATGTTACGTCTATGGGGCCTCATAATCATTCCACCGAATGAAAATAGTCGTTCAACAGGTGCAGAACTTGGTAAGCAGATATTATATTTGAGGAAGAGTTTTTTTTTACATTTGGAAATTTGTTCAAGGATTCTAAAGTATTGTCTTCATCTTTTAAATATTGTAGTGCTTCCAAATCTATTGTAGTATTGGCATTATCACTGGCTGCTGAAGAATCAGAGTCCTCAACAAACATATAATACGATTCTGCTCTCTCCTTCTTTTTATTAAAGTCAGTATGTTGGACTTGGGAACATCCAGCAAGTGAAGAAAACGGAGCAAAATCACAATGAAAACAAAATAATCTACACAAACTGTTCTCACAAAGACAGTTCGATTTACGCCATTCACTGATTCATTGACATGACAAATGACATAGACCACAGATGTCAGATTTGTTTGACGGGTAACCCGCAATATTAGGTTATGTTGGCATTTTTATTTTTGGTGACAATGGTGACAACATTTAGGATCACAATCAGTGCGTTCATAAATAAAGTATTTTTTATTTATGAATTAAAAATGTAACAAAACTATTTTGTATTTTACAAATACTAAATATATTATATAAAGTATTTCAAATAAAATACTAAATACATTTCGAAAAAAGTATTTAAAATGTAAAATAAAAATAGGTATTTTGCATTTTGTATTTGTATTTAAAATACATGTATTTCAAATAATTCACATCTCTGATAGTTACTCACTTATGATTAATCGGCGATCCCAGATCCTTACATTGGGCCTTCTTCTACTTCATACTCGATGTTTTGCGAAGTTCTTTCCGCTAATCGAGCTGTTCTGCCTTCTTTTGGAGTGTTTATTGTGTGATTCGCTCCTATCGGCCGGCTTAGATGCTGCGTCACAAAATCCACTGTTTCTCCGAAAATAATTCGATTTTTTTAAAATCCATTTAAGAACATATTTTTAAGGTTCTAAACTTTGAAACCGGTACCGGAAACTTTGGTACCGTGTGGTGCCAGACGTAAAGAATAACACCACCCCATTTCTTCCCGTGGGTGTCGTAAAAGGCGACTAAGGGACTTACTAGAGAATGGGCAGCAGCGTTCTCTATGCATTTAACCACCATACTGCGATCGCCAACCCGCCTGCCAGGCGTGGCGATTATGGCAAAGCCCCCCAAATTGGGGGAGGCCTAAGTCCAGCAGTGGACATCTTACGGCTAAAATGATGATGAAGACGAAACTTTGCAAAAAAATATGCAAATATAAAAAAACGCTTTTTTGAAATTTCTAGACCAGAATACCGCCTTAAATATTTAAGGGAGCCCCTTAAATATTTAGTTTATTCTGTTTTTTGTTATAGCGGCAACAGGAATACATCATCTGTGAAAATTTCAACTCTCTAACTATCTAAATAAATTAGTTTTATTTGTTCTTCAACTGTCCTAGGAGAAGAGACTTTTTTCACTTAGACTACTTAAGTCAATAATAACTTAAAAAACTTGATAAACTATCTTGAAAAGTTTCAAGTTGTTACCGTGATCAGTGTTTTTGAGTTCTATATCTTCAACCGGTCAAGATAATAGAATAAACAACATAGGAATACCACAAGCTAGTACATCAAATATTAGGTACTAATAAACAACATCGGAATACCACAAGCTGGTACATCAAATATTAGGTACTAATAAACAACATAGGAATACCACAAGCTGGTACATCAAATATTAGGTACTAATAAACAACATAGGAATACCACAAGCTGGTACATCAAATATTAGGTACTAATAAACAACATAGGAATACCACAAGCTGGTACATCAAATATTAGGTACTAATAAACAACATAGGAATACCACAAGCTGGTACATCAAATATTAGGTACTAATAAACAACATAGGAATACCACAAGCTGGTACATCAAATATTAGGTACTAATAAAGTCCGCCTGTGTACAGTTATATTTCAGGGGGGTTAAGATTTAATAAGAAAATTGTACCTAGTAGTATCTTATAGGTAGTGGCTCTAAGCGTTAGCATGGTAAAATAGGTAGGATATCTGTTGCGGCGGCCTAAGCCTTAGGGTGAAAATCGAAATTTTCTTAGTGGACTGTATCAGGGGCGGTTCTGTGACACAAGTAGGTGGCTTGGTGGTGTGGGAAGTAGGAAAATGGTACCTGCTTGGTGAGCTATGGCGGAGACACGATGAGAAGTTTCCTTAGCCACGTGGCGGCGCTTCCAGGATATCACGTACGGACGAGAATCTGCACTTTACACAACACACAGGCACACACTTGCACAGTTTAATAACAATCTTTGTTCTTTGCGGTGAAATACGAGTCCTTTTTCGACTATGGGTTTATTTTTGACCCACAAGCGGCGATGTCGATCAAAACACTCGCGGTCTCTTCATGGTGGCGGCGTACGCGCCATCGCCAATCTTCCTTTTCGCTCTCGCTCAGGCATTATAGGGTTGCGGAAGGGAGAGAGAACGCGGAAGGGAGAAAGGAAGCGGAAGGAATCTTGTGTCGCACAGATACTTATTAGAGTTGCCATTAATTAGGCATGAAATATAAAACAAAGTAAGTTATGGCGTTAACATTCCTCGCGGCCTTAAAGGGTCACCTTTAAAGAGTATAATAATTATAATAATATATACAGTGAGATTACACTAAATCTAACTAAAGAGGGAATGGACCGAATAAGATATTACTGAGTAGGAATTGGGCACAAGCGGACCACAGGTCGCACAAGAATCCCATTAGAAGTGCGTACAGAAACGACTCGCGTGGCACCGTCTTTAGACGTATGCAATTTCTCAATAACTCCTAGAGGCCAGGATAGAGGAGGCGCATTATTATTAACAATCACTACTACAGTGCCTTCCTTTATCATGTCTCCATTAGGTTTATTCCATTTTAAGCGGGATTGTAAACTATGAAGATACTCGCTTCGCCATCTTTTCCAGTACGACTGGACTAATTTATCCATAAGAGAGTGTCTTTGAAGCAGATTGTCATTCAATAAACCTACTTCCGCGGCGGGCAATGAGTTAAGCGGCACAGTATGTAAAAAATGCGAAGGGGTAAGAGCTTTAGGCTCTCCCGGATCAGCGCTGAGAACAGTAAGAGGTCTGGAGTTCAACAGGCACTCTATTTGAGAAAGAATTGTAACTAATTCTTCATAAGAGAGGAGTTGTTGACCTATTGTCTTGAAAAGGTGAGTCTTCACCGCCTTCACCATGGACTCCCAACATCCACCAAAGTGCGGTGACGCGGGCGGAATAAATTGCCAATCAATGCGATGCTCAGCGAGCTCCTCTTCAAAGCGCGGGCGGTATTCTTTATTTATGAACGTATACAAGTCGCGTAAAAATGAATTAGCTCCTCTAAAATTGGTCGCGTTATCCGAATATAGACATTGTACTGGTCCGCGGCGGGACAAAAACCGTTTCAACGCGGCTATGAACGAAACAGTTGTAAGATCTGTAGCTAATTCGATGTGAATAGCGCGAGTGGTCATACAGGTGAAGATACATAAGTAACCCTTGCGACTCTTAGTACCTCGAGTGCGTATGGGCACGTACTGTATAGGGCCAGCGTAATCACACCCTGTATGAAAAAAAGCCTTGGTAGCAACATTTACTCTTGATTTAGGGAGATCTCCCATCATCGGCGGATTATGAGGTCGTGGTTTCCACCTGTGGCATGCGTTGCACTTGTGGATTCTATGACGAATAATTCGTCTAGCGGACAAAATCCAATACCTATGGCGCAGTAACGACATAGTGAATTCTGGACCTGCATGTAAATATTTTTTATGATAATAGTCGACGAGGATATCAACTATGTGGTCATGCCGGGGCAACATTACAGGGTGTTTACTACTATAGGCCTCAGCCGAGTGGGTTAATCGACCCCCAACGCGGATTAAATCATCACCATCCACAAATGGCTTGAGTTTAATAAGACCGGGAGAACAAATTGTATTATTTTGTAACCCGGCATAATCCTTCATGAAGTGTTTTCTTTGAACATGACGCAACAAAATGGTTTCAGCGAACTCGAGGTCGCTAGCGGTAACGGCGTCAGTTCGACGCGGGAGTTTTTTCATAAAGCGGAATATGAAAACAATAATACGCCGCAACTTGCTCCACGACGACGTACGTTCTGCGAGTGCGAGTAGAAGCGAATTGTCCGAACTTGAATCCGCGACAATCGGGTGCGCGTGGACCTTTTCTTCCTGAATGGGTTCCGAATTCAAGTCAGTAACCTTATGAATGGGCCATTCGGAAGGGTCACGCTTAGCCCAAGCGGGTCCGTGCAACCATAATGGGTGCTCAATGAATTTGTCAGGTGTTAAACCACGTGACAAACAGTCCGCCGGGTTTTCAGTACCAGCTACGTGGTAGAAATGCTCTGCGGGGACGTTGTCAACGATGCGAACGACACGATTGGCCACAAACGTGTGCCAACGATGCGGAGAAGAATTTATCCAGCAAAGAGTCACCTTTGAATCGGTGAATGCGTAAATATTGGTAACATTATAACGTGGATTATAAGTATCGTGAACACGTCGAAGAAGCTTAGCGATGAGCTCGGCACCGCAGAGCTCCAGTCGAGCGATAGTCAATGGTTTAACCGGCGATACCTTCGACTTGGCACAAACCAGCTGGACGACCACGTCGTCGTTGCGAGTGATATGCGCATAGATGACAGCGCCGTAGGCGCCTTCGCTGGCGTCGGAAAATCCAAGTAGGCGAAGAATACCATTTTCAAAAATACCTAAATGGCGCGGAATTTTAAAATCATTTAAAAGCGGCAGGGCAGAGTGAAAAGCTTGCCAAATATTTATGATGTGACGCGGGGGAGTGTCATCCCAGTCGAGCTTCAGTAGCCACAGCTCTTTGATAAGTAGTTTAGCATAGAGAACAACAGGCGCGACAAGACCCATGATGTCCCACAGTCTAGCTACGGCCGACAGTATAGCGCGTTTAGTACACGTATCTGGCGGTGCGGAAATAAGAAATTCAAAGCAATCATTTGACTTACACCAGCGCAAGCCAAGGACCTTTTGCTCCACCAACTTGTCGAATTCTAGTTGTTCGGTCAACCTATGGGACGCAGGAATACTGTTTAGAACAGTTTGAGAGTTACTGGTCCACTTGACCAACTCGAACTGACCTCCTCTAAAGAGTTTAATCAGTTCGTTCGAAACCTGGACTGCACGCGATTCGGAGCTTACGCTACAGACTATGTCATCCATATACAGCGAGTCTGCGATGATAGCGCTAGCGCGCGGGAAATGATGACCATCGTCTTGAACCAACTGTTGTACTGTGCGGATCGCATGGTAGGGACTTGACTTGAGACCAAAACAGACGCGGTTAAACTGATATAGAACCAGAGGATCGTTTGTACTGAAACGATATAAGATGCGTTGAAAGCGACGATCGCTTTCTCTTACTTCAATCTGTAAGAACATTTGTCGACAATCAGCCGAGAGTGCGAATTCGAACAAGCGGAAATTCAAAATTATAGTAAATAAGTCGCCCTGTAAGTTTGGGCCACTGTGTAAAATATCGTTGAGAGATATTCCAGTACTAGTTTTAGCACTAGCGTCTAACACGGAGCGTAATTTTGTTGTTGTCTTATCTAAACGTACAACTGCGTGATGTGGAATTACATAGACAGGACAACTACTGTCTGAATTATCGAGAGGAGCAGGCGATAAATATCCTTTATCAATATATTCGCGGATGACGTCATCATACGCAGTACGTAACTCGGGTGCGGATTCTAGTTTCTTTTCTAGGCAGAAAAAACGTTTTTTCGCGACATCGAGTGAGTTCCCCAATGAAAACACATCACTGCGAAATGGTAGGGCTACAGAGTATCTACCTGTGTCAACATCGCGTTCCGTGGTCGAACTATAAAAGTACTCGCACTCAAGTTCGTCGAGCGATTTTCTCGTCGAAAGAGCGACGGGCGCTTCATCGACCTGCCAGAATTTTTTCAACGCCGATTCTAACGAGTCTTTTTCAGATGGGTGCGAAACATATGAGCAACAAGACAGTGAAGTCTTATTACGAGATACAGGCAACGCGGGCACAGTGCCCATGATGACGTAACCGAGTACCGTCTGCATGGCGGGCGGCGCGGAGGAGTTGCTGCTTACTACGCGGGGCAGCATAAGGTGCGGATAAAGTGAAGCCCCGATCAGCACATCGATGCGACCGGGTGTGCCGAACGATTCGTCGGCGAGCGGCAAACCTTTTAAGTAAGGCAAGGCGGAGGTATCTACGAGAGCGGTAGGTAGATTGTCGGTGATTGCATCGACAACTAGCGAATTAACGTTAAAAGAAACGTTTGGATTAAAGCGGGAAGAGAAAGCGAATTGTACGGAACCCTTAACGGATTTTTCCATACCACCGATACCCTTAACTGAAGGCGTATCAGATGAGTATTTAGTCAAACTTAATCGTTTGCAGCATTCTGCGGTAATAAAATTAATTTGTGAGCCACTATCTAATAGACAACGAATAAAATGTTCCTTATCAAATGCATCTCGAACTATTACAGTAGCGGTTGACAACAAAATAGTGGTATTCGTGTTACATTGCGGCTTTGATGCGCGGGAGTTCGAGTCATAATAGATCGACGCAGCAATGGATGCGTTACATTGCGGGGCGCTCTGAACGGTGGTGGCGTGAATATGCTGCTCGCTCGGAGCCTGTGCTTGCGACAAGGACAGCTGCGCGGTGGCAGCAGTGCTATCACACGCGCGAGCCGTGGCATTTGAATCCGATTGTTTATGTGCGGTATTATCAACAGTGTTCGATACTGTAGTCGCGTGCGATTCGCGATTAAAATGTAAAAGCGTGTGATGTTTATTGTTACACGCTTTACATCTAGATTCAGATTGACAGACTTTAGCCTTGTGTTTAATACTTAAGCAGTTAATGCATGCATCCTTTTGCTTCGCCGATTTGAAACGATCACTTGGTGTCATTTTAGAAAAGGCAGGACATTTATATAAATGTTCATGGACAAAGCTATCACACAAACATTTTGCGGATTTATCAATTATAGTGTAAGATTGCGGTTGCGGAGTTTTAGATGTCTTTTTATTTATAGGATTGTTATTAGACTGAGTGGAACTCGAGTTATTTAAAGCTTTAATATTTTGTAAAATGCGAGATTGATTTTTAATGAACTGAACTAAACTGTCGAATTTAGGGATTTCGTCGTTTGAGTTCATTTCGAAAAGTCGAGCGGTTTCAGAATCGACCTTTTTTATAGCGACATGAAAAAATATCAAATCTGATAAATCATTTATTTTAAGGTTTTTTAATGCGTTTGCGGCGGAAACAAAATTATCAGAAAAGGATTCGAAATTTTGAATAGATGCGGTATTAAAAGATTTATGTTCAAACATCCGATTAAGGTAACTAGAAGCCAACATACGTTTGTCTTCGTACTTGTTTATGAGCGAATTAAAAATTAATTGGTAATTATCGCCATTAGGGCAAACTCCTGAGAACGCGGTTTGAGCCTTATCTGTCAATTTCCCCATCAAGTAATATAATTTTTCCGAATCAGTCAATGTATTATTTTCGTGTACCGTGCTTTTAAAATTAGCATAGAACAGGGGCCAGTTACGAATGTCGCCATCAAATGACATAATTTCAATGGGAGGCAAGCGAACTGATTGCTTATTGACACCACTACCACTAAAAGTAGGTGACGATGTGGCTCCTGATTTTAAGTAATTCGAATGATTATATTTAATTCGGCAATATAATTCCTCAAAACTAATCCACGACTGTTCATCAACCGTATTTTTAGGGTTTTGTTTCAGAAGAAGCGAGTTATATTTATTAAATGCCTCGAGGTACTCGGTGCGCATCGCCTCAACATTGACACACGCACACATGAACTTCTCTAGCGGTTCCATGCCAGACTTCACCTTTTCCATTAAATCGTAAATGATTTGCATGCGGGCAAAGATCATATTACGACATGACAGTGCTATTTGAATGGCGGTTTCTATAGGATCATCTATATCAATGGTTGCTTTCTTAGACATTTTTAATATTTTGTTGGTTTATATTGTTGGTAAGTCTAAAATAAATCGCGAACTTCAACGAGCTGTGCGCGGTGCGGAATTGGTAGGTACCTACGAATATTGTACCGAACGATGACGAAGCGAGGGAGCGGTAGGTGAAATATATTTTTCTACCTACCTACATAAATTAAATATGATTTTGAGCGGGTTGCAAAATACCTGTGAATGTACGCGATGACAACGTAGGCACTGCAGTAAATGAATGCGGTTTATTTTAAGAGTTTCGGGAACGAAGATTGAAATGAATGAAACGTAGTTGCGGGATATACGGATCTCGTTATCGAGGATAAAGAAATAGGTATCCGTGATCGTAGGACCAACAAATATTGCGGCGGCCTAAGCCTTAGGGTGAAAATCGAAATTTTCTTAGTGGACTGTATCAGGGGCGGTTCTGTGACACAAGTAGGTGGCTTGGTGGTGTGGGAAGTAGGAAAATCGTACCTGCTTGGTGAGCTATGGCGGAGACACGGTGAGAAGTTTCCTTAGCCACGTGGCGGCGCGTCCAGGATATCACGTACGGACGAGAATCTGCACTTTACACAACACACAGGCACACACTTGCACAGTTTAATAACAATCTTTGTTCTTTGCGGTGAAATATGAGTCCTTTTTCGACTATGGGTTTATTTTTGACCCACAAGCGGCGATGTCGATCAAAAAACTCGCGGTCTCTTCATGGTGGCGGCGTACGCGCCATCGCCAATCTTCCTTTTCGCTCTCGCTCAGGCATTATAAGGTTGCGGAAGGGAGAGAGAACGCGGAAGGGAGAAAGGAAGCGGAAGGAATCTTGTGTCGCACAGATACTTATTAGAGTTGCCATTAATTAGGCATGAAATATAAAACAAAGTAAGTTATGGCGTTAACAATATCTTACTAACAGACAAGAAGAGCTGTACATTCAATGAGATAAGTACTGGTAGTTTCTCAAAATCAGACTTAAGAAAAACCGACTTAGTAAAAGTATTTAGAAAAAAACCCTTGGTAAACGTTAAGTTCCCGTCAGTTGATCGATTGAACAACTTAAAATAAACGTCATCAATCAACTCCGGGAGTTTCCATTTCCTTCTGCAGACGTTGCTAACGAGGTTTCGAGAATTTTTCCAACAAATATACGGATTTGCGAGAATTTGGCAAAAGTCAGTGCTTTAGGCGCCACTTTATATCGACGAATAAGATCAGAGACAATCAGATTTCTAGATACCGACGTATTTAGATAAAAGATCGGGCTTATTTTTATTCGGATACAACACAGAGATTAAGCGATTTACTTGCCCTTAATATAATATATAATTCTGACATAACTTACGTATTGATGAGACGGACATTTTTTTCTTGTGGTTACCTTTATCAAGACACGATGCATAAAGGTGTCATCATCATAATCAAACTATAATAATCTCTTTGCTGGGACATAGGCCTACTCTCGGTGAGAGGGGATGGGCTGTAATCCACGACGCGGGCCCAGTGCGGATTGATAGATGTACGTTCCTTCGAATTTTGGTTCTAAGACATGCCGATTTCCTAATGATGTTTTCTTTCCCCGTTTTGAGAGATGGTGATGAAATAATTTACAAAAAGTAAGTAACAACTCGTGGGGCGCGGCCCTTACATTTAAGCCACCACTGTCCTCATAAAGGTGTTATGAAGTTTTAATGTTTTATATTTTAGATATTCTTGTTAAAAATGCCCTCCCGGCAATCGCTTATATAACATGAGTGAGACGAAAACTATGATTCAATCTAAGACTACGAGCTCGCCTTGAAGCTTTAATTTCTACTGATCCGTTTTAAAATGTTAAACAGAGTGCTCTACCTGAAAACGAGTTCCACATAATGAAGAGAAACATCCATAATTCGATGAAGCTACGTACAACACACGAGGGCAGGGGGAACAAACAAAAAGCACAAAAGCAACCCCCGGATGCCGCGGCTTTCTGCCCGCGACTGTGTCCAACTCTCTAAATTGTGCCCGTTACACTACCGGACCCTGCAGAATGCCAAACGAAAAAGTTTTGCCTTTTTCAGCAGTCCACACAAATGAAATCATTTCGAAAAGGGGCGATTTAATTTTCTACTTAACGGGTTAAATTTTAATAAATCTGCGTGTGGTGTTCGCGGTGAATTTTTTATTTTTGCGGTGTTGCCAGTGTGGAAATCGTTTATGATGGCAAATATGTCGCTGAGCCACTTACTGACAGCATCATGGAAAACATTGTGTTATGGAAATTGTTTAAATTATGAACAGCAAAAATGGGTTACGAATTCGCGTCACGCGTTCACACACATTACAAGTGATCATGTTAATATAGCGTTAGTGACGGTGAAATACACGCAAGTATACGAAGTTAAAGATTACATCATAATTTTCAGTATATTCCTGGCTAGCGCTGGCATATACTTTGAAGTAGGTAGGTACTCAAGTAATTAGGTGCCCTGTGCTACGTATAATGAGCACAAAAAACTGAAAGCCAATTATTTTACAAAAATAATAAGCACACTATTTCTTTTTCTTTGCGAAACCAAAAGGTTAACTAAGAAATAAAGAGCCCACATAACACGCACAGCCTTGTTCTTATAAAAATAAATAGAGTAGTAATACAGTGGGTGGTCCGTAAATAAGGATTATTAGAACGGATAAAAAAGTGCGGTGGCCATTAGCACTGAAAATCACAAAACAGTAGGCTCATTCACATTATCCTTATACTTCATGTAGTAATTTCGTGAATTACCCAAAATACCTGTTATTATAGTACCGACACCAAGATTAGAGGCTCTTCATACGGGCCGAAGCAATACGTTGCGATTTACTACACCACAACGACAAAACATGAGAGGTGCTCATTCGTATGAATATCAATAGTTTATTCCAACAGACCATTTTTGATCGTCGAAATCATCGTCATCGTCGTCTTCACATATAATTAATTATATAGGATAAAATTGAAACTTGCGTAAACTTGAAATCGGAGGTTCTGAAACTGATGCGTAATCGTTAAAAAATCTTAATCTGTGTTTACAAACAAGATCATTAAAGTGTAAAATTTAGCACACGCCCTATAAGAAATCCACTCATCGCAGACTTCACAATATGAAGCAGGTCGGCAACGCGTTGTGCTAGCTGACATTTACCTAATTTTGTCAGTTCTGCGAAAAAGTTTGCTTTTTAGGGTTCCGTTGCCAAATGGCAAAAAACGGAACCCTTATAGATTCGTCATGTCTGTCTGTCTGTCTGTCTGTCTGTCTGTCTGTCTGTCCGTCCGTATGTCACAGCCATTTTATTCCGAAACTATAAGAGCTATGCTGTTGAAACTTGGTAAGTAGGTGTATTCTGTGAACCGCATTAAGATTTTCACACTAAAATAGAAAAAAAACAATAAATTTTGGGGTTCCCCATACATAGAACTGAAACTCAAAAATGTTTTTTTTCATCAAACCCATACGTGTGGGGTATCTATGAATAGGTCTTCAAAAATGGTAATGAGGTTTCTAATATCATTTTTTTCTAAACTGAATAGTTTGCGCGAGAGACACTTCCAAAGTGGTAAAATGTGTGTCCCCCCCCCCCCACCCCCGTAACTTCTAAAATAAGAGAATGACAAAACTAAAAAAAATATATGATGTACATTACCATGTAAACTACCAACGAAAATTGGTTTGAACGAGATCGAGTGAGTAGTTTTTTTTTAAAACGTCATAAATCGTAAACCGCAATTTACCTTACATTCAATCAACTGAAATATAAAAATTAAAAAAAAAATATATATTTTTAAACCGAAAATACCTACAGGTTTGTACGGAACCCTCGGTGCGCGAGTCCGACTCGCACTTGTTTTGTATGGGATATCATCAAATGTCTTCTCCCGCTCTGAGCGGAGCGGGAGGGCGTTTCAGACTTTTACTGACTAAAACCCACCCGTGTTCCTTCAGTTGCCCATGTGCCGGGGTCACGGTATCTCTTTCGAACAATCACGGGACCCCGGCAGGCATCGGTCCTAGCAGACCCCTTCAGTGCTACTGACATCTCTTTGAGGCGCGCGTGGAACACTACGCGCCGTCGACCCGAGCTTGGTCTTTACCGGGCGGCGAGCTACCCATTGCTCACCGCCCGCAAGCTCGTGCCTACGGTGGCCGGGAGTCCGCAATCGACTCCCGACGCCCGGGGCGTCTCCTCCTGCGGCGGCTAGGGACGTGAGGGCGCAGAGACTGCCACTCCCTCACGCACCCCGCCTCCTCCTTCGCGAGCATTACTGCTTCGTAGCAGGAGGTGACGGCTTCCCATGCCCGCTCGCTCCGTACCATGGCTCACACCAGGGCCGGACGCGAGAGGTCGCCGCCGCCGATCGCCTCCACGAGGACACGGCGGTGCTCCGCCCAGGCAGGGCACACCTTCACCGTATGCTCCACCGTGTCCTCCAGACGATCCTCACAATGGAAACACCCGGGCGTTTCCTCCCGCTTTATCCTGAACAGGAACCCACCGAAGCACCCATTCCCGGTGAGAACCTGCTTCAGGCGGAAGGTGAGGACGCCGTGACGCCTCTCTATCCGCTCCTCAAAGAGTGGACTTACCGCCGCAATTGTGGTGTACCCAGCGTTGGGTTGCGACAATCGTACCCTCCATATATGAAACTGCCTTAAGGATTGTCAATTCTATTATTATGTAAATGTTGAGATTTAAAAGTGACATTAATATGCTTATCTTATATCTTTAAACGATCAATTCTTGTATATATGTATATATAATAGGTCTTTACCTATGAAATTGCCGTTCTGCAGTACTGGCCATTTCAAATCAAAATAATTTTTGTTTGTCTAAGAATTCTAATTTCAAATTAATTTTATTTTAAAAACATGGAATTCTTTTTCCAAAAGTAGTCATTTGTTTATTAATTAGTGTTACATTTTCATCGCATTTCAATCTTTTTCGGCATCATGAATACGTTAAAAATTCGAGTAATTATGGAATATGAGTACCATCGTGGCAGCAACGCGGCACAAGCGGCACGCAACATCAACGACGTTTACGGAGCTAACACTACAAACTAGCGCACCACCTGTTATTGGTTTGCTCGCTTCCGTTCTGGAAATTTCGACCTGAAAAATGAACCTCGCGGTCGTCCGAAGACTTTGGTCGACTATGACGAATTAAAGGCGATTGTGGAAGCTGATGATACACAATCTACGGCTGAATAAGCAGCAGCTTTCGACGTTAGCGTCAAAACAATATTGGTCCATTTGCGTCAAATTGGCAAGGTAAAAAAGCTTGACAAATGGGTGCCCCACGAACTTAATGATCGCCAGCGCGAAGTACGCGTCGAGACGTGCCTTGCACTGCTCAACAGACACACAATGAAGGAATTTTGAACCGCATTGTTACCTGCGATGAAAAATGAATTCTGTTTGTAACTGCAAGCGCTCAGCAAGTTGGTTGGATCCTGGTTCAGCACCTAAACAATGCCCTAAACGAAAACTTACCCCTAGAAAAGTAATGGTTACTGTTTGGTGGTCTAGCGTCGGTGTGATTCATCACAGCTTCTTACCAAACGGGGTGAGCATTACTGCAGATGTGTACTGTGAAGAACTGAACTCAATGATGGAGAAGCTGGCACATCTCCAACCAGCATTGGTCAATCGCTCGTCTCCGCTGCTCCTGCACGACAACGCGCGACCTCATACTGCACAGCAGACGGTCTCTAAGTTGCAAGAACTGGGGTTGGAAGCTCTCCGTCATCCGCCCTACTCACCAGACCTTGCGCCTACAGACTACTACTTTTTCCAGAAATTGGATAACTTCTTGGCGGGAAAAAAATTCAATACCCGATAGGCAGTACAAAATACCTTTGAAGAATTTGTTGCCTCCCGTCCAGCTCATTTTTTTAAGAAGGGCATCAAATCAAATCATTCAAATCAAATCAAATCATTTATTCGCATAGAATGCAGGTATTTTACAATATAGCTGTTATAGAAATATAATGAGCCGAGTACATTCTGCCTAAGTTTCGGCATGCAAAAATTTTACAAATAATAAAACAAATCTTGAACAAAATAATGAAAAAGTTAATCAATTAATAAATTATTATTACAAGTCTAAGTCATGCACAAAGGAGTATTAAATAATGTCAATAAAATTATATAATGTCAATCAAATTAAATAGTGCCAATAAAATTAAATCATGTCAATAGAATTAAGTAATGTCAATAAAATTATACAGTTGATATGTCACACATAGTGTCATTAAAAAAGTCACTTAACGAGTAATAACACCTCTGTACCAAGAAAGCCTTAAGTTTACTTTTCATATCAATAAACTGCCACTGCGTTGGCAAAGATGCATTGATTGCATGGGTGATTATTTCGATTAATACAAATAAAAAATACATGAAAAAAAATCGTTTAATTTTTTTCATACAAAACGGCAATTTCATAGGTAAAGACCTAATATGATGTGTATCTCGGAAACGGCCCCAACGATTTTCATGAAATTTAGTATACAGGGAGTTTCGGGGGCGATAAATCGACCTAGCTAGGATTCATTTTTATAATATGTCGTTTTATTCGTAGTTTCACTGACCAACTTTATCGATAATCAACTTGAACATAAACTTATTATTTTAAACACAATTTACCAAAAAATACCGAGCAAAGCTTGGTTATCCAGATATTTTGAAATAAATGATTAGATTTTGTATTTAATCACATCGCAACTAATAGCGTCAACGAAACCGCAGCGCAACTGCAAGAAGTTGCAGCGATACTCTAACCACTGCTTGCCCACAAATTATCGCTATGATGTGGTGTGCCTGTACTATGAGTGGACGGGCTCTAAACGATTGATGAATAAATGCGTTCTTAGCTTGCTGCCAGTAACTATAGTTGTTTGTGATTTTAAATTGCAATCTGTATAGTTCTAGAATTTTCTTTACATAAATATATGTAGTATATGCAAGCACTCTAAATTCCAAATAAAAATCCGAAAGCACGTTAAAAATATACCCGTTACAAGATTAATGTCAAACGGTAGGCATTTTTACAGTTTGTTTCAGGATATATTGGGCAAAGTTTTTCAACGTGGACACTTGATGGATTAGTGTCGGACGCTGCGTCGGGTTTCCGATCGTATCGATAACGCGTTGATGTCGCGTCCATCGAATTGCTTGAAAACAAATCGAAAACGATCGATTGCGTTGTGAGCGATGGATCATGAAATAAGTTTTGATTATGGACTTTTGAAAAAAAATAACACTTTAAATTAAAAATCGTTTATTAGTATTGGGTGCGAAAAAATACAGTTACAGAACAAAAAAATAATCGATAAAGCATTTACACATGAAAACATTTTCCTTCCTAATTTTCAAAGATTTTCGATTACCCTACATAGTACAAACCCGTATCGAAGAGTCCGTTACGGAAATGTAATCAAGCTGACCAGGGGCGGACCCGGACGTGGACAAAAAGGTCACTTAGTCAAGATCACAGCCAAGGTCAGCGGTAAGTGAGTGGATGCTTTTTGCTTCAACGGAACATTACAGATCATATTTTTTTGCTCAGATGTTGATACGGTTATACAAAAATGCAATGTACAAAAGCTACTGCATGCCGGCTAGTGAATATGGTCTTGCGTACGGACTGCACATTTTGTGAAAATAGTCCCACGGTCTAGACCATAATGATTCAGCTATTTAATCGACTTTCACCTTGTTGTTACTTGAAGGATGCTAATTTACTTAAACACAATCTTGTTTTGCGTGCAGTATTTGGGATATTAGGACTTCATTTATTAGACTGAAACCCACAGCATAGGTATATTTCAGTTATAAAAAACTAAACTAATCACTAATACTAATCTGTAAAATACTTCATGAAGACTCTCTCCTTTGGTATAACGCTTTCAAACACTCTGATGCCTACAAAAACGGCGTAGTACACTCTTTCCATCCAAACGCCAAACTAACGCATAAAAGCGATTCAACGTACCTCCCATCTGAAACGCCTTAGGCAGCGATCGTATTTGTCGGCCACCTAGTCACGCGATCCAACCATCTCGTCCACCATTGTTCTGTTGCTGCCTAATTATAACCGACAACCTGAAGGCTATCGTTCTTGACACCACCACAATTTGGGACTGGGGAAACCTACAGAACCTCGGTATTCCGAGGTGATTGGAGGCCCCCAATGCCCCTGAATTTGAGAGTATTTCAAGTTAATATTTCTGATTCAGCCAAATAATTTGGGAGTTAGTGTTAGAAACATGTAAGATGATAATTAAGCTTGGTTGGCGTATTTCAATAATTTTCGTTGATTTTATATCGTGTTGTAACTTTACTGGCTTGGCTGTAATTTTGCTAATTTGTGAATGATGAGATAATAATGGTGGACAGATGTTATGGTTCTATTTTATTCTAGTGTCTATTAAGTTATTATTAAAGCGTAATTAACCTGTAATGTTCCCACAGTTGGGACACAGGTCTCCTCTCTGCTGCGATAGGAAGTGGGCCATAATCCACCACGCGGCCATAGGTTCGGTTTACTCAGGATCTTTTCCTTCACCGTTTTGAATAATTATTTTCAAACTAATTTATTTCGTGCTTAATTACTCATAATTTTATTGTTATATTCATAGCAAAACTAGCGCGTGTACAATTAATGATAGTTTGGTTCCTTTTTAAAATTGTAACCGCAAAGTTGGTAAAAAGATATGAATTCTTTGTCAGGCACAACACGGGGCTAAATTATGCTTTTCGTCATGAAAATGCGGCATAAAAAGCAATCTAAATAATCTTTTGACAGCTTAATTTAACACCTCCATACACATTATGACCCGAACGAACATAAAATCATCTTTTATAAACAAAAATTGATTCGTCATAAACACCACGCGATGCCTTTAAAAACCAATAAAAAGCATCGTATACACCCCAGAACACATAATCACAACCGCGGTAATAACAGTAAATCACATAAGCGCCCTTATAGGTATAAAACATAAAGATGATTGTGGCATATCAAATGTAATGCACCAATCATAATTTCTTTATCGGTCGATCTGAATAACAAGTGATGGTGTTAAATATTTATGTAGTGTTCGTTTACAGGGTGATGCGAAAAGTGATTTATAACAAACAGGGGCGCTGACTAGGTAGATTTACAGGAAATCACAAAATATTTTTCATGAAAGTAGATATGTGAATAAGCAACTGTTTTTCATATTTTTCATACTTCCTTCCGTATCCCTGCGTTTTCCTGGGTCATTATCAATGGCACCATCAACGGTGGAAAAAGTTATCACTTACCTTTAAGGAAACTATCTGTAGAATCTTGTGATCATTATTCAGACATTTTCCGTAATATTATTAAGGTGAGTTTTTCGCAGACGTTTAGTTCTGACTGTTCAATAATGTTACAGTTTCGTTATCACTATAACTGGAATTTACAATAGAAGAAAGAAAATATTTCGATACACATGGTACAAATTAAATTGTACTACCGAAATTTAGATGAACTAAAACTAGCCAGTCATTTCTCATAAACAGTATCCGCTTCTATAACAATTTGCCAAAGTCGGTTACAAAATTTAGCGATGGAGAGTTCAAAACACACATCAAACGCGTTCTTATCAAAAAATCATATTTCATATTAGATAAAAGACTACGTTCAAGACGAGGAAGTTTGGCAATAATTCCTTCTGTACATGTGGCTTCCTGGTACCTCATTAACGGCATAATTAAATAAATGTCTACTAACTGCTCGCAAATGACGATGAAATTTATATATTTTTTTGCTTTAATACCTTCTTCTTTGGCATAATCTATTCATTATTCGACGTTATATTTCAACAAATCTAATTTCAACTAATTATTAGTGGTTGTCATGACTATGGTATCATTTGATTCAAATATGTTTTTGTATTTTATTTATATAGTATTTCATTTATGTACATAGATTATTTTATGTATTATGAATGTTAAAGTTGTGAAGACCTACCTGATCTTGTAGACTGTAGATTTGTAGACCATTTTATGGATCCAATCCTTACAGTACCAGTCTAAATCGGCCACCTCCAGGTGGCCCTGGAAATGGATGTCTGAGAGTATTTGGCGTAGACCTTTGCTGAGCAGTGGGACAGGGTAGGCTAATAAAAATAAAATATCATTGTTGTCAAACCAACATTGTCCTCCCATACCGATGAACACTGTAATTTGAAACCATTATAGCCAACAATTTTTAAAAGAGTAACCGTGGAGTGTCGTGTTGGCCCATGCGGCTGTTATTATTTGTGAACCACGAGGGATGGGAAGAAACATAGTCACAGAATATTTAGTTAGAATAAAATCTACTTTACCCCTGTATTTTCCATGTAAGTTCCGTGTATTTTCCTTCACGACTACAAACACTTGCCACGTACTCTTTACGCGTCCCTTACATCCATTGTTGCTTGTTCTCACTCATGTGGGCATACCATGAAGTTACTGCTACAGCTGTGAGATTTTATATTCATGTTATTTGCCAAAGCTTGCGTTGGTACTGGCTGGGGACACTTACCTCTGTAAAAGGAGACAATCTTTGTTATTATTTACACTAACATTGAACTAACAATACTGATCAGGAAAAGAAAATTATCGTGTTAATAACGCTGACTTTCTTCTACAATATTGTACTAACTTCGTCCCATCATCACTACCATCATCATTCTTCTTCTTCATCTTAGGTATTAAATGTTCTCATAATCATCATCAACAGCCTATAATGTTCCCACTGCTGGGATACAGGCCTCCCTTTGGTGAGACGGTGTGGGCCGCAATCTACCACGCGGGCCCAATGCGAAATGGTAGATGTTACATGTCTTCGAATTTTTGGCTCTAGAACATGTCAGTTTCCTCACGATGTTCTCCTTCACCGTTTTGAGAGCAGTGATGATGAAATTATTTACACAAAGTAAAGAGCCTGCCTCGTAAGCCGGGGCTAATACCATTGGGCTACTACTGATTTAATGTTCCAATTTTGACTAATTGTTGTTATTGCAACTATTCAAACAACCCACCGCATTTTCCTCTTGTCGTAACACTAAATAACTGTCGATGTATTGTCCACCGCGATCGGCGGCCTGTAGTACTTTGTGAGTGCATCGTTCATGGATCGATCGCTAAGAACAGACGGGTGATTACGTTATACTCTATCAGTTGGAACCGCTTTCAGTTTGACACTTCTACAGCGTTCATGAACGATGTTTACGTAGCTAAGCAGACAACTTTTTCGAACATATAACAATAACCCTCAAAATGATTCGGATGCTGATTAATAGTATTACGCAATTAGGGTACTGGTTATACCGAGACAGTTCTTGATTTTTTTTTTCGTTTCTGTAGTTATATTTGATTACTACACTCATTTGTTTATTTAAGTAAAAATTACATATTAGGCTGAAACTGTTTGTTACTGTCACTGTCACTTGTCCAAAAAGGTTTATTAGAAACCCAGTGCCAGACAGATGCTGTCTGGCACTGGGTTTCACCAACGCTGAAATGAAATATTTTAGGCACAGCCGTGAGTCATACACTACAGTTGTTAAAACATTATTTTCCCTTTTTATTTTATTATTTGTGTTTCCCGAACTATGTTCAAATAACCAGTGTAGGTAATTTTTTCTTTCTGATTAGGTTTTAAACATTTTTTAACAGCAGCCCGGATTCTCGATTTGTGCCCGGTTGATGGCAATAGGGTCGCCCCCTATTACATGGGACATAAACATAACTGCCGAAATGTGGGTGTACTATAGGTGCACCTCTGCACAACCCTTCAGGGAAACAAGGCGTTATGTTATGTGATGTTTATCCCAAACGCGCAGTTAAAGCACTGGACCTTGATTATGGAGTTAAGTGTGAACACAGAACAAGGAGGCTCCTCCGCAGCCGCTGCCAGAGGCGACATTGTCAACACTCTCCACACAAACCAAGCGTGTCACCGTTTTCTCGAACTACAACACAAATGCCGTATAGAAACTGACGGTTTTTAGGGCATTCCGTTACAAAGGTGAGCTCAACGTATTTTCAGCGAAGTATTTTTTATTTTTATTTGTCGTTTTAGCAAGTTTACCAATTGTATTATTCAACAATTTGCCTGACATTTCTAAAACTATAGAATAATTTGTATGGAGCAATTAACGAACGACCTCCAGCCTCGACTCGTAATATAAACATGTATTGTTTTTTTTGTGATGTAGTAGACTACATCACAAAAAAACAATACATGTTACAACAATCTTACTGTAATATACTTACATAGATGTAAGTATATTACAGTAAGAGTGTTCGTTACCAGTGGCTTCCCCTGCGTGAAGGTCGAAAATTATCCCACACAAACGAACTACTGAGACAAAAATATCCTGTGAGCCAAATACCATCCAAATCCGTTCAGCCCTTTTTGCGAGAGTGAGTAACAAACATGAAAACATAAAAACTTTCACATTAATAATATTATTAGTATACACTGTGCGAGGCAAGGACGGAATCGGAGTCTTTTGTTAAGAGATCCTTTTGTATCGTTCGATGAATTATTTGACTTTAGGTGTAATTGAATCCAATTATATCTATATGTATAACAGTTCAACGTTGCAAGTAAATCTAACAAAACATATTCCGTCGACAAATCAGTAGCTATAAAAAGACAAGAAACTTATTCTAAGTTCCCATCATTCCCACTATGATGAAAAAGCGCTTGACAGCGTTTATTTTATAGACCTGACTCCGGCCATCAAATAAGTAGGCAGCGGCTACGAGATAAACAAAAGCGCTTTAACTAACACATAGAGATGACGTATCACTGGTGTGATGGCGGCGTGACGTCACGGGTAACTTTTTATTGGCAGCCGGGAGGTTTATAGGTCTGACGGGTAACTTGGGGAAGTTTGGACTTAGGGAATATTTTTTTTTTGAGATTTTCCTGTTTGTAACGATAAATTTCATGAAATATGCACGAGTAAACTCCGAGGCTCCGCTTAAAAAAAAAATATGTGGAAATCATATTTTAAGGATTCATTTTGCGAGACCTACCAATCTATATATATAAAAGAAAGTCGTGTTAGTTACTTCACTTATAACTCAAGAACGGCTGAACCGATTTAGCTGAAAATTGGCAGGGAGGTAGTTTAGAGCCAGGAGAAGGACATAGGATACTTTTTATCCCGTTTTTTTTTTTTTTTTTTTTTCCCCTTTTTACGACCGCGTTCCCGTGAGACGTCACATAAAACGTCAAAGAGAATACAAGTCACTATAAAACGTGGTACTATGACAAAAACGTTGCCTTCGAAGTACCAGGTTATCATAACTTGACAGGAGCTTACCAAACAAAGGAGTGTCAGCTAGAAAACGCTTTATGCCTTCGAAGTACCAGGTCATCATAACTGGGTAGGAGCTAACCTAACATATGAGTGTCAGCTAGAAAACGCTTACCAGATCACCACCGCGTACCAGGTTGTCAAACTTGGTACGTTTATAACAACATTTATTGAATCTGAGGCGATACGAAGTTCGCTGGGTCAACTAATTATCTATACTAATATTATAAAGCTGAAGAGTTTGTTTGTTTGATTGAACGCGCTAATCTCCGAATCGAATCCGGTCCGAATTGAAAAATTCTTTTTGTGTTAGGTAGCCTATTTTAAGCCTATTTTTTTCGCTGGATTCGAACTCACGACTCCACCGCGGTCGTACTAAGTGCAGACAGTAGCCACTCGACCAATCGATCATTAGACAAGTGGTTCAAATTGGTCTTCCCTTTTTTGTAAATTTTGCGTCACAAAACAGGATTTTGATAATTTAGAAAAGACGGTTTATTCGAGGGAGGCTATAGGCTATATAACATCACGCTACACCTCAGAGGAGCGGAACAGTAATGAAAAATGTTGCAAAAACGGGGAAAATTTATTCCTTCTGAGAGTTTCCGTTGCGTGCGCTGCGTAAACGGTTAAAGTAACGCAAAAATCATGTATGACGGGATTGTTATTTTTAAAAAGTTCAAAAAAAAAGTCCCAAGAGCATATGTCTATCTTTTAAGGTTGACTCACTATAACTCAAGGAGCGAAAATGGACGAAAACTAGCAGGCAAATCGATGCGACGGGAAGGGTAAGGGGAGCAAAAATTTGACGCGGACGAAGTCGCGGGCAGAAGCTAGTTGGTCATAAATGAAAATTAATGGACACGTACTTATGTACTTACCATAATCTCTATCCTCACATACAGCGCTCAAACCAGGTTCTTGACAGTTCATCGGAGGTTCAAACTTGGGGTTTGACAGCGAGTAACAACGGACCGTGTCAGGATACAGTGCTGCGCTCCAAAACACAAATCGCCGACGTCATCCAAAAAGCAGCTAAGCTTAAGTGAGACTAGGCCGGACACGTTTGCCGCATGTTGAAGGCGTCACGGGCAACTTCTATCATTCTATCTATTCAGTAGTCAAACGTCCGGCGACATTGAGGTAAACCCAGGAGAAGATGGCAGAATGAACTTGACGCCTTCGGACAGGATTGGTCCACATATCACTATGTGGATAAGGAAAACGACGGGCGACATTGAGGCAGACCCAGGAGGCAATGGTGGGATGAGCCTAATGCTTACAGACAGCAGTAGAAAGGAGAAAGGGAGGCCTTTGCTCTTCAATGAGACAACATACGCTAAAAATCTAAACCTTCAGCTTGTCTTGTCGTCAGGCGTCATTATTTTTGCATCACGCGTCTTTCGTCTTCATTCCAAGCATCTTTTATACCGCACCAACCACGTTTTGCCTTCGAAATTTGTGGTCTTTTATTCGCCACAATCTCAGAAACATAAATATTTACGTGACTACGTATAAATTTGCTAGCGTTTTTAGGGTTCCGTTGCCAAATGGCAAAAAACGGAACCCTTATAGATTCGTCATGTCTGTCTGTCTGTCTGTCTGTCTGTCTGTCCGTGTATGTCACAGCCACTTTTCTCCGAAACTATAAGAGATATGTTGTTGAAACTTGGTAAGTAGATGTATTCTGTATACCGCATTAAGATTTTTACACAACAATAGAAAAAAAAACAATAAATTTTGGGGCTCCCCATACATAGAACTGAAACTCAAAAAAAAATTTTTCATCAAACCCATACGTGTAGGGTATCTATGAATAGGTCTTCAAAAATGGTATTGAGGTTTCTAACATCATTTCTTTCTAAACTGAATAGTTTGCGCGAGAGACACTTCCAAAGTGGTAAAATGTGTGTCCCCCCCCCCGTAACTTCTAAAGTAAGAGAATGATAAATCTAAAAAAAATATATGATGTACATAACCATGTAAACTTCCAACGAAAATTGGTTTGAACGAAATCCAGTAAGTAGTTTTTATTTAATACGTCATAAATCGTAAATCGCAATTTACCTTCCATTCAATCAACTCAAATATAAAAAAAAAACAACATTTAATTTCATAAACATAAACCTTACGAATAAACCGAGGATACCTACAGGTTTGTACGGAACCCTCGGTGCGCGAGTCCGACTCGCACTTGGCCGGTTTTTTTTTTTTTATAAATCCAGTTCAGCAGTAAACTGTGATTTGCCTTAAAAAAATCTGCATTATGTATGCAATAGTATTAAGTGCAGATATTATCACATTTATATAAAAAATAAGATGTGGCAGACAATTCTCAAAAAATCTTACATTAGAAGTTACGGCCCAACTTATCTAAAATTACATTTGTAGATGTTAAAAGAATAATGTTTTCGTGGAGAAACGTGTATATGTGTGTGAGTGAGTATCAAGAATATTTTGAGCGACTAACGTTTATATTTCGATCAAAATTTTGTGTCTTTTCGCATTAGAGTGGTTTAGGGGATAATTTATAACTTTCTTTTGGTTGCACAAGCTATCTTTGAATATAAACTTGGCGATGAAAATATAAGGGTTCATAAAGGGCTTATTTTCTCTAAAGATAAAATAAATCCTAAGTTATTTAAGTTTTAACAAAATGAAGAAAATAAAAATTTAAATTTCGTTATAAAATGGTTTTAGTTTAGGCAAAGAAACTTTGAAATTGGGCTTGCACGAATTACTGAAAAACAATTATTTTCGTTAATCCTTATCCTTACATAGTATAAGACAAACTCGCATTTTGTGTTTGTATACTTAGTTCTTTTAAACTTCGCAACAGATTTTATTGCGGTTTTCATCTATTAATGAAGAGTGAGTGAGTGAGTGAGTGATTCAAGAGGAAGGTTTATATGTAGAATACACAGGCAAAGCCACTGATAAAAGCTAGTTCATAATCAAATTGATGTTTTGAAACACTACTAAGTAAATACCTGATGTAAGTCATTAGTTTCAAAATATCGCTCAAAATATCGCTCTGATTTAAGAACCTGCATAACCAACAGTCGCATTACATTACATTGCTACATCACTCTATTCAGTAACACAACATGCCCCTACCTCCCCACTTCACTCAAGTTCGCAGTTCCAGTAGCAACCCACCAATTTTTGTCTCGACCCGACAATACGAAGTTATCTTTCGATTTCACTCACTCAGCGCTGTTTGTCTCTTGTCTGGATAAGCGCGACTTGTATCGAAAAGTTTGTTGCTTGTTATAAACACAGAATTGCTGGCACTTTTCGAATAAGTTGTTATTTGGTAGCGGGTACCGATAATTACCTACCTGAGAACAACTTTTGATTGACAACGTAAAATTTGGGATGTGTCGTTTGTTTAAGGAACTTGTAGGTTTAATGTTAGAAATATAAGTTTATTGTTTGATTTGACTTTCAGGAAAGTAATAAAATAAAAAAATAAATTATTGTTTTATTTTTGTTCTGGCTTCTTTCTGTTACTAAAATATATAGAATATATTGTTCAAACTGTGTTCTAATACCGTGATAACTGTTGTCTTTGGAACAAAGCTATTTAAAAAACATGGGAGTGACATGTTGACCTAATTTCTCTTAACAAAATCTCACACAATTCAAAACTCCTCAAACACAATACAGAAAACGTGGAACCTCATTACGAAAATGTAAAGCTCAACAACAGAGCCATCGAATGATAACAGGTTTTTATCTCACATCAAATAGCAATCACAGACTGAAAGCGTCCTTCTATCCTTTGATCCAGGCTGCTTTGTGCCACCGCCTGACTTTTTGCCTGCCATCTAATGGACGCGCATTTTAAAATGCTTTTTTAAGCTGAGAGGAGTCATTTTTCTGGGCGCCAATAAAGATTTTGTAGTTAAAGGTTTTAATATTGTGAAATGTTGAGATTAAAAAGTAATCCTCATTTATTAAAAGCTTATCGATCGGCTGATTAAAAACTTATTTTAATCTTTTGATAGCTTACTTGGGATTAGTTATTCAAAGATACTAACTTAATGAATAATCCATAAGTTATCATGTTCGAATGTCTATTTTATTTAAAAAGAATTCTAAATGGCTTAGCCAAGAGAAAGACTTGAAATTGTTACGCGAGAGTCTTAAAAATGCGTCAACCAACAAATAAAAAAATAATAAGCACCGAGCACAACTTTCCATTTCTAATAAATGAAAAACTCCGCAATACAGAACACGAATAATGTATAAACAATAGAAAGGAGGGAAATAAGGCAGTATTATGTTAATATAAACAGGCACCTCGTCACGGGGTGAATGACGGGACGAATATTTTGATTAAAACTTATGAAAAAACTCTTTGGGCGCCCGGCCCACGGGACGGGCGCGAGCGGACGAGCGGGCGCCGCGCGCCGGCGGAGGGCGCCGGGATATGAAAATATTATTAAAGTTATTGAAGGGTTACATTCGTCGGGAGCTGGACGTGCGATTATTGTAATTGGATGGAGCTGTTTATAGACTATGAGGGTTTCGACTGCGTGAAAGTAGGTCAAATTTTGGATTCAAATTTCTGGGTCATCTTTTAAAAGCATTTTGGTTTTATGAGGTCAGAATACGTATGTTATGTCGTATTGTTTACTTTTATTAAGAATTTAATTTAAATATTTCTTGTGGTCAAAGCACATTTCCTTAAAAGTTAATACATTTTGTTATTGTTTGATCTATTTTTCTTTTTGCAACCAGTTTCAGTTGCGACTAAATTCATCTAGCTATGTACCAAACCAGCGGAATCTAATCTGCCTAAGTCCAGCAGTGGACGTCTTACGGCTGAAATGATGATGATGAGGATGATCTACCAAACAACACTAATTTTAAAACACACATATTTTTACTTTCTTTCGAAATCCAAAAACTGTCAATAAAGATAGAAGTGAACAATAACTTGGAACTTATCGCGAATAAATCCGTGACTTAAGCCGGCGCTCGTGGGACATGCCGACGAAACTTGTTAAAAATGTATCAATTTAACTTTTTACGATAACATCGCAGAGTTTGCCTTCGCCCTTTGACAGACCGCCCTTCTAATTTCATATCGAAAAGTTCAATGATTAATCTTTTATGAAACAATTCATAATATTCTGGGGATTTTCGGCAATCTTTTGGATGTTACAATCTGGGAAGGGGATGATATTATTATTGTTTACTTGTACGATAAATACACTATTATCCGGTACGTTGCGATAAATGTTAAGCAAATGAGCACTTTTCCTCAGCAGTGTTAAAGCAAGACTTTTGTTCTTCGTTCACACGATACACACCATATTATGATTTTCTTTCATCATCATCATCATTTCAGCCGAAAGACGTCCACTGCTGGGCATAGGCCTCCCCCAAGCTCCGCCATTTCGACCGGTTTTGTGCTTCCCGCATCCAGCGGATTCCTGCGGCCTTCACAAGTTCATCATCATAATCCGCCTATATTGTTCCCACTGCTGGGACACAGGCCTCCTCTCGATAAGAAGAGGTGGGCCGTAATCTACCACGCTGGCCCAGTGCGGGTTGGTAGATGTGTCTTGTGACGTCTTCGAATTTTTGGTTCTATAACTTGCCGGTTTCCTCACGATGTTTTCCTTCACCGTTTTGAAAGCAGTGGTAATAAAAATATGTACACAAAGTAAAGGGCCTGCCTGGGTTCGAACCCGCGACCTACAACTCGTAAGTCGGGGCCGATACCACTGAGTCACCACTGCTCTCAGTGGTCACTGTCTCTGATTTAGTTGAGCTAAATGAAATTGATATTGTCCTGTAACAACAAGTGTTGGTACTGGATGAATTCATCATCACTATGTAACAATATCGACTACGTAGCAAGCTGACTAATGATGTACCATTGTGGTATATATCAATCAATCAATCAATCAATTTATTTATTTCGGGCTACAAAGACCCATAACATAAATACCTTACAGACTAACATACATTCAAATAAAAACAATGTAAAACTATTGTACACGAAGTGACAGCGTCGTGTTGCGCTGCGTGGTGTCGCGTAGCCTTCCGCGGAATCGCCGATACACGACACCCTTCGGCCAAAACTCTGTCTTGAGGAAAGTCTCGATTTTAAGAGTTGGAACTCGCACCACGAATGACTTGAAGTTTGTGTTGTGGCGCGGTTCCAATTTCTCGACCCTCAAAGTCCAGTTCGTTTTTACTCGTACATACTCCACGATCTCCTCAACCTTCGTGGTGTAGTGTAGACGGGACACATAAAGCTGCGTCGTCGGTGTAGCTGGACGCAGCAGCATGCTGGGTCCTGCAAGCGCGGTCCCGCACTGGTTCCGACTAGGAGGCTTCCTCCTCTTCTTCCTCTCCACCATCACGAAGCCATCCTTGTCACACGTGCCTGAAGCCGGGCCTAACTGCTTCGAACCCAAACAACAACATACCAAGCTATTTTTATCCAGTATTAGCTAACCTCGCATTGTACAGTATTACGTACAACAAGAGGACAGTTTATACTGGAAATGTATAGCTTGATATGTCATCGTGCGGAGTCCTCTTAGTGCATCGTAAGCCGATTACTAATCATCGGTTGGCATTAAGCTAAGCACATTAGGTGAAAATAACAATACATGCATTCCTAATCCTTAAGCTAAGTGAATATGAACTCAGTATATAGTCGTACCACAAAACAAACACGGTACAGAAGGCCAGATCCATGTAAAGAGTTTGAAAATAGGCGCACACGCACAAAGACGTGTTCGTACGGCATTCTCAAACTAACTCTAACAAACTGCGGTCCCGAATGTGCTTCCACTGGGGTTTAATGTATTTTTAACAGTGAATTTCACCAATTAAACTAGCTTTTGAATATGGTTTAGACATGTTAGCATGCTGCTAACATGTCTAAACCATATTCAAAAGCTAGCAGCACCAGCATTGGTGTGAAATATATAGGCGTCCGTAATATCTAGTACATTACAACTACTCAGCGTCGCGTCGCCGTCACGTCACGCCGCGCCCCGCCCGCTGTGTGAAGACACCTTAACATTAAAACAGTGGCAGTGGTGACACCAGTCACAGCCCTTTTTTTTTTTTTTTTTTCAGGATGGGAAATCATCAAATGACTTCTCCCGCTCTGGGCGGAGCGGGAGGGCGTGTCAGACTTTTACTGACTAAAACCCACCCGTGTTCCATCAGTTGCCCATGTGCCAGGGTCACGGTATCTCTTTCGAACAATCACGCGACCCCGGCAGGCATCGGTCCTAGTAGACCCCTACACTGCTGCTGACATCTCTTTGAGGCGCGCGTGGAACACTGCGCGCCGTCGACCCGAGCTTGGTCCTTACCGGGCGGCGAGCTACCCATTGCTCGCCACCCGCAAGCTCGCGCCTACGGTGGCCGGGAGTCCGCTATTGACTCCCGACGCCCGGGGCGTCTCCTCCTGCGGCGGCTAGGGACGTGAGGGCGCAGAGACTGCCACTCCCTCACGCGCCCCGCCTCCTCCTTCGCGAGCATTACTGCTTCGCAGAAGGAGGTGACGGCTTCCCATTCCCTCTCGCTCCGTACCATGGCTCGCGCCAGGGCCGGACGCGAGAGGTCGCCGCCGCCAATCGCCTCCACGAGGACACGGCGGTGCTCCGCCCAGGCAGGGCACACCTCCACCGTATGCTCCACCGTATCCTCCAGACGATCCTCGCAATGGAAACACCCGGACGTATCCTCCCGCTTTATCCTGAACAGGAAACCACCGAAGCACCCATGCCCGGTGAGAACCTGCGTCAGGCGGAAGGTGAGGACGCCGTGACGCCTCTCTATCCACTCCTCAAAGAGGGGACTTACCGCCGCAATTGTGGCGTGCCCAGCACTGGGTTGCGACAATCGTACCCGCCATGTCGCCATGAGATCACACCGGAGCTCTGTCCGCCATGCCGCGATTTGTCGCGGCAGCGGAGTTTCGCCCCGGCGTTTCGCCTCCTCGCGCCATTCCCACATGTGGGCGAGGACCTTTGCCTCCAGATCCCATGGCGGCACTCCGGCAAGGAGGCTCGCTGCCTCGCAGGAGACCGTGCGGTATCCCCGGATTAACCGGATGGCCATGACCCTCTGGGCCGCACTCAACCGGCGCGCTGGGCGCAGCCTCAATGAGGGCGCCCACACCGGTGCCCCGTAGAGGGCCATGGACCGCACGACCCCCGTGTAGAGCCTCCGGCAGGAGGCGTTTGGACCCCCCAGATTGGGCAGGAGCCACTTTAAGGCAGCCCCAGCCCGCTCCAGTCTGGGAGCCAAACGTCGGAAGTGCTCGACGAAGTTCCACCGGCTGTCGAGGACAAGTCCCAGGTACTTCATCGTCGACTCGACGCCGATGTGAACCCCTCCCACCGTGAGTTGGGAACCCGCAGGTGGCGCGTTCCGAGGACCATGAAAACCCATGGCCTCGGACTTGTGCAATGCCACCTCGAGTCCCAGTGTCCTCGCAACCCCGCGTGTCATCAGTTCGGCCGCCGCCTCGTGCGACCTCCCCTGCGCCAGGACCAGCGTGTCGTCAGCGTAGCAAACTACGCTGACGCCGCTAGGGAGGTCGGCGCGCAGCACCCAGTCGTAACCGATGTCCCACAGATGCGGCCCCAAGACCGATCCCTGTGGGACACCGCACGACATCTCTCGCCGGTTCCAGTCTCCCTGGCGACCGGGGTAGATGACGGCTCTATCCGTCAAGTAAGCTTCGACCACGCGACAGAGGTAGGTCGGCATCCGGTGATACCGGAGTGCCTCCCTAATGCAACTCCAGGGCAGGCTATTAAAGGCGTTGGCGATGTCTAGAGACACCGCCAAGACGACCCCACCCCGGGCCACTGCATCCCCCGTCGTGAGGGCTCGCACGCGCATGATGGCGTCCACCGTAGAGCGCCCCTTGCGGAAACCGAACTGGCTGTCCGCCAAATCCGGCCCCTCCCGCACCAGCCACCCAACGAGGCGGTCTGCAATTACTCTTTCAAAGAGCTTGCCCACCTCGTCGAGCAGCACGATGGGCCGGTAAGCGGACGGAGAGTCCGCTGGGCGCCCAGGCTTCTTAATGAGGACCAGTTTCCCCGTCTTCCAACGAAGTGGGAACTGGCCCCTCTCCAAACATGCGCTTAGGAGCCCCCTGAGTCGAGGCCCAAGAGCCTCTAAGGCCAGGACCCAGGCTTTGGCAGGCAAGCCGTCGGGTCCTGGGGCGGTATTTTTGGCATTTAGCCGACGTACCGCCACTCTCAACTCTACCCCGGTCACCTCTGGAGCGTTGTCGTCGTCATCGGTGGTGTGGTCCGCAGCATCGGGCACCGCAGGAGGCGGAGCCATGGGTGGGGGACTATGTTCCCCTCGCGAAGGGAACAGAGCGCTCACCACGCCACGAGTTGGGGCCGGAGACTCTGAGTCAGCGGAGGAGCCCATGGGCGGAGTTTCTCCCGGACGGCCTTGTAGGGCCGTCCCCATGGGTCCCTGTTCAGAGTCTCCAGCGACTCCTTGCGGGCCAGTCCTCTGGCCCGCAGGATCTCCTCTTGGAGGGCGGTCTTCGCCGCTCTGTACCCCTCATATAGCTCCGCCTGAATGGCTTCCGTATCCGGGGGGCGGATACGGAGCCTGCGGTGCCTGGTGTACCGGCGTTGCGCCGCAACGCACGCTTCGCGCAACGCTGTCAGCTGCGGCGACCACCAGTACACCTGGCGCCAAGCCCGTCCTGGCTGGACTCGGGGCATAGCCACGTCACAAATCTTGGACATGGCCTCCCAGAACCACTCGGCCTCGTCGTTGATGTCAGCAGGCCTGTCCGTTGGTGACACCCAGGCCTGCACGATCGAGGCTTCCAGGAGAAGCTCCCGGTCCAGCTTCTTAAGCGCCCACCGCGGACCACACAGGGCCTGTCGGACCGGCGCGGTCGAGGTCTGGGCGGAGACGTCAAACCGGATATACCGGTGGTCGGAATACGTCTCCACCCCCTCCATTACACGCCAGTCAATGACCTGCGGCGACAGAGCGGGACTGGCGAACGAAATGTCCACCACTGAATCACCCCGCATCCGTACGCACGTAGGGACAGAACCCCGGTTAAGGACGACTAGGCCTGTCTCCAGAGCCCAGTCCTCCACCATCCTGCCCCGTGTGTCCATATACCGGAAACCCCAAGCCAAATTCTTGGCGTTGAAGTCCCCGAGTACGAGCACGGGGAGGGGACGGAACCCGACGACGACAACTTTCAACTCCGCAAGGGAGTTGTGGAACTCGGCGAGAGTTCGGCTCGGGGAGAAGTATACTCCTACCACGACAATCTCCCCGAACCGTGCTGCTACGCAACCCCGTCCCCTCTTGACAGCCTCGAGGGTAGGGGTTCCGGCGGCGGCCGACGAAATGAGGGTCACTGAGCCGCTCAGGTCCTCCACCCAGTCATACCTGGGCGGGACAAAGTACGGCTCAGCGACCACGGCGATGTTAATCGACCACTGCGCCATGCTCTGGAGCAAAAGATCCTGAGCAGAGGCGCAGTGGTTGATGTTCACCTGGAGGAGGCGTAATGGAGCAGCCATTACTGACAGTCCATATCAGCCCCCTCTCGAGGCGGCAGCGGCGACAGCGGTGACGACGGTGGCGGAGGGCTTACCCTTTCCTCTGGCCCTGGCCGCTGCAGCGCAGGCCTTACTCCCAGCCCGGTGTTCAGCCGGCTTGCCAGCCGCCGCACATGCATAGCAGTGCGGCGTGGCATTGCACGAGCCGGCCTTGTGACCGGGCTGACCGCAGCGGAAACAGTGACCGCTGCGGTCCACCTCTGAGGTGCAACTCACGAACACGTGGTTGCCCATCTGGCATCGGAAGCACCTCAGAGGTCTGGGCTCCAACAGTTTCACCTGCGCTGAGACCCAGCCCACCAGAAGCCTTCGGCCCTCCATGGTGATTCTTTGGGCCGCCGACACGGGGCAGCTCACCGTGACGGTTCGCAACCCCGCATTGTCAGGGCGGATGGTGCCTGCCCTCACTTGCTCGGCAGGACAACCCCCCGCCCTAGCGATGGCGGCCACCACCTCCGCCTCCGTCACGCAATCGTCCAGGCCCAGGATGCGCATGTCAGCGCACTTAATGGGCCTGGACACCCGGGCCTCCTCCGCGTCTAATGACGCCCTAAGCCTTTCGGCCAGAGCGTCAGCGGTCGGGCCACTAGCCGCACCGGGGACCTCAAGCATCCGGGCCCCAGTCAAAGTGACCTGAACCCGGAGCCCGTCGGAGATGCCGAGCTCTGTCAGGTCCACCGCTGCCTTCGCCTTGGAGAGCACGTCGCGGTAGGACACGCCCTTTTTCACCGCTTCCGGCTGTAGTGTGATCACTACAGCTGCGGACTTCGGGGCGCGGAGCCTAGCCGCGACAGTGCTCCTTTTGCGCCGCTGCTGCCTCTTTTTATTTCTGGCCGCCCTTGCAGCCTTGCTTGCCTTCTTCTTCTCCCCAACCACTTGCCATTCGGCGTTGGCAGGGGGAGATTTAGAAGGCGGGGGCGGCATTGGCAGTCCTCTCGCCAGCTGCGCTGGGGGGGCCATAGCAGGTGCCTGCTTGGACCGGCCTTTGGTTTGCCAGGGCTGAGTCATGGGGTGCTTGGACAGGAAACCTCCTCGTGTGCCCGGGGGTTGGAGTTCCCTTATGGATACGTCCGGGGGGAAGGCCAATGTCCGGGACGGTGCATCCTGGGGTGCGGGCAAGGACTCCCCATTAGGTACTGTGTGCCTAAGGGGTCTCGGTGCCCGTACGCTAATGTCCTGTCGGAGGAACGCTTCACCGTGTGTCCCTCTGATCTTAGCAGAGGCGCACAGCGGTGGAAATAGAGCGGGCTCAGTGTGCACTAACCTACCGCCGGGCAGGCAAGAAGGAATGTACTCCTTCTGCCACCGTTAGTCTCGTAGCCCCGAGGATCGTCACGGTCATGTCTCTGACTTTTGACGGGGGTCGAGGGTCTTGGCTTAATCGCCCGGGCCGCGAGGTAGAAAACCTCTATAAAAAATCACCCCAAACCTCCAAGCGGCGGCGCACCGTGAGGGAGGTTGACAGCTTGACTAATGGGTAGCTGAATTAGTCACTAGTGCGAACAACTGAATTTCATGTAAGTATATAAAGTTTTTACTCGTGGGAACAAATATGGAAAAAATTTTAAAACCCAAACCAAAACCCAAACCAGTGGAAGGGAGCGATGCGGGGTCGGAGTCCGACGCCGCGTCGAGTGCAAAGGGCTCGCGTGCGAGCTCAGAGCGAGGAGTGGCGGGCGCTGCTGGAGGGAACCGAGAGTTCTCACAGAAGCGCCCTAAATCGGGGGCAGGGCAGGAGTCCTCCTCCGACGGCGGGCTGAGCTCGGCCCGCCGGAAAATATCACGGCGTGGTGGGCTCCATGAGGGGGGCGCCGGCCGAGGACTCCCCACCAAGGAGGCTGGCGAGCCGAGCCGAGCAGGCTCAGTCGAGCTGATCCAAGGAGGGGAGAGGCTCGCCACGGAGGGGCATCCCTCTGGAGGGACTAGCAGTAGGGCCCCCTCAGAGTCCTCCGGTGGCGAGTCGGATGCTGCCGGCTGCTCGGAGGAAATGGGCAGGTTCGCGGAGGTCGTGGCCACGGCCATCAGGGCGGCGACCTTAAAGAGGCTCCAGAGGTCGAAAGACAGGGCCATATCTGCTGCCACGAAAGCCATCGTGGTGGCAGCGAAAGCCTTTCGCTCTGAGCCTCCGGTGGTGGATGGGGTGGCAGAACTGCGGGCGGAGGTCGCCCGCGTGACTGCCGCCATGGAGCTCCTCCGAAAGGAGAATGAGGAGCTCCGAGCGGACCTGGCCGGTCTCCGAGGAGCCGCCCCCCAGGAGGCATCGCAGGGGGAAGCGCGGCATGGTCAGGGCGGGCTCCTGCCCACCGAGTCACAGCCCTTGACGCTATAAAGATTGCGACTTACGAGTTGTATAGGTCGCAGTTACGAACCCAGAGAGACTTTGTGTAAATTACTTCATCACCACTGCTCTCAACTCTCAAAAAGATACGGGAATACATAGTTAACAAACCGGTATGCCCTAGCACCAAAAAATCGAAGACATTTGCCATCTACCAACCCGCACTGGGCTTGCGTGGTGGATTACGTCCCACTACCTCTTACCAAGTGAAGGTTTTTGTCCCAGGAGTGGGCACATTATTGGCTGATTTTGTAAGAGCAGTGCCACTGAAAGCTCTAGTATATATTGTAGTTTAGGCACAGAATATACTGGGTGACATTTTATAACGTCTTGAAAAAAAATGGGTGTAATAGTTGAACGGAGTAGAAGCCTTTGGCATATAATTTTTTATATTTTTAAATAACATGTAATAAAATTAATCTAGCAATAAATACTACACATTTAAAGCAACATTTTCATACTAGAACAACAGAAACAGAAATTTGGAAAAAAATAAAAAATAAAATCAATTAAAATCTATCGAAACTCAAATCATATGCACCCTACTCAATGCGTGGCATGTATCAATGATTTCGTAGCGCGGTCTTACCCTTTGAAGCCGGCCGAAAGGCGGCCTCATTGATCTTTCGCAGGCGCACGAGCCGTAAATGCATCGCCGTCCCTCCGCGTCCCGCGCTCATTTAGTCACCTACGATGAATCTGAAGGCCTTCCTGCGTTCTATTCTAGTTACACAATACACCATATGAAGGTCGAGACGGTAAAAATGTCATCCAGTATATTAGTACCTTACGGTACAGAAGTTTCACTCCCGAGTTTAGGTATGATAAACGCAAGCGTCCGGCCACCGTACTAGTCTCAATAGGCTTGCACTCGCTCGACTTGTCGCACACGCAGCGCACGCACCCGCGGATCAAAAGTAAACTGTTAATACCGTAAAGCACCTACTATTGTATATTCTGTGCTGTTAATCTGTTGGAAATCTAATCACTTCTGTGTCGCGAGTGATGGAGGCGCCAGAAAAAATAAAATAGACAAACGATATAAAGTAGTACCTCTCTGACTGCCCTAGCAGATTGAAGCGAGACGGCAGACAGTTATTGTACTTTGAACGCTATACGCAATGCAAAAGGTTGAAATTAGGTTGTTTTCCAGAATAGTAGGTAAATATCTCGGATTTTGCGCCGCTTGTATGGAAGTGAGACAGGCCTGGTTTAGGTGTGCTGACCGAGTTCAGTTTCATCGATGAAATCTGCCCTAAATCTTTGGAGTTTCTAAGAAGGATTTCTGAAACTGTTTTACAAAATTATTTTACAAATTTTTCTATCGCATTTAGTAGTAGGTACCCTTACGTAGACGTGTTTATGTATGCGCGCATTTTCGCTAATTGCATGAAGTAGATCTTCTGTACCTATATATCTGTGTTATACCATATGCAGTTCATCAACACATTCACAACCTGATGGACAGGTAGTGACAGGGCAATCAGCTTCAACCTAAATGGTCGATACAATATTCACAAGCCATTGACGTCCTTATAAGTTCCGAATAGCGCCTATAATTGAATACATATACGGAGCAACTTGGTCGTATTGACAATAAAGGCAAATCGTCCTGAAGTCGTAAAAATTTTACGGTCAACGATACAACTAAGTCTTGTATATGAAATTACTGAACATCAGCGAAGCCTTGATGACGTAACGGACGGCTGTCGTAAAAAGAGGCCAGGTACGAGTGTGATTGTTATTTACAATATTAGCAGCCGTATTACATGTCTTCTGTTAAATTGTCAACTGGCTAACTATTATAGCTCTTATGATAAGGCCAGACAGACATGCAGTAGGCGTAGGCATGGTAAACGGAACCCTGCCGTTGGCACCTTAAGAGTACGGATCATTAAAAAGATGTCATTTTATTGGCACTAGGTGGTGCTAGTGTGTTCTGGCACGCCAGTCTGGTCGCCAGTTTCTGGCACTGTCGTATCGTATGAGAGAACGTTTGGAGAGTTTTATCGATACTACTTTTAAATATTCTTACGGAAATGTTGGTGTGAGGACTCTTGCTTGTAAGAGAGTACGATGTTTTCTTTTTGAGGGTATTTTAGGATACGATAAGAGACGATGAATGAAAAATAATGTCTGCTTGTGATGATATTATACTTTAATGTCTTTGACATATCTGGGAACACTGAGGTCGGGACCTCCTTTTAAAGCTTTCGAAAGGCCCGGGGACCTTTCGAAGGCTTTAAAAGGAGCTTTAACGATTAAACTTTGGTATATCGGTCAGTATATTCTCGCAGCTGGCCACAATGCTACCCAACAGCTTTCTATATCTCTATTTTCTGACTTGATACCCTTGCAGCAAACTAAAATCACTACCAGCACAGACCCAGAGTTCAGTGCGCGTAAGGGGCTTCCATGACGTCAACATAGAGAGACGGCGGTGGGGTTATTATTAGAATTAGAATTATTTATTTGGAAAGCACAAACCGGAAGTGGTGGAGCTTGGGGGAGGCCTATGTCCAGCAGTAGACGTATTTCAGCTGAAATTATGATGATTTTAAAACAAGTAAAGGGGAAGGAGAAGAGGGTGGGTAGGTGAAAGGATGGTTGGAGGCCTGCAGACAACAAACTTGGGGAGTTTGTTGCCTGGACAGCTGCACAAGCCACCTCTCTAGAGGAATTGCGTCTATATGTAGTCGCTCAGGATGGCGGGGCCCGCATATTTTCATGCGGCCTGACACTTAGCCGAGGGAGCGTGATGAAACGCGCAAGCACTCCAGCGGCCTGGCTAAATGTAGCAGCAGAACACCTTGTGGTTATAGTCAGTAACAGTCTGACAGACCCCTTTACTCAACCCGGGTTAGAAGGACATCCATGAAGATTTCACACGATAAAAGAAAAGGTAGGTTGGATAGTTATTACTTGTACCATATGTTTTAAAATCTTTTTTTGATTGTTTCAACAACGAGAAAGTTTTAATGCCTTTTCTCATTTGCCTTTATTCCAGCTACAGTTTCCTCTAAGAGCGTTGGCCGTTACATAGCATCAGCAATTTACCGGCAGAAGCTTGCTGTAGGAGTTATATTGTAGATATCATCACGTACCGAAAAACATTCCCTCTCCAAGAGATTTTTATAAAATAGTAAGAGACAGAGTGAGTGAGTCAGATAGATTTCATAGTTTTCGAGGGTGATGAAGCTGATAGTGAGAATAAATTAAAGATAGAATATTTTAAAGGTAGAGCACCTAAACGATGCTACATTCGAACTTCGTTCCAGACGGTAGTCCCCCCGACCCCACATGTATTTTTTGACCCCATAAACTCAAACCACGCTGCCATCATTTTTATACCAGCCGTCACTGCGGACGTTATTTAGCGGCCACCGTTCTAGGAAACAGCAACTATGAATTATGATACGCATGTCACGTCTTAGAGGACGTATAAATATTTTCTACAATATCACAATATTGGGTTCCCAGCTCGTCGGTACAGACATTAGGTATTGCTGCTCCCCGGTGCGGCACAATTCCGGCTGTAGCCTGAGATTAGAACGTTCCTGATTAACGACGATAGACTCGTCCCTTATCTAGTCAGGGTTTAATACAGGCATCGGTATACTGTGGGTTTACGTTACTATAAACGAAGCGGCTTAGGAATAAATACAGACTGAATTAAAACTAAATTTTTGGCTTTAGTATCCTGTTGCTGTCCTCATATACTTATTAGCAGAGTAATTTGAAATTATTAAGTACTTTCTTGTCGTTTCTTCTCCATAGGCCCAATAAGCAATTGCAACCGTGCACCTAACTCAGATAGTACTACAGTACAGATAGTACTGAGACTCCTGTTCTTCTTTCCACCTGAAAAGCAATATACTTTTTAATCCCATTTTATTAGACGAAATCGAGGTGGTACAGTCAAAGAAAAACGTACCTACTCAGCAAATATTAATAATTATGTTTCAGATTAAATGATATCACAGATTTCTGGAATATTTAAAAAAACATTTCCTATAAAAAATACCGAACAACGTAGTATTAATTAGGTACTTTAAGAAAATCTGCAAAAATTTTACCTTTAAAATATAAATAATGTTACACTAGAATCATTCTAAAATATATAAATGAACAATTACAATATAATGCGGCACTTCATATCTTGTCCGGCGTGTCCTGTTGTCTGCACGCTACAGGAGGTGAGTCTTATTGTTAGCCAAATTCTGGGCTAACTCTATTTAGATTGCTATCGACACGCTAAAAAAAGAATTATTGTAATATCAAACAAATCAATAAACACATCATTAAATAAAAATAAACTCAAAATTCTATATCATATTCTCCCATATTTATGTATAAATGTTGCTTAAAGTTGCTTTAGTTGCTTAATGTTCCACAATACAAATTTGACGTTTAAACATTTCATAACTTTAAGCAACGTTTACTAACAAGAGGGATATAAGTTAAATTGTCCATAATAAAAGGAGTGGTGAGTTGAAAGTGGTTGCGACGAGCTAGATGTATAAATTAGGTCTCTTAGATAAAATCTGAATAGATTGGATCCCAAAACGAATATTTCGGTGGTTATACTTGCTCGCTTAGCTGTACTAAATTTTTTATTTTCGGGTGAAACGAGAATCAAATCAAATCAAATCAAAATCAAAATATTTTTATTTCACATAAGCCTACAAGGGCACTTATGAAACGTTAGAAGCTAGGTGCACGGTTCCACATTGTTGATTCCTATGGAGAAAAGCCGGCAAGAAATTCCACGGTTACTCTTTTAAAAATAATTGACTTTTACAATGTTTTCAAATTACAGTGTTAATAGATATGCGAGAACAGTGTAGGACTGTCAACAAGCACTACTAAAACCACCAACCAACCAGGTACTTAACAGAATCTAACTAAGCGATATTTTTTTTATTACTTTCAGGTGGAAAAGAGAACGGGGGAATCGGTACTTAGTCCAACCCTAGGCTCTGACGTTTGAAATAACATATTTTGAATTTAGATTTCCGCACTCATAGCGATCACTTAACCTCCTCTCCTTTATATCCATAAAAATCCAATTATACAGTTTTTACTTAGTTAAAATTTTATGTATTTATAAATCTAAAATAAGTTCTGTGAAAATTGCTACTTACACCACCAGCAGTAGGTATACAGCTAAACACGCTAATAGTTCCACAAACAATGATTTAATTAAGGGGAGGCTCAAATGAGCTTATTATCGAGCGACGTATTAACAGCATGGCGCAGATTAACGCGGTAATGATTACTGTCCCTCCGCCATATTGAGAGGCACGGTGGTGCAAGTCACTGGAGGGCACAATGTGGCGGAGTGGAGTGACCTGGAGAGGGCTTCATTGCTCGATTTTACTACAAAGTATGATGCAGTTTGTGACGCTCCATAATTTTGATCAGCTGTTGGTAAAGTTAACTGATCATTTGTAGTGCAGTTTCGCAAGCGAAGTAACACAAAAAATCATGTCTTTCATGCTCAGGATACCAGAATATTGGGAGAAGTTATGGATGCTAGTAACTATGCAATATTCGTGGCGCAGGACTTACATAGAGAAAAGCATTTGAACAGTGCTAGATTGTTAAATTGCCATACATAAAAATATTTGATACCATATCTATGTCGTCTTTATAAATTTTACCGACCTATTTCGGTCACGATGGCCAATCGCAGCGCGTAGTCACCAGGTACGCAGTAGATATTATAGTGCACATGTATGTGCATAATCACAAGTGTAATATCTGTTCCTTTACTTTCATAGTCCCATGAGACGGCATTGCGACATGACCGGGCAGAGATCAGACGAGGCTGTTACTGAGAAATCCCTAATGAAAAAACCCAATAACTCTTTGCTCGACGTAGAAATTGAACCCAGACCCCACGCTCAGCAGTAGCGTTTGTAATCCTGAGACCAATGAGGCAATTAACTCGTCATTAAACCCTGTCTAGACTGCATTATTTTTTCTTCAATCGCTGCCTTATCTAACTCGCGCCGCAAACCACTGGCAGAGCATCGCACAAGACATTGGCAACGATTATGATCACTAAGTATCACTAAATGAGTTATTAGTGTGATGATAGTGCACGCTGTGAAAATCTTCTTAACATTAAGAAATAGAATTATGTTAGCTTTTCCTTGCAGTTTCTCAACAGTGGCGTGCATTGCATATAGGCATATAAGCAGTATCTAGCTCGTCAAAAAATCACCATAAATCTGTCAATTACATTTGAATATGTGTCTCGATATTATTAAGAAACTAACTAAATAATCATACCTAAAAGAAACCCGCGTTTGTCTGCCTAGACAAGAACAGGCGGCCTAGTGCATACTTATACAGAAAAGCTAAAACAATTGTTTATTTTCTATTTTTAGGGTGTTTCGTTTTTGTGACGTATGTCAGCGTAGTTTTTGAAGACAGTTTTTTTTTTACTATCCTGGTAACCTGGCAAGGATAATGGCACACATTTATGAAATTATTGTGTTGTCATCGGTTTTCGATAAGTCTATAAAGTTTAAATGAAATCTGACTATTTAAAGTGGGTCAAAATCAAGTCCAAAGGAGTCGATTACAAACATCATACAAACAAACATAAGTTGATCGAGGAGCTCAGCAGCACTGGTATTGGATGCTCTATTGATGGTAAGATTATTAATAGTATAAGTTATGCTGATGATATGGTGCTGCTGAGCCCCTCGATTGATGGACTCAGGCGGCTGCTTGTTATTTGTGAGAGGTACGCCGCGTCTCATGGTTTACTTTACAATGTACGGAAGAGTGAGCTTGTGGTGTTTAGGGTAGGTACTAGGAAACCTAAGACAGTTCCTCCGGTGTGTCTTTATGGTGTACCACTGATTAGGGTGTCGCATTTTAAGTACCTCTGACATATAGTCAATGAGGACTTGAATGACGACAGTGATATTGAAAGGGAGCGAAGAGCGTTGTCGGTCCGATGCAATATGCTGGCCCGTAGGTTTGCACGATGTACTAGAGAAGTGAAACTCACACTGTTCAAGGCGTTTTGCCAGTCTTTTTACACGTGCAGCCTGTGGGTTAGACATACGCAGAGGGCCTACAACGCTCTTCGAGTACAGTATAATAACGCCTTTAGGGTGCTGTTGGGGCTCCCGCGGTTCTGTAGCGCATCGGGCATGTTTGCTGAAGCAGAGACAGACAGCTTTCAAGCTATTATGCGGAAAAGAACAGCATCCCTGATGCGAAGGATTCGGGGGAGCACCAACAGCATTTTAAAGGTAATCGTGAATAAGCCTGATTGCCCGTTCCTGGGGCACTGGACCCGTATGCATAGTTGCAGGTCTGGTGCAACGGGAGGGGGAGATATTTACAGGTTCCTGAATTAGTTTTTAAATTTTTGAATTAGTTTTATTGCGTTTTATTTATTTATTTTATTTTAATGAGAATTTTTTTACTAACATAGTTTTATAAGTATTACTAACATCAATATGAATCAATGTATTCGATTTAAATAAATAATTAAAAAAAAAAAATACTAACAGGTGAAGCTGATAAAAGCGTGTAAAAATAAAACTTGTTTTTACAAAAATGTCAGGCACTAATCCAAGACGTGGAATGGGTTTGTCTGCATTCCATTGTTATCCTAGCCTTGTTTGTGGATTGGATTGGTTTAGACCTGGCACAGTGTATATAAAACTTTCCAATAAAATCACCTAATCTTAGTACACGCAAGAAATAGATAACCCACTCACAGCTCTTTATATAATGACATCTAAAAACGGCACAAAAGACAGCAGACTTGTTCAACTACGTGCGGTAAGTACCAGGACAGCAGGAATCCTTGAGAGCCATACAACAAAACGCTCTCATGTCCAGAGGCACATAAATCAAGCGCGCCATACATCACCCGGTCAAAAGGAGCGCCTCCCTAATGGTCCGGTGATACGGAGCAGTGGACGCTGAACGTCTTATTTTAATGTGTTTTCTTATTGGGTGATTAGGTATGAATTAGTATGCAGTAGTCGTTTTTTTTTTTCGTCAAAGTTCTTTTTACTGTAATTAATACATATATGACCCTTATTTTATTTTTTAATGTTTGTAAAAGTTTAGAAACTTACTGCAATTTTCAAGCTGGTATTTTTTTTGTAAATGAGAAATCATCATTGAGATGTACATTCTACCTTACCATACTATCTTCAGACGACGAAATAATTATTTCACCACCCAAACACCAAAGAAAAAGAACTTATTTTTACAGCTCTTCAAGAAACATTCTTCCATCCGCAGCAAAACTGCAACAAACAAAGTACGAAATTATCAAAACTTACAGCACTATAACCCGGCTAAAGCGCACATGCCCCCAGGCGGTGGCCGTTCTAAGTGGAGAATGGCCTATTAAAAGCTGCACACCTTTCATATCGCGCAGGATCGAGGCGATACCCGAAGGATAAAATTTAACTACGACGTTTTAACATAGACTGTAAAATGAAACATGCATTTGAGTTGATCGTGTGCACATTTTCTGGACGATAGCGGTTAGTTCTTTTGCCTCCTGGATTCGAGTATTCTAGAAAAGGAGATATTATGGATACAAAAAAGATAAACAAGGAAAAAGTGGAAAAAAATTCGTTCATTTGTCGCCGCATATACTTAATGCAAATTTAAGACTTATATGGTTTTCACATGGACCCCATTGTCCGAATGGTAATGGGACCATTCGGGAAGCACCAGCTTTCAAATAAAAAAAAATCATCAAAATCGGTTCACCCAGTTAAAAGTTATGAGGTAACACATAAAAAATACAGTCGAATTTATTACCTAATCTTCCTTTTTTTGAAGTTGGTTAAAAAGGGAAGAAATAGAATAGAAAGAAGTAGATGAATTTAAAAAAAAGTGAGTCCGATTAGCTTGGTGGGTAAATTTTCTGGTCTGTATTTGTTCGCTTTACAATAATATAAACTCGCAGCTAAATATTTTGAAAGAATTTTGCTTTTATTACTCTAAAGACCTACACAAAAATTGCGTTACACACTATTAATCAGAATCACTTTGAAGGTTATTGCAAATTCATTCTCCCATATGTTCGAAAAAAAATGTCTGATTAGCAACGTTAACAACGCGCGCCATGAATGCAACAACTGTTTAAAATATCTGATTAGCAACGTTAACAACGCGCGCCATGAATGCAACAACTGTCTAAAATGTCTGATTAGCAACGTTAACAACGCGCGCCATGAATGCAACAACTGTTTAAAATGTCTGATTAGCAACGTTAACAACGCGCGCCATGAATGCAACAACTGTCTAAAATGTCTGATTAGCAACGTTAACAACGCGCGCCATGAATGCAACAACTGTCTAAAATGTCTGATTAGCAACGTTAACAACGCGCGCCATGAATGCAACAACTGTCTAAAATGAAAGCGATTCCTACTGATAGTGTATTACGCAATTACCCTTGTGAAAAAAGAGACCAACTAATTCTGATTAACACGGACTAACAAACCAACAACGCACCTAGCAACAAAAAACATTTTCACAAAACATCAGTTCTAAAAACAAATTATAATCCCGGTACAACACGAAGCACTAGTTTTATTAAATTTAATGTTCCGACGTAGCAGAAACAAACAGACGCAGGCGAGCCAAGCCTCTCTAATACGAACATTTTCCTTCACTGCTCCACTTCAAAAACTCAATTTACAAAGTTCCCATACAAAATATAAGGAAATCAAAGGAATGCGGGAAACGTCACTACTTTAACCAATTCTTGACAATAAACAAGTTGACTATAAGACATGTTCTGCTAGGCGAGTCGCTCTGCTGGGAGACGACAGGCGCGTCCGGGCGCAGCGCGATGCTCACGAAAATACACATTCGGCGTTTTGTATAAAGTTGGGATTTCTTTGCGTATATCATATTAAGTACAGAACTACTCATCAAACGAAATTAGACTCTATTTTTCATGTCATACAGCACAATTTAGGTAATGTAGTGTTGTATATCTCAAAGGAGCGATTTAAACCATGTTCAGAAATGCTTGTGGTGAAAGCTTTCTTGGCAGAGTTCTGCTTGCTGTTTTATTTTTTTAAATCGCGATTTATGTTCGCGGAGATGTTAAGGTATTCTAAAGGGTCTCGGTTCTCTTGCTTCTATAAAATTATGCGTTACGAGACGTTGAAAAATGAAATAAGTTTATGAGACGGAAATAAATAGCCTTGGCTCTGAAAGTGTGGCTTTCTTGCATCAAATAAATTTATTAGTTGCGAGCGTTTGTATCGTTGGTTGATGTGTTTAATTTATAAACGTAGCTCTTTATACTATCTTATCTTTTCCCATATCATATCGAAATAACAGTTCAATACTTCAGCGTTTAGTTAGTAGAATAAGTCACATGTCATATCTTTATCTTTCGTTTCTTGTACCTTCTATACACCGGTGAACAGCTGATATGTTCAGTTTCCTTTGTTATTTTAAACCAGAAATGGAAATAAAAATGAATACCCTATTTTCATCTTGACGTTAAACTCTCCTCCATACAGTGTAACAGTTATCTTTGTAACAGCTTCGTCAATGCTAAATGCAATCCGTTGAAATCTGTTCTTATAATATGTCTTTATATAATATTAATACGTGAAACAAAAACTTTGTACCCCTTTTTACGAAAATTACGAGAACAGACGAGTATGAAATTTAGCACAATAAAAGTACATATGTATGGAAAAGAGTTGCAGAAAGCTAATATTTTTATATAATAATCTATACTAATATTATAAAGCTGAAGAGTTTGTTTGTTTGTTTGATTAAACGCGCTAATCTCAGGAACTACTGGTCCGAATAGAAAAATTCTTTTTGTGTTGGGTAGCCTATTTATCGAGAAAGGCTATAGGCTAATTAACATCATGCTACAACTAAGAGGAGCGGAGCAGTAATGAAAAATGTTGCAAAAACGGGGAAAATTTATTCCTTTTGAGAGTTTCCGTTGCGTGCGCTGCGTAAACGGTTAAAGTAACGCAAAAATCATGTATGACGGAATTGTTTCTTTTAAAAAGTTCTAAAAAAAGTCCGGGAGAGCAAAAATTTGACGCGGACAAAGTCGCGGGCAGAAGCTAGTACAATATAAATTTATAAAAATTTCAATGAATTATAGTTGAATTTCGACCACTGGGGTCGCCCAGTCGCACTAGGACCGATTACACAAAACGAAGACCGACGAATTTAAGTCCAAAATTATGTTAACAATCCTACAAACTCGTCATCATTTACCAGCTTCCTTCACCATAAACTCCAATCCCTCAAGCGATTTTATTCCTATTTCAATTTTAGTCCGAAACCTTAGAGTCTTCCGAAGCTCGTCTATCTTTAAGGGAACAAATCTTCTGTCGTCCATAAAATCGTTTACTGCCGACTTTCAGTAATCTTTTCGCAATGTAAGCATTTCAATCAAATCAAAATCATTGTAGTAAAGCTTCTGTAACGCAGTGCAGGCTCATAATTGGGGTAAGGAGGGATAAAAGTGTCCGTCTTGGATCGTAAAAATGAGGAGAGGTGGGCTTAAGGAGGTGTTATGAGCCCCTGGAGGAGAGAAGTGCTGCGAGAATCACTTTATGTGGCTCGTGGTCTGAGCTTGATGTCTAGAAAAACTGGACAAGTCAAAGATGTGATGGTACAGTCGGTGCTAATTTATTTGTCACATATTAGACACAACTAAAAACTCATTGGCAAATTGACAAAAATAATACAATTTTTGGACGCGATTATGATCGGTGAACTCAATTAATATCATCTATTAGTCACAATTATGTACTCCACAGCGCTGCTGTATAAAGTTTTGGGTTAGGTTACGGTTTATTGGCCAAAACTGGCTTTTTTTTTCAACAAAACTGTTAATGTCTATAACAGGAATAAATTCTACACTTTATGATGTATTTACTTTTTGCCTAGACTATATTTACGTATATTGATTTTAACTTGATGAAACGTAAACTCTACAATGGCGGTCTTTATATTCACAGTAGTGAGAATTGTTTTCATCTTTACTCAAAGTGTTCAAGATCTGAGGAAATACACGTGCTTAGGGAAGCGCTTGTAATAAAATAAGAGGCTTTGTATGTTGACAATATGGGAGGCGATTCTACTATCTTGTTTTATTTCCTTTAGATTATGCTAACTTGTTGCATACAATGGTGACAGGAACATCGACGCCGAACCTGTTACCATGGACGTACTATTTGATTCTGAATGCCCCTGCGTTGAACTTATGTTATTAAATAAAATAATTGTAGTTTTCATGTATTTTAATCACGTTGGTTTTGCAGTTTTTAATAACACAGATGATTTTTTCTTTGATAACCAACGAAAAATTTATATGCTAGGAGTTTTAAAATAACACGCTGAATTCATGGTTGCAGTAGGCCGTCATACTCTCACTCATGTCCATCTTATTATCAAACTTCAACTATTTTCAGCAGGCACATTCTTTTTAGAATGTTTTGTATCAGCTATATTTTGTTATGATATATTCCAGGAATGCAGTATTACGAAGCATAGGAAGTTAGGAATAACTTTTTTTAAACCATGTCTAAATAAATATACTACTTTCCCAGCACCTTAATTTATTTTTACTGCCTACAATTAACTTATGAAGGTTATAAACCATTGGAAAGGTATCAACTTTATGAAAGCTAATATTAGAATCCCTGTATCTAAGTTATTTATCTACTCCACAGAAAATAGCCAATAAATACCGTGAACTTGCAAACTAATCGCTTCCGAGTACCGCAGTAATTCATGTCCCTACGTATATTGGGCAGATACTTAATAATGCCTAAGACCGCTACCTGCCCGGAGGTACCATTAGCTAACTAATTTAGGAACCTAGGTGAATCAACAACTTTCACTGAAACGCTTTATTTATTCAAACGGAAAACCTGCGTGTTGTAACGTGGTATTTAGGTCTTCTTTAAGTGTTTACATGTTTAATTATACCTGTGTTTAAAATATTATCCAAACAAACAATGGACGAAAATAAAAAGCACAAAAAACCGATCATTCAAATTAAATAAGATTATTGCTACGACCGCGTAGCTGGCGTAGCAGACTGCTACGTTAGCAAATTCATAGCCGTTGCAAGTACGTTAGAACAATTTACTCGTAATTACAAGATGAAACTTAGAAACAACTACATCTACTTTAAAATATTAAAATAATGGTTTTTGCTAACTAGGTAAAAGCCATAATACAACAGGAAGTTAAAACTGAATTATAAATAACTTCAAAAATGAGCTGCTAACATAATTTTTCGCTCCACAGCATCAATTTGTACAACAGCTAAACTAGTTATCATTTTGTATACATTGAGAAATGAGTTTTGAACTTTCCCTTCATTCGCAACAGTTCCTATTTACTTGTTTTTACGACACGTTGTTATTCAAATATCTTGGCAGCAGTACATATACTTGAATGGCAGTAAAATTTTGACAACAGAATGATTGCTCGTAAATTTTATGCTAATATTATTTACTTGCATTATCCATGTACATACTGTTTATGGCAGGAAAGAAGACGGTTCGTTTTTTTTTTTTTTTTGGGATACTATTGAGATTTTCAGTGAGATTTTTGTTGGAAAAATAGAACAAAATCTAATTCACCTGATTTAAAAAAAAAGTCTTCTTTCACAGTGCATTGTGGTCCAAATTACTAAGAGTTCAGGGATAAACTGATCCATAAAATCGTTCTTATAGAACCAATTTACCCTTTGATTCTTGGTCTGGCTCATACCTGTGGACGGAAACTGGGACTGCATCGTCGTTCAAACAGTCAGACCTAAAGATGTTGCACACAGTGTTGCATGTGCACCTTTATGGGAAGACGTGTAGTCTAAGAATCGGCCGCTCTTGGTGACGGGGCCCACAAGGCATGGTGGGCTGACCAGTTGGAGGTGCGGCGAATGTACATGTTTATCCAGGGCACCCGAATTGGTAGTAAGGTAGTAGAAGAAACAGTGGAGTTTTAGTTGGTAAGAGCCCAACATCAGCCTCTCTTAACCCCAGACGGAGGTTATCTATGAGGATTTCCCTACGGAATAAAAAGGGAGTTAATTGGATACAAGAGAACAATAATTTTCGTTATTTTAGGGCAATGAAAGTCAAAACAAACAAAGTAACGCTCGTTTGCGTTCAATTAAATATATTTTAATTGGGAAGGCTTTTACAGAGAAAAGGAGATCTCCCATTCTGAGTTTTTTTTTTTTTTGTGCGAGCATCAATAATAAATACACATTTTAAAGTACACATAAAACGAATGATTTTTTATTAGGGATCAAAATCAAGTACCTACAGTTTGTGTTCGAAGATATAAGATCAGGTAAAGATTAAAACGTCGGTGACTGGGAACAATTATCGTTATTTTAGTAGTATAATACGCGCTGCACTTTCAGTAAAAACTTGACTTAGCATAACACTCTTCTGCCGCACCTTTATTTAATTTTATTGTAAACTTTACTACCCTGGTTACAGACGGGCTAGTTTGTTAACTATTACAACAATATTGTGTTGAATGTGTCAAGTGTTACTCTGCTCAAAATAGCGGAATAATAATCATACGAGATCGTTCACGATTGTTTTTTCTCATTATTCGCAAATCTATTACAGACTAGCTTCTGCCCGCGACTTCGTCCGTGTTAAATTTCTTGCTCCCCCGACTTTTCCCGTCGCGTCGAATCGCCTACCCGTGCGATTTTTCCCGGTTTTGCAACATTTTTCATTACTGCTCCACCTCTCTTGATTGTAGCGTAATGTAATATAGTCTATAGCCTTTCTCGATAAATAGGCTACCCAACACAGAAATAATTTTTCAATTCGAACCAGTAGTTCCTGAGATTAGCGCGTTCAATCAAACAAACAAACTCTTCAGCTTTATAATATTAGTATAGAAGTATAGATTTGTCACCATTCAAAAATTTTTCGACTGCTGCTACCATTCAAACAAAATGTATTTCATTCCTGACCACTGACTTAAGTTTTTTTATCCTTAATCGCCGATAAAATGGGTGATATTCTCAAACAATCTGAAGAATATTTTATGATCAATCGTAACGTAGAACGTGATAAAATCATAGTGAACAAAACAAAACATATTTATATGGTTGCAGGAATATTGACGGGCAAACTGATATCATAAATTGAGCATTTTTGTTGGTGGGAAATCATCAAGACGTCTTCCGCTCTGGGCGGAGCGGGAAGGCGTTTCAGGCTGACTATTACTGATTAAAACCCACCCGTGTTTCTTTATTTGCCTATATGCCACGGTATCTCTTTCGAACAAATCTCGCGACTCTGGCAGATTGTGGATCCCTTAGGGTAGAAATGATTCGTAACTTAACAAAAAAAAAAATATTTGCTGTTTTATAGAAAGTGCAATAGCTGCGGCGTTAAAATGTATGGCAGAGCCAATTTGTTTTTATAACCGGCGAAAAGTTTCCACGATGGGGGTTCAGAATCAAGTACTAAATCCAGAGTAACAGGTTATGCCATAATACCCCTGCGACGCTGTCTAATATGAGTATCAACATGTTCTCCTGAGTTAAAATGAAACCGAATGAAACTTTAAACTAAAGCAAGGCATAAGTACATAGTTACTCCGTTACTAGGAACTTTATTAAATCCAATACGACCTCTTTAACTGTAAACTTTATTTCTTGACTGTTTTCAAAGTACTGCTACTTCAAGTTTTACTTACCATCCAGTAAACTGTTGAGTCAGAGCAAAAAACTGTTTCATGTTTATGTATTTTTAAACTTAAAAAATAAGTAGACGAAGTTTTACTTAACTATTTGTAATATTCATTCTGGTGATTGCAAAAGTGAGCATCGGCTATATTTTCTGTAAATGCATTTCATCATAATCCGCCTATATTTTTCCCACTGCTGGGACACAGACCTCCTCTCGATGAGTGGGTGTGGGCCGTAATTTACCACGTTGGCCCAGTGTGGGTTCTAGAACATGCCGGTTACCTCGCAATGTTTTCATTCACCATTTTGAGAGCAGTGGTGTGAAATTGTTTACACAAAGTAAAGCGCCTGCCATCACATTTCTTCCCGTGGTTATCGTAAAAAGAGACTAAAGGACTCCCTAGAGAATAGGCAGCAGTTTTTTCAATGCATCTTTCCACCATACTGCGATCGGCAACCCGCCTACCAAGCGTGGAAATTATGGCAACCCCGCCCCCCACTCTCCAAATTACTGGAGGCCTATGTGCAACAGTGGACGTTTTTCAGCTGAAACGATGATGAAGCACCTGCCTGAGTTCATACCCACGACCTATAACTCGTAAGTCAGTGCCCATACCATTGGGGGCACTTTAAGTAAGTTCATTTGTTCAATGCTTATTAAATTCTTCTACTTCAATTAATAATTCATTGAAGAAAGTGAAAAGTTCAAACGTTACCCTAACAACTAGACAGTCACGGAAAAACTTGATACATTTTATTCTCTGGGAACCTGAATTTCTACAAGCATGCTACGCTTGATAGCCACTTTTTGACTCTCAAATCGATGAGGTGGACAGGAAAAATAAAATTACCTTGACCAATACTGTATGAGGAAACGTAACTCCAGTGAGCTATCGAGCCACTTCGCTACATAGAACAAAGGGTAAAAAGATTACTTATACTGTTACTTTATTACTATCGTGGCCCGCGGCTTTGCTCGCCTCAATGTAGGGAACCTCCCGCGCCCCACACCCCCAACGTTCTTAACATTCATAGGAGAGCTGCTGTAAAATCGTTATTGGTATTTTCCTATACAGTATGGCTACAATGTATGTGGAACATAGCTTAATGTAAACAGTATTATTTTTGGCGCGGTTTAAAATTGAAGTAAGTTTGTGTTTTTAACGTTCCTGACAATTTGTGATTGGCGTGGCAGTTGTAGGGATTAAAATACAATGTCTTTAGATTTTGGGATGTAGGTGTTACTGAAGGGAAAACTTCTTCATCATCATCTGCCTAGCTTTTCTCATCTATGTTGAGGTTGGCTTCCAGTCTAACCGGATGCAGTTGAATACCAGTATTTTACATGGAGCGACTGCCTGTCTTTTTTTGCGACTGCCTTTTTTACCTCCAAAACCCAGTTATTGGGTAATACGATACTCCTTGGTAAGACTGGTTGTCGGACTTTCAGGCTTCTGACGACCCGTAACGACTGTCAAAAATTCACACATAACAGCTGAGACCAACCATTTAACTTGCTTGCTTTCCGAAGGATTGACTCGTCAATAGGAAAACCCCAGCTGAATTCGCGTGGCGAATGGGTAAAGGCAACATAATTTGTCCTTTGACTCGTGACGTATGATCGACTTGTATTGAGATGAAATGGGGACATAGGAGACAAGCGGTAATAGCGATTGCGCTATGCTATTAATTGCTTTCCAACATTAATTATTATTAAACTACTCAGTATTAAGCAGAATTTTTCCTGCCACAAGAACGAGCAGCATATAGCACTCTTAGCAAAAATTGTGTTCCAAAAATAAAACCGTTTATAACGATAACATTACTACCAAACCAACATACTCCATAACACATGCACACCCTCACATCCTAGTTAATAAACCAAGAGGAGGACGCAAAGAGTTGTAAAATATGATAGAGGTGCCCCTTGGAATAGTTTCCGAAGGTTCCCTCTTGGCGAGGTGATGTGGCGGTCTGCCTTCAGTTTTATGGGCGGCTAATAAAGTTTGTACCACGGGAAACGTTATTAAATTCGAGACGCTGTGACGTTGACGGAACGCCACTGTCTGCGTAGTGAAGAACATAGACTGGGAGTGTGGATGAAAATGTTAGTAGGTAAGTCTAAAATAAAATCTGTGTTTGCACTACTAGCGTAAATTATTGGAAGTGATAGGTAAGCATTGCTTTGAGGTTATCGGGGAAATGTCTTAATTTTCAAAAGGCGTAGTTTAGGAGAGACTTTTCATCAAAGATCCCTAAACACGTTCCTTCCTTATGTGGTGACGATGGTTAAAATTAAGTTTGAACTTTGACGTGACCAAAAACATTTTCTTAAAATGTATCCATGAAGAACTGTACTCGAGAACCAAAATGAAAGACTTACACTTTGGCTCTATTTCCTACTACCTTGTAAGCAGGATTTCCGCCAAACTTAATTCACCAACCAGTGTTGAAAAAAGATTGCTTGACATTTTTGTGTTAGCTTGTGCAATGTCATAGGACTGGATTCTAAAATGAAATTTCTATTTTTTGGAGTGGTGAAATAGACAGATTGTTTTAAGTCTTTTAAAGGTAGAAAAAAATATGAGATGAAATCGCTCAGCAACCAAAACCATTTATCAAAATAAAAAACCGGCCAAGTGCGAGTCGGACTCGCGCACCGAGGGTTCCGTACAAACCTGTAGGTATTCACGGTTTATGCATAAGGCTTGTGTTTATGAAATTAAATCCTATTTTTTTAATTTTTATATTTGAGTTGATTGAATGAAAGGTAAATTGCGGTTTACGATTTATGACGTATAAAAAAAAACTACTTACTAGATCTTGTTCAAACCAATTTTCGTTGGAAGTTTATATAGCAATGTATATCATATATTTTTTTTAGTTTTATCATTCTCTTATTTTAGAAGTTACAGGGGGGGGGACACACATTTTACCACTTTGGGAGTGTCTCTCGCGCAAACTATACAGTTTAGAAAAAAATGATATTAGAAACCTCAATATCATTTTTAAAGACCTATCCATAGATACCCCACACGTATGGATACGATGAAAAAAATTTTTTTGAGTTTCATTTCTAAATATGGGGAACCCCAAAATTTATTGTTTTTTTTTTCTATTTTAGTGTAAAAATCTTAATGCAGTTCACAGAATCATCTATTTACCAAAATTCAATAGCATAGCTCTTATAGTTTCGGAAAAAGTGACTGTGACATACGGATGGACAGACAGACAGACAGACATGACGAATCTATAAGGGTTCCGTTTTTGGCCATTTGGCAACGGAACCTTAAAAAGCTCTGTATGCATGAGTTATTCGGTCCTATCTCCCGGTCTATGGCCCGTGTCGGCTGGCTACCGCCCAGGCGGCGCGCGATGTTAAGTTGCATTAGAGCCGTCACGCCATCGCTACGTTTGAAGTCGCATCTACCACGACGAGAGCACGTTTTTCTGACTTGCCACTACGTGTTTCGTTTTGACTTCGACTTGACTTTCGAATTTGTGGATACTGTATGTACTGAAAATAAAGCTCTTACTTTTATAAATACCTATAAGACAGTTTTTATTTAGAAATAATTATCTAGACACGCGGCAGCGTGTCAAGCCAAGTTCAAGTAACAGAACTGGCGAGCAGCACCGTGTGTAATATTACACGAACCATTTGGAGCCACTTTTGACCCCCTCATAACTCAAAAACTATTTCACATAAACGTGACAAATTTGGCTCATAAAGTGTGACTTGCAAGATACATATGTGCTCCAAATTTCATAAACATATCTCAAACGGTTCTTTAGATATTAACGTCCAAAAATCGTCATTTTTATCACTGACTGACCTATAGATCAAAACTCTAACCCAGTTCCAGATGACCTAGAAAGTTCAAATTTGGCAGGCAGATAGGTAATTAGGTGAATACAAAGGAATAAATCAGAAACTGGTAAATTTTTATCATTTTATTATAATTTTTCACTTAATTGATTCTATTAGGAAAACTTATAACAAAAACCATTTGGTATTAATTTTGTTATAAATAAGTACCTACTAATAATTTATGTACAAAAAGTAATGATATCCCATCAAAAACATAAATGTGAAATGAGAGCCAAGTTCAATATTATAATGATAAATGCCTTGGTTGTTGACTTCAACGACAAAAGAAGTGAGATCTAAATGGGTGCCAAGTTCAGTGGTCAGTCCTGACTTGGCTAGTTTTCATATACGAATTATACTATAGCCTTCGCAAGTTTTAAACCTGTTACTTGTCGGTTCTTATTTTATTATTCCAAAAATTTGGCTTGCTGGTAGAAACTAGCCATCTAACATAATAATTCGTATATGAGAGTTAGCCAAGTCAGGACTGACCACTGAACTTGGCACCCATTTAGATCTCACTTCTTTTGTCGTTGAAGTCAACAACCAAGGCATATATCATTATAATATTGAACTTGGCTCTCATTTCACATTTATGTTTTTGATGGGTATAACATTTTGTTTTATTTCAGTACCTATTGAAATAAAACAAAATGTTATATAATTGTTTCCTCTTATTTACTTCTCCTATAAGCTTGAAAAGTTAAACTACACGATGAGCCATTAAAATTTGAGGTAGTTTATACAACATCCGATAAATGGATTTCCATTATTTTCAATCGCATCTATGTAGATGTGTTATTCTCTAATGGTTATTTTACGGAAAGCTAAACTCAATCCTCAAACAAAAATACAGTACTTCATTCATAAAAAATATTTTTTGTGTAACCACATAAAAACTATGAAATTATTTGAGTGCACGCGCGTACCGTCAGCATGTGCCAATGGCGCTCGGCGTTGCACATTTTATAAAAAACAATTTTTCATCGTTCCACTACTCGTATCGGGGGAAACAGTCAACGCGTCGAATTTTAAACCGAATTATCTCTCAAAAAAAAGTTCGTCTAAACCGTTTCGTAAAAAATTTCGTTCGAAAACCCATCCGTTCACGTTGCGCTCCTCCGGCCACGTTTCCGCGCGGTTTCTGTTCAAAAAGTTTGTTTGGACTGTGCGAAATTCGTTTGCTGAACAAATATTCATTTTTTTCGACGTACACTGTATACAGCACTTTGCATTGTTTTTTAAACGGATGTCCTGTTTACTTTTGTCGGGGCCACGGTCGCGGTTTTATAGCCGTGTTTATTATGTCTCGTGTATGGTCCGCTTTATTTCGACTCTCGGCCGCTCGTCTCTGTTACAGTTTGAAAGATTTATTACATTTTTAATTGTTGCGGAAGCGCGCGCTGTAAACAGTTTCGTTTGATAATGTTTGTGCAAGTTTGCGGGATACATTGCTAGATTACTATGTTACCAACGTTTCCAGCTGAATATACGTTATAAATGTTGTTTATTTGCTCTAATAATTGAGTGCGGTAAACAGTTATACTTTCCGGTTAGTAGGGCGATGTTAAAGTTTCTAAGGGGTTGTTGATCCCAATGTACTGAATAAACAAACACAAACAGTAAGTCATGAATGAACAAGTATATTGCTATGTTTAAACCTCTTTCTAACAACGTTATCTATCAGACAATGATAAGTTTAAGCAGTCCATTACATAGCTTTAATCAAAGCAAAGCAGAGATCATAAGTATTGATACAGAAATTGGACTATCAAAATATGATAAACATAATCCAGAGTTACAAAACAAACTACCATAAAAATAACCAAGTAGAATCCTTTAAAACATTGTGTGCGCAATAATATTCAAATAACATTCAAAGCAGCAAGTAATAGAGTGTGCGATGTGAACCGCTCACATAACTATTTGTTACAAAGAAGAGCGCCGTCATTCCGATCACGTACCACAGAGGAATAATATACCCCACGGGAATTGTTATCACCATCTAATATTAATAAACGCACTCTTTGTGGGATGTGCCGAGAGTTTACTAGAAAGGAATATTAACGCGAAAACGCTAGGCTAATCCGTGAAATTCAATATTCAATAGTTTATTTGCATTTCACAAGCTGCATTTAGGTGGTAACTTAAAATTATATGTAATCATTATGGATCCTATTGGGCACAGACATACAGTAGGCTAGAGGAAGATTTGAAAATTTAGCTTATCAGTCTTCTGAACTAAATCCAAAATTGTAATTTTGTTAGGTATTTTGTGCTTTGCAGGTTTTACATCATCAGCAGCCTACAATATTCAAACTGCTGGGACAAAGGCCTCCTATCAGTGAAAGGGAGTGAGCCATAATTCACAACGCAGACCCAGTGCGGGTTGGTAAATGTCATATGTCTTCGAATTTTTTGTTTATAAAACGGCGAAGGAAAACATCCAGAGGAAACCGGTTTCCTCTTGACGTTTTCCTTTGCCGTTTTGAGAGTAGTGGTGATGAAATGATTTACACAAAGTGCCTGATGGGGTTCGTACCTACGACCTACAACATGTAAGTCACGGCCATTCCCAGTGGACCACCACTGCTCTCTAGTTTGTGTATAAAATGTTGATCTAAATATGGGCTATCTTAGAACATCACTCTTTTGGTTTTGTAAGCTGAGCGGGACAGAGTATGAATAGAGAACGCTGATTGGAAAACACAGCATTAGACCCTACCATCACACAACTTACAACCTAGAGAAGAAAATCAGCTCAGGTACCTAAGTATTTATGTAAGTCAAAATGATTTAGCGACTTGACAAATGCGTATCGCACGATGTTTCTCAGACACTTGTGTAGAGAACTAAATAATTAATACGAGCAACATAGTAATATAAGTTCAATTAGCTAAGAAATAAATATTATAAAACGTAATAACATCGGAATCCGAGGAACATCTTCATTTATAGTCTATACAACATGTCATAATTATTGTATTTTTTTTTTGCCCTAGCAATAACGAGTTTGCGGTTAGCGAAAAAGCTTTTAACCTACTGACCTGTTAGTAGATAACATTTTGAATTCAAGTTGCTTTCAAAAGGTATTCGTCATTTCAGCCATAAAAGTCCACTGCTGGACATAAGCCAAGGGGGTATTAGCCATAATCGCCACGCTTGGCACGTGGGTTGACGATCGCAGTGTTAAATAAAGGACAATTTCATATATTATTTTGTTTTATTTACTCGATGAATTCTTATTCTACCGTATAAATAGTAGGTATCTATATATTAATACGTGAAGCGAAAACTTTGGATCCCTTTTTACGAAAATTGGGCGGACGGAGCAGTATGAAATTTCGCACACTTATAGTTAATACAGAGAAGAAGTGACGAATGCAAATATTTTTTTTAATTATGCGTAAAAATACATTATTTTCAATAAATAACACGTTACACACACTACTATTCACTACCGTGTATTTAATACACACATGCACAAATCGAGTATATATTTGTTTTTGGTATTATTTGCCTATAGCCTTACTGAATGTCAAATATAATTATAGATTACGAAATCACGAAAGTTTATTGTCGAAATCTGTGGTCCAATCCTGTCTTTAATATTTTGTGTCTATAGTCTTGCTGAATATGTCAAGTATAACCATAAGTAATAAATATGACAACATGAAGTAAATGCTGTTCTGTCACCTATCATAACTGTAATCTTATGTAATACTTTGAAATAATCTATATAATGTATTAATACGTGAAGCAAAAACTTTGCACATCGTTGTACGAACATTGTGCGAACGGCGGTGTATGAATTTTGGCACATTTAAAGTTTATTTGGAGAAATAGTGCTGAAAACTAATATTTGTATATATTAACGAATAATGGTCGAGTTTCGACCTCTGGGCGACCACTAGTCATTATAAAGTAACATAATTTAACATTTTCCAACATAAATATTCAAATAAATATCATCCAAAATAAATGTTAAAAATATTCGACTTACTCAGTAAAGGGCGACGATCACTCAACAAACGTTGAGCACAAACTGAGCCCAAAAAGATGGTGGCATGCTCTTTTATAAAGTTAAGGTGTGTCTGACGTCATGTTTGCGAGCTTGACAGTTTGAACTAATTTAATATTGTTTTGCAGCCAAATTACGATTTTAATAACAAATAATGGGATTTATAATGACACATTTTGTAGCATAAAATAACACGTGCTTACAGCAGTATGGTGGAAAAATGCATAGAGAACGCTGCTGCTCATTCTCTAGTAAGTCCCTTAGTCGGTTCTTACAATACCCACGAGAAGAAATGGGGTGGTGCTTTTCTTTACGTGCAGCGCCATAAGTATTACTATTATTTTTTTAACCTAACACAACAACGTACATGAAACCTCAACCAAAATAACACCATTCATAAAGAAACTGATTCAGTCCAAACCATATGTATCAACAACACCTAAACAAATAATATTATCATAAAAACACTTGTATTCTAAACTAAACTAAACCCATACCTTTCCCAGTCCTATATATTTCAGACCCGCTCCCTATGCAAAGCTTACTCTTTAAATAAACAGAGGAAAATGCAAGCAAATCCTGGACAAACACTAGTAGTTGGCAAATAAAATCTGTATCGGCTAGGAACGGGTAGACATGAATAAAATATGTGTGGCTCTTCAGCGAATCAGGTTATTGATGATAGACATGTCTAGGTGTTCGAGAGTCTGTGTCGGTAAATAAAGATGGTGTTGTGTTTTTATTGTGATGCTATGATGGAAAGTGGGTCATTGAATTTGCTTGTTGCTGAGGACTTTTTTATTAAAATGGTTCTTCTTTAAATTTTGAAAAGACTAATTAATGGAACATTCAAACATTTTTTTTATCTCCAGATTTACTAAGTCTCAATCGCACCTCAAACCTGCCAGTGGTAATAGGACATTAATAGGCCGTTTGCACAATATACTCAGGGCCAGTCGTAAACCACATCAATGTTGCCAGCCTTCCATTATCCCGTACGTATTTATTGCTCGCTGCCCATAATTTCACCTTACTTTAACATTTACGATGTGCCGAGTTAAAATAAAGCCACACTCAATCTGGGAGCGAAATACGAAGGGATCTCAGGCACTCTCCAATATTCAATTTATTTTCTAACAACTACACTGAGTACACGTTCAGTATACGTGTATCTAAGACCACAGAGTAGAAAAGTTCTTTTAACTTTAAAGCTAGGAAGTCAGTTGGAACATTTTCAGGACCGTATTTTTTTAGGCTGTGGCTGTGGATGCGGCTTGCATTACAAATGTACGCACGAATTCTCAAAGGACGTCCACTGATTGAAAAAGAAAACAGCTTCGCCGCTGTCCGATTGATTCTTTGTGCCCTCGTCGTGTATATCTTGTCTTAGATAGACCGGGAGTCCGGCGTTTGAACGGAAATCGATTTCATTTTTAATTTGTAAGAACTATTGTTTGTCTAGTGACCTGTATTCTACAGAGTACGACGTATTTTGTTACAAAAAGGTAGGTACATTGTTTTGTATTTGGTACAAGAAACAGTACTTGTTATGAAACTAGCAAAAGGTTAGTTAGATGTTTTCTCAGACTTTTGTAATTTTCCATAATTAATTAATCAATTAAAATAAGGTTCTATGTAAAAATCTGAGTGCCTAATTAAATAGAATAGTTACTTCATCATCTAGAACTTTCCACTCCAATTTGATTAAACTTTAAAGGCACTGACAGCGTCATTTAAAGCCACTTACAGTCTTAAAGTGTTGCGTTTAACGACCCTAGTGATACCCATAAAGGGTCATCTCTACGCACGCCATAAACCTCTGTTCCATCAATTAACTTTTACTACATATGTTGCGTACCGTTTATTATCTGTGCGCCTAATGGAATGCGCGTGTAACGAAGTGACATCTGACTTGTCATTTTTTGACGTTGACACTTGACAGCTCTTTTTTTTGCCGCTAAAATAGCCTCGTCGCCGTGTTGAGTTCCGCGACGCTTTTGTTGAAATCAATCTCTTAACCGGTCGTTTTTGGTGGACAAGGACCATGACCCAGTTGTTTGAGTTATTAACCCCTATCTTGGTGTAATAACACGGGTTTTGGACATATTTTGGATAAATAGTTTGAAGGTCAAACCAAAGTGACGCTATTGTGAATGAGTGATTTGAAGACCGCATGTCTGGAAGGCAGATCTCTTGGAGCGGAGCGGATTGTTGCCAGGAGAATACTCATAACGTCACGACACGATACACATACACTCACTTACATACATATCTCCAGGTTGGCACCAGAGCAGTGTCCTTCAACCCATGAGGTAAGTTCCTTTGTTTGTATATTGTATCTTGTACTTGTATTGTTTGCTCCGCGTACTGCGGACAGTACGCTAGCCACTCTTGTCTCTAGAGCCCCACGATTATAACTCTTCCACTGCGCATTTGAAATCGTATTGTACGGGGTCTAGTCTGGCAGCGTACATTTTGGTATGCAGAGGCGTGGTTTTAACCTACAAAACCACCAAATTGGTAATTTTACAGTAGGCTAATTACTTGGCAGTCTCTATAAGGGAAGTAGTAATTCGCTGTAAATATTTGTTAACGGTAATTAATTGTTTGTTTGAAATAATTTGTAAAATTTGTTGAGACGGGTAACCTGATGTTGCCAAGGTCAGCCGGGCTAATAAAGTGGATTGGATTGGGCTGTGGTGCAGCCCCTTGTTGTAGCCCCTTTTTGTGTCTGATCTGTGTTGTATTGAATGTCAGGAAGACATTAAAATATTGAGTTTGTACCATTGATATGGTTATTTGTGAAAATTAATATTTGAAAAATTATTGGCATTTTTGAGTATTACCATTGTTTTGAGTTGGAATAAAGGTTCATTATTGTTGTACCATTAACAAAGTGGTTTGTGAACTTAACTTTTGGAATTGGATAGAATTTGAATATTTGAATTGAATATCATATTGACAGTTTTGAACGTTGACATTGGTTTGAATTAAAATAAAACTTTATTTTTGTTAATTAAATTAGAACCAGTTATTTATTGTTTGAACTTTGTTACTTAATTATTTTGTTTGGTATATTGAATTGTATTGTTTGTGCAATGGCATACAAAGCGGTGAGAGAGGCAATCAGTGGATTGACCACACAGCTGCGGTGGTTCGCTTCAGCTGCAGCGACCGCTGAGCGCCAGGATCTTGAGGGGATCACTCTTGCTCGGTTCGAGCAGTTGAACTTGAGACTCGGCAACGTTGATGCTCTGCTCACCCGCTACAACCAGTACATTTGTGAAGTGGATTTGGAAGTGCTGGACCAAGCAGCACGTGACAAGGTCCTTGCTGACTACGACCAGATCTTGGACCTGGGGGATGTCATTGGTCAACGTGCTCGGGAAATATTGGGGAGCCGGACACCTGTCCAGGTCAAACCGGAGACCTCGGTTGTTTCAGGTCCCGGACTATTGAGTAGACTGCCTAATTTGGAACTGCCACATTTTGACGGTCGTCTGGACCACTGGTTAAGTTTCCAAAACCTGTTTGAAAGTTTGGTTGATGCACGCTCGGACCTCAGACCCGCCCAAAAGTTGGCCTATTTGTTGTCTGTCCTGGAAGGTGAGGCCCGAGCCTTGGTACAGCATCTGTCGTTGACTGACTCAGCCTACCCTACCGCTGTGGAGCTACTCACCCGGCGGTACCAAAATAAACGTTGTTTGGCTGACGTTCATATTGCATTGATTTTGGGGTTACCGGTCATTACTAGTTTGTCAGCATTGCGTACTGACCTGTTGAACCCGTTGGTGGCAGCGACCAACGCTTTAAAGCAATTGGACTTGCCGGTGGACCAATGGTCTTACCTTTTGGTGCACGTTGTGCTGCAACGGCTTCCTGCCGATTTGAGGGCTCGTTTCGAGCAAAAATATGGTGGGGATAGTGTCACACATCTCCCCCCATTTGATGACCTCGTCCAATTTTTGGAGGATGAGTGTCGGTTTGTGGACAACTCTGGCGTTGCCACTGAGTCATGCCAGCCGTCTTCCCGGCCACGAGACCAGGGACGGATTAGGGCTCGCGGGCCTGTTGATGGTCGCCCCGCCGCTCGTTTTGCTGGCACCCAGAGTCGTCCTGGTTGTGAGTTTTGTAGGGACACGGGGCATGGCATGGCAACTTGCGCGGCCTTTTTGAAGTTGCACGTGAGTGCCCGCCGCCGAGTTGCCAATGCACGCCGCATGTGCTTCTCTTGTTTGGGGGCTCACTTCCATAGGGACTGCCCCAACCCCCGCCCTTGTAGAATTTGTGGGGGGTCCCATTTGGACATATTGTGCGCTAACGCGAACCACGCTGGCAGACCAGCCTCTGATGAAGGTTCGCGTACGGGGGGGTACCATGGAGTTGGTCACCGGGCTTCTGCCTCGCCGGTTCAGAACCGGGGAGAGGCCCGCAATTTTGAGCGCCGCACTCCACCCCCCGCGCAAGTTGATCGGGAGCCGCGCGACCGCCATTTGGTCTCCCCGCGTAAAGGCGATTACGCAGTTGTTGCTAGGCAGCGCTGGCCAGACCAGCACCGCCTTCCCTCCCCTCCTTTGGCGGAACGTCCCCGGTTGGAGTCACGCCCCCCGCCATTCAGGCATCCGGTGGGATATGCCCTTCCAGCGATGGCGCGTGGCTCGGGACACCGCGCGTACGAGGAATTTGAATTGCATCCTCGTCGGGAAAGACTTGGGTCTGGGTGTGGCGATCGGTCGCCGCCCAGGCATTGTTAGGACATTGGCGCCTGCCCCGCTAAGGTACCCCTCAGATCGACACGGTTTTGTTGCCAACGGCATCGGTCGGGTCTGGGGGCCCACGGGGGACTCTGTTGTGGTCCGTGTCATTTTGGACATGGGAGCCCAGGGTTGCCTTTTGTCTATTGTTTTGTTGTTTGTTTGTATTGTTTTGGGCAAAATTGTTTTCTTGAGCGCCTTTGGACTGCGGGACTTGGCTGGGCCCGAGCCAATTTGGGAAACCCTGTTGGAAGAGTGGCTCCAATTTGTATCCGCACTCCCTGCAGTTAACGAGGTCGTGTTACCCCGCGCTATCCTCCCCCCTGGGAGCTACACTGCTACCATTGTTTGTGATGCGTCTTCGCACGGATATGCAGCTGTTGTTTGTCTGCGCACCGTCTGCGCAACAGGCCAGGTGAATTTGTCACTGGCCTTGGAGCAAGGTGGCCCCCCTCCGGACGGCACTGACCATCCCTAAGTTGAATTGTCAGGGGCGGCGCGTCTTGTGCGTTTATTGAACCACGTTGCTCACACTTTGGGTGGAACTGTGGACATTCGGTTTTCTTACGCCTGTACGGACAGTCAAATTGTTTTGTGTTGGTTGAAGACGTCCGTCCACTCTTTGGAGGCCTTTGTTGCGTATCGAGTGTCCCAGATTCAAAATTTTGATACGCCTTTGATTTGGAGGCACTTGCCTGGAGATTTGAACCCAGGCCCCGTGGCCTCACGTGGGTGCATGGCACCCCGCTTGTTTGCTTGCCCCCTATGGTGGGGTCCAGACTGGCTGACTCACCCCGAGGATGATTGGCCTCGATCGCCAGTCTTGATGTCGGGTCCTTTGCCCGGGCTCAAGGTGCTCGCTGTTGGAACAAAGGACCCTGAGTTTGTTGAGTCGATTTGGCTCCCTCGACAAATTGTTGAATTGTTTTTCTGTTGTTGAATTGTTGGTGATTGATCGTCACATTAAGAACTCGCATGCCGGTTGCAATGCGCTGTTGGCCATTCTGCAGCGAGAGTTTTGGATATTGTCGGGAGCCGTTAGTAAGTTGAACCCCTTTTGGTCGATACGGGTCTTTTGTTGTTTGGTTGTTGACGGTTGAGTCACTCTAGCCTTCCTTATGGGGTCCGTCACTCCCTTTTGTTGCCTAAGGAGGGCCATTAAATTGTTGTTTGGTTTTTGTTGTTTGTTGTTGTTTGACCCGCCAGCCTGCCCCCATTGGGGGGGTATTTGAGGCCGCGGTGAAAGCGGCACAGGGACTCTGGCGCAGATTGTTGGGGGACACCGTTCTCACCTTTAAGGAGTTAGCTACGGTATATTTCCGTTTTGAAGCTGTATTGAACTCGCGTCCATTGTGCCCGCTGTCTACGGACCTGAACGTCTTGGAGGCCCTGACCCCGGGCCATTTTTTGATTTGACAGCCACTTGTCGCCCTGCCGGAGCACCCTTTTGTCGATGTGAGCCAAAATTGGCTATCGCGGTTTCAGTTGGTGCAGCAGCCCGCTCAGAGTTTTGGAAGCGTTTGAGCTTGGAGTATTTGCACATCCTCCAGCAGCGCATCAGGTGGACTGATAAAACGCAACCTTGTCGGGATTGCCAAGTGATTAGCGGACGGGAAGGCCCGTCCGGGGGGGGTAGATGTTGCGTACCGTTTATTATCTGTGCGCCTAATGGAATGCGCGTGTAACGAAGTGACATCTGACTTGTCATTTTTTGACGTTGACACTTGACAGCTCTTTTTTTTGCCGCTAAAATAGGCTCGTCGCCGTGTTGAGTTCCGCGACGCTTTTGTTGAAATCAATCTCTTAACCGGTCGTTTTTGGTGGACAAGGACCATGACCCAGTTGTTTGAGTTAATAACCCCTATCTTGGTGTAATAACACGGGTTTTGGACATATTTTGGATAAATAGTTTGAAGGTCAAACCAAAGTGACGCTATTGTGAATGAGTGATTTGAAGACCGCATGTCTGGAAGGCAGATCTCTTGGAGCGGAGCGGATTGTTGCCAGGAGAATACTCATAACGTCACGACACGATACACATACACTCACTTACATACATATCTCCAGGTTGGCACCAGAGCAGTGTCCTTCAACCCATGAGGTAAGTTCCTTTGTTTGTATATTGTATCTTGTACTTGTATTGTTTGCTCCGCGTACTGCGGACAGTACGCTAGCCACTCTTGTCTCTAGAGCCCCACGATTATAACTCTTCCACTGCGCATTTGAAATCGTATTGTACGGGGTCTAGTCTGGCAGCGTACAACATACATGACATGATTACCTACCCGATAACCCTATTTCAATTACACTTTAAAATCAGTAAGTAAGTTTTTTATAGTAATTAAAAGTTAAGTGCAGGTAATTCCATTAGTCTTTAGAAAGGTTATTTTGAGAAAAAGCACACAAGCTGCAAGCCCATATCAGAATGTAAGAAAATATTTTTTTCTTTGATATTTTAAATAGTGTCAGTCAAGAAAACAATGACTACCTTTGAAAGATAACAATGATAATGTAGCCCATTTTATGTGCAATAGGTACACATACCGTGTCATCATCAATACAGGCATATTTTTAGTGGCTTACCTTTTTTTGCACAATTATTTTAGTCTTTATATATATTTTTATTCATCATCATCATCATTATATCAGCCGAAAGACGTCCACTGCTGGACATAGGCCTCCCCCAAGCACCGCCACCTCAACCTGTTCTGTGCCTCCCGCATCCAACGCATTCCTGCGGCCTTTCCCAGGTCATCAGTCCATCTTGTGGGATGCCTTGCCTTGATGATTGCCTTCCAACGCTACGTCTTCCAGTACGCGGTCGCCACTCCAGAACCTTCCAACCCCATCGGCCATCTGTTCTGCGAGCAATTTGCCCTGCCCTGCCCAATGCCAAGTTTGACAATTCTTCGGGCTATGTCGGTAACCTTGGTTTTCCTACGGATCTCATCATTTCTGATTCTATCACGAAGGGAAACTCCAAGCATAGCCCTTTCCATTCCTCTTTGGGTGACTTTGAGCCTTCTTATGAGGCCCATTGTGAGCGACCACGTCTCAGTGCCATATGTCATCACTGGCAACACACACTGGTCAAAGACTTTTGTCTTGAGACGCTGCGGTAAGTGGGACGAGAAGATACTGCGTAGCGTCCCGAACGCTGCCTAGCCGAGTTGGATTCGACGATTGACCTCTTTCTCGAAGTTGGACCTACCTAACTGGACAGTCTGTCCTAGGTACACATATTCGTCCACAACTTCGAGTGTAGCGCTTCCGATCTTCATTGGAGTGGGTATCACATGAGCATTAGACATGACCTTTGACTTGTCCATGTTCATCCTAAGACCCACTCTTTCGGAAGCTCTACTGAGGTCATCGAGCATTGTACTGAGGTCCTCCATAGTCTCAACCATGACTACTATATCGTCGGCAAATCGAAGGTGAGTGATGTACTCGCCATTGATGTTGATGCCAGCCCCTTTCTAGTCCAGAACCTTGAAGACATCCTCCATATTTATATTAAAGATCACTATTGCCTGAATTATACGATTTATTAATATTTCTGTTTCACCCCTGCACTAATATACATATAAATATAGGCATCATTACGGTATTACCGAAAACACGCTACTTAAAACACCTAACAAAATAAAACATTATTTATGTGTGATCCCGGCTCCCAGTCCGTCTCAATGGTTCGTACAAACAGTGTCCGTTCCGGTCTGTTCGTTACGTAGCACTTCTGCACGTCACTCGTTAGTTGTATGCAAAAATACTGAGAATTCTCTACGACTACCACATTTTACTAGAACTGAAACATATGGGGGGACGCTTTGTTTGGAGTTTAGTTAAATGTAGCTTTCTTTGTTGTTGTAGATTTCGAAAGTATAGGATACTAACAATGTTGCATTTGCGTTCAAACGAAAAGAAGTTTTTTGTTGTTGATCGATTGGTTCAATAAAGTGATTTCTGGGCCTTCAAAGTGTTTCATTGTAAAATCCCGTTTTATAACCTTACTCATCGATTTTAGTTTTTGTCTAGACTCAATAACTTGTAAATAATACTGAAAATGAGTATTGGAGAGAGAGTATTGTCCCACTATGGATAACGACACCAAAAACAAAACCCTTAATTTCTAGAAACACAAAATTAAATAACTAATCCAAATGTAATACTAATGATATCACACACACACACACACACACACACACACACACACACACACACACACACACACACACACACACACACACACACACACACACACACACACACACACACACACACACACATCAAACACACACACATCAAACACACACACATACACAATATAAAAAAAATAGTTTTAAGTTGAAACATTTCCATGTATTTTGATTAGAATCCACACACACGCAAAATATTTCCATTATCAACAAAGCATGCAGGTACATAAAGTTTAATGAAAACTCGACACGATCGTATCAATTCGACAGTGTCCAGTCATTCACTTTATAATAGGCTAGTATTTCTACGAATCACGAGGTACTGCAATTTAAATCATTCCTCATTTTGTTTGCCAATTTATATGAACGATTTGACTAAATGTTATGTTGATTTACCTGATAGTTAACATTGGTTGCAGGTTTAATTACGAGAGCTCTGAAAATGGAACTGTTTTGAATATGGTGTGTTAATTATCGTGATATATTATAATTTAGAACGTTCCTGCTGTGGAGTCTTCTAAATGAACTTTCTTAGATGAAGGAATTGTTGAGAAGTAAGATGACATCAGTAAGATGACTCTGGTCAAATTCTTTCTTTGCTTAAAGAAATGGTTCACAAGTTAATATCGTCCATTGTCTAATCATAGTATGAAGTAATCGCTACAGCTTTAATTTCGACCAAATGCTGAAATTTCGGCTATACCCCAAGCGATTTGAAAACCAGTGTAAGCACAATATCTTTGATCCTTGAATTCATGGAAACAAACCAACATCGTCCACGTATTTCAGTCGGAAAGCAAACCTCAATAACGTGGGGCTCTGGGCAATGAAGACTAATGTCCCTAGTACGGAGGACCTTTAGATCGAGTGCTCACCGAGCTCGGCATTAGAGACAAGCAACAACGTCTTTGTAGCGTCGAGCGTTTGTGTCAACATTGTGCTGTTTAGATGTCGTTTGCTTCTCCTTTATAGTAGCAACAAGTATTTAGAGATAAAAGCCATATCCGATTATGATTGAAATCAATTTCTTCATACATATGCGCTTTTTGTTTCTCTGCTCTCACTCACCTAGCTGTTAAGTTTGTTTATCGATTTGTCTCTCAAAACATTCGCTACGCAGTAGAGATGATAAATCATGTAATTTCATAGATAGTACGTCGTGTACCTAATAAATATACATTCGATATCAACATAAATCCTTGAAATAAATTCGCTCGTTTGACCTGTTTCCATCGCATTGCTGTCCAACACACCACTATGTACAAAATGTATCTATATTGCAAAAACTGTCTCACATTTGAGAGCTTTGTCGTGATGAAGACAAGTGTCCTTGTAGCTTGTAGTTGGGTGATGCAGAGCAGCGGCCGGCCGTCCGGGCGATACTTAGTGCTGGTCCATTTTATCATTATTTTGGGAAGGAAAGTGTTTAAATTAAATTGTAATTGTTTATTACTTTGTAATTTCAAAGGATGCGTTGAACTAAGATTAGGTCAAACTAATTCAAATAACATCTAAGACTATTTAAGTAACTACTCATGTTTTCGGCTTGTTATCTATACCTAATACTATTATTAGTTGCAGTATGAAAAAAAATCAATCGCACCTGACCAAAAAAAAATACTTTGTCATGATACAATAGGACTTTCCCACAAAACACTTACCCAAGTACACACACACACACACACACACACACACACACAAAAGTGGATCAGTATAATCCTAGATAATCAGACAAAATAATACGATATTAATCTGATCGTGTGCTTTTGAAAGCTTCCGTGTTATGGTTAGCGAACACCGCCAGAAAAAAGAGTAAGGGTTACATTCCAAGCAGATTTGGAAATAAAAGAAAAACAGAATATATTATGATCAGCTTTTATCCTCAGAAACTCGTAACATTTCAGGGAGGAGAATGTTTCTGCTCGTGTAGATAGGAAATTGGTTGAGAACTCTTCAATATGAAGTTGATTTGAACTGTAAATGGTCCATAATTATTTTAACCCTTTACCGTACCTCCTATCTTAACTCTTGTACTTGTAAAAGCTATTAAGAAATGATAAATAAAATGGTTTCGGGAAAACGTTCAGTGGCATCGTCGTGGTAGAAGATTTACGGTGAACGAGTTTCATTCCTGCAGTCAGCTCAAGATTGAGTAGAGTGGTAAGAAAGAGAGGCCGTTACCTTGCAGTTGAACAACAGGGTCTAAAAATAAAAGCAACTGACTATCCTACTAATATTATAAATGCGAAAGTTTGTATGTATGGATGTGTGGATGTGTGGATGTTTGTAAATATTTCACGCAAAAACTACTGAACGGATTTAGATTAAATTTGGAACACAGTTAGTTTATAACCTGGATTAACGTATAGGCTACTTTTTATCCCGGTAGTACGTTCCCGCGGGATATTTTCCGACCTCCACGCGGGTGAAGCCGCTGGCAAAAGCTAGTTAATAATATTATGTAAAATTTTAATTCTCTTTCATATTCAGTTACCTACACAAACATTTTATTCCTACTATAAGTTACATAATATTCATTAACGGTTATATGAAGTCAGATTTGAATATTGTTTAAAATTTAACGTGAAAAAATACGTTCCATTCACTTTATGTTCCACACAACATCGTTGTCTTTCCTGCACCACTAACGTGACCCAAATTCTGATGATGGTATGAATACAGTACAAAAACATATAGAAATTAAATTCCGCGCGAGAGGTATGGCATATGTCAGTCACTACGGTAAAAGTATTTGCTGTCCCGGTTTACTAGTGAGTAGTGGGCCGTATTGAATTTAAAGATGTGATAGTTTGGAGTGGTGAATTGTTCCAAATTATACCAAATCGTATCTCTATGCATAACAATTTTTAGTATTAGCGGTACTAAATAATAAATTATTTATTTTTGTAAGTAAGTTGGTACAAACACTTTTACAAGTTAATAATATTTTTTAAACTAGATAATATGGTATTACCTATTTGAGTACTCTGAGAAGAGTAGCCGAGTAGCCCGAAATAAACTGAGTCTCTTTTAAAGTCCAGAAATAATCTTAGTCAGCTCATGACTATGAAGATTGATTGAGACCATATAGATTGGTGTTTGAAATTGTCCAGATTTATCATTCTGCAAAACCCATCGATAAACCAACAAGTAAATGCGCAAACCACAAAATGTCTGCAAAGCAGAACAGTTGCATTCATTAAAAAAATATGACACAGACAAGCCAATCATTCTAAAACACCCCTACAAGATTCTCTTCATGGGACACCGCCAATCCCCTAACTCGAAATCTTCACAACATTACCACCAGTGAATAGATCTCCAAATTAACAGGCTAAGGAAGAAGCACGAAACAAGGGGGAAGAAAAAGAAAACAAAAAGAAAACTGTAAACGTTTCATTGAAATACATAAAAGCCCACATCAAAATTCACTTTGCTCGCGGGGAGGCGCAATAAAAGTCCTGGGACGGGAACTGACGCGCGCTGAGCCTGTGATAAATAAAATAAATGCCCGTCAATCTGATCAGGGAGATCTTTACCAAGACCCCAACATCGATATTCCACACTGTTTTGATTACATTGCTGGTATAATACCAAGTGATGAAAGTAAAATTGAACTAGATGAGCAATGGAAACAAGGAGTATGTTTTGTTGCAGCTATTGTCAGTTGTGTAGAGGATTTTTTTTAGATGGGACGGCTTCAAGGGTTTTGAAGCAGTATCTTGGGGATCCTGAGTAAGCTATTGTTGTACTAGAGTTTGTAAACGATATTTGTTCGCAGACTAATGCAAACAATGTGATAAAGTTGGAGTTGTTTGAGAGATCAAAAGATTTAAAATTTATTCTTAACAATGAAAGTTGTGGAAACTTTTTAAATAATTCATCAGAGTAATGAAATAAGACTTATGATAGCGAATTTATGTTGCTTATTTATTCTTACTTTATTATTTCTGTTTTTCTTTTGTAGTGATATGGTTTTTTCGATGAAAATTAACTGTAAAGTGCAGTTCGAGAGACTTTCAGCCTGGTTAACAACAGGAAATGCAATAAATGTAGGTACACTTACCTCTCTTTTACTTTTTAATTAAAATATTACAGAATATAAATACTATACAATAAAAAAAAAAGATGGAACGCACTACAAACTTGTAGATCTCACGCCAAAATCACTGTTCTATTCGTATTTATAGGAGAGATTGAGCATAACTGCCGAAATGTAGGTCTATAATAACTCGTCGTACAGCTCTGCCGAATCCTTCCAGGGATACAGGCATCATGTCATGTTCTGTGTGAGTAACAATATAACTAACCGAATTTAAACAATAGGTTTTTGTATAAAATGATACTTCCATAAATAGTAGGAGTTTGATTCAACTCTTTAGTATGATTAAATTGAAGCATTTTTGATGAACGAAGTAGGTACTCGTATAGAAACATTGATCGCTTCCAACTTTATGTTGATAAAGCTAGAAGTTCTATCCAAACCCAAAGATAAATCGACAAACTTTTAATAGACTCCAATATTTACATGTGAAATGTAAAGAGTTTGAACAAAATTTCAATCCATGTAAGATATTGTACATCAAATTTAAACAAACACCAATTCGGGCTATGAATAATACATAGAGGAGGTCCGTCGATCCTTTCACTGCCTATCGATATACGCAGGCTGGGAACTGCCAACTTGGCTACTGCACCTGAAGGAAACCTTAAGCTTTTACGCTAGAGTTGAAAATTGAAAATACTGGATGCAGTAGCTTCTGGTTCGCATTTTCAGTTACAAAATTCTTACTGCATTCAGAATAGATCTTATTCCATTGATATAAGATTGGAAGCGGTGGTGTTCGGGTGCATATTTATGTTGGTTCATATTTTCCCTAAGGACGAGTTCAGTGTTAGGTTTATGATAATTTTTAGACCTCATCCGGTTATTATTGCTGGCTATTAAATTCCCGACTGAGATGTTTCTATAAAGATCTTTTTGCTTTCACTTTGAGATCAATTCCAATAAAAAATGAATGTGGATTATTTTCTGGGAGATTCCTTTTCTAATTTCTTTACACTGAAATGGTGGATTGAATCTATTATTATTATTGAAGTTGGTTTGTAATTGGTGTTGGAAAGTTCCGTCATCAAATGTTCCGTTTCACAGTTCTCACTTGCTCGGCGATATTGCTCGGGGTTCTCGTCCATTGATCGTCGTGGCACCTGAGCAGTATTGCCCTAAGTGGTGCGGTCATCGCGTGACCACCCGCCGTAATTGCCTCACAGACAACGCTATAACGTCCTGCCGCCGACAAGCAATTTTACTGCACCTATGTTTGAGTGTTTTTACTAGCTAAATTACTGTGATTTGACCGCATGCCAGGAACGTGTCGTAGTTATTTTAGAGGTAAAGTTATGTTACCGGACATATATGTCGCATTTTTTTACCTAATGTTAAGCTTCGACGGCTGTAAACATGTCCGCTGATGTCAAGTTTTTCAGTTCTCTACTATTTAAATAGTTAAAATCATTTTGACGCGGTTTCTATAAGAGTTTCAATTTTTTTTAAACAATTCTATACCAGTAATATTAATTAATAATCAATAGCCAAATCACGGAGACCTTCGCTCAACTTCCCGATAAACTGACCCCAATTTTTGACATTTCAAAAGGGCGTGCAAATGTTTTAAATGAAATAAATTAGGTATTCTAGTTTGAAATAGGTACCTATAGGAGGACTTCCTAATTCCATGCCTACTACGTAGTAAAAAAAAAAATATATAGCCAAAAAAATATATATATATTTGTACTGGAAAAAGTGTACCCGAGGCTCCCAGGCATCAGGCATCAAGGCGCAAGGGCTGCGCCAGGCACGCGTGCCCCGGCGCAAGGGCTGCGCTAGGCACGCGCGCCCCGGCGCCCTAGGCCCGTACGTCTGCGGCGCAGCTGTCAAGCTGACAAGTGAAGTGTCCGACAGATCATTTCTAGTGTGTTTTTATCAGTGTTACGTTTATTTTTATTGTTTATTGTTCTGAATTGTTATTTTAGTTATAGGTAAGTGCTCATGCAAAATGCCGGCTGTAGCGACGCCGGAATCAGTGCTAGTCAACCTGCTACATCGCTCGCTGTTCAGGTGAGATGTCCCCATTGCTCCCAGCCACGCTTTTTTAAAGGTGAACGGGGGCTACGGATACACTATGGCAAGGTTCACAAACCTCATAGTGTACCCTTGTGCCCCCCAGCCACAGCTCCAATTCAGCCGGACCAAACCCTTTGGAAAACACTTTCAAATTTAAAAAATTCTACTCCGATATTGAAGAGAATTCCCCGTGGCGCAAGGCGGTCTGTTGCTTTAAATTTGGCGCAATGTCTCCGCGTTGCGACCCAGGAGAATTCTTATAGCGCCTGGGAGCAACTACTTACGTTCCCCTATCGGATTCTGCATGTCCACAAAAGTTTGGCAACTACAAAAACATTAACAAACCAAATTAAAGATAACTGCAACAATTCGACCCCCATTTTAGATCCAAAATTACCAGTTTTCAATAAACCTTCACGGAGAGGCATATGTTCATATGTAGAATCCAAAATTAATGATGGTGACATCAGGGGAGCGGCCAGGCTGCTGTTCAGTAGCGATGTGGTGGCGCCCTACTCTCCAGAAACTCTTTCAGCCCTGGAGAGTAAACATCCAGCGCCTGCGGATGGTCTCACCTTTCCCGACTCTCCCTTCTCTCCTGACCCGGATTCAACCCGGATTCCGTTTAATATTACTACCCCCCAGTTGATAGCAGCCGTGAGCTCCTTCCGAAGTGGTTCCGCCAGCGGCCTCGATGGCCTGACTCCTCAGCATTTAAAAGATTTATTGAGTTCAGGCTCCGGGGAAGCTGGTGAGTCACTTTTGAAGGAGCTTGCGTCTTTAATCAACCTGATGCTCAACGGCGATGTAAGTGATGCCGTCGTCGATGTTTTGTACGGGGCTAACTTATGCGCCCTACGCAAGAGAGACGGCGGCATTCGACCCATTGCCGTTGGGTGCACCTATAGGCGTACGGCAGCCAAAATATGCTGCAAACTGTACACTGAAAAATTGAGCAACAAGTTTCAGCCCGTACAGCTCGGCTTTGGATCCAAAGGGGGCTGCGAAGCTGCCGTACATGCCCTTTCTAGTTTTTTAAATGACAGGAAAGGTGAGGTTATCCTCAAGGTTGACGTTAAGAACGCCTTCAACTCCGTTAACAGGGACACTTTGTTGGCTGAAGTTAAAAAGGAGTTGCCTGAAATCTACCGTTTTATTTGGCAGTGCTACAGGCATCCTTCAAAATTATTATATAAAGACAACGTCATAGAATCTGCAGTCGGATGTCAACAAGGTGACCCTCTCGGGCCAGTCATTTTCAGTTCGGCTATCCATCCCATAATACAACAATTAGATTCAAAATTCAATGTGTGGTATTTAGACGATGGAACACTAGGAGGTGCCGTAGACACTGTTCTAAAAGATTTTCAATTCTTAAAGCAGCAGTTCCAATCCATCGGCCTTGACCTTAATTACTCAAAATGTGAATTATACCTTTGTGACAATACCAACAGACAATCAACTATACAGAAATTTAATTCAATAGCCCCAGACATCAAACTTTTGGAAAAAAAATCACTGCACCTCCTAGGTTCCCCAATTCTCGAAGACAGTTTTTCACCTTTCATTGACGAAAAAATTCAACATTTTAACGATATTTCGGATAGACTTTCCAAAATTAATTTACATTCGGCATTCACCCTTATCAGATACTGCTGTTTCGGTCCAAATTTCATGTATTATCTACGCTCTTCCTCTTTATGGAAGCACCCAAACCTTTTAGACAAAGTCGATCAAATTCTTAAAAGCACTCTAACATCCATTTTAAATGTGACATTGGACGACCGCTCGTGGCTACAAGCCACACTACCGATTCGTTTTGGTGGGCTCGGCGTCCGCAAAATTTCTAGTGTAAGCTTACCGTTCCTGTCCTCGGTCCACGGCACTGAAAAGTTAATCACGAAAATCTTAGCTTCTTCTCAGGTTCACTCGGAAGTGCCGTGCTTGACTGATGCCATGAATGCCTGGAAGGTGGCTTGTCCGGATACGGCTCAGCCCGAGAACCTGTCTTCCCAGAGACAGTGGGATGAGCCGCTCTGCAGGTTGGTACGGAATAATCTCATTAATACGTCCACCAATACTGCTGAGCGTGCTCGCCTGCTGGCTGTGGGAGAATGGGAGTCGGGCTTATGGCTTCAGGCGCTACCGTCACCTAATATAGGAACTATGTTGGGTGACTCTACTTTCCGCCTCGCTACAAGTCTGCGTCTGGGTGCTCCTTGCGTGGCTCCGCATCGGTGTCAGTGCGGTGAAGCGGTTGACCGTCTCGGACACCATGGCCTTGCTTGCAGCAAGAGCGCTGGCCGGCTGGCACGGCACGCCAGCATTAATGACATCATCCGTCGAGCTCTTGTCACCGCCGGGGTGCCAGCAGTCTTAGAACCCAATGGCTTGGCACGCGACGATGGGAAGAGGCCAGACGGAATGACCATAATGCCTTGGAAGTTGGGTAGGCCTTTGGTGTGGGATGCAACCTGTGTCGACACCCTTGCGCCATCCCATCTTCTTAGCACGGCAGGCTGTGCTGGGGCGGCTGCTGCAGGTGCAGAAAACCTCAAACGGCGCAAATATAACAACCTTATTGGGAGCTATATGTTTGAGCCGTTTGGGGTTGAAACACTAGGGCCGTGGGGTCCGAGTGCCCATCGAGTATTCCGGGATATCGCCAAGCGGTTGGCCGAATCTTCACGTGACCAGAGGGCTGGCCTATTTTTAGGTCAAAGAATCAGCATTGCCATCCAACGTGGCAATGCTGCCAGCCTTCTGGGCACTTTTCCCACCGACAGCGATGCGGACGAATTCTTTGATGCCCAGTGAGCTCTTTTCTTCTTTTTTTTTTTCCCTTTTATTTAATTGTACATAATATATTTATTTAAGTGTTAGTTTGTATATTATATTGTTATTTAATAATGTTAATAATCTATTTTAAATGTGTATAACAACTACATAAATGGTTTATTGGTAATTGTTGTCATAGTGTTAAAGAATGATTTGATGATTACTACGATTATTTAATAAGACGGCTGTTGATTTATAAAACTATAAACTGACTAAATGTTAAGGGTCAAATATTTTTTTTGTTCAGTTAATGGTAAGAATACATGGTGAAATAAAAATTATGTGGCAATAGTTTACCAACGTGTTGGGTATCGATATCGAAAACTTATGGAAGTAAGAAATGTGTTTTGCATCATTCGTTGGGCGAAGGCCTATAATCGATCAGCTGTTTTTCTAATTTAGTACATAATTTTTACCATTTTCCTAAAACCAATGCATAACCATCGTTTGGCCTTAATGTAAAAGTCAGTGTTATTTAAAGATTTGAACTAAGTTGGAAGGAGGAAATAAAAAATAATTCTATATTTTTTATTTACATCGATGATTGATTTATAGATTTGTAACTTTTCCTTAGAAATAATATCCTACAAATATATGAAGATATACTTTTGCGGCAAAACCTATTTCCTTTCGCCCTAATTAAAACTTCTGATGCATCAGTTTAAAACCATTCCGATTCGATTTAAGTCAATTCACCAAAGAATACTTTAACCAAAATACTTAGCTTCATATATAAAAACTGTTTTTTCAACCCAAAAATAACCGAATAAAGTTCACCAGATACTGCAGCAAAACATAATCCCAGCAATAAAGGGGAAACGTGTTTAGCAGTTCAAAAGATGAGATTCCGTTAGATACCAGTACTATAGGGTAGCGTGTTCAGTACCCATTGTTCAGCTGATAACTATCTCGCACTAAGTAGTTCAGTTGCTAGTCTAACTTAGTCTGGTTCTGTCTTTTAACGTTTTAGAAGTATTGCTGGGGTTCGTAATTTCTTGTTCGTTTTGTTGGCTGCAAGTTGGAATGTTCCGTCTTCTTCACCGTGGGTTAAATAGGTTAACTGATTAAATAATGATATAGATAAGTTTATGTAGTTGAGGTTCTAGGTACTCATCGGTAATTATAGTTAGTGCTCTGTGTCATGCCAGACGTAAAGCATAGTACCATCCCATTTATTTATTTAAACTTCTCGCACACAAAAATGTACAAAGGCGGCCATAATGCTATTTCTTCCCGTGAGTGTTGGAAGAGGCGACTAGGGGACTTACTAGAGAATGGGCAGCAGCGTTCTCTATGCACCTTACCACGATACTGCGATCACCAACCCGCCTGCCAAGCGTGGCGATTTTGGCAAACCCCTCCCAAATTGGGGAAGGCCTATGTCCAGCAGTGGACGTCTTCCGGCTGAAATAATGATGATGATAGTTAATGCTCTACTGTATCTGGGAACGCAATTCATAGTTTTGGCTGAAGTCTGCCTTTCCTACTAGGTAGCACCTGCGGACATTAGAGTAGCTCGGGAGCCGAATTAAGAATGAATAACGACACGATTTGACTGGTGTATTTACTCGAGATGTGTTTTTATCCATTCGAAAAGTTGATTAATTAGAAGTAGGGAACTATTTTCAGACGAATCCGTACCTTCGTTGACGGACTTACAGACCAGGCTCCGTAACTACCCTGATACTCTAAAATGGCGAAGAGTGGCGTAATACAAATCGAACCTTATAACTTTTGAAATTGTCTGTGGAAGCCTGATTTCTGCTATAGGAAAATGATAATTTATCCACACAACGAAATAATAAATGAAACAAACTTTCAATGACGCACGCGACAGCAGTGCAGGTCGTTTCATACCTACTGGTAGGACAACAGAATAACTCATACGAAAAGGAGAAGTAACTTTCATGAACTTTTATATAAAACTAGCTTCTGCCCGCGACTTCGTCCGCGTTAAATTTCTTGTTCCCCCGACCCTTCCCGGCGCGTCGAATCGCCTACCCGTGCGATTTTCCCCGTTTTTGCTACATTTTTCATTACTGCTCCGCTTCTCTTTATTATAGCGTGATGTTGTATACTCTATAGCCTTTCTCGATAAATAGGCTACTCAACACAAAAGAATTTTTCAATTCGGACCAGTAGTTCCTGAGAGTAGCGCGTTCAATCAAACAAACAAACTCTTCAGCTTTATAATATTAAATAAATATAGATTAAACCAAATTTACCTTCGCAACAAGAAACAACAACAAAGTACAATTTCGGGATAACCACAAACTGCTTTATAATTATATAAAACTGCAGCCCACTTAAAAGATAAGATGACTCATGAAATTCACCTACTACTTTCAACACTCACCACCTCACAGGATGCACTTAGCAGCTTGGCATTAATGAGCAGAGATAACACAAGAGATAACATCAGCAGTACTGAACGAAGCTCTGACAGGGACTAAACACAGGTGTTGTGGGTTACATGGCAAAGTTGTGCCAGTCACGTGATCATCACGCAAATTATACCAGCGTGAACAAAATTTCAGTAGGTAAACACGGTGATACTAATAGGATGTAGGCCCACTGTGCACAACGTTGCGAAAAAGGGACGTGCTACGTCGTGCACTGAAATCAATTGTACTATCATCTTCGTATGCCTAGCTTTTTAGGGTTCCATTGCCAAATGGCAAAAACGGAACCCTTATAGATTCGTCATGTTTGTCTGTCTGTCCGTCTGTCTGTCTGTCTGTCTGTCCGTCCGTATGTCACAGCCACTTTTCTCCGAAACTATAAGAGCTACGCTGTTGAAACTTGGTAAGTAGATGTATTCTGTGAACCGCATCAAGATTTTTACACTACAATAGAAAAAAAAAAATCCGGGGTTCCCGTACTTAGAACTGAAACGCAAATTTTTTTTTTTTCATCATACCCATACGTGTGGGGTATCTATGAATAGGTCTTCAAAAATGGTATTGAGGTTTATAATATCAATTTTTCTAAACTGAATAGTTTGCGCGAGAGACGCTTCCAAAGTGGTAAAATGTGTCCCCCCCCCCCCCGTAACTTCTGAAATAAGAGAATGATAAAACTCAAAAAATATATGCAGTACATAACCATGTAAACTTCCACTGAAAATTGGTTTGAACGAGATCCAGTAAGTAATTTTTTCTAATACCTCCTAAATCGTAAACCGCAATTTACCTTTCATTCAATCAACTCAAATATAAAAAAAAAACATTAGTTTCATAAGCATAAACCTTATACATAAACCGAGGATACCTACAGGTTTGTACAGAACGCTCGGTGCGCGAGTCCGACTCGCGCTTGGCCGGTTTTTTCTCAACTATATTGGGGTCGGCTTCCAGTCTAACCGGATGCAGCTAAAAATCATTATTTTACATGAAGCAGTGCCTATCTGACCTCCACCACCCAGTTACTGGGTAATACGATACCCCTTTCCATTTTCCATTGTCATACATTTTAGTGCTATTTTACCAACTAGTGCTGTAATTTATTTATTTTATTTATTTAAATTACATTTATAACACCTTTACAGTAATATCCAGTAGTGCTATGAAATTCTAGCTACTCGTTGGGAATTGAGTTTGTTACACGTTACTTTGGACTAGCGTCGGGGACGATGGGCGTCGATTGACATGAAAGATGTGTGACATGCGTGTTAACGATAGACCCCGACGTAAAAAGAGCGGTGTTATAAGTTTGGCCGCTATTTGTATCTGCCTATGACACCGTAACTCTTAAGCGGGTGATCCGATTTTGGTGCGATTTTTCATTCAAAAGTAGGCTTTCTAGCGGTGGTCCTTAGACATGTTTATCAAAATCAGATCAGCTGTTTCGACACGACAATCCTTTGATCAAAATATTACCTACAACTTCGTATTAAACTTCAGTTCGGTGGTTTTTAAATTTAACTTTTTTGATGTTAGATAGTGATAGTTATCACATCTGTGAAGTAGTGCCAATCATTAAAAAAAAACCTACATTTATATAACGCGACGCTGCGAAACTCGTTGTAAAAGCGACATGCACACCACGATATCCTATAAAGTATACGTCACACCAACATTCCTAGGAAACTCAGCCACTCCCGGCATGTTCTCACCTGCAAAAGGTATTGATTTCTAATAAGGAAGTTTTGCACGAACTCGCCTCCTTATTGGGAACGTCTCATTAACCTCCAAGAGCCGGTAACTTAAATGTCAACAAGGCTCTCATACTCGTAAAAAGATAATATTACGTTTATTACCTACGAATATTTAACCAGAAGGTATATTTTGTTTATACTGCCGTCCACTAACTAAAAGGCCGTTAAGCAACAGTTGGTCGTTTTTCACTTCATAATGTAGTCTTATACAACTTTCGATGCTCTATCTTTTGTTGTAAGAATCATTATTCTATGATTTATAGTTTTAGAGATACAGAACATTGCTGAGCAGTTAAACCACATAAATTTCGTAACTCCCTTAGTTAAAAAGCGGCTAAACCACAATACTTCTCTAGAAAGACGTTAACGTACTTTAACGGCAAATTGATGTATCATTTTTTTCTAAATTTACTTAACTAAAAGTACGTTATCTAGTCATGCTTGACTAAATAGCAGCTAAGCGTATTTAACTACCTTCATGTACTGTGTCACAAATAACCATCTAAACATCGTGCCTTAACTATAAAGCAGTTATCAAGAAAAACTACACTAGAAAGCAGTTATACGCCAATAGCGGCTTTTAAGTTATGTATTGAAATTAGTATTAGCTAAATATCAATCGCTAGAAAGCAGCTAAACGACAATACTAGACTAAAAAGCAGTTAAACGCTCGTGATTTGCGTTTGCGTTTGACCAGCTCAGGCTATAATTCCTTCCTTTTCACTTCGGGTGCTCGTTAGCGCACTGACGTGCGGCGCGTCTCTTGATTTTTGGCGCCACAATTACGAGAATGGCGCAAAATATGCAAAGGTAAGCTGACATTATTATTTCATTTATATATATTTTTTTTCATTTTTTTTTTTTTTTAAATAGATATTTGTAATATTATTATAAATACGACAGTATGTTTGGATGTTTGTAAATCTAAGCAAAAACGAATGAATAGTTTTTAATTTATCTAACTTTATAAATGCCTGTTTTCGTTACCATATATTTTTATGTATGCCGCAATACCTGCACAGGTAAAACGCGTGCTGCTAGTTTTCATTATGTACCTACATATTGCAAGAGGGTTTTAAAGTACATACCTACTGTTTCTAAGTTCATCGTAATTGTTGTTGTAGGTATCTGTTTCGATTGCTGGTTGTTTTATACCTACTAGTGCGAAAGATGTGTCGTATAATTTTTTTTTTTTTTTTTTTTTTTTTTTTTCCACAACTATCACACAACGCCATCTAGTCCTAAGCTAAGCAGAGCTTGTGTTATGGGTACTAGACAACTGATAAACATACTTATATATTTCTAAATACATACATATTATAGATAAATTACACCCAGACACAGAACAAATGATCGTGCTCATCACACAAACATTTGTCCTGGGTGGGAATCGAACCCACGACCTCCGGCATAGCAGTCAGGGTCACTAACCACTAGACCAACAGGTCTGTCAATTGGTTCATTAGTTAACTGATTATATTTCATTGTATTTTAGACGTCCCTGTGTATCCAAACTACGATGAATAGTGTGTTGGTGGACCAGGAATTTCCAACTGCACAACGCCTTGCCACTAACAGCATGCCATCTATACGCATTTCCACTTGCTCTAATATTAGCCAAAAAGAATCAAAGTACCCCCGCATGAATAATAACGATTTAGTTAATCTTCTCTACCAAGAATCTTACTCGATGACATCACAAGTGTTTCAAAAATTCAATGAAACACAAATCACATATAATTATAGTCAACTAGAAGAAACTCTGAAGCTTACAATAGAAACATTAACTCAACAGCGTATACTGCCACGAATCAATGCCCACTCCTTCCCCGATGCCATCTTCTTCTCACTGCATTATACCAGAAATATTAGATTATGACAGTGATGACTCTGTTAAGGATAAGGACTACCAACCATGTGAAGAAGTTTTTAGTGATAATACTGAATATGGTTATGACATGCAAAGACAAACTACAGTTTCAAACCCTAAAAGTAAACCAATATTGAAAAGGAAAACATCAATAACTAAAACGTTTCCCAAAAAATTAATAACGCGACGACATACTCAAGAATTTACAAGAACAGAAGAGATTATTGGACATCGGTTACCTAAGAAAAGACGTACATCTTTATCTATTTTTGATTGCTCTATTTCTACAGATTTAGTAAATTTAGCATCACCATCTTCCACAAAGAGAAATAAATATGATACCAGCTTGAAAGATAGATTAGTTGATAAGAAAAAGGAACGCAGAAGCAAGTACAATGTAAAAACAGGCTGTGATATGAAGTGTACAAAATGTTGTTTAACTATATTTACTCCCGAGGAACGTTTGGATATTAATAACAAGTATTGGATGATGACACATTCTGAAAGAAGATTATTTATAAGAAGTAATTATACGGTAGCAGTTCCTAAGAGAAAATATGTTCAGGAGCCTAAGAGAAATGCAAAAAGAGCTTTTACTTTACAAAAGAGTGATGGAGTTTTAAAGAAGGTATGCAAAGTATTTTTCATAACTACTTTAGGTTACTGCAAAAAAATGACAAAATATTGCATAATTCTCTTAATCCCGACAAGGATATTGATAAACGGGGCATGCACGTAAAGACTCCAGCTCTTAATAGAGATATTATTACGGAACATATTGAATCTTTCAATCCAGCTGCACCGCACTATCGTCGTGAACACGCTCCTCATCGTCGTTATTTGCCCAGTGAAATTAAAATTACGTTTATGTATTCTGACTTTTGTTCGAAATATCCAGAATACAAAGTGGGCTATGAGCTATACCGATCACATATAAAGACTCTAAACATATCGTTGATTATGACGTTATGTGTTACGCACAATTATATTATTTCAACTTTGCAATTATTGATCTTTGATTGTGATATGTTTATTTCATAAGTGCATAAGAATTTGAAACCAAGTGTCACTCATGTGCCATAAAGCTTTAAAAAACGATACTTACATGTTTTGGGTATTTTTTAAATAATTATAATATAATTTTTCCTATGGTTTCGCGAATACTGATTATTATTAAAGATGTAATTGTGATCTCATTACTGAATAAGATTTGTAAAAGTTTGATTAAACTTGTTTTTTTTTATACTGTTTAATTAAATAATAAGCTATTTTTTAAGTTCCTACACAATTTAATTAGACGTACTGATTATCTATTATTTTTTATTAATAAATAAAGTTCTGATTTTCATAAAATAGTTTTTAACTTTTCAACTTTTTACCCGCAAGTGCTTATTTAAAAGGCAGTTAATTGCGAGCGAGATGTCTTTAACTGCCTTCTAGTTGAGCAATAGGAGAACCAGTATAAAAAGATGTTTTACAATACCGAGTTTAAAAGCGTTTAAAATCCCATAACTGCTTTCTAAGTAAGCGAAGTTAGTCTTCCAAGTGTTAGTTACTAGGCTATAAGTCTGTTAAAATCCTTTAACTGCTTTATAACTAAGTATATTTTGATAACTTTTACTATAAGTACAAGACGTGGCGGCTACAAGAAATTGCTTTACTATAAAGCAGTTAAGGTATGGTTAGCGGCCTTATAGTGCAGTATATTATGTAAAAATGAAAAAAATTGCTTAGCTAAAAGTTAGAAAATGAATTTAAATAAAATGTGATTAATATAAATGAATAAACTAAATCACATATTGTGCAAAAAGACTGTGCCTACGTACATAACTTGCAACCTTGTTCCTAGGTAGCATAGTTTTCAAGAGACATCAATTCCCACTTATTTTTGCGTTTTCTCGAAAACTACTTTTTGCACTTAGCTGCCTTTTAGTTAGTGGACGGCAGTATACGTCCATGACTGCGAACAGTTAGTCTATCATGTTGCCTAACCTTTCATTGATGCCATCGTCGATACATTTTAACGGGTCACTTTAAGAACCATTTAATTTGTTGAGAGTCGTTTCAAAAAACGTAACATAAGCCGCCACGTAATACTGTCGACAACAAGACTTTATCTCATTAATACAATAATATTATTACTGACTGATGAGATTTTGCAACGCTGCTAACATGTAGGTATTGTGGCTGCAGTAACAGACTTCGTTGGACAACTAAGTATTATAGATTACAAGTTAGTTTTCACATAGAAACTTCAAATCAAATAAATAATAATCAGCGAGCTTTGTACCACACCCACGATTTCTTGAAAGCATAACGTTTAGGAGCTAAATAATTTAATAGGATCTCATCGTATGAATGCGGGCCGCTCAACGAGCCTTGAGTTAATTTGTGGGAGAAAGTCGGAACGTTACCTCACGAGTTATGAGGGAAGTAGAAAATCTTGAAAGTTTATCTGTGTAGTCTGATGAAAGAAAATCAATACGAGCCGGTACGTTTTTGCACGCGCTTCGTAACTTTTTGACCATTACGACACTTTAGTTACGTGAAGAGTCGTCAAGACTCGCTCGACTTCTCACCAAGTGTGCTAAAGCGAAATGAACTTAATTTCAATTGGGTGCAAGTATTTCAAACACTGCAGAAAGCTTTTTTGTAAAATCAAAATCAAAAGTTATTTATTCAAACTAGGCTGAGAGTCAGCACTTTTTGAACGTCAAAATTACATAATACAGTTCCCCAAAACACCCGCCCTTCACCAGTTCTTAGTGCTTTAGCTGGAAAGAAGTGGCGCAACAAATTCCTCTGCAGCACAACTGTCTGTTAATTTAGAAGTACTTGATTCTATACAGTAATATGTAAGTAATTAACATTACGAAAAACAAAACATTATTTGCCATATATCTCAGCTACCACACGCCAATATACCAACAAAACTTTGAAAACTTTACTCAAACTAATAAACAATAAAACAAAAACGTAAACAGCACTTAAAACCTAAATAAAAGCCTCTAAACATGAAGGGCGGGCCCGCTTACGTATACAATACTAATTCAGCATTATACATATATGTTCATTTAGCAAACCTGAATAAGCAAGTCCTTTGGAGTAAAATAAATTAACAGTTAATACCAATAAAACAATAACAAGAAAAAATATGTTCAGCAAGACAGATCCACATTAACAGACCCACTGGTCTACCAATTACTTTCTTAATAATCACAAACAGTAATACAGACCGAAAAATCAAGGATAAACTCACAGGTAGCCCAACATTCGAAAAAAAAAAACAGAACATTGTTCACTAACTACCTTCTCCCCGTACACTGGCTGACTAGCTCCGGTGCTCACTCCCTAACTTCGGAATACCATTGAATAATTCCCATCAGCAGGAGTGCTGCCAACGTAACGGCGGTTTAATATTTTTCTGCGGTTAGTCCGCTTGCTTGTTAGTATAAACCTGCATAAATTCATTGTTGAGAAAACTTGTAGTACAGAATACGTGAAATGTTTTCAGTATTCGCAGTATAGGAGCATTCGAAGCATTTATGTTATGAAGAGAAATGGAAATAATAACGTAAGTACCTTTTAATCATTCTTAACAAGCGCTATAAAATAAGGTGATAAAAATAAAGGAAACATCGACGCTTCCTCATTATACATGTGAGTATATATAAATGGCATGCGAAACTAGCTTCATTTTTCTGACTGACCGCCTCTTGACAAGACAAAAGTACCTATTATTTATTGGTTTATTTGAAACAAATGCTTTGAGTTTGAGTTATACACAGAATCTGTTGTCCCGTGTGTTGCTGGACGTAAGGAATAGCACCATCCTATTTCTTACCGTGGGAATCGTAGAAGGCTACTAAGGAATAGAGAATGGGCAGAAGCGCTCTCTGTGCATATTACTACCATATTGCGATCGTCAAACCGCTTGCCAAGCGTGGCGATTATGGCAAACCCACCTTTGGGGAAGGCTTATGTCCAGCAGTGTACGTCTTTCAGCTGAAATAAATGAGGATGATTCTATGATGATGATGATGCCACAGTTCATCCAGAATTATTTCTCTAAATGATGGTGAAAACTGTTTAAAATCTGTGTATTTTAGAATAATAACACTGTTCCACGACTTCGTACGCATACAATTTTGGGCACCGACCCATCGCGTCGTATCCCATCGCCCGCCCGCTCTATTATCTCCTTTACACTTTTTTTTTTATATTTTGCTCGGCTCCGGCGTGATGTAGGTACCAGAGATAACATCCCGTTATTTCTCTATAATTAGTGTAGATATAGATATACAGTACTTAGATAAGTATGTATATCATATAGTTACCTAGATAATAGAAGTGAACACATACTGGTGAGGCTCCGACGGAAGGCGAAATTAGGTACCTTCGACGCGGACAGAAAAAACTGATGTACGCAAGTGTCTCGCCTACGGGCCAGGGGGTGAGGGAAATCGTGCACCTTACCTCCTCGTGTGGCCGCTCGATCTACCAGCAGCTCTGCTCCGGAGTCTTCACAATTCAGCACCACGTGTCGGCTTAGTCCAGAGGCACAAACACAGCACTTCAGTTTTACCGTCGAAGCCACAGAATACACCACTAAAGAAACAGCGGGACTGCTATGAACTTATAATATTCAATTACATCGTTTTGCGATAAAAGTACAGCGGGTAAAAAAAAAGACAGCGATCGCGGTGGAATCCATATTTGAACTGTTATAATGTCTTTCTCGAACGAGCCATAAAGAAGGCGACGCTCATTGGCGAGAAGTTTGCTAGGTGCACGATTGTGATTGGCGGGAAAGGACTAGCTTGACATCTTGCGTAATAGTTTAACAAAATAAAATAGATGGCGCTAACACATACTAAGCCCGCGTTTCCGTGACGACGTGCGAAAGCGTATTATAAACATTTTTTGTTCTTTATAGTTATGTGTAAAATGGCAAACATGCTAACCTATATTTGAAAAATCCGAGTAACATGTAATTTTGTAAACAAAAAACCAAACAAAATTACATGTTACTCGGATTTTTCAAATGTAGGGTTACATTTGAAAAATCCGAGTAACTTGTAACTTGTGTTTTGTTTGGTTTCCTTTTGCACTAACAGTACAATCGTGCTTTTCTGAATGAAATGGTTATAATTATCATAGTTTTGAGTGCACCCAACCACAGGTTTTTTTTCTAGCCATCCTTCTCATCCACATAACAGTAGTTTGTATGCAAAATAGCTAAAATTCAACTTAACTGTGCCGCACAGGACAGGTTAGTAAAGCTAAAAGTTAATAATAGTCTGTTGTTTGTGCGAACTATAAACCGTTACACTCTGTGATTGTTTGTTTAACGACTATAAAATAATATGGGTTTAGTCTGTGGTCGCTATCAGGGAGATTATTGCGGATACTTTGGGGCGGCCTCTAAGAGGCACGGATACGGCAAGTGGTTCTAGTTCGCGGAATGTTTTCATCTATCATGCATGGCTCTCTCCAATAAGTTAATAGACGTATAGACGTATATACAAAAATGCACTTACGTAAATTAATTTGATTGGTGTTGTTTATAATAAAACGAGACAGAAATTAACAAAGTTTTACACACTTACTTATCTCGTGATTTACAGCTGAAAAATGTTGATACCTAACTTTTCTTTTAATCCAAAGATTATATGAAAGACAAAAGACTAAATAAAAGCGATAAGACTGCTAGCGTGCAGAAATTTTGTTCTCTACAGTTACTTACTGGAGCCAACTCTTACTTCCACTGTTCAAACTTATAAGAAATCCAACTTTATTCGGAGTGCATACACAAAATGTTGATGTCGCATCTGCATCTTCTCCCTCACCCTCATAATCTGTGGCCACTTAAAGCTATGCCCACACGCGCCGACATCACGAGTCGCGAGCAAACACCGCGGCCACCGCAGCGCTATTACATACATTTATACGTGTGCAGCGATCCTAACGGACACTGTCACCGCAAATCAGTGCGCTATGGACGTAACGTGATTTTTGTGGGCTTCGCGTGTGGCCCGCCTATCAGGTTCCACCTCGAATTTGTAGTTGGAAAACTGGGATTTTTATATTGGTGTTGTAAGAGGAATGAAAATGTTTTTATTCTAGATTTTCGCTTTCTGTAAAAAAAAGACCCTACTTGTGATTAAGACAAAATAAAACAACAGACTAAATCAAATTAACGTTAAGCATGAATCATTTTCATATTTGTGAATTTTGTTGTTTTAAAATTGTCAAAGAGAAATACAAAACGACATTTTAATTATGTTTGTGCTTTTATAAAACAACCTGTGCGTGCCATCGCATTCAATTCAACAATCGTTTAAATTCCATTTGCCTGGGACGGCAACTAACTATTTTTCCAAATAATTATTCTATACATACACACGGTAAGAAATAAGCTTTTAGAGCTATGACATAACTAGCTCAATATTTCCCATCACATATAAAAATGTTTGTACATCGGTGGTTCGCACATAAATCGCGGCAATCTGAAGTGTGCCGTACAAAACACGCGATGAGTAATGTGCACCGCGCCTTATCGAGCCACCGCGGGCCTTGGAGTAACGACTGCAATTAATACACACGTGAGAAATAGGCAAATTATGATATTATTATAAGCATACAACATAATGTGGGGCACTTGACTTTTTAACTTCGTCCAGCTTTGAATAATCGACTTCATAATGGTTTTATCACTTTCAACAATTACTCTCACTAAATTGAGAGTGAGAGATGATTGATTGATTGAGAGTATTCTTAGTGGTTTGGTCATGTTGAGAAGATGAATGAAGGGCGGCTGACAAAAGTAATTTACAAGGCAGAAGTGACTGGACTTATATCGAAAGGGGACGCCCTAGGAAAACATATAGTGTTCTTATTGGTGATGTTCTTCAGAAGGGTAAGGTGCGTAGCACTGGTAACCTGCGTGCGTTTATGACATAATGTATGTATGTACTTAAAAGAGGCAAAAGTAGTATGTAAGGATCGTAGCAGGTGGCGTGCTGTAGTTTCTGCCTACCCCCCATGGGGAAAAGGCGTGATTTTATCTATCTATGTGTTTGTGTCTCACTAAATTGTAACGTTATTATGGTTGTAACTGTCTAACTTTCACATAGTCAAAAAGAAATGTCTTTTTATAAGTGCAATTGATATTTATTCAGAAATTATAATGTCATACATTACGTCCTAAAAGCTAAGCTAAGGTGATGTACGCGCGGCGCCCGCCATCTTTTAGAAATAAACTAGTGTGCAAGCAAGACAGTTGTTTCTAATCCCGATACCCATACATATCATAAGGTTCATAATAAATTATCACATCAAAAAAAATCGCATCGATATTGGAACTTTGTTGCCTAAGTCCACTAATTTTCAGTATGGGCCCACTGTGCGTTGCCACACTCGCCACGCCAAAATGTAGGTTTACCCTCGCGTATAGATGTTTCATATAATAAAAAATAAAATAATAAAATAAAAATGTTTATTTCAATTACATAGAATTCTTTAACATAACTGATTCGGAGATCCTTTTAAGCACATAGATGCTTGTGTTAAGTGACTCCGCACTTCCACTTAACGTAATACAGATTATGCAATTAAGAAAACAAAAAAAAAAAGAAAACAGAATAATAAAATAAAATACAAAAAAATCAGAAAGGAGGGAGCGCGCTTGTGTGAAATATGCAAGTGGATTTGAGTGTGTGCGTGTGTGTGTGTGTTTGTGTTCGAGAGTGTGTGAAAAAATTGTAGATATGTGCGAAATTATATAAATAATGTTAGTGTACATTGTGTATGAGTGAAATTTATTTACCTGCATTTAAGTAGATATAAGTTTAAGTATCGGGTAGAATTAGATCTACGTTTAGGTTAGCCCTGCGACAATGTCTTGGGATCGGAGGTAAGCAGGAACAGTGTCCTCCACTAACGTTATTGTGAAAATTTCGTTTCAATCAGTTTTTGTCTTGCATAAATTATGGGAAGGATGTTACCATGGCCTCAATGTCATCGTAGGTTTTCCTTTTAAGCCATTCAGACACAGCTACTTTACAGTCACGGAGTTTCAGAGGATAAATGTTGAGTTCTTTGTTCAATAGGTTATATAAGTGGGAAGATTGTCTTGCATACTGCCTCTTAGCAAACACAGATCTAGCTGGGACAGTTGGAGCGACTACGTAGCTTCTTCTGCTATTCATACTCGGCTTTTTGGGATCATGCGGTAGGGATCTGTGTTTTCTGAGGATAAGATGGAGAAGGTAAAGTTTTCGTACGGACAGAGTGTCAGAGGTTAGGTTAGGTATCTATAGGGTTTGAAGAGTAAAACCTTGAGTAGAGATCTCTGCGCCCTTTCAAGTTCTCAAAATTTAATTTTTGTTGTTCCACCCCAGCATGGTAAACAGTAGGTAAGAATCGATTGGGCTAGTGATACGTAGACTTTCAACAGAAGGATTTTTGAAGCTATGCTTCGCAATTTTTTAAAGGTCCAAATTAATTTCCTAACTCTTTACATGAGCAGTTCAGTACGCATGTGCCACGACAAGCGTTGATCAATCATGATGCCCAGGTACTTGGTATACTGTGACCGGACGATTTTTGTACAAGTGCAGTCAGGAATTGAGGGGTTGGCATTGTTTATACATAAATAAAACATAATAACCTATTTAAACCAAATGTTGTTCCCCATACATAGAACATAAACTCAAAATTTTTTTTTTCATCAAACCCATACGTGTGGGGTATCTATGAATAGGTCTTCAAAAATGGTAATGAGGTTTCTAATATCATTTTTTTCTAAACTGAACAGTTTGCGCGAGAGACACTTCCAAAGTGGTAAAATGAGTGTCCCCCCCCCCCCGTAACTTCTAAAATAAGAGAATGATAAAACTAAAAAAAATATATGATGTACATTACTATGTAAACTCCACCGAAAATTGGTTTGAATGAGATCGAGTGAGTAGTTTTTTTTAAAACGTCATAAATCGTAAACCGCAATTTACCTTACATTCAATCAACTGAAATATAAAAATTAAAAAAAAACATTTATTTTTAAACCGAGAATACCTACAGGTTTGTACGGAACCCTCGGTGCGCGAGTCCGACTCGCACTTGGCCGGTTTTTTTTTTAGCCGTATTGTTTACAAAAATGGAGTGCTACTTTCAGAAATGTAATTTTACATTGAAATAAAACTGAAAAAGCTGAATTTTTTTTTTTAAAAATCCGGAGAAAAATTCCGGTGGAATATGATTCAAAATAAGGAGCTGAATGCACTCTGTCAGTCTGTGGAGGGATGTCCCTTACATCCAGTATGTACTTTATTGCATGAATGCAGAAACTTATTTTCGTAAATTCATGTCGAAAAGGGACGTATGACCAGATGAATGAATTTAAACGAGGCAAAAACAGTATGTAAGTATGGTACTAGGCGGCGTTCTGTTGTTTCTGCCGACCCTCGAGGAAAAAAAGGCGTGAGTTTATGTATGTATATGTTACCGGCCAAACCCGATTTCAGGACAAACTAGTTTTGCCTAGGCTAAACTAGTTCTTCACGCGATAGGATTAACTAATATAGCCTAGTCCAAACTAATTTGTCCTAAGCCCGATAGCATAAACTAGTTTAGGCTAGTCCAAACTAATTTTTCCTAAGCCCGATAGGATAGATCAGTGTAGGCTAGGCCAAACTAGTTGATCCTGATATAAACACACTCTAGGATAAACTGGTATGGCCCAGTCTAAACATTATAGTAAAACTAGAAAATGAAAATAAATCGATAAACTGAATAAAATACTCCGTGATTGGAAAAATAATCATTTTGATTAAAACCACACTTATTCGTCGTTAAAAGTTATCATTATCATTACATATTATAAAATAAAGTCACTTCGCTGTCTGTCTGTCCCTATGTATGCTTATATCTTTAAAACTCCACAACGAATTTTGATGTGGGTTTTTTTAATAGATAGAGTGATTCAACAGAAAGGTTTATATGTATATAACATGCATAATATAGTAAATGAACACTGATAATTTTAGAGGTTTCTAATGTGATATTTTCCGACAGCTATACGGGCAAAGTATTTGAAAGTGAAGACCAACTGGACTCTGAGGGTCGAAAGGTTGGAGTCGCGCCACAACATCAACTTTAAGTCGTTCGTGGTACGAGTTCCAACCGACCATCTACAGACCTACTTAAGAGAAGACTTTTGGCCGAAAGGTGTCGTGTTTCGACGCTTCCGAGGACGGTTACGCGACACCACGCAGCGGAACACGACGCCGTCTTCATTACGTGTTTAGAGACAGTTTTCGTTTAGTTTAGTTTTATAGAATATGTATTAGTTTATAGTTATTGATTTTATATTATTTATGTATTGTTTTTATGGGCCTTAGTAGCCTGAAATAAAGGATTGTATTGTATTGTAAAGCCACTGGCCAAAGTACTATTCTTATAACTATGTTTAATTTGGTGTCTGGCAAATAACTGAGTGTTTATATAGGTAGAATAGGAGCGTTAAGAAAAACCAGGAAGACTTATATTCAATTCAATCCAGCCCTATGTCGCAGTATTCTTACTCTGAATACTATTAGTTTTATTTTAAGTACCCTGTAGAGCGCCAAGGGGTACTGTAGTACCCAGAACGAACATAACTAACATCTACCCTCAAAATTAATTTTAAAAAAAATCTCATTTATTTCAGCTTTTTAACTGTATATTTTATTTTGGTATACAATTGTGATTTTAATTTACGAACTACGGATGTGTATGTGATCGGATTCGGATGTGATCGAATAATATTTGCGGTCGGCCGGAAAATTGCGGAAAATTTGGCTATCAAGTCGGTAGATCAAACACACAAGATATGTAAGTACCCCCATGGGAAAAAGGCGTAATTTTATGTATGTATAACATGGATTAATGCATTCTTACCGCGGTAATACGTCCTCTTGCGATAATTTCCGACATCTACGCGGGCGAAGCCGCGGGCAAAAGCTAGTACTGAATAAAATACTCCGTGATTGGAAAAATAATCATAATAGGTTTTACCTATGAAAATGCCGTTTTGTATGAAAAAAATTAAACGAATTTTTTTCAGGTATTTTTTATTTGTATTTATCGAAATAATCAACCACGCAATCAATGCATCTTTGCCAACGCAGTGGCAGATGCCCTTCTTAAAAAAACGCAGCTGGACGGGAGGCAACTAATTCTTCAAAGGCATTTTGTACTGCCTCTGGGGTATTGAATTTTTTTCCCGCCAAGAAGTTATCCAAATTCTGGAAAAAGTAGTAGTCTGTTGGCACAAGGTCTGGTGAGTAGGGCGGATGACGGAGAGCTTCCAACCCCAGTTCTTGCAACTTGGAGACCGTCTGTTGTGCAGTATGAGGTCGCGCGTTGTCGTGCAGGAGCAGCGGAGACGAGCGATTGACCAATGCTGGTTGGAGATGTGCCAGCTTCTCCATCATTGAGTTCATTTCTTCACAGTACACATCTGCAGTAATGCTCACCCCGTTTGGTAAGAAGCTGTGATGAATTACACCGGCGCTAGACCACCAAACAGTGGCCATCACTTTTCTAGGGGTAAGTTTTCGTTTAGGGCATTGTTTAGGTGCTGAACCAGGATCCAACCAACTTGCTGAGCGCTTGCGGTTATCAAACAGAATCCATTTTTCATCGCAGGTAACAATGCGGTTCAAAATTCCTTCATTTGTGTGTCTGTTGAGCAGTGCAAGGCACGTCTCGACGCGTACTTCACGCTGGCGATCATTGAGTTCGTGGGGCACCCATTTGTCAAGCTTTTTTACCTTGCCAATTTGACGCAAATGGACCAATATTGTTTTGACGCTAACGTCGAAAGCTGCTGCTAATTCAGCCGTAGATTGTGTATCATCAGCTTCCACAATCGCCTTTAATTCGTCATTTTCGACCAAAGTCTTCGGACGACCGCGAGGTTCATTTTTCAGGTCGAAATTTCCAGAACGGAAGCGAGCAAACCAATAACAGGTGGTGCGTTGGTTTGTAGAGTTAGCTCCGTAAACGTCGTTGATGTTGCGTGCCGCTTGTGCCGCGTTGCTGCCACGACGATACTCATATTCCATAATTACTCGAATTTTTAACGTATCCATGATGACGAAAAAGATTGAAATGCGATGAAAATGTAACACTAATCAATAAACAAATGACTACTTTTGGAAAAAGAATTCCATGTTTTTAAAATAAAATTTATTTGAACTTAGAATTCTTAGACAAACAAAAATTATTTTGATTTGAAATGGCCAGTACTGCAGAACGGCAATTTCATAGGTAAAGACCTAATATTTATTAAAACTATAAATGATTCGTCGTCAAAAGTTATGGATATTGGTAATACAAATAATCATACTAAAACAAATAGTAAGTGTTTTTTAATAGAAGCAATAATCATATCTCAATTATTAAAATTGTTTTGCCAAGGTTTTGTGAGATGCAGCTGCAACAAAAACTGTTCCACAAACAGATGCCAGTGCAAGAAGGCAATGACACTCCGCAAATCTAAGCGCCACCAAAGCAAACTATGTAAAAAACATAACAATTTTAGTAATTGAGATATGATTATTGCTTCTATAAAAAAAAAACACTTATTATTTGTTATATTATACTATGATTATTTGTATTACCAATCCACACTATATCCACACTATAATATTATAAATGCAAAAGTAACTCTGTCTGTCTGTCTCACTTTCCTGCTAAAACTACTGAACCGATTTAAATGAAATTTGATACACAGATAGTTTAGAGCCTGAGAAAGGACATAGGCTACTTTTCATCCCGGTAGTATGTTCCCGCGGGATAATTTCCGACCTCCACGCGGGCGAAGCCGCTGGCAAAAGCTAGTTATCCATAACTTTTAACGACGAATCATTATGGTTTTACTAAAAATTATAATTTTTCCAATCACGGAGTATTTTATTCAGTTTATCGATTTATTTTCATTTTCTAGTTTTACTATAATGTTAAGACTGGGCCATACCAGTTTATCCTAGAGTGTGTTTATATCAGGATCAACTAGTTTGGCCAAGCCTACACTGATCTATCCTACCGGGCTTAAGAAAAATTCGTTTGCACTAGCCTAAACTAGTTTATCCTATCGGGCTTAGGACAAATTAGTTTGGACTAGGCTATACTAGTTAATCCTATCGCGTATAGGAAGAACTAGTTTAGCCTAGGCAAAACTAGTTTGTCCTGAAATTGGGTTTGGTCGGTAACATATATAATTATATAATGCATAAAAATCAAAACGTACGTACGATAAGTAAATTTATGCGAATCGACTTAAGCCATATTCAAGTCGTTACATCATCTCCGCAATAATTAATGTCAAAAATTTGTCGAAAATGTTTATAATTAGATGTTTTTTACAGATTGAAAATGAGATGAGAATGTGAACGTACTTGGAAAATACGGAAATTGTCTTTGTTTTCGGACAAATACTTCATCACTTCAGTACATTTGTATTTGACAGAGTGAAATTAATTTCCGAACGGCGTTGTAGCATCATTAACGACTGCCATTGTTTGTAACTGTGCGAGTGAGGCATCATCACACTGTCATGTTATTTTGATCGTAATTTTACAGAGTCGATTGCAATAGCTTTGCAACGATTAACAATGTTGTGTCGAATTTATCATAAATTATCATGAAACATGTATTTTTGAGAAATAATGAGCAGTGTCACGATATCATCTACATATACAGGGTGTCCAAGAACCTGGCGTCCAACTGGATTCCCACGATGCCCCAAGTTCTAACAGTACTCAGAAAAATATTTTAAAAAATCCACCCCATGTACTTACAGAATTATACTGATTTCAAAAAAAAGGGGAAATGAGCACCCTGTGACATACTTTTGAATGCTGTGACTGCTAATGCTGATAATTTCGATATTTCTTGGAGGTTTTGTAATCTAGGGTATTGCTGTGTCTAAATAGAATGTAAAAATAAAGTACTTATTGTACCATTTTAAAATAAAATATTATTTTAACTAAAGGTGATATGGAAAACTATTGAATTTCGCAACTTTGACCGACTGTAGTGTAAAAAAAATGTACCAAAATAGTATGGCAAGTGACGTCAAATTTTGACGCGTTTATTCCTCTTTTTAAAAAGGTATAATACTTACACATTAATTTGAAAAAAAAAAATTTGATAATATTTTTACTCAACAACCCAATTTTTACGAAGTGCCTACCTACTAACGGTAACTGTCGGACCCTTTCTTATCTTAGAAACTGTTATGTTACTACTATTATTTACTTCGGTTCCAAGAGTGAGCAAGAAGGAAATACACACAGGTAGATGGGTTCCCAGTAGAATAAAAGCAAAGAATGTTAGTTTAAAGATATTTTATTAAAATAAATGTTCAAAATGTTGACCACCCGCGGCAATACAAGCTCTCACTCTCCTTAAAAAGGACCGCTTTATGTTTCGCGAGTAACTTTTTTGACGTATCACCTGCACTGCTTGTGTAATCTTCTCACGAAGGTCAGCGATGTCATTAATGGGCTTCGCATAAACGGGCTCCTTCATAGTTCCCCAGAAAAAAAAATCCTTCCCACAGAGAATACCGGTCCACATGTTCACTTTGAACCGGTACTGGGATCTATCTTCTCGCATCAAGTGCGGATTTTCCACATGCCACTCGTGCAAGTTGTGTAGGTTCATGTAGCCATCCTTCTTAAATGTTGATTCATCTGACCACAAAATTTTGTCGATAAAGTTTTCGTCTTCTCGATGTTTTTGCAGGATTGTTTCACAAAACGCGACTCGGCTCGGATAGTCTCGAGGTAAAAGACTTTGCACTCGCTGTACGTGGTACGGATGATATTCTTCTTTTTGGAGAATACTGTGTGCTGTGCTCTTCGGTATCCCCGTATCAGCTTCTATTCCTCGCACAGAGATGCTTGGATTTGCCGACACCGCCTCTAAAACTTCATCGCGTATGAAGTCATTTACGGGTCGTCCTTCACCAGCTACTTGATTGGGGAACCGCCCGTCACATAGTGATCTGTGCACATTAATGAAAACTCGATGGTCGGGATATCGCGTAGCCCTCGGATACCTTTCTCTGTAAAGTCTCGCTGCAGCTCGTCCATTACCTCTACATTCTCCATAAATGTAGTGCATATTTGCGTATTCTTGCGGAGTGTAGGTCGCCATGGTAGCACACACAAAACACAAACTGTCCAAACACAGGCAAAGGTCGTCGTAAAGAGTTCGTTTCAAAGTCCAGAGCACAAAGAGTAATCGAGTCCAATAAACAAAGCTTTAAATCGTAGTACGTGATCAATGGTAACAATAAGAGAGAGGTGCGTAGTAACGGCAGGAGGCAGTGAAGCGTACTGACCGTACTGTTATCCTAAATAGCACGATCCCAGATAGCGTCACTATCTATCTCACTCGCACCTCTAACCTTTTTCTCCCTCACTCTTACCTGAATAATGGGGTACCATAAAGAAGAACCAGCAAATCGCAAAGATAGTTTCTGTCTTGCTCCCTCCTGTTGTAATAACGAATCACTATGGTGAGATGCATGCACATACCGTCCCTTACGGTCTAACCTGTTTTTTGAGAGGCCTGTTGTTATTTTTATGAGCATACAATAGTAATTCTTTAGAGGTTAGATTCAATTCGTCGTAAATTTTTCTTTCTAAGAATTCTGTAAGACATCGTAAAAATTGGGTTGTTGAGTAAAAATATTATCAAAAATTTTTTTTTTCAAATTAATGTGTAAGTATTATACCTTTTTAAAAAGAGGAATAAACGCGTCAAAATTTGACGTCACTTGCCATACTATTTTGGTACATTTTTTTTACACTACAGTCGGTCAAAGTTGCGAAATTCAATAGTTTTCCATATCACCTTTAGTTAAAATAATATTTTATTTTAAAATGGTACAATAAGTACTTTATTTTTACATTCTATTTAGACACAGCAATACCCTAGATTACAAAACCTCCAAGAAATATCGAAATTATCAGCATTAGCAGTCACAGCATTCAAAAGTATGTCACAGGGTGCTCATTTCCCCTTTTTTTTGAAATCAGTATAATTCTGTAAGTACATGGGGTGGATTTTTTAAAATATTTTTCTGAGTACTGTTAGAACTTGGGGCATCGTGGGAATCCAGTTGGACGCCAGGTTCTTGGACACCCTGTATAAGGTGTATCTATTCATACACGAAATATTTTAAGAGGTACACCTGTAGGTGGTAAAGAAGCTATAGCAACGAAAAAAAAATTTTCTAAGGGTTTTTTTTTTAATTTAATTTTTATGAATTATTTGACGCACATAAGAAATACTGGCTCCTTCTTATTTTTTACGGCCCGAGACACCGCGGCCATGCTCGTGCCGTCCGGTCATCGCCCTCGCAGCGTCAGGCGGGCCATTCATAGAATTTGGAGTAAAGGTTTTATGCAAAACGTCTCAAGTAGTTTTAAAATTATAATAATTACGAAAATTCAAAAACGCTTAGATAGAAATTTTCTTTTTGCTTCTATAGCTTCTATATCACCTACAGGTGTACCCCTTAAAATATTTCGTGTATGAATAGATACACCTTATATAGTATGCTGAAGTACGCACACACAGTAAATTATAGTATCTATGCCTTGAATATTGATTACGTTATTACATCCCATTTCCAAGTGATAACTTGCTATATCAGTAACATTTGTATGTCTTTTGGCGCTTCCATAATTAATTCATACTAACCATAACTGTTCGTTAGGTGCCCGATGTAAAGAATAGTACCATACCATTTCTCCCCGTGGGTGGCGTAAAAGACGACTCAATGCAGTTTCCCAACATGCGGCGATCGCCAACCCGCCTGCCAAGCGTGGTGATTATGGCAAATCCCCCCAAAATGGGAAGGCCTATGTCCAACAGTGGACGTCGTTTTGCACAAAAGATGATGATGATGATGATGAATTATTACTGTGATTAATATTTATAATGAACTAATGAGATACTGTTGTACCTATATACAATTTACATAGGTAATAAAACCATTCTATTGTATTTATAATTCCGTTTTATGTTTAACAACCTAGTTAAATCAAGTGCACCATAAAATAAGTAAGTCAATTATAACGAGATACGTGTTCAAAATATACAAATCCAAAAATAATGTCCACAAAAGGTTGAAAGTGAAATAACTTTGTTAGTATTTGCCCTTCGTTCAACGTACACGGGCGGCATATAATTGACTCGAAAAGCCGATTTGATCTTTTGGGAAAATTGGTTTTCCATAAAGAAGGCGCTATCTGACCTGTTAATATCAGTTAAGGAAATTATTTCGGGCCTTAATGAAATACAGTATAATGTACGAGTGTTTGGTACTTCATGCTGATGAGTTTGACTTCAATGGAGGAATTAAGTAAGAAGTGCGTCAGGTCAATGGGATCTCTTTCACTTAAGAGTCAACTTAATTATAATAGATTGTGTGCGTGCCCAGAGGCCATTAATTTGAACTTGTTTAAACGTTACCAGTAGCTTTTATATCCTTATTGGGCTTCGGGTTATATTTATTTAGAGTACTGTTTGTTTATTGAGTTAATGACATGAAGAACATAGCTTAGATTTCACGTATTTAATATATATAACCTACTCAAATCACTCCAGTGAGAATGAAATAAAAAGTAGCTTCGCCAAAAAATCCTATGCATAGTAGATTTTTAGTTTGACGGGAATAAAGTGGCATCTAGATCATTGTATTATGCATATATTTTATAGCTTATCTTCTACTTTATACCTCAGAGACAAAACTGAGACATATAACTCTAAACTAGTTTAATTTCGTCAGCAAATGTCAAAAGTTGGTCTCAAATTATGAATAATAAATCTAAATTATAAAGTAAGGAGCAAACACGAGCTATTTCGCAATCAACTAAAACACTAATTTAAATGGAAACTTATTAAAAAACGTCTGTCACAAAAGTTCAAGAACACTCCATATTCATTAACTGTTGAACAACAAAACAGTTTTAAGATGGCATTTCAGAGCGAGTACAATTTTGCTGGAACTCTTTTATACTTAAAGTCAAAAAGTCAGAGGAAAGTAGAGGGCGATGGGATGTTTATTTTATATCTCAATTAATTAGCGTGGCTCGTAGCGAGTTTAATCCCGTATTCATGACGCAGACTTAATAAGTGAGTTGATTCAAATTGCAAAACTGCTAACTCAACAGGCGACTGTGTCGGACGGTGTGCGATGTAGTGGCAACACTGCGCACAGATATTTATTTGTGTCAGCATTTCAAATATTCTCTACAGTTTTTTGGGAAAAATACGTTCGCGTATTTTAGAATTGTATCTAATGAGTACTTAGTCCAACAATACCTTACGGCTGAAATGATGAAGATATTAAGTATTTATTAACTGTGTTTTAGCAATCACAACACACAGTACATTCTGAAGTCAATAAAAATATTGCTCATGGGTGTTGAATACCCGGCAGAATAACCAACGCATTCAGACAGGCGTGACTAGTGGTACCGCCGTAATATCGCACATCACCACAAAGGAAGTTGCAGGTACAACAAACTAGTAGCATCGCCCTCTACTTTTTGCTAACAAAGGCTCACAGAGAGCTTAATTTCCGAATTTGCGACATATTTGTATGTATGGCAGTGTTTGTATTCTGTACACGACGTATTTTGGTTTTGTGAATTCAATCCTTGTGCGGAGGTGCAAATGACTGTTTTGTCCTCAAATTCAGGTCATGTCACAAACAGAAGACCTGCTGTTTGTAGCTGCTAAACTTATATTCTCTAACTACGTGTTTCCCGTTTGGATGAAATTCATTTCATGAAGTTTTGAAACGTTCTCAGAGATATTTTCAGCGTCGGAAATATCGATTTTGGAGCAACTTTGAAGAGAATAAGCTAAAGATTATGAAAGTATTTGACCTCGAAGCTGCATTCAAATTTTATGAACATTTAAATGCCTGCCAACAAAAATCTACATAAACTTGTCTCAAATTCAAATGCACGATTGCCCCCAGAATACCCAAAAATGTTAAGAGGCCTAAACAAAATTGTCTCTAACCTAATAGTGTGGACCTCCTTCGGAATCGCGGCGGTGCGTGACGACACCGAATTGTGCGCACCTTCCGTTAAATTTGCTCCGACAATAAGGCCCCCGGGAATCGGCCTACGAACACCGTATGATATTATCCCGGAGTGACCACGGGACCCTCAATCTACCAAAACATTGGCGTAAGACATGAGAGGACAAGGATTTATAGAGGTTTTATATCACCAGCGGTTTTGACCCTTCTTTCGCGTAAGTAACTACCCAATGTTGAGTGGAACTCGACTGAAACTGACGATAGGAATAAGATGAATTCTAGAAGATTTATGACAGAGGACAAGATGACTAATATTTCTAGTATAATTTAAAAGTCACTCAAAAACTCAGATGACAAAAAATTATAACAATCTTATTAGCAACATAAATGGCGACAATGAACTAAGCAATTGTACAGAAGGCATCAGTATTCATTTGTGAAACAATCACATCAATATAATCGTCGGAGGTGATTATGTAGATACCACTACCGGACATAACCTACTAGTCACAGCACTAATTTATGGTATCGACATCCTAAATTGTCGTGTTTATAGTGATGTCCTTTATTCCACGATCTATGTCTTCCGACATACAGTGTATGCAGATACGAATCAAGTTAGATTTACTAGCACACCTGGTGCCTTGTTCTAGCTTTATCCTACTCCCGGCCACCAAGTTGAATCAAATCTGTTCGTAGCAGTAAGTGCTGTAGATTCAATTACTCTTAGACTCGATGAGACTTCGAGAAAATATTTCCATTACCATCCTTAGCCAGGCTTAGAAGATAAGGCGAGAAAGGAAGTGAGTCTGAGATTAGTGATAATAAAGTTATCGCAAAGATAGTAGAATGTACGGGAGCTCATGGTATAATCGATTTTGTGAATTATCATCATCATCATCATTTCAGACAAAAAACGTCCTCTGCTGGACGCCTCCTCCAATTTCATTTGCCATAATCGCCACCCTTGGCAAGTGGGTTGGCAATCACAAGTTAAGCTGCTGCACATTCTCTAGTAAGTCCCTTAGTCGCCTTTACGACACCCACGGAGAGAAATGGGAACTATAGTAAGTCTATAAGGTATGAATTATTATATAAAATACCAACATAAGAGGAGTTTTAGAAATAGCAGCATACAAAAGTGTGCAACTACTCAAGCGTTCCTTTGACATAATTCCATAGTTACCCTTAACGGCTTCAACGTGAATAGAGTAGCCGTTTTTATAAAACCACCTCGTTATCCTAACCTATTTCCCACATACGAAGTGGATGAAATATTCAGTGCAGAATTAAAACTTTTTGGATCGACTCATCAAATAACCCGTATTGCAGGTGTCGTGCACAAAAAGTAAATTCCACACAGGACGTGGTGCGCCGTACGGACAAACGAATTGTTTTCGTTTTGCTTCCTGTCCGTCGGCAAAGGAGAATGTTTTATGTATTGTTGGACAAACTCATGGGGAGGATTTGAATTTGGGTTAATTTCGTATTGAAACATTGTTGCTGGTGACAACGTCAAAGTTCACAAAAATAATGGTTTTAAAGTTAATTTATTGGAATGAGTATGATACCTTTTATAGTTCTTCACCCAATGAATCCACATTTTACTGACGGATCAAATGAAGACCTTGATTTTAGATCTATAATTAACCTATATGTTTAAATAATTTTGGTACTAATCGCAGCACATTCGCTATATCAAATCTTAGCAGATAGATACTCTTTAATTGCCATTGACACGTACTTCTTTAATTACCTATCTAGTTTTTCTTACCCTCTATAACTTTGCTAGTAAGAGATAAAAAAGACGCCAGTGACTTAGACCACGGCCTAGTTTTCTGATTAGCATCAGACGCTGCCCTTTGGCTTACCTTTTGACGTTCGATCATATTGGCCGTTTGTGCGTACCTTTTTCGACATCTATTGCAAATAGACTTATCAGTTAAATGAAATTTTATATTAACTTTGCAGTAGATGAAATTTTTTGTAGCATATTTACATTATAAGAACATTGATGTTTACTATCTTTAAGAAATTATCTCAGGACATCACATTATTACAAAAGACCCAAAAAGTTGTTATCCAAAATATTCAAAATGATGCTTCTATTCGAATCTAAATACCAAACAGTGACTGCAGTGTTTCTTATTATTATTTTATTCTTAGGTATTTAATTTAATTGTTCTACTCAGTTTAATTTAAGCACTTCTTTATTTAAGAACACAATTTTAAAATTCAACTCCCAGCCGCTACATTCACACGTCTTGTTGGAATTATTCTCATATCATAAAACACCTCGCAAGACCTACTTTAACAAAGCGAGTGAAATTACAAACATAAAGTTTAATGTACAGACGCCAACACATCAAGCTACTACAATCTGTCAGATTTCTTTGATAGATTTTCGACTTTATTTCTAGAGCATTAGGTTCAAGGTTCATTGGGAAAAATTGACAGTTTCGGGTAGCTTGACCTGGTGGCGTCTGTACAAACCGAAAAAAAGAACATTTTCGCAAAAAACTGACTTTCTTTACTGGACCTGCATCAAAAATGCGGTCAGAGCTCTGGGGCGAGGCACGGCGAGGCACAGTGACACGGTCTATGCAAATGTTTCGTTGTACAAAGAGCGACTGGGGCGACTTCTTTCGCCTTATGCATAACAATTTTGGCTAATTCCCTACATCAGCTCTTAATCGCAATCGGACACATTCATATTTTTTGTTACTCTGCACTTTAATCTGGATTTTACGGTATGAAAGTATTTAACGGGTGAGCTGAGTTACACTTGTTGTGTAGGTGTAGTTGTTGCAAGCGAGATTGCAGAGCATGGTGACTTGGTTAATGCAACCCAGGTGTTCACTTAGCAATAGCAAAGTCTTATTGGGTTCTTCAACTAGAAATTTATCTGGAATTATGACTCATTGAATGCCAATAAATCTATTTCGTTCCGTGTGATGCCGGACGTAAAGAATAGCACCATCCCATTTCCTCCCATGGATGTCTTAAAAGGTGACTAAGGGATCTACTAGAGAATAATCAGCAGCGTTTTCTATCCATTTTTCTACCATACTGCGATCACCAACCCGCCTGCCAAGCGTGGCGATTATGGCAACCCTCCCAAGTTGGGAGAGGCCTATTTGCCTGGCCATGGCCAGCAGTGTAGGTACGTCTTTCAACTGAAATGATGATAATGAAATATATTTCAGTAGTGTTCCACATCTTTTTATTGTGTATTTATAACAAATAAACATATATTTCTTTCTTTCTAACCTTAAATCTAACTGGCGATAAATGTGTGTTTTAAATACCCCTGTCTAATGATATGTTTTGATAAACTATTCCACTAAAATATTCAGTGGTACAGTACTGTGTATCATTGCGGTTGTTCTGTTGTACATATTCTAGTAGCTACATGAAAACTTAAGGATCCAGAGAGAAACATCTTGTTCAATGCCAATGCTAATACATTAGTAATGAGTTTAAGCGCGGAGGAACCATTTCATTAGCTACCCTAATAAAGCTGGCTGTACGATTATCTTCTATTTATTGTGCGTTAGTTACACTTTAACTACTATAGTTTGCGATTTAACGATACTGAGAACTAGCTAAGCAAGGTTTTGTGTTCTCTCACAACAATTAGAAGGAAGAAAGTAGGGATGGAGTTTTCAGTCGTGTAGACATAACGTCAAGCATGTTAAGGATTATAGGGAAAAGCTCTCCTTGATCTATTTCCATAGAACAACAAACAAACGTGTCATGTTTACATATACATGTTTGCAAGATCAACAACTCCGGGGGATTTTTGTTCGCCTGAAAGCACTTACATCAACATCATCATCATCTGTCTAAACATTTCCCAAGTATGTTGGAGTCGGCTTCCAGTCTTACCGGCTGTAGCTGAATACCAGTATTTTACATGTAACAATTGCCTATCTGACCTCCACAACCCAGCTACTGGGTAATATGATACCCCTTGATAAGACTGGTTGTCACTTTCGGGCGTTCTCATTATGTTCATCATCATCATCATTTCAGCCGAAAGACGTCCACTGCTGGACATAGGCCTCCCCCAAGCACCGCCACCTCGACCTGTTCTGTGCCTCTCGCATCCAACGCATTCCTGCGGCCTTCACCAGGTCATCGGTCCATCTTGTGGGAGGCCTTCCAACGCTACGTCTTCCAGTACGCGGTCGCCACTCCAGAACCTTCCAACCCCATCGGCCATCTGTTCTGCGAGCAATGTGCCCTGCCCACTGCCACTTAAGTTTGGCAATTCTTCGGGCTATGTCGGTAACCTTGGTTTTCCTACGGATCTCATCATTTCTGATTCGATCACGTAGGGAAACTCCAAGCATAGCCCTCTCCATTGCTCTTTGGGTGACTTTGAGCCTTCTTATGAGGCCCATTGTGAGCGACCACGTCTCAGTACCATATGTCATCACTGGCAACACACACTGGTCAAAGACTTTTGTCTTGAGACACTGCGGTAATTGGGACGAGAATATACCGCGTAGCTTCCCGAACGCTGCCCAGCCGAGTCGGATTCGACCTCTTTCTCGAAGTTGGACCTACCTAACTGAACAGTCTGTCCTAGGTACACATATTCGTCCACAACTTCGAGTGTAGCGCTTCCGATCTTCATTGGAGTGGGTATCACATGAGCATTGGACATGACCTTTGTCTTGTCCATGTTCATCCTAAGACCCACTCTTTCGGAAGCTCTACTGAGGTCATCGAGCATTATGTTCGCAGTTGCTGAAATCACCTGAGCCATTTCATCAGGCTACAATTAGTCGAGTGAAGGCCCGACCCACAAAATCAGGGTAGCCACCGGACACTATCTGAAAACAAAATTAAAAATGGCCGTGGTTCACTCCGGTTCGTTCCCGGTTCCCTCGCGGCTCGGTGCCGGTTCGGTCTCGGGCCGGGCGTGCATTATTCATGACACCGGCACGCACGCCCGCGTATGAATTGAAACGAACCGGCGCGACGTTCGCCTTTTATGGCCCCAATGTAAATACGCTTCTGGAGCGATCCGTTTCAGATGGATTTGATTTTTCAATGATAAAATTTAAAATTACATTATTTTTCATGGAGATGTTTGTAGTTTTTCGCTGTTGAGATCGTTTGTTGTTATTTATTTTTAAAGTAAATACTGTTTTAACTTTATTTTATTGTTGCAAAGTTTTTGGTTTTGTGAAGTTTTAAAGCAAACGAATGATAATAAAATGCAACGCCTTTCGTACAACAAAAATAAATATTTGAACGTTAAAAACGGCATGGTCGAATTTACACTTTTGTTAGATGTAACTTCTCTACACTCGAAAAAGTCCCCACTAAAATGCTGGCGTATCTTTTTTTACTTTTTATTTTAATTCGTTAACTAAACAAATGTACGGCGGGAAATACCGCCAGCGTCAAAGGGTACAACTGCGCTACTAACAATATGAACCTCAATAGTTATAGCAATAACTATTGAGGTTCATATTACACAATGTAATTTATATCTTACTCATTTTAAAAATCATCATGATTCTACAGACACAAACAATCCTTTTGTAAATAAAGTGTATTCCAAAGTTATCTGATGAAAATGTAAACAATTATATACGTAGGGACGTATCCTGATCCATTTGTTTATATTTATAAATTAATTGCTTTGATTTAATTATTTGTATACGTAACTCGAAATTCTAATTAAAAATGACCTTAAAGAGGTCTATCTTTTAAAATTAGAGGTTTATTTAACAATAATTTAATATCCTCAATTTTCGTCGGTTACTTTTCCAATATAATATTATTACTAAACAATAATTATTTGTAAAAGCGGTGAGATAAGAACCATCTTTATACAGAAGAATGTGTTACTGTTTCGCTATAAATCGTGATTGTGTATGAATTTAAGTTAGTGAGTTAGTTTATAACAAAACATAGTTTGTTAACACTTTCATCCGATAATTTGGAACAGACTATAATAATGAGCGAGAAAACGAATGATGAAACATAACTGACATTAAATGTATGAGTTACCTACGCAAATACTCTACACATTTCTACAGTTGATGTTAATGTAGACATGAATAAAGTGCTGTGTCTATTTGAAATTTCTGAATAAATTCCGTTAGAGAAATAACTTGCTTCGACAAATGCATATTTTGTTTGTTCGTCCGAGGAACAAGTTTTTTTTTCTGATGTCGGAAATACCAGCTTTTTCCTGCGACTTATTACGGATTTGTTCGAAACAGTTACCGTGGCCGTGGCATAGGCAACTGAAGGAACCCGTGTGAGTTTAGTCAGTAAAAGTCTGACACGCCCTTCAGCTTCACCAAGATCGGGAGATGTGATTTGATGATTTTTCACCCAAAAAAATAAATTAAAAAAAGGTTATAAACTATGTGTGTGACAAAATTCATTCAATTCCGTTCAGCCGCTTTAGCGGGATTAAGTATCAAATCTCCAAACATACACACGTTCACGTTTATGATATTAGTAGGATACATAACAGCATGAAGAACAATTTGAAGTCACAGAACCTTACTAAAGCATAACAACATAAAATATTCGGTAAAGACCAGAACAATTAATAAAAAGGTACACGAATGAAGAGTCCCGAAAATTAAAACCAAAATAGTGATAAGTTCACTGTTTTGTTTATATATACAAATAAACCAACACATAAATTAGAAAAGTTTACAGCAACCATTGGTATACTTTAAATTATCACACGAAACATTAAGAATTGTAGAAGTTTTCAAAAATCTAACGAGGAACTTATCGTTTACAAAACGACAACAACAACAATTTCAACAAAAGTTTGAAAAAACAAAATCAAAGAAAAAAAATATTTAAGTCATGCAACAAACTTCGATAAAGACTTATAGCGGAAAATAAATAATGAAGAAATCGAAGTACAATCAAAGATCAAAAGTAGAACAAATGGTATCAAACCAATTGAAGACTCAGAAGTCTTGAAGACACAACACGAAAAAGCTAAAAAGAATTGTACGTACTCAAAGAGCGATGGAAAGGAATATAACCAAGATTAGAAAAAATCATAAAGTGAAGAGCGAAATCATCAAAAAAAAACTAAAATTACTAATGCTCTCTTACACGCACTCACCCTAAAATGGAAACGAGCTGGTCACATCGCTCGCTACATTGACAAAATGTGGACCGTAGAAAACACACGATGGGATGAGCCTAAAGAACTAAATGTTGGTAGAATAATAAGAAATTTGATATATCATCAGTCCAGCGCTAATGATATAAAAAACACGACGGGAAATGATTGGACTAATTTAGCCAAGGATAAAGCTGGATGAGGCCTTTACCCAAGAAGGGGTCCATCTAATATATAAAATTCTAGTGTCACAGTGTTTGTTACCAAACTCCTCCGAAACGGCTTAACCGATTTTTATGAAATTTTGTGTGGATATCGGGTAGGTCTGAGAATCGGCCAACATCTATTTTTCATACACCTAAATGACAAGGGTGAACCACCCCTAAATATTTTTTTTATTTTTTTGTCAATTTTTTTATTTTAATTTTATTATATTTGGCATTGAAAAATACATACAACTCTAAATTTTCACTCTTTTTCACCCGGCAAAACAATGTTTGCTGGGTCAGCTATAAATATAGTCTACCAACAATCATCATCATCATTTCAGCCGTATGACGTCCACTGCTGGATATAAGCCTCCCCTAATTTGGGGGGGTTTGCCATAATCGCCACGCTTGGCAGGCGGGTTGGCGATCGCAGTATGGTGGTATAGTGCATAAAGAATGCTCATTCTCTAGTAAGTCCCTTAGAAAATGGGATGGTGCTAATCTTTACGTCCGGCATCACACGGTACCCAACTACCAACAATACTACCAGAATATTAACATAATCTTAAACAAGCATACAACTAACAATATTTGAAATAATTCCACATTTCAAATATTGTTAGTTGTATGCTTGTTTAAGATTATGTTATTGTTGGCAAACGGCTTTATTATCATATTATAGTATAATAGGAACATAAGGCTTATAGAAATATTTTGAATATTGGCCAGCTTTGTTTCGAACTTTACAAGGTATATAGCTACGAAGTATATAGCTACGAATATTCAGAGAATATGTAAGTAAGCGAGAATTTGAAAACTTTCGGTACCTATTTAACGAAATATTTAATTTTACATATTGCCACCATGTTAAAAATAATAGGTACGGTCAACATCTAAAAAAAAAAATAAGTAGCCGCATTTACCCTTGTTTAGCTGACCAGAAAAGGAAGAATCTCTCTCCAAAAATATTTAAAACTAGCTTCTGCTTGCGACTTCGTCCGCGTTAAATTTCTTGTTCCCCCGACCCTTCCCGTCGCGTCGAATCGCTTACCCGTGCGATTTTCCCGGTCTTTGCAACATTTTCCATTACTGCTCCGCTCCTCTTAGTTGTAGCGTAATGTTATAGCCTTTCTCGATAAATAGGCTATCTATCACAAAAATAATTTTTCAATTTGGACCAGAAGTTCTTGACATTAGCGCGTTCAATCAAACAAACATACAAAAAAACAAAACTACACAGCTTTATAATATTTATTTAAAACTAGCTCCTGCCCGCGACTTCGTCCGCGTCAAATTTTTGCTCCCCTTTCCGTCGCATCGAATTGCCTGCAAGTTTTCGTCCATTTTTCGTTTGCTGCTCCGCTCCTTTTAACCGTAGCGTGATGTTATATAACCTATATAGCCTTTCTCAATAATTGGGCTACCCAACACAAAGATTTTTTCAATTCCGACCAGTAGTTCCTGAGATTAGCACGTTCAATCAAACAAACGAATAGCACCACCCCATTTCTTCCCGTGGGTGTCGTAAAAGGCGACCAAAGGACTTAGAGAATGGGCAGCAGCGTTCCCTATTCATTTTACCACCGAACTGCGATCGCTAACCCGCTTGCCAAGCGTGGCGATTATGGCAAAGCCTCCCAAATTGGGGGAGGCCTATGTCCAGCAGTGGACGTCTTACGGCTGAAATGATGATGATGATGATGAATCAAACAAACATACAAACAAACCCTTCAGCTTTATAATATTAAGTATAGATTAATATTTTAATAAGATCCCTCAAAAATTCCACCGCAAAAAAATGCTTTAAAAATTATCACCTATTGTAGCGAGACGGTTAAAGAAAAACACCAATTCACACCACTTTTATAATTTTGACAAAAATAATAGAAATACAACAGTAATATAAAAAAAAGTAAATGGTTAACTGCAGATTGAGATTATAAAAATATTTGGGTTTTAAAAAAGTGGGACGAGTCAAACTTAGTGGTTAAACAGATATAACGGAAATTATCTTCGCGCACGACCTATCCCCAATACGATTGCAATCGATTAAAATATAGGCCTATGCACGTCGATTTATAGGTTCCTTTTTTGTATCAAACACTAAGCTAAACCGTGAAATACACGTTACATCAGGATGCGTAAAATAGAAAATGATTTATAGATAATCTACTACAGTAAAATAGGAAAATAGGTAATGTTAAAAAGGTTCTTTATAACCAACCGGGTGCAATTATCCAGAAGGACACCGTCAGTGTTGCGTATAGCGACGGCAGTAAGTAGCCGTCTATGAAGGCGTCAGGCTCTGCGTCGGTGACAAATGTCCGCAACACGTCGCGGACCTCAGATTAATCCGACGGCTGGTAGCCCGTCGGGGAGAAGCCGAAATTCGGCTTCTATGGTCGTCGTCTAAAGAGAAATAAACAAAACGATCAGACCAAGGTTACAAGCAGAATCTTCTATATAGCTAGCGAGAATCGCCGGTAGAACAGATTAGAATAGTAAAGGGAAAAGAACAGACGTAATACGTACCAGTTGTACGGAAGAGTTGTACGGAAGAGTTGTACGGAAGAGTTGTACGGAAGAGTTGTACGGAAGAGTTGTACGGAAGAGTTGTACGGAAGAGTTGTACGGAAGAGTTGTACGGAAGAGTTGTACGGAAGAGTTGTACGGAAGAGTTGTACGGAAGAGTTGTACACAGAACTTTATCGCTTTGAGCGGATAGCACTTTTTAAAGTATCACTCGATAAATATACGGAGGCTTAGTTATAGGAAATTTAAGCGTAGAAGTACCGAAAATAAAAATGATCTGATCCGTTCGGATTCAATCTGCAATCTGCCAGTTGACAAGAAAAATTTTTGGCGTTAGATTTTACAGGATCGAAATTTGAAGTAGAACAAAAATATAAAGGCCAGTGTTTCTAAAAAAAGGTTGATATAGAAACCAAAAAGTTTCGTCCGCAGCGGATTTACGCTGCACTATGTGTCAACCAACTATGTCACTTTTTATAAAACTTAAGTTAAATATTGTTAATAAATTAGTTGTCCTAATATTAATTGTAAGAACTCATGCCGCCTGTGATACAGGTTTATCCTAGTACAGGCATCATACTTTGTACTTTCTATGTTATTTCTAAGATTTATACTGTATTTTACCTATTTTAAGTTTTTGAATAAATATTCTATTCTATGCTATTTTAAAAGCGTCAAGTAAATGCTTCACCCACGCTGTGGTCATGTTAAAAATTCAATTAAAAACCTCATTTGTGTTTTTCAACATGTTAAAAACTGTAGTCGTGTCTGTTCGACGCCGAAATATTAACACATGGTGTGAGAGGGAAGAGAGAAGCGAGAAAAAAGATGAATTGATAAGGAAAAGCCAATTTTTGCTTTAATCTAAAAACTTCTTTTGCTTTTGCTAAAAACTACTCAAACAACCGACTACAATTATTTTCTTTACATTACGTTTAAGAGGCCGTACACGAACTTTTGATTTCGTTGATCTACTTGACTGTATTTTAAATACTGTGTTTCCATAAGTTTTAAAGCACAACATGAAAGATCGTTTTAAATATTATACCTAATAATTGTGAACTTTTTTATAAATTTTTGAACTGAAGTTTATTTCTGTTGTCTTAATTTTAATGACAGTTCTAATTAGCCGAAATAACAGCCATTATTTGCCCATTTTCTCTAAAATTTGACAAAGTTATATTTTTTTTAAATACAAAACCCTCATTTATTAAATATTTTTAGTACAAAGTGATTCAAACTTTCTATAAGTGACTTTCACAACAATAAATTGTCAGTTTTTCATACCATGTAGACGTCGAAACGATTTGTAAATATACAATCGTTTTGACTCTTACTGCAACATTCACAAAGCAGTATGACTTCGATAAAAAACAAAATTAAATAATAAAAGCTCATTCATTAAGTCAAAGACAAAATAATAGTTTGTGTTGTTTATAACATTATTAACAACACAGTATACATTGAAACGTTTAGGAACATAGTATTTTAACAGCAAAATCACTTAAATCAGCGAAATCAGAAAATATAGTAGTCGGTCTCTTAAGAATAAACAAACCCAAAACGCTTTAAAAATAACAACAACATAACATCACGCCTTGTTTCCCCGAAGGGTTAGACAGAGGTGTACCTATAGTACACCCACATTTCGCCTGTTATGTTTAAGTCCCATATGTAATAGGGGGCAAGCCTATTGCCATCCACCGGGCACCAATCCAGACTCCGGGCTGCTACAGAGAAATTCCAGATGGAAAAACCCAATAAAACTTTGCGTGACCTGGGAATTGAACCCAGGACCTCATGCTCAGAATTAGCGCTTGCTGCCACTAGACCAAAGAAGCAGTCAAAAAAAAAACAGGCAGGCAGGCGTTAAAAATCTCAGCTAATATTCGGTCAAGGTTTATTAACAGGATAATTCAAAGAGACGACACAAATAAAATTGTACGTAAAAGTAGCCTTCGAGCAATCATACTCATTATAATTTAAACAACCAGCAGTACTTACAAAGCTCTCAATTAAAACAAATAATAATTAACTCACTTAACAAACACACGCACACCTATCTAAAAGCTGCACAGCAAACAAAACTAAATCCTCCTGTAACTCGCGCCGTGGAAACGAAGCAAAACTCTACTCTTTGACTCGGAAACAAATAGTTAATTACCTAGAGAGCTCGTTAGGCATGGATTGTGCCAAAGTTGCCTCTACTTTTTACAGTGCAGCCTTAAGTTCGCGGGATTTTAAACGAACCAAGAAACGTCTCGTTCTACTTACGACGTTTTATTAGACTACCGTTGTAGTGAATGGAATGCTTGAGAAATGGAGGTGACTCGCTGTAAATGGAGTTTGTTTCGTTTCCAAAGACTTATTGGGCTAGTTAAAAAGGGATTTTGGTTAGTTATTTGGGTAATTATTGAGATGTAAATAAGTTACTATTTGTTATTGAACTGATTGGTTTATTTGCCTTATACAACGTTAGACGATGCAATTGAGAACAAGAATAGACACACAGACAAATGACTTCATTTCTTTTAACCAAATATGTAATAAAATACTGAGACACGGTAAGCTACACAGTTACAGAAAAAATGAAATGTGTGATATTTAAAGAGATCAAGGAATTGGCCCTCAACAATACTGCTACAATTCACTGCACGGTGCATACCTACTTGAAAGGCAAACAGTCGCATACTGAACCAGGACATCAAATAGCATTAAAACTGGAATCCCACCTCATAAAGTTAAAAGAGCGAAATGAGCATCGAAACAGAGATCCTTTGTGGTATTTCTAAAAGGAATTGTTTCTGACTTATCATTAGATACGAACATCCCAAATTATACAGTGTTGTTTTACAAAGAGAAAACCTCCTATGCAGCCAGTACCTTTAAACCAAAAGGGTATACGTATGCTCATGTTTTAAATCGCATTAGACCAAACAAAGGGGCCCGCGAGCATATGTTATAGTGCGTTTATTACACCGCATATGGGCCAAATGTGCGGCATATTGGTGTATTTATCTTTTTCTTACTGTGATATTTACTAGGGTTTTTTGTAGGAAATATGAGCTTTTCCATATAAGCAGATATAGTAAACATTTTATGAACTCTGTTAGTCACATTTCGTGGTTCGAGAAAATTTTAATTTAGTTCAGCATTTTTTTAAATGCTGTGAGCCTTTTGGACGTGTTCGTCGAAATGGTTTTTTCGAAGAGAGTCTTGTATTGACTTAATGAGTGAGTGAACTTACTCAGAACTCAAAAAGGACATGTTTGATATAGGGAATGTATACTAAAAGTCATTACTTCATTGACTCCTACCAAAAAGCGAAAACTTATGGACTGTTTAAGTGAAATAATGAAGATCCACAATTTTAACAATTGCAGGAGCAAGTTCTACTGAATTCCAGTTCTCTGAACTCGCTATTTTCGTTAGTTGCCTAACACAGTAATTTCCTCCGAGATCGGCGCAATAATTCTATAGTCCCATATCAGAACATCCAGAAAAACAATTTAAAAGCGGTGTTGGTAGGCTAATATATGCTACGTAAGATTCACTATATATTATTCATAGAGACGCACGCACGCTTGCTTCGTCTGAATACATCGGCGTTCGCCTTTATTGCCAGACCCAAATGTGTTTATATACGCTGTGTCTCCGCGAAACTCTTTTATGGTCTGTTTATGGGATTCAGGATTTTGATCTGGTTATTTTAAATCTAGTCTTCCTTGTTATTTTTATATTAGTGTTAAGGATTTAAGTTCATGTTTTGGGAACATGTTCTGTCATCTTTTCGATATTATTATTTGCTACTTTAACTTTAGTAATGTATATTTATTACAATAAGCAGTTCCCTCAAGATTAAGATATAATATTGACAAGCAACGAAATATCTGCCTTAAGAACTTGTTTTCTTGACAAAACAATTTATCAGAGTCTAGATATCCTCCGACCCAATCACAGTAAAAATAATGTACAAAAACTTGCCTAACAATACGACACAAGTTTGGTTTTTCATGAATACTTAAATACGCCTGCGGCTACTAAAAAAATACAGCAAAAATAAAAGACGATAGAAACTGGTTGGTACCGATAGATGGAAATAGAAACAATCCATCCTCTTCAAATGCTTTTAAAAGAACAAATAGTGTACAATGAAAAACAGTGATTGCCCACTTAAAATTCATCAGCGAAGTTCGATGCTGGGAACATTTTCTGGGGCAAATAATAACAAAAAGGCTTTGGCCTGGATTTTAATGCTAGGGATGTGCAGAAATAAATTCACGAAGATTTTTCAGTGGACGCGGCGGGACTGCGTAATTTGTATGCTGCGTAGTATCGGGGTTCCGTATGCTGGTTTGTGGCGTTTGTAAATTAATTGTTACTGGTGCCGAATCCCTTATTCACAAACTAAACTAAATTTAAGTTCAGTGCATCTTTTTCTTTCTATTTCATTAAGGAAAGGTCAGAAGATAAATTTTAGTTTAGTCCTGTCAAATTAATCAGCGCTTGACGTAAATTGACGTAATTTTAGTAGGCAAGTTTTTAATCACATCTAAACTTGTATGGAGTAGTGACAGGCGCTGATTAATTTGACAGGACTAAACTAAAATTTTTCTTTTGTCCTCTTCTTAATGAAATACAAAGAATAAGATGCACTGAACTTAAAAGTTTAGTTTGTGAACAAGGAAATCGGTACCAATTTTTAATTTTGAGATAGGCTGAAGTAGTCTCGTCGCTTCATTTATAGGTGATTTAAAACCTTATTTAGATATGGAGTGGTTTTGCAACTATCAAATATGATATATTGTTTTCTGCCCACTACTTAGATTATCTACGCGAAATTTCTTGTTTTAACATAACGCATGTCCTATAGTATGAAATCGCCCACACACGAAATTATTTAGTCATCACTTAGTTAATTACTCGCTCTTTCAGATTTTATCTTGTTTTTGTTCGACTCTTAAGATCGTAAGCGTGATGTTAAATAGTCTAAAATCTCGCTCAAGAATTTGGCTACAAAATGTTTCGAATCCCCTAGGAACATTCAGGATTACCCTACATACAAACAAACAAATTTTGCCTATATGACATAGAATAGATAATCTATTTGCCGTAGTGCTACGCTCTCTTATAAAAAGCTGAGCTCTAATGGACTGAGTATGTGCCGATATTGTAAAATGTGGGGTTGACTGTAATAAGCACACTTTTATAAGCGTAGCGCATGGTTGGAAGCGTTGCCGTTGGTTAGTTGTTACTAGTTCTGCGGGGCCCTCTGTTACAGACATATGCGGTAATGATTATGTGTACTGATCTGACCACTATCTTGTGTCTGCTAAGTGTAATTTTAGAATATGTATTATTTTATTTTATTTGACTGGCCTGTTAGTCTAGTGGCTAGTGGCCCTGACTGCTAAGACTGAGGTCGTGGGTTCGATTCCCACCCAGGAAAAATCTTTGTGTGATGAGCGCAATCATTTGTTCTGTGTCTGGGTGTAATTTATCTATAATATGTATGTATTTAGAAATATTTAAGTATATTTATTAGTTGTCTGTTTACGATAGTACAGGGTCTGCCTAGTTTGGGACCAGATAACGCTGTGTTGGTTGTCCAAAGATATTTATTTTATTTATTTATTTATTTAACCTCTAAGTCCCTGACATACCACATTTGGTATAGACACAATCGTTTTTTAATTCGTAAATTAAAAAACGAAAAAACGTTTTAATTGTGTCTGTAATCGTAATTACAGACACAATTAAAACGTTTTTTTTACCGTAGTAATTGACTGGTTAAATATCAAAATGTGATTCCAGTAGTACCTAAAAGTAAAGTGACTTTGGGCGAAAAGAAACCCGACCAAATCTTCTTGTATACAAACCCTTGCAATAAATTGATAAGAAAGATTGACTGTCCAATGAAATTAAGAGAAAGCAGTTATAGACGGTGTAATATTATGGAGCAAAAACAAATGACAGATGACATGGTTCTGTTGGGCTCAAACGATTGGTGCACTTTCGAAATTAGTAAGTGTGCGTCAGACGGACGCGATTAATCTTGAACTTAATAACAATGCGTCCATGGCGTTGTTGGGGCTGATGCACTGGTGCTGTACGTCGACGATGTTCGCGGACGATCACGTTTGTGGCTTGCACGCCATGCTCTACAAGCGATACGCCACCACGCTCCAGGTTGCGCGCTAGCTCTTACAGCATTCTGACCATGGGTTTACTACCCATATTAGAAAAAAGTCATTTTTATGTTTTTTTTATCTTACTACTTTACTAACACTAGTTTCTAAAGTATTACTGTTCGAACATTTTATCGATTAAAGACTTGATTAAAAAGATTTTTTATTATTATTAAAGAAAGCGGTACAATAGGTACTGGCTGTACAACTTTGTTGTATATTATTGAATGGTACGGACCCTTTTCAGCGGCCCTCGCTTCACTCATCCCCGAACTATGGAGCGTCCGTCACCCGCGGGTTGGACCGTCAAATCCTGCTATAAATATACTCGCGAGCTCATTTATATCCAGCGCTCTTATTATTTGTTTACTGTTTTAATTTGTAATATGTAATTACCATTGTAAATAAGGTTTACTTAACATATGATATTGACGTGTACTTGAATGTACATGCCGTGGGAAATATTTTAATGAATAGAAGATCAGTGTTCGCCCAGTGGTAACGGCTGTGACTTACCAATTGCAGGTTGTGTGGTCGAACCCTAGCAGGTACTTTACATTGTGTAAATTCTTCATCACCAGTGCTCCCAAAGCGTGGAAGGAAAACATCGTGACGAAACCGGTTAGTTTATACACCTAACTACAAAAATTCGAACACATGTGATGTTCACCAAGCCATACTAGGCCCGCGTGGAGGAATACGGCCACTTCTTCTCACCAAGAAGAAGCCTGTGTCCCAACAGTGGGAACATTATAGGCTGAATTAGCAATATTAAAAGATAGACAGAACAAATAATTGGACAATTAACACAAAGTCATATATTTGGTTAATTAACTTGTACTTGTAGATACAGTCAGGGAAATTGGAAACTGTTGCAAATTGACAGCCTTTCATACCACTGTTGAAGTATGAAGACTCCGTTTTGAATATGCAGACTATTTAAGTTGGTAGTCAATTTATTCCCTCACTTAACCTACTGAATTTCGTAAAACAAATCTAACATAGTCCACGTTATCCAAAGAGGAAACAAAGTCCCGTATCGCAGTAACTGCACACATGTTTTACTTTCAGTGAGCAAACCTCGCAAGAACTAGCAACCAGCTGTCCAATAACAGCAATATAAATCCCAACTACTTCACTTAAATTGTCTGCTAAAATTAAACTGGAACAACAATTGTTCACACCACTACAATAAAAGTTAAATAAAGGCCTGGCGGCCACTTGCCCCGGAAATCCATTCGTTGAGGCCGCAGGCTCTAATTTCCTGTTCATGGCCGGGCCGCATAGAAACGTGATTCTTTGCGAGGTGCTCTGTACTGTGCGGGTACTACGAGTTAATGGTGTTGGGAATATGTAGTTCTGTTAAAGGTTTATGCAGTAAAATCATGTTAATTTCAGAAGCCAGAACGTTTGTTTGAATGTTTAATTGAAACTGCGAAACCCCTTTCATTTACTACAAATGGACTGGTAATTTAGTTCAGCTTGGCATAACTCCTACAATATGCCAAAACTGTCTTTATTATTTCACAAAATAAGGCTATTTTCACAAAATATTAAAGGAGCTTTCAAGGACCACGTATATGCTACGAGAATGCTACGCTACGTCGTAGCGGTGCTACGTCATAGCCGTAGCACTCACCTTTTCCCGCTAAGATATAGCCCGCTTTCGTATAGTACATTTGAATCCGATACGAGTATAAAATACCATATTAAAGTAAGGATCGTAGCAGGTGGTGCTCGCAGTTTCTGTCTACCCCCCTGGGAAAGAGACGCGAGTTTATCTATGTCTGTAAAAGTTGAATTTACATACTAAATCTAGGCGTTGTCTTAATAACAAAAGAAGATAGAAAAACATCTATATTATACTTAACGAAGTAACAAAAACCTCCCCGTAGGCTTTTCACGAACCGGAAATTAGTATCTTCAGGCGTTTCTCATGAAAAGCCGGGAGCGGTCCCGGAAGTGAGGAATTTCCCGCGGCCCGAGTGGCCGATGGTAATGTGCTGAATTAAATGGTGCCATATTAGTGAGTGTTCCACTACCTGTACTTACTGAGCTCTGTGAATACTAAATTACTTATTCGTGTTGTTGCTAACTGATGCAGTATTTAGCTAAGTGAATATTAGACTGCCAATACAATCGCATATAACTGAATGGAAGTTTGTTTTTATTGAGGGATAATAAACAACTAAAACATATATAATACAAAAGGTTAAGGAAATTTTAAGCGGTAATGTTGCAGTCCACTGCATTATCCGCAGATAAGATATATTTAAAGAACAGCGGTTGCCATTAGACGAGCATTACCAAGATTAACAAATATTATGAAATAAATAGTTACTATAAAACTAGCTAGTCAGTAGTAGTTATGGTCATAGAAGCAGTGTGTTAATTGTCTTCACTCCTAGGACCGATCACGAAATCTTAAAGGATATAATCCAATATTTACATACTGGATTTAAACACTCCTAATATTCTAAGTCGTGACCTAGTAATCTTTAAGTTTGTTTGAATTGGTTCCTTGCTTATGTAATATCCACACTATCCACACTATAATATCATAAATGCAAACGGTACTCTGTCTGTCTGTCTCGCTTTCCTGATAAACGACTGAACGGATTTAAATGAAATTTGGTACACAGATATAATAGTTTAGAGCCTGAGAAAGGACGTAGGCTACTTTTTATTCCGGTAGTACGTTCCCGCGGGTTATTTTCCGACCTCCACGCGGGCGAAGCCACTAGCAAAAGCTAGTACTAAATGAATATTTTACTTTCTTTCTCAAATCTTATTATAAATCCTTTTGACGCTAAACTACAGTCGTCTTAAGGCGTCTGTGCCAAACTAAAACAAAAGAAGAGGGTAGTTTTTAAGGAATTCTTCACAATAGCGTGTCCAAGTAATTAATTATTACAGACCTGAATAATTTTGTGCAGCGCCGCGGAATTAAGTTTAGAGCTTTTTAAAAGTAAATGTAAGTAAAACCAGAGGAAATGACCTTTTTTGGTGCATGTATGATGTTGAATTACTACTTAAATTTATGCCAGAATTACCTAAATGAATATGACGATGATAAATCCCGCCCACATTTGCCAGTCGTATTAAAAAAAAAATTGCGTTTTATTTCAGGCATTGTACCCATATACAAAATTTACAAAAATAAATAAAATCGAATCATAATCAATTAAAACTAAAATTTGAAATCAAAATTAAAAACATAAGGAAGATTAGAACAAAAAATTAAAATCAATATCAAAATTAAATTCAAAAACAAAAGAATCATAATCACGATCAAAATAAATGCAAAATTAAAATCAACATCATAATTAAAATAAAATCAAAATTAAAACATAAAACATAGAGGTATGTAAAGGTACCCATAGTCTTCAATTTTTTTTACATTTCATTCGTCATTTTTTGTTCCCGCTTAGGTGAACAGAAATCCAGTGCAAATATATAGGGCTTGCCAAGTTGCCCGAGACAGCCCTTAACATGCTATTACTGGAGCGTCTCAAATTCTGCCAAAAAAACGCGACCCTCAACCTCATGATGGCATAAAAGTCTGGGACCCTCGCTTCGGCAAACATGCTCGAGGCACTACAGTATCTTGGTAGTTTCATAAGGGTATTGAAGCCCGTACCGTGTGGTGCCGGACGTAAAGAATAACACCACCCCATTTCTTCCCGTGGGTGTCGTAAAAGGCGACTAAGGGACTTACTAGAGAATGGGCAGCAGCGTTCTCTATGCATTTTACCACCATACTGCGATCGCCAACCCGCCTGCCAAGCGTGGCGATTATGGCAAAGCCACCCAAATTGGGGGAGGCCGAAGACCAGCAGTGGACGTCTTACGGCTGAAGTGATGTGATGATGATTGAAGCCCAATGTGATGTGATAAAGGGCTAGCCAGTAACCGCAAAAATGAAAACGTCGAGCTGAGAATTACGTAATAGAATCTCCAATACTACTTTAACGTGGGACTTATAAAACTATGTATTTATATGATAACTTTACAAAACGGAAGCCTTAATTATCATTGATAAATGATTTTATTTCTGTAAGTAGGTTTGTACCAACACTTTTACACGTCAATAATATTTTTAAGCTAGATGAGTTCGGCGTTTCCTAACTGACTACTCTGAGAAAAATGGTCGAATCAAACTCAGAGGTCACAGTCTCTTTTAAATCCAGACATAATCTTAGTCACATCATGTGAAGGCATTTTCACATTTCCGGTACTCTTAAGTAACTAAAAACACACACACCTAACCATTTTATTTAATGCTAGTCGTAATTCCTATAAAATCCATGTATTCATCTAAGCCACTAAATCCTAAGAATCTCGACTCCAACGCACAGGAGGGCCATTGATCAATACAAGCCATTTCACCAGCATTCGCAAGCCAGCCACATACCCGTACAATTTACAGAGCTACAACACCACACTACATGGCCGTACTACATAAATCACTCTTATTTTTGTCGGTTAATACTCTTAGAACTTCCCTGAATAGTGCTGAGTCGTCAATAGATTTATGTTCGAACTATATTTTTAAGCGAATATGTGAAATATTTGGTCTTTTTAAATTGATAATTCAATATTGGTGCTTATTACTAAGTGAGTATTTATGAGTGTTTACCTAAAAGTAATTGAATGGCTGGCATTTAATTTTCAAAATGGTATTATGTCAATGTATTCAATACAAACAGTTGTTGGTAAACCTAATAAAATAAATGAATATAAAACATTATAGATTGATTTGGATGCGTTGTCAATATTGTATTGGATATTGTCCTTGGAGTGCATTCGTGATTTATTAGGGTACCGTAAGAAAAGAATTGCAAAAGATTTTTCTTAAATTTTAAGGCCGATGTCTAAGCGGGAAAATAAGCAAAGCTAATCGGCTATTTAATGAATAATCGACTTATAATATCTTTTTCTACAAACTGAGTTTTATTCATCGAATACGATAAATATCGTAGCATATACCACATCGTATACAAGCTACCGTATACTAAGCTCAAAATCCATATTTCGACCAAAACTGTACGCATAGCAACTAACACCAGTTTCAGGCACTTCATTCGAGCAGTATACATCAAACGATTACGACAAGTTTCCACTAAGATATTTTGAATTCTGTCAGTTTCAATATTCATTGTGACTACAATACGTCTTTGGAAGTTCATCCTGTTTCTTTGTTCCAGATTTTTGATTCAAAGTCTTTGAAAGCTTTCGTTCAAAGAGTAGGTATAATTAATTTGTACTACGGTGAATCTGTTGTATTGTTCCAACTAGTATAATTTTGACTCGGTTTCTGAGAATCTTCTTAATAATATATTTTACAGAATGTAACATTTTACACAGAAACATTAAGTAAACAGCTTATCGAACTCTTGCGTCGGTTCCGGACGTTCTGGGAAAAGAAGATTTATTCTCGGTGGAAATACTAGTACGTGCATAAATCTCCTTTTTTAAAGCCAGCGCTTTTATTTACTCAATAATTCTAGGAATTATAAGGTTATTAATATATTTATTTTCTGAGAACAAAGTTGGTGTATTTTAAATCAAACTAAAGCGGAAATAAGCATGTCGGTTGCAGACGACCTCGTCGGGTGGCTGGTACGAGAAGGGCCGGATTTGCCGGACAGCCAGTACGACTTCCGCAAGGGGCTCTCTACGGTAGACGCTATCATGCGCGTGCAAGCCCTCACGATGGAGAATGCAGTGACCCGGGGTGGGATCGTCTTGGCGGTGTCTCTAGACAACGCCAATGCCTTCAATATCTTGCCCTGGAATTGCATCACCAGTTACCTCTGTCGCGTGGTCGAGGCTTACCTGACGGATAGGGCCGTCATCTACCCCGGTCACCAGGGAGATTGGAACCGGCGAAAGATGTCGTGCGGTGTCCCACAGGGATCGGTCCTGGGGCCGCAACTGTGGGACATCAGATACAACTGGGTGCTGCGCGTCGACCTCCCTAACGGCGTCAGCGTGGTTTGCTATGCTGACGACACGCTGGTCCTGGCGCTAATGACACGCGGGGTTGTGACAATCGTCGAAAAGATCCGGCAATTGGGACTCGCGGTGGCCCTGCACAAGTCCAAGGCCATGGGTTTTCATGGTCCTCAGAACGCGCCACCTTCGGGTTCCCAACTCACAGTGGGAGGGGTTCACATCAGCGTCGAGTCGACGATGAAGTACCTGGGACTTGTCCTCTACAGCCGGTGGAACTTCGTTGATCATTTCCGACGTTTGGCTCCCAGACTGGAGCGGGTTGGGGCTGCCTTAAAGCGGCTCCTGCCCAATCTGGCACCAGTGTAGGCGCCCTCATTGAGGCTGCGCCCAGCGCACCGGTTGAGTGCTGCCCAAAGAGTCATGGCCATCCGGTTAATCCGGGGATACCGCACGGTCTCCTGCGAGGCGGCGAGCCTCCTTACCGGAATGCCGCCATGGTATCTGGAGGCAAAGGTCCTCGCCCATATGTAGGAATGGTGCGAGGAGGTGAAACGCCGGGGTGAAACTCCGATGCTGCAAGAAATCGCGGCACAGCGGACAGAGCTCCGGCAGGATCTCATGGCGACATGGCGGGTACGATTGTCGCAACCCAGCGCTGGGCATGCCACATTTGCGGTGGTATGTCCCCTCTTTGAGGAGTGGATAGAGAAGCGCCACGGCGTCCTCACCTTCCGCCTGACGCAGGTTCTCACTGGGCATGGGTGCTTCGGTGGGTTCCTGTTCAGGATAAAGCGGGAGAATACGCCCGGGTGTTTCCATTGCGAAGATCGTCTGGAGGACACGGTGGAGCACACGGTGGAGGTGTGCTCTGCCTGAGCGGAGCACCGCCGTGTCCTCGCGGAGGCGATCGGCGGCGGCGACCTCTCGCGTCCGGCCCTGGTGCGAGCCATGGTACGGAGCGAGAGGGCATGGGAAGCCATCACCTTTTTCTGCGAAGCAGTAATTCTCGCAAAGGAGGAAGTGGGGCGCGTGAGGAAGTGGTAATCTCTGCACCTTCACGTCCCTAGCCGCCGCAGGAGGAGACGCCCCGTCGGGAGTCAATAGCAGACTCCCGGCCACCGTAGGCGTGGGCTTGCGCCCATTGCTCGCCGCCCGGTAAGGACCAGGCCCGTGTCGACGGCGCGTAGTGTTCCACGCGCGCCTCAAAGAGATGTCAGCAGTACTGAAGGGGTCTGCTAAGACCGATGCCTGCCAGGGTCGCGAGATTGTTCAAACGATATACCGTGGCCCTGGCATATGGGTAACTGAAGGAACACGGGTGTGTTGTATTATTGAAGATTTCCCATCCAAAAAAAAATTGAAAAAATATGTGAGATTTCATACACAAACTATACGATTTAGTAGTGTTTCGCATCATTTTAAAACGCTAATATACAGCAAGTTATTATTGCACACAAAAACATTGCGTTATTTTTGTTGTAACACGCGAACAAACTTGATTTATCGACACTTATCTATATCTATACTTATATACTTATATTACTTACTAGCTTTTGCCAGCGGCTTCGCCCGCGTGGAGGTCGGAAAAAATCCCGCGTGAACGTACTACCGGGATAAAAAGTATCGACACTGCTCGGCTCCTATGTGTCTTAGCGTTATGTTATATAGCCTATAACCTGCCCAGGAGTATGGACTACAATCGTACCAAGTTTGGTTAAAATCCCTTCAGTAGTTTTTGGCCCATGCGTGCACATACAGACAGACAGACAGACAGACAGACAGACAAAAAATTTACTGATTGCATTTTTGGCATCAGTATCGATCACCATTCATCCTCCAATATTAATTTTGAATATATTCTCAATGTACAGAATTGACCTCTCTACAGTTTTATTATAAGTATAGATAATATTATAAAGCTGAACAGTTTGTTTGTTTGTTTGATTGAACGCGCTAATCTCAGGTCCGAATTAAAAATTCTTTTTGTATTGAGTAGCCTATTTATCGAGGGAGGCTATATAACATCACGCTACAACTAAGAGGAGCTGAGCAGTAATGAAAAATGTTGCAAAAACGGGAAAAATTTATTCCTTTTGAGAGTTTCCGTTGCGTGCGCTGCGTAAACGGTTTAAGTAACGCAAAAATCATGTATGACGAAATTGTTTCTTTTAATAAGTTCTAAAAAAAAGTCCGCGAGAGCATATGTCTATCTTTTAAGGTTGACTCACTATAACTCAAAAGGAGCGAGCAGCAACACTAGCAGGCAAATCGATGTGACGGGAAGGGTCAGGGGAGCAAAAATTTGACGCGGACGAAGTCGCGGGCAGAAGCTAGTAGTATCATAAAATAAGACTTTAGTACATTATGTTCCAGTGGGACCCTGTCTCTTATTACGAATAGGTAAGCCACTAATTGCTAACTATAAATCATTAACGAAGTTGGGCGGGTGGAGTATGATTATATGTAGGTACTTAACTAGCATCTGCCCACTAATTCGTCTGCGTGGAAGTTAGCAATACCATATAAGACGGCAGTAGTAACGTTTTGTAATTCCTTGCGTCCTCGCCGCCGATGCCCGCCGCTACGTCCCAATCAATCTCCGCCCCGTCTCTTCCCGTTCCGTCCCGGCTCTAGCCAGCCCGCGCCGCTGAGCCTGTAGTGTTAATTTTGGCCCTAAATAATGATCATTCCGAGCGATGCCCTAAGCCGAGGTCCGAACTCCACACGGGGTGCCCTTAGCGGATTGTCGCCCTAGTTTTTAAGCCCTGGCTGGAGGCTTAATTTTATTAAGGTAGCCACAGGGAAGTACGGTTGCTTGCGAGATGTCACTGTGAAGAAAAAAAATCATGTAATATTTTTTTTTTTTTGCTATCGGGCCAGTACTTACCTCCAGAGAATACAAATGTTTTTAAAGAACAGTGTTACTCTTTAGGTCTTAATAAGAACGTCTCTAATTAAAAGAATTTTCAAACGTTGCAAAAAGTTTGAGTTATCTCTACCAACTTTACGTATAAAATATATTTATAGGTAAACAAACCCATTTTATCTCTCTACAGTTAAAATGCTTATAAAGATAAAACACAAACCTTCACAAAAAGAGCAATATTAAAATCATGAACGAAAAGTTTTATTCGACAATACCGCGGAACCCAGGACCGAGCGAGAGCGACGCGTCCATCTTTTTTATTTATTTCCAATCGCGAAGTAATCTTGCTATCTGCAGCTGCGCTATAATATTGTAAGGGAACACGCCATTAAAATATAGTTACAGCAGTTGGGTATATACCCATAACAGTCGGGTATACGGTATTTTGATACTGGCATAAAAAAGGTTTTATTTTTATTTAGGTTTGCGAATTTCAGTTTCAATTGTTTGAATTGATTCAGTATACCATTTTTTTTTTGTTTTGTTTTACTATTCGAATACTGAGTTTGACTTTTATATTGAACCCGATTATTTATTATTCTATGACGACATCATACTGCCAACCAATGTACCGAAATAGCATCCAGTGAAGGTATTTAGTATAGTCTTCGTAGAATTTACCTTCAGAAACTGTCGAAAAATACCGATTAAAGATTTGAAACATACATACATTGCATTGCATAAGCTGGCTTTTTATTCTATTAAAACTTCGTACCACGGTAGATCAGCTGTATGTCAAACTGAATAACTCTCAAATCAAAAACATCTGAATAGAGGTATCTGGTCAAAGAGAGATAGATCCAGGATCAAAATTTTCGGAAAGTCTAGCTTTCAAACATGCAAACAAAGCTTTTCGGACAAAGGTAGAATGTTTTCTAACTCATGTTGAGCTAATAAATGAATTATCATCATTATTTCAGCCGTTTACGTCCACTGTAGGCCTACCTGCTTGGCAGGCGGGTTGGCGATCGCAGTATGGTGGTGAAATGCATAGAGAACGCTGCAGCCCATTCTCTAGTAAGTCCCTTAGTCGCCTTTTACGGCACCCACGGGTGGAAATAAGCTGATGTTTTCTTTACGTTCAACACCTCACGGATGTATTCAGATTGTTTGTAATGTAAATAAATAATTACCTTATATTATCTCTTACAAAATATGTGTTTTAGTTTGCACTACAACTTAGTCCACATACGTTTAAATATCGCCGAATTTTTTTTCGCGCACTTTATCTTCAACCTCCTGCTAAACAATGAGTTAAAAATCGAAAGTGTGTTTTTTCGACGCACTGGAATGCACTTTATTGTATTCTCAATGCTCGATTCAACACCTAGGGTTGAAAATCCAGTGTGCGATGAAATGCGGCCGCGATATACTTACGGCTATGTGAATGTCGTCTTAAACATTGTAAGACTTTCAAGAGTAGTAGGAATTCTGACCTTTAAAATCGTTATTTATTTAAGTGGAAATAAGTAATAAGTCATAAGTCATTTATTTCTTAACAAAATACATTGTGTTGAAAATCATCATAAATCAAATAGAAAAATCAATAATACTAACTACATCAGTGCATTCATATCGTAAAATAATAAAAAATAAAATTAAAATATGTCAGTAGTTCAATAACAAAAACAGTAATAATAATAAACGCAGCATTTAAGTAGAAAAAGTCAAAAATCAGAACAAAAAAAAAAAACATACACACAAGTCATAATTTACAAATCATTTAGTTAAGGCCTTCGTTTATCGTCAATGAACTCATCAACACTGTAATAGCCCTTCCTCAATAAATGTGAAATGTGGGTGTGTGTGTGTGTGAATGTGTGTGTGTGTGTGTGAATATGTGTGATGTGTGTATAACATCAATATGGAAACGGATTTGAATATAGAATGCAGTTCTAAAAAAATATAATGTCTTACATCACTAGACTCAGCTTCTTCCTATCTACCCATAATAAGATAGCTAACCAGTCCCGCCAGACTATCGCCTCCCCGTCAGACTATCGCCTTGGGAATCTCGTTTAGAGGCAAAACACGTGTCGAATTACATTTTAATTAATTTGCATTTGTTCGCAGAAGATTGCAAATTACTGCGATCTCTTGCGTAATGGTCAGGTTCCAGGAAAACCATTGAAAAGAAAATGTTTTTACTAAACTATAGAGATGAAAGTTTTTTAAAAAGGTTGATACATATGGATTCTAACGTATTCGTGACGTAGATACTATTTCCGCAGTAATTGCTAATCTTTATATTTTGGTAATAATTATTCAACATTTTTTCAAGATTACACGGTTGAGATGTTGAGTTGGTGTCCGCCACGGGTCAGTTTTTTCGAGTTTTCTATCATGGATGAAGGCTGGCAACTTTGGTTTATGGCAGGGTTAAGGGACATACAGAAAAGTACATTAATCTGTAGTAACACAACGTAATCAGAGACGACGCCTGCGATTGAGAGCGCGTTCCCCCGCTAGCCAGTCGTCTCCAAGTTTTTGTGTAGGAATGTTGTGTTAGAAACGAATGTAATTTGTGACATTTTAATTGTACAATACAGACATCAAGTTTTACCTAACTGTGTGAACAAGTGTTACCATAGTGTAGCAAAAAATCTTTGCACTAATTTACGTCTCAAGCACTCACTGAGTTAATCTTAGTTTTGGTAGTTTAAAAATAGTTCTAGTTTCTCATTAAACTCTTCGGTCGTTTTAGTCAAACTGATGCGATAATATATCAAATAACGTAATAAAGGTTTATTTTATAACTAAACACAAACGCAGTGAGACCATCCTGCCATCACGCAGCATTAACTGTGCGCTTGTATCGATCGCTGTAAAGCCGTTACACCGTCACAGTTACCTGAACATTGAAATTTTCAGCCTCTGCTCCTAAAAACGGACTAGGATTATAAAAATAACGCGTTTTATTTTTAACTCCAATGCTAGCTTTAGAATTGTTCAAACGAATATTTTCAATTGAATGAAATCATAATTCTGAAATGGTAAAAATAAATTCACGTGCTTTCTAAACAGTTCTAGTTGGATGGCAGTTCACTTCAAAAAACACGGAAAAATAAATTTACCAATGCTATACCTGGTGACCAAAAATTTGAAGACATGTGACATCTACCAACCCGCTTTGGGCCCGCGTGGTAGATTACGGCCCACTTCCCTCTCACTAAGAGGAGGCCTGTGTCCCAGCAGTGGGAACAATATAAGCTGATTATGATACCCTGGTAGGTATTCTGACATATTTTTTGACACTCAGCGCTCTATGTAGCGAGCTGTGCTCGGCTTCCTTTGAAGGATAAAATCAGAAATGAAATTATCCGGAAAAGGTGGCAGTGGGCTGGCCATGCCTGTTGAAAGACCAATGACCGATGAAGCAGACGAAACCAGGAGTCGAACCCGCGTATCGGCAAGTGTAGTGTGGGCCGCCCCCAGCTAGACGGATCGACGGCGATGGCCTAAAGAAAGTGGCTGGGCCTACTGGGTGCGGAAGGCTAAGGACAGGATATTGTGGCGCAATATGTGAGAAGCTTATGTGCGCCAGTGGACTGCGATAGGCTGAGTTGATTTGATATTGATATAATACTTTCAGCCACTTAGGCAGCTAATACATTGGATGAAACTAACACTCTGAATCAAAACTAGTTTAAAGCCAACTGATTGGTTGAAAGTTGTTTTAAAATACTTAAAACAATTTTCAACCAATCAGTTACTTGCTTGAACTTAAGTCTTGAATGAGATTCTGTGATACGGCTTAAGTTTCAATCACTTAGCTATTAGTTGAAACTCTAGATCTATCGAGAGTCTAGGTCAAAGTACCGGACACTAGTTCGAACAAGTCTCATGTTCTACATAAGCAACATACATAAACAAGACGCTTGTATTTCAAATAGGGTTAGTCAGAGCTGTACCTACTTTATGGTATATCTACATTTCACCAGTTCTGTCTGACACAAATCCAGATACCCATCTGACTAAGATTTTCTCGATAAACCCAATACCACTTATCCTGATCCAAGAATCGAAATGACCACCAGACTACCGAGGCAGTCTTTGGTGTTGTCTTTCAAATTCCAACCTTTTTTTTTGGATTAGCAATCATCATATGACTTCTCCCGCTCTGGGCGGAGCGGGAGGGCGTGTCAGACTTTTACTGACTAAAACCCACCCGTGTTCCTTCAGTTGCCCATGTGCCAGGGTCACGGTATTTCTTTCAAACAATCTCGTGACCTCGGCAGAAAAATTCCAACCTTTATTGTTTAATAAACTTCTAGGTGTTTTTCAGGTGCTAAGCTCGAAACATTAGGCATTGTATATATCGATCGCACGGTCACAGCTACCTGCACAGTGAAATTTCGACAAACAGTGTTCCGCAAATTTCTACGGGAGCGCCTCCCCACCGCAGCCGCTTCTAGCATTTGCATCTCATTGGAATGCAACCGCTGGATGTAGCGGATGCGATGCAACGCGGCGCGGATGTGGTAATATTACTGTATGTTTTAATAGGAGTCTGTTAATATTTTACTACAGTGTACCTCGAATGCCATCATCAATTTAGACTGCCTCAAACAAGCCTAGCTTTTTATTAAACACAACATTTTTTATAAAATTATTTAGGGCATAAAAGGGTATGTCCTTAATAGAAAACAGTAAATAAATAAATTTGAAAATAGAAAATCTTAGAGATTTAAATTGTTTTAAAAATAGTGCATAAACTTCATACACATTTCTTTTACAATTAATTTCAAACACACTTATGAGCATACGCAAATTACAGCACAAAAAAACCGGCCAAGTGCGAGTCGGACTCGCGCACCGAGGGTTCCGTACAAATTTGTAGGTATTCTCGGTTTAAAAATATATTTTTTTTTTAATTTTTATATTTCAGTTGATTGAATGTAAGGTAAATTACGGTTTACGATTTATGACGTTTTAAAAAAAAACTACTCACTTGATCTCGTTCAAACCAATTTTCGTTGGTTTACATGGTAATGTACATCATATATTTTTTTTAGTTATATCATTCTCTTATTTTAGAAGTTACGGGGGGGGGACACACATTTTATCACTTTGGAAGTGTCTCTCGCGCAAACTATTCAGTTTAGAAAAAAATGATAATAGAAACCTCATTACCATTTTTGAAGACCTATTCATAGATACCCCACACGTATGGGTTTGATGAAAAAAAAACATTTTTGAGTCTCAGTTCTATGTATGGGGAACCCCAAAATTTATTGTTTTTTTTTTTCTATTTTAGTGTGAAAATCTTAATGCGGTTCACAGAATACATCTATTTACCAAGTTTCAACAGCATAGCTCTTATAGTTTCGGAAAAAAGTGGCTGTTACATACGGACGGACAGACAGACAGACAGACAGACAGACAGACAGACAGACAGACAGACAGACAGACATGACGAATCTATAAGGGTTCCATTTTTTGCCATTTGGCAACGGAACCCTAAAAATGGGTCCAAAATCCTAAATGAAGTACCGCATCCACCGAAACGGAAGCTCGTTAATGCCATTATACGTCGGGGTCGAGATTTTGCAAGCAATTTCCGCCTTAGCGACGAATGCAAATACGAATGAAATGTGTTATTTATCGCGTGAATTACAACTCTTGGTGTTAACTACTGCTGCTGGTGTGCTAGTGCTGGATGCCTCTTTAGGACATTTGCATAGCCCCGAATTATAGATTCGACATCGCTTCCTAATGTTACGATAATGGCGGTGCTTTTGCCAGGGCTCGAAATATTATCCGGCACTTGAATAGAATTAAATTGAAGATTATCTTTTTGATACTTAAATTACGTAAATACTTAGTCTTTCTATTGGATCTTTTGCTTTTCTAGTACTTGACTATATTACCTATATTATTTCAGAATTAAAATTAATTAACCGGTGTGGCCAATTATTTCCTTTTTGCCAAGAGTCCAATATTTGCACTCTATTCCTGTGTAGTAGTCATAGACTCGAACTCTGACAGGCACTTTACGTTGAGTAAATTATTTCATCACCACTGCTCTCAAACCGATGAAGAAGAAACTCACGAAACTGGTTTATCCTAGAACAAAAAAACCGAAGTCATGAGACATCTGCTAACACGCACTGGGCTCACGCCCTCACGCTGAGAGGAGGCCTGTGTCCCAGCAGTGAGAACATTATAGGCTGACTAGCTTCTGCCCGCGACTTCGTCCGCGTATCAGTTGAGCCAGAGAGTAAAAAGTTTCAAAGAAAACTCAAGCCCCTATTTCACCCTCTTAGGGGTGGAATTTCAAAAAAACCCTTTATTTTTGGATACCGCCTCTTCACAAAGAACACACCCTCCAAATTTCGCGCTCTAGGACCAGCGGTTTAGGCTGTGCGTTGATATATCAGTCAGTCAGTCAGTCAATCAGTCAGTCACTCAGGACTTTGAATTTTATATTATACAAGATTAGGCCTGTACAGATTATAGCAAATTGTTGGTGTGAGGCCGAACGCCTTTGGAGGACATTTGCATACCGTCAGGTATCAAAACGAGGCTCCATTATGTTGGAATAATGGTCTTCTGACACTGTTTGGAATACGTTCCAGGCAATTAATTGATTCACTTTTATATTTGCTTGTGTTAATCTCCGTCTTATTTCAGGCCCTTTTTTTCCGACAATTTAGATTAAATGTCCCCTGGGGTAAGTCCGTGACTTTTCCTCAGTAAAATAATCCATTAAATCCGTTTTTGATTTTGAGACAAAGCGTTTACAAACGTAGAGAGATTATTTTTTTTAAATGCCGTTTTAAATTTGTTGGTTCTAGAATACTTTATAAAGTACGGATATTTTTTTTAGATGAGCGTCTTGTCTATTGTAATTCCAATTGAAATGTTCTTACCGTAATAAAAAATCTCAAAATAATCCCTTTATAATAATCTCGAAAGCCTTTATCAAAACAAGGCGTTTGTTGACGTAAGACGCTTTAAGGCCCAGTTTAAACCCAGAGCCACCGGCGCCGTCTTAAACTGTGTCCGAGAGTGTCCCGAGGGACGGACGTTTGACCTAATTAAGCCAAGTGGCGTGGAAAATTACAGTCTGATGGGGCCTGTTCGACCGTAATTGCTGAAGGGTAGCCGATTGACGTCGCGAGGGTTAAGGTGTCCGCCTATCTTGGAAAATCTTCGGAGGTAATCTTTTTAGGGTAACAAGTTATTTAGTTTGGATAGTGAGGGGCTTTAGTGTTTTCGTATGTTTTGGTGTTAAAGTATTTTTTAAATGTGGTAAATACTTGGCTTTACTAGACTTTTTTAACTTGTCATTTTATATAACAAAAAGGTTAAGTGTACAAAGACAGAATACGAGCGTCGGTCACCATTAAGTTAGTTTTTTTCACAGTAAATAATTAAGTAAATAAAGATTAGGTACTAAAATAAAACGTCACGAAGCAAAACTAAGAATAAAAAGCAACATATCTTTATTTAGTTCATTAGCTCCGTCAGTGGAGCTAGTGCAGGAGACAGCTTGATTCAGTCGTTTAATTAAAAGCGAGTAATTACTTGTAATACCGAGCTCCTCGACTACGCTATAGTTAGTTTAGGAGTAGCGCTGTGTGACATATTAGTGACATACGGACACTCGTTTCAACTGTCAAATTATTGCTCAGTCTTTTGTCCCTATTGTGTGAGAAAATGATTAAGAAGATAAGTAATAAATAATTTAAAATATAACTAGTGAAATGAGTAAAGTAGGGGTACATCCCTGCCAAACCGTATAGACGTGATGTTATGTTATGTGTGTTAAATTATTTATTTATTTATAGTACTGCTAAGTTTATGATGTGCCAGTTCTTCATAAATATACAAGCTGTGCCCACGTCTTTGCCGGGTATGTCAGAAACTCTCCCACAGGAACGTGCTAACGGGACAAAAAGGACCATATGTTACCTCTTACAACAACAGCTATCAACCAGGATTTCTGTCAAAGTTAGTCTAGGCGTTTCGGAGATTAGACGTAACAAACAGACAGACAGACATTTTTTTATTATTTTAATATTGTATATAACCTTTTAGGAATGAGCATTTAGTAAAAAGCTGTTATTTCGAAACGAACGATTTTCATGAAATTTATTATACAAGGGGTTTCGGGGGCGATAAATCGATCTAGCTAGGATTCATTTTTAGAAAATGTTGTTTTATTCGTGTTTTCAATGACCAACTTTACTGATAATAAACTTATTATTTTAAACACAATTTACCAAAAATACCAAAGCTCGGTTATCCAGATATTGTATATTAAACATAAACAGTAGGGCGGCTGTAAAATGGTCATGATGATTCAAAAAGCACTTATTACCACAAGTAAATAAGTCACTGTGAAAGCTGAAAAGGTTCTGATATTGAGTTTAAACCACTCAACAGTCAGCTCATTCTCGAAAATACAGCAATATTAATTCCATTCGTGGAACTCGAATAAAAGCCAGCATAAAACACAATTATAACTAGCGGCGCGTACGGATAATATCGCGGTCCCCAATACCGGTGCGAAACAGAAGGGCCGACATTATCGTATAATTATCGAAAACCTATAGTAATATCCGACGCAATAACCTAAAAATCAATCAGTCGCCGCCTCCCCGGAGCCCCGGGGCCCCGGAGCCACGGAGCCACGGACTACGGGAAAAAATTGGAAATCAATCTATTTCTATAACCAGGCGTCTCCCAAGTATCCATTATCATAATGTGATGGGGACCCAATACTATAATCAGATATCTGAAACCTTCAGTGTTATGTATTATATATGTATATTTTTATGAGTCCGGAATATGGGACGCGTTCCGTTTCGCAAATGCTGCGTATTTTCGGAATTATTGTGCGACGCCTGATCGCTTTATGAATTTGATGGTGTTGTTGCGGGAGAGAAATAGATTCGTTCTTGTGTACGAGGTGAGGGTTTTGGCAAAATTCCTAACGATAAATAAACACGGAATTTTGTAAATTAGTAAAATATTATATAGACAGCTATAAAGTGATATTGCGGAGCTCTTGTCCAAATTATAACAGCCTCACGCGTCTATCGCTTGTCGAAGTCGGTTCGTGAATGACTGAACATCCACTACATTAATTATGATGCTTGCGACGAAAGCACACTAAGCCGTTGGCCCTAGCTACGATTCATAGGTATTGGGAGTCGTTAAGAGTACTCAGAAAACCCAAAAATCTGACAAGTAGCCTTACCAAGTGGTATCGTGTTACCCAGAAACTGGGTAATGGAGGTCAGATAGGCAGTGCTCCTTATAACTCACTGGAATTCAGCTGCAACATGTTCTGAAAAGGCAAGGCATATTGATTGAACAATACAATGCTATCAGAGAAATTCAAAGTAATTTCATACATTAGGTATGTGTCTCCATATTATTACCAATACATAGTATAGTAAGTCACACAATAATTTAATTATAATTAATTAAAGCGCGATACGAATTGAATTGGATACGTAATCAATAAGCCAAGACAGTAATTACATGAGATAATTTAGTTTATATTACCTCAATAGTATTATGCGGCAATACTATTCATGTCTGACGAAACACCTTATTAATAGACCCTGTAGATACAGTCAGCGTCAATAATATCGGGACAAATAGACTGTTCAAAGAAAATTAAATACTAACTCAATGACACAAGGAATGTTTCAGAATGAAGACAGTATACGACAACTGTCATTCTGACAAAACTTTTATCCAATTGAGAGAAAGTTTAATTTTCTTGGTTGTTGATATCATTTTGAATAGTCTCTTCGTCCCAATATTTTTGACGCCGACTGTGTACCACACAATAATAATAATAATAAACCCGCAGGGCAGCATGTGGCGTGCTGTTGGGCAGTAGCGACCCCACGGACCCTATCTCCCGGGAGAATTCTTGTTCCTCATCTCTGGCTTGCCTTTATTGGCCGGCTGGAGTGAACACTCAAGAGGTTCAGAGCTCCCACCTCATTCTTGCCTTTATTGGCTGGCTTGAGTGGAGATTCGCAAGAGCAAACGTGCTCGGGGAAAGGAAGTATTCCAGTAAGTGCTCGTAGCGACTTGACCATCTTCCGGGCTCTGGGATAGTTCTGAAAGCCGTGAAATACCTCTCCACTTCTCAAGCACCTCAGGAAGTGTTGCCCCCTTGTCGCTGCGTCACTATGTACCAGCGGCGGTTTCCGGGGGCCCATTATTGAGTGTGCAAGTTACCCCCTGCCATTTAATCCGTGTATTTAGAAAACATTGATGCGGCAGGGGCCATAGGCCTTCCATAGTTCTTGGTAACCAGTCCATTTTAGCCATCCATATACATAGACCAACATCTTAGTTTCCATATCCTGCAATAGTCCAACACCAACCGGAGGTTGTCCTTGGGTGCACTTGCACAGTGTATACAGGGATAACCGCCGGTTAGTGCCTCACTCCATCTAAATTGTCTAAGGGGCCTCTGCGAGTTGGCTTCGGCCCCTAGTACGCCTTCCAAAAGACCGGGATCCCAGAATCCCGAGATTATGTTAACATATATAAAATAATAATAATATAAGTATTGGACAATCAACAGTAAGAACGAACTGCCGTCGACTCTGCCATTGGCAACATGCCGCTCGTGTGTAAGAGCTCTTACTCCAAGGTAAAAATTTACTTGATACTTTAGTTTAATTTAGAAAAATTCTTTATTGACATAAAATATACAGCTGTAGCACTTAAAAGTAAGTAACAGTTACACTTATAATACTAAACACTTACAGGCTATAGTCACCTTTATAAGTATACAATAATAACGGTTAAAAACTTATTACAACATAATTAACTTGTTGGATTAAACCTTTAACATTAATATACGAAATTATTGTAATAATTTCGTTTATAAAATAAGGGGGAGCACCAAATATTTAACTACGCGCTCAGCGTAAGTGCGACCGGTATTAGCGGTAACTAAGTGATCGCGCGCGGCCACCGGCGCCGGCGGTGTACGAGCTACCGCGCCTCCCACGCGCTCACCTGTGTATGGTGAGGGCGGGGATGCGCTGCCGCATCGCACGGGCCCAGCTACGACGCGTTATCAGTATTGTGCTCGAATAATACGTAGTGATGGGGAAGCTTGTATGTACCGTATCTATCGAAATGTCGTAAGTCCTTCAATGTGGTTTGACCAGTGTTAGCAATCAATGCATTTTGATGACATTTATTTTTATTGTAAAATTTACGAGTTATTTTAAGATGAATTTTGTGATGCTCAGTAATTTAATGTTAGTGTGGAGTGTTTTAAGATTTGTTTTAAACGGAGTATTATAGGCAATTTTAACTGCTTTATTTTGAATTATCTGTAGCAGGTTTTAATTAGATTGACAAGTGTTACTTCATACCGGACACGAATAAGTGATGCAAGGTCTTATTAGAGTGGTGTATAACCTAAGCTTGGTGTTAGCGCTGAGTTTACTTTTTCGGTTAAGTATAGGACTGAGAGAACCGAGTGCTTGAGCTCCTTTAACGCGTAATATTTTAACGTGCTTGGTCCAGTTGAGCTTTTTGTCTAAAGTAACTCCAAGATAGGGAACTTCTGTACTCCATGGAATCAGTTGCCCAGAAATGTTTAATTTTCTCTTTGGGGTGTTACGTTGGCGTGTGAAAATTATGGCTTCAGTCTTGGATTCATTCAACTTCAGTTTCCACTTGTCGAAATCACATAAAAGTGATTCCAGCGATCTACTTATGATGATATCGATGTCATTATCGCTCGTGTACGATGCTGTATCGTCGGCAAAACAGGCCAAGCGAGTACGGACCCAGGAACGTCACTCACGAACAAAATGAAGAGGTAGGGACCGAGCACTGAGCCTTGAAGAAGACCTGCTGACACCACTCGGGGCGAAGACCTATCGGTACCAATATGGACTACAAACTTGCGTTTATTAAGGTAAGATTGGATAAGTTTTACTAGCTCCATTGGAATGCTGCAAGTGATGAGTTTATATAACAGGCCCTCGTGCCAAACGGTATCGAAGGCTTTTTCCGATGTCCAGCAGGAACATACCGGTTGACTGCCTAAGATTAAGATGGTATGAAATGTGTTCGGACACTCGAGCTAATTGTTGTACCGTAGAGTGGGAGGAACGAAAGCCAAATTGCTCGTTCATAATTAGATGTTCAGAGCACCGTAGCAAGCGATTATATATCATGACCTCAAACAGTTTACCTAGAACAGGAAGAAGGCTTATAGGCCTGTAACTAACCGGTAAAGATGTATCTTTGCCAGGCTTTTTAAGTGCAATGACCTTTGCAGTTTCCGACGTATTGGGAAAATATACTAATTTTAAGCAACCGCTTAACCGTTGAAAACTTTTGTCATAAACACGACAGATTTTTGCGACAGATTTTGAGCATAATATTGTGTACACCATCATCACCTGGAGCCTTCCTGGTCTTGAGTTTTCGTATAACTCTCCAAACTTCTATTGGCCGCACAGGTAGATGTAAATCACCTATGGCATGGTTATTTAAGTGAGAAATGGCTAACTGAACGTCCCTGTCGGCGGTCTCGCTTTTCCAGTCACGAGAGAGATTTATGTTCATCTCAAAAGCATCTGCTAGAGCATCACATTGTTCAGGGATAGTGGTTGTAAATGTGCCTATAGGTGTTTTAGGTGGAGGTATTGAGTCCGATCTTGGTTTTAAAGACTTAGCCAGTCGCCAAATGTCGTTGCTAGGGTTATCAACTTTCGAAAGTTTAGAGTTCCATATTTTATCGTGTTCTTTCATTATAGCTAAACTAATCAAATCTTGTAATTTATTGATAGCTGACTGTAGTAATCGTTTTTCTGCAAGGGACACTGTTTGTTCCTTTCTACGAAGTTTGATTTTTATGCTTAATCATTTTTGTGATGTAATTACTTGACACTGATAACCTTTATTTCGTAGTTGTAAGGTTGAGTTTCGTAGGTCTGATGTTACCACTGACGTACACAGAATGTCACTGGATTTCCAATACTTTAATAGAAAACAACATAAACACAACAAAATGTCACGCTATTAGCAAAAGTGCATACAGCGTTCTGAGCCAAGGTAAAAATCGACATAAATATATAATACTAGCTTTTGCCAGCGGCTTCGCCCGCGTGGAGGTCGGAAAATATCCCGCGGGAACATACTACCGGGATAAAAAGTAGCCTATGTCCTTTCTCAGGCTCTAAACTATCTGTGTACCAAATTTCATTTAAATCAGTTCAGTAGTTTTAGCAGGAAAGCGAGACAGACAGACAGAAAGACAGACAGACAGACAGAGTTACTTTTGCAATTATAATATTAAAGTATGGATAGCAATTAAATGAAAGAAAATTTAAAACTCATTTTAAAAGTACAAGTGTTACTATAGTACACCCACATTTCGCTAGTTTTGTTTAAGTCCCATGTAATAAGGGCGATCCTATTGCCATAATTCGGGCACAAGTCTACACTTCGGGCTGGTAGGGAGAAACTCCAAATATAGAAAAAAAAAACAAAAAGATTAAAAAGCTTATTGTCAAAGGTCTTGCTTATTCGCTATTTTAACAGAACCTATTCAATGTTTCTTTTCTCCCACACTCCCCAAAGATCTGAGAAACTTCTCTCAAGCATCTAAACTTTGAAGATCTCAGCATCCCTTCACAGATATCGTTCGCAATGTTTGTAGGTACAACTATCTACACGGCACAAAGGGCTTTTAATCAAGTTGATCCCGTCCGAGTTGATTGTAGCCCGGGCACACTATGCCACAGTCGGGCGCGCTGTGGGCACGGTGTGGGCACACGCTGGGCACATTCGGGCACGGACACTTGGGTAAAGGGTACATTGGAGCGATTACTTAATGAAATTGTAATTGTGATTTAAGGCTGGCGTTGAAGCGTGAGGGTTAAGTTATAGAAGGCACCTTGAGAAGCCTTTGTTTTGCAAAGATTTAGGTGAATTAATTAAAGAAATTGTACTTTAAATTTTTTGATCGAAATCCAAATATAAAAGACTAGCTTCTGCCCGCGACTTCGTCTGCGTAAATGTCGGTTATCACGGACGCAGAAAAAGTCACGGAATAAAAAGTAGCTTATGTCCTTTCTCAGGCTCTAAACTATCTGTGTACCAAATTTCATTTAAATCGGTTCAGTAGTTTTAGCAGGAAAGTGAGACAGACAGACAGACAGACCGACAGACAGAGTTACTTTCGCATTTATAATATTAGTGTGGATGTGGAAGTGTGGATAGTGTGGATAAAGTGTGAATAATACTTTTCAGAAAACAGGAGTAAGATTCCACTGTAACTTAACCTCGTTATTTAAGATCTAATATCCGAGTTCATATTTAACGATGTATGAAAATAAACAAAAACTCAAAGGTCAACTTGACTTCTCAAGTGACGACATTTCAAAAAGATCACGTTATGTAAGAGACTTACGCTGTATCCGAAAAGGTTATTCAATTTGATGTACCGCGTGTCATCTTAAACCATTGGTTGCTGTTATTTTTGTCTAACAATTATCTTATAACAGGTAACCTGAGATTTAACACCTAGTTGATCAGAGCCTGTATACGGAGAGTATGTTAACCGTAGATGTACGCGGGTTAGAGCTGTGGTGATAATTGACTTTGTGTAAATTATTTTCATCACCACTGCTTTCAAAACGGTGAAGGAAATCGTGAGGAACACGGCCTGAGGCGTTCTAGAACCAAAAATTCAAAGAAATATGACATCCATGAACCCGCATTGGGTCCGCGTGGTGGATCATCTGCCAGTCCTACCACACAGAGGAGTGCTGTATCCCAGCAGTGGTAACATTTTAGGCTGATTACTTTTTACTTATACTACCGATCATGTTTTTAAATAAATGGTTAAATGGTAAACCCTCCATATTGGTGCTCAAAATATATTCTTGCCTAATTTCGGAACAATGTCAAACTCTTTAATATTTTTAGCAATAAGTTTTTATTATTCTATTTATGCTATATGAGAGTAAAGTAAACTCGATTACATTTTATCTGTGATATAAAATACGCACAATATGACATGATGGATAACGTAAAGAATGACGCAAAAACTAATTACATTTTAAAACAAGACGCCTAAATTATGTATTTTGTATTAAAATTACACTTCCCCCACCACAAAGGACGAGTGAAGTCAAACCTTCATCAAGAAGACTGATGAATGTACCATTCGTTACAACAATAAGGATAAGGATTCTGTTTGGTAGATAATCTAATTACCTATTTTGTAGAATATGAACGCTCAAGGATAATTTCAAGGAAAAGTTATTCAGGTTACTGAGAGCCCTATCAAGTATCTTATGAATAAAGCTGTGGTAGCTATTATTATTTGATTTGGAAATCGTCATGGATGTCCTTTGCCATGAGGGCGTTATTCGCCCTCCACCGACGCCCTGTGCGCCTGCTATGGGCTGGTGAGCGGAAGAGATTTCCCGCTCCCTTTCCGCAGCCTCCTTCTGTAACGTGACTGTTTCGTAGAAGGATACCACCGTGTAATTATATGACAGCAATCTATGTAACCCGTGTGGTGCCGGACGTAAAGAATAACACCACCCCATTTCTTCCCGTGGGTGTCGTAAAAGGCGACTAAGGGACATACTAGAGAATGGGCAGCAGCGTTCTCTATGCATTTTACCTCCATACTGCGATTGCCAACCCGCCTGCCAAGCGTGGCGATTATGGCAAAGCCCCCCAAATTGGGGGAGGCCTAAGTCCAGCAGTGGACGTCTTACGGCTGAAATGATGATGAATCTATGTAAATAGAAGAGCTCTAACCCACTTTTTTGTGTCTTTGTTATTACTAAATTGGCTTGCCTACGTGGTTATTGCGTAACCAACTAACAGTAGCCATGGGTTTCATTTTGACTGTTCAAAAACATTCATTGTGTTGTAAACTTTGTTGAGCATACAACGTAAATAGCAAACTTAAAACAAAAGCTACCTAACTTACAACGATTTTTCGTCTCGAACATTATGTAATAATAAATTACCAATATCAGGCAAAATGTGTAGTGTATTACGGAATTAGGGTAGATACTGCTGTTAACCTTGATCACGTCTTTTTCGAAACCTGAAAATGTAGAGCTAATAGACTATCCCTTATCAGAAAGCACACGAAATGTTATCACAAAAAAGGCTAAAAACACACCAAAGAAACGTTAGTGGTCTCCAACAGCACTTGTTACCAAGGCAAGGCATATGTGGCAGAACATAATGAACATTACGGAATGAAATATTCCACACATAAGCACAACTGAACTGTTACAATGATGCAGCTGCCCTGCCAAAAACAATAACACTAGGAATTCTCTTGGATAACCTAGTTTTAGTAGTAGGCACAATTGCACATCTGGAAAACGTAAAGAAATAAGCAGATTTGCATTGACTATTTTGCACCAGAAGTTTGAAAACCCAGTCTATAGGCCTACTCTTCGTCAACAAGAAGGAAAATCGTAAAATTAAAATGTAATTAGTCTTAGGCAATATCCTGTCAATGATTTTTTTCACCTTAAATGCTTACAAGAGATTGTAGGTCCAATGTAAGTAAAAGAGATACATAAATACAAACTCGTACATAAACTTATGCCCTTTTCCCACTAAGGTAGGCAGAAACTACGGAATGCCAGCTGCCCTTTTGCCTCGTTTAGGTTCATACATCTAGTCATACACGCGCGCCGGTTGCAATTACTACGCACCTGACCTTTCTGTAGAACATCACCAATAAACAACATCACCAAAAGACATAAATAAATAGTAATAGATATAAATATGTTAATAGAAGTGTACTACGAGAGCTCGACAAATGGATGTGCGAATAACCTAACCTAGTGTACTGTGTGAGCTCGAGTGTGTCGCACAAGTGTTATTCGCATATCCATTTGTCGAACTCACGTAATACACTCCCTATTAGAGTGAAACAAAACTGTACTGCGACTCACCATAGTTCGAATGCACGCTTGTGCGACACACTGAGTCTAGTCGTTTCTAGCACTCGCCGGCCGCTGCCGCGGCACCGCTCGCTTCACTCGCTCGGCTCGTGCGTAGGAGGTCACAGTTTTAACCTAACCTAACCTAGTGTACTATGTGAGCTCGAGTGTGTCGCACAAGCCTGCATTCGAACTATTCTGAGTCACAGTACAGTTTTGTCGCACAAGTGTTATTCGAACATTCATTTGTCGAGCTCACGTAGTACACCCTGCTAATAGTTGATCGCGAACTGTTCACACCACCGGCGAGTTTTCGATTTTCGCAGCAACAAGAACTATCAAAGAGACTTCTCGCTCAGCGACGCTCGCTTGGTAGGCTGTACACTCGCTGAGTGCACATATCAGCGAGTAATCGCTTTCCACTCTCGCACACTCGCTGCGAATTCACTTTTAGTTACTAGTTGTACTCGCTTCTAGTTGATCTTCGAGACATGTATCTAAGAATAGCTTTTTTCGTTACAAACAGCTCTCGATCACCCCTGGTGGAGTGACACGTTGAATGTTTAATGTAGGTAATTTAAAAATAAGTAATAAAACGCGTTGGCACTATAATAAAATCTTTCAAACGTTTTAAAATTATGCATCCATTCTTGAAATTTTCGAGAGCAAACACCTTTTAAAAATGCATTCAACTTTGAAAGAATCTAGATAGGTTTTTTAAAGTAAGACATCAATCAGATAAATGGCGAAGTGAAAGCTGCTATTTTATCACGATTCATTATAATTCGATCAGAAGCCTCAGAATTTTTATTAAACTCAGACCGAATAGTATTGGGTGTTCTGGTATAAAATATCTTACGAATTTTTAAACATGAAATTAATTAAATTTAAGATAGACCAGCAAGGCTTAAGTATTAACTTTCGAGGGTTGGTATTTGTAATTATAAAGCAATCGTTTTTGACTCGATTTTTGGTTTTGAATCGGTATCTTATTAACCTGTTCATCCTTTATTATTACTTAGTTATACAGGGAGGCACCGAGGACATGTTTTGATGTTCAAAAAGTGCTGACTCTCAGCCTAGTTTGAATAAATGACTTTTGATTTGATTTGATTGATTGCAAAACATAATTCTAGGCCCTAGTTGGTCTGCCTGGACTGACTCGTTGGTCTACTCTGGTTGGAAGCGCTTATGCTGACCATTCGGTCCAGTTTTCGTTTACTACGCCGAACAAAGTGTTATCGGGTTTTTCTATCTGAAATTTCACAGTAGCAGTCTGGATTTGTGATATGCTCGCGTCCTTATTACATGGAGCTTAAACGTAACTGACGTAATACAACTAACGAACAATTTCAATTAAAAATCAGCTGTTCCTTAGGTAGTATTCGCGCTGTCATAATGTATAGCAGACCATTTTTTTTTTTAAATTGATGTAAAATTTTAACGCTGGCGTGTTCAGAATCCTGTTTTGAATCCAAAATAGGTAATGTCTCGACGTCCCTGCCATCCTATATAAGGTATTTCATCTTTACCTTTTATATTGGCTAAGTTTTGAAAGTTTTATGAAAAATATAGTTTGCTATCAAAGCTTTTCTTGCAACTCTTTAGGTACTTGTTACAAGTGATATCAAATAAATAAGGTTTTCCTATTCGAACTCAATCACCAATTAAAACTTAAACATACCTTGAATGAAAAACCGAACTAAATTCAATCCAACAAAGCCAACCCAATTCCAGTATAAAATCTATTAAGTAGTTCGTTCACCTATTTCGGCCTTAATCCGTAATTAAAATACTAAATCCTACGATTATGAGGCATTGTTGAGCGCTGACTGGAATTGAATTAAAATGTCAGTCAAGACGCTGAAAGGACTGAGTCTCGGCAATTCAAAGATATATGACGTTGTTCCACTCCAATGATTTGCAGTGTTTTGAAGGAGATATTTTTTTTATTTTCTGTGATAGCTTGCAGTTGTTAAGGTTGGGGTTATTGCGTGATTCCTGTTTTTGGAACACATAGAGCTTAACTTAGTTATAGAAACTCTGCAAGCGTGGGTATAAATATCGAAGCACGATAAAATATAACTATTTGATGTTTTCTTTTTTGACGTGAAATCTTATTTCCCCTATTGGTTTAGTGTCAGTAAGTTCAATATTTCTGTGTGATAAATACATGTAAAATTTCAACCGCTTATAACTAGCTTTAGTGCTAGAGTAAAAAAAAATTAAGTAAGAGTGTGCACGAATACGACCTTCTATTTTTCACTAAATGTCGAAATTCCAATTCGTATACCGTAAAAACGTGTGCAGTTAGAACAATGATTCTGGTATCATTGTCAAGCGTTGACAAAGGACTACTAGGATCTGAAGAAAATCATTAAATATATTGAGCAAAATAAGATTCAAAATAATTCCAGATGTCGTCTCATATCGCCCATAAACATGTTCACAAACGAAAAACAAAACAAGCGAAAAAAGCTTGTTTCAAAAGGAAAGTAATAAGCCCAAAAGTCTAGCGCCGAGCAAATACAATAGCAGAGTCAGAAGCCGTAAGAAAATCTGTTGCAAATAGCAAAAGGTCTTATATTGGCCGTAAATCTACTCACAACTAAAAAATATCATATACGGTTAAAGATTACTACATTCGGAATGCACTGAGCCTACTCAATCGGAGTCGTCGGGCAAACCCGATGGCTACTGCAGTATCGGACATTTTAGTAACATTTACAAATGCCATTTTAATAACATATTTTATTGCAGTATCGGACATTTTAATAACATTTAATAATGCCATTTTAATAACATATTTCGCTTCATATTGGCTGTAAATGTGTAAAACAACTGAAAGAAACTATAAATGATAAAAAAACAATAAGCCTATAAAATCTAACTATGTGTTTTGTAATGTTGACGTTCAAAAAGTGCTGATCCTCAGCCTAATTTGAATAGACGACTTTGATTTTGATTTTGGTGAATACAAAAGCCAGGGTAGGTACCATCCATTGTGAGGATCGTCTAGAGGACACGGTGGAGCATACGGTGGAAGTTTGCCCTGCCTGGGCCGAGCACCGCCGTGTCCTCGTGGAGGCGATCGGCGGCGGTGACCTCTCGCGTCCGGCCCTGGTGCGAGCCATGGTACGGAGCGAGAGGGCATGGGAAGCCGTCACCTCCTTCTGCGAAGCAGTAATGCTCGCGAAGGAGGAGGCGGGGCGCGTGAAGGAGGAGGCGGGGCGCGAGAAGGAGTCGCAGTCTCTGCGCCTTCACGTCCCTAGCCGCCGCAGGAGGAGACGCCCCGGGCGTCGGGAGTCCATAGTGGGCTCCCGGCCACCGTAGGTGCGAGCTTGCGGGTGGCGAGCAATGGGTAGCTCGCCGCCCGGTAAGGACCGCAAGCTCGGGTCGACGGCGCGTAGTGTTCCACGCGTGCCTCAAAGAGATGTCAGCAAAACTGAAGAGGTCTGATAGGACCGATGCCTGCCAGGGTCGCGAGATTGTTCGAAAGAGATACCGTGACCCTGTCACATGGGCAACTGAAGGAACACGGGTGGGTTTTACTCAGTAAAAGTCTGACAGTCTCGCTCCGCCCAGAGCGGGAGAAGTCATTTGATGATTTCCCATCCAAAAAAAAGGGTAGGTTCCAACGGAAACTTTTAAAATATCGTCATGTAATCAATCGGTGATGCCATGCCTAGATTACGAGAGCATAAAGAGGTATCTGTAGAGTTAGCGGGACCCTCTACATAGGTGTGGGTTTAATTAGAACAGCTACATCCACGCTCGATCTGAGTGAGCGAAGCGAGCATACCACGGCAGTTACTGGTAAAAGCTTGCACCGAGTAGCCATGACTTATTATAGCTCGCTTTTACCTACCTCAGACAGGCATGATATGTTAGAACTGTGAATATTTTTTATAAGACGAGCGAGTGGAACACGTTTTCCAAAGAGTAAGAGCTTACACAATAAAGCGAGCGAAGCAAGTTCTCTCGTGGCACAAATGTGTAGAGCACACTTACTCACAAGATGAGCAGACACTTAAGATCGGCGAGCGAAGCGAACCCATCTTCCACACGAGTGAGCCGAGCACATCTTACACACGACTGAGCACAGCGCGTTTACATTTGACAAAAGCGACCTGAGCGAAGTCACTAAAAAGCTAATATAGCAAGCACAGTTTACTGCCGAGCGAGCAAAGCGAGCTTTACTAGTTCTTGATCAATAAATTATTCTATTCTATTCTACTACTAATGACTTTATTACTCAATTAATGAGCAAGCGAAGCGAGCCCGTCTCCACATGACTAGCACGTAGATCAAGCCTGCTTTTCAAATGGGCGAGTGGAAAGATCTTGACTATCCCACGATTAGGCGACACACGTGAAAAGCGCGCGAAGCAAAGCCCCATTACAGGGAAAGCTAGTTTAGTAAATCTCCTTGAACTACGGGCGAACGAAGCGAGCTCACTTTCGATATTAGGGAGTGCCACCGGATGCGCTCCGCTCACTTGTGGTGAATTTGGGCTCGCTTCGATCGCAAGTCTCGAGAGTAGTCTTTCCACTCGCTTGTCTTGTAGTAAACGCTTGCTCCACTCGCTCTTATCATATGTAAGCGCACTCGGCACACTCGTGGGTAAGATGCGCTAAGCATAAGGCTTTCTGTTGGGAAAGCTGACCCGCGGTGGTTCAGCTTTCACAACAGAAAGCCTTACTTGCTCGGTTTAAGAATATGCTTGCGTGTTGCAGTCGCTTGTCATGTGGGAGAGCACCCTGCGCTCGCTCATTGTGCTCGCTCAATCAGTCTGTGGGCTCCTTTCCCTAGCTCTTCACAAAACTATGCTCGCTACACTGGGCGGAGTTTGAGGAACACATCGTTAAGTCAGCTTTGTGACCTTTTTAAAGTGAATGTTTATTGATTGGGATACCGCAAGTTTGGCGTGATAGTGGCTGCCAAAGTGCTTGCAATAACTGAGGATTGTTTGTCCTACCATTAGGCTAGTTTAGAGCAAAGATTGGTTTCGGGGAAGCCTCTTTACTCCCCAGAGATGTGCTCTAACAAGCGTTGCGTTTAGAATCCGTCTTTTGACAGGTAACGATATCCCTTCCATATGTAGACAGTTTAAGTGAGGTAAAATACCCATACTACCCGGTCCAGTCCCCAAAAGCAAGGGCGCCTCAATTCAAGGATTCCCACAGAAAATAACAAAAAATAAATTAAATATGTGTAGGAAAATTATGATAGATAATGGCACACAGTTAACTTTCAAATTGAAGACGGTTCCAAGATGGATGCAAAAGAATAACCCACAAAAGCTTACTGTCTCTGAAACGTATTATCCAAATGTACTGTAACCCGGTTGTTCCGCTGTTTTAAACGAAGCTTTCTAAAAATAAAGGCTTTCCCGCTATTATTCGGATAACAACGTAAATAGGTTAACTGGAGGACGTACGAAGAACCACTGGATAAGGCTTGAGGTATACTGAACCTAAAGAACTTAACAGTCATCTGAAGATAAGGTCTAACTACCTATGTTGTACTTGAATAAGTACATACTTAAGTATAGGGTTTTATCTCTTTTATTCACTTCGCAGAGATTCTAATATATATTCAACATTTTTTTAAATACTTTATTAGTAAGAACTAAATTCTCAGTAATTACTTACGATCTAGCCAAAAAGGCTAATAAGCAATTTAAATTTAAGTTAATATTTTAGGTAATATATTATGTTAAAACTAAGAATAGTGTCCATTTGCACTTTTACACAAGTCCGTAGCACTTTCTTAGAGTCTAATACAATTTTTAAACACTATGTTCATGTGTTATATGTATAGCACAATATTGTTACCTACTATTATTAATTCACTTTTTACCTACACTTATTCAAAAGGTTTAGTTCTTTTTACTTCGCACTAAGTCTGTGTTGTCTAACGGCTGGATTGCCTCAAAATTCACGTGTCACTGAAGTCTTTATATTCAAGATGAAATTGAAAACATGCAACATAGAAATGTGAGTTCCAAGAGCTATATTTTATTCATTCTAAATTGTCATTTCACAAAATAAATTGTCATCAAAAACATGATCAGATGGTGCAAACCAGTATTGAAAATAGTTTCGTAATTTGTGATCTACTTCATTCATATATTCAATTCTAAATAAATAATAGTTTAAAAACACGCTTTCATAGAAAACCAAACTGAAAAGTAGAAATTCATGAAAAAAAGCGCGGGGTGGTTTTTGAAGTATTTTTAAATTGATATTCACACCGCGCATCCTTCCATTATTTTTAAAAATTTTAGTATGGTCTTCTATAGAAGCGTGTTTTATAGTCTTTTTAACTATTTTTTATATACATTTTTTTAGTTGGGCTAGCTACAATGTTGTTTTTCGTTCAAGGATTCCGTAACATAGATACATATCAAGCTAATAAAAGCGTATTTAAAAAATATTAACAAAGTTCCAATACAAAGTTTTTCTTACTTGAGTCAGGGCAGTGAAGTTTTTACTTATTTTGTTGGCCGGCTTGTTGCTACAGATATTGTTTATTTATTTTACTGGACTTATCATAACTGAAATTGGTTATTATGAACCTCCTGAAATGAAAACTAATCACTTAGAGTCGTTTACCTACAATCTCATTTCTAAATTAGCCTAAATCATCTTAAAAAACTTAGATATCAAAACTTTGACATTGGAATTATTCACGATAATCGCTGAAATTCAGAAGACAAGACATTCTAAGGTCATTTATTTAACTTTTCCTTCTGTAACAGTGGGGCCTCGTCTTTACAATACCCGAGAGGATTTCATTTGGGCAATTACGGGGGCCCACTAATTGCCAACCATCTCAGAAATAGCGTTCGCCGGAGAAATTGTTTTTAATGAAAAATTCACGTAAAGCCTGCGTTGAAGTTTTACTTTTTTCCGCTCCGTGTAATAACATTAATGTAATGATAATTTCTGAAGTTGCGCCGGCTGATGGATGGCCGGGATGCATTTTATTGGAGTAGTGGCAGCTTGCGACTTTGCTCCTTCAGGTTTTATTACTGTTTTTGTTCTTGGAATTCTGAGTTTGTTTATAGAGCAGAGAAGCCTCTTCCTATCTTGTCCCATGAGCTGTTCCACTTTTCTATAGCCATTGCATTTGAATATCTGTGTCTTTGTGATTTTATTTTTGATTTTTTAGTGAATATTTTAAACTGACAATTAAACAAATAGATATCGTAGTTTTTTTTAAGACTTTTACTCGCCACAAAGGAAAAAACATGAACTTACCACTTATGGGCTCGCTTCGCTCACTGTATTATGAGGGCGCTCGCTCTTTTATTGGTCAATCATTACTCTAGCGCTAAATCTCTTGTAGTTATTAGCGGTTAAAATCTTACATGTATTTTCGGTCAGAAATATTGAAATTACTACCAGTACAGTACACCAAGCGAAAATAAGTACCTAATCACGTCAAAAATACGACATAATCTCACAACGTAGGCCGACGCTGATCAAACATAGGTAATAATCTATAGCTATAAGAAACGAGAATAAAAAATCTAATATTCCGCTGCAAAATAATCCTCCGTCTGACGTCGCTCCCCTCCACGTGAGTAACAATGTACGCTTTGGTTGACGTCGACGTGACGTGACGTCGTGCGTCGATTCAATATTACCTGAGAGCAGTAGATTAGAATATTGAACTGCTTGGATCTAAGCAACTGGAGAAAATATGTGAATGATGAAAAAGAAAGTTTAAAAAAACTGGATCGTATGCAGATGCCATTATTATAATCAGGATGATTTCCGCCATAATCATAACAACATCGTTCTCACCTCTCTTGTATCATTTCAACAGGAATTATTTTATTCCGTATATTTGTTCCGTATTTTAAAATTAGTTTTATTTAATATTTAAGTGTAATTAAGGTGTAATAATATAACTATATGTAAAATAACTGCCTAAATACTAAGGATTATTGTTTTCCTGCAAATTAACGAAGTAAAAGACAGTGTTTGGTTACTTAACGATACCGGTAACCTATCACGAACAGCTGATGTTTGACCTGCGGATTTAAACGGGAAGTATTGTTCACTTTGTTTTATAATTAGCAAACAGTCGTCACTTATACTTAGTAACACATTTATCCAGTCTTAGTCTATAGGTTAAATTGCAAACTTTAACTATGCAAAACTAGAACTAAACTTTTAATCTAGGCATCCTACCCACTTATGTAAAAGTAATATTAAGACAATAAAATCAATATATCTTGTACTTAATGTAATCTCAATAGTTGCATTTAGATAAGATACACCAGCCTATCTCATCAACCTTAACATTAACTATTATCTATTATCATTAATTTCTCCCATTTTCCCTTTCACTTCTAGCTTTCCATTTTTTTATTTATCTTTCTAAGTAGTTCTCACTGTTCCTTTAATTATCCTTTCAGTACTTACGCTTGAAACCATGCCTGTGATGACCCGTAAAGCTGCTGCTCAGGAATTGGAGCTTAAGTTGAGAACGACCCTTCACGAACTACAGGCTTCCAAAATTAAATGTCAAGAGCTGTTAGACGAGAGAGAGGAAAGTGAGAAGGAAGTCGAGAAAGTTGTCTACAAAAACACAAGCTTAAAACAGGAGCTAGTAGACCTACATCTCCAATACCTCAGTGTTGTTGCTGAACGGGATCAACTAAAGGTGGTTACAGATGGTTTCAACAACTGTAGTAATTTGTATGAGCAGGCTTTAAGTAAGGTTAGGGACCTAGAGGATGAATTAATCCATGCAAATGTCAAAATTCAACAGTTAGAAAAGGATAAAGAACGTAATCAGGTCAAAGAAACTGACCATTTGTTTAATGAATTGTTTAATACAAATTGTAACCCACACTCTATAACGACAATTGACCTAACCGAGGATTCCTTACTGAAACATAACTGTAGTCATAAAATAAGTCAAAATAAATTGAAAAAATATGCGCAACTGAATAAAATTATTAAAAAATGTAATAAATTCAAGAAACATCAAAAACATTATTCCACAAATATTCAATTAAGGAAAGAACGTGTTTCTCTTGTCAACAAATTGAAAAATTATCAAATTAAATTAGAAGATAGCATAAATATATATGAAGTAGACACTCAGCGCTTACAGTCTGAAATTCAAGTTCTTGATGAATCCCTTAAGTCACTTTATAATAAATATGTATGCTCTAAGCACCAAATTAAGGAACATATCCTTGCTACAAATGAATTGGTAGACAGAGTGGATTTGCTGACTCTCAGTAACACTCAGTGCACTTGTCGAAGGGTATCCAACCCTGATGCCCTCCAGCCTGAGGCAATGGTGAACCCGTCCCAAGTTGTGAGTAGTCTGCACTCTATCTCCATTCAAAATATACCTGATACTGTGCATGAACAATCTCAAGGGGTACAGGTAGTAGCTAGTAGTGTTACCCCTTGTTGCAGTCAACTTGGTTTTCAGTCCGTTATGTTTTCAGATAGTATAGGAAGAGGTTTAGGGAAATTAGTTAGTAACAAGTTAAATATTTCGAATCAAAATAATTGTTTGCCTGGGAAATCCTTTACAGAAATAATGACATCAATTATGAGATATCAATATGATTGTAATACCAACATAACTGTATTTGTAGGTAATAGTTCAAAGGTCAAACAAAATGATATAACTGACAGTGTTACTCAGCTTTTAAAGATTAATTGTAACAAAATTATTTTGTGTGCATTTCCATATTTTGAGAAATTATCTAGTAGGAAAAACAAACATATTCATATGCTTAATAATCATATGCAGTTTTTGGTCAGTCACTACAATGATAAACTTATATTTTTTGACACTAACATTTTTGTTGATAAGTTAAAATCGACAAGGAATACAGTGTATCTTCCCCTTAGGTTTAGACATCAAATAGCGAGGCTATTAGCTTATATTAACTCAGACATAAGTAGTATGTCACAGTCTTATTTAATTAGTGTTGGTAGTGATACTAACACTACTATTGATACGCCTAGTAGTTTAAACTACTAGGTGCGACAACGGATGAGCCGCATATGTTGAATGTTGTTCATCAAAATATGCAGGGTCTGTCCGGCAAAGAGTTAGAGTTAAGTTTATTTATAGAGAACCATGATGTTCAGGTATTATGTTTAACTGAACACTGGTTGAAAGAACATGAAATAGTGTTTATCAATGATGATAATTTTACTGTACAAAGTGCATTTGCGAGAAAAAGGGCCATCCGTGGTGGTTCTTTAGTTCTTGTTTCAAACAAGCTAAAATGTAAGCAGCGTTCAGATTTAGTAAATCTCTCTATTGAGCGCACTATTGAGTTGTCTTGTGTTGAACTCGAGCGATACGTTATAATTTGCGTTTATCGACCCCCCTCTGGGGATTTCGTTTGTTTCGAGTCAGTAATGGAGGATTTACTCAATAAGTTAAAATCAAGTAATAAAAGTATAATTGTATGTGGCGATTTTAATATTAATATTTTAGATGTTACTCCATTGAGTATTAGACTTCTCAATCTTTTCAGGTCTTTTAATTTATTTAACTTGTTTTTTGAACCAACTAGGATCACAGCTTCTTCGTCAACTTGTCTTGATAATATATTTAGTGATGGTGATGCCAAAAATAAATTAGTGCTAACTGATTTAACGTCCGACCACTGTGGTTTGCTATCTAGCTTCCCTATGTCATTGTTTAAAAAGGCACATAAACTTGAATGCAGGCCTTATACAGCTAGTCGTTGCACCAAGTTTAAAAATAATGTAGCTCGTAGAATTACACCATCCATAGTAGAAAACGAGAATCCTAATGCAATTTATGAAGCCCTCTTCAATGTAGTGCAAAAAGAGTACCAATCTACTTTCAAGACCAAAACCATTGACATTAATGGCACCTCCGTCGGCTTTAACCAATGGGCTACTCCAGGTATTTATAAAAGTAGAGCGAGGCTATACGAGTTATATGGTTTAAAAAAATACAGGTTTGATACTCCTTTCCTAGAGTATGTAAAAAAATATTCAAAATTATTTAAACAGGTTAGTGCTTTTGCTAAATCTAAATTTTTAAGCGATCAAATTAAAAATTCAAATAATAAAATAAAAACCACTTGGAAAATCATTAACAATGAAACGGGTAAATCGGTTAAACAAGAAAAACAACTTGAAATTATGGTCGACAACAAATTAGTAAATACGGCAGTTGACGTAGCACAGGCATTTAATGAGTTTTTTGCCAACATACCTATAACTACGACTCGCTCCTTAAATTCCTCCCCGTCTAAAGCTGAAAACCTTTTGCATAGTAGTGTGCCTAAAAGTAGTTGCCTATTCAATTTTGAACATGTAACGCCTCGTGATGTAGTTAATGTTTTTAACACACTTAAGTCTAAAAACACTGGTGATTTCTGGGGCATTTCCATCAAACTATTAAGTAATATAATAGACATCGTAGCCCCCTCTTTAGCTGTTACTTTTAATAAATGTGTTGATGTCGGAACTTTTCCTGACCTCATGAAGAGTAGCAAAGTCATACCATTATTTAAATCAGGTAATAAAAAAGACGTTTCTAATTTTAGGCCTATTTCTATCTTACCTGCATTTAGCAAAATATTCGAAAAGTTAATACTCAAGCAGTTGTTAAGACATTTTAATTTAAACAGCCTCCTTCATAATGAGCAATATGGCTTTACGAAAGGTCGTTCAACTACAGATGCGGGTGTTACTCTCTTGAAACACATTTTTAACGCATGGGAGAACTCGCAAAATGCTATCGGAGTATTCTGTGATCTCTCCAAAGCCTTTGATTGCGTGCACCATGACACGCTTTTGCGTAAACTACGTCATTACGGTGTCCATAACGAAGCTTTAAACGTAATAAATTCTTATTTACATAATAGGTTCCAATGTGTAGATATTAATGGTGTAAAATCTACCGGGCTACCGGTTCAGTTAGGTGTGCCTCAAGGCTCTATACTCGGCCCATTCTTGTTCTTAGTGTATATCAATGACTTACCATTCTTTTTAAAGGGTATTTGTGACGTTGTACTGTTTGCAGATGATACTTCTCTTATTTTTAAAGTAGATAGGAACAGACAAGATTTTGAAGACGTAAACAGTGCACTCTCAATGGTTACGGATTGGTTTACGGCAAATAACTTAGTTCTCAATGCCAAGAAAACAAAATGTGTAAAGTTCGCCTTACCGAATGTTAGAAATCTAGGTCCCGAAATCGTCTTAAATAAAGAGGTTCTTAAAACTGTAGACTCGACAGTTTTCCTGGGCATAGCAGTGGATGGCAAACTACAGTGGGGCCCACATATTTCAAGTCTAGCGGGGAGGCTCAGTTCAGCCGCCTACGCCGTCAGAAAAGTAAGACAATATACTGACGTTGATACAGCTCGGTTAGTCTATTTTAGTTATTTTCACAGCATTATGTCTTACGGTATTCTACTGTGGGGCAAAGCCGCTGATATTCAAAATATTTTTGTCCTTCAGAAACGAGCTGTTCGAGCAATTTACCAGCTAGGTGCCAGAGTTTCTCTAAGGGACTTTTTTAAAGATATTGGTATTCTTACGGTAGCATCACAATTCATCTTCGCCAACATCTTATATATTAGGCAAAATTTACACTTACACGCTAAAAACAGTGATTTTCACACTGTTAACACTAGAAATAAGGACAAACTACGTGTTCCCTTTCACCGGCTTCACAAGGTGCATAACTCATTTGTTGGGCTTGGTATAACATTTTACAACAAGCTACCACCTTATTTACTAGAATTACCTTTTAATGCGTTTAAAGCTCAAGTAAAATCCAACCTTTGTCTAAAGGCATATTATTCCATCAACGACTATTTAAATGACAATACTAGTTGGTCGCTGTGATTAACTCAAGACAATGTTTGTGTTCTTTCTCCAGTACTAGCGTACCTAGTGATAGGTTATATAGCTGTAATATAATTTTTATTATATATTTTTTTTACTGTGTTAGTCATTTTTTTTTGTGTATTTCTTGGTTTTGACATGTTCTATGCTTTGACATATTATAATGATTAGTATTGCATAAAATGATTAGCTAGCGACCTCGACAAGTTGTCATTCAATTCTTGCCTGAGCAACCGGCAGCAAGTTCGTCATGCTCCCTTAGATGTCAATGCTTGCGGTAGCGTCAGGGGTCGGGTTACCCCCTTCCCTCAAATAAGGCGAGGGGGGTAATGGCTGATCTTTGCGTTATGCTCGTGAACGGGTGCTGCTTGTGGTGACTGGTCGTCTTGCTGACCTTGATGTTGGTATTGTTGTTAATTACCTACCTGTTTATTTGTTTTTACGCCGATGGTCCTAGTTTATCATTTTGAGGCCTCGAGTTGTAACTCGGGTCGTAACAGCTATGTGAACGTGATTCAGCATTGCATATGTAAGCTGTCACGCCCTTATGCCAGGAGGCTTTTATTTTGGTACCTTTATTTACATGATAAAAATATTTTTTGCTTTTGCTTGAGTATAGATTTCATTTTATTTCCTGGATTATTGGGTTGGCTAGCTGACAGATGGCAAATCATTTAATTTAATGTTTTGTGTCTCATAATGTTACCTCCTTACAATTGTATAGAATCAAGTTCTTCTAACTTAACAGACAGCTGTGCTGCTGGGGAGTTTGTTCCGCCACTTCTTCTTCCCAGCTAAAGCACTAGGAAGTGTCGAAGGGCGGGCGTTTTGGGGGGACTGTCTTTTGTAACTTTGACGTTCAAAAAGTGCTGACTCTCAGCCTAGTTTGAATAAATGACTTTTGATTTTGATTTTGATTTTGATTATAATAATCTATACTTATAATAAAACTGTAGAGAGATCAATTCTGTACATTGAATATACATTCAAAATTAATTTTGGAGGATGAATGGTGATCGATACTGATGCCAAAAATGCAATCAGTAAATTTTTTGTCTGTCTGTCTGTCTGTATGTGCACGCATGGATCAAAAACTACTGAAGGGATTTTAACCAAACTTGGTTCGATTGTAGTCCATACTCCTGGGCAGGTTATAGGTTATATAACATAATGCTTAGACACATAGAAGCTGAGCAGTGACGATACCCGCGGGATATTTTCCGACCTCCTCGTGGGCGAAGCCGCTGGCAAAAGCTAGTAACCAATATTTTTATTAATATGAGCGTCTATGGAGTTCGTTGCCCGTTCTTCTCCATATGTACCTACTACGCTTTGGAATGGAAAACTAGCTTCATCTTTCAGACTGACTCTCGACCCTTTGACAATTATAAAGTGCCTGTGATTGGTTTATTTAAAGTAAATGGTTCAAGTTTGAGTTTACCTTCTGCTATTCATAAAAATAACCTATACAAATAAATTAAATCGAAGTTTCTTATTGACAGGCCTACACCGTCCTTTTTTTTGGATGGAAAATCATCTAATGACTTCTCAGAGCGAGAGAGCGTGTCAGACTTTTACTGACTAAAACCCACTCGTGTTCCTTCAGTTGCCCATATGCCAGGGCCACGGTAACTCTTTCGAATGAATCTCGCGACCCTGGCAGGCATCGGTCCTAGCAGACCCCTTCAGTGCTGCTGACATCTCTTTGAGCCGCGCGTGGAACACTACGCGCCGTCGACCCGGGCCTGGTCCTTACCGGGCGGCGAGCTACTCATTGCTCGCCGCCCACAAGCTCGCGCCTACGGTGGCCGGAAGTCCGCTATTGACTCCCGAATCTGACTTTCCTCCTGCGGCGGCTAGGGACGTGAGGGCGCAATGACTGCCACTCCCTCACGCGCCCCGCTTCCTCCTTCACGAGTATTACTGCTTCGAAGAAGGAGGTGACGGCTTCCCATGCCCTCTCGCTCCGTACCATGGCTCACACCAGGGCCGGATGCGAGAGGACGCCGCCGCCGATCGCCCCCACGAGGACACGGTGGTGCTCCACCCAGGCAGGGCACACCTCCACCGTATGCTCCACCGTGTCTTCCAGACGATCCTCCCAATGGAAACACCTGGACGTTACTTCCCGCTTTATCCTGAACAGGAATCCACCGAAGCACCCATGCCCGGTGATAACCTGCGTCAAGGCCTACATCGTCCTCACATACCTATTAACACTGTAATTTGGAACCATTGTAAAAAACGAATTATTTTTAAAAGATTAACCATGGGGTTTCTTGCACGCTTTTTATGGAGAACCATAGGAATCAACAATTTGAAACCGTGCACCTAGCTTCATTCGTTTCATAAGTGTAGGTTTATGTGAAATAAAAATATTTTGATTTGATTTCATTAATTCTAATTCAGAATATTTATTTCATTATTTTTAATTGTATGTCATTATGTTATTATAGTCTGTTTGTTGCGGCTTGTCTCCAAAACGGCAAGAGTAATTTTGGACGACACTTCCACCAGCAGCTAGCTGATGTTACTCACCTACTCCGAATAACATCATCTATCTGCCAGCGGGCACAGCTAGTGATATTATAACTGCCAAAGTAACTCTGTCTGTTTATCTGTAACCTTTTTTTTGTGGGTGTGATATCATCTAATGACGTCTACCGCTCTGGGCGAGCGGGAGGGCGTGTCAGACTTTTACTGACTCTGGTCACGTATAGACCCACCCGTGTTTCTTCAGTTGCCCATATGCCACGGCCACGGTAACTCTTTCGAACAGATCTCGCGACCCTGGCAGATCTGTAACCTTTAGATGCCTTCAAAATTTATTCCGTTTCCCCGTTCGTTATCTATATGGGAAAAGGCTTATAGGCTTATAGTGGGACACTAATAGGCTGGTATGGTATTGCAGAAGACAGTATTTGTTTTGAAACCAAAGTAATAAACACCATAAAACATTTAAAGCACTTATCTCGACCAATAACACTCAAGCACAGAAGAAAGCTAAAGTTAAACACACACAAAACCCCCCCTGGGAAGCACGACTGCACTTCATCCAACTTCCAAGTTCCAGTGCTTAGAGCGTTTAAGTGCGTTCGAAGTGCGATCAGGACCGCGGCGCGCGAGTTTAGATTCAAATCAGCGCATTAGATGGTATCAGCCATTGTGAGTATTGTTAGGGTTATATTTTATAGGGCTATCTTCTGATTCATGTACTGATTTGGTGTGTTAAGAAGATAGAGTACGTTTTGTGTAGCTGTTTGTTTTGTTGTAATGTTTAACCGATCTTTAAACTTTTTTAAGCTGTGCTTGCAATGTTTCCTGTGTTTTAGTTTTATTTAAGACACTGATGCTCTAATTGGTCGGAATCTAGTCTTACCGAATGCAGCTGGGTAGGTAACTTTATTTTACATGGAGCGACTGCCTATCTCACTTCCACAACCCAGTTACTGGGTAATACGATACCCCTTGGTAGGACTGGTTGTCAGACTTTCGGGCTTCCGACGACCTGTAACGGCTGTCAAAGGTTGAGGAATGACAGCTGGGACCTAATGTGCTTTCTGAAGAACGGACGGGTCGTGATAATTAAAAATGGTCATCCATCCACGGAGCATAAACGGCAAGCGTTCGTTAACCTGATCAATCGACCCATACGGCTGTTATTTACTAGCCACAAGCCCTTCTTTAAGTATTGGTTTGTTTATAAATAACAGGTGGAATAATAATCTGTTACACTGTTTTTGTAACAATAAAATGAAAACAATATAATCGTTTTGTACAAGTTAACCAAAATTACATCAGTGTTAATACCACTGCCACCAATGTCACTGAGGTGTTGTTGGCAGTAACTACGAGCCTAATAAAAACATTTTCTTTTTTGGATAAAGTTTTTATTTTTTGGTTTTAGTTATCATATAAAAATTGGATTAAGAAAGTATAATCGAGGCTAACGCCCAAAATACCCAAAACAAAGTACAACCCATGGACGGTCCTATATAAATTTGGTTTAACTTTTACCTCAAAAATATACTTTTATACAAAAAAAACATACTGACGAATTGAGAACTTCCTTTTTGAAGTCCGTTAAAAACAAAACTACTTCTCGATAAAAATTGCTTTCTTAAGCCATAACACAAAATCACACCCAGAACACTACTGCACTTGTTGCCATGCAACACCTTACTATAAGAATTCCAGTACACGTGTATTACCCCCCGTCCTCCCCCTAGCACATGCAAGCCTAGGACATTCATCTCTCGCTCAAATCCATGAGGAGATATTAAATATTTCGCATCGCATCTCTTCACAGTGTTAGAATATCTCCGTGTAACCACCGACATTACCGTCCTAGTGTGTGTCTACGAACCTTAATGGGTTTAAAATGAGGTCACGAATATATCCCAAAGATTCCTTCAGATGTGATTCGTTGAGATCTTTATTCGTCGGTAGAGTTTTATTGATTTTGATATCAAAGAGATACGTGTTTTAAATGTTTGTTGGTAGTTCTGACGGGCATCATACTCACGCAGGTAAAATATTTTATCGCTCTTTAGGGATTTGTTTTCGTTTCATTGTTGAATTTCTAAGAAAATATGTTTATTTCTCTGAATATTTCCTGCTTTGGAATAAAATAGATCGTTTCGTATCCTGTGGGTGTTGTCAACCATCATTATAACCACACAATGTAGGTTGGCAAATGATAAATAATAAATGATTTTATTACTGGAAGTAGGTTTCTACAAACACTTTTTTTATATGACAATCATATTTTTAAAACTAGCTTTTGCCAGCGGCTTCGCCCGCGTGGAGGTCGGAAAATATCCCGCGTGAACCTACTACCGGGATAAAAAGTAGCCTGTGTGTTATTTTCATCCGACTTGCTTCAAATTTATCGTCACTTCTCGGCTCCTATGTGTCTTAGCGTTATGTTATATAGCCTATAACCTGCCCAGGAGTATGGACTACAATCGTACTAAGTTTGGTTAAAATCCCTTCAGTAGTTTTTGACCCATGCGTGCACATACAGACAGACGGACAGACAGACAGACAGACAAAAAATTTACTGATTGCATTTTTGGCATCAGTATCGATCACCATTCATCCTCCAATATTAATTTTGAATATATTTTCAATGTACAGAATTGACCTCTCTACAGTTTTCAACCGACGAAAAAAAACGGAGGAGGTTCTCAATTCGACGCGTATATTTCTTTTTTTTTTTTTTTTATGTATGATCACGCATAACTTTTTACATAGTGGTCCGATTGTGACAATTCTTCTTCTATTGGAAAGGGTATACTCCCAAAGTGGTCTCATATAAATTTGGAAAACAAAATCGAACCCTAAGGGTTGGAAAACAGGGGATGATTGATTGTTCACTCACTGACACTCACAACTTTTTACATAGTGGTCCGATTGTGACAATTCTTCTTCTATTGGAAAGGGTATACTCCCAAGGTAGTCCCATATAAATTTGGAAAACAAAATCGAACTCTAAGGGTTGGAAAACAGGGGATGATTGATTGTTCACTCACTGATTGTAACGTATAAACACGCATAACTTGTTACATAGTAGTCCGATTGTGACAATTCTTCATCTATTGGAAAGGGTTTACTCCCAAGGTGGTCTCATATAAATTTTGAAAACAAAATCGAACCCTAAGGGTTGGAAAACCGCGTGATTGTTCGAAAGAGATACCGTGACCCTGGCACATGGGCAACTGATGGAACATGGGTGGGTTTTGGGAAAAAAAACGGAGGAGGTTCTCAATTCGACGCGTATATTTCTTTTTTTTTTTTTTATGTATGATCACGCATAACTTTTTACATAGTGGTCCGATTGTGACAATTCTTCTTCTATTGGAAAGGGTATACTCCCAAAGTGGTCTCATATAAATTTGGAAAACAAAATCGAACCCTAAGGGTTGGAAAACAGGGGATGATTGATTGTTCACACACTGACACTCACAACTTTTTACATAGTGGTCCGATTGTGACAATTCTTATTTCTATTGGAAAGGGTATACTCCCAAGGTAGTCCCATATAAATTTGGAAAACAAAATCGAACTCTAAGGGTTGGAAAACAGGGGATGATTGATTGTTCACTCACTGATTGTAACGTATAAACACGCATAACTTGTTACATAGTAGTCCGATTGTGACAATTCTTCATCTATTGGAAAGGGTTTACTCCCAAGGTGGTCTCATATAAATTTTGAAAACAAAATCGAACCCTAAGGGTTGGAAAACCGCGTGATTGTTCGAAAGAGATACCGTGACCCTGGCACATGGGCAACTGATGGAACATGGGTGGGTTTTAGTCAGTAAAAGTCTGACACGCCCTCCCGCTCCGCCCAGAGCGGGAGAAGTCATTTGATGATTTCCCATCCAGAAAAAAAAAAGGGTTGGAAAACAGGGGATGATTGATTGTTCACTCACTGACACTCACAACTTTTTACATAGTGGTCCGATTGTGACAATTCTTCTTCTATTGGAAAGGGTATACTCCCAAGGTGGTCCTATATAAATTTGGAAAACAAAATGAAACCCTAAGGGTTGGAAAACAGGGGATGATTGATTGTTCACTCACTGATTGTAACGTATAAACACGCATAACTTTGGACAGAGTAGTCCGATTTTGATAATTCTTTTATTGTTGGATAGGGTATACCTTGCCAAGTATTATTAGTACATTAAAGCCACAAAAAAATCATAAAATAAAAACTTTTTAACAAAAAATTAAACCGCCGAAAAACTGAAAAGCATAAAATAATAAACCTTAAAATTTTGAGTCGGCGCTGAAAAATCAATGAACAAGGAACACTCAAAGCGCCGACTCATAATTTTAAGGTTTATTATTTTATGCTTTTCAGTTTTTATTATAAGTATAGACAAAATGAAGTCGACGTTTCCTATGTTCGCAATTGGTATTACATTTCATAATTAAATATGAATTTGATTAACTAAAAGTTAGGTATAATGTTGACATTTATATCGTCCTCAACTAGGATTTTAAGATAAACTTGAAGGAGCTTCAGAAGATCGGTAGGATGGCGCCTTAAAAGTGTTACCGCTAAAAGTTAGCCCCACATAGTCTCAAGTCTGAAACTTACAAGAATTGCCAAGCAATTACACACGCTCGTATAACTACCGCCAATGTTTGTAAACTCCCGTCCGTGCTGTTTAAAATTCGTTGGTGCAATTTACAGTTTACACCTCTTGGTGTTGACATTGACATAAATCAGTTTTGACAAGATTATAAACTGATCTTCATGTCTTCACATTTTTGTCTCTCTAATTGGCTCTCAACTTTCGACAGCTGTAATTGTCACTGATATTGTAGTCAATTACTGTTGCGTGGTAGATATTAATATTTAGGTTATGGAGACCTTATCATGTTTATCAGCGATGTCAGAATAAATTACATTCCTTATCAAAGAACCTTTTATTTCGTTAGAAATGAAATATTTATGAAAATAGCTATGTATTTTCTTTATTGTATTTTAATGACTGTGACAAAACAATTTTACTAAAACACTGAACAGTCGTGACAATAAATTCCTCATTTTACTTATTAGGTAACACTATCAAAATCTACATATTTATGGTAAGTAAAACTAACACAATCAGATAGCCACCCTATCAGCAGCATGGTCTGCCATAAAAAGCAACAAACATACAATTTGTAACACCGAGTAGATGCCACGAATATGACTGGGGAGGCAGATTAGCAATGCAAATATCAGCGTATGCCAGGGTCCCATTGCGGGCCAAGTTCACTAAGTGTCGCCGTTACATCGACTGACAGTTTCGGCTTTTGATTGCCTTTGTGAATTATGTTAGGTATTTCGTGACTGCCGATGTGTTTACATAAGGTTATGGATGTAAGGAGTTTGGGTTTGTGTCTACAAGGTTTGCTGAAGTCAGGCACATGTTTAATGTTTTGCGTTTAGATCTATTTCTATACCTTGAGTTTCTCGAAAGTGTGTGTAGGAATTATGCAAATGTTGGAATAAAGGTTGAGTTTAGGAACAGACATCTAACAAAATAAATGTTTTCAACCCAAGGTTCCTCAAGACTAGAAATATTTTTCTATAAATAGAAACCAATGATTTCCGAAAAGATAAAACCTTTCCACAGAATCAAAAACTTGACAAAAAAGTAAATCAAATGTTCAAATAAACCGATCCTGGTTTTCGTCACAAACAAACAAGGAATCCTTCCAAAAAATCAATTGACATAGAACCGTCAAGAATCCCAAACGTGCCAACAACAGGTAGGTACTCGTACAAAGTCCCACAAACTTGGACAAACAGTTAAGAACATTGAGTTGTTTAAAGTCGTCTTTTGAAACACTCCACCGACTTCATTATCCTTTCCTTTGCGGCTATCTTTTGAAGAGTAGTTTAGCCTCAGGAAAGGCATGTGGAGGTTCTGTGCTCCCAGTTCCCTCTCAGCTCCCTCTTACAATTTCACTGGATGCGGTCGCGAAGCTTCGTTTTCTACATTTCCTGGCGACATTTCGTTGAGTGAATTTGCAAAGTGATTTATAACGGTCACCTTATTTCGTATATTACGTATGTACACGAGAGCACGAGATTTGAAATGTTATTGCGGGATGGTGAAAGGAGATTAGGATGTTCTACACAATATATATTTCGTTTTATTTCTTGATAACCTGCTGCCATTCTTATTCTGAAGGAGATTTTGAAAGAAATGATTAAACTACTTTGCTTGAAAATGTTTTAAATGATTAAATCATAA